>JAWNNP010000005.1:0-1316670 GCA_035044805.1 Leucophenga maculata | reverse complement strand
CACAATTCTGTGCAAAAGTGCCATCATCCACGCATTCTATGGCTGCTACTGGCTGGAAAAGCTGCAAACAAGTCAACATGTTGACTGATAGCAGTCAAACGCTTGACGATGAGAACGCTGACGATGACGACGATGATGACGATTTTGATGGTGTCGAGTACCAAGTACGAACCATCTCCAACTATACACAACCATGCATACGCTCGTTGGCCTCGCAGCAATGCTGGCATTTTAAGTGGAAGAGGTCAACAAGCGCCTACACAAAATAAAAACGAAAAAAAAAAAAAATTGGGTGAAAAAATGTACCATACATCTCGGTGAAAAAAAAAGTAAAGAAGAAACCTAGAAATAAAGTCAAGATAGCGCTTGTAGCAATGGCACAGCGAGTAGTGGGCCAATTTTAGATGCAGTCTTGAACGAAGTTGAATGCGCCGTTAACAGACTTAAAAGCTGTTTTGTGGTTAAATTTTTTCGGTTAGACGTTGCCTGTAGATGATGGCTTTTAAAGTGAATTTGATGTAAATAAAAAATTTTATTAAATGAAAATAGGCTGAATGAAAGGATATAAATGGAATCTCTTAAAACAAAAAAATTGTATTCAAAAAAAATTTATATATAAAAATGTCTGCAGCGTTGATTTCTTGCTGGAGAGGAAAACGGCAGAAGGAGGAAGAAAAAAAGAAAAATATTTCAAATTTAAAAAAATTTATTTTCCAGTTAGTAACATCAAAAAACTTATTAAATTGAACACTTTTGTATGTAAATCCGCCTTTATATGTAAAATATATAAATGTAGTAGTGTATATCCCTGAAGGATACACCTTAGTAAATATAAATATTAACATTCAGCAGTAACCGTTGCGTATCTTGCCCGTAGGCTTTGATCTATTACAACAGATTTGCGTCTCGCAAATGCGATCCCAAGCCATATTATACTGACGCGGTGAACGTGCATTGGCTAGCTTGGCAAAGGGTCCCAATGTGCGGTAACCATCATTTAAGAGACGCACGAAACCCTTACCGGATAGATCAAGCAACACAGTTTTGACTTGTGCTGCAAGATCACCGCTTGCGAAAGTTCTAGCAAAGAAAAATAATTATAGACCAAGAATCTACCAAAAACTAAGAGCACCTGGTGAACTTACTGCTTTCCGAGCATCTCAATGATGTTCGATTCTGTTATGCCGCAAGAATACTTCGGATGGTCCTGAAATAAGCGCAACACATCAAGTATATAAATCGGGAGATTGATGTGGTAGTCATTGCAGCATATGGTCGACGTTGTTGGTTCACAGTTGCGAATTTTCTCCATGCTGGCAGTGTTTTTTTTTCTCTGCAGCTTTAGAGTCTCCTTATAAATAATATTTAAGTATTTCAAAATTCGTTTGACTTTCGGAAGTATTTGAATGATTTAGAAATGCCTATGTGATTTTTTTTTATTCAAAGTATACACACGCCTATTCAGAAAATATTGATATATAGTAGGGTAGTTCCATAGGAATATATTGTCCTACTTTACAATTTAGTTCCAATTTAGCTTTTTATCCAGGCCACACTTTAAGGTGACTTTGACTTTGTCAGAATATAAAAAGACTATTTTTAAGCTTTAATTCAAATATTCAAATACATACTTCAAATATTTGAAATATTTTATATATTTCAAGTATTTCAAGTATTTTAAGTATTTCAAGCATTTCAAGTATTTCAAGTATTTCAAGTATTTCAAGTATTTCAAGTATTTCAAATATTTCAAATATTTCAAGTATTTCACGTATATCAAGTATTTCAAATATTTCAAGTATTTCAAGTATTTAAAGTATTTCAAGTCTTTTAAATATTTCAAATATTTCAAATATTTCAAATATTCCAAATATTTCAAATATTTCAAATATTTCAAACATTTCAAACATTTCAAATATTTCAAATATTTCAAATATTTCAAATATTTCAAATATTTCAAATATTTCAAATATTTCAAATATTTCAAATATTTCAAATATTGCAAGTATTTCAAGTATTTCAAGTATTTCAAATATTTCAAGTATTTGAAGTATTTCAAGTATTTCAAGTATTTCAAGTTTTTCAAGTATTTCAAGTATTTCAAATATTTCAAGTATTTCAAGTATTTCAAGTATTTCAAATATTTCAAATACTTAAATTAAATAAAATTAAAAAAAATTAAATAAAATTAAATAAAATTAAATAAAATTTAATAAAATGAAATGAAATAAAATTAAATAAAATTTAATAAAATGAAATAAAATGAAATAAAATTTAAAAAAATAAATAAAATTAAATAAAATTAAATAAGATTAAATAAAATTAAATAAAATTAAATAAAATTAAATAAAATTAAATAAAATTAAATAAAATTAAATAAAATTAAATAAAATTTTTAGCGGAAGGCCCTAGCAGCCAGTGCTATAGCCATTAGTTAGTTTTAATTTTAATTATATCTAACTATAATATAAATAAATAAATAAATAAAATTAAATAAAATTAAATAAAATGAAATAAAATTAAATAAAATGAAATAAAATTAAATAAAATGAAATACTTGTAAAATGAAATAAAATCTAATGAAATAAAATTAAATAAAATTAAATAAAATTAAATAAAACAATATAAAAAAAATTGTTATATTATAAAATGCCTGGCTTCCATACAGTTCAGACGAGTTTCTCTTCGCTTACTCTTATCGCCGATATATTAAGATATTCTGCGTTAAATATTATAACTTTTTGTTGAAAGTTATAACAAACAAGCAATATTATTAAAGAAATATAGTTCATGCAAAGCAAATTAGTAAGACAGCATTGAAAAGCCTGCTTCTAGTCGACTTACAACTTTTGGCGTCAAACAATCGATAATAATGATGATATAGTATTCCTGGAAAGGTCATTTGTTCACAACAAAGTGTTGTCGAACAACCTACTCAATCAAATCGATTTCTTTGGAATTATGGACAAACAAAAATTTTACTCTTGTCAGTTAGAAGCCGATATTAAATTCACATATTTATATTTAAGAAACATCTAAGCATCTACAAATGAACTGAAAAGCATCTCATATGCAGCAACTCAAGAAGCCAGCCATGTGCTAAGTATGCTGCCATGGCAACCACACAATTTAATATAGCTTCATATAATATTTTTAATCAGTCATAATAATTCAATAATTTCCCTTACTTATTATGCATTTAAGTAGCGCCAAATATTAAAAAAAATAAATATCATAAACCATGTAATTTATTACCCTATCTACAACATTACATTCTCCTACCTCTACTGGCACACTACACTACCCTGTGCTACAACATAAAACCTAATTTACACAATCAATCTAGCAGAAAATGTGATTATTTTTGAAATTTCAAAAAACTTGCAACACAGTCAAGTCAAAACTGAAACTAAAAAACTTGCAGCGCAGTGCATACTTTAAGACACACACACACACTGCTGATACAAATAAAAAAACTTCCTAATATACATTACTAGTTTACTCGTATAAGTAGCGAAAAACTAATAAGTTACCCATTTAATTAGGTTAAAAATTATGCAAATATAACCTCATTTTCATACGTTTCAGCGCTTGTAACTGTCGCCCTCGCACACTTTAACATGAGTCCTGCAGCCTGTCAATGTTGTTCGGCATGGGTGTATACGTAGTTACATATGGCTGTGGTATGTAAAGTACTCGAAACGCGGCGTGTAGGGTATATGTTTAACACTTGAATTGCGCTGATGCTGATGCCAATGCCGATGCCGTTGCCGTTGCTGCCGTTGCTGCCGTTGCTGCCGTTGCTGTCGTTGCTGTCGAGCAGACGTCAAGCATTGACAACGCATATTGAAGCGCGTATTTAGCATTGTTCGACAAGTGTCATTAAACGTCACTTTTTCCCGACTATCAACTGACTAACTACGCACAAGCGAGCGAAGCACTGACACATGGCCAAATACTATATATAGAATTTATATATATCGAAAGTACTTTAGTAAGGGCAGGTTTAGATGGTACATACTGTGAAAATGATGTGCCCTCATAATTATTGGCTGTATGCCATTGAAAAACTTAAATGAATAAAGAGTCAGAGATTGGGCTTATTTTGTGCAGCAATATTCAGCATATCGTTCCCTATTTTAAAATAAATTTCAGCGAAGTCCTAGTCGAATGCAAAAAGGACGAAGTCTCTATCTATTACCGTTTCCGAGATTCGTTCGGGATACGGACAGACTGACGGGCATGGCTATATCGACTCCTCTATCACTCCTGACCATAATAGGGTTACCTTTGGGGGGTCTCCGACCATTATTTCTACCTGTTACATATATTTGCACAAAACCAATAGGTTCTTGTACCTTCGGCACAGGGCCTAAAAATGGAAATGGCCCACCAACTGTGGACTTTATGTTATTTATTCATTCAAATTACCCTAGCTACAAGATCGATCCTTTTGTGTAGCCTTGATGACTTCCCTTTCTCTGCGTCGCTTAAGAAGTCGCCTAGTTAACTGGTAGGAGTGGTTTCTCCTGCACTCCATATAAATCAAGACTTGTTAGTTAATCACATTCTCAATTTGGAGAACTTCTAGATCTTTTTCTATGCTTGGAAGTAAGCATTGTACATGGGGCTTTGAAATGCTGTGGAAGAAATTTTCTCTGGATTATTTCTATTTTGTTGCAATGGGAAATACTTGAAATCCAAACCGACAGGCTGACGCCACTATATCCTTATAAATATGAACCTTATTTTTTAAGGAGCATTTAATCTTGCCATGGAAGACCCAGCTCAATTTGGCTACTCTAGATCTGAGGAATATTACCAAGGTGCTTATATGCTTGCTGAATATGCGTCTTCTGTCTAGTTAGACGCCCAGGTATTTGTGTTCGGAAAAGTGGCTCGGCTGTTGATCTTGAGAAGTAGGACTCTCATACATTCATCAAATCGTATGGTGAGTGTGACGTAGTCCAAATAACAATGCATCAAAGTCATTGTAGATGCATCTATCCATCGATCCATCCATCCATCTATCTATCTTTCCATCTATCCATATATCCATATATTCATCTATCTATATATCCATCTATCCAACTATCTATCTATAAATCTATCCATCTTGGTCTTTCGTAGGTAAGATTAGATTTTGAGGGTCATCTATAGGTATTTAAGATCCAATAGATATGTCGTGTATGAAGAGCGGATACAGCTCTTTGGGATACCCCAGCTCGCATAACTTTAACACTCGACTCTACTCCATCTAGACAACGAAAAAGTTTATGTCTGACTCTGTTAAAAGCCTCTGTTAAAAGTCCAAATTGGTTGCCTTCATATATCTCTTTGGCCACAAAACCTTCGAGAATGAAGTTGACCACGCAATATAACTGCTCTGGAGTTCCATGGGTTTTCCGTAATCCAAACTGATTATAGATCTAACAGATTTGCACTACCTGGTTATGTGACCTTCACTCAGCATCGCTTTAAAAATCCGAACCAGCTTTGGCTGGCATCTTATCCAACACATCTTCGCCTGGGATCATCTTGGTCTGTGTTGTAACACATTGATTTAATAAAAATTTTATCAAATACAAATAATACATCTTAGTACAGACGCTGTGGTGATCCCATGGAGGCCTTAATGTGGAGCGACAGTATGTTTTGCCAGTTCTTTTTTAGCAGCAAGAAATTGATGAACAAATTAACATTCTGGCAGAGTTCATCTTGCAACGGACAGGCACAACACTTTTTCCATCTATAACTTGATGGTTGACTTGACTTCTTTAATTTTGCACATCATCGATTCCTGATGCGACAAAAGACCAGGGAACTTGCCAGCCTTGTTAAGACCAGAACCCAACAGACGTGAAATTTGCTTGATGAGCGAATCGGAGGCAAGAAAGCAACGTAAGACTTGGCAAGTTTCTTCACCAATTTCTTGTTTTTGTTGAGTTTCTTGAGTGCTTCAGCATACATGCACTCGACATTGCTGACCTTAGCCTCATTGCAATACTGCTGATCGCCAAGAATGCACACCTTTATCTTGGGAGGGGATCGTAGTTCTTTAGTGAATTACTGAGTATACCAGCGACGCCCTCATCAAACTTATCACGCGAAACTTTAGAGGCCCTGACTGCTTATGACTTCCGCTGCCATTATGGTGCAACTAGAACGGTAAGTGACCTTGAGTTGTCTATCATCAAATTATTTTTTCACCACCAGTGTACCACCAGTGATTATTTGAGCAGAGTTGGAGTAGCCTTAGTGCTATGGAGTAGCGACAATCCTTACTTCTCGCATAGCACTGTTCATTATGTCCCACCGTCAACAATATCTTTAGCAAAAGGTATTTCGATTTCACAGACTGTTGAGTCTAACTTGTGGTTGAGTATGATATGGGTTCTATACCATTAGAGAGACAGCGAACTCTACATAAAATCTTTTCAAATTCGAAAATTTCTGCAACTCTTAAATCACATCCTGTACAAACAATACTCTACTATGTACTTTAAGCTCGTTGAACTCATTTTGTGCCAATTTCACACATTTTTTTCAGCCATTTTCTTCTTTCCCATTTTTTTATTGCACTTTGCCACTTGATTTCCACTGAAGCATATAAAATTAAATTTTTTTGCGCCGAGTAGCTTAACAATTCAGCAAACAAACTTCAATTTAAGTGCAGCATTTCTGCAGCAGTTAAATCCTCATTTTAAACATGCAGCAAAATATTAAAACATAAAACTATTTTAATTTTCTAAACTAAAATATTCAACTAAAATATGCCGTGCCGTGCCGTGCCGTGCAGCCACAGTTGGTCGGCTTAGGGTCGCCGCGTTGAGCACCTCGAGCGCAAGTTCTCATTTGTAATTAAATCGACACTCGGTACTCGTAAAAAATATTTATATGTAAAAATAAATAAAAACAAAACAAAGCAAAAAACGTGCAACAAATTCGAGGCAATTGAGTCAAGTGTTTCTGCTGTAATGAAATAAAATATAAACACAAAGCAGCAGAGTAGCAGCAGCAGCATACAGCAGCAACATTTGATGTAATTAAATTTAATTGTCGAAATGTTGCAAAGCCGAATACTAAAAATATTTGTAACATCAGAGGCTAGCAAATGTATAAAGTAGTTAGTATTTGACTACGATATATATTTTTGAATATTTCAACTGAAATGAAACTCAAAATTCGGTACTCAACTCAATTTAACTGAAGTGATGTGCTGTGCTGTGCTGTGCCCTGCTGTCAGTTGATGTGTATTGAATGAATACAAGGCAAACTAATCTAATACGAAAAGCAACAAAACAGCAGAACAGAGCAGACCAGAGCACTCAAATCGGCCTCAAAATATGAAATTCAGTTTTGAAATAATAATAAATAAATCTAATATTTTACATTTGTGCATAAATTCGAAATGACTGACTATGAACTTTAGATGTGCAGTCGGTGCAGAGGAGGGTGTACGAGTACCAGGAGTGCGTACGAGCTTTGGCATAATAAATTTCATTTAATATTTAAACAAAGATTGTTAGTTTTTGGTAAGTTTCTAGAGATGCGCATCGATGGGGAAGTGTACTTTTGATTGCAGCTAAAGCACTTTAATTAGTTATTGAAATGATGTTGTAAGGACTGCGTAGGAGTAAAATGAATGCTGGTTTGTATGTACAAGTAGTATAAAGGATAACATATAAGCAAACGCACAAATCAGCACAGCGATGGAGCATCGACACAACAAGCCAAAGAAGATCACCGAGACTTCAGTGGCCCTAATGGCGCTCCAACTGGACAGCACAGAATATTAAAGGAAAGTCGTAAATTCCTTTACTTGCCCAACCAAATCTAGCAACACTGATTCAAACTAAATTGAATGAGAGCTACAGCTTCTAGTGGTTCGATAGTGACAAACTTTCGAGTGATGTAGGGTATAAAAATCAAGAAAACTATTGCAGCAGCTTCTTTCCCAAATTTTGGGAGCATTTAGGTCTCTTGCAAGGTTCGCTGTTTGCATATACCAAAATGCGACCTAGCAGCAATGTCATAGACTTGCATACCGTAGCGCCAAGCAGATGCAATTAAGGCCTCGTACACATTCTCTTTGTTCTACAATGACAACTTCCTTTTTCTATTGAAGAGTCAACTCAGTTTGACTATTCTTTCACTGAAATATTTTACTAATCTGTTGATATCGATTATGAACGTGAGTCGTCTTTCTAGATATACATTCAAGTATGTATTCATGTCGTGAGGCTGTTGATCCAGAAGCTTGTCGTTTAGGTAATCTCCCGAATAGTCATCCCTGCGCATTGAGTTACAGCATTTTTCTAATTGGTGAAAGCTTGCGAAAGTATTGTTGGAGCACATCGGCAAATGTAGCAATTATTATATCCTGCGGATTATCTACAGTAATAGAACAGCCTATTTGCAAATCGCTGGTGAACATTAAGTAGCATTAAGTCCTTGACCGTCGGTACCTTCTCTGTTCTACTGAATGGAGCAGAGTCATTAAAGACTTTTGTTTCAGTCTTGATTGCTTCTGTTGATGACTCTGCTCCATCCAGAAGAAAAGAAAAGGTCCTATCGATCAAATAAAAACGGCTAAGGCGCCAATAGTCCCTTGATTTCAATCATGAGTACATCATACCACATTCTGTCAGAGGTCTGTCATATACCAAGATAAGAAGCCACAATATACTTTTTGGCCTAGGATGAAGTTTAACACCTTATTCAACTATTCTGGGTTTCACGAATTCTCTCAGGGATTTACTACGGAATAACAGACTGATTGATCTGTATGATAGCAATGTCGAGGGGCTTTTTCCAACCTTGTGAATCATACACATCCTCCTCATTTCTCCATTCGATGGGATACGTCCTAGTCTGAACACTGCGATGAAGATGAAGACCAAAAAGAGCAGCACTTTGGCTGGCAAACCTTTCAGCATGATATTATCAAATCCATCCTCGCCAGGAGCCTTCCTTCACTTCCGATTTTTTTTATGCGCCGTAATTTCTTGGGCACCAATGAGACATTGCGTTTTCTGGGCCGTAATCAAAGGCCTCTAAATTATGAGCGTATGTTTTCGCACGTTCCTTCATCCTGATCGGTAGTTTTGAAGATATATATTTTTACCTTAGTCCGTAATGAGTATCTTGTGCTCGATTTTAGGTGACAGTCTGCATGAATGCCTTTGTGATTCTATTGGTGACCCTGCACAATATGATCCCGAGTAGCAGTATTGCCAACTAAGTCTCCTCTTCACCAGCAACAGTATTTCGACAGCTGACGAAAGTTTTTGGTTCTTGCGTTGAGCTTTCGTAGGACCGCAGAGTGTTCCTTAATAAAGAAACTTGCGTGTTCAACTTCAATATATTGTGATTGAAGGATCTTAAAGTTTAGATCGAAGGCGATTAAGAGTTCTGGTCTTCGCAGTGAAATCCAAATTGAGCACAAGGGGCAGGTGGTTCGAGGAGAGCTGGTACTCAGCCCTTCTTCTAAACGCTTTTGCTCACAAGCCATTGAAGACATAGAAATCGATGACGCTGAGCGTATGTTCTTGCTCGAGTGGAAAGTGTGTCGCTTGAAAGGCATCCAGGATTTGGCTAGAGGAGTTTAGAACAGCTTTCTGTAAGCATCCACCCCTTTCATCTGCTCTAAAGTTGGGTCATAACCTGGCATTGAAGTCCACACCTATTGGGAACTTTCCTCCTAACCTGGTAAAGAGCAGCTTAAAGTCTGTCATCCCTGCTGTTGGCTACAGAAATGGAAGCTGTTTGGACTTGGAATGTTCTTACGCGGAATGTTGTTGCGTCTTGGAAGTAAGAGAGCTCCTACTAAACTAACACCGCCGCTTTTCTTCTTGAACTGTTCCTTGGGTTATCCGTCTTGTGGTTATTTGATTCAGCTATAAAAATCGAGACTCCAGACTCCACCTAAGCGTTGAATTTCTGACATCTCCTTGTAAAATACTTTGGCAAGTTTGATGAAGAAGGAATTTTTTGAAATTATTCTTTCAATTTCTGCTCCATTTGGGGTGGGATTGGGGTGAATAAACCAGTTCCGCTATGTTCGGAAAGTCTACTTTATAATATAGGAGGAACGGTACCACTACCATGAAGCTTTATACACTTTCATCTGGTACATGTTTAGTGCCACGATCCTTTAGATAACGAAGTAAACCACGAAACGAATACGAATCTTCAGTAAATACTGTCAGTGTCTCATTTGTCAAGACTTTGCGAGCGACTGTGCTAGGAGGCGTGGGCACTGCCAGCTCATGTTCCATTTGGTGCACATCATCAACATCTTCGATGTTAATAGGGAACGTGTTTCTAGTTCTTCGATTAGTTTTATCAGATTACTCAAACGTAGCTTGCGCGTCTAGGATAATTTTCTCAGCTTGGACAGTTTTAGTAATAACTTCCTTATTATCTGTGCCGTCTATAGCACGATTTCCCATTGGTTGCCTGGGTTTGGACATCCATCATTTTCCTCTTTTTTGAGCTACACAACGAGGAACGACAACTTATTGCTTGCAACGTGTCCTTCCAATTAACCTTTGCTATACAGTAGTCAAAATCTATTATTTAAATTTCTAATTCGCTAAGATTCCATCGATGTTCATACATAATCAAGCAAAAATCATAAACCCTTAAAAGCTTTCAATGTATTAAATACGCTGAATAAAGTTCATTCATTCATTCATTCATGCCATTCACATACTTCGGATCGGCTTTAGTTTTAGTTTTAGTTGCCTTTATCGAGCGAATTATCGCTGGCAATAATAACTTTGCAGGGCATTTAGCAAATTGAATATTAATTCCTGTACAGCAAACAAACTCAAGCATTTGAAAATTGCTGCAGCAAGATGTGTAGAGCCTTAAAAATGGTGTGTATTGGCAGTTGCGGCAGAAACGTAAACTCGCAATCAGTGCCCAAATCTTTTAATTAAGAACTTTGAATATTGCCACAGCGCCAACACCGCCGGCGACTTTTACTACTACAATCCTTGGATTTGCTATTGATTGTGGCAGGAGAGCTACTCGTGCGAGCTGCCACAGGTACAAAACACACACAGCACAACGCAAGCGAAAAGCCAGCCAAAAGACTTTTTCAATAATAAAATTTACGCTAAACTTAACTAATTTCGAGAAAACTTGATTGAACGTAAGTAAAACCCAAATGAAAATTTCACAGCAAGACATGAAAAGCAAGGCAAGGCAAGGCAAGTCAAGTCAAGCCAAGGTGCACAGCTTCAAGGCAAACATTTCTATGCGAAATGAACTTCGCCATTTAGCTGAAACTGAGTTGATCTGAGACAGCAGCAGTTGTTGCGCCACTGAAACTGAAACTGAGCTGGAGCTGGAGTACTGAAACTGAAAACTACCTTCGACGCACCAGCAATAGCAGACGTTTGGCGCAAATGCGCTTTGGAATAATTCATAAAGGTAAAAATAATATCGACGAACAGCAAATGGCTGATTCTGACCTGGAGTGGTGTATATTGAATGAGAGAATGGTATGGTATGACTGAATGGTATGGAAATGGCAGCTCAAAGAGCTCAAAGTGTACGCGAGATGACTTTATTGATGAAATTTCCGGAAAATAAGTGGAAAAAGAAAGAAAAAACAACAACAACGCACACACACCTCACAGACCAAAAAGCGTACGTCATTTTTTGGAATTAAAAAAAAAAAAAAAAAACAAGAACAACCACGTTGTGGCAGGACGACTATGTTAAAGTCAACTCTCAACCTGTCTTTAAAGCGCCATAATACGCGCTCTGTATGCCATTATATGATGCAATCAATTTCGAACCGGAGATGAACAGTGGTTAAAAATATAAAAAAGAATTGTTCAAAATGAACAAAAAAAAGTAGCATAGCATAGTAGTAGCACCAACGCAGCCACACAGATTTGATTTGGGGTCTCGATATATGTTTAACCTCAACCGATCAGTACATAACCTCAAAAACCCAAAATGGCGGAAACTTTTTGAGATAGAAATTCATCGGATTCGCTTGAAACTCGTTACTCAGATTCAGATTCGAAGTCAACTTTTAAACATTTAAATGGCTGATCCAACACATATGTTGGGTCAGCCATTATATCATATTTCGAACCACTGTGCGACATCAAGAAATCTGGCAAAGAATATGCAAAGTGGAAAAGCTTATCAGCACTGAATGAATGAATGAATGAATGAATGGAAAATATAAAAGAAATAAAAAATGTGCCACGCAGCAAAATCTAACAAAAAAGAATTTTGATTTATTTATTTTGCATAAATTTGCAGTTCAACAAAAAAGCAAAAAGTTGTTGGCAAACTTGAAGGACGAAAGTGTGAAGCATCCGAAATTGTCTTGTGACATACATATATAAAAAAAAAAAGTCAACGAAACAAACTCAATTTATATATTGTATATGTATGACAAAAAATTCTCGTAACACACATTTCGCGGCGCAATTATTCGACATTTTTTATTATTAAACAATAAATTCAAAGAAGAAACCAGAAATAATTTATTGCTTAAAGTCAACAGTTTCGTGCAGCGCAGTCTGTATGAAATTTAACAGGTAGGACTGAATTCAATTGTCCTTAGACAGGCACACTTTATGTCTTTCTTGCTAATTTTGACAGAACAATAACTCAGATACATCAAACGATTTCGATACAACGCCTGCAAAAAAAGAAAGGAAATTATTAAATTAAATAAATTAGTTATTATTTGATAAAAGAAAAGAAGCTTACACGTGTGGGGATACTGTCGTCAATGATGTTTTATTGTGTACATATGTATATGTGAAAGCCATGCCGAAAGATTTGATGTCGTATGCAAACAAAGACATATTCAAAATATTGATGAACATACATTAGTAAATCAGGTGATTACTTTTGAGACATCCAAGCCACCCACCCTCGAGACAGTTTCAATTCGTTTGACAGAAATGCAAAAAAAACTCGATAAACTATTAACATATCTTATCATATCTAATCCGCTACAAGTACTTCATACAACTAACCCTAGTACATCTTCATCTAAACTTAAAAAATTATGCTCCAAAGGAAATGGTCCAAATTCTTATTTACTAAAATACTAAAATGGGTTAAAGGTTGAATGCAGAGCCTACTAGAGAGTAGATCTTCTTTATTATGGCAAGGTTAGCTTAATATCTCTGCTGCGGACTGGCCAACCGAATACCTCGTCTTCATCTGAAATTCCTATAAAGTTAATAAATCATACTACAACGAGTACAGGTAGGGTTTAGATATTGGTGGAAGCCTCCATAACTCCCACATGAGATGCCGACGGAAACGTCCACAAGTGCTACCTTTACTATGAAGACAACATATGGCTAGTGCTAAGTTATCGGTGGGAATTCCATGCTAATTGTTCAAATAAGCCTACATATAGTAAGATACCGATGGGAACCTTTATAGCTGCCATATGGTTAGGGCTGAACTACCGGTGGGAACTTCATATGTGTTAACTCTTCCAAGAAGCCTCTTTATGGTTAGGACTTAGATACCGGCAGGAACCTCCATATCTGGTATCTCTTCCATGAAGCCTCCATATGGTTAAGGCTGAGTTACCGACGGGAACTCCATATGAACTACATCGACCATTAAATCGTGTGATAAATCTTCCAAGAAGCCTCCATATGGTGAGGGTTCAGATGCCGATGAGAATTTCCTTTTGTGCTACTTCTTCCATGAAGCCTTCATATGGTTAAGGATGCAATACTGACGGGAATATGTGCTACCTCCACCATGAAGCCTAAATATGGTTAGAGCTGAGCTACCTTTGGTAATCCCATAACTGTTATCTCTACCTTAAGCCACCATATGTTTAAGTCAGAGTTATCGGTGGGAACTCCTTGTTTGCTAAGTTTTCCAAGAAGCCTCCATATGATAAGGGTTCAGATGCCAATGGGAATCTCCATTTCCTCTACTTCTTCCAAGAAGCCTACTTATGGTTAGGACTTAGATGCCGACGGGAACCTCCATATCTGGTACCACTTCCATGAAGACTCCATATGGTTAATGCTGAGAGGAACTCCATATGAACTACCTCCACCATGACGCATCCATATGGTTAGGGCTGAGTTGCCAGTGGGAACTGCAAAATCGTCCAAGAAGCGATAACATATATGGTAAGGGCTGAGTTAGCTGTAGGAACTTCATATATACTACCTCCATCATTAAGCCTCCATATGGTTAAGTCTGAGTTACCGTAGGAACTTCATATGTTCTACCTCTACCATGAAGCCTCAGTACCGGTCAAAACAAATGGTTAAGTTTCATATATGCGAACTTCCATAACCCCTACCTACACCATGAAGCCTTTACGTGGTTAAAACTAAAATACCCACAGGAACGTCTATAACTGTTGCCTCTTTCAAAAAAGGGATGCATTGCAATAAAGACATTTCTCTGCGTTTTCACTTTCCAAATTTACTGGAAACGTTGGTAGTCCAAAAAAGAAAACAATTATAGGCCAAAAAGGCACTTGGCACAGAAGGTCGTTGCGTAGATACAAATAATGGCAAATGATTCCTTCGGTGGGGCTATCTATGCCAAAACTTTCATTGTCATATGAAATCTTGGGAATACGGATGTCAAAATCGTCTAGAACTAATAGAAGTCCGTGGAGAACTCGTGGTTCAATATGACTTTAAACAAATAGTCGGGCACACCGTGCTCTTCCCCTCTGGCTCTGATAACAGAGAGCATCAGAACAACCAAACGCTATATTCCCACTGTTGGAGAAGGTCTCGAAAGGGTCATCTCGGCATACAATCCTCAGGCAAACAACTTAGGAGTCAAAAGTGTCATCTCTCAGTCAAAAAATTAAGGAGTTGAAAGGGTCATCTCGGCTTATAACCCTCCTTCTTGTGATGGTGTTGCTGCCTCGTATAGCTCATAGCTACAAACTTTAGAAGTTGAGAAACAATACTTATTAGTTATGGACGAACCACTCAGATAAATTTCTAATTTTGTTGGCGGGAATTCCAGAAATCGAATGCAACATTTACTAGAATTTACAGCAATATAAACAAACATTCCCTCATTCAAGTGTCTCCAACCGATTTCAAGATATTATGTAATTGCAGTAAATTAACTCCTTTCCTAGCGCACTATTTATACCCATTGACGTACGAATTCATTTGCAAGGAGCTAAACATTGGCGAAATTATATAAAAAAAAAAATATAATCAAAACTAACTGCCTACTTTACCTCTTCTCAAAATGATCCACAAGCGCATCCGCGGCCTGTTCCATCAAATGTTGCGGCAAATGTTCGGCATTTAAATTTTTGGCCAGCGCAAAGAGCAACTTCTTCGAAAATGCTTTACTTCTGCAGCTCGATACTCTTAGTGACGGCAGTCTTCACACAGTACATCACCAACTTTTCCAGCACAATTTTAAGCGATGGTCTTGGCGGATCTATATAGGTTATTATACGATTTACGGTCTCCTGGTATTGCGCATTAACCGCGCCAGGAAGTTCCAGCAAACGTTTGGGTGCGGTCAGCTTGCTCAGTGTCTGATTTTGCTTGGACAGTCTTTTGTTCTTACCAACAGCTTTCGTTGGCAGCTTTTTGTGCTTCTTTGTTTTTTTCGTTGACTTCTCACCTGGTACACCTAGTAGGCTTTCTTCCGTAGGCGGTGGTGTCGGTGGCGCCTGTGGCAGTGGGTTATAAGATTTGGGCGGTATTTTTATTGGCTCTATTAGCATTGGCTTAAGTATAGGTTTGAGCGGAGGTTTGGAAAGTTTTATTATATTCAGCGGTGTGTTCTGGGACGGCGATGTTGCTCTTTGCAACTTCAACTTCACGTTGCCAGTTGTCGGTTGCGTTGTGGTGGCGGGCTCTTCTTTAGGTTTGCTGATTTTTGTATTTGCACCCGCATGCAGACGCGAAACTGGCTTCAGCCTTGGTTGTTTTTTCGTCGCCTTGGTGGGCTTTTTCAACATTTTTTTGACCATACGCATACCTTTTTTATGCTGCACCGTTTTGACAGCAGCTTTCAATAGCTTGGTTGTCGTGGACTTACTCTTGTTGGTGCTGTTGCTGCTGCCAATTTTCGTTGGTAACTTTTTTTTGTTGATGTTGGAGGTCATCTTACGCGTTGTGGGCTTCATGTTGCGTTTACGTATGAGCGCCATTTTAAGCAGGGCGTTAAAGAAAAATTGAGGGAACCAAAAAACTTTTTTTACACTTATTGAATTTAATATATTTTTTTTTTTTATAGTTTTTAATCTTTGTTACACAGAAATATTTTGACTGTTAGAAGAATTGTTTTTGAGTGAAGAAAATTTGTGATTAAGTTTATAAATTATTTTTTTTGTTTTTGACAATTGAAGCAAAGTCTATTTGATAAATAATTCTATTATTTTTTTATAGCTTATGGGGTTTAAAATATTTCTTTGAGATTTGACGGGTGCTTCAAGAAGAAGCCAAATATGTCAATGCATCAATCAAATGTTCAATGCATTTTATGCTCACCAGACCTAAATCGTTTAGATAACTTGTTGCAGTCAATCATGCTCTCCAAGTCCTTTGCTTGTCGTAGCAGTTTCAACCGGATATTTGGCAAGTTTATCCCGCTCAGCTGTGCTTATGGGCGTTTCTGGCGTCACACTTCTTTGTATATATAGAGGACACCTCTTCTATGGGCACACAGCTTCTTAGATTGGCTCACCGCAGAAGATTCTAGTCTTGGATAGTTTCATCCTGTCAGCTTTTCACCGATTTTAAATGCATATAATTGTGTTCCGCATAATTTTTTTTTTATTTTATTAATATCCATAAATGTAACACGACAAGATCTCTACTACTGTCCGAAGTATCGAATAGATGCCGTTTGTATACAACCTGAATATTTCCTTAATAAACAATGTACATTCCAACACAAATTTCTTTGCAATAATTTAAGATCTAAAATACCAACAACTTGCATTCTGTACGCTTAAAATGTCTCTGTCTGCTTTCGACTGCAACATCAAATAACGTCAACAAATATCACTAAATATGCACAGGTGTATGTGTGTGTTTATTCATTTATTTAGATGCATATCTGTCTAATTGTCCAACTGCCCAGCTGTCTGTCTGTCTGTCCGTCTCTCAATATGCTCCCCAATCTACACCAAGCAACTCTTACTCCTTTAACGCCATAACATCTTTTTAATTATATATAAGACTTGATTAAAGGCTTCTCATCTCTTGCTATATGCATATATAACAAATATTTGTACTAAGTATAATCAAATAAAATAATTTTGTTGCATGCACTTAGGCTATTGATTCAACAAGATATGAAGACCAAGTTGCACTGTTGCTAAATCGAGTTGAAAGATAGAAGCAGCAACAACCACTAATCAAATAAGAAAATCTAAACTAAAAATGCGGTTTCATTTTAACAAGTGAAACAAAATTAAAATCCAAAACTTGAAATGTAAAGAAATACATTCATAAAATCTGAATAAATATTTTGAAGTGTAAATGCAATTTTTAAGCAACTCGATTTAGTTGTATAAAACAATACAAAATAAACTGTGTGTATGTGTGTGTGTGTGTGTGTGTGTGTGTAAGTGTAAAATAACATAGATTTATGATCATATTCTATAGAAATTTTGTCGCTTTTGTTGTTGGTTGCATATGTATATATATGTTGCATATAATGGTCTGACTAAATCGTTTCGCTTGGTTTGCAACCGGGTGTGGCTGGTAACTTAACTTTTGTAACAATGTCAGCTAAAATAAATGGATCGAAATCTGTGCAACTGACATACACTCGAGTAGACTGACAAACAAACAGATAGACGGACGGACAGATAGGCTGGCAGGGCAGGGCAGGGCAGGCAAAAATGCATTTGCTGTTTTCGTAGAGTAAATACCACCAACGCATGTACATCATTTGTATCTGTTGTAGTAGCTCAAAAACATTGTTTCAATGAAGCAAATCCGTCGTTGCTGCTGCCGCTACCATCACTGCATTTACCAGTACTTGCACAATAATAGTTCCAATGCAACTAAGTATACATACATGTATGTGTGTGTGTCTGTATATGTGCTTGCTTATGCCAAATGCATGCACAAATATAGATATGACCAAAACACGCCGCTATAAGTATTTGTCTGTGGGCGGTATAAAAAAAGTATGAATATAAAATGCTGTGTAAACTTCTCGAAATAAATATCCTGCCACAGCAAACAAAAGTTCTTTACAAAAAAGAGAGAGCTGTGTGGTCAATACCTTCAAAATAACGCTAGCACCTCTAACCTCCTTCCACTTTTTTAGTCTTCGCTTTCTGGAAATCATTCCATATGAGCTCTGAACCACAGTAAGCACGCACCTTGATCTCAGCAGGAAATCCTATTATGTTTAGAAAGGTGTTACTGAATGGGATCTAGCTTCAATATGGCATGTTGAGTTGTTTAAGTAGATGGCAAGAACCAAGTTAATGGCATCGGCTCTATGCACCAATCAAGCTAGGTTAGAAGACGCTCAAGACAGTGGTCGACACTGGAGCCATTAGATGTTTCATCAGCCAAGAGATCGCACATGTCAGCACAACTTCATTTTGCACCGAAGAAACTGCAGCATGCATGGCCGACGGCTACGCTCGTTCTATTGATCGCTCCCTGCCGCTACCAATAAGATTTGGCAAAAAAAATAATAATACTAGTGCTTTGCTTGTAACGGCCGCTCCATAGACTTGTATAAATCTTTACTCACAGAATTCAACACAACACTCGGAGGTATGAGAATCTGTATATACTATTAGAATGCATGGAACCTCTAAAATACAACAGGAATAACTAAGAGCGATGTCTCGGAGATTCAAGAGTTCTTAGAACATGAAACCAATTTCTTCGAAGATATTCAAGCGCTCAGGACCATTGCAGTACACAACATAACAATGAAGGATGAACGACCGGTAAAGCAGCGATACTTTCCTCGGAATATAGCCTTGCAGGCGGTCCAAAATGAATAGATAGACGAATTGCCTGAAAAGAGATCAGTCAACTTTCTCACAGCTCATACTGCGCTCCAATTGTTCAAGTGCGCAAGAAGAATGAGCTTGTGGAACTTATGTGTCGACTATAGCCAACTGAACGACAAGTCGTGGTACAGACGAATAATCCAGATTTAACCAGCCTCGCAAAGCCATTATTCGCACTCACAAAAAATGGAGTAAAATTCCACTGGACCTTGGAAGAAGAATCGGCAGTTGAAACATTTAACCAACGGCTGACGGTAGCTCCAATTCTAACTTGGCCAGACTTCACACGGCAGTTTATATTGAAAACCGATGATAGAAATTATGGCCTCGATGCTGTGCTGGCTCAGGAGATCGAAGGGCAAGAAAAGGTAATAGCTAGCAGAAAACTGAAGAATGAGGATATAAATTATTCAATAATACATAAGCAACTCAACTAGAGTACTACTGGAAGACCCCAATATTCCAACAGCTCGTTACCTGGAAATACTTAAAACCATATTCAGAGTTACCAACGAGTGCAATCGGGTCCAAAAGGTAGTAATGCTGCTTGCTCACACCGATGACATCGATATCATCGGTACGCAGGAACGGCGATTGAACAAGGCGTTCTCGAAGATTGAAAAACAGTCTCGGCTCATGGGTCTAGCGGTGAACGAGGACAAGACGAAGTACTTATTGTCTTTTCGCACTCCATCATCGCATCTTGGACGTTCAGTGACGATGGAGAATTTTAACTTCAGTGTTGTAGAAAACTTCGTCTATCTTGGATCCGAGAAATCACCAGCAACAGCAACGTCAGCCTGGAGATCACGCGAAAAATAACGCCTGCAAACAGATGCTTTTTTGGACTGAGCAAACAAATAAGAAGTAAGGCCCTTTCTGCAAACACAAAAATCAAGACGCTGATACTCCCGGTCCTATTGTATGGCGTGATTGAGTCGGATGAGACAGCGTTGGAAGTCATCGAGAGAAGATTCTTCGCTGGATTTTCGGTACTATTAGAGTCGGCGACGAGTTTACATCCCGCATGAACCGCAAGCTGTTTGAGCTATTCGGCTGCACTGGGCTGGTCACCTCATTCGAATGGATGAAAGAGCTCCAGCACGCATGGTTTACATTGGAAGCCCAAACTTGATTGGTGGACGCCGAAATAGAGGACGACTGGGCGCTCGATGGAATAAACAGGTGTGGATAGATCTCTCCGTACTTGGCATTCAAACCGACTGGAGCACAAGACTATAGAGGCTAGCGCACCTTCCTAGACGCGGCCATGTCCGGTAGACGGTTGACGGCCATCAAAGTAAGTAACGAATTCTTGCAAGGAAAGGTCTGCCCAAAATCCTTATCTCGGATAACGGAATACAGTTTACTAGTAGAAAATTCAAAGATTACCTCCGGGAACTAGCAATACGCCATCAACTTACTGTCCCATACGCGATAGCCCGACTGAGAGGACAAATGATTTACAGTACAAGAGATACCATGCTAAATGGGACCCGATTCTACCTGAAATCGCCATGAATAGTAGCAACTCTAATTCAAAAAATTTCAGCCCTGCTTAGTTACTATATTGAAGACAAAGATGCACACATACGCCGCGAACAGCTAAAGGAGGTATTCGATGAAGTGCGTACAGTATTTTAACATACGCGATTGAAAGCCAGAGCTAGAAGAACTAGTCTGGCTCAAACAACATCATTTATTAAAGGCAGCGGCAAAGTTGGCTTCTCGTTTCGACGGGCCATACCAGATAACTTCATTCTCGTGTTCAGTTATCGTTCAAATACCGAGAAATCTGCCCGTAATTTCCTCCGGTAAAAGAAACTTTGCATTTCTTTCGGTTTTGCAAGTAACATAAGTTGGATTTGAGGCGTTTCATTGTAATATGTTGATTATAACAGCTCGTCGGCAGGCGGATGCCAAGATCAATATCTGTAAGGACTTACTCCGACTTTACGCCAGCACCAGCAATTGTTGAACTCGATGAAACCGATTGATGAGGAAGAGCTTTCCATTGTCTGCACCTCAGCCAGTTCTGCTTCTACAGACTATCTTGATCTCATAGTCAAAGAGCGCGCTGATTCGGTATCTTTGAGCTAGTTACACAATTGATGTATGAGCGTCTTAACCTTTGGCGCAAATTCTTCTTCACTGCTGCCACCGAAAGTAATTTTCTTAAGTTTTTAAAGAAGCTTCGATTGTTTTTCCTCTTGGTCTTTGACTCTTTTAGCTAAAAGTATGTCTAGGCCAGCAACTTCAGCTTTGAGAATATCAATCTCAACTGGTTCAAATGTAAATTTTTCATATTTAACCTCTTACTTTGTTAGGCTTTATCCATTAAGAAGTCATCTGCGTTAGACTTTTCAAAGCTGTCTTTGATTTGTGCTATCACATTGTATTGGGCTGGAGCTCCGTTGTGAGTGGCCTGCTATCTGGTTCTCAAGTACTTCTTATGCCTTGATGGTTTTTCTTAATTTCGATTCGTCATCAGGTGCTTTTGATGACTCAGAATGACTGCTTGTACTATCTTGACTACTTCGGTTTGACACAGGAGATGCTCAATCAGTAAACAACTCGAGAGCATTGCCGGCTATTTATATATTCAAGAATCAAAGCGTTTGTATGGCCTTTTTCGCAAACTAGTCTGTTTTAACTTCCTTCAGTTGCATTTAAACTATTTCAACTGTAATTTCTCAAACAACACTCGTTTATATTTGTATCTTAAGCTGCATTTACCATAGAGCTAAGTCGTAGGTAGCTATGTAGTTATATTTGTATATCCAACTGCACACATGTATGTATGGTAAGTATATGGTTCAACAGCAAAAGCAATATAATTAATCATTGAAAAGCAAGCCAAGCAGAAGCTGCACTCGATATAATAGAACACAACATGGGCGCAAACGTACTGAACGACCAAGACTTTTGGACTGCACAGCAAGGAGCAAGGACAAATGCAGCGCAATGTAAACAGGCGCAACCACAGACAGCAGAAACTAAAGCAACTTTAACTCGATAATACCAGAAACAAACGAACGAACGAACGAACAACAAACACAAAACAAAGCGTTCAGCTAACTCAAACTACACAAACTTACAATCAGTCAGTGTACAATATAATATAGTATAGGCAGCGGTAGGAGCGGAGGGGAAGCAACTTTTAATGAGTTACACGAGCGAGGAAATACATCCATTGTATCTAGATACATACATATGTATATATATATATGTGAAAATATGCTACAGGGTTGTGCTAACAAAACAAACTCATATGTAATTATGCGAAATTATACAAAGTTGTTGATCATAGATACTGTGCAGTGCAGTGCAGTGCAGTGCAGTGCAGTTCAGCTCGACAAAACAATACAATTGATATATGTATGCATAATAGTTACGAGTACGCTATACCTCATGCATTGTATGAAAGTTCAGCTTTCAATTTTCTAATAAACAACAATGACACATTGCAATGTCGCTGATATAATAATGACACAATGTATCGGTTTACTATTCCATAGATACGCGCAACTAAATATGTATCTCTGACCACAGTATCGACTATCAAGCATCAGCCTGCAGCAGCATCGCCATTTTCATTTTCATCGACATCGTCATCGTCATCACGCAAAACCAAACTGTCCAAAATGTCAACTGCAAACTAATTCACTAAACTAAATGCGTTCGCGAGTTACAGATACAGATTTACACAATAGTTCAACGATAATTTGATTTCATTCCAACGTTTGACATAGACAACGCGTTTAGCCACAAAGTGTCAGTCAGTGGGTAATTGTGAAGAAGTATGGCATGGCACAGCAGTGTGGGTAATAGAGCGTGCATTGCAATTTGACGTTTATAGATTATTGCGTGTACTCCTAGGGATATACATATATGTATGGATCTATGTCTATGTTGCTGCGTGTCTGTGCGTACTTTCCAAATTATTGACAGTAAGTGATGTGTATCTGTCTATATATGCTATATACACACACACACATGTTTAACGCAACTGACTGTCTAACTTATCTGACACCAAAGTATCTGAACTACGTACGTACTGTCTAATGGTCCGTCAGTCAATTTGATGTTTTGTATCTACACATACCGTACCGCACATATATTCATACATAAGTTAGAATATTAGTTTGTGCGCCATTGTTGTTTAATGGCATTTCTATATATGTATCTATATATATAGATAGATAGGTATTTAAGTATTATTGAGCGTAATTGCTTTTGTTAGCACATTAATTTGTTATGAAAGCAATGAATTAAGCATGGACTATGTGAAATGGCTAATAGTTAGATTTGGTAGTTTTTATTTTTAGATTTTTTTTTTTTGACATATCTGCTACAACTTGGTGCTGAGTATTAACGCAAGACTAGATTAGAGTATTAGAGTGGTTCCTATTTTTAGGAAATATAAATTGAAATAAAAAAAAAAAAACACCAATACGGGTGAATGACATGCTTCAATGAGGTCAAGTACCTTTTGGTAACTATCGACCAGCGTACCACATGAAGCACTTGACGTATATTATAAAGAAAGCCACAATGGCAATGATGACAATTAGAGCTATTGCTGGAAAGAATTGGAAGTGCAGAGCTCACAATGATTAGACCTATGGTGATATGCGGTATTGGCGGATAGAGTCTGTAAGTCTGTATAAGTTGAACAATGCAAATATGTCCTAGTCCCGCAATGAATGTAACTTTTTAGCTAGTGCCGCAGATCCTTCACATCCAACCAACAGCGGCAACTCAATTTATCTCCCTGAGCATCTGGCGATTCATGTTTAATATCAGCTCTGGGACTTCAAGAAGAAATGTGTCAGAAACCAGAAGCTTTCAGCTTTGATATACTGAATTATCTTACTACGCTGCAATGGGCTTTTAGCTAAATCAACTCTGGATTACAATTTAAGATACGCCATTACTATTCACCCAGACAAAGATCTACTACATGCAGAAAGAATATCAACTTAAATCAAGAATTTTATGTAGCCAAACTTCCAAATAGAATTAAATATTGCATCTGCCAATGCAAGACATGCACAATTCACACAATTTGGTCGTTTTCCCCCATTCTGCACCTCACTTGGGCGGATTAAGAGAATATCCACTTAAAACAAGTAAGGAAATTTCAGTCGGGCGTAACCGACTGTAAGAGGCCCTGTACCAGTTCAGGTCGCCTAACAAACATATTAAATGTTTCCCGAGCATATGACCAAACACATGACCACTTCTCACTGCGCGAATATGAATGAATGAAGAATTGCTTGTAAAATCGTCATTTATTATACGATTTTTTGATTTGGGCTTAGAAGGACGTTACCTTTATACTGGTGTACTCAATTTTTTTTTGTGCCGAAGAAATTTTTACCCTAAGGGGTGATTTTGTGGGGAAGGGGGGGAGGGGCAAAATTTTAAAATAAATTTGTGAAATTCCGGAGCAGTCCTAGTCGAATGCAGAAAACACGAAGTCTCTATCTATTGCCGTTTCCGAGATCCTTTCGTTCATACAAACGGACGGACGGACAGACGGACGGACATGACTATATCGACTCCTCTATCACTCCTGACCATAATGGGGGTAACTTTGGGGGGTCTCCGACAATTAGTTCTTCCTGTTACATACATTTGCACAAAACCAATAGGCTCTTGCACCTTCGGTACGGGGCCTAAAAAGGAGCAGGCTTTCATAGATTCTCAGTTGAAGAATTTACTACACTCTCAGCATGGAAAAAGTCAATGCGATCAACCTCTAACCCACATGAGTGAAAACCCATCCGACTCAAAAGTTTATCACTCCAAGTCTTTTTTCTAAAAGACCTTCCCATGACTATGAATCCAGCAACTGACAAAGAACATATCTCGCGCATCAACCGACAGGAAAAATTTTAAAAGCTCTGCAGCATCAATTTCCCCGTCGATGGAAGCAAGTTTATTTTCACGAACTCCACAAGCGGCAAGTGGAAAAACCCTCAACGAAAGAAACATCGAGAAAGATGATTTGGTTGTCGTTAAGGATGAGCAGCTACCTCAAACGAAATGACGACTGGTACGAATCCTCAAAACTATAGCCGAATTATAGTCTAGAAACGGTTGGTGCCATTGCGCTTTAACTAGAAACAACCAATAAATGAAAAAACATATGGCATCGAACAGCTAACGCAGACAGCGTCATACATCACTGGACCAACCGAGCAGCTGATAATAGCAATCCGGACTTTGAGTTCACTAAGCTCTTGTCTTCAGGTCGACGTGATGTCGACGTCCGAGCGGCTTCGACCATTTATTTATAGATCTTCTACATATATCTAAGTATCACGAAACATACGAGTACCGATAAGCAATAACTTGCTAAATCATTTATAACCGATGCAGATTTTGTGCTCTGTAAGCCTAAATATAAGGGTTCGTACACTTTTTTTTCATCGTCTTGCTGCGATCTAAATGTGGTGCTTCTTAAAGGGAGATCTTTTCTAAAAATGAGCCTTACGCCTATCCAACGTACGTTTTGTGGCATCCAGTCGTTTGGATTTTATTAATTAATTAAATACAAATTACACAAAACATCCAGAAATTTCTCTAAAAATTGGGCATCCCATGTTGCATTCAATCTTAAAATATGGCAAAAGATTCCCGATTAAACCTTAAGCTTGTCAGTTATTAGCAGCTGCACGGAAAATTATTTACACCTACACACAGAACAAATACAACAACGAAAAGAGCGACGAGGCCGCCTATAAATTTGCACATAAAGTGATTCTCATAAAATACACAGCGAAAAAAAAAAGGAGAAGCACTAAAATACACAGACACGTTCCAATATAGAAAAACACACACAGGATGCAGCCTGCCAGGCGGCAGACGACAGGCGTAAAACCCGAGTTGAGCATTGAGCACAGAAAAATATATAAAATAAATTTATAACAAAAACGTGATGTGGTTATTGATGGATGAGCTACGACGATGAGGATGAGAATGAGAATGCCCGGATCGGCTTTAGTTCTACTACTAGGACCAAATTGAGATGAATATATGACTAAAATAAAATAAAAGAAAGAAAGAAAGAAAAGACAGAGCCGAAATAACGCAAGAAAATATATATTTGCACAGTAAAGTGGCAGACGATCGGGCGTATGAGCGATTTACCTGCTGAATGTATTAAATAAAAAAAAAATAAGCAACATAAAGTTGCGAAGCCAGCATTAAAACGTATAAGTATATACACGACACGTCGTATTTTGTTGCTGCATTAAAAAAGTAATTATTTTGCTTTGGCTGTCGCGTTTAATTATTTTAATACTTTCAAAGTTTCTACAAGGATATAAGGATACAACAGTTACCCGCATATAGTCGAATAGTTAGTTATATGGAAAGTGACAGAACACGTTTGCCAACAGTAGTCAATAGACATATATATATATATGTAGCGCAATAGTATAAACCGCAGTAGACAAGACGTGTCCTTTTCTTTGCTGCCTGCCTTACTCATTCGCAGGATGTCCGCCCTGTTTCCTTACCATGTCATTCATAGCCATGTTCGTTTATTATGTGGGTTTGGTTGGATTAAAAGCTAAAGCATCACGTGCGGAATTTAACGCTTGCTCGTCCAGCAATCGTACTTTTGTTTTTCACTCTTCACTGTTCATTGATAATGAGTCCGAACAGTTGTTTCCTTGATTGTGGCAAAAGCAAATGAAATGATGGCGTTCGCACAGTTGGCACAGTGGCTACAATTAGGTTTGTTTGTCTAAAAGCAGGTTTAGATGTTGAGCAAAAAGAAAAAAATTTTGATTTAAAATAAACTTTAAAATATATAAAAAAAATATCTTTTTGATAGAAATTTTACATTTTAATGAAATTAATTAAATATGAAATATTCTAATAAATATGTATAACTAAATTATTTGAGCCCACTGTACATTGGCGCACTAAGTACATATAATTCAATGCCTTTCAACATGTATCGGTGATTCATTAAAAGTTGCTGGGATTTGGCTCGTTTCCTAACGGAACGACTCAATTTGAAAGCTTATTGTACGCGTACACACACACACACACACACACACACACACACACACACGCACAAGTACATAAATGCATACGTACATACTTTGCTAATTACTCGAGTTTTGTGCGCTTGAATGTGCCATAAACGTACACAGCATCCATCTATGCTTATTGTGTAGCATTTGAATTGATGCAA
Organism: Leucophenga maculata; assembly: GCA_035044805.1. NCBI lineage: Eukaryota > Metazoa > Arthropoda > Insecta > Diptera > Drosophilidae > Leucophenga > Leucophenga maculata. Next base: position 1,289,449 of record JAWNNP010000005.1, on the reverse strand, counting down.
GTTGTGGCTTAAAGTCTTCAAATCAGCTTCCACATTTTTCGCACTTTATTCAAAATCATGGCAGCAAAAGGTGTAGAGCAGCAGTTGGGGCAATCGGCATGGCTGCTTCTAGTCATTATTTGCACTCCTACTGGCACCTGCAGCGTAAACGAAATTTACCAAAAAAAAAAACATAAAGAAAGAAAAAAAAAAAAAAAAAAGGAAAGTTTATGCGAGACACAAAAGAACGACTGAACGGGAACAAAGTTTTTTATAGCTTTCTTGCTTGGAGGCAACCAAATACACACATGTGTGTAAAATGGGTGTATCAATATGTTGATGGCTTTTTATGGATTCATATTCAACTGCCAGTGCCATTTTTTGAACATCCTCCATTAAATTAGTCTTAGTGAGGTTCATTCTAAGACTGAGTGAACGAGAATAAGCTTGAGAAGTCTGCATAATCAATATGATTTGATGGTCCGAAGGTCGCTCAGCTTCTTATATACAGGTTAAGGATATGTTATATGCAAGTCACCTTGAGACCCCATTGTTGACCATATGAAGCATCGGCATTCAAGCTTTGATCTGTATAAAAAACATGCGGAAGGCAACACTATACAGCCTTGTGCCCCTTTTATATATTATATTTTATATAAAGACTCTATTATTGATATCTAGGCTGAGTCCTATAGAGATTTTTCATCGGCAAACAATCCTCTACGTTTTTACGTTTTAGGTTATATATAATATTTTCGACATTAAGCTTATCTAAAGTCTAAGATGTACAAACTGGCGACGTGTAAGGCATCTGGTAGGTGCTGCTTGAGTCTAACGTCTTGCTAAACAGCAGCTCGTTATATCTGCTTGAAACGAAACATATCCAAATCTCCACTTAGGCAAATTGAAGTCCTTTGTGCATGGTGGTAGTTTGAACCTACCAAGGGCTGTCAATGATCTTCCGGTAAAGTCATCTTCGAACAGGTTGAATAGGTATGGTTTAAGAACGACGCCTTTTGGTAGTTCTAAGCAACATAATAGATTGTGAGAGACACAGATATCTAACTGAAAATTGATTGTGTGTCGACTAACACAGCATCCTTTTTGTAAAGGTTTCCAGAATATTATAAACAAATCTTTGTAACTGTGCGTCTGTTCCACGTCCAGAACGAAATCTGAACTAGTAGGAATAAACCTTAGGAACCGATGACATCAGGTACTCTGATGGCAAATTATTTCTCCCAAAACTTCAATGGAGTATGACTCGGTCTTTTTTCTGTCTTACTGGACTTGTGAGTCATTGTGATCGCTGCAGCTTTCTAAGCGGTCGGAAAGTGTTGACTTCATAGAGTTGAGTTCAATAGCATAAGCTGAAAAAGAAGAACGTTTATGATCTCTGTCAAGATGATGGAGAATATAGCAATGTCCATCTGCAGCTAGCACACCTTTTACTGTAGTCAATTTGAACATTATGAAGCGCACGGTGAGGTGTTATGCGAATAGGTTACACGTTGTCAGAGCGATATTCGCTTCTGCAGTAAAACCTGACTAACTTATTAATACTTGGAGCTTCAAATTGGCTTGCATAACGTTTTTGTGAATATTCTCCAACTTATACTTGAAAAATTTGATACACAGTTGTTTCAGTAGAGCTTCTAAGAGTACAGAGGGAGTCCTTAGCTACTCTACCTTTTAGTTAATTGCTCTGCGGGTCAGATAACACTACGACATAGTTCTGCTGCTGTTTTTTGTACTCAGTGGATGTTTTCTTACAGGTATCCTCTCCAAAACCTAGTTAGAAGTGAGCATGGGTTTCATTCCTAAGACTAGCTACAAGAAACCAACGCCCGCCATAACTCTTATCGATTTTAATGAAAATGTTAGAACGACTGTTCGAACTTCATTTAAGAAGTTACATTACAAGGATTTTTCAATGGCAGCCTTTCCGATATTTATGGAGCCTATAAGAAGCCACTAAAGAATCACTTATCAAAATTGACATGCTTCGCTCTCGAGTGATCAACTCAAAAAAATGTTCGGTGGAAATTAGGTAGAAAAGAAGAACTGCATAGGCAACAGTCAAATCTCCTCTACTGTATTATGTGTTTAGAAACAACTTTCTTCTGAAAGTTATCTACCTACGCTGATGATCCGTTTCTATTGGTAAATTGCAAATTCTTCTGTACTATCTGTAATCTCTTGAGAAAGGTTCACATAAATCCAAAGAAAAGACAGAATTGCTACTCTTTATTTCCCAGCTTCATACTACCGGCCAGAGATCAAACTATCTAAGGAAAACTTGGTTTATTTCAGGACTCAAAAGTTTAATAAAGCAGTTAGTCTGAGGAAAGAACAAAAAAGCCAATGGACGCCCTCTACATATGTAAAAAAATGAGAGACTGCAACCGTAAATTATTTATTGGGATCGTCAATCGTAACTAATTGATGGTGCATTTAATTGGCAGAAAGTTGCTCATACCATTCTATACAAAGTACAAAGGACCTCCTACCTGGACATAACTGGGCCCACGCGATATAAACTCCAAGCAGCTAAAGATGTTCTACTGAATAGCAAACTTATAGGCTACTTCTTAAATTAACAACAGCCACAAATGCAGCTGAACTTCGGACGATGACTCTTCTTAACCAATGCATTGGAAGGCACAGCACCATCCTACATTTAGTAGAGAATTCGGCTCAGATCAAGTAGGGCGACTACTGTGTTTCAGAGCTCAAATGAAATGAATGGCTTGAAATGAAATTCATGGAGAAATAAGGCTAAAAGCAAAGAAATCTCAGACCTTCCATCGACACCGACAGATTGAGGACGATAAAGAAGGAACCGGTATATACCACCTGCATGACTGATGGAGCTTCTTCTTGTAGGCAGAGATATATGCAGCTTGGCAGTTGACTGAACTAATTTGTACCATGTAGGAATTTCCAAGGAACATAAAAATCTACTTCGACCGTCTAGTTGTACTTAAGGATCTGTCTTTGCTTACAACAAACAGCAAACTCATCTGGTGTACAGCTACAGCACTACCCTAAGTTAAAGCAGTCAATCGCACTCATCTGGGTTCCTGATCTTTCCATGTAAAGTGATGGTTACTCACAGGGCTTTTAAGTAGATCCTCTCAGCATGAAGGAGGACCACCAGACAGCGATTAGAGAATAATTGGTAGTGAATACCTGCAATGGGCTGTCATGTCTGAAAGCACTTTGGACGGAATATCAACTGAAGTGAATATCTGTGCAGCTACACTTTAACAAAGACAAACTCTGGATGTTGATGGAGGGCCTAACAGCGTACTGTACCAATGGATGAATGGTCAAACGTGTTAGCTGTCATAGCTATGATTATGAAGATGATGTGGAAAGTTTTAAGAGCTTCAATGCGTGTGTTCTGCGCTTCTTAGAAAACGCCAAGAAATCTCTGGAACACATGCTTTGAAGACCTGAAGAGTATAGCAAATATGCCACGGAAAGATCTGGCGCGTTTCATTAGCTCTATTGGTTGGTTTTAAAGGCGCACAGTGGCCAATGATTAAATATAGTATCTGAATATATGTGGCATCACAACGGGTTGACTGTCTTCTGGCTGAATACGAGTGACTCGATTAACCTAAGCTAGTTTTCAATATGAAATCAATACGAAATGGTGTCCAAACCTTTGGCGTTGGAGCATTGGACAGCTTTAGTTTTCTGTATAACTTCCAGACAATTTGGAATATTCCACGTTCAAACTCATATATTATATAAAGCACCAACTTACTAATACACCCAACAATAATAATGCGTGCATACTTTTGGGCGCTCGGCTGCTGTCAATGTCGCAGCTATTGTTGATTTTTGCACTACGGCTTCGAATTCGATTCATTTTTTTCTACTACTTCTTCTGCTGGCATTGCTGTTGGCTGTGTTTGCTTTTTTTCTGCGACGTTGTCCTTGTCGCGGCTGTTGCCGCCATTGCTGGCAGGCCAGTAACAAATGATGGCGAATGGCAATGGCGATGGCGACAGCAGGCAGCCCAAGAACGGAACAGAACGGAACTATCGTCATTCAATGCGTTCGCTCGTTTTATTTCCATTGATTCTGTTCGCCTCGTTTCCAATCAGTGAACAGCGACAATGCTATTGCTAACCGCCATTTTGTTGTTAGTATTGTTGTTGCTTTAGAGTCATACACACAAACACAAACACAGTCCTTTTGGCTACAAAAGCATACGATAGCAAAAAAGGAAGAAAGGAAAAAATACGCAAAAATAAAATGCTTTTAACTTTTATGGCCTTAATGGAGTTTTATGCATTTCGACAACGGAATTATATCTGGCCTGTATAGGTATGTGTGTGTATATAGCATAGTATACCTGTCTGTGCGTTAAGTGTGCCTGTGTGTGTGACTGTGTGTAAAATACTATTACAAATGCAAAAAAAAAAAAAAAAAAGAGTCAGCTATCTAAAGTGTGAGCTAGTGAAAGTACCAAACCGTACAGCAACTTGTTAAGAAAATAGCTTAAACTCGTCGTGTTCTCGTTTAAAAGCTTTGCAAAATGAAAACGTTTCGTCGGCTTGCATAGGTGCATAGGTTCATTCGTTCACCCATTCATTCATTCAACCATTCATTCAACCATTCACTCAATCAGTCTTTTGTTCAATATTCACTCGTATGCTCTGCTGTGCTTTGCATTTCTATATTTTTCTATTCGAAATTTTATTCTTGCAGAAATATCAAATGTTTAGTCCTTATTTTTGGCAAAAATTCTGCTGAGCAAGCTTTTGAAATTTGTGATTGTTATCGGAAATTGAAAAGGATTTCTTTGCATTTGAGCGTAATTAGATTTGCATTCGAGGATTGCATGAAGATTATTTACGCACAGTTTGAAGGCATTAAGACAAATTAAAATGGAATTTATTATTATTGTGTAAGAGTAAAATAAACAACAACAAAAACACAATAAAATAAATAAGTCAGCATATTTTATAAGAATTGCTTTTGCTTTTTTTGATTGATACAATTTGTAATGCTTTATCAAACATTTCCTTTCAATAACAATTAGAAATATTGCAAACTCAATAATAATTTTTAATGTAACTAATAGATTGGTTTATTTATTTTAAATATAAGAGTAAACTCAATTCAATCGGACTAATAGCTACGGAGATCTCAAACTGTTAAAACATAAAAAAAAGTTCGCTGAGTTGTTAAAAAGGTTTTTACAAACAGCTTCAAACACCTTCAAACACCTCCAAACACAATCAAACACCTTCAAACAGCTTCAAACACAATCAAACAACTTCAAACACCTTCAAACAGCTTCAAACAGCTTCAAACAGCTTCAAACACAATCAAACAGCTTCAAACACCTTCAAACACCTCCAAACACAATCAAACACCTTCAAACACCTTCAAACAGCTTCAAACACAATCAAACTCCTTCAAACACCTCCAAACACAATCAAACTCCTTCAAACAGCTTCAAACACCTTCAAACACCTCCAAACACAATCAAACACCTTCAAACAGCTTCAAACACAATCAAACAACTTCAAACACCTTCAAACAGCTTCAAACACAATCAAACAGCTTCAAACACCTTCAAACACCTCCAAACACAATCAAACACCTTCAAACACCTTCAAACAGCTTCAAACACAATCAAACTCCTTCAAACAACTTTAAAAACAATCAAACTCCTTCAAACACCTTCAAACACAATCAAACTCTTTCAAACACCTTCAAACAGCTTCAAACACCTTCAAAAAGCTTCAAACACAATCAAACTCCTTCAAACAGCTTCAAACACAATCAAACTCCTTCAAACAGCTTCAAACAGCTTCAAACACCTTTAAAAAGCTTCAAACACAATCAAACTCCTTCAAACACCTTCAAACACAATCAAACTCCTTCAAACACCTTCAAACACAATCAAACTCTTTCAAACACCTTTAAACAGCTTCAAACACAATCAAACAACTTTAAACACCTTCAAACACAATCAAACACCTTCAAACACAATCAAACTCTTTCAAACACCTTCAAACAAATTCAAACACAATCAAACTCCTTCAAACTCTATCAAATACCTTCAAACACCTTCAAACTCTTTCAAACACCTTCAAACACAATCAAACTCTTTCAAACACCTTCAAACACAATCAAACTCTTTCAAACACCTTCAAACACAATCAAACTCTTTCAAACACCTTCAAACACAATCAAACTCCTTCAAACACCTTCAAACACAATCAAACTCTTTCAAACACCTTCAAACACAATCAAACAACTTTAAACACCTTCAAACACAATCAAACTCCTTCAAACACAATCAAACTCTTTCAAACACCTTCAAACAAATTCAAACACAATCAAACACCTTCAAACACCTTCAAACTCCTTCAAACACCTTCAAACAGCTTCAAACACAATCAAACTCTTTCAAACACCTTCAAACATCTTCAAACAGCTTCAAACACAATCAAACTCCTTCAAACATCTTTAAAAACAATCAAACTCCTTCAAACACAATCAAACTCTTTCAAACACCTTCAAACAGTTTCAAACACAATCAAACTCCTTCAAACAACTTTAAAAACAATCAAACTCCTTCAAACACTTTCAAACACAATCAAACTCTTTCAAAAACCTTCAAACAGCTTCAAACACCTTCAAAAAGCTTCAAACACAATCAAACACCTTCAAACACAATAAAACACCTTCAAACACCTTCAAACACAATCAAACTCTTTCAAACACCTTCAAACAAATTCAAACACACTCAAACTCCTTCAAACACAATCAAACTCTTTCAAGCACCTTCAAACACCTTCAAAGTCTTTCAAACACCTTCAAACAGCTTCAAACACAATCAAACAACTTTAAACACCTTCAAACACAATCAAACACCTTCAAACACCTTCAAAGACAATCAAACTCTTTCAAACACCTTCAAACAAATTCAAACACACTCAAACTCCTTCAAACACAATCAAACTCTTTCAAGCACCTTCAAACACCTTCAAAGTCTTTCAAACACCTTCAAACAGCTTCAAACACAATCAAACAACTTTAAACACCTTCAAACACAATCAAACACCTTCAAACACCTTCAAAGACAATCAAACTCTTTCAAACACCTTCAAACAAATTCAAACACACTCAAACTCCTTCAAACACAATCAAACTCTTTCAAGCACCTTCAAACACCTTCAAAGTCTTTCAAACACCTTCAAACAGCTTCAAACACCTTCAAACACAATCAAACTCCTTCAAACACAATCAAACTCTTTCAAACACCTTCAAACAGCTGTTTGAAGGAGTTTGATTGTGTTTGAATGTGTTTGAAGGTGTTTGAAGGTATTTGATTGTGTTTGAAGGAGTTTGATTATGTTTGAAGCTGTTTGAAGGTGTTCGAAAGAGTTTGATTGTGTTTGAAGGTGTTTGATTGTGTTTGGAGGTGTTTGAAGGTTTTTAAAGGAGTTTGATTGTGTTTGAAGCTGTTTGAAGGTGTTTGAAAGAGTTTGAAGCTGTTTGAAGATGTTTGAAGATGTTTGAAGATGTTTGAAGGTGTTTGAAAGAGTTTGATTGTGTTTGAAGCTGTTTGAAGCTGTTTGAAGCAGTTTGATTGTGTTTGATTGTGCTTAAAGGTGTTTCATTGTGGTTGATTGTGGTTTCATAGTGTTTGACTTTGTTTGATTGTGTTTGATTGAGTTTGAATGTGTTTGATTGTGTGATGGTGTTTGATAGTGTTTCATGGTGTTTCAACGTGTTTGATTGTGTTTGAAGGCGTTTTATTGTGTTTGAAGGCGTTTGATGGTGTTTGATTGTGTTTCATGGTGTTTGATGGTGTTTGATTGTGTTTCATGGTGTTTGATTGTGTTTGAAGGAGTTTGATTGTGTTTGAAGCTGTTTGATTGTGTTTGAAAGTGTTTGATTGTATTTGAAGCTGTTTGATTGTGTTTGAAGCTGTTTGAAAGTGTTTGAAGGAGTTTGATTTCGTTTGAAGGTGTTTGATTGTGTTTGAAGCTATTTGAAGAGTTTGATTGTGTTTGAAGTAGTTTGAAGGTGTTTGAAGCAGTTTGATTGTGTTTGAAGGTGTTTGATTGTGTTTGATTGTGGTTTCATGGTGTTTGACTTTGTTTGATTGTGTTTGATTGTGTTTGATTGTGGCTTCATGGTGTTTGACTTTGTTTGATTGTGTTTGATTGTGTTTGATTGAGTTTGATAGTGTTTGATTGTGTTTGATGGTGTTTGATAGTGTTTCATGGTGTTTGAACGTGTTTGATTGTGTTTGAAGGTGTTTGATGGTGTTTGACTGTGTTTGAAGGTGTTTGATTGTGTTTGAAGGCGTTTGATGGTGTTTGATTGTGTTTGATTGTGTTTGATGATGAGTTTCATTGTGTTTGATTATCTTTTTGATTTGAATTTTTATTTTGCTTCGTGTTTCTTATGAATTCTTTAATCTCTAATGAGGGCAGCGATATATTTTAAAGACGATCTGTGCAACTTAATCGTTGTCAAGTGGTATTAACTCCCAGCAATGTACGCCAAAAGCAGAGACATCAGATTTGGTAGTATAGACACGATCTCCATACCATACACTACAAAAAGGTTTCTATTTCATGCCAATGTTTTTATTTAATTTAATTAATAATACCTAATTATCAGTTTGAGGACTCGATCTCTATGAAGTAAATAATTCGTACTCAAATGTTTTGTTAGTCAGTTGAAGGAGCTGCTAATCCTGTTTCATCCATTTTTGATTATTCTAAGCTGCTGACGCCATTTGCTGAATAACTTTCTCCATTTTTAGGCCGTTCTTCCGCAACACCTCGGTTAATTTAACATAAACCATGTAAAGACATCTCACATCCATAGCTAAAATTATTAAATAAAAAAAATAAAATAATTAAATGAACGACATTTTTAAGAACTTCATTTTTAAGAACTTCATTAACTTACCCGCATAGAGCAGTTGTTCCCTTCGCAATGGTCTATTAGCCCAATTAGATGTCTGCTCTGATTTGTTCAACTTTTTGCCAAAGCAAACGCTGACCAAATCGTTAAGTGCTTTGCCTGATCTTCTGATGCGACCGTAGGGCAGTTGAATAGATCTGGGCAAACGTTTCAAATACTGCCACAAAACACACAAATCGAGATATTTGCCATCGTTCGCAACATTCAGTTGCAACGGCAGCGATTTCTGTATGACCAGCAGATCATACTCCACTGAGAAACCAATCTTCAAGACGTTGTTGTTATTGAAGACTTTAGTTGCCAATGCCTGCCATTGCTCCACCGCCAAATCCTTAGCAAGGCAATCGATGAGATAAACTGTATCTGGCAACGCAATTTGCAGCAGACAAAGTTTAGTTTTGGTAAATAAATGATGCTTCCACTCCGAGTCGAAATAAATGCTTGGCTCGTTAGCCAACCGGCCTACGACATCCAAATCGTAGGCCAGAAACTGCGCTTTTGTTGCGACACGTTTTGTGGCTTCAGCGACTGCTCCACGACTGATCAAGTGCTTAATTTCTGATGGACATGCGTCGGTGCTAAATTGTAATTTTTTAAACCATTTGGCAGCCTCATTAGGACCAGCCTCGGCAGCTATAAACGAAATAATGGCATGCTGCATGCACTTGCAGGTGGCATTATCGAGCATTGATTCGCAAAAGGCAGCCAGTCCAATGATGCCCTTCTTATGCTTTATATAGACATGACGCAGATGTAAAAAGGTTTCACAAACATGTAGTTTGGTATATCCGCTTCCGAGAACTCGTATTTTTTTGTCAGACGAAAGACGAGCTTGGAGAGTGTATAGTTTCTTAGATTAATCGAAGTTTGGGTAAGGCATTTGAAGCGTCTATGCGTGGGAATGAAAATAAAATTAAAATAAATCAACTATAAAAGCGACTAACTTACGCTAAAATCGATTCACACATCTCTAAGACAGATCTATCCTTATCGAGCAACGAGTCCAAGAACTGCACCAGTGGCAGTCGTTGCTCCGTCGCGATATCCAAATATGCCTCCACCAAGGCTATGCGATTCTCCACAATTAGCGGGAGCACCAAGTCCAATAGTTCAAACTCATTTGTTAGCCTTAAGTAGATAACTCAGTGTGCCACCTCTATGTAGCATGCTTCCGCCTGCATGTCCTGTATTTTTGGCAAAATCAATGTGCTGATGCGTTCCATTTGATAGGTCTCAATCATGGCTTTTGTTAGCGCTAAAATGCCAGATTTTTTGACAAAATTGAATGCAACCATGCGCGTATTATCGCTGCACTGTTCTCCAATCGACGGCTTTTGCCGATAGATTTTGCATGTCGTCTCCAGCACGTAAAATGCAAAACAATTTTTATCAAACTTGCGACTGTATGGAGAGTTCGCGAAGAGTTTAAGCGCCAGCAGCAGTGGCTCATCGTCAATTTCCAAAAGTTTCTTCAGTTCCAAGTCCAAGTCCGGTTCAGGTGGATAGGGTTGCGCAAGATTCCAGGTGCTTTGGATACCTTTCAAGTTGTCATTGATTTCAGTTTCGATTGTTGCATCGAAATCTTCACCATTTATGCCAGCACCGTATGATATTTTCAGTTGTGTGGGTGCCAGATAATCAAAGTCTGCAGAATCACTGGAGTCGGACTCAAAACCTGCAGCAATCATTTTTGCTTCCTGTTGATACAAAAAAAAAAGAGATTATTAAATTGTATTAAAGAAAAAGAAAAATAACATAAAAAAAAATATATAGAACAGAAAAACCAGGCAAAAGTGGGAAAATGTCGCAAAACTATGGAGAACTCTCTATAATTTTGAGATCTTTAGATCTTCCATATCCACAATTCCAATTCTAGGAAATATAAAGATAATGAAATAAAAATGTTTTTCACTAATTTGAAGACCTGCGTTTGATCTATAATGAGCTGCCAGCAGAGTTATTCCAGACTGGCAACGAAGATTGGGCTAGAAGTGTGCACCAATTTTTATGCAAGATATGGTCCGATGAATGCATATCCAATAACTGGAAAGGAGACCTCGCTGTTTGCGCCATGGACCCTGGAATAAGTCTTCTTTCGATTGTGTAATAGGCTCAAGCCATTGCGGATTCACTGATAGGACAATATAAATGTGGCTTTAAACCAAATGTTTCGAACAGTGAACAAATATCTCTCGGTACTACTGTACGGCACAGTGGCATGGACCGTGATTGAGTCAGACGAAACGGCGTTGGAAGTCTTTGAGAGAGCTTGAATACGCGAGCTGTATAAGCTATTTTGGTATAAAATTCAAGCGGCTCAAAAAAATAGGCTGGTCACCTCCCTTCAATGGACAAAAGAGCTCAAGCAAAAATTATTTATTGTAGGCGGCATAATTTTCTGCACGTTTTCCTTTTTTTTCTGCTAAGCCACTACTTTTTTTCGCATAAAATTTAGCTCAATTCTGCTTAAATGCGATCAATCGAGTCGACCTTTTATATAAATACTCACCGTATGAAACATTTTAAGCACTTTGAAAATCACAAACTCAAATAATATTTATTTATAAAAATGCCAATCTGCATCTTCATGTCAGCTGCAGTGAATTAGTGTTGTAAAGTAATTATAAGTTCTGTAAGACAGTGTTGCAAATAGTTGAATTCCCTTCGTTATTTTAAATTTAGATGATCGACCACTAATCACAACTGGCGCAAAAGAAAGTTACTCCGGGCTTAAAACCTTCAGTCAGACGCTTGACCTTTTGATGAAATTTTCAGAGTGTCATTTCTGTCACGTAACAACTCAACATCCTCAAACAACCGCCTTACTGGCTCCTTTTTCTTGCGTCTGCAAAGGCGTTTTTCCTCTCTCCGTTTCACTCGATATTGCTCTCTAACAGCTCGCGTTGCTCCCGCAGCGTTCTGCTCTACAGTAGCATTGCGACACTCCTCGTTGTATCAAGAATTAGTCACATGAACTATCCGTGCAGCACTATACATGCAGCTTTTGATATGTTTCCATTGCTCACATAGATGTATATCTTGAAAATATGAAGAGGTTTCTCGGAGCAGTTGGTAGAGTGTGTTTGAAAAGGCTGCGGTGGTCGATTCTGATTGCAGACTGCCGATTTTTAACTTTGATTGAATGTTTGGACTTGCGGCGTGCACTACCCTGAGCCTAGTGCGTAAATTGGTTGCGACAAGGTAGTGGTCCGAGTCAATGTTGAGATCACGTTACGTTCCTACGTCCAACACGCTCGATGCGGGCCTTCCGTCAATCAAAACATGATCAATTTTCGAAAATCGTAAAGAGAACTTAAAATAGAATAACCCTATTTCCTCAATATTCCTTCGCTCGTTTCCAAGTACAACCTATTTGCAGGTGCTACTGGCTGTTGTTGTTTGTAGATTATGTTGTAATCAGTACTCAGTGCAGGTAAGTACTTGTCTTCTTTCTTTTTGTCTTTTGTTTAATAATCGTACTTTTGATGTCTTCTTTTCTTGTCGCTGCTTTGATTTGTTTCTGTTTATGTGCAAACATTTTTCTTAAATATCTCATGAAATTCTTAGCTTTATAGAAGATGTCATAGGGTTATATGGAATGCACAAATGAGCAATAAATAATCGTAGAGCTGGAGGTACTCAGAAATCTATTATTTTTTTTTCCTATTTTTCCCTAATTTATATTATTTGAGTACCATCATATGTGCTTAGCAATAAACAGCCTACCTAGCCACCCTATACAATGCACAAAAATTTCCTTACTCCACACACAAGCCTAATTTGCTTTTGTTTTCTTTATTTTTTTTTTTTTTTCTGTTTATTATTTCTTTACTTTCTTTTATTTGCTATTTGCAAATGCTGCGAGTATATTTTCGTAGCAAACGCGGCGTATAAGCAATGCGCGTTGAAGCGTAAGCATTTGCATACCTGCAGGCGCAACGCTTCGCCATTTTGGAAATATTTCTGCTTGCTGCCATTTTGAATATTGTAAGCAAACAATAGCGAAAACGAAATCAAAAAGCAAATATTTAAGCTTATTATTTGTTCAATAAAGTGTTGTTAGCTGCCGAATTATAATACATAGATGTACAAAAGAGTTATTATGCAGAAATCTACAAGCAGGCAGGATGGCAGGAAAACAGGCAGCAGCAGTGTACAGAGTCAGAAAAGCAGCATGGCAGATAAATAGACAAAGGCGCTTTTGTTTGTTTGTTTGTGTGGCGTAACAGAGCAGCAACAATACATATAAAACGTATAAAATATATATACGACAGACAGACGGACGGACGGACGGACGGACAGACTATAGCTTTCAACATTGTTGTTAAAATAGTTATTACGTATGATGTTGTTGTTGTTGTTGTTGTTGCTGCTGTTGTTGCATTGTATTTTGCGTATACAAAATAAAAAGGCTCTTAAATTGTTATAATATTTCATTGTTATGCCACAATGGCATTAATTAGCAACTTTTCAGACATGCAGCGCTCGTATACTGTACGAGACATAAAGAAGCAGCAGCAGCAGCAGGAGGTATTGCTGCGGATGAGCTGCTCAGAAGGACGTTGTCCATTTGTGAGGTTTGATATGCGCATGCATGCATACACGTTTATTGTGTCTGTGTGTGCGGCAAGCACAGGAAAAATTCATAACACTTTGCGCACTTTTTAATAATAAATAAAAAAAAATTAAAAAATGGAAAAATGGAAAAATGGAAAAACGTAAAGAAAGAAAGAATGCTATGCCATGGCATGACAGGGCGTTACATTGAGTGGCAGTGGTAAAATAAAAAATAGAAATAAAAAGAATATTTAAAAAAAAAAATAAAAAAAATTGTGGCCAACACTGTGTCAGGAATGAAAAGGAATATAGGGAAAAGTTGGAAACATAAAGCTGAAAATTTTATACGCATTTGCAGCGCTGCATGAGCGAATATTGCACTGAATACATATATGCGCTATGCATGCGAATCGCCGCAAGAATGTGTGCGTGTGCACACATACACACAGCAACAAATGCATGCCAACAAATTTATTTATTATTTTTTTTTTTTTTCACTGCATATAGTTTATATCATTCTTCTGCTCAATGTGCTAAGCCAAGGCGTATCAAATGCGGGTGGCAGCTGCATGCATATCACTTGTAGTAAAAGTAGTTCTAGCTTATGCAAGTAATATGAATGGCGACTAATGTCCTGCAGGCACGTTTGAAAGCGAAACAAAGCTGTTAAATGTATGCAATGCCAGGAGTTAGTATAAGGACAGCGCCATATAAGGCATTAGGCGCCTTGGGTGCTGCGGCAAAGTGGGCGTTAAAACTTAAAATTTAAACTGCATAGGCAGCAGTAAGGTTTGCGCGAGGAGATAGGCCGTTCCGGTGTGGGAACGTCGGCAGTGAACAGAGCAAAGAGAAAGATGGCAAGTACACTACCCCGAGGTACTCCAGCACCAACCGGATGAATAGAGAAGAGCTCTGTCCGCACTATGACTCTGAAGGAGCGTTCTTCCAAAAAAATATTGCATCAGTGCGAAATAAGACGAAGTTAGACCATTTTTGACTTTAGTAAGCAGTCCCAGTTGCCACACTACGGCCACACTACGGCCACATATACGGCGTTGCAATGTATTTTTTGCTCAGAGGCTTCACCAACTGTTCAATGTTGCCAAATCCGAACTGGTGTACCGGGTTGAGATTCCAGGAGTTGGTGGTGTTCACAATTCTGACAGCAATCAGTCATTCCCATACCTATGAACGCGAGGGTAGGAGCCTGTTTGGTCGGTAAGATTGCTCGTCACAATTGATTGCTTCCACATCCCCGGAAAGTGCTGCAATACCACGATGACATTGAATAGCAATGTTAAGTGTTGGCGCGGGGCTTTGCGGGGTTTCTGATACTTTATAGCGGCTTCTGTTTCCTCTATAGTCGATGGTGGGGGAGGTGGATGGTGGATAGATTCTTAGCAATGTCATGATTTATTACAATGTCGTGTGAAAGGTGCTCAGCAAAGACTTCACCAACTGTTGCTACACCAGGCCCCATTAGAGCTCAACAGCGCAGGTGCTTTACGCTTCTGGTAGCCTTCCAGACGCCAATCGAAAATCGTCAAAGTGTCCTGCACTTTGGAGATGCAGCTCGTAATGAAGTCGATCAGCGGCTCGCCGTCAGTTCATTTTGTCGCCAGGTTAAAGAGTACACGAGTAGGTTTAGCGCAGTCGACGCTTATTTCTTAATAAGATGCGGAGTTCTGGTGTGAGTCTGTACATGCCATCATTATGTAAGCAGGGTGTTGCCCTTGGGCTGCCTGCCTCTACATGGCTAACCAACTCCAATAAGGTGTTAGATATAGCTACTCAGGTCTCTAGTGCTGGTTCAGTTTCTGAGTACCCTGAATAGCTCCAAATTTGTATCTTCATCGATGAACCCCAGAGCGCTAGGATAACAGTTTTCTATCAGGTAGCTATGAGGCAGATGCTCAGAGCTAAGATCAATTATCAGCTGCCACTGTGATATACGTTCAGAAATGCCAAAATCCATTAAGAGGGCTGAACGTTGGAGCAAATCAGGTACCCAGTGAGACTACCCGTAGCCACGAATTCTACTAGCGCAGTGAGGCAGTACTCGTTGAGAGCTTTGCCCCTATTGCAGCTTAGTTTTACCCGTAATAAGGAACTTAGGGTCAAGGAAAGATCAAGCAAAGCAAGAGTAGTCTCAAAGTCCGTAAGAGTCCAAATAAATCTGGAGGCAATTTGAATTTTTATGGAGCTGCAAGTCTTGTTTGATTAATATTACAGCAGCTGCCGTGCGTGTACGAGATGGCGAATGATTTGCTGGCTATGAAGTGTAACCTCTCTAACTCAGCGAGGCTTGTCTCTGCAGTCCCATTTTTGTTGTCTGTCTAAGTCTTTTTTTTTTTTATAATAGGGCGCATATTTTTCCCAAATAACCACACCGCTTTGCTATGGCACTGTACAAAGTCACTAAATATTATACGCCTTAATAGCTGTTTGTGCACATATATACATATTTGTTAGATGTAGGGTACACATATGTACATATATACACATATATGTGTGCGTACGTGCGCATTTTGTAGTGGTAGGTTGTGTAAAAAATAAACAAACCGCGCCATAAATTGCAACTTTGCAATTTCAAGAATGTAAACAGGAAATGTTTTGTTTTCTTTTCACTTCATATACATATATAATTTTTTTCTCGACTACTTTTGCTATTACTTTTCGTACTCCATTTTTATATAGTTTTTTTTTTTAGTTATACATTTCTTATACATTTTCGCTGGTTTACATGTTTTCGTTCATTATGCAATTCACATTTTTACTACTTCGTTGTATACTCGACGCCATTTTCTAATGTCATTTACTGCGAGTTGAGTTGAGTAAAAATTTTTTCATTTTCTCTTTATTTCTTTAGTTTTATTTTGGACTTGATTTTAATTTAGGTTTTCTTCTTCTTTCTTTGCCTGTCGCAAACCGACAAACAACCGAAATCGTGCACAAATCGTTTTTTTTTTTCTATTTTTCCAAAAAAAAAAATATTAAAATAATCGGCAAAGGCATTGCATGGAATTTTTCGAAACTGCAAATCTTTTATGTGCTCGGGATTTGCAGTCAAATTGAATTTGGCTTTTGAAATGGCGAAAAAAAAATAAAATATTGCATAAAAAACTGCCAGGATACAAAGGAAAAACCGCTAAGCACGAACTGTAAAGCAATCTCATATATATATATATATATATAGAGAGAGAGAGAGAGAGAGAGAGTTGCCTGAGAAATGTTTTTAAAGATCTTGCTTTAGTAGTTTAGTTTGCTTCAGCTTTATAACTTTAAACTATTTTTAGATTTTCAGTTCATACTTTTAAAAACGAACTGTTAAGCGTTTTTCCTAAAAAAATTTAGCTATTTTTGGCTATTTTAGCTTTATTATTTTTCTCTTATAACTTCTTAAAAAGGGTAACACTGATTCTAATTACTAATTCAACTCAAACGGTTTAATTTACTCATACTCTCACGCAATTCTACTGAGCGCATCTTAATCATGCTTTTTTTTTGTTGCATTGAACTTTCGTACTCTTTCGCACTTTGCATAAATTCTGCTGCAGAATTTAATTCAAGGTGCTTTGATCAGTTCTAATTCGGACGGCGTCGCGGCGCGTGTGCTGTGAAAGTTCATATAAAATAAAATTATATTACATAATAAAGTGTATAAAGACTCACAGAGATTGCTGTCATCTGTGCCAATTAAATATACACCTATTAAAAAAATATACCAATTTTCAAGTAAACAGTGTTAAAAAAAAAGGCAACAAAGTTTAAATGAGTTTTCTTATATATTTGTTGCTGCAATGTCATTGTTTCTTGTTGGCTTTCTTTATATGTATTTGTTTTTATTAATTTTTTTTAATTTACAAAATATTTTGTTAACAAATATCCTATTTAAAGTTTAATATGAAGAAAAACATGCTCTTATCATGTATTTGTTGTTTCATTGCAATTGTTTGTCTTTTCCTTTGTCTGTGCATAGCAATATGTTGGCTTCTTTATTTGTTTTTTTTTTTTTTGACTTTACCAAACATTAAATTAAAAAAATTCAAGCTCTTTTGCTACATTTGTTGTTGCATTTTAACTGTTTCTTTTCTTTTTGGTTCTTGCACAATTTTTTTTTTTAATATTTTGTTTGGTTTGCGTGTAACATTTTTTCAAATCTTTGTCAATTAAAATAATATAAAAGAAAATTGAGCTAAGCAAGTGTAAAAGTTGATTGTATTTGTGCGTGCATTTTCGTATTAATTCTTTTTCGCAATTTAATTGTTTTTGTAATAAATAAATCACCGTTTCGCTGTTTTGTTTTTGCAAAATCAAAATTGTTTCATAACGTAAGTTTTTGTTGCTGTTTATGCTTAGGCCTCAGCCTCAGCCACTGAGCGAGAAGCGAGAGAGTATGTAATGCTTTGTCAACCCATTCTAGCTCTCAGTGCGTTGTTGAGGCCTTACAATTGCACTTTCAACTTCAATTCAATTTTTTGCATATTACTTGGCATTGGCCAAACACTGAGCAATATTCAACTGAGTGAGATCTGTGTGACTTTGCTCATTGCTTATTGCTCAATGCGTGACCGAGATCTAGGGCTGCAGTTGTTAAGAATTTAAGCTGTCAGTAATTAAATATTTAAATATTTAAATTATGGCTGAAATATAGAGGAAAAAATTTAAAAAAAAAAAGAAGATGTAAGATCCATTGAAAAAGTGGAGATGATTTGGATGTTAAAAGGAAACGATGGAAGTGAGGTATCAAAATTTGGCAGTTTTAGCTGAAAAAAAAGATATACAAATGTTTCAAAGAATAACTTAGAAAGGAGGGGCATGATTTTATGCAAACTACCTCGTATAGAGGTAATACTTGTTCTTCAAATAAGCAATAGAAAAGAGAGGCTATATTTCCCCAATCTAGATCTCTCCAATTTTTCAATGTTTATGTGAACTCCCAGACAGACGGACATGTCTATATCGACTCGATTTTTTTATAACTTTTAGTGAACCGATTTGCGGCTTTATTTAACCTTTATGTAACCTTCTAAGGTCCATACTTTATTAGAATAATACAACAACTTTGACAATATGCTAGTTGATCTTCGATGCTGAACAGGATTAAAAAAAATACTTTCTGGAATCTCCACATTAAGTTATCAGGGTTGCTTAAGTACATATTTCTAAAACGGATTGGATTACATTTATGCCAGGGCTAAATAAAAATTTGTATTTGATACATGGACTGAATAACATTTATCATCAGGGCTACATGCATTAATATTTTAATTTAATCAGGGTTACACAAATATTTTCACTTTGCACATATAGGCAGAGATTGAAGATTTGTATGTTCCGTTTTTTTAAATATTTTTTTTCTTTAATGTTTAAACACTTCCTGCTTAAACGTTATGCAAATCCTTGTTGCCCGCATCAACATCATTAAACATGCAACACACACACACACACACACACACACACACACACACACACACACACACACAAAGACGCGTACGTTCATTCGTTTATATTTGTATCAACAAGCAAAGAAACAAATTCATTTGCGCTTTAACATTCCTTGTCTCTGGTAATTATAATAAATAACAACTGTGTCCTGTTTACTTCATCATAATTAACATAATGGGTCTTCAAGTACAAAGATGTTGACAGTAAACAAGAAAAATATGACAAGATTTTCATGTCTGGCCCAGCGTTTCACTCATGCTGCTGCTGCTCGTTTTTTCTTATTTTTTTTTTTTTTTTAAGATTGTAAACCCAACTCTATCATTGCTTCTACTGTTGGCAGCAGCTGCTCCATTATCCTTTTACGCGCCTTATACGATGAGCGCGTCTTCTGCCCGGGTTTACTTTGTTCAACTTTACTTTGCCTTGATGTTATTATTGTCTTGCTTGAGCATGAGTGTGTGTGAATGTGTATCCTGTGCTGTTTAATATTTTTTTTCCCGTCGAGTCCTTGTTGTACTTTTGTACATATTACTCTTTGCTTGGTTTTGCTTCTTCGTTATGCGAGTATGTCGTGCAACGCACTCAAATTAATGCGACTTCATTAACACTGTTTGCCAGCAATGTCCCGCATTTAAATGCGGAAAACAAAAACACCAACGGAATAAAAGCGCAAAAGAGTTAAAGCAGCAACATAAATGCAGATCCTTTGCAAAAGGCTCTTATCCTTGTTATCCGTTTGAGCTGCTTGCAGTGCAGCATGCGCTATGTGTCGTCTAGGCGACATTGCAGCAAATGAACTTATCATTGTTTTAGCGCGTAAACTGTTGTTCTTAAGTATTTATTTTTTTTTAATTCTTATTTTCTTATTCCATTTAACGCTTTACCTTTGTACATTTCAATGGAAAGAAGGATTTTTATTTAATCGTAGAACTTGATGCAAATAAATACTTCAAAGAAAGTCAATTTGAGAAGTTTCAGCTGCATGGGAGTTGTTTTCATGTTGCACAAAATAAATTATAGACTAGACGTGGGCGTATAAACAGTTGTCACATTTTTCCTAATCAGTTCCTAATTATCTTCGTTTCTTGAGCACATGTCTGAGCGTTGGCTTTGTTGAAGGACATTCTGTCTTTGGCAATTGGTTATTCTTAATTCTTTGAAAACTTGTGACAAGCAATTGGTTGTAAGCCATTCAAGCAGAAAAGTTGCCACATGTTTAGTTTTTCCAAAGAAAGCGGCAACTTCCGTGTGAGATGTTCTGTCAAAGGCACCTTGTATGTCCATAAAAGCACCAAGGGATGTCTCTGGTGTTCTGAATTCAGGAATTATGTTGGTATAATACAGGTTCAGTGGATTTGACAGACCTATACGCATGTTGATTTCTAAGAAGTGGTTCATTCTTCAACTTTTCGATCCTGATGTGGTTATCAACATGTTCTCTAAAGTATTTAACATGCATGAGGTAAGGCATATTGCGCTGAATGATTTAGGGTGAAATGTACTTCTTACATTACCTTCAGCACATTGGGTATATAGCCGAGTGCCAGGTTCTTCTTCTAAACGTTATCAGCAGAGTGGGCCTATCTGTTGTAATGCTGGCAAGATTTCGTCGACACATGGGCGTTTGTAAGGTTGGAATAACCTGTTAAAAGGAAATATGTCACTGGCAGGTTTCCAGTCTCCTGTATTTTCTTGAAATATGTGGATACAGACTGGAAAGAGAGTTTCGTGAAGTTTCCAAACTTGTTATTTTTTTTTTTAGAGAGAGCACCAAATAATCTAGTTCTTCAATGTTGCTCCAAAATTTTCGAAAATTATCTCGTTTTGACTTTTGCAAGCTTTTATTATATTCTATAAGACTGGTAGTATATTCTAGCCAGTCTCCAGTACGCTTGGACTTATTAAAGAGCTTTCGGACTACTTTCCTAAGTCTTACTAATTTCTTGTTCCACCAGGAAGTGTCTTTGGCAGACTTTACTTCTTTTTGTTTGCAGCTGTAGCAATCCAACAATATTTTGGTTCCTCTGATACCCTTGAACTACCAAAAAAAATTTGAGATAAGAGCATTGCAGAAGGTGAAGTCAATCCGCTCTTTCCTGGCCTTAGATACAAAGTTATAAGTATTTCCTACGTTCAATATATTAAGTTCCTTTTATAGAAGATACTCCAGTATGTATTTACTTCTTTTATTTGTATTTGCGCTTCTGCACACAAGGATGTGTGCGTTGGCATTGCTTCCAATTATAAGAGGTGAGTTTCACGTTTTGCAGTGTTACATGTCCATCTCTTTGATTGAAGGTTTAGTTTGTTCGCCTGGAAGGTATTCAGTGCCTATTGAGATTTAATTGAATCGCGAACACAGCAGATACTGCTTTTGCGTGGTGAAGGTCAACTTGAGATATCGTAGTGCTCGACGTCATGTTGCTATAGCTGCAGATTCATTGACTCTTTACACCCTTCCGGAGAGGAGACAATCTCCTCACCCGACATAGACGTATCGTCATATAACGATAATATATTTAGATTATCCATAGAGTCCAGCTAGCATGGGAGGAGGTCGATATCCGACTGCTTCTCTAGCTTCGGTTCTCACACTGTCCGTACTTGCCGGTTCGGCTGCTTCGTTCTTATGTTCATTCTTCTTCTTTTATGAACATGAACTGCAACTATCCCGAATTCATATTTTAACCTATTAATTTTGTTTTGAATAATATGCATTGATTGCTCCATTCCGTCGTTCTTTTCCAGCATCTTTTTTAGGTCCTTTATCGAAGGTACAAAAGCCTATTGGTTTTGTACAAATGTATGTAACAGGTAGAAATAATGGTCGGAGACACCCCAAAGTTACCCCCATTATGTTCAGGAGTGATAGATGAGTTGATATAGCCATGTTCGTCTGTCCGTCCGTATGAACGAAAGGATCTCGGAATTGGTAATAGATTAAGACTTTATGCTTTTTGCATTCGACTAGAACTTCGCCGGAATTTTACAAGTTTTTTTTTTTTTAATTTATAAGGCACTTATTCGTGCAGTGAGAAATGGGAGGAGCAAAATACTTTTCATCAGTACCATTTGTTCTTATAAATTTCGTACCTTTTTGTTTTGCACTGCTTGGTGCATAAGCTAGGGAAACATTTAATGTGTTTGTTAGGCGACTTTTGCTGGTACAGGGTCTCTTTTAGTCGGTTACGCCCCAGCGCTCCTCGAAAGATAGTAGTAATGAGGTGCATACTAGGGATTTCGTCACCACTGCACGTTGTCACTGGTACTTTGTCCATTAAATTTTGGGACTACATCATTCAGCCACTTGGTCGAGTCCTGATCTTCACAATCGGCCAGTATCCCGTTAAGTCCTCTCTGTTCTGACTTGTCTCGCTTTATAACTGCAATTAAAGCTTTCTCCACCTTACCCAGAACTTCCCAAGAGCATATAATTTCCGGATTAAAACATGGAAGAACTGTGATTTTAATTTGTTTTGCTAGATCAGCATTGCTGGGCGCTTCCTGGCTTACTTTTACTGCTGCTGCTGAATTATGAGCCTTGCTCCTTTTCGGTTCCTCAATATTTGTTGGTGTTATTTGCGCTTCCGCTTCGGCCACAGGTTCAACTCTTTGTTCCAGTGCCCTTTCTCTGGCTATCTCTGGTCCCTTTTTAGGTACTTGGTACTCCTTGAATCCAGCACTACTCAGTTCTCTCTTGAGAGGGTCCCCAGTGCGTCCAGACACTCCATGCCTGGACTGGTACTGTGTGGCACGACTGCATTCTTTTTGCTGTGACGCAGTTTGGACAGCTGTCATGCCCTTTGCTTATTGTGACATTTTCAGTTGTAGTCTTGGCTTGTTCTAGCGCTCAGCAGAACTTTTGGGCGTTGTATTTCCTTCTTCGGTGCTCCCAAGTGTTGCACTGAAGATCCTTGTCTTTCACAGAGTTATGATGCATTTTATACAATGTAAGAATAACAAAAATTAATTAAATCTTATTAAAAGAATATCCATGTCCTCAGACTAGTTAAATTCATAATGTTGCCATGTGTGGTCTTTCAAAATGTTATTAAAAAAAATTGCATTCCATTCAAAAACTTTCAAAAGCAAATGAGTTCATCATAGTTCGTCTACAATTTTCCACAAAAAAAAAATCGGTAGTTACTATAACTTCTGCCATTCTCTGCTATGCCATATACTCCCATACGACTCCACTCCAACTCGTTACTAAAGTAATCAAAAGTGCGTTGGCAAGTTAAAAATTGTTGTCGCATGTGAAAGGTAAATAACCAAGCAAAGCTTTAAAATAATTTAACAGAAGCAGCAGCAGCAGCAGCAGCCATCGCTCCATCATGTTGCCACCGCCTGCCAGGAACCTAGCGCTCGAAACTACTATTCCACTTATTTTTCAACTCGCTGCTCAACACTTCAAACTGGCAGCTGACATAACACTCAAGCGCGAGGGGCGTGGCCAGCATCAGTTCCCGCGGGCGTAATTTTGCGTTTTGTATTTTGTGGTTTCTCTGAATGTATTCCATGTATTCCATTTATATTGTATATAATTTTTTTTGCAAATTTCTTTTTCTTCACATTTTTTTTTATTTTTTTTTTTTATATATTTTACTGCTTTACAACACTGCATGTCATTCGCGCGCGTGTGTGTATTTTTTTACAATTTCGCAAATTTGCTGAGGTACACAAAACCATTCGTCGTCGTCGTCGTCGTCGCCGCCGTCATACACTGCAAAAACTTGGCAAACTTTTATCAAAGCACTTCATAATTTATTTAAGCAAATGCGATTTTTTTGCCATGTATTTTTTTTTTATTCTCTCTCTCCATGATTCTTTTTTTTTCACATGAGTTAGAGAATTTCGCTTTGCTTTATGAGAACGGGCTGCGTTTGTTTTATGGCACCATAAACGTTTGTTTCATTGCAAAGTCGCATATTTATTTCGCTTAGCTTCGACGTTTTGTTCACCCCAAAAAGAAGAAGAACAATAAGAAGAAGAAATAAACCCAAAAAGTAAAAATTTAAGCAGCTCCTCCTGCTTACTAAAATTGCTTTAAAGCTGATAAAGTTAGGGAATCGCTTTTCTTTAAAAAATTATATTTTTGCTTGTTCGCGCTCTGCTGGTTATGCCGCTGCTCCTCCATGATAATAAACGCAAATGAGTGCTATGGGAATTCATGCTTCTTCTTTCTTTTTTCGTGCATATTTTTACTCGAATAGCATTAAAAATAAAATTCGCATTTGTATTAAACTGAAAGTAATTTTTTTCGCTTAAAAAATATTTTAGTTAACTGAGAAGAGACGAGACAGAAGTGTGTATAACCAAATGATGTGTGAACATCTGGAGAAAAAATGATGGGGAAGCTTAGTATACACGTTTAAACAATATACATGCTTAAGCGTTAGTTTGGAGTCTATCAAAAAAAAAAAAAGGAAGACTCGTCTTTTAGTACAGTGACGCTCACTTGAATAGGAACACGCCTAATTTTATGATTTTTTTTCAACTTCCACAAAAAAGTTGCTTATATTTTTGGCTCATTAAAGTCAAATAAAACAAAATCAAAAAATTTATTCAAGTTTAGCTTCATAAAGCAGTCGATGGGGTCGATCAAAAAGTTCTTTAATTTAATTCTTTGAGATTTTTACACTTTCTTGGTTAACCATCTCCAAGCTTTCTCTATAATATTAAGGTGTAGTAAGTCGAAACCCGGCATCCAAGTTTCAACTGTCGGGCGGTAGAGATTAGTGCATCATCATGACCAAGTTTTTTTTTTTAATAACTCTTGAAGTGGAAATCTTATATGAAAAAAAGAACTTGTTAGGTAAAAGTGCCCTTGAAGATGGCACTGTTCACTAGAATGCACTGGTGTACCAATATATTTTGGTAGTCAATCGTTCTACTTTGTCGGCTTACTTTTAACACTTGCCTATGATTATATCAAAGAGTGCCGACAATATCAGCGAAATATAATCTTTTTACCAAACTTATTTTCATTTTCTCTACTTCATGGTTATAAGTTTGAAGTTCACCAATTGCGGCTAACAAAACATCAAATAGACAATTAGGAATATTGCTCCGCTGCCTTCGTCAACATACAACAAGCTTTCAATTAGGCACAGTGGTTATTTGGCAAAGATACAACATAAAATTGCTGCAATATTCTCCTAGTTTTTTGAAAAGGTGCTCGCAAGTGTGACATCAATTTAATCAATTAACAAGGAAACGTTCTTGGCTCATTCTTGTTCAACCTCCCGCAGCTGACCTTCTAATATCTCACGAAATTATCGCAAGCACAAGTCGTGTAATCAGTGCTGGAAACTAATTGGAGATATAGCGTTCAAATATGGCGCATTGTAGCAAAGTCCTACCGCAACAGAGTGCTTAAAATGCCGCATCAGGTGCTATGCATGTTCATGGGCTGTCCCTGCTATAAACGAAACACCACTGTGACTATCATTGAGTCCGATTTTGTCTTGTCTTGGCTAACCGTGTCGTTTTTTTTTTTGTTGTTGTTCGGTTGGATCCCGACCGCCCTCTTCTGCGGGATAAGATCTGTTGTTGGTAACGGCATAGCTCTGGAACCGACCTTTAAAGACCAGTGGTTTCCCCAGGTACTCCATGCCTGTGAGTGCTTCGTAGCCAACAAGAGGGGGCTTCCTGGCTACTACTTTTTTTCGTACACTGATTTCTTCATTTGTCCGGGGTGGTACGGGTACTGGCCGTAGCCGACCTTTATTAACGTTTTGTGTGTCCCGCTATTCGTAACTGCGGTCTTTTGGACGATATGAACTTTGCAGCTGACCTTACCCACTCAACATGCGTGCGTTCTTTCGACTACCATTTTTTTTTTTTTTTATCGGAAGAATGTGGATGGCTCGTCATTGTTCTCTTTATTTATTGAGTACCGTTTTACATTTTTAGCTTGCTTGTGCCCGATTCCTGAATACTGGTGGGACTCCTCTTGGTGCCGCCCTTTGTTCCGCGAATCCAGATGAGAGCAACTGGGTGCAACCGGACGCGATTTCGTTGTGCGGACCTAGTTTTCCCAGTCTGTCCTTTTCGAGGTTTTAGAGGTTAGTCGGGTGTCGGAGCTCGTTTGATAGCCTACTAGCTTTTTCTGAGCGCGCAGTGCGGGGTTCCTCGCCAAGCACTAGTTTCACCATTAACTTGATTGCACTTAACACGACTGGCTCCATCTATACTTCTGATTGGCTGCCTTGTTTGGCGTTAAAAAATCTTGCACGGTAGTCGCGAAGGCGTGCTGGAATTACCTCGAGCTGCCAACTTAGTCGTGGCTGTCTGTTCACAGCCTCCAGTCGAACGCGATATCGCTGTAGAACTTCTTGGCACCGTTTCTTTCTTTACACGTCTTCTTGCTTTGGCAACTGTAAATAAATAGATGGAGAGAAAGGCATTTCGTAATAGGACGACAGACTTCCTGAGTGCTATTTGATTGCTTGGATTTCTAAACCTTATTATTTTTAACCTCTCCAGCCTTCATGGTGAACATAACCTACACTTTTCCCGCGACCTGCCTCCTGTGCCTGTCCAACACCCAACTATTCAGTCTCTCTACCTATTCACACCTATTGTTCTGCATCCCTACCCGTCCACCATGAGACCATGATGAGGAGTAATATGGTTTTAGTTCCCCTACGTAGGCCTTCCATGGTTTAAATTCCCATTTTTTTGTAGTGTACAAATTACGGGGATGTGAATCCTACCACGCGGTATGGTCCGCCAGATCTTCGTACAGTGAAGTTGGTTCCCGTCCCTTCATTAGATACGCTGCTATGCCCTGTGGACTAAGAAATGCTTCTATTCAGCGCCAGTGAAATCTCTAGTAGCAGTGCGTCTCACTTCGTATGGCTTTCCCCCTAAAACTATCATCTTTATTGCCCGGTTTGCCCTCTCGGTATAATTTTTTTTAAGGGGTGTACATAAGGGAAAATCTGCATGCCTGATTGTCACCAAGAACTATAAATTAGAAAAAAAGAAAGTCAGTTTCATATGAACGTAAATGAATATAGTCTAGACTAGATATGGTCAAGTTTTTGATGCAATTTATGATCGTGAATGGAATATATATACATCGGAACACATCCGTGACAAAGTAGTTGTTAAAACCTACTGATTTCGGTCCGTCTGTCTGTCTTTTATGTCTCCTTTCAAAAGCAGTTAAATACAAATTTAATGATACAGCTTGCTCAAATTACGCGGTAGTCTAATATAAACAACAAGCTTGATCTTACTTCAGTTCGCTTACTTTTGTTACCACCCTCGTACTAATCTAAGACAAGTACGCTAAAATTAAACAAACTCCCATGTAGTAAGCGCAAAAAAAAGACTTATGTAAAAAAAAGTAAAACGTTAACAAATTATAAAACAAAAAACCTCATCAAGCATGCAAAGGCGTATTGGGAATATTTGGCAGAGCAGCGCGAAAAGCCTGGAACAAGCAGCCACGACAGACAACAGCGGCACAGAGCGCCTCGAGTAAAAATGAAAAATAAATAAATAATAATACGCAATTTTTTCTGTAATGACTAGCTTGGGTTGATGACATGAAGCGAGCGTTCGTTCTGCAGTTAAGCAGCAGCAGCCCGAACTAAGCGAACTAAAGCGAGTTCAAGTCAAGGAGTTAAAGACGCATGCAACACAACAGAACACAACATAAAGCCAGAACATCAAGTAACACCTTTCAGCTCAAAAAAAAACATAAAACGAAACTCAATGAAGAAAGACTGACTGACTGACTGACTGACTGTGTTGACTTACAAAGCCGAGACTATGTCTTTCAACAAGCCACTCAGACACTTGCCGTTGATGACGACTATGCATGGATTATGCAGCGCGCATCAATTCCGCCCACATACTTAGAACACCTTCAAAAACGTCGTTGAACTAAAGTAAACCTCAATCTAACATAGTAGAATGGAACCAAATAGAACAGAACGGAAGCAACAGCGAGCGACTACGTCGAAGACACTTTGCCATTAATGTCCTCAACTTCCTGTTAGTGAATATTTCAATTATTAATGCCAGCCAAGATGAAGACAGCAGCAACAACGTGTGGAGGACGTTGAACAGCACAGAAGAGAAGAACTAAAGCAAAAAAGAAAGAAAGCATCTAGTATATGTGTGTGTGTGCTTGAGTGGGTTAAGCTTTAAGGAGGCAATGATGAGCACAAACTTGACAGGACGACAGCAGCGCACTATACACTGCTGCTGCCGTTGATGGGACTCTGTGCATTTTTCATAATTTTGTGCAATTGTAAGTAGGAAGTGCGAACACATTAAAGCTACTGCTGTGCTTATATCCTTTGACAGTGTTGGAGTAAGAAGGTGCACACACCAAAAGGGCTTAGCAAAAATCTCAAAAAAAAAAAAAATAAATAAAAAAAAAAGATGACAAAATGTAAACGAGTGTAAAAAAGCTAGAAAAATGCTTTGCTTGCTCAAGGGATGACATTAAATAGTAAGGCGGCCGCTAAGCCACCTTCACACTAAACATTTTGCTCCTCCCAAACACTGTACTACTCCATCAACACTGCACTGCGGCTGATGTGCGAGACATTTTGCGTTGTTAACTAATCCTTTGGGATTGATGCCAATGTGGCGACCAACCGCAACAACTGATGGATGGACGGACGGACAGACGGACAGAGCACGAGAAAAGGACGTTTAAGGCAACTAAGTCAGTCAACTGTGGCAGTCGTCGACATCGTCGTCGTCATCGTCGTCGTCATCGTCGTCGTCTGTCGTTGACATTTGAAGCATTTGTGAATGGTTTAGTTGCTGCTGCTGCTGCTGTTACTGCTTTTACTGCTGTTGATGATCTGATGATGAAAATAAGTTGTACTATACAAATCTTTTGGTTTATTTTTTTTTTTTATTTTCAGATCTATACAATTTTACATTTTATTTTTCCAAAGCAAAAGTGAAATGCATCGACAATAAGCAGTTACAATTCCATTGCGGAAATGGTCGTAAGCACTTGATGATGACGTTGATGTTCTTCTGCATGATGATGATGATGATGTTGATAATAGCAATGCTATTCGCTTTTCTTACATCAGTGCACGAACATCATGTATAATGGAAAGTGTTGTAAAGTCGTCGAGATAAAGCGCTTTCCTTCATATAAAAGATTGCTTGCCTATTTAGTTGGAAGCAAGCGTTACGCCTTGAATGCGAAACATTTACAATGCATCTACGAAATGAGTTTCTTAAAGTTGCAAATGTGCATTTCATTTCAATTTAGATGTCATGTTGAAGCGGAAATTTGCAACAGTGTCCGGGCACATGTAAATGGGGAGCTTTCAAAAAAATTAAATTCGTTTGAGGGTGTAGAAATTTACAAATTTACTAAGTTTCTCATCAGCTTATGAGCTTGCATTACTTGAAGTGTGTAGTATTTATTATTTAAATTTAGATCAACGGTCCACTCAACATGCGCTTGATGCTCTTTGGAATGATCTTGTACCTATTTTGTTTGGATATTAGTCGAAATGAAAGTAATTGGCAAATTATTCCTATTTATATTCTCCTTAAATCAAATTACCTAGGAAGAATCCTTTGAAGTTGAATTCCTGCTTTTCTTCTGCTTTCCAGAAGGCGTCTTGCTAGCTGATTTGGTTGACTCATTAGTCTTTCTATATAGTCTGCTGTCGATTTCAGAGATTTTTAAGTCCTTTCTATATACTTGCTATGCACATATAGCAGGGCGGTTCTGTAGGATCTTCAACTGTAAAAGCACTGAAAAGTTCCTGTCGGTCTGTAAACTGCACAATTGCCAAAGCAGCTACGGAGGAAGGATGCCTTTTAATGCCTTTTAATTTGTGCCATTAGCAACCTCTTCAGCTGCTCAGTGGTTCCGTGTGCCTTACTGAAGCTAAACTGGAAGGGAAGTATTATTCGGGTAACCTTGTTGATCGCCAGTATTCCCACCAACAGGCATCACTTAAATAGCTTCGCAATGGACGACAGCAGAATGATGTGTCGGTATGAATCAACCGCCGATGGTCTCTACACTCTAACGATTTGGACCTGATAAGCAGTTTTTTTTCTGTGTCTGATCTTAATTATGAGAAGCATTTCAGTGACTGGGGGAAGTTTTCGTGTTATGCGTTGAGTTCAGCCGGGTGTACTTTAAGCCGTATAATCTCCAGCATCATTACTAGTTCCTTGCAGAAAGCAATCAATAATCTTCTTTTTGATACTCTGTTTTGTTTTTTAGTTCAACTACAAGGAGAAGATAATAGAATGAGAGCTGGTACTCCGTCCTGAAGCTCAGTTCATCGCCTTGTAATCCGCTTCGACTATATTGGTGAGCTCGCGATCGTCCCAAAGACAAAGGCAGAACAATGGAACCATATTAAGAAGAGACAATGTTATTTAGAAACTTGTTTGATTCCTGCAGGTACTTAAACAATTCATGAAGACATGGCATCAAATGCTAGCTCTATGCTCGAAGTGCAGCTAGATGACTCGTGACGTTTCTGCAGTGGTTGAGCAGCATCTCAGTGCCGTTTGGGCCTGCCTGTTGTCGGTCATGTCTGTTCACCTAGTATGGTTGACAACCTGAAGCCAAGTGCGGACTGAGTGTGCGTGTCATACCGTTTTTTGCAGGTTAGTGGCTTTGCGCAAATTTATAAACGAGGCAGTAGTTCCACGCTCGTTTAACTCGATGAACTTAAACTTACTGCGCTGGTTTTTAATCCAGGACAAGTGAGTCACTCAATCCAATTCCAATCTTGTCGCTACACATGCATCGCTACGTGTGCCTCAGATTTTCCAGTCTTTCTTGGAATGCCAATTATTGTCAATGCCGTCAATCCCGTTGCAAAGTCTAATCAGTAATTATCTATTCAAGCTTCAACTTCCTCATCCCAACCGTGCAGTGATCTCCATACCTTCTGTATGAAACATTTGACTTGCTGCGTGGCTTGTGTAACCCCTAACAGTGGGTCGAATATGCTTGCCAGTTGAGATAGAACTCAATGCTTTTTGATGCGGATTAGTGATAGACATTCCAATGAAAGGAGTGAAAGTCTTTTTTTAGGATCCCATTGTACACCCAAAGTTATTCGCATGTTAATCCTTTTTAATGACTTTCGCAGTGCACTCGTCATCTCGGCAGTACTTTTGTGCTAGTTCTTGAAGACAGCGTACTGCTAGAAATGCTACCGCTGATGCTCAATAGTTTACCGTGCTCAGTTTATATTCCTGTATCTATACATTGGGGTCTTTTCGCCAAATTTTCTTATTGAGGCTTACGCCGTTGCTAAAGCATCGAATACTTCTCTAAGTATTGTAGTCAGTCTATCATGCCTTATTTCTGTTTTATGCAGCAAATAAAATTTGACTTTGCCAATAGAACTATCCAATGTCATATTGTAAAGCTGCCGATATTCCTCCATAAATAACGAATATTATTTCAACAAATTCGGAATAAATTTCTTTCCTTTGCAGATGTCTTGCTTGGACAGGCTTGCATGAGTTATTCAGTTCAATGCCATGACGAAATAGAAGTGCAACCACTAACCTGCCGTCTGTATCCACCGTTGTTGTGTGTCAAATTCCCATATTTGTGTTTGCGGTTACAATCTGCTTCTTGCTCTAGATGCTCTAGATATATACTGGAAACCATTCATCCCAGTTAAGTCTTTTGAGTTATTTTGGGTAAGATTCCAAATGTTACATCAATCCCGCTTGGCTACTTGAAATCTAGTTCTGCCAGATCGCATACTTTCAAATCTTTCTGATGACGATGTGGACTTTTTTTTGCTCGTAAATGCTATTTAAAGTTTGGGAGGCACAAGAGCTTGAATGGCTTCTTCGAAAGTGCTCTCTATTCTTGGCTTGACGCACCTTCTTCTTCGAAACTTCTTTTATTTCTGAGAAGATCCTTAGAACCTACACTTAATTTTTCACTCTTTGTAGGTTCAACATCTGAGTCTCTTTCTCTGAAATCAATATTTTCAGTCACCATCAATTGTAGCAATCAGCTTTTCATATTCTCCTTTTGAATTTTTGACTTTTATCAGCGCTGTGAAGAGAAATGTGTCTTGCTCTAAATTAATCTTAAGAATGTTGCTAGAAACACTTCCCTTCGTGCAGCTGGAGATGGTTGACTACCACTTTAGCCTTGTCTTTTAGGCATGCTTTCGATTAATTCTAAGAATAGAGCTCAAAGAAGGTTGGCCAGTCTTTTGCCTTGCCATTGAAATTTGAGAGATCAATTCTTGATAGCTTTGACAAATCGAGGCTCTCTTTTACTCTTCTGTCAATGATTACCAACCACTTCAGCTTTGAGAATATCAGTATTGTACCATTACTTTTGTTAGCGAGTTCTCCACTAAGGACCAATCCATCAATCGATTGCAGCATTTTTTTGTTGCTGCTCTCTTAAGTTTTTCTACTTTTGCTGCTTTTCACGAGTTACAATTCAAAGTATTATCCCATTTGTTTCTCTTTTCAATTGCAGCGAATTGTTTTCCTTTATTGCTGCTTGCACATTTAAAATTTAAAACATTCATCATTTATATATTCTAAAATAATAATTTTCAAAAAAATAGCAACAGCAAACGACAATGCTTTTCCGAGGATTTTTCCCCCATAATTTCTTCTTTTTTTTTTTTAATATTTTTTTTATTGATCGCTTGCGGTTGTGCGCAATTTAGATCAAGGATATCGATATGACGCTTGATGTTGCCTCGTACTGTAGTCGATGCTAGACTAGATTTTTAAAATGTCTATTTTTTTCTTCTTCTGCTGCTGCTGTTGTTGTCTGGCAGCCAACGTTTTGTCAATGTTAAACATTTATATGCCAATTTTGTGGCAACCAACCGAACCGAACCGAACTGAGCAGCCAAGCAGCCAAGCGACAAACGACAAACGACCTTTACACAAGCCAATCTGTGCTCTGCTGCTCTTGTTTTTGTTGTTATTGTTGTGGTTGTCCTCCTCAAAGTAGACTACAAAGTCTTTGGCGTACAAATTAAATTATATTCACCGAAAATTTTGCGCTGTGCTCTGCAAATTGAACATCATCGTCAATAGAGTCAGCATCAGCATTAGCATCTCCGGAGCGTTGTTGTTGTTTTTGTCGTTGTTGTCGTCTTGAACGGAAATTGCTAAATGTCTGTTGCCAAAAAAAAAAAAAAAATAGAAAAAACCATGCGACAACGCCTAAAAGCGTGCTATGGCATTTTCCTCCTACCGCTTCTGTCTGTTGCTGTTGGTGTTGTCGCCAACGCTTCTTCACCTCGGTATGCGATATGCGATTATTAATGACATAATTAAGCAATAACATTTTCGTTGGTTGTTGCCTATCAAATGTACTGCGATAATTTTGATTTAATGATGGCCGACGCCCAGCCCAGGCATTCATTTTGGAATAACATCATTTAAAAAAAAAAAAAAATAACTTAACAGGTATAAACGAATGCTTAATACACTTGAAATGTTTGTTCTGAGAGAGTGAGAGTGAGAGAATAGCATAGAATAATAAACATGTCACACATATTTACTACATAAACTTAGAAGTTCTACAAAAGTTAGAAGTTCTATAAAAGTACTTAAAACCGGACCAATTTTTTATCTATGAAAATTTTGCGATTTTTCAGACAATTTTCGGATATCAGCTCGGAAGAACGACTCTTCTTTTGAGTCTTTCCAATCATTGACTAATTTTTTGCATGTGACTAATGTAGCTTGTCGCTATGGTTCCACATTTTATCGCCAGTTACAATACAATGCATAAATCCCTTCTTTCTCTCCTTGGCTTTCAAAGAGCTATTCATAAGCGAAAAATCACCTTTCAACGTCTCACGGCTTTAACTCGTATGGAACCTTGTTTCCTTGTTTTAGAATCAGTTCCATGTCTTTTAAATGTTCGCTGACTGTCGTCTTATCCCCTCCCAATGATTATGACAACTCTTGAAGAGTTTCGAATTGGTCCACATAGAACAATGATTTCACAATGGCCGGGTTGAGCCGGTCGTTCTTTGTCTTCGCGTTCGAAATCGTCATCTCCATCAAAATCACGATTGTTTGGATAGAGCTCGCTGTAAACTTTCATTAAGATTGGATGACTGTCGGCTGCACTTTTCTCATACATGCAAAACTGGTAAAATATGTATGCAGCCCTGGTTAAATATGTATACAGCCCTGGTTAAATATTTATGCAGCCCTGATAAAAAATTAATGCATCACTGGTTACAGTTATGCAGCCCTAATAAAAAATTAATGCATAACTGTTTATAGTTATGCAGCACAAGTAAAATAAATATATTTTAATATATGTATGCAGCCCTGTTAAAATATTTATGCAGCCCTTGTGAAATATTTATGCAACCTATGTCAAAAATTTATGCAGTCCTGTTAAAATATTTATGCAGCCCTTGTGAAATATTTATGCAGCCCATATCAAATATTTATGCAGCCCTGGTAAAATATTTATTTTCAAAATTAAAGATGAAATTCTCCATTGTCACAGATTGGCTATGTCTGATGTAGACAGAGTGAAGAAACTAAATGTGAATTAATTTATATTCTTTTAAATGCTACCAGTGCTTGTACTGGTAGCAAAATTGCGCCGCAATCGGTACTTAGGACAAATTGGGCTGCGGAGAAGAGAAGTGACTACGTCAAAGATTAATGTCGTAATGTTTTTATTGAGTATAATACCGAGTTTATATACAGTTTTTTTAAGACTAAATGTTTGTATAAATGCAGTTAAATATAAATAATGTTATCAATAAGTTGTAAATCTATAAATATTTCTACGTGCGGTGCACTGTACTGTTGGTCGGTGCACATATGGTGTGAAATGCGTGTGAAGACGAATTTATATCTGTTAATACTATTTTTGGTTCTACCGTTTATTTAGGCACAGTGACGGCTTACGGAACACATGGTGTGAAAATGTATGTGAACGAATTTTATCTGTAGCTACTATTTTAGGTTCTACTGTTTGTTTAGGCACAGCGACGGGTATTTGCACCAAATGCATCCATACTGGCTTAAATACGCCTAGTTGCATCTGCAAATACCATTTAACTGTAGCATACGATTTTCTGTTGCTGATGGAAAATCGTACATCCTCCCGGCCGTTGAACATCATTCAACTGTCATCAATACGTACGGTAAAAGGTTGATGTTGTGGAGACTCGTTCGCATGTGAAACAGTAGAAGTGTGTTTTCTTTTGCGATACTTGTATATTAACTGCCAGGTTATTAATATTATAGTAAATAATAGACCAATGTAGATAGCGATGTGATGATGCTCTATTGTCCCGATGTTGTGAGGTAATCGAATCGAGAATTCTTGAACGGTAGTAGCTTTCTTTGAAGTTGATGCATCTCCTCTAATTCCAAGATGTTTCCTTCTTGCTTAGGTGTTGACGAAATAATTTGTGGTTCTATATCTATGTCTCCAAAACGGGCGTATGACGATTGCAACGTTGATGTTCCGGTACTGTGACTTGTTACGGTTATACGGGAATTTTGAATGGTACATCCTGGTGCAAGTGTTAACAATCCAGACTGCCTTAGGTCGACGTCAGAATAACCATCTATGCAAACTGCTGAAAGTTTGATCGGCGATACTGTTGCGAATATCCATTGATTTCTTGTTTGCATGTGTAGCCATAAAAACGTTTTATTTGTCTGAATGGCTTGACATGCTGGATTTGTTTTATTATGAAAAAGTTGCATTTCACAACAATCTTCAGTTGAGAACGTAGACTGTTTGTTGTAACAGATAAAGTCGTTGGTTGTTCTTGGATGACATTCCTTGAATTCTTCAAGCGTGAGTTCAACGAATTGATCTATCTCTATGGCTATTTAATGCTACAATGGGCATGTTTACTGGAATTATGGTTAAAACGAGGCTACTAACAGCTGGAATCGGTATCAAATTGAACATGTCCCATGATTGTCTTGACACTATTGGAAAGGTCAATTTGAACACAACATGATTGTTTATAACATTCGCTTCAGCTTTCATCATTTTATACATTAAAAGCATATTATCAGAATCCACTGGTAGCATTTGGTTAGATTTTAGATGATTTCGAATTTGCTCCAGTTGTTCTTTTAGTTGCCGTGGAGAGATTAGGATTGGGTTGATGGTGTTGTGCCGAACGTCAGTCAAAACTTTGATGATTTCCATCTGAACCCGTTGTAAATTGGTAGCTTGAAGTGCTAACTGTGTGCTCATTGTTGTATACCATTGGAATAAATGGACATGGTGAATCTCACTTGTAATTTGGTCTTCCATTTGTTTTAATCGTTCGGAATTACGGATTTGATCTCGTCTCAGTATATTGATTGTCGAGTCTATGATGACTGAAGTTTGATTTTGCAGTAACGTTAAAAGATAATCTTCATTGTCTTTGACTTCGTTTATGGTTTTTGACATTTCTTCCGCATACTTTGAATCTAGTACGCCAAACAAACTACCGGCTATATTTCCGATAATATCCAAAGGCGATCTTTGTTTTCTACTTTGCGCTAATAATCCATTCTCAGTTTGGAGTTCTTCTTCGACGTGTTTCAAATGCTGGTACATTGCGTTGCAGGCAGGTATTTCTTTTATTTCTGGACACATGCTACCAATCCTGGTGGTGCCCATTGAAAAAGTTTTCATCTCGTCCCAATACGGTTCTAAATCATAATATGCGATAATCGTCCAATCTGCAACTGCCAATCTGGTTGTCCCAATTTTTTCGAAGAATATTCCAGGTTTTTTTCCATACTGAGTAATGTTTATAGACTGCGCGATAGCCAATGGCAACAGTAACAACATTACAACTATTGCTGTTGTCAAGGATAATTGGATGGGAGGTTTTCGTCTTTTTTTGGCTGATTCTCCTCTTTATCGTCGTGGCTATCATCTATGGGATGTTTATGTGTGGGTTCTTCATCTGCAAACAACGGGGCTATGTGTTGTATATCCCGTTTAAAAGTACCCTTTGTAGTTTTGACTTCAACTACTCGAACATAGTTGTCTTTGCCATGAAAGACATTTATTATTCTCCCCATTGGCCATTGCAAGACTGGGGTATTGTCTTCTTTTAATAAGACCAGTGTTCCTACTTTAATATTGGCCGAAGATCTTCTCCATTTCTGTCGTTGCTGTAGTTGTTGTAAATATTCTCTTGACCATTGAGTCCAGAATAAATGCTTCAGCTTTGATACTGTTTGCCATCGCTGTCCTAGTGTTTTTGGTTGTTGTGATGGTTCGCTGTCAGGCTGCGCTGTCAATGGTTCTCCAATAAGGAAATGGCCTGGAGTTAAAGCAGTAGCATCATTTGGATCATTCGACATTGGTGTCAGTGGTCGAGAATTAAGAATTGCCTCAATTTCGGACAATCACGGTTTCTAACTCTTCATATGTCAAGTTAGCTGTGTTTACGTTTTTTAGCAGCATGTGCTTAGCAGATTTAACAGCCGCTTCCCAAAGTCCACCAAAATGAGGAGCTCTTGGTGGAATAAATTTAAAATTTACTCCTTTATTAGCACATGCTTCAATAATTTCATTTTTAGCATTACTTGAAAATATCGCCTCTTCTAAATCTTGAAGCTTATTTTTGGCTCCTACGAAATTGGTAGCATTGTCGCAATGAAGTGTTTGGCATTTTCCTCTTCGACTAATGAATCGTCGCAACGCTGCTAAAAACGCTTCAGTAGTAAGGTCACTGACGAGTTCCAGATGTACAGCCTTTGTCGTAAAACAACAGAATATGGCAATATATGCCACGTTTGGTTTTTTACCGCGAATCTTGTAGTGGATTTTAAATGGGCCGCAGTAATCAACACCAGCATTGAAGAATGGCCTGGCTTGTGTTACACGAAATGGTGGCAAGTTACCCATAATTTTGCTGCATCAGTTTTGGCTTGGCTCTTGTACATTTTACGCAATTCTGGACTATATTTCTTGCCATATTCTTTCCTTTGATGATCCAGTACTTCTGCCGTGATGCTGCTAATAACGTTTGTGGACCACAATGCATATGATCCTGATGAATTTGTTCAAGAATCATTTTGACTATCGGGTCATTGTATGGTAAGAGTACTGGATGTTTGGCATCTAATGGAATTTCAGCCGCTTCCAGTCTGCCTCCCACTCGAAGAATTTCATCGTGATCCAGGAATGGGGTCAAAGCAATTAATGAACTGCCCCTTTCCACCTCACGGATTCTCTTTAAACATTTTATTTCCTTGGCAAAATCACTTTGTTGAATAATGCGTATAACTATTTTTCGAGCTTGCTCTATTTCTTTAAGATGAACTGTTTTGCCTTTAAAACGTTTGCAATTTTTAAATCGCATCATGTAAGCCACAATTCGAAGTAATTTGTTGAACGAATTGCTGTGACGAATTTGGTAGATATGATTCCTTCATCTTCTGAAATTGTCAGAGTTGATTTCAGTATCTCCTTATTGTGATGCTCTTCCTTCGTTGTAACATAAACTGGTGGCCATGTCTCTGGTAAACCGTGTAAGAATAATGGACCATAAAACCATATATCCAGTTTCGCAAACTTTGTAGCCGAAATTCCTCTGGAGAGTACATCTGCCGCATTGTTTTCTGATGAGACATGTCGCCATTCACGTTGCACCGATATTTCTTGTATAGTCGTTATTCGGGTTGCAACAAATTTGTCAGAGATAGATGTCGAACTATTTATCCATGACAATACTATTTTTGAGTCCGTCCAGAAATATGTGGATGTACCTTCCAAGGATAATTGCTCCTTGACACTTGCAGTTAGTTGAGCACCAAGCACAGCTGCTTTTAATTCCAAGCGAGGAAGGGTGATTGTTTTTATCGGCGCTAAATGGGATTTAGCGCAGAGTAAATGTATAGTTACCCTTTTATCTATATGAGTAGCTCGAATGTATATACCACTGCTCCATATGCCTTTTCAGAGGCATCCACAAATGTATGGATTTCTTTTGTTACTGGGATTTTTCCTGAGAAGATGTGTCGAGAAACTCTTATTTTGTTTAATTCTTGTAACTCTTCTCGAAAACTTTTCCATTCCAATTGTAATTTTTGAGGAAGTTCTTCGTTGTACTGGAATCCTTCCTTTGTGATATGTTGCATGAAAATTTTTGCTTTCATTACAACTGGCGCAAATAAACCAAGTGGATCGAAAATTTTGAATATTTCCGAAACCACATCTCGCCTTGTTATTTTGTCGATTATGGCGATTTCTGTCTTTCCACACAGCTTGTCTGTTTCTGGATTCCATGTAACTCCCAATGTCTTTATACTACAGTCTTCGTATGCTGCATCTTCTAGTTGTACATTGGGGAGAATGTCTTCTTTAGGAAATCCTTGTAATAGTTGATTGTTATTGGCGCACCACTTTCTGAGTTTGAATCCAGAGGAAAGTAACATGTCATTTAGCTCGCTCTTTTTGAATTTGACGTGCTTCATGAATTGTATTTGCTCCTGTGATACAATCATCCACATAAAAATCGTTCTTTAATGCTGAAGATCCAAGAGGATATTGAGCTTTCTTTACTTTTGCCAAATGTTGAAGGCATTTTGTCGCTAGATATGGAGCAGTTTTTGTTCCATATGTGACTGTTTTTAGTCGGTAATATTTTAATGGTTCCGAAAGACTATTTCTCCATACTATCAGTTGAAAATGTTGATCAGCTGGGTTGATCCACACCTGACGATACATTTTTTCTATATCCGCCGTGAATACATACTTATGTACTCTAAACCGAAGCAATATCGAGAACAATGTGTTCTGTACGGTTGGACCTTTGTGCAATAAATCATTAAGTGATTTACCAGATGACGTGGTAGCAGAGGCGTCAAATACAACCCTTAACTTTGTTGTATGGCTGTCTGGCTTCAATACACAGTGATGTGGAATAAAATAATGTGTTTTTGGTATGTTTTCCGGAGAAACTAACTTGCTTCATGTGGCCTAATGCTTCATATTCATTCATAAACTGCACATAGCCTTTCTTTGTTGCGGGATCCTTGCATAGTCGTTTTTCTAAGCTGATAAATCTTCGTGTGGCAATCTCACGAGATTCCCCCAACGCTGAACAGTGATCCAAGAAAGGGAGTCGGACAATGAATTTTTTATCCACCGCTATTTGAATATTCTGTGAAAAATGTTCTTCGCAAAATTTATCCATTGGCGACAAACATGGTGTGTTTATTTGTAGATTATCCAGTTCCCAGAATTTTGCTAAATTCTCATCGACTTTTTCCTGTTCTGTAAGGACCGCACATGTAGATGAAAGTGAGCTCTTCGACTTAATTTTTCCTGCTACAATCCAACCAAGTTTAGTATTCTGGAGACAAGGCACTCCTTTCTTTATATTTATTTGCCCTGGTTGCATGAGTTCAAAATAATGTTCTGCGCCTAGAAGTATATCGATTTTTCCAGATTTTTCAAATCGCGGATCAGCCAGTCAGTTCTATATTCTTTGGAATTTCCCATGATGATATCGAAAAGTGTTGAGTTGGTTGATCGGCTACAATATGAGGAAGAACCAATGCTTCCAACCTTGAACTAAAATCACCATATTTCGATCTTAGTGTGACATTAACTCGTGACCTCGAAACCTGGCCCTTTCCGCCAATGCCATTTATTTTTGACGTTAAACTTGTTGTTTTCAACGCTAATATTTTTATAGCTCTTTCAGAAATGACGTTGATTTGAGAACCTGAATCCAATAAAGCTCTGAATTCTGCAATTTGTCCGTTGTTACCGTCTATTACCACACGAGCAGTGGCCAAAAGAACGTAATTTGATTGTTTTCCATTTGCTGAAGCTACAATTTTGGTTTCTGTATTCTCTGCTTTTGAATTTAGGTGCAATAATGTGTTGTGTTTTTTATTGCATTTAAAACAATCTCGCGATAGGCATGCTTTTGCTTGATGGTCATTTTTGAAACATTTGACACAACATTTTTTCTTTTGAATCAATCCAATTTAATCGTTCCGATGGAGTTTTCTTCAAAAATTCATTGCATTTAAAAATCGAATGATTTGGTTTCTCACAGAAAAAACATACGAACTGTCGTTCTGTTTCGGCTGAAGCACATGTATTTTGCTTTATGCGCTTCTCTACTGAACCGATTGATTCTAAGGTAAGGAATCGCTGTTCCAGAAATAACAGAAAATTGCTTATAGATTGTAACTCTCTTGTATTCTGAATTGATTGCTCATACAAAATATGAGTCTGACGGTCCATTTTTTTTGATAGGATGCACAATAGAAGTGGATCCCATTGGTCAATCTTTATTTTTATATTTGTTAACGCTGATAGAGTTTCTTTTACATTATCATGCATTTGTTTGATTGACTTCGCGTCATTATTTATTATTTGTTGATCCAATAACCTTTGAATCAATGCGGTAGCAAGCACTCGCTTATTACTGAATCTCTCTTGCAGCATAGTCCAAGCTGTATTGTAATTTCCTTCTGTTAAGGATAGGTTAGGTGTCGAATTAGTCTTTCTGCTTCGCCAGATAAGTTAGTTTTTAGATACCACATTTTTTGAATCGTTGGCAGTTGTGATTCATGTACCATTTTGGTAAACATATCATAAAATTGCTGCCACTTCAAGTAATCTCCATCAAATTTGGGAATGGAGACCTTTGGTAATGGCAATGATGTCTGAAGCTGCGATGAAGAATTGCCAGTCGATTCAGTGTCCTGGTTTAATGCGATTTGAAACTGTATTATTGCACTTTCTGCCTCTATATAACACGCTTCATTATATCCTAGCTCTGCTGGATTTGCGAATTTCTTCATAATATCTATATGAACTTTTTGGATGTCTTTCCAATATTGGTCAATGAGCGGCTTAAAACTTGCTTTCTTCTCAACAGTCATTTTGTTCATTATGCGTTCCAGACTGCTGAGCAACGCCTTTTGTTCCCGAATCATTGGTTCTATTTCAGATTCTTCTTCTTTAGAATCGATTGAGCCTGTATCCATTTGAATATTTTGGCTAAAAATGGTCTTATATTCGGCCACAACTGCTAGTATTTGTTCATAATACTTATTTTCAAAATATTGGTGATTAATTTGTTCACCTTTTAGAGCATATTGAATTTTTTGTTCACCCTCTTCAAACTTTGTCCATAACGACAGAAGCTGAGAATATCGACTACTATAGTAATCGGGTTTTTCCTTGCGTTCAGTGGAATCTTTCTTGTAATTCCTTATAAATTGCTGAATAGCCTCGCCTGCTGTCAGCTGTTCCTCTAACAAAGCCATAATGCTTGTTGATGCCATTTTGTCTATATAAATTATTTCCTATAACTCTTGACCTTTAGAGGTATTTTTTTTGTAAAGATGTGCCTCGACTCACACCAAATGATCAAGAATTATGAAGTAAAAAATTTAAGAGAACTAATTGGCTTTTTTCTTTTATTTTTTTTTTTTGTTTATTTCAATGATGTCGCGGATGATTTTCCACTACTCTCTGTTTGCTCTATGTAAGAATCGTCGTCTTACATTTACCTGATCATTAGATTGATCAAAAGTTCGATGCAATTTGGTTGCCAAGTTAACCAAACTATTCTTAGTTTCAATTTGACTCTGATTTTTCTATGAGTGGTTGCCAAGTTAACCGAACTCAATTGCCTTGAATAATGCGTCCAAGATTTCTGCAGGATTCTCCAATGCTGAATCCAAATTGTGCGTGTAAGAGTTCGCCAAATGAATCTCTTAGCCGGGGGTCACCAAATGAAGAAACTAAATGTGAATTAATTTATATTCTTTTAAATGCTACCAGTGCTTGTACTGGTAGCAAAATTGCGCCGCAATCGGTACTTAGGACAAATTGGGCTGCGGAGAAGAGAAGTGACTACGTCAAAGATTAATGTCGTAATGTTTTTATTGAGTATAATACCGAGTTTATATACAGTTTTTTTAAGACTAAATGTTTGTATAAATGCAGTTAAATATAAATAATGTTATCAATAAGTTGTAAATCTATAAATATTTCTACGTGCGGTGCACTGTTGGTGTCGGTGCACATATGGTGTGAAATGCGTGTGAAGACGAATTTATATCTGTTAATACTATTTTTGGTTCTACCGTTTATTTAGGCACAGTGACGGCTTACGGAACACATGGTGTGAAAATGTATGTGAACGAATTTTATCTGTAGCTACTATTTTAGGTTCTACTGTTTGTTTAGGCACAGCGACGGGTATTTGCACCAAATGCATCCATACTGGCTTAAATACGCCTAGTTGCATCTGCAAATACCATTTAACTGTAGCATACGATTTTCTGTTGCTGATGGAAAATCGTACACAGAGTATACAGAATATGTCCTAGCATTGTACCCTGTGGAACTCCAGCGTTAATAAAATAAACGTCAGATACCTTATAACTCGGGAAGCTCTTGTAAAGAAGTCCTTTCTACCAGACCCTATCAAAAGCTTTTTTGAAATGTAAGAAGTCGGTATTCTTGGGATTCAATGATTGCGTTGATCCATGCTTAAACCTAAACCC
Organism: Leucophenga maculata; assembly: GCA_035044805.1. Lineage (NCBI taxonomy): Eukaryota > Metazoa > Arthropoda > Insecta > Diptera > Drosophilidae > Leucophenga > Leucophenga maculata. Next base: position 1,245,976 of record JAWNNP010000005.1, on the reverse strand, counting down.
AAATTGGTATTTGCGCCCCATCCAGTAGCGAATCTAATACTTTGGAGAAAACTGGCAGCAGGCTTCTCGTATGATATGACGTGATATTTTCTTCCCGTTTCCTATGTTCAAGTATCATCACTTCCATCGTGAAGAAAAGTACTTTAACTACTCTGACCAACAACACTATCGAAGCGAGGATATTTTGTACGTTTGAGAGATTAGATTTGTCTAAAAACCTCTATTGTAGTGATATGAGTTATGGGCAAGTCTATTTGGCACATCAAAGAAGTCCTCCACTTCACACATTTCAGCAGTTGTTATTCAATATTTAGCAAAGGCTTGGATCTAACTGATTTGCACCATCCGTAGTGTTCATGCTTGTCTTCGTGGAGGTGGTGTTATGTCTTTTGTAGCTCCCCATAAACTAAAATGCCATTTATCGAATGGATCCAATTTTCTTAGATGCTCCCCGGTGGCTTCATTTCCTTGAATGTTTTAATTAAGTCTCGTTTGTCTTGAGGATTTCTACTAACCGTTCTCCTCTAAAGAAGTCTTCGTTTCAGCAGCACAAGATTGCGCATAACATTAAAAAGGCTCACTGTTCAACAAAAAAGATTAGAAAAATTATTACTAAGCAATAATGCCAACCATGTAGTGATCCAAGTCTATATTGGCGCGGTTAGCTCAACCAATCAATGCGTGTAAGCTCACTGCAAAGCATTCCTTGATAAATGAAGGTATTATCCATATTAATAGTTTCTAACACAACACAAATGTATACAAGTTGCACGTTTGTGTGGATACTCTGCTATGCTATTTGACCGCACTAAACACATCACTCCACATCCTCAAACAAATAAGCATCCTAACAAACTTTATGACTAACTTGCTACTGATGCCTATATGTTCCACTTGACTAATGTGTGGAAGCGAGACAAAAGCGCACAATTGATAACAGTGACAGACATCAACACATGACAAACTTAATAACAAACTTATAATGCCAATTAGAACTTAATATGTGAAGGGTATAAAACTTTTTTTTCTAAATTAATGAAAATTGTTTAGTTTTGAATTTGTTTTTCAGATTTTTAAATTTCCGCATGCCATAACTCATTTTAATTTGTTTCTTACAGCAAAAAGTTGTAGAATATTTTGCGGCTGGTTTTCCGTGCCCGTGGCCGTGGCCGTGCCCATGGCCGTGCCCATGCCCACGTAGAGTAAGCGTCAACGTAAAAAAAAAAAATGTAAATAAAAGAGGTGGGCCACACAAAGACGCAGATAAAACGTAACTGAACCAATTTATTTGCAACACTGATTGGCGTATTGTGTGCACTCGCACTCGCACTCGCACATTTTTCCGCTTTTCATATCGAAGATTTTTCTCCTTTTTATTTTTTTCCTTGTTTTTCTGTTTTTGCTTGTTGTGCAGCTCCCGCTGTCGCATGTCAGCCGAGCCGACTAAGCCTCATTATTCCACATTCGAGGTATTACGCTGCCAGTTGGAATCCAATCGCCTGAATGAAACAACCAACTTTGAAATAAAGCCTGCCACCTGCCTTGCGACCTCAAGGGCTGTCTAACTTCGCTCAACTGATTGCTAAATAGACAGTGGAATAGACAGCAGCAAATAACGATGAGCGAAAGCGATTTCAATACCATCGATTGAATCGTATCGCATTCAAAGCAAAAAGTTGCTACGTTCGGTCAGATGAAAAGTCTTTAAAGTTTTGCACCCCCCACTCATGCTAATACTCTACTATTTTGTTTAATACGGTAGGCTGGTTGCAGTGAATTCTCAATGCTGCACCATCGCAGTGCCGTACCTGATTAATTAGGGCATTAATTTTGCTAAATTACTTCAATACATTAGGGAGATCGAAGTCATTTGTCAAAATTAACCTGAGTTTGGCGCGCAGCTTCTGCGATTGTCCCTGTGCCTGATTTTCTGTATGTTTGGTTTGTTGGTTCTAAATGAATTCAGCATAATGAAGTCTCGACGCTGAGTGATTGGAAATACGTTGAACAATCAACTCAAGCGGCATAAAGATTGACGCGACTGGTGGCGTTTGAATGGTGAATGATTATAGTATGAATTTTTGGGCAGTCTGGGGGATGGTTGGTGTACATTGTGTACGAGTATTTGTCAAATATTTATTGCTGTTTTAGATTTTTTTTTTTTTTTTATTTTTTATTCTTCCAGTCACATTTGATGTGTTTTTTGGTGGTTTTTTAATGTGCTGTGCTTGGAAAATTTTATTATCGACTAAAATCGAAGCATATATGCTCTTCACCTACTACAAAAGTAGTTTCAGTGTTATTATAGAAGGATTTTTTCCAGAATTCAATAATAAAAGCTGGGTAGTTACGAAACCAACATAATATTTTGACTCCAGAGCCAACTATTCGAACTTATTTACAAACTACAAGCGTCATCCGACTTCTCCGCTGTTATTTTTTTGTACACCCACGTAACTGTAAACTTCTCCTCCTCCATGTGTTACATATTTATTACCGAATTTTTAATATCCTTTTACATACAATGTATACGTATACATATAAAGGGTATTTAGCATCAGTCAACTTAAAAAATTATTGCGCACATAAGTATGCAATAATTTTCTGTAGCAAAAGTTTTTTTTCCGGCAGGATTTCTTTTGTTTTTCATTTTCATTTTGCTTTCCATGAGCGCGCATTAATCTTGTAAAAGTTTCTTGCAGCGAAAACAAATAATTTTTAAAGCGTTAACGTGTATGGGTTTTATTTGTTGTTGTCGATGTTGTTGTTGTTGTTTTAGTTGCTGTTGTCGTAAGAAATTTTGAAATAAATGTATGCGACAGGCAAACAAAGAAGTTTATGCGCGTTCTGAAGTTATATAACTAGCACACACACACATACATATACACACAGAGCGAAGGAGACCTACAAGTACATAGAAAATCATATATGCAGCAGTTTATATTTTGCTGGAAGGAACAACATACACACATACAGTTAAATATTTTATATACTTCTATGCAGAGCGCTTGCAAAAAGTTTTGAAATATTAAATTTTTAGAGACTTTACTGAACAAGAAACTCGTGGTTTAAGTGAATGGTATACCCAAGATAGAAGTCTACACAGGAAATCCGTGAAATATGTTATGGAGAATGCTGTAACCAGTCATGCAGATTATACTGAAGGTCGCAATTTTGATTAAATTGAAGCCATTTAAATAGCCTTAACAATAGCCTTATCATAGAGTCCTTACTCGGCATATTCATTAGAAAAAATTTGCCTATAACTTATTAGCACCTTGTGCCAAAAATATATTCAAATATTTTTTAAATATTTTTTTTTTCATAACATTTTGAACACATCCTGCATACAAAACATTTAAGCCAACTGCGCATATGCTTCCCAAAGAGTGACAACACCTGAGTGCATCATAATGAGCGCGAACGCATGAGAAACTTTGCCATGGAAAGTTTTCACTTGACATTTCCGGAAGGGATTTTGTTTGCTGGAAATTGTATAAAATTTTTAACAATGCAGAAATAAAATTAATTTAACTTAAATTCTGCACATAAAAGCAGTTTTCAGTTGCAAGTAAATAAAGTTCAATTTGAATCCTGTTCCTCGTGCTCTTCAGGCAACATGATTAACAGCTCCATAACTAAAATATTCTCTCAGAATGTTCAATTTAAAAATGGTTCCTTAGATCGCAAAATATTTTAACGAAAATTACAGAGTCCCTGGCTCTTAGTCCCTGGTTGAATAATAACCACTTATGATGGCAATGAGTTGCCCCTAATATTCAAAATTGGATTTTATGGGTCAGGACCAATTGTTGATTCTAGAAAATACCTACTAATGAATGATGCTATTTAATCTTTGCTTTGTCGAGCTTGAGCCAGAAGCTAATAATAAAGAGGCCTACAATATCAAGTCTATTGGTCGAAAAAGAGTGTGATTCAACCTGTCTTTCAGATTGATATATAGTTGAAGCAATTGTTGAATTGTAGAACCAATTCACGCCTTTTAATCTAGCAATCTCCAGTGATGTTCGAGACATGGAGTCATTTTTGCAAGCTGAACTATTTGAGCAGCTATCTATCAAATCAAAAGACAACAAAAAACCCAGACACGATGGTTGGACGGTACAGCTACTCCATTCGCTGAACATTCGCTCGCAACTAGACTTGCTCAGAAAGCATAGATCATCAGTAAAGATAGCAGTCATAGTTTACTACGCATAGTTTGATATGATTCCGGCAGCGAAGAGGTTGATAAATGGTTCTAGGATGCTGCTTTGAGGAACCCCAGCATACACGGAATAATTTATAAAGGCACTTCCACATATTTTTAAGAAAAACTGGAACCCTTGGATAATGTGATTGCGATTAGTGTCAGCCAAACTTTCGACTCGGACTTGTGGAGAGAACAGAGATTTATGGGCACAGATCTTAGGTTGGTGTTGTATATTATATATGTTCCAGGAGCTCTGTTCTTTTTGAGAGCTTTTATGAGATCTCCGGCATAAAAACTGGGGTAATAGTAGCAACCATATGTAGTGGAGATTCTAAAGATACGTCATTAATTGAAATTTCATTGGCTGATGCAAAATTGAATGGCATGATCGGTGTCAGAGCGGCAGTGTCTGCCACTACGATTTCGCAATGGGAGCTGACGATTGACGCTTCGAGTTCTGAATAGCATCTTAAAGTTCAGAGGCACCCAGTAGGTGGTCCTCCATAGGATGCTGCGTGCTTAAGTACATCCTTCTTAAACAGGCCTTTCTACATAAGAGAGCGTGTAGTTGAGAGATCAGCGTGTAAATACCACGATCATGTTTTGAATGTTTGGTTCTATCTGGACGTGACATAACTGCTGCTTCATATACTTTCCTGGTCAATAGGTTCAATGCAACCATAACCAAATAGGTTCATAATCAGACGCTGCAATCGATCCCGAAAATTTTGCTCTGATTAAACTTGCATCTATTCTTCACAGTCCGGGAGAAGTATTGAGCAGCCAGTTTCTTGGTATCTTTACTCAAGACGTCCAGTTTTTGACAGGAATAGCACTTATAGTCGATTTGAAAGTCGGACCCCAATGGTCAAACCAGCTTTTGAATGCGCCATATCGAATACACCAAAAAAGTGCTGCTGTTGTCTTCGCCATAAAGACAAATCAAGCCGAAGTTATATGACTTGAAATTGAAATTAAATATTTTTCGACCTCAAACATTTCCCAGAAGTACTATATGCAGCTATGATAGAGATTCTTCATTCGAAGTTTCCTTTGTAGAAGATCGAAGCGATGCTTTGGCTTAGTTTCAGCAGCAAGTGCCAATTCAGCAGCGCCTAATTAAGATTTGACAGTTTTCATGGGTGCAGCTGCATCCTGGGCGTTTGGTTTCCTCTCTACATTCTATTCGAGCTGCCATTGTTTGCCACTAGTCTTGACCTGCATACTTCTTGGGATCGATGCCGAGCGCCACCTTATAGAGTTAGAAGTTCTTAGAGACTGTCTATATTTGTGAATGACCAACCAACGGGTTAAGTTGCTATACGGACTGCGAGTGTGAGACTGCAGAGCATATTGGTAAATGTGCAGCAGCTTGTTGAAGACCGCAATGTGAGCCAAGAGGTAGTCAACACTGAGCAGTATGTTGTTCAGCAACTCATGCACAGTTAAGTCTTCCTACTGGGCTTTGCTATTCTTCTGTTGTAGCAATAACGCCCAGTCGCAGGAGCCTGGTATAAATTCATTGTTGTCATAAGAACAGCCTGAGTAGAGCTCAGGGTCAGGCTTGAGGAGAGCTCATGTACAGCATGTACAGTTTACATGCTGTACCTGAGCTCTCCTCAGTTCCATCTTGCAACCTGGGAACTTCTACAGGAAATTCGTTGACAGACGCCATTATAATTTTTGCCAGAGAAGCAAATAAATTGATATCCGTCTGTCTGCCAGTTCTATACTACATCTAATTACATGTTCATCGAAAACTGTAGTAAGCAACTATAAGTGTTGAGATATCTTAGATATTATGCATCAGCATAAATTTAATTTAAAATTCATCAACCTCAAATAAACTGCCTACACAGATGTTCACACATACACTCAGCAAAAACTGAAACCTAAAAAAAAAAAACACGGACAATTATCACAAAACCTCGAAATAAAAAGAACCATCAGCAGTTTCTTTTTCTGGCAAATTTGCACGCTCATTTCGCACGACATTTCACTGAAACTGAATATAACTAAAATAAAGTAAGCAAATAAGCAGCATGTCAACATCGTACACTACTATATAGTATATACCAGAGTATGGTATAGTCTATGCGACACATATAAAACTGCAAAACTGGCAAATTGTGTGTGTGCCAAAGTGCTTGTCTGGCATATTTTGTACAATTAAATATTTAATGAGGCAACAGCAGCGACCTATTCAACGTCAGCGTCAACGCCAACGACAGGAAGAACAACGACAACAACGACATTCATTATAGCGTTGCACAGTGGTATGAAACTGGAAAAAAAAATTGTGACAAAAAAACTGACTCTTTGGGTCATTGGTAGCAAAACTTGGTTAAGTAAATTAAATATCGGTTACAAAATATTATATGTGCTGACATGTCAGATGCATATCCGTAATTCATTCATTCGTCATCATAGGAGATGTCTTCGCCAGACCCACTAATTCCGGTCGAAACTCTTGTAAACTATAACAATTGCAGACGAACCAAGGACATCCAGCGATGAGCCTAATGGCTCGGTTCTGCAGCCTTCGAACTTTTGGTCGATTCGACATTTCCCAGACTTGTATACCGTAACGCCAAATCGGACCTAACTATCTTCGCATTTCAATGAAGGATGCATGCTCTGCATGATCTGCACATGCTGCGCATCCTGTTCCGGCCTAACGCCAACTTGGCTTGGATGTGGCCCTTGAAGCTGACTAAAGCCTGGGTAGATTATGTTAGCTGGCTGTTCCAAGGGGGTGCCGTGGATGTGGACAGGTTAAAGCTTCTGTGGAAAGAGGATGAAGCACATATTAATGCTTTTCCTGGCGATGAGCTTCACGTTTCACCTGTTGGCTTAGTCTGCGAGAACAGCTATGAGACCATCATGCATACATTATCTGCATATAAACCCAAGAGCAGAGATGGCTCTGGCGCTACCAACGTTGTCGATGAGAGCAAGTCGAAAGGAATGTCGTCTACTATTTCTAGTGGCCTTCCATAGACACAAGTTGACATCTGATTCAGTGCCCATATTCTCCACCATATTTTCAATTACCTCCTAAGCGACTCGGTTCATTGCATGGTGCCAGCATGCTGTGTGCACTGGGTGTTGAGTACGCATAAATGTCCTTCGGAATCTTCGTTTTTCCTAGAGAAGGTTACGCAGCTCACAAGACTGGATAAATTGTCCAGCCTTTCGCTTGGCAGGGCCTGTGCTCGATCGCTGTGCTTCCGCCGAGGCTGCATAGTTCTTCTCGGAGAAGAGTTGCATTGCATCGTCAATATCTTGGTCAGATTGGAGCTATATCCGTATTCCGGTTGATTATCCTCCTTGGCTGAGGGCTGTGTATTGGAAGATCTGATGTTTCCAGTGCGGCATTTTCTTATAGATGGCCTAGTCGATACAAGTAGGGAGTTGCCAGTCGTCTGTATAGCTAGTTGGGCTAGCCTAGTTGAAAGTTTTTGTGCTGATGTCGATTCTTAAAAGTCCAAAAGGTCACACTTTAATAAATTATATCGAAGCTATTTTTCAAAGAATTTTAGCAATAAACTTAGGAATATATTGAAGTACACCTGACGATCAGAGCTCAGTAGGCTTTTTTTTGCTCCATCTAATTCTCCAACTTTTTTTCTGTCCATATTTCCAACGCCAATTCAGTGATGAAAGAAATGGAAACGCAGAAACAGCAGAAATAGCAAGACATACATTATTTTATAATTCATATTTCTTTCTCTGTATTTGTTGATTGTGCTATGTATGCAAGTCCATCTAAACGAATATTTCATTGTGTTTCTATTAATCAGGAATACATCTTAGTTAAGAAGAGAATGCAACTATCGACTAACAGAAAGTTTCTGGCTTATATAATCTGGAACCAATTATAGCATATGAACCACAGAAATTTTCACAAATTTAAAAAATAAAAAACATTTCCAATGACCATCTAATAATTTTCGATCATCTTTTTTTATTATTTGCTACCACTGTGCACCTGCTAGCCAAAAGCTGCTCCAGCTACACTGCTCCTACTACTGAATAATTACGAAGGAACATTACGTTATGTTACGTCACGGCATTACGGCGTTACACTAGTACGTTGTTGCAACAATAATGCCGTAGACTGTAATAAGTTCATCACTAACATCCTCATCCTCATCATCATCATTATTGCAGGCAGTCGTAGTGTAGTCATAGTCATCAGCCGCACCATTCGTTCATGTTCATGCATTTTTTAGTTTGCGTGTAAAATAGTTCTTTTGCCATTTCCCTGACCGCATCTACCCCTCAGCATGACACATCTGGCACGCCATTTTTGTCGTTCATTTGCAACGCTGCGTTTTATATTATAAAATGTCAGCAATGAACGTTGTAAATTATGAAATAACAATGCGACTCTACTCTCTAGAGTCCAAATTAGCGCGACCAACAACGTCAAACCACAGAAACAGACACCAACGAACGAAGGACCAACCCAAACCATATACATATATGTACATAGTATGAAATTTTGAATTATAGTTTCAACTTCAACTTTCGACAATATGCTATAATAATAATAATTGTATATACTCGACATTTGCAGAATATAATCGATATATACTATATATACAAAATATGAAGTATAGTTCTATACTTTTAAGTACAACGCAAAATTTCTAAACTTGAAGTTGTTTGTAATTAACAAAATTGATAGAGCAACTCGTAAAGCTTTAATGAATTGCTATCGAAGCGTGCTTAATCAGGCAGCGAAAGAACAAGCCGACCCGAGCCGAGCCGCATTTGCTGCAAGTATTATGAAGGACACTGTCGAACAGGCAGGCCGGCTGGCTGTGAGTCAGTCAGGCAAAAGTGCACTAAACAAAAGAGAGAAAATCAATGTGAAATGTTGCGGAAATGCAGCGTGCTGCAACTGACTTTGATGGCGAACGGAAGTGTACAGCATAACAAAATGGCGGTAATAAGAGAGAGGAGAAATAAGCAAAAGACACACTGAAATGGGTGCGTGGCGTAATGTAGCAGAAATTAGTTTGGATGGGCTAGCAAGTGGTAGTATTAATAAGTAATTTATTGCAGTTACTCGTAGTTCGATCGAAAGGTTCTTTGGGGAAAATTACTAAAAGGTACTTTTAGTTCATAATATTGTAGCAGCACATTTTTAACTTTAGCCTTGCGAAATGAAGTTTTTAATGCAAGCTAAACGCTTTGCCCTTCAGTGCGTAAAATGCTAGAATGCAGTCGACTTAATATGGATAATTATGTAAGGCTTATATAAAAGTAGCACACGGCTGAGTTACTCAGCTCAACATTGTAGGCTGCGATGTGCTTTAAGTGACCTTGATATGAACTAGTGCCAAGCTGGAAAACACTTTATTTGAATGGCCGCAACGCCAATGCATTTCCTTTAAAAGAAAAGTATTTTTTTTTTTTCACTGTTTTGAAGACCGTTTAAAGTATGTTTTCCCACATAACGTTCATAGTTGGTACTGTGGCCTTTTCAGATCTGTAGTGCCCTGAGCGTAGTATCTGCCTTCACTTCTTCCAGCCCTGCCGCCTTGAAAACGGCTACGAGGTATTGAGAATTCAGTTTATGCACTACCCCATCCTATTATTTGGTATATATCAGGATATTTGGACCAAAGCTGGGCACTTCACTAAAATATATTCAGCGTTTCATCAGCTTCGATCGCAATTTCGAAAGTATCCTCTAAGTCTACAGTTTTCATTTAGAAAACCAGATATCATTCTTAGAGCATTCATCTAGATTCCATTGCACATTTCAGAATTTTGATTACACCGCCACACAAATATATGGTCTGCGCGATTGACCAAACCCACCTACCGACATATATTTCGACGCGCTGAACCCGAAACTGAGGTCTATTTGACTCCTACACCTACACCTTCAAATTTGGAGTAAATTTTTTTGTGCCAGTGTTATTGGAACGGCGGAACAGCTGTTTTCTCTGTTTTATGCCTTCACAGTTCTCCTAGAAAACGTCTCTAGCTTTGTTCTCTTTCTCTCTTACAAAAATTCTTGCCCACAGCAAGTAGTTGGCGGCAGCTGTGTAGTTTATTTGCTCCAGTCGCAGAGTTTCATTCAGAAGCAGCTGATTGATATGACGTTTTGTCCAGTGGCTGCTGCGTTTTGAGGATTACTTTTCGGCAAAGTAATTGCTTGGTCTGAAGCAGTTCACTTGAGGCAGCGTCCAAACTGAAAGGTGTCTGCTGAGGTTCAGGCTTGGGCGTGGGAGGGCGTGCTAATGCTGCTATGTACACATTTCGGGTAAAAATATCGACAGCGTCGTCATTATCGTCCCCTGAGACCATATTGGTGTTCAGATTGATTGTAGCTTCCAGGTGTCTTTGGAACTTAGCGATGTCCGAGTGCCTTGGCATAAGTTTCGTTTCTCTCTGCAGACTGGTAGGTGCTGCGCTGATACTTGCTATCGGTGCCAAGTGGTCTGAATGTAATTTCCAGGAATCGACTATGCTAAGCAGTGATTTGCCGTATAATACCTCCAAAACCAATGCCTCGAGTTCCAGTCGCCTCCGATGAGACAGCGACTTCCAGTTGTTTGAGAAATCCGCAGCGTTTAGATCAATCGGCACAGGGGGCAATATATTGCACCGACGTCGATCTCTCCTAACGAAGCACTCACTTTAACCGCACCCAATTGATATTGTGGCGTTGGCCTAACCATGACTGCTACTCCTCCCTTTCGGCCGCCTGTTTTGATCTGATCGGAGGCTTACGAGGAGAATACGCGAATCTTTGGTGCAATACCATGGTCCAGCTTGTTCTCATTCAGTAAATTAATATTTATTTGATGAGGAAAGACAAAGCGTTCTAGCTCGTTCATCTTGTTCGAAATACTGCCTTAATAGTCACCAGGACCTCTATGAGCATGCTCATCAACTCCTTCATCCTTTGTATTGCTGTACAGACATCGCTTTGTTTGTTTTCTTGCTGTGATGGCTCGAAATGGTGCTGCTGTTGTTGTTGGTGCCTTTCTTGTTGCTGTAAATTCAGGCGATCTTGAACCAGATGGTTGTATGACTGCCGACTACCAAGGGCAACATCGGAACGAGACCTGCCATTTGAGCTTACTGGAGTAAGCCAGTGGCGATTCGATCCCTGAATTTCTAGCAGACCGTCCAGTGAATCATTATTATTCAATGCTTCGCTATGCATTTGTTTAAAACACATACAATAACTTGCAATCGTATATGGAGTGTGTATTAATCTGGTCAAGTTTCCGGTATACCAGGACTAAGTACGTTCCCAGTTGAGTCATAGAGAGAATAGTAGAAAATCCAAAGAAACATATAAACGGTAAAAGCTAAATAAAAGCTAAAGCACAAAAATAAATGCATTCATCATATACCGCATTGAATTTTTATTTAAATTATGCTCGCCATTTTGAAAAACTCGTACACATGTGTATGTGTGTAGCTGCATATGTAGTCGTATAACAATTCGCTTTTCTCTTTCAATTAATGTATTTTTTTAGTTGAAAAATATATATTTTTATGTTTTTTATTTATTTTTTTGTGTTCCACTTTTGTGTGTTGTTGCACAAGTATCCTTTTATATTCCCAAATAGTATTGTAGTTCCCAAGAACTAGCTCTGCTGTATGTTCCTCGTACAATACTGCAATACAATGGTATAAATCATGCTTCTATAAGTACGCAATTAATTCTTCAATTGCATGTACAATGCGCATAAACGTTCTTCACTTGAACTTTTGCTACATTTGTGGGCGTATATACTCCTCTCTATGTGTGTGTGTGTGTGTGTGTGTGAGTGTGTGTGCAGTTTGATAAGAGCAACAATAACAACAACTACAATTATATTGTAGTAGCAAGCATGGTCGCTGCAATTGCATCAAAAATTCAAGTAAGATTATTATAGTCGAGTTAGCCAACAATAATATACGCTACACACTCGAATGACTAAATCATTTAATATTTCCCAATTTAAGTCGTTTCAATAATTGCAACAGAACAATGATAATCGATTTTATGTGGCCAGCTTGAGACTAAGGACTTGTATGAATTTTAATTTCAAATGATTGCAGCGTAAATTCTATAAAAACCATCAAACAATCGAATTTGACCTCCTAAGTTCACTAATCGTTTAATCAGGCATATTGGAGATGTTAATTGGCTTTTGTTGCGCTGCGTTTAAACGCCATTTGACATGTTCTTATGGAATGTCATAAAATATCGATTATATGCGGACAATTTCATAAACGATTCAGGTCCTTGTGCCTTGTTAATCGATACAAAACAAGCAGGCGACCAAAATACAGTTGCATTGGTTACATTCCACTAAGGTAGACAATCAGTTGCAGCGAATATGAAAATATGTTAAATGAACTCAATTCTCGGAGGAAATTTCATTACAAAAATGCTTGGTGGGGTTACCGCTTAAAGAAAGGTTTATGAACTTCTATAAAAATACGACAGTGCTGTCTCCCGATACGCCTTCCTATTGGCCTTCAGACTCCATTAAACTTCCGCAACCAGAATTTTACTGAAAATGAGAAAAAATGTATTTTCAGAAATAAAAAAACGAGAATTCCAAATAGGCACCTCCATCACTTGCAAAATAGGCAACTCCACCAATAGTCATCTCAAAAATAGGCACCTCCACCATAAGTCACCTCCAAAATAGGCACCTCCACCAATAGTCACCTCCAAAATAGGCACCTCCACCATAAGTCACCTCCAAAATAGGCACCTCCACCAATAGTCACCTCAAAAATAGGCAACTCCACCAATAGTCACCTCCAAAATAGGCAACTCCACCAATAGTCATCTCAAAAATAGGCACCTCCACCATAAGTCACCTCCAAAATAGGCACCTCCACCAATAGTCACCTCAAAAATAGGCAACTCCACCAATAGTCACCTCCAAAAAAGGCAACTCCACCAATAGTCATCTCAAAAATAGGCACCTCCACCATAAGTCACCTCCAAAATAGGCACCTCCACCATAAGTCACCTCCAAAATAGGCAACTCCACCAATAGTCACCTCCAAAATAGGCAACTCCACCAATAGTCACCTCCAAAATAGGCAACTCCACCAATAGTCATCTCAAAAATAGGCACCTCCACCATAAGTCACCTCCAAAATAGGCACCTCCACCAATAGTCACCTCCAAAATAGGCAACTCCACCAATAGTCACCTCTAAAATAGGCAACTCCACCAATAGTCATCTCAAAAATAGGCACCTCCACCATAAGTCACCTCCAAAATAGGCACCTCCACCAATAGTCACCTCCAAAATAGGCAACTCCACCAATAGTCATCTCAAAAATAGGCACCTACACCATAAATCACCTCCAAAATAGGCACCTCCACCAATAGTCACATCAAAAATAAGCAACTCCACCAATAGTTACCTCCAAAATAGGCACCTCCACCATAAGTAACCTCCGAAATTGCCACCTCCACCAATAGTAAACACCACCAATAGTCACCTCCACCAATAGTCACCTCCACCAATAGTCACCTCCACCAGTTGCCACCTCTACCAATAGTCACCTTTAAAGTAGGCACTTTCACCAATGCTTTCCTCCAAAACAGTTACCTATAAAGTAGGCACCTTCACCAATACTTTTCTCCAAAACAGTTACCTCCAAAATAGACACCTTCACCAAAAGTCACCTCGAAAATAGGCAACTCAAAACATTAGTCACCTTCAAATAGTAACATCCACCAATAGGCACCTTCACCAATAGCCACATCCAAACTAGTCACCTCCATCAATAGGAACCTTCACTAATAGTCACATCCAAACTAGTCATCTCCTAAATAGGCAAAATAGACATCGCTAAACAACTTCTTTTTGCTATCATAGACACTTTTAAGAGCTCCGTTTCGTCTAGCTTCAAAATACGTCATTGGGCAACTAAGTCTTTAGTTGTACTCAGCTCAAATGTAACTCATACTTCGTTTCCATCCATAACACGCTGCGTTTCATCGGGCCCTCCATCAATTTTCATATCACTGCCACAGCAATACAAAATCGCAGAAACGTATACTTCCTTCCTCGCCCAGAGTGACAGTGTACTCCTTCTATTACGTAGCCAACTGAGTGTTGATCAGGTGTTGCCGGAAGGTAAGCATCTTGTGCCTCGTAGGTAATAACAAGTTATTTTGCCACAGTAGACTTCAGCAGATATTCACCTTTTATATGCATTCCTGGGGTGGCCTTTCGATACATGGATTCACTGTCTAAGCCAAGCTTCCAGTGCATGGAGATAACCCTGAAGGCCATCTAGTACCTTAATACGGCACTTTAAGCTGTATAAAATGACAACATACTTGGCGTAAGACACAAAGAATGCTTTAGAGAGGGCCTCCATGTAGTTGTTACCAGAAATAGGAAGGTCATCGGTGTATACCAAAGAACTCCAGATCTCTTCTGATGGTAGCAGTAAATTGATAGATGCAATCCTACTCTTCATTCTGAGTTATTTTTATGAAAAAATTTAGTTGATTTTGATTTTCCTTATAAAATATTCCACTTAGGTCCAGATTGAATCAATAAAATATACAAATCTGTCCCACCATTCTGTGTGTTTGTATGTGGGTTCAGCTAGAAACGCCGGATTTGGTATAAATTGGGTTTATTCTAATAATATATGCCATTAGAGTTCCAATCCCGACCCTAATGGAAGTGGTTTTCTACAACAAGAGGGGGCACCTATAAAAAATAAATTCAATTTGGACATGAAATTTGGATATTTAATGTCTCCGGTTGCCTTTTCAGATAGGTATTGTTTAATGACTATAAGAACCTCTCTCTTTAGGGGGTAGTACCCATAGAAATCTGTCCATCCTTTCTGAATTGTTAAATGAAAATAAATAATTTTTCACCTATTACCTATGTAAATTCTAATGAAATATTCAATGTAGGATCACTAGGAGGGGCAGCTCCCATACAAATCTGTCCCAACTATTTGAGATTTTATATTAAAACATTTTTTTGGTTGTTATTAATTCAGCTAAAAACGCGGAATTTGTTATATCTGCGTCAATCCTAATAAAATAATCCATTAGGGTGCAAATCAGACCCTATTGGAGGTGGCCTCCTGCGAAAAGAGACCCCTACTAAACGTCAAGGTGCGTTTCGAATCACTAGAAGGGTCAGTCTCCATACAAGTAATTCGCTTTTCTGGTGTTTTGAAAAAAAAAATAGTTTGTTTGTGGACAAAATGGATTTTTTTATAAAAAGATGAAATTTCCGGTATTACTCAGGATTAAAATAATGTCTTCATGGTTTGTGACTCATGTGGTTCGCTTATATCTTCGTGTAAGAATTTGAATTTTCGTGTTGATTATTATATTGGATGGCACTTGTAAGCAGCACATTCAGGATTGTTCATGCCTGATGTCATGCTCTTCGGGAAATCTTTAATAACATTGAGTCTGGATAAGCCTTCTGGAGATGGATAGCTGGCACAGTGCTACCAAGGTTTCGAGCCTCTTTCATCTACATCATCTATAGATAAGCAAACAACAGATTTAAGTCGCCGAGTTTAAGTTTGTAGGGTATCCGAACTACAATTGCAGCTTAGTACATATGGCTGCATTGTGTGCACTTCGTGTATATCTGTGTGGGCGTGTCACCTTTTGTTTTGTGCGCTGCATTTAACAAAACAATATTCGTATAATTTTCGGCTGGTTCTTATGCTGTGTGTGTGTGTGTGTGAGTGTGTGGTAGGTGCTTCACTCAACATACACCATGTGGTGGTACCAAAACGTTCTTTTTCACGCTAATTTTTGCCCGATAAGTTTTTCTATGCGCTTTGGTTTACTTTTATTTTTCCTGTTTATATGTTTATACTTACTTTTGCCTTGTGGCGTTTTCTCTGGAAAACTTTTAGCTATTTTATGAGCATGTCGTGTCACGGCAAACTGCTTGTCGACAATTATGAATTATTGCATGAAGTTCGTTTAAAGTTTGCCAGCCAGCCAGCAGCTAGCTTAGGACCCAACACTGCGTACTCGTACGCTCTCTCGGCAATGGTGGGTTCGAGTTCTTCTATGCTTTTCTATTTCTTTTCCCAATTGTTGTTGTTGTTGTTGTTTTATGTAGAAAGTCAGTTTGAAGCCAAATAATAATTGCATGTAGCACAGAGAGGTAGAACAATAAAGCACGCCCAGTTGTGGTTGTACACCAACAGCAGAGCAACAGCAACAGCAGCAGCAGCAACAGAAAAAGGATCAACAGCAGCAGGAATAGTCTAACAATTGTGTTGATTTCATCTTTTCTGTTTCTATTGTTTTACTAACCCAATTAGTAGCTAAAAGGACTCGAAATAATAGAGTGCTACGCTTCAAGTGATAAAAAGCGAATGACTTTCATTGCAGCGCATGCAATGCGGCACTTTTCAATACACTGTTATGTGCATACAGTTAGAAGGGTATATAAAGTTTATGAGAGAGTATGTAACACTTAAATAGGAGGAGTTAACATAATGTGTAATGTATATAAAACAATATCAAAATACAAATGGTTGTGCGTCTGCTTGAACAACGCGAACTTAAAACCGTTTGCAGCTGAAGCCTTAAAATTTAAATATTTAGTCTTTCATATACTTTCTCAAAGTCAAGTGTATTTTGCGAAGGGTGTAAGCCTCATATAAAGCTGCTCATTTAATGCCCATTAAATCTTTTTTTGTTGTTAAATATAATGCTAGAAAGGATATCTGTGTTGTATTTCATATTGGCGCTAGTAAAGAAATTGTTAAGAATTCTTTCTGTAGAGCATATTTCGCCTTACACTTCTATGTTTCATATGAATTGCAGCACATGCCGCAGTCGTATACACTCGCTTGCAGCATTCTTACTTTCTTGTTTTATTATATTTTCTAAGAACGAAAGACGAAAGAGTTTTGCTATGCAATTTTATTTTCTTTTAATTGCGCAGCATATCATGTTTTGTAGAATATTGTTTGCTTATTTGTTTTTACTTTATTGACAGTCAAGAATTCTTAGAAGGAAATAGTCGGAAAATTTAGTGAATTAGTCTATTTATGTGAAATGCTTTTAAATTTTAGTTGGACTCAGGCTGCAACAAACTATAAACTTAATTAAAAACATGTTACTTGGAATGCCAGAAGCATAAGAAATATTAAAAAGAATTAGAGTTAATTTATTTTCCATTGATGGAAGACGTTCAGAAATTCTTGGAGATAATCCGCTTTGTCATGTCCGCATTGTACAAGGAAAAAGGAGGGTTGGGGCTAGTACACTACCTTGGAGGTATTCCTTCCATCGTCGATAAAGTTCCTTTTATCACTATCTAAAAAAAAAAATATAAAAATGATTTAAGGATAGGGAAGAGCTACTGCCTGATCTTTAACAACAGACCCGCAAGCCAAACGTGATCAAAAGCCTACTTCACATCCAAGAAGACAACAGAATCGTATTGTTTTTCTTCAAAAGCATCAAGGATGTGTCGGGTGCGTAAAATTGAGTTGAACAAGCGTATTAGGTACAGCACAGCTTGAACAGACTGCGCCATCACAGTCGTACTATCAAGATCATCATATACAGGAGCTTTGCGCGGCTTTAGTTCCTTGATTTGCTCTTTTACGTCTTCGTATGAGACAGGTTGTATATTAAATGTTGGAAAGCAGAGAAGCCGAAGTTGGTTCAGTGTGAAATCAACATCCTGCAGGTGCAGGTCAAATCGAAGAATATAAAACGATTTTCCAGACACCAGCACCAGCTATCGTTCAGCATTCGGATAGATGTGTTCCGTAAAGGTTGTTATTTGATCTTACTGATAAACCTCCACATATTGTATCCGTGGGGTTTGTCTAAATCTGCATAGAATGAATTTGCAGATCTGCAGCAACCCGTTTCCACGCTCTTTTGTCCAGTTCATTGGGAGTTCGCATGATTCGCTGCCCAAGACTACGTTTAAGCCTTACGAGATCCAGAGCTTCAGAAGTTGCATGCACTCGTTGCTACAGTGAAGCAAATCTAGCAGCATTGTATATTTATGTAATAAGATACTTTGGTCCAAGTTCAACGAAGTCTTCTTGAAAATCTGTAGAATGCCAATCAAAATTGAGTGGACAATATATCCAGGCCAGTATAATTTCTCCATTTATCGTTTGTAATAGATAAATGGAGAAATAAGACGGCACATTTTTTAAGCTTCAAAAATTTCCTTATTGTTTGGGCCTGGTTTAAATAAGAAGATGTTCATTGGAGCTTTGCTGACTTGTTTTTTAGGCACTGTACCGAAGGTAAAAGAGCCTATTGCAAATGTATGTAACAGGTAGATATAATGGTCGGAAACCCCAAAAATACCCCCTTATGGTCAGGAGTGATAGAGGAATCGATATAGCCATGTCCGTCTGTCCGTCCGTATGTACGAAAGGATCTCGGAAACGGTAATAGATAGAGACTTCGTTCTTTTTGCATTCGACTAGGATTTCGCCGGAATTTTGCGAGTTTACAATTTACAATTTTTTGTACAAAACAACGAAACTAGGACGCAAATCCTTAACGTTGGAAAGTGCTTCAGTGTGTGCTTGGTGTTGCATTTCAACGGACTTGACTTCAGTGTGCAAGTTAGCTTGGAGCGAAAAGAACAACGCAACCGACCAACTGGTACTGTTGCAGTCACATGACCTTCTCAGTTGTGCGATATGGTGGCCGGATAACATTCAAAATAACGATGAGGGTTTTGTCTTCAGTGTTGTCAAGCTTACGTTAAGTCTTCTTTCCATTGCATCAGCTCAAATTGGTGAAAGAATCTCATATGCTAACACCGTGCCATCCAGAGATTGTCACGAATGCAACAGCAGTTAGATTATAAACGATCTTCTTCATGTTCGAAAATACTTCCCTTCTTCATAACCTAACACCAAAACTCAACTATTTGACACAAAAAGGAAAAAGCGTGCAGTGCGTGCCTAAGAATCTTATCGAACTTGGTGACACCAGCTTCAAATTCACTGATGGATTGCACCAATGTTCATCTTCTTGATAAAAGCTCTGTGGTAAAAGAGGATGACGTACTACTTGGTGGCTTTGAACTCTCCTAAAGCAATATGAATATTGGCCTTTAATTAATCCAAAACCCATGCGTACTTGAAGGAAACTTTGTCCATTCGCTGACTATTTAAAGGAGCAGAGATTCGATGTGTCTAATGACGACAGTGTTAATATAAATCTGTCCCTAACCTGTTTGAACAATTACAACAGACAAGAACTATTGAGAATGCATGTCTATATGCAATGATGGTGTCTTGCCCCCTATTTTCTCCATTGTTTTTGTGGCTCAAAGTAAGTTTACTAATTTGTTTTTTCAACAGTTTTCTTAAAATTTTATATTTTAATCTCTTATAAATTTCCAAGCAACCTTGGCGTCAGTTAGCTTTCAAATAATTTCATTCACACACACAAACACATACGGCTACAAATAGTTGCGCAAGGATACCGCTTTCGCGTAAATATTATTTTTAACAACATTTTAATATAATTTTAATATAATTTGCCAATTCGCTTAGCAACAAATTTTGGACACATTATTTGCAACTCAACCAAAGTTACTGGAAAAATTTTGAATAAATTTTTATTATGAATCTTGAACTAGAAATCTCAGATATATTACGCAAAATTCGCATTTTAAGATTTCAACTTTGTGTCTTCAATAATGTTATTGAAGGCGTGAAACGTTTTCGTCGACAGGACGATGTTATTGGACAGGAGCAGCATTTAAACGAACTGGCACGCATAATGGCAATTGCAATGGCAGCGAAGATACGTACATTGCGTGTACTCGGACCATGCGAGTAAATTTTGCTTTTAATATGTTTGATTGATGTAGAAATAACTTATTAAATTTTAATTTCCAGCGCCGCTTAAACGTCTCTTTAATAATTACTGATGGCAACTATATTTTGATTAAAAGTTCTTTGACAAAAAAATAAAAAAACAAAAATTTTAATAAGCAATCCAAGATTTCGTTAAAAAATTCTCTAACGTTCGTACAATTGATTAATGTTAAAAAATTACAGGATGGCTTAGTAATCTACTTTAAGTCGTCCACCAAAATCTTGCGGAGAATCTTTCACTCAAAGACTTTCAACGCTGTTTCCTTTGAGCCGATTAAGATCCATGCTTCTGCGCCATACAGTGGTCCGCGGAAGTATTAACGTCTTATACATCTTTCTACAGCTTCCGAACTACAATGTCAATAAACATTATTGATTATATTCTCTCCGATCATTTGTTGTAACAATTTAGCAATGTATCATCGTGACTCTCAACAATCTTCGTCACCCTTCGTCACTGTTGCAAAATTGAAGAAGTCGAGAAAAGAGTTCTCAGCGCTTTCAATGCCTAAAAAATTTACTTAATGGAATATCTTCGGCGGCAACAAGCAGACAAGAGATAAAATTATTGAGAAATTCAAAGAATTTAAAGCATTAAAGAAGATGTTAAATGTGCCGCTGAAGAGCATCATTCAGAAGGAGAAGAATCCGCAGATACCCCCGAGGAGAGGCAAGTGAGTGCCTATCTGGACGCGTCCGCGCAAACAATATAACACAGTAAATGTTATGACAGCAGAAAATATTGGGTACAACGTATGCCAATGAATGGAGAGCTTTTATGCAGAAGGAGATTGATAGCCTGCAAGACAACAATACTTGGTCGTTGGTCGACTATTGGATCGAAGTGGGTGTTCGCCATTAAGTATGACAAGTTCGGCAATGTTCAACGCTTCAAATCTCGGTTGGTCGCAAAGGGTTGCGCACAACGATATGGCATAGATTACACTGAGACGTTTTCTGCAGTGGCGCGTTACTCATCAATCATCAATACTGTATGTATATGCATCAGATGGATGTATCAGCTGCATATTTAAATAGTGAGCTACAAGACATGGGATATATGCAACAACCAGAGGGTTATATAGATGAAGGCTATCTTAAGCACGGTCTTAAGCAAAGTGGCCGTAAGTGGAACGAGAAACTAAATTCTGTACTGTTGAAAATTGGTTTCGTTTCCTGTGCAAGTGAGCCTTGCATTTATACACGTCGAAATGGCAGCAGCGTGAATATCATTGTCGTGTACGTTGACGACTTGATCTGGCAAGTTCAAACAAAGATGGACTGAACAACTTAAAGGCGCTTACATCAAATGAGTTTGATGTCGTCGATGGCGGCGAGTTAAAGCATTTCCTTGGTATGAAAATTGAGCGCAACGGTGAGACTGGCAGCGTCATGATTGATCACAAGCAATACATCGAAGGACTTCTACACAAGTACGGTATGCAGAACTGTAAGTCGAACGCTACTCAATTAGAAGGTGGCTTTCAGGTAAGATGCAACTATAATGACTGTCGGCGAGTGAATCAAGTACGTTATCAATCTTTGATTGGTTCACTAATGTATCTGGCGATGACAACGAGGCCGGATATACTACATACTGTAGCAAAGCTTGCACAGCAGAATGTAGATCCGCATGAAGAGCATGAGATGGGTGCAAAACGAGTATTGCGTTACTTGAGAGGCACCACAGAGCTGAAGCAGCACTACGTACGTACTGGTCAGCCGATTCACTGTTATGTGGATGCGGACTGGGCCGATGATAGTACTGATCGAAAGTCATTCACTGGCTGGGCGTTTTTTGCTGCAGGTGCTGCTTTTGACTGGGAGTCAAAGAAGCAGAGTTTTGTAGCACTAAGCAGCACAGAGGCTAAATATGTGGCGTTATCAACGGCAGCGAAAGAAGCGGCATACATCAATAAGCTGATTGATGAAATGGGTTTTAGACCGAAACCGGCGATGATGATTTACAGCGACAATCAAGAGTTCACAGTGCATTGTGAAGAATCCGAAATTCCACGCTCGAAGCAAGCATATATGTAGATATCAAGTATCATCATGTAAGAGAGATGTGCAAAAGTAAAGTTGTTGATATCGAGTACGTGTCTACCGAGAAGATGATATCAGATGTGTTGACAAAGAACTTGGATAGAGTCAAGCATACCAAATTGGTCAACAAGTTTGGGTTTACATTAACATTTATATTTTGTTGTCAATATAATGAAGTTAATATGTTGCGTTGAGAAGGAGTGTTGAATATATTTGTATACTAGCTTTTATACGCGACTTCGTCCGCGGATCTTTCGATAAAAAGTAGCATATCTAATTACTTTTATTATTTTGCCTCATTTGTGAAACTATTCGCGTGGTGGTGTACCGCCCCTCTAATTTTGACCAAACTTAACCCGTTGGTTGAGCGGTTTAGCCGTAAGAGAGGAACATCCATACATCCACAGCTCGAGCCGAGAGAGAGAGAGAGAGAGAGACGCATGCTAAAATTGCACGTTGATGCTGCTGAGAAGCTGGCGTTGTCAGTACCTTATATAAGTGTACTTTGAGTAGGATTAGTAGGAAGTAGGATTAGTAGGATACCTACAACGCAGTCTGTCTTCATGTGTGTGTGTGTTGTTGCCTGTAAGCGGCGCTCTCTCTCTCTCTCTCTTTGTATGCACAGGATATTCGACTGCCTGCGCGCAGTCAAACGTAAGTTTAGTTTTTAGTCCACAATAAACGATCGTCGTGTAAACAACGTGTTTGTCCTCTAAATATTTCCAATACATACTTATAAACAGTTCTTTTAATATTGGATAAGATAGATGATTCTGCAGGTAGATACGATTTATCCTTAATCGATTCTTAATTGCCCGTAATAAAAAGCAGAACATATTGTAGATAATTAGCGCTCACTGCATGTGCACGTACATATGCTATTGCTTAAAATATTAGTTTCTTAATTGTGCACATTCTGTGTGGACTGATAGTCCTTTTATAATCTTTGGTATATGGTTTTATGACATGTAATAAAATCTGCGTATGTGCGTGTGCACCCTTCATTTGCTACAAACATATAACCTTGATAAAAGACGTTCTTATACATAGTACATGATGACATGCTGTATGCTAAATTCTTGCAAGCCATATCATGAATATTCATAACTGATATCACTCTGTGACTTGATACACATAAAGCAAAACCGCTTATATAAAGTCGTTTTAATATCATTGAATGCGTCGAGCAAGGCTCTTTTTTTTTTCTTTTTTTTAAAGCGCACATTTAGCGTTTTCCAACACTACAAGGTAACACGTTTTCCTTAAACCAGCTAACAGCTGATCTTACTGTGTTATATTTGCAACAAGCCTGCTTTAAAATATGGAGAGAGAGCATCGTCGTCAAGAGTTATACAAGAGGCTGCACGACGCCAACAAAATTTTAAAAACACTCGAAAAACGGCTCGAAGAAAATCATGATGAAAAATATGTTGAAGGATTTCAACGAAATATCCAAAACTATTTGTTATGGAAATCGGTAATTGTTTCTGAGTTGGGCGAAATTTTTCCGGAGTGAGTATTACACCTAATTATATTTAATAATACATTTATATAAAATTGTTTATTCATATTTTAGGGGTGCTTGATTGTACATACTAATGTATAATATGACAACAGCTGCGAGAACATGACAACCGACAAGGATTCCATAAAGTAACTACATGTTATATATTATAATCACCGAATATGATGTATCGTACACTAATTCCAATAAAATATCATGCACGGATTTAAATATAAACATTTTTTTTTTATTTTTTTTTTTTTTTATTATTATATTCCATATACAAATTTAAGTTTCAATGGGGGAACAGATTATCTTGATATCGAAATTGTTTTCTTTTGATTGTTGTTGAAACCAGTTTTGCATTTTTAATTGGCGGCAGATGTAGTGCTTTGCAGATCAGCATATGAAGTTGGTATTCTTCGCAACATTACGCTTATAGAGTAATGACACCGGAACCTCCACTTTATGATGGCACTATTATAGTGCCATGGGACTATAAAGAGGTTATGAAAAAGCTGAAAAAAAAACAAAGCGGCCGGCTCTGTTGGGCTGCCAGCTGCGTTACTTAAGACCGGCGGCGAAGAGTTGGTTAGGAGTATGCACCAACTTTTATGCAAGATATGTTCCGATGAACGCATACCCAATGACTGAAATCTCAGCTTTATCTGTCCTATCTTTAAGAAAGTAGAAAGGCGCGGTTTTGCGCCAACTACCGCGGAATAAGTCTTCTTTTTCCATCGGCTATAAGATTCTGTTGCGCTTATTGTGTAATAGGCTGCATTTTCTTTCGCTCATGGCATACGATGTGTATTTTTAGGCCCTGTACCGAAGGTACAAGAGCCTATTGGGTTTGTGCAAATGTATGTAACAGGTAGAAATAATGGTTGGAGTCTCCCCAAAGTTACCCCCATTATGGTCAGGAGTGATAGAGGAGTCGATATAGCCATGTCCGTCTGTCCGTCCGTATGAACGAAAGGATCTCGGAAACGGTAATAGATAGAGACTTCGTGTTTTTTGCATTCGACTAGGACTGCTCCGGAATTTTACAAGTTTATTTTGAAATCTTGCCCCTCCCCCCCCTTCCCCATAAAATCACCCCCAAGGCTAAAAATTTCCTCGGAACAAAAAAAAGTAAGTATGCCAGTATAAAGATATCATCTTTCTAAGCCAAAATCCAAAAAGTTCATCAAAATCGGATAATAAATGACGATTTTATAAGCAATTGAATTTGAGCGACCCCCCTTTTCGTTTCATACATAAAAAAATGTTTTTATAAGGCACTTAGTTGTGCAGTGAGAAGTGGTCATGTGTTTGGTCATAAGCTAGGGGAACATTTAGTGTGTTTGTTAGGTGACCTGTGCTGGTACAGGGCCTCTTACAGTCGGTTACGCCCGACTGTGATTTTCTTACTTGTTTCTGTTGCTGTCGTTTAGGAATGTGTTAGGTTTAATGGCGATCAAAAGGATGCCTTGCTCACGGTTTGATATCGCATTCATGTTAAAGTATTTCGTGCCAAGGATAGTAACATATAGTACTGACGCCTCACTATACTTTTGAACCCAACTTGTCTGCTCATTGTCCAGAATGAAACCATCTTTAAATATTATAATAGGATCTAGGTTGCCACCTAAGTGATACTGACGACAAGTCGACTCCGTTAATAGCTTGCAGATGTATTGTGTGTGTCCGCTGCATAAATCTGCAGTTGCAACAATTCGTTGTCTATGGGGTGTAGCATCTTGCCGTGGTGTGTCATCGGAAACAATCTTATTTTAGTGCAAAATAACTTAGTATTAAGGGTACTTTATTAGGAAATTGTATAAACTCGTCATAGTCCGGTGTTCCAGCAAAATATTTCAGTACTGTCCCCAACGTGACAATGCTACTTGAGTGTCTGCGATGAACATCAACGGTAATCTGCCATTTTAAATGTAATCCGCGTCCTCCTTTGGTCTCTCATCCTTTTAAAGTGCATACATCATATGTCTATATCGGTTGGAAAAGCCATGTTAAAATTAGAATATTTCTAAAAAAAAAAAATGGAAAGAAAATAAAGAAAATAATTACAGGGAGTTCAATTTAGTCCTTAAGACATCTTAGTGGATCCTCCTCCCTCTTATAAACAAGGTCGTGTCCAGGTCTACCAGTTCATTACCTTGCCAACGGTTTTTTATTCTGGTTATGGCTGAGTTGATCCACTTCTTGCGTTTCCTCCCACCAAGTCTGGCAAACATAGCTTTCGGAAGCCAGATGAAATGTCTACAGGTCTTTTATTTTTGACCGAGTGTATGGTTCTATTAAACTTGACTGTAGCCCATAATATAACATCCAACTTAAGACATCAAGCACTTGTTCAAAAAACTGTCAAATATCTTCTTTTACGTAAAATATGTGGTCCACTAAAAGTTTATAGCTTATATGTAGAAATACTGAAAGGATTGAAAATAAGGATTAATAAAATGAGTGGCTAGTCATTGCAGCGAACTGATCCACATAGCTGTGTTCTGGATACTGACTACTTCGTCAGCTAGTTCAGCTGTCTCTATGCAGTTCCGATGAGGTTCATTCGAGATTTTTCTCCTCCAGTGAATAAGCCAGGTACGCGAGGTTTGCCACATTTAACCTTAGATGTCGCCAAATGCATTTGCTCTTAGAATAATGCAGCAACAGAATATTGGGCAAACTTAGAAAGTCGTTGACAGAAGTGTTTCCAATAATAAAGAATTCTGAAGTCTTGTAATGGAAATAAATTTGTATGCCGTATCATTTTTCATTACTTTATATACGCACCCCTTTTTAAAGTAGCAACTGTGCATGTTAAAATTTTTTTTAAATCAGAGTTCATTGTGCTGCAGGTGAGATGTGCAAGCAAATACGAATGAAGCACGTCTGTCTGTCTCTTAGCTTGCCTAGATCCGCTCTAAAACAATATACTTAGTAGCTCTACGCTTTATTTTTTTCTTCTTTTATCAGCTAAATAAGACTAATTTGACTTTAATGCATAAGTCGATGCGATGCACTACGATGCGGCTACTACTGCTGCTGCTGCAACTACGACACAAAGCTTGTGAACTTTTCATGTAACTCTAAGCTGCAGCTTAGGTA
Source organism: Leucophenga maculata (assembly GCA_035044805.1). Taxonomy (NCBI): domain Eukaryota; kingdom Metazoa; phylum Arthropoda; class Insecta; order Diptera; family Drosophilidae; genus Leucophenga; species Leucophenga maculata. The sequence continues at coordinate 1,219,232 of JAWNNP010000005.1, read as the reverse complement.
AGTCGAAAGAAAGTTGTGAGTTTCCAACGTTTGAAGATTATGATGCAGGATGCTGCTGCTGCTTGCTAACAAGTGAAAACTAAATAGCGAACAAATTGCATTTTATTCCAAAGGGAAAGAAGGACAGGTTAGGATAACCAGCAGCAGCATTGTGACGCCGTGTGCAAAAACTACTAACTTCCAAGGACGACTTATTGACGAAGCGCACTGATGTTGAAGAAGCAAAGACAGCTTAGCTAGCGAGTGTCCTGTGCTGCTGCTGCTGCTGATGAAAAGTAATGCCGGCAGTGGAGATGTTCACAAGCAGCTTTTAAATTGGCATTAAAAATCGCCCACTTGCCAAAACCAACTTCATAAACTCATAGAAACTCTTTCCGTTGCTTGATCTCTTTCGATATTTTGTACTATCTTGCTGCTGGTAGTGGTATGCGTTGCATTAGTATGTGTGTGTGTGTCTAGTAATAATGTTTGCATAGCTTTTGGGTTTTATTACTTGACTGTGTAAATGCCAGCACAGCATGTTCAGCAGCAGCAACAGCCATGTCCTGTGTACTATTTCGTTTCTGTTCCGCAATATGTCCGTTTCCGTTGCTTAACCAATCCATGCTACTCTTTAGTAGTTCATTCATTCATTCTTGCACTATTTATGCTTCACTTCTGTGAAGTTTTGCCATGGCGCCCAACTCTTGTTGCTCTACTTGGGTACATTGACTGACTGCAGAGTCATTTACATGTTCAGAAATTTTGTAATGCAGTTTTTTCTCTTTTCTGCTCCATATTCAAACGCTTTCCCATTCTCTAAGTCTGCATGTCCTGTCTTATTTTTATCGTTGCTCTTCTTGTTTAGCTTTGTGCATTTTTGAGTTAATATGCTTAGCAGCATTCGCAGACGGACATGCTACGCCATGTCCTGACTCGTGTGTCTTTGCTGCTGTCATTTGCAGTTCACTTGCTTGGCAGCCAAATTTAGTTGCTACTTGTTTAAATTCTGTGCTACTTTGTTTGAAAAAAAAAAAATACTCTCTGTCTGCCATTACTTTCGCTGCAGTGCACTTCCTTTAACAAATTTTAACATGTTTCGTTAGGGACTTCTTTTTGTTTTCTTGTTGCTGCTTAACTAAGATATAACTTATAAGTGGCGAAACGCATGCTTCCAGACTTAATGCTAAAAGTTCAAGCAACTTTAAACAAAAAAATCCTTTGTAAATTTTTATAAAGGAAATTTAGTTGCAAGCATTGCAAGTACTTCGTCGCTGCCAAGCACTTCAGCGGCGAAACTTCTAACCCGGACTGGTCGCTATCGAAACTAGACGCCACAATAATGTCTGCTGCTGCTGCCACATGGTGTATCGTGTTGTAATCAATTTATCCGGTATACATTTTCCGTAGTTGGGACAAAGCAATACTTTTGATGCGTAGCTTGTGCCTCGCTTGATATCACTGTTGGCACCCATCAGCAAACATTATCCACACATTTTTTGTATACATATTTTTTTTGATATTCGGGAAATGTATTGTAGACTATTTCCAATTATTGCAATTACTAAAATTACTCAGCACTGTCGATCTACATGCTTTCTGATTATCGTAGTCATTAAGCGGCACAACTTGATCGTTCATATTTAAAGTAATATATCCAATTAATTTTAACTTTTATTAAAACCAATTAAGTGTCAGCAGATCTAATACAAAACGAATACAGGCAACAAACAGCTGCTCGAGAAAACTGCCAACTTGTTGCATTAAAAGCAGCTTCATGTTCCCCACCTTAGACCGATAATCGATGTCAATCTTATCATTTGGCGCTGACAGCATTGAACATAAACTAGTGATGTGTAAAAAAATATATTTTGTTAGAGATGTGCAAAACTGTTACTTTAAGGTGGCAGCAAATTGCGATCTCATTATTATATTTTTTTGAACCCCAACAACATGTTAACAATCTTAAAACTATATTAATTTTAAATATCCTCTTGCATGGGAAAAGGAAGAGTGATTTTTAAAGATGAAGAGTGAGGCGATGCCTTCTGAGGATTAAATGTTTGGAATAAAGGTTGTTGGTTAACAATGTCATCCAATATCGTGTTGTCAGATATACTAGAAACATTTAAAGCGCTAAAGGGCTTAAGTCCTTTTTAGCTCAGAATTAAAGCAACCTGAATAGAATTGGTGACTGTTAGTCGCGAAGATATGTACAATAAACAGCGTAGAAGATGCCCCAACAAGCAGTTTAGCAAGCAAATCCTTGCATAAAAACAGTGTAGTGTATTAAATGTTCGTTGTCTGAATATTCGCTAGCAGTTCTTAGCATGAAACAAACAAAAGAATCTTTTTATAGCCAAGTAACAAATAAAAATCTATCAAATCTATTTTAAGTTTATTAAATTTTTCGGCTTAACCTCAAAGTTGAGTTCGTTGTATGTTCGATTTATTGCTGTACATTGCGGTCCACCATTTTTCCTAGATTTTTTTTAGTTTTTTTTTTGAGTTCTTGGCGCTGCTTTGAAGTTTGCTGCTGACTCGTTTTTAATGACATTGGAAATTGCGGTCAGGACAATTAATTTCCGCTTGAAGTAACTTTTCTTCTGTTACTTTTCTTTTTTTGTTACAGTTTAAGATTGTTGTTACTTACCGATTTTTTTGCAGTGTATTTTTTTTTTTTCCTAAAATACTTGGATTTTAAAAAGTTTTAACGTATATAGTGACACGTTTTTTAAATTTAGTGTTTCCATGTTTTAAAGTCGGCAAGAGCTCTTTGCACACTCAAACGAAATATATTGACACAACTTTTGAATATGTCTTCCTCACCTTCTTCTATCTCTTATATACATTTAAATTTGAGCCTTCAGGGCGAAACATTTTCTTTTTCATTTTCAATTTCATTAAATTAATAAATTTCCTTTCTATTTGGCTGGCATTTAGCTTAAAGCTTTAAGCAACATATGTGCCAAGGAAAATTGGAAAATGGAAAAATGAGCAAATATTAGATAGAAGAAGAGATCTGAGTTTGAGCGTCTATAATAGCGCATGTGAATGAAACAAACGAGCAGAACGCACATGAACTCGGAACTGTCTGCTTAATTTCTAGACATGCGTTTGCCAGGCTGCGCTTTGTATGTCCCTCCGTCCGTCCGCCCGTCCGTCCGTCTATCTATTTATCTATGAGAAAGTGCTGTGGCGGCAATGAGCGGATACACAGATCAGACGCAAAGCAGCAGAAGTGTCAAAAACTGTAGCACTTAGCATGCAAACCTTAACGAGCTCATTCAAGGCTGCCCCAGACGCTGTCATTGACGGAGCATCTCATATTGCATTGCCTGCCCCCTCCCGCAAAACATATTGCCATACAAGTACATCTTCCATCGCCGAGTATACGTGTTTGTCAGTGTGCACGTCTAAATGCCCCAAAGGCATGCTATACAGATTCGGCAGCTAAGAGATGAATAGAGATGTTAGAGACAAACGAACATTGGAGATTTTTTTTCTTTCTTTTTTGACTGAAGGCCAGGGTACTTGAGTATACAGCATACATTGCTCAATTACAATTTCAGCGCACGTGAAGTAACTTAAAGCGAGTGGCTAACTCGAGTGAATCAAAGAGCGAGCATTTAAGCATTTATGAAAGAACAGTTTAAAAATGTTTCTTTTGAAAAGCGCGGAAAACTTTTTGAACTTAAAATTTCATAAAATTTTAATTTGCCATTCTTTACTTAGATGTGGCACTTTTATTCTATATTTAGAACTAGGAGCTTTAAAACAAAAAAAGAAGGGTCACTTGGATATATCTGATTGGCAAGGTACATGTGAAAAGCTTAAAGAAGTCCTCTAGGATCTACTCACCAGATGGTGGAAGCACTATATGCTGCAAAGCAGGAACACCAGTTTCGGATTTATATTTTTTATGAGTTAAGGGCACTTTCCTCTGTCGCCCCTAAAACGCTGCCGCCCCTAGGCCACGACCTATACGGCCTATTGACAAATCCAGGACTGATGGACACTTATTATGATAGGTCAATTAAGAGAATTAAAAAACAACCGATTCAGCAAGTACTAATAATAATGGACGTAAGTGATAGATGGTATCGGTCCGATTCGGATCAGGCTAACACCATATCAAGGTATCTGGCCGAAAAGAAAATTGATCTGCCTATCAGACCATTTATGCTACCTGAAAAAAAAAACAATCAGACTAATAAAATTAAAGCTCCCGGTCATGTAATGAAACGCTTAAAGAACTACCTAAGCAGTCCTTTTTGTAGTGTTGATCTTCAGCGGTTTATAAAAGAGTGAGCACTTCCATCCCGTTAGAAGTTTACAGTAATTTACATCTTTGCAGCAAGCTCTCGATTATGTGTGGCACACTGGACTGTTGGCCAAAATCAAAGATGCTTTCATGCTCCGTACCATGTCAGCCACTCATACAGTCTTCATACAGTCTTCGCAAACAGGTCCAAACTCTCCAAAAGAGAGACCTATGTCTAAAAACTGATTACTATGTTCGCAATTTTAGCTTAAATAAAGACCTTCCATCGTGGAGCACAATTTCTTCTTCTCCAGCTGATACAACGACTGATGATTTTTCCTCTGATCATCTGCCAGCCATCTCTAGTTTGAAAAGTGAGGCTATTTGCAAAGTTTATGAATTGTATTACATATCATTTAGTCGCCTTTAGATTGCATTTTGAAGAAAGCCAAGAATAATAGAATAGCATACTTCCCTCAACACGCTCTCCCTGCTATTCCCTCAACAGCTCTGTCTGTCACTTTGCTCAACCTCATCATAACCGCGTATTATAATTCACCTACTCAACGCACTCTCCCTCGCTGGTGCTCATCCTGCCATGTCAAGCCTTTTAGACAACCGCCCAACACAATCACGAAATCTAACGCATATTCACGAAACTTATATGATACTCATATGTAGTAATCTAATAAAATTTTAATAATTCTGGATCGCAATTATCATATTTTGATATAGATTTATTACGCCTATACTCTGCGCGGCAGTGAACTCAATAACTTCCCAAAATTTCTTGCTGATCGAATAGAGTAGTAATCTATAAAGGACATACAAACACACATACATTATTTTTTATATATATGTATATGTATATAGATTATTATTCATAGGTTTCTTATCGATATATATTGAATTTGTACAAGTATATTCAAAATAATTTGAAAACATTCGAAAAGAATTAAGTACATAAGTAATATCTTAGATTAGTAGATTAACCATATTATAGTCGTCGTTGAATTAAATTCCTTCGCATTTAATATTCTTCCTTCATAAAAAAAAAAATAAAAAAAAAAACATGACACCAAACATTTTGCACCACTGTTGCAGACTGCGCATCTGGCTTACTGGTGAACGTAATTTTCGGCAACACTAAACAAAATATTTACTTAAGGCATGCATTTACTGTGTATCGACAATCCATATTTTAATATTTACCGTTACTCCTCCTCCAGCTCGCTTATCTTTAACAAAATGTCTAACTTAGATGCATTGAACGCTTTCAATTGCTCTTCTAGCACCATCAAAATCCATAGATCATCCGCTTTCAGTATACCATGTGCATCTCGGCGGCTTTCAACACCAGCGATTTCCAATTTCATTGCTTTTATATCCTTTGTGAGCTGCTTAAATTCAATTCGTAGTTTTAACCATTTGGAAAAATCATTTGTACGTTCCATTTTTATTTTAATTTATGTAGATCTTTTTTATATTATAAACTTTCCTGCGTAATAAATTTCTCAATTTGTTTGCTATCAAATTGACAGAGTTGCCAGAGTCTGTAGGCCAAAGCGCGTCATACGCATTTTTTTGTACAGATGTGTGTTAGAGAATTATTATTCGAACACTTCAGGCATCAGCAATTTGGCAGAACTTCAACTGATTTTAATGACATGTTACATCCTTTTGCTTTCATGGATACTCTTGCGGATATACGATTATTTATGTTTAGAGAATCTAATGACTCTTATTTCCTGTTCAACAAAATCTTAAAATAGAAATTTTATATATTTTGGCCACTGTATCCAGTTGCGGTCTGAGTCAAAGGTTTCTTTATTTGTAATTGTCTAAAATATATTTGAAATAAGTTTTTTTTTAAGGAATCTTAAATTTTTTTATTATTTATAATGAAGTCATTTGTAATGAAGTTACGGGCTACTGAAGTTTCTAATTTCATTCTGTTTAAGGATATTTTTCAAATATCTTAGAGAATATTATTACAATAAAAAGGTTTTGTTGATTTACAATTAAAAAAACTATTTTTTATTTATGTAGCTTAAAACTAAATTTTATCTTAAAGAATCTAAAAGTAATTACTAAATTATAAAAATTAATCGTATATTATTTGTCATCCAAAACCGAGTACGAATTTACGAAGAAAAGCTTTAACGTCGCAAGTTGTGCCGTTATGGGTTGCGTTGTGTCAGCGCACAGTACAGCAACTCTAAATGCATCCAATTCTTGCTGTGTTGCTGTTATAAATCCACTGCTTTTCTTCTTCGGTAGTGCATCCAACGCTTGCTTCAAATGCAAGTCAATCGGCACATTAACTAATACTATTTGTAGCTCCAGTAAAACTTCAGCCACGTCAGGTAACATGTCGGAGAGCAGCGAAAAGACCGAAGCATGTATTAGGTTATGAACCAGCTCCTTCGCATGTTTTGTAACAATTTCTTTCACCAACTGTTTGCAGACGGCGATACGTTCACAGTTAATTAATTTTGTAAAGAACTTCATGACAGAGGCATTTGCGCGTCGATGATCTATAGAGCAGGCCATTAGTGCACACTGAAATATGTGCGTTATGAGCGTACTTTGCAGCAGCTGCAGCGGACAACAAGCGAGATACCGTGTAACCAAATTAAAGAATTCATCAACTGTGTCCGGATTGTTACGCAGCCCATGCTCCATTTGCAGCATCTTAAATGTGGGTTCAATGAATGCTTGCAGCATTTGAAGAAGTCTATTAATGCATTCCTTGTTCTCGGAGAATTTATCGACCAGCACAGAGGCCGAGTATAAGAGGCCGCTATGTCGGTGACGCGTATAGAGCGTCATCAACTGTTTCATAAATGGCTCCACGATTGGCAGAGATTGCTTGCCTACAATGCGTATAGCATAGCGTATGAGACGACATGTGCGTTCCGTGATGTGTTCATCTGCTTGAAACTTCTCCAACACACTCGAGAGCAGTGGCCAGGCATCTGTTAGTATTTGTGCAAACGGATGTGGTTCGCTGTCGGGCACATCAGGATCTGTATCTTGTATAAGCGAACATGTGCGATCTATCCAGTAAACCGGATCTGTGCGTTCATTCTGTTGTATTGTTTGATTGTTCTCCAATAGTTGTGCCAGTGGTTGCAGCTGAAAGCTGATAATTTCACGAAATGCTGGCTCAAGTTGAGTACGTGGCAGACGAGTTAGTATCAATGAAATGCTTTGAAGCAAGCCATTTGCAACATTATTGCTTATTTCAAAGCTATCCAGTCTCCGTGCAATTTCTACAAGACCGCTAATATGGCAGAGCATCTTTTGGCGACAGGTGGAACAAATCGTTGTCAATGCTGTGGCAGCAGCAGTAGCCAAGCCGTTCTTCTGTTGCAAAGCGTAGACTAAAAAGTTGAGCACATCCTGCAATGACTCGTCATGCTCCTCAAGCCAATAGCAAACTTCACCCAGAAACATGATCGATGTGTAGCGCACTGCTATGTGCGTATTCTCAGGCAGACGTAGTATGGCCTGTACAACGTTGAACATGACTTCGTCTTCGTTATGTACAAGCTTTGCAACAAGCTGCATAACGAAGAGCGCTGCTTCCATTGATGCCCATGTGCCATTGCCGGCTTGTAATGTGTGGAGCATTTGCTTGAAGCAAGCGCCTGCACCAACAACAAAGACGACTTCTTTGATGAGATCAGCTATTTTAAGTCGAAAGTCCTGTAAATATAAAAAATAAAATTGATTAATTAAAAAATGTTTAGTTGCCAAATTATTATAAAAACTTACATGAAAATGACTTTGTTCATTAATCAGTCCCTCCTGATGAACATCAATTTGCGCCTGCCGACATAATGCGCCAATAAGACGTTCAATATAAGGTTTAAACTTCGTATTAAGTCTATCACTTTTGTTTTCAAACAGTTGGTCGCTGAGGCAATACCAAAAATCGAAGGTCATCTCAGCCACTTCATGAACAGAGTGGCTCACGCACAGCAATGCCAGATCTAATGGCTTCAGTGCATGGTGAGGCGTTTTTCCATCCACAAACATTTCATAGAAGAAAGTTTCACAAAGCGCTGTGAATATGCGGCAGTAGTTCATACACTTCGCTGTATCGCCATGCAACACGCTCAAATTATAAGCTGTCTCCAGCATGCAGACCGCATTGAAGACTTCCATTTTCAGCTGTACATCTCTGCTGTGGAGACTATTGTTGCCACCGATAGCCGAAAGCAGCGAGCAGACTACTTCGGTTGCACTGTCATGCACTTTTCTGTTCGTTTCAGGTTGACTGAGTAATAGAAAAGCTTGCTGTATGATAGGATTTCCGTAACAGCGTTGCAACGGAAACACATCGAAAATTAGCCACGCACTGAAACAACGTAGCGTACTATGCAGCATGCGTTGCTCATCCAAATCCTTGCGTTCTAGGCACATGCAAAGAAAGTTCAACACATCTGCCGCACATGCAACCATTTTATCGTGTGTTTCCAGACGTCGATTTGCACCAAGGCGCAACTGAGGTGACTCTATCTCTTCCGGCAACACTTTTAATATTTCAAGTAGTGGCCAGCAAGCATATGTTTGTGGCATAAGCGCCTCCAGCAAATCCTTGATTGGCTCTTCCCATGAGTACATCAAAAGTGCCAGATCGGCAACAGCTAAACTCAATTGCGTTATAATGCGAGCATCTGTACGTTCATCGATTTGGCCGATATGTGTTATCAATGAGTTGCGTAAGGATTCGTGTGTGTTTGCTGGTAGTTCGTTGAAGCAAGTTTGTATCTTATTGCGCATAGTCTGTGCTGCAAAATAGCTTGTAAGCAGATCACGTTTTTCACGCAACAATTCATCGGCAATAGTCCATGAGTAGATCTGTAAATGTTGCAAATAATTAGCTAAGTTGCTAATAGCAATGTATGTAATATTGTTACTTACCGATTTTTGAAATTCCTGCAGATATATATTAGCCTTCTCCTGTTCCTTCGGTTCGTTGCCATGGTAAAGTGCAATTAGTGCTTGTTGCACAATATCTCCGGAGTAAGTTGCCATTTTATTTTATTATGTAGATTGAGAAACGTTTTAAATAAATTAATAATTCCGTAACTTGAATCGCTTTTGAAAAAGATTGTGTGTAACTTGTCGGGGTGACAGGCAGTGAATGTTGCAGATCTCGGTCTGTTGCAGTATTTATACACAAATATTTCTAATAATTTAATTAATTTTAAATTAATTAAAGGCAGGTAGAAGCCTGCCAACATATGTCAAATATGCCATCTCTTTCACACACATGCGATTTATACAGAACAGGTGTTACAAATGCAGTTTTCTAATGGCAGGTGGAAATTCCCCATCACTAAACCGCAACCCTTTTTTATTACTATTGTTTTTTTCTATTAATTAAATCTACCTGTTGCAAGGACAACGATGATATAATTGCACTGTAAAAACCGACGGACAATGACTGTTCGATGCTTTTGCACCTTTTTGACTTCATCACCTGCTTTGCTTGCCCCATTTTATATTGTTTTCATTTAATTGTGTGTACTTAATTACTTAAGTGGCCATCATCCATCTACCGGTCAGCCTCCATAGTCTTGACGCCAATCGTTCGGATAGTCGGAGTGATCTCTCCATACTTGGTCATTCCATCGAGTGCCCGGTCGTCCTCTATTTCGGCGTACACCAATCAAGTTTGTAAACCATGCGTGCTGGAGTTCTTTCACCCATTCGAATGAGGTGCCCAGCCCAGTGCAGCCGCTCGCGGTTCATGTCTTTGCGCCATACAATAGGACCGGGAGTATCAGCGTCTTATAGATCTTTATTTTTGTCTTTCGAGATAGGGCTTTACTTCTAATTTGCTTGCTCAGCCCAAAAGAAGCATCTGTTTGTAAGTTTGATTCTTCGCCTGATCTTCAGGCTGACGTTGTTGTTACTGGTTATCTCTTTTCCAAGATAGACAAAGTCTTGTACAACAATGAAGTTAAAATTCTCCATAGTCACTGACCGTCCAAGACGCGTTGACGGAGTGCGAGAGGACACCAAGTACTTCGTCTTGTCCTCGTTCACCGCTAGACCCATAAGCCGAGACTGTTTTTTTATTCCCGAGAACGCCTTGCTGCTTCGGCGTTCCTGCGTGCCTTCCTTTTGGAAGATCGAGTCCAACATACTCTGTATGTACGGGCACTGGCGTAGGATGTATTCCATCAGGAGATTGAAAAAATCGCACGGCAGAGTATCGGCCTGCCTGAAACCTCTCTTGGTATGAAAGGGGTCGGAGAGGTTTTTCCCCACCCTGACAACGCTTTGTGTGTTGTATAGCGTCGCCATGCAAAAACGAATAATCTTTGCTGGGAAGCGGCCTTGTAATCGACAAATAGGTGGTGAGTGTCTTTGTTGAACTCATGGGTCTTTTCCAAGATTTGGCGTAATGTGAATGTTTGGTCTTAAAAAACTCAGCTGGCAGTTATTTAAGACCAAATTTTTTTAGAGAAAGTCACTCCGGGTTTAAATCCTTCGGTAGATGTCACAGGATGTCTTTTTAGAGCAACCCTGTCCTATCCATCGGATTTCAGGGATTTTTTTTTTTGAAGTGGTGGGTCCCAAGCCCAGTGCACCAACCCCTAATTACAAGAATCATTGATGGCCATTCCCAAGTGAAGTGAAGTGCAGTCAACACCTTTCTCACAATGTGAACTTGAGCAAACGAATCCCAATCAGTCCTTATATATATTTTACATATTAGACCTGGGTTTTTTTTTTTTTTTGTTTCCTTAAGCATAATCGTAAAAAATTTAATATGCACAGCTTATCCGGCTCGAAGAACCCATAAATGTCATACCGCTCCCAACACACAACAAAAAATTCTAAAGAAGGGAGTTGACAAGTGGTAATTGCGATTAAATCATAAAACGAAATCTGAAAATCCTTTTCGTCATTTTCCTTTCAAAGCGCACACTTTTATTTTCCGATTTTATAGATTTTACTCAAGCACTTAGGCATATGAGTACTTTATAAGCCGAAGCTGCAATCATTTTCTTGTTATTTTTTAAAAAAATTTACATAAAAATGTCTTTTGTTCGATATAAGACAGTAAATCAACACAAATCAACACAAAGCAGCGCACTTGAAGTAACACAGTAGTCATTTGCAGCATCACTGAGCAAACATGGGAAAACTCCTTTACAAATTGTAAATGTGTAAGCCATACCCCGATATACCCCAAAGGTACAAAGTTCAAACTCAGACTCAGGTATGGGTAAAAAATTACTTTATACGAGTACAGACTATTTACAACTAAAGAGATATACTTGTATATCTGCAACATCTTTGCTGGCGCTCACTCATCACTCGCACTTCCTTCCGCCAGCCTGCAGCAAGCAGACATTTTATTTTTTACTTTTTACTTTTTCCTTTGCTGCCGAGCTTGACATGTCATCAAAAACACATTAAATGCGTTTTTTACGAGCTCGTTTATCTAAACTGTCGTCCACCTGTTAAGTGCGTTGGTGCGTTCCATCCAATACTGCTCAGTTTTGTTTTTATTTTTTGCGGAGTCTTCCGTGAAAACGCATTAGACCGGAAATTGCTGCGTGGTAATTGAAAAGTTTCTTTTTGCAGTGGTGCTCGGTCTTCAAGCGTCTCTCCTGCTGCTGTTGCGGTTGCTGTTGCTGTCTTAATACGACTTTGTACAACTGTCACACAACGTCTAAATTTGGTTGATAAGTGAATTTTAGAAAAATTAATATTTCACACAACACACCACAGGCACAAAAAAAGCAAAATAGGAAAGGAGGACCTATAAGCCGTGTGTTCTATGTAGTCTTCATTTGCAGCAAAAAAAAGTAAGCGAGAAGTTTATGATTTATGTGCCTAGAACTCTACTCGCACGAATATTTGTAGCCACATTCGTTTAGCTAAACTAAATTTGAAGTCAACTTTGAACTTTTCTCTATATGACACACTTAGTTCACTTCACCATTCTATATCCAAACACTTTGACTGCATAATCAGCAGAGCATCGTTTTGTGTTAGCCTAGATTGAGCACGTATTATGTTGCTCATACTTTGTTGTTTTTGTTTTTTCTATTTTTTTTTTTGCTCTTGCTGCTGCTGCTGCTGCTGCTCATGCACACTACTCTAGTATGGCCTGCTTTACTTGTTCCTTGACTGTAGTTGCCTAACATATAGATTATTTATAGAAGGGTAGAGTGATAAGTAATTGGTGTTGGCAATAAATGCATCTAATATTAATTGAAGTAAGAATTGGGCAGAAGTTCGATAGACGAATGAGTTCATGCTGCATTTTCATTATTGCTACAGCTAGCTTCGCTATAATATGTATGTATTTATTTTTTAATTTAAATAAACATTTTTCTGAGAAGATGTGTCAAGGAACACTTAAACTATTTAATTCATGTAACTCCTCGAAAACCTTCCCATTGCATTTGTAATTTTTTTGGCTATACTCCTTTGTCAGCTGTAACTTGCTTCTATTTGACTCCCAACTTACTTCAGTCTTCGTATGCTGCATTTTCTAGTTGTATGTCTTCTTTAAACATGTTCCTATACCGAACTTCAGCCAGACGGGTTGTCAGAACGATTCATCTAGCTGACCTCCTTCGCCTTAATATTAAGTTAAGAAAAGAATATGCCGGAACAGGAGTTGCCCGAATCCAGCAGATTTACAGTAGGCTGGCAAATGGGCTTCATAAGGTGCAAGCACGCAGAAAGCAGCATCCAATTGACGAATTGTTAGAGAGCTTGGGATCCAATATCTTCACAAATTACTCTTTGTGGTGAATTACTAAACGGTATAAGTCTCAGACCTCACCTAACTCAGCTATAAGGGACCCGTCAGGAGGCGGGTGCCGCACATCACTGGACAAAAAAAAAAAAGTGTTTGCAAGCGACTTGGTGCAACGCTTCAGGCTACACGCTTTTACGCATGAGAGTCACTGTCACCTGGTTGCAGAGTCTCTGTTGATCCTGTTACGCTTGAAGAAATGAAGCAGCTTGTGTCCAAGTTGAAGCCTAAGAAAGCCCCGGATGATGACCTTCTGAACAGATCCATACGGATTATCATATTCAACAGCATCTTAAATGCGGGCTACTTTCCCAAAACTCTGGAAGTCTGCTAGTGTTATCAAGATCCTGAAGCCAAGAAATCAGCCAACTCAGGTGAACTCCAACAGACAAATCAGCCTTCAGACTGCTCAAAATTGAGGCTGCTACTTGCATCATGGCACACCAAAACAATGCATAGAGTCGTTAATTTTGAGCTAGAGGCTCCTTTCCTGCACATCCAGAAGGCCTTTGATAGAGTTACCTGGGAGATGGATGCAAATCTTCCGTCAATTCAATTGAAGCTGTCGTTCCGCTACCCAAGGCAGCGTCCTAGCACCACTCCTCCCTTCTTATACTCCATCTTCACTGCGGACATGCTTAGCCACACAGCAATCTCTGGAGTAGATGAGGAGGATGTGCAAATCGCGACATATGCAAATGATAATGCGTTGCTCACAGAAAGCAGCTGCATTATCCAGGCGATGAGTGCACATCAGTAGTACTCGGACGCATTCCAGGATTAGGCGGAGAAGTGAAATACCTTTGTGTAATCCTGGATAGAAGACTCACCCTCGGCAGACATATCACGTCGCTGCAATAATCATTTAGAACAAAGATTACAAAAATGTCTTGGTTGATTGCAACACTTGACAAGCTTTCTTTTGAAAATAATGTCAGAATTTTCAAGTGTTTAGATCTCCTGACTCTTCTGTGCTTCTTCTTTGCGGGCTCTCCAGGCAAAAACACTGAGGAAGATCACTGGCGCTTCTTGGTAAATAAGAACCAGGGATATAGAACGCGAGGTGCCTTAAATTGTAGATAGGATGCAGGAATTTTATAACAAATACAATGAGAGGCTGGAATCTCATCCAAACAGCATAGCTGGCTGACCTTTTAGTTGAGGTCACATATAGACCATTCATAGATCAGTTCTTAATGAAGCCTATGGAAAGGTATTGAGGGACTTATACAATATTTCAATCTGGCTACGTAGCTGAAGATGAGATGATCCTGAGTTTTGGTGGTTGCACATTGTTCTGAATATCCTACAACAGATTCTATTTAAACTACTTCTTTCTAGTTTTGTTGCAGGTGACTTTCGCTAGTTTGCTATACCACGTCAGTTGGGAGATTGGTTCATCTATTGTTTGGTCTTGGGGTTGCCCAAAGAATTATATTGCTTGACTAGACAATCCGCCATTTTCTTACCGTCTATGTTTTTGGTGGTTGGGAATGCAGAAGATGTGCACCTTTTTTGTAGTGCTACGAGCATCAACTGCTTACCTACTTTCCGGAATATTTTTGGTGGATAGATGGAGGCTGATTGGAAGACTTTTTTTCTCACCTTAGCTTACGAGTTCGCTGGGCTTCATCTGCTGCTTTCTGCATTGCGAAAACTTCCGCCTGGTATATGCTGCAGCAGTCGGATAAAAGAGCCTCAGATGCGGCTCTGCACTGGTCCAGTACTTTGCGCAAGACTTGTGGTTTTAGTAATCTTGACGTTTTTGAGAGTTCCCTGGTACTAATGAACTTCCTACCAATTATGCCCATAGCTTTATGTTGTCTTTATGTGAAATAGATATTCAGCCGACTCCGGTGGGAGCAGTCGCATTTATTCTGCAGAGGATCCCACCATAAAAAAACTCATTGATGTATTATCGGTCTTACTACTGCATATATATATATTCCATGCTCAACTGTGATTTAGCACCAAACATTCGACGTGCCTTAATTGCGAGTTGCTTTGAGATATCCAAATTTTAACAAGAATGCTTTCTAAGTGTGAGGTGCATTGATTTTTGGACTTTGAACTCCATTTTCCTTTTTTGAAGCTTAGTATTTACCAAGTTCAGCTGCAGTGATGCTTTTACAGGATCATCGCTTCTCGCCATGATAGGATTATCGTCAGCAGACGCTTCTACATTTATATCTGGTGGTCCAGCACACTAACTTGTGGAACTGCAGCATATATTGAATGTACAGCAGACGATTCAATATGCTTTTGAACATAGATGTAACGGTTTCTCAGATAAGCCCCTAGTAATAACTAATATGACGCAGGGAATAGTATTTTAATTTTATTTATTTTATTTTAATATCAAAGCATGAAGTTGATATTGCTGCTCCTTGATTTCTATAAACAAGCTAATCGGTTGCTATGACGATGAGTTGCTTACAGATTAATTTGGCTTATATATCACCGCATGTTTCCATTGAATCTTATAGAAGTCTAGCATTGCAGCAGATTTTCCAATTTTAATAATTTTTCTCAGAAGTCACATAAAGACAATGCAGACTTAACAAGCAGCCAGACGTACATATTTATATCCACTCGATACTGTTTTGCCAGCTCCTACTTACTTTTAGATTTCCTTTTGTTATTTTACTAAAAATGTTTTGTTTTCCTACCTGAGTCGTTTACTAAACAAGACGCCCTCGTAGATATATATAATATATATAAATATATTTAATCCGGCAATTCTACGTCGCATTCAGCCGCTGGCAAAACATTTTAATATGAAAAATTGGCTTAGGGGCAACTTGACAGCGAACTTTGTTTTGATTTCTTTTACTTGGTATGGCGTGTAGGTGGCATTGGGTGGCTGAATTGGTGTTAGATGTGTCCTTTTCATACGACTGTTATGTCCTTGCGTGCGTTTATGCGCCAGCGGCTATGCCAAGTTTGTCTTAAACACTCTGACAGCTTCAATGCTATATGCTATGCTTACTCTTAGTTATGAAGCTTCATGTGTGCGTGTAAAGCAAACCAATGACACGTGCATACAAAACGCTGTCGCTCCCGGGCGTTTAATCTATCCATGTATGTGTGAACATCTTAAAGGTAGTCCTGTCAATGCCTACGATATGCAGCGGCGTCGATAGACAAATACAGGGCACGGGGCACTTAGGCAACAGCAAGTATCCTCAAGTAACAAACGGCTTTTGTTATTTTAATTATCCGCATGAATGCCAGATCCTACGGAAGTATCTAACGCGTAGGCATACAAAAAAAAGAAAACAAAATAATGAATTGTTGTTGAGTTTCAACATTAATTTCTGCTTACTTTTGAGTATTTCAAACATGAAAAATTTACGAATTTTAATGCAGCTGCAGAAATACGACAATGGAACATATATAAAAAATGTATTAGGTGTGCTTGCAGGATAGAAAAAATAATAATACCATCATAATACGCATTAAATGAAGCATTGGAGATGATGTTCTCAGTTCGTCCTTTTTCTGTTCCTTCTTTTACTGTACCATGTCACATTTATTGTCCCTTTGTACACATATTTCTGGTAGCTACATAATGCGACGTCCTTAAAAGCTTTGTAACTTTTGGCCGAAAAATTCATTCAAGTAATTTTTGTGTAGCTTCAAAGAAGTGAACAGCAAACCACTAAATTTTTGTTGCATGGAGCGAAAGAGATGTTAGTCAAATGGCGTAAGCTTAGGTGAGTAGAACAGTACATACCAGCCATGTTGTACTAATTTTAGCTGATTCTGGAAAGAAATAATAAGATCTTGCGTTCTCCTAATGGAACATCACATCTGCTCAAATGATTAATTCGGTGCGATTCTCAAAGAGACCAGCTTCAATTCACACAATTGGCTCCACTTTCTTGTTCGTATTGATTACTTCATTCAGTCTCAGTAGCTCATAGTCGTTCTACATCACTTCTAGTGGTTCACTACGTACCACTTGCGCACGAGTTTGTTATAGTAGATCCACATAATATCAGCCATACCTAAAAACTTCAAAACATTATAAATCCATATTTTAGTACCACCCACTATTTAAAGATTTATTAATACATTTTTTTTATTCATTCTTTATAGCATAATCGTAATGTCGAGGCGTAGTGTCTGGATCTAATTCGCATGACAAGTAAGTAGCTACCTCAAACAAAAAATCTATCTCCAATTCCAGCTTTTTACGTCTGAGTCTTGTGTAATCTGATAGCAGATGTTTCTTAGTATACCAAAGTCCCGAATATCATAACCAATACCGAACATCATCCTGTCCATGTTGTTACATATTTCCATGGATCAGCACCGGACAAGCCATCTGGAGCACAACCAGGGCCTTGGTAGAGTTTGGTTGGTGATTGGGTTGCAGACTTTAGATCTTTAGATCCTTCAGACGGGGTTCGTATTCCTCTTTCTCCTTTGATGGTTTCGTTACATTTCTCGAGAATGGTTGATTAGAAAATTTTTGTCTCAAGATTATATGCATCCAGAGTAGCTTTCATATTGAAGCAGAACGATTCCAAAGAGTTCTTAATGAAAATGGGTTCCTCTTGCTTCTCATCTTCATTGCGGTATTTCAGGGTTTTGTTGAACATACGTTCGATGTCTTCCTTAGACAAATGTCCCTTATCGTTGGTGATGGTAATTTTGTTTTCCTTGTTAGTCGAGCTTTGCAGCGCGGAGACGTTTGCATAAATGTCGAAGGTGACTTCGAACTGTGGTGCATCACGGAGTGCTGGCGGAATGCCTGATAACTAGACTTGCCTAAAAGCTAATTGTCTTTGGTCATAGCACATTCGCCTTCATACACCTGAATCAATACACCTGGCTGATTGTCTAAGTAGGTGGTGCAAGTCCGAGCAATATTAGATCTTGCACCGCCTGCAACTTTTTAGTAGCCTGGACAGCGGCACCATAAGAGATAGTCTCATAGGGATTAATGGACTTGTGCGACTCCTTGCCATTGGACAGATGTTGCAACGGCAAGGTGGTAATCCATATGTTCAAGAAGGAGCAACTATTAATCGGTTGACTATGCTGGATAAGAATCCAGTTCATTGCGCACATGCATGTTTCTTCCTTCTTGTCAGATCCATTACCCCGTATTTTAAAAAGACTATTTCTAGTTTGTTGAATGCTGAAAGTGGAGTTCAGAATTAATCCTCCGATCCAAATCGTTCATGACTGCTGCTGCATTCATCATTCTGAATTTTTTTCAGATTTTAAACTAGGTTTCTTAGATATCCAAATGAAATTTTTTATATAGACTTATAGCAAATCTTAGCAGCCTTCCTTCCAAACAGTTTCATTATAATATGCTGTGAGCTCTTCTTAAAATAAGCTACGCAGTTGCTCACACATACAGCCTACAGTACACTCACACACACACACACACACACACTGCGTATGCGTAATAATCACTCAAAGCAGCACTCGACTAGGCACGCACCTCCTGCTGAATTTAATGTGTTCTTCTCTAAAAGACAACACACTGCGCGTCTATACGCCTGTCTCTCTATATATTATATATAAAAAAGTCTAAATAATGAACACATTAAAAGAAATGCGCCACATAATAAATAATTTATTTTTGGCAGCGTCAAAAACTCGTAGAACTCACAGGCTCTGAAAGACACATACGCACACATCCACATAGACACACCCGCCGCAAGCACCTTTCAACGGCTTTGGAAATAGTTGGTATAAACTTTAAAGACATTTCCGCCGACGCCGCCGCCAACAACATCAGCAGCGGGAAGAGCAGGATATGTCGGCGGCATTGCAGAGCTTAATTAAGATAAATGTGCAGCTGCAATTAACGTTTCAGATTTAAATAGCGCGCGAGAATTTTGTGGCATCAACCTGTTGGCGGTGATGGCAAGGCGGCAAGGTTGACGTTGATGATGATCCTAAACACTCGTAGCTGGTAGGAAATGTAGGCGTTGTAGGCGGCAGGTGCATGAGACGCTATCTAGCCATATATTTGTCTGTCTGTCTGTCTGTTTGGTTGATGTAACAGTCATTAAAACTGGCATGGCATGTAAGCTATGTGCGAATATTTTTAGTAGGTGTATGCATGAGAGATGGTTAACTAAACTTCTTTTAGTTGGCTTGACAAATATTTACGATTGAGAATGCTACGAATGTGGAGCGAATTTGTTTTAGAACTGGAAATGTGCCTCAGCCTTTGACTTCGATACAAAATGAATTCTCAAAACATATCTTAAAAAATATATAACCGAAAATACCTCAGAGTTCGTTATAATTTCGTTATTATATATCGCAAATGGAGCAAATTTCGATTTACTTTAGAGATAAATAACAAGTTCTTATGTGCTACAAATTTTTCTATGGAGGCCAGAGATCTATAGTAGAGCACAACAAACGTTTCTTGTACTTTTTTTACATACTAAATCGGTATTTAATAATCCAAGACGGCATTGGAAACTTCTGCATGCCTGAAGACTCATCGGAATGGCATTGCAGATGGCCACTCTCCGAAATGTATCGCACTGTTGTTTTTTTTTTTTTTTTAATTTTTCTGCTATTTTCTTGTCTTAAATATATAAGAAGAAAATTTTCATTATAACCTTTAAGTTACTCTGCATGCCTTGGTCGGGGGGATGCGTTTTCAAGAGCCTTGTCCTCCGATGACCCTCATTTTTCTGTGTCGTCTTAAAAGGCGTCTAGCTAACTGGTTGGGATGGTTTCTCCGGCGCTCCATGTAATCCAAGGCCTGACTAATAAATATATTCCCAATTTTTTCGCATGTACCATGGAACATTTTAAAACCAAAGGAGGAAGTTTGTGGCTCATCCATAGTTAGTGGAAAGCCAGTAGGCATTTAGTGTGCGAGTACAGCATGGGACCCAGCACACTACTCCAGTTTGAATGACTTTAAAATTCGACTTTACTCCATTCAGGGAAACAAAATTGGTTCTGTCCCATAGATAGCTCTGCAGTAGTGAGCACAAGACTTTTAGGTTATACAAAAGGCCATCGTGCCACGCTCCGTCAGAGGCCTGCATTATATCTACTTAAAACCTTCGAGAATGAAGTTCAACGGTCAATTTAGTTGCTCTGGGCATTCCGGATTCCAAACTGAAAATGTAGTATCTGTTCTTTTACAGCTTGAAGCACCAGCATCCTTGTGAGAAGACACTTTTCAAAGTAAGAAAATAAGCTGATGGGTCTAGATGCATTCGCTACAGACCGGCTCTTTTCTGATTGATGGCTTCTATGAGTCTCTAAGTATATTTTTCTTAGTCACTAAGAGTATTTAGAAATATTTTTATAGTCTTTTCGGACTTTTTATAGAAGTTATTAAGGAGTATTTAAGGAGCTATTATGAGACGTTGAGGATTTTTTTTCGGAGTCTCTTAAAAGTTATCTAAGACTTTTTTCAGAGTCTTTTAAGAGTAATTTAAAAGTTCTTCAGGAGCATTTTAATGTCTTTTAAGAGTTATGACGGAGTCTTTCATGATTTTTTTTTCGGATTTTTTAAACGTTATCTAAAAGTCTGTTAGAAGCAATTGTAAGAGAGGAGTCTTTTAGAAGTCATAATTTTTTTTGGAGTTGTTTTGAAAATTTTTTCGGCGTCCTTTAAAAATCATTTAAAAGTCCTAGGCATTGGAATCGTACAATGCAAGCAGAATAAACTGCAGCAAAGCTTTTGGAGAGATGCCTCCTAACAAAACTAATTGCTGCATTTTTAGCTTGGTTTCCTTAAGTTCCACGGAATAGTACATTGGGCCTATGATGGACTCATGTATAAATTCAAGAGTCTACCGCTGCCTCAATTGTTTTTGTTAGTGTAGACTTATTTGACTAATAGGATCTTCCCTGTTGTCCTGTACGAAGCGGAAACAACCGTGCGAGCAATCAATGCTGCTATGCAACAAGGAATCGTACTGGAACACATGCTTTACTCGCTGTTCACTAGCAATATGCGCACAGGTATGGCACGCAGAATCTCATGATTTGCTGACCATAGAGCTATTCTGGTAAAAATCCTGTTAAAATGCTTCACCATAGGAATCTGGATCATCAGACTGGGTACGAATATCAGAAGGTCTATCTGGATATGCAGCTCACTTGCAAGACCCACGTTGATAGATCTCTCCTAACAACTTTTTGTCGAACTTCATGTAGTTCGATCATCATAGGAAGAACTATGTTAGATCTGGAAAACAGTTGTTGAAAACAATCTAATTAATTCTCCACTTTCTTAGCAAACCTCCGGCAAAATATCTTGTATAACCAATTTACCGAAACATTGTTAACCTCCTTGGTATAAAACTATCTGCTTTCATGCATTTGACTCTATTTTGCACGAAAATTACGCGCAATGCCGCCGAATGCAGTATTAGAGGCACAGCAGCTACATTTTAGTTTAAATGCATTTTGATTTGGGCAAAAGCTTCTTTAAATGAAATAAGCAAATGTAAGCAACAACATATAGATGGAAGCCTAATGCAATGGGACACTCAGACAGACCAACGCACTCAGGAACTTGGTTACACATTGAGGCATGTGGATTTAAGTAGTGGGCAACTGGGCATGATGTGTACTTGTACTTACGTATGTATGGCATGTATAGTGGCAGCACACATTACGAAAACTCCACTTTACACAAAGCTTACAGCACTCGACGCATACACACACACTCTTGGCTGACCA
Organism: Leucophenga maculata; assembly: GCA_035044805.1. Classification (NCBI taxonomy): domain Eukaryota; kingdom Metazoa; phylum Arthropoda; class Insecta; order Diptera; family Drosophilidae; genus Leucophenga; species Leucophenga maculata. The sequence continues at coordinate 1,197,498 of JAWNNP010000005.1, read as the reverse complement.
CAAAACCAAACAAAACCAAACCGAACCGAACCGAAGCGAACCAAACCGTAGCAACCCAACCCAACCCAATTTAACCAAAACCAATCCAAGCGCGCGCGCCACGACGATTCGATTTAATGGAAAATCGACCGCAGAAACTGTAACGACTTAAGCGATTCAGCAATTGCTGCACTCGCAAAACCAAACAAAACCAAAGCATATCGAATCGTATCGAAGCGGGCCCTGGAATCGGCAGTAAGAGTTGCTACACCAAACTAATGTATTGCCATAGACTTCACTCGCTCGCTTGCTGTTATAGTTGTTTAAGCAGCCGTAGCCGTTTATTCTGGTACAGTGAAACCTCTGTGACTATATGTGAAACGTTTTATTATTGCAGCAATTAGTTGTTTCATGCGTTCAAATGTTCGATGCGTACTTTTTTTTAGAGACAAATGCACGCACGTTCGTGCATGTATATCTAGATCACTCTGCAAATAATAATATTGAAGTATGCCGCAAGGACATTGGTAGGAGAAAAAAAAAATAATAAAAGGCGCCAAGCATATTGCTGCAGTTGGCTTTTACCCTTTGCAAAGGAATGAGCATGCAGTACCATACAGTATACTCCCACAGTTCTGTATGGCAAGTCATAACCTAGAAGAAACCAAAATATTATGTTCGGTAAGAACGAACTACTAATACGCTTTATAAAAATAATAAAATTTATTTTTTATTTAACTTATTACAACCGTTCTAAAAAAAAAACACACACATTTTACGGAATTACAAAATATAAAATTTAAAAAATCGGTTGCATATTTTGGTCGTAAAAATTAATTGCAATTGTCACTCACACATAGAAAAAAGACACGACTAAACAACTCAGCTCGAACTCTCATCAACATTTAATTCTTAATGCGTACTTTCGATCTGCAATTGCACGGACTTATGGCAAATGGACTTGAGGCAAAGACAATCCAAAACAATTTTTTGGAACTATACTACAATGGTAAGAACAATTTTGACTTATCCTGCTTCTGAATGCTATATTGCTTTTTTGTTCTTTGGACCTGTAACATCTTTCTGGGCGCATCACGCTACACAGTTGATTTTTGGAATCTGCCCCACAATGGTAAAACCCATTTTTATCTTATCCGGTTGTTTTGATAAACTGTAGCAACTTGCCTATCTGTGCATTATAGGAGTAATGCTAACATGTAACATTCCTCTGCCCCCTCTACATATTTTATGACCATGAAATTTTGAGTCTGTAGTCATTTCTGAGTTATTTCAAGTGGTTTGAACTGTGAGCACGGCACCACAAGTACTGGACCATCAACTACTAAGTGGTTCTCTTACCAGTATAGGTAGCCAAGACCTGGGTTTGTATTGCAATGGTTATCTGGCCCTGGACAGACTTCTAATCTGAGATTCATGCCATCAAAATTTGTACCCTCCACATATGGACCAAATGCCGAAAAGTGGTCGACATAAGTATCTACTCTGACACACAACCGGCAACCAGCTTACCTTGTTCCTAGCAACTCTCTTTCATATTGGTTTGAAAATCATTCGATACTCGTCAAAACTTTTGTTAGGTTGAAAGGTCAAGTGATGAAACCAGCCATTTTTCTGCGAATAGCTAATTCTAGTCAGACGTAGTTGTAAAACAGAGATTAATTCTGTCAAGCAAGATTCGAAAATGTGAATTTTAAGGCTTATCAAGGGAGCAACGAAGATCTTGTCTTAATACATCCAACCATTTCAGGCAAGGGCACAAAAGAGTTATCATTATTACACAGTGCCCAATCCTCTTTGAATTTAATATTGGCATTCACGTTCTCCCCCTTTACTTTTGACTTATTTCAGTACTGAATGTCAGAACAATACAAAATACAACCCTGAAAAAAATGTAAAGTGATGAAAAATGACATTTAGTTTCAGTTCCGTTTCGGTTCTATGCGGCAACCTCCTACTGAAATTTCAACTGAATAATTATACAACAGAAACTAAAAATCAGTTTCAGTTTCAATTCAGTTTCTGTTGTATGCGACAACAGGTCTATAGAACCGAAACTGAACTGAAACTAAATGACATTTTTCATCACTTTATATTTTTAACAGGGCTGTATTTTGAAGTCAAAAGTACTTTTTACAGTTTCAGTTGCTGCGAACGACTGAATTCTAAAATTTAGTTTTAGTTTCAGCTGCTAGTGGATTTTTTTTGTATATTATTATATTATTTGTATTTTTATCCGGCTCGAAGGTCTCCATTAAAGATTAATCTGTGCTATCAATGAAATTAATTATGGAATGTTTCATTGGGAAGAAACACTTTTCTGTTTATGGAGATTACAGTAAAGATGGAGTGTTTCTAACTCTCTCTTCATCTTGTATGGAAGATCAATGAAAATTAAATGCTTACCTTCCAATATTTTTTCCTTACTTTACTTTTTGTCTGTATTTTAACGCAAATATTATTCTACTCATGTGAACGATTATTAAGCGTACTTCATCGAAAGACTTCTGTCATCGTATAATTGTCCTCCAGTGGAAACTTTTTCTCAATAAAGTCGTTCTTTAGTAACTCTTTCAAAATGAAACTTCTCTTGATTCAGTATTGAACTGATTATGTGCATCATTGGACATGGATGATCCTACACAGATGATTCTAAAATATGATCAGTAAATATGAAGCTGAAGAGAGACACTCAAATTAGTTGATACAAACAACCACCTCTATCGCTATTCTAGCTTAGTGTCACAGCCATACATTTTCGGCATTTTTATCAAATAATAGCTTTTTAGCTCTGAAAACAGAATCACACAATCATTCCATCAACCTTCTAAAGATCTCTAATATTTTTTAAACTGCTTTACAAACTTTCCGTCAAATCGGAAATACCCTTAAGCAACTATTACATAAAGTGTATCATAAAGCGTATAAAAAGTACACGCCCGCGTATCACTAAAATGTACGAGCGAAGCGAACCAGCAATTTCATCGAGCCATCGAAAACAGAAGTTAATGTTAAGCGAGTCGAGCTCTTAACAGCAGAGCGACTACATATTGCCACTGGGCAGAGCAATCGTTCGCTGCACAACGAATATACATTCGAGTATATATAGAAAAATATGCGCTAAAGTGGTAGCAGTACGATACGGGTACGGGTCTGGCAGTCAGTGTAACTGAACAATGCAAGTGTTCCGTGAAATGAGTCGAAAATTGACATTCGATTTGCAAGACCATTGCACAAGTAAAGTAAAGCAAATGGCAGCGCATTGGTGACAGAAACAGCGAAGGCAGCAGCAGCATCGACAGCAGCGACAGCAGTGTAGGGTAACGATATAGTATAATCGCGGCGGTAATGGCGTGGGCACAACCATCAACGTTGTCCTTGTTTGTTGCTTTTGTTTGCATTAGTGTAAGTAATAAGTACGAAAAAAGAGCGATACATGTGCAGATAGATCGTTAAACCGGAAATAAAGTTCAATAGAAACAGTGCAGAGATAAGCCAAATGTGTAGATGATTTGCGCTTAAATGTCGGATGGCTGAGCTGGATAAAGTTTCGAGGTTTGATTAAAGAAAGAAAATTAATAAAATTGTGGCGGATATATAAAAAATATATGCACAACTGTTAGAGACAACAAAAAGAGAGAAACACAATATATTGGGTTACAATAGATACAAGCAGAAGTACTAGAAGCAGATTGAGATACACCCTACGGAGATACATCTTGTGAAAGCGTTTTTTTCAGTCCTCAAAGCATTTCTGATATGCGCAAAGCGTATCTCCCATTGAGACGCCAAGACTACTTTCTTCATTTAGCGCGAGAGGTACCAATGATCGCATTGATGTGATGTCTAAAGGTTAATCTTTTGTCCAAATGCAACCGCAAATTTTTCGTCTTGAATGCCTGGAGAATTAGCCTTTTTAATATGAAATATACTTCTCACTGTTTAGCTTTATGTTCCATCTTTTTGTCAAGACTTCAAAGACATGCAGGTATTCTTGGAGTCCTAAGAGGCTACTCTGTAGTACTCCAGCTAATACTGGATGAGTGTCTAAAATCTCCGTTCGCACTTTGATGGAAAATTGTTTCCCCTCAAAGTATGAATTCAGCATTAGATAAAAAAGAGAGGGCAACAATTTTTTGATTTTCGCCAGTAGACCAATGTGCCATACACGAGCGAAAGCCTGCTGAAGGTCAAAAACGCACCATTGCTGTATTCTTGCTCTTCAAAAGCACTAAGAATGTGGTTAACAACTCGGTGTAGCTGTTCGGGAGTGCTGTGTCCAGCACGGAATCCAAACTGATGATCCGGAATACTACCCCGTTATTCCACAAAGCCACCAGTATTTTCCAAACTTTCGATATAGAAGGCAGATATAAGTCAGGGACATTTTTCGACTTGCCAGGCTTATAGATCATGGAGATCACGGCGAACTTCCACTGGGAGAGTAGGTTTGTCACCCATATTAACAGCATAAAAAGGACTGCTTGCTCTGTGTTGCCTTCGTGGCCAGGCGCTTTGTTCCTGTTTAGGCTCTGGAAAGTTCTGGTCACTTCAGAAAGATTTATGGGAAGATCCATTTGTAACGGTGTTACTAAGCAGCTTTCTGTTTTAATTTCATCTTTTGGTGAAGCCATTGAAAATGGTTTGAAACTTTCGGCTAGGTGTTCGGCTGTCGTTTAATTCGCCTTGTAGCCATCCATAACGAAAATGAAGTATCACCGCTACAGTCCATGTTTCCAGCATGTGGTCGCAGAACCTTGCTCGTTGCTCCTGAAGCGCTTCTTTAAGCTTTTGAGCAGCCATTTGACGCTCGGCTTTATTGCGCGGATATAGCGTTCGCATAAAACCCTTTCGCAATTGTCTCTTTATCCTTAACAGAGCTCGCAGTTCTGTGGTTAGAGTGCAAGCGCCACTAAGGGGGCAAAGTGAACCGTATGATGTCCAAAGCAAAATGAATATCCTGGCTTGAATTAGTTAGTTAGTTAGTTATATGGCCGTCAACCGTCTGCCGGTCATGGCCATGTCTAGGAAGGCGTGCCAGCCTCCATAATCTTGTGCGCACTGGCGCCAATCGTTTTGAATGCCACGTACAGAGAGATCTCTCCATACCTGGTCATTCCATCGAGTGCCCGGTCGTCCTCTATGTCGGCGTCCACCAATCAAGTTTGGGCCCCCATGTAAGCCATGCGTGCTGGAGCTCTTTCACCCATTCGAATGAGGTGCCCAGCCCAGTGCAGCCGCTGGAATTTTATGCGCTGGACTATGTCAACCTCATTGAATAGCTCGTACAGCTCGCGGTTTATACGGGTCCTAAACTCGTCGCCGACTCTAATAGGACCAAAGATCCTGCGAAGAATCTTCCTCTCGAAGACTTCCAACGCTGTCTCCTCCGACTCAATCATGGTCCATGCCTCTGCGCCATACAGTAGGACCGGGAGTATTAGCGTCTAATATATCTTTATTTTCGTCCGTCGAGGAGGGCTTTACTTCTCATTTGCTTGCTCAGCCCAAAAAAGCATCTGTTTGCAAGCGTGATTCTTCGCCTGATCTCTAGGCTCTTAGATAAATGGAGTTTGTAAGGTTCCTTTGGAAAACGGCGATGTCTGTGTTTCTATTAATCAGTCTAACAGCTGGAGGGATTAGCACGGCAGAGAGGCAGGTGGTCTGAGTTTAGATCTAGACGTTCCTGAATGCCTGGCAAATTGTTTTTACGGTAAGGTTACCTTGTTGGGGCACCAGAAACTAAGAAGGAAGTTTTAATTTGAGAAAATGAACATCTAATTCTAAGGAATTGATTGAGTCAATACATGTTAGATACAAGGCAACGTTGTAATTTGAGAAATTGAATGCTGGCCTCTGTATCCCCTTCTACTAATCGGAAACACATTTCCTGATTGGCGAACATACAATATGCGTACCGGAGGAACCTTTGCTTTCATCAAACATAAAACGAGTTTTTTTAGAGTCGTTGGTCCAAGAAGATTCTTAATCAATTACAATATGGAGCTAAGTGGTTGACCATATCTTCGGTCAAATGTAGACATTAGCGACTTGGTTATAATTTTGGAAGAGAGATATCTACTAGTTGTTGTTGGCCCATAGAATTCATATGCCAGTAGTTCGGCGACACAGAAGCCACACTAGCGATTTCCCCCAATACCGGTAATAAGTACTAACTTTCGGCCCGAATAACGGTTATGCAATTCCCTAGCTAAGTTTACTGTGTCTGAACCACTCATTTCAATGACTTACTATACTTGTTATTTGACTAGTTTCCTTCTTCATTGCCTTCTAAACGAAGCGCTAATACGATGCATGACGTGGAACGAATGAATAATATTGTTTGTTAACTTAATCGCTAGGACTAACGAGCAGTAGTTAACGAATCGCTACCGTAAGTCGACCAAAACAAGTGGGATTACTGTCTTGTCTCGACACAGTATCTGATCAACTTGCAACGGCCTTACAATTCTACGAAGGTTATGAAAAGCGGCCCACCATATCAAAATTTCAGTGGAATCTGATTAAAAGAATATGTGGGATGGTTCAAAACATTCCAATGCTGTGAGTCTAAAATATTTAGGTTTGGTCGAGCAGAGTCTTGTAATCCATATCCTTCTCTGTTTGTTTTGTATTGCTCTCTTTAAATGTTTAGCGAACAATGTTTCAATTTTGGTCCTTAAACATGGTAACTAAAATAAATTGAATTTACATTTTTTGAATGATAGAAAAAGTTGTGCCACTGTGATGAGAAAAGTCATGCAACTTCGGAAAATGCTTTCCCTACAGTGTTTAAATCGAGGAAACGACATGAACTAGCGGCTCAGTCTACTGTATGCTACTCTGCCAGTTATTTTAAAGACCGGCTAGCACACAGTTGTATGACTACGCCACTCACTAGTTCTATTTTCGTTATACGAGTATTGTAGAAATATATATCGAATGCCATTTACTTTTAGTCTCACTTCTAAGCTGTCAAACGTGCTATTGCCATCAATTTGATACTCAATTCTTTTGTATATTTTCATAAATAATAATTTATAAACAATTTAACTATTATCCCATATTTATTAAGAGACAAACATTTAATAAATAAATAAAGAACACTTTTTTTTTTCTCAAAAATGCATTTCTTTCCAAACTACGAACAGTATTTATTATTTCTCAAAAATGTACGCCAATATAGCCAATAATGACAACGCTCTACAATGTGCAACAGCAGCAGAAGCAGAAGCAGCAGCAGCAGGAGACAAACAACCACAGAGTGCAAATATTTATAAGCCTTGAGCAAATAAATAAATAAATTTCAAATATTTGTGCATTTATTACAGTGTTCAATGCACAGGAAGCTGCTGCAGAGTCATTTCTATCGCTCGTCTTCATCGTCATCGTCGTCGTCGCCGTCTTCAAATGCAACCGCACTCGAGCTAGTTTCGCACTTGAATGGTTGCGCCCACACCCGCAGCGTTTTTTCTGCTTTCTTCAAAGAGATCGAGCTTTGTATCCTTTAGTTACTCAAACTATACTTTACCTGCCTGCCTGCCTGCCTTCCTGCCTGCCATAGTGCCTGCTCCTTGCTTGCAATCAGGCAATTTTAGCTTCAATTGAATTGAAACAATATTTTTCTTTTCCGTTTCCGCTCTACCGCTTGCTTCTTTTCTTCTTTTTTATTCGTTTTTTATTTCTTCTCTTTTTTTCTACCATTTTCGGTTGCTGTCAGCATTGCAGCAGCAGCAGCATCTAGCAGTCAGGCAACAATTTCAACGTTCGACGAGTCCTTGTTGATGTTGTTGCCGTTGCTGCTGCTGCTTCGGTTATTGTTGTTAGTATTGTTTACAAGTAGTGTCTTCTACCTTTCAACAGTGCAAACGTATTGAAAATGCACTCAAATAAGGAATTCCATATGATGCAGTGGCGAAGAAAAAAATGTAACAAAATAATAAAGCGTAGAAGGGAAACATTGAGTATAATAGAAATTTCTATACACTACAAATGTGTTTAAATGGAATTGTATTCTAAATATAGCAAATATATTTAATTTATCTTAAGGCGTTCAGATCGATTAGTTTACTTTGTAGGGTCAAAGGGTCCCCTATAGTCGGGACATTGAAGCATAACGTCTTCCGATACTAAAATATTTTTCAACTTTTCGAAAGCATGAACCTGTTTTTTAATCAAGTTTTACAGCAATGCTTCTAGATCTGTATTTGCTTACAGATCCGTTTGCTGCCTTAGAGATATTAGTCATGGCGAGTGAAATAGACGCAAAATCCTTCACAAAGCACTGATAGTAACTGGCAAGTCCCAGAAAAGATCTGATAGCAAATGAGTTTTCTGGTTCGGTATATTCCTAAATCTTTTTTGGAGTCAGTCTAGCTTCATCTTTAGTCACTATGAACCCGAGATATGCTTCTTTTGAAAAATTGAGGATTCTCTTTGTCTACCTCCTCTTGACTTTGGGAAAAGACAATGACATCATCGACATAGACAGGTATTGCTGTTTTACTTACGCCTACCGGCATTTTGCAGGCCAATCGAAAGTCTTCCAAAATAAAATTATACACCGTTAATGGAATATGATGCTTTTCACGGTCACATTCTGCCAGAGCGATTTGATGATAGCCAAGTTTTAGATCGAGCGTCGTAAATTACTTGCTTTTTCCTAAGTTGGCCAAAATTACTAAAATGTTTGGCTTAGGGTATCTGTCTGCGGTAGTCCTTTCATTTAGCTTACGATAACCTATCTCCAGGTGCTTTCTATTATTCCTGGAAACGTCTGTGCGTCTGGCGACCCCGACTTTTGAATGATGCCGCTTGTCAAAAAATTGTTTACCTCTGATGCAACGAAGTCAGCAACAGCCATGGAGTATGTGTACAACTTGGCATAAATTGGCTCATCTGTTGTCGTCCGAATTGAGGTAATGACAGACGTATTGTATGTGGAGCGATCCATTGGAGTCTGCTTATGATATAGCGTTTCGTTTTCGTATTTTGATAAATGCGGCTTTACATTCAGGGGAAGCATCAATGTCATCCACTTTAGTAAAACTGACATCAGTACATCACAGTATTATGTTGGTTCCGGGCTTGAATCCATTTTAATTTCGCCTGACTTTAGACTTAGAATATCCACTACGAGCCTTATCAAATCAAAGAAGATGATCCCGTCGAACGTTGAGAGGCTGTCTAAAATGAAAAATTGAGCCTTTACATAGCAAACACTTTCTTGAACTACGGACGGAATGCACAATAAAGGGGTTATCAACAGGGACCACATTCAATAGCTGATTACAATGCTTATAGCAATTTTTCGAGGCATCCCCAGTCGTGGTTCCAACTTCCTGCTGGATGTACGGCAGCATAGAGGTTCTCCTACAACATTGAGGCCTTCTCTTTCATTAACGTCATCATCTAACTCAGTCATAGCAGCATTGGGTGCTTCTTCGTATAAGCACGTATCTTATCATGCAGAATCTTGGGCAATGTGGTTCAGTCTCTGGTTCTTTTATCCCGTGTGGTGCATTTACACAATCGCTGGTACATATTGGACCGTCTCTATATATTTATGATGTATCCACCTCCATTGGTTGTACAGCTTTGGTTGGGTGATTCTGTGTCTGCCCTGTTACCGCTGTTGTATGTCAAAGATAGAGCTTTTGTACTGTCCCGCCTGGACCATGCCCCTTTGGTCCAGCTACTTCGACTGTTGTAGACTCTAAGGGCGCTGCTCGGGTTTCTGGGACTTTTGTTCTATGCTTCTGACATAAGTACTACGTCCGCAAGTCTGCGGTTTAATACGGAGATGAACACACTGAGGGCATATGTTTGCCAGGGCAATGACATATGTCATGTTGGCCTTGTTCGTCGGTTATGCCAGTTTTTTTTTCGACCTCATCATAATGCTGCAGTAATGTTAAATTATCCTGCCTAAGGATGCCCAGTTCTTGTTCTATGATATGGATTGCATTTTACACCTTAATTGCGGAGCATATAGTTGCTCAATAAGTCTACTGTACGACAAACTATTAATATGCTTGCTCAAACTATAAGCGTAGGGCATGATATATAAAAGGTTTACTAAAATTTTCAATGCACACACCACTGGAAGTGCAACTTCAACGAGATGTAACCAAGTTTGCGCTGGAATCGTTGTTATATGTATTTGCTTTTGTATGCTTGTATGTTCCTAACTTATTTTTATACAACAACCAAAATGCGAAAAACCCTCCCGAAATAAAAGTGGAAGCAAATATTCTATTTTAACAGTTTCTTATGTTTGCTTTGTCTGCTGCCTTTTTTCCATTTTTTCCAATTTTTATATAAATTTTTTTTTTTTGCTGGTGAAAATCGAGGAACAGCTTCAACCTTTTTGCCACTCAAAAAACCAAATAAATGAATTTCGTAAAAAGGAAGCAGATGAAGGCACACAATTGAATGAAAAAAAAAAAATGAAAGCAAAAAAAAAAAATTGCAACAATTCAAGCAAGCGACTGCAACATGAAAACACACGTCTACACTTCGAATGCGACAAGCCGAGAGCAGCTTGTAAAACAAATGTTTGCAAGAGCAGTGGCAGCAGCAGTAGAAGAAAAAGAAGCAGAAAGCCAAAAAGGACGACTTCGACATCAACGATTGGGCAAGTCAAGTGTACTGGGCCGCAAGTATCTATGGTTACTCTTGAAGGCATCCGAAAAAGGCATAGACATTTGTTAGGCAAGAACGGCAACAGCGGCGACAGCAGCAGGAAAACCTTGAGTTGAAGCTCAAGATGCTCTTGGTTGGCTGGTTGATGTTGACGAGCAGGAGAAGGACATTTCTGTTTGAAAATAAAGAATTTGTGATTTGGAAAATTAAATTTCTCGGCGAAAGCACATTGATGCTGGTAATAAAATTAGTTATTTTCAATTGGTTTGGTTGGTGTGGTGCGTGCGTGCGGAGTAGAATTTTTGTGGGGCGCAATTTCTGAAAATTAGTTAAAATATTTCTTGGTGCGCCAGCAATGTTAAATTTACGTACTGTGTCCGTCGGTCTGCCTTTGCGAGTGTCTGTTTTTAAACGCGTGAATAAAACACAAAATTAAATTAATGAATTTCAGCGCAGTTGCTATGGCGATTTTCAAGTGTATCTACAATATTGTGCAGCTGTCTCTCGATCTGCTTTAATTGTAATTAATTAAGCATTAGCGCGGCGTTACATTGTATAGCAGCTTCTTAGGCTACCCAAAAATGTAAACAGATATCCTGCTATATATGTATAGAATATGTATCTACAATATTTCTTTGTAGCAGTTTATGCTTTTATGTATCTGCATCCACATTGTTGCTCTGCTTGCTTTTATATCTACCAATGCATACGAAAAGTAGTAAAATATGCATTTCATTTCATATTTATTAATGCAATTCGAATTTCGTGAACTGAGACACATTCGAGTGTATCTTATTGCAAGCAATGAGTTGCAGCTGTCTTGAATTCCAAGTAAAATTATTGAAATATCTTTTCTCTGTCGTTTCAATGGAAAATGGTTTTAATGAAAAACTGTAGTTGCAAGCAGCTCAAAATTAATTTGATTCTGAGTAGAGTAAATCAGATTTTAAATTTAAATGTCTTCTTGTGTGTAATTTTGGTTATTAAATCTAGTTGCAAATATTTAAGCTGAAAAATTGTTTAAATGAGTAGAAATTAATATACAGCTTTGTAGTTACTTTGCAAATATAAATCTAAATTATTGTATTTTAATGAAGCATAAATGTCGAAATTGCTTACAGGTCATTCAATATTGAAACAAGCCACTAGAACACATCAAAGATAGAAAATATTTTATGATATTTCATTTATATTTTAGCGGTTGAAATATATTTTTGCTTATTTATTCAGTTCATTTATTCAGATTAATTTGTTAGAGTTCAGACTTATAGCAGCCTCTCAAGCTTAAATTTATTTTAATTATTAAAGAGTAGAAGAAGAATTTAAAAGAAATTATTCATGAAACTATTTAAATTTAAAACAAATTGCTTTAAATTAATATGTAAACAGTTAGAGTATATGTAACTATTTCTAAAAATTAGTTGTAAGTCCATGCCTCTAGATATTGATTGAGAGCAGTTTAATTCTTACCAAGGACTGCTAAGAACTATGTTCACGAAGTAAACCAAACTGTTCAGATTCAGGAAGTGTGTCATTGTCATTGAAAAACTGGAATAGTTTCGATTCGTAGATATGTTAGGAATTTTGCTGACCGATGACAGCAAACTTATAGGGTGATACGATAAGGGCAAATCAGTTGGTTTAATTACTTTTCGAACAGAAATAACTTTAGTAATTTTCTGTTGTATAGGAAAAAAGGACGGAAAAAGTACCGGAGACGGCTTTGTGGTTGGGAGAATCAAAGAATGGGAGGGCTACCAATACTGTTCTATCTACGTTCCATTTCTGAAAGATAAAGTTGTCAACAATTCCAAAATTCTATTCTTTTCTAAAACCTAATTTTGATTGCGTGATGCAGTTTTAATATTATGTTGTAAGACGTCATGTCACAGTCTCCAAACACATGCATTCAAGTGCCTCTATATGGGCGATCGTAAATTAAACGACATCTACGCTGACAGATAAACGTGAGAAAATCTGCAGCTGTTCTTGTACACAGACATGTAGCAGGTGGTTTATATTCGAAATCTTGTGAGAAACGATGCACAAGCAGCATGTTTAAGCACTATGGGTAATACCCTTTAGAGAAGTGTTGACACAAGTAATCTGAAGAATTAATACTAATATCTAAATATTCAAACTTGAAGACTCTATATTTTATAGTCTCCATGTTCTCATTGTTCATACTGATAGCTAGACACACGGACATATCTACAACGACTCGACTTATGATGCTGATCAAATATACTTATGCTTTATGAGGTCGGCATCGTCTCCTTTTGCCAGTTACACATATCTATCTGTTCTATCTACATCCCAGAATAGGTAAGCTATTTCAAATTGCAACAGTGATTAAAACTCAACTGCAAATGGGCACCATTTAGGTATCGAGCAACAAAGGAGAACTGCTTTTCAGCAGCCTGGAAGAAAAGTATTTAATCAAAGAAGCTTTAGCCACCACCCACACCCAATACCTCTAGTCATCAATGTTTTTTGTGTGCATCGAGCTGCTTCATCGAGCTGCTTAGCATCATGGCATATTGCCAACTCTTATGCGACCACCACTTCTTTGTAATCTCACTGTCAAACTCGTCACGGTTCAGGGTGCCACTAGTTATCACGCTGAACTTAAACCTTGAGTTAATATGTCCTGAAGACTTAGAGGATGCTTAATACTTTTCCTCATTAAAGTGTACTAAGCTGCCCTTAATGCATCCCAAGAAAACTCTCCTAGTGCTTCAGACAACAAACGAGGATACAATCTACCACTGAAAAGCTTCTTCTAATCAACAGCAGAATTAGAATACATTAGACAGGGTCAAAAAGCTGCTAGTCAGGCAATTGCAGCAGGATACTGAACGGTTCTTACGAAATGATACACCACTCTTAAAGCAGAAGGAAGCAAAAGCAGATCCAAACGAGAGCGAGCGGAAACTTTGGACAAAGACTTAGAGGCTGAGTTTCATCCTTATGAACCCACACCAGTAGTCAATAGAGGTGGCTCTAAATGGTATTGGGCAGTCCTGCCCAGCTGAGCCTGCCAGCCAAACCCATTACTCTCAAGGAGATGCAGTGTTGAAAAAATTTCTACTCTACGTGAAGATGTTTTTGACCACAGGACACTCATATTCTTTATGGTTTTGATTTTCAAAGCTGCATTGAAGCTTCTGAACTTCTCAAAAGTTGAAGAAAGACCTAAATCGTTATGATTCATAAATCCAGGAAGAACCCGTCTTTCGTTGACATATACCGACCCATCAGTCTACTGTCGTAAATCGCAAAACTTTTAAGAGAACACTGGCGGTATTTATACTTTGGCTTCAGATAGCTACACGGATCCATTGGTCAACTGAATAGGATGGTCAACTTTATCCTAGATGGATTCCAGCAGTTCACTGTGCCAGTTTAACTGGACATCCGATAAGCATTTGACAGTGTATGGCACGACAGCCTACGATGCTAATTAAGATATATCATTTTACCTCAGTTGGTTTCTCTACTGCACAGCTTTCTGAGTGGCAAGATTCACTCGGTGATTGTGAATGGTGTGGAGTTCAGTACAAAAAGATTCGCTGGTGTACCACAGGAAAGCACACTAAGTCGTACCATGAACACTCACTCTTTTCATACGAGATATGCCCACTGAGCGTACCATAAAGGATAAAGGATGCCTAGGATTTCCTCACTGGTGACATTTATTTATTCAGCTATACCTCTCAAGGCAAACGGCAGTAAATATCAGTAAATGTGAAACAGTGATGGACACCAAAGGAGTAACGCAAACTATTAGTTCTTTTTGCTGATACAGTGAAACCCTTATTCGCCAGGACTGGCTGGTTTCTCAACGGCAGAAATAAACTTTTGATGAGACACAAGGCGCACATCTATAAGACTTGTACTTGGAATACAGTTCTACGGGTTCGCTAAATATAGAAAAGTTTCTAAAAGACTTCGGACGGAATCACTGCAAAGAACCAATCAGAGCGCTCAAATGACCAGGATTTTTTTTTATTTTTGATGCAGATTTTGGAGAACATATTTTTTCAGAAGGATAGTTCATACAAATCTCATCCCAATATGGACTTTTTGCGTCTGAAGCTACCGAATCGTCTAATCTCTCGTCCCAGCGATCTGAATTGGTTAACAAGAACGTGTGGGATCAATTTCTTCGAGCTACATGACAGATAAAGTCTACGAAGAGAATCCCTGAAACGGCCTTTCCTCGGTAATTTGGCTTCTTTCGAAAGGACCTTACATCTAATGTGTTGTTAGAGTCGTACATATTTGCAGTGGAAAAGCTTTAAGGTAAAATATTTACATATTTATATGAGAGTTCACTTTTAGTTGTCAGGAAACAAGAAACATATTCGTATCTGAAATAGTTTCAACTCTTGTAAATATTTTTCGCATGTAAGCAGTCTGTCCGGATGATCCATCCTCAGTGTAATTCTTTCAACAAGTAATGATATCTTGTCTTCAAGTATGAAACGTCTCGCAGTGTGATTTTTCAGTAACGATTGAGCTTCGGTCCTGTGTATTTGATATGCTTTGATAGCCTCAGTAGTTAGACTTAGGAGCCTTATTTCAGTACGGGCATTTGCAGGTGCACAATTGGTGCAGGCTCCTCTCCAAATTTGTTGAAATGCAAGTAGATTTTTTATCTTTGAAGCAGCTTTGAATTGCTTTTAAAGAATCAGCGACCTTAGTCATTAATCGAACTAAGTCATTTGTGTCTTATTTAGTTGTATATGCATATAAAGACCTCGCTTTATCGAAGGTGTGCCTACATTTTATACATGTACCACACATCAGTCATATTTCAATGCGAAATTCAAATTACTTGCCAAGAATAATCATTGTGCATATGTATATGCAAAGTACATATTAATAAATCGTTCATTTATATATGAAAGCAGAAAAAAAGAAATTATGCCAAATTTAAACTTTTTCTATGTATTCTTCTAAAATACAAATCAGTTACATAAATTCTGATGTTGGTGATGATGCCTTGAACGACGTCGATGCCTTTGACAATGATGATGACAATGACTACTACTACGAACATTGATGTTGATGAGCTGTTGGCAATTTGCATCATCAACAACAACAACAACAACAAGAACAAACACTTGCAGAACAAATCTTAGAAATACTCGTACTACATACCAAAAGTTTGATGACAACAAATTGCCATGGAGCCCAACCATTTGCTACCCCGACCAAATGTTGTTGATTAACAATTTGTATGGCGCAATTCGTTTTTTCTTGTTCTTTTTTTTTCTTTTCTTTTTCTTGATGTATTTATTTATGCGACACGCGAAATGATAGATTTCGTATATACATATTTAAGCAAAAAAAAGGAAGAAAGAGAAAGGAAGTGGCAGCAAAAAATGTGTGGTAAAAAGCAAATTTAAGCGGGCTTATATGCTTTTAAAAGCTGCTACAATCTATATACTATAGCACTAGTACAAACTAATATGCTCCAACAATACAAGTGTAGTGCGCTTGCACATATTTTGTTTGCTTTCATGGCAATACGCGAGCTGAATGTTAAAAATTCTTTGATAAATTATATGACATGGCGTCATGTGACACACAATGGAAAAACCAACCAACGAAACAGAAAAAAAAAATAATGCGAAAGAATATCTTTCCAACCAAAGCATAAAGCATACCAACAAGGACATTAGCATCAGCAACAAGCCAGCGCAGGCAGGCAGGCTGGCAGGCAGGAACTTTAGCCGCCAGTCGCGCAGCAAAGGTTAAACTAACAATTGGTTGGAAATGGGCGCAAGTTGTACAAAGCAAGATGAAAGCACGCAGGTTGCAGCTTTAGTGCCGCCGCCGACGACGACGACGTGTCAGATTTGTCAGATTGCTTTACTTCTTCTACGACGTATACAAATATATATGGGGAATATTTTCTATTTGTTTCAGCTTAGGCGACGCCGCCGCCAACGCGCAAAGTCATCATCCGTGCCCACTTTGAGATCAGCTCAGTGTTCCCAGAACGAATTCGACGACATGCTATACAAATAAGCATATTTTACACTCTTCTTCCCCATTTACGCTTGGCATTTCCGTTGTCGATTCGTTTCGATACACTACGCATGTTGCATGCAAATGGGTATTATGAGTTTAGTAGAATTTTTTTAGTACAGAAAAAGCAAACAGGTTTTTGTGAGTACAACACGCTAAAGAGTGAAGGTTGACGCGTTCATAAACACTACTCATCTGAAACGAGATTTGGAGATACTAAATATATAAACTTGATAGATTTATATTTTATAGTCTCCAAGTTCTGAATGTTCATACGAATAGCGAGACAGACGGACATGTTTATAGCGACGATTCGTAGAAGGCCACCGCTTTTAGTGATCCGATTTGGACTTGTATGGCATACTTTATTATGATTGACAAAATATATACCAAATTTTGTGTTTTAAACTGAATTAGCAACAACAAAACAAATTTTTATGTTTAAAACCCATTCTAAGAGCTTCAGATTGCCAAGCACACAGCAATCAGCTTGGATCACTTGCCGCTAATTGCCACCATCGATGCCATATCCTCAACTGAAATACAGTCATGAATCTCTTAAAAATGCATCTTAACGATGCATTATATCCGAACGTTTGCTCCAAGTCTTCTCCGAGCCCACAGCTCGAGCTCACGCCTTGTCAAACGTTAGACTAGATAATGCATTCTTTTCCGTAAGCTGCACAACCTTCTCCAGGACAAATGTAGGTATCGAAGGATATTTAAGGGATGCAACACTCAGAGTACAGATCATGCTGGCACCATACAGCAAACCAACCCAAGTAAGTAGCAACACACGCAACTGTATGCTGCAGCTGTATGACAATGTGCTGAAGAATATGTTGACTAAATCAGACGCCAACTTCTACCATTGTAAGGACACTGAAACGTGTTGGCAATATTCCCTTCGCCTTGCTTCTATCAAAAACTCTTTCGGCAACTCTTGGCAGCTCTGAGTATTAGCAAACCCATGACTTTGCAGCAAACCCTAAAAAGCGATTCTTTCCTTCGAGTTTGAAGCAGACCAAGAGGTAGATGTGATGCGACTCTCCCTGTCAGCACCACTGCAGCTCGACCTGTCTGAGAATCTATTCCGCCCCGATGATGTTGAAGTTATAATCAAACGTCTGAAGCACGATAAGGTCCCGTAACATTCGTAACCGTACGTTAAAGTCTCTGCCGGAGAGGGCTGTCCTCTTAGTTAGTTTCCGATGGTGTAAAAGCTAGCAGTCGGCGCAATAATTCCCAAACCTGGCATTTTGGAGATGGATTCTGTATCCTATCGGCCGATTTGTCTCCTGTCTCCGACCTCTAAAGTTTGGAAAAGACTGGTCATTGCTAGGCTTGCGATCAACACGGAGTTTTGAGCCTCATCTCAGATCATTAGTTTGGCTTTTGCTCTGGCCATGGCACTCACCGGATACATATTGCGAGCATTCGGCCGGTGGCAGCATTGCAATGCTTACTTCGAGGAGGCTTACTTTTCGATCGAGGTAAAAGGTTAAGAAGAGACTACCTTCGCTTTACTGTGCCCAGATACGGTCCTACTTAGAGCACCTTTCTTGCAGGATCAATGCCAGGCCGAGTATGTTAGGCCGAGTATGTTAGGCCGAGTATGTTCAGTTAATTTGCAGCAGACATACCTGAAATTGATGCCGCTACGCTTGGAGTTCCCTGCTTTTGGCCTCCTATGCACATGATGGATGTGTGATTCACAATCGCCACAGTTGGCTGCGGATATTTTAAAGACGTAAGTCGATGCGCTCGATGACTGGATCAACAGGAGGAACGTGAAGCGGAATGTCAGCAAAAGCTTCAACATGTAGTATGCATCATCCTCCGTCGACAACAGCTCCCACCTGCGCATATCCACGGCACCCACTTGAAGCAGCCAGGCCTTATTCTAGTTAGGAGGCTCACCTTCAAGGCATACATCTAAACCAAGGTCTTGACGTGCCGGAGCAGAATACACAGCATGAAGTGGCTTCTGTGCAGCAGAATCAAGCTTCCATTGCAGAACTAACACACCATAATTGAGAAGATATTTACTCCAATCTTTTTTTTGTACGGTATGCTAGTCTAGAACACTAGGAGGCTGTAAAACCGAGACAAGCGGCTCATCACTTGATGTCTCTGATTTGAACAAAACTCCAACCTCCATAGGGACCTCAACTTGGCACTGATTACAATGAGCGCCTCTTATTAACAATGTCAACAAGTATGCACGAATGGTTATTGGCTTACGGCCGCTCAGTCTCCAAAACAGAGACAGCCTAGGCGACACCTGAGGAGGCTTGTACATATGAAGAAAGGACTTATACATCGATTGATAGGATCGTGTCTAAAAAAAAAAAGGCAGATATTTCATGCAGACTACCACTTCTCTTGGTCTAATCTGGACCTTTATAGAATACTTATTAATGCTTTTGCGTTTCGACCTAATATAAATGTTTTATGTACAAAAATTCTGAAGTAGAGGTAAGAGGGGGATGTGCGTGCTATACTTCGAGTGCAAGTAATCAGAAAAAGCTGTAATAAAATATAAATATTCAAATATGTTGGCTCTCTCTTTTATAGTTCGAATTCTAGTTACTCATATAAACATCCTGAAATGAACAAGTCTATACATCCTTGCATCTTTCTAACTGTTTTACACATTTACACAAACTAAACATATCCTTTAACATTATATATGTTGTGTTTCAACCGCTGCTTTATAGACTAATGCCCTCGGCTTTCAATTTTCATTTAACTATTTAATAATATGAAGCTGCTAGTTGCTATGTAGGGTATTAAAACTTCTTTGCCACCAAAATTATTATATATTAGTTTTTTTTGTTTATTTTCGCTTACTGATTTGCATCGTGTTTTTATTTGTCCTCGCTTCACATTGATTTCTTTTATACTGCTTGTTCAGATATGTACATATATTATAATCCACAGCGACGCTTATGATTTGTTTATGCGAAATTGCAAAATATTTCTGCTTTATGACTTTAATATCCTGCCAGAAAATGTTACCGATTCACTTATATACAATATTTCTGTTGCTGTTGTTGTCAACTTTGTTTTATACTATATCCTCGAAGTTGTTGTTTTCTGTATTATAGCTTCATACATTTCAAAGGATATTCACTTGACGCCATTTTTAAGTCGCTGCAGACGTTCGGTCGCTCGCTCGTTCGCTCGCTTTTCATATATTTCTTATACAAGTATTGTACATATTATCTTAATATGCGATATCAGAATGAAATGACATTTTAATGCTTCGTTATATTTTCATTGTATTGTACATACATATACTATTTAAGGTATGAGTCGTGCCCGCACACTCGTTCTGTGGCAACATGTAAAATCCATTTATTTTGACATGAAACACATAAATCTATATTTGATCCATTTCGTATTCAATGTGCTGCTGCTGTTCTTTTCCACAACTTTTGCCTTCTGTACCATTGGGTATGCTTTTCATAGCTTTTCAACATCTAAAAAGGCGACAGCAAAGGTGTAAAGTCATTTCCATCGACATCGCAGCAGCAGCAGTCATTGGAATTTCGTTGTTTATGTATGCTCCCATATAGAGTCATATATTTAAAGACGCAAAAAAAAAAAACACGAAATTCAACATAAATTGACATTTGACACATAAAATGACATTTATGCCTTTTGTAGTATAGTGGCTTATACTCGTACACACGTGCCTCACGCATGCCTCATCCTTTCGTGCTGTTGACTGTCAGCACTGAATGATGCTCTGCTGTGCTAAGCACACGCTTATCGATAATTTAAGTAGGATGTTATTTTGTCTAAAATTTGATTAGGTTTTTTTTTTCTTTTTTAGACATAAACGTGATGTGACGTGATGTACGCAATTTAATGTTAATTGAATGTAATTACTTGTCACAGTGCGTATGCGTAATATGCGAGTAAAATGTGGAACATGGCACATAAATGGAACATACGACAGCATTTTTTAATGGAAAGACCGTTTTATTGCACATTTCCTCGTACATATTTATTTAAGTGCATTAGCTACCTGTAATGTTTAATAATTGAGAATTGTGAGGAGTTTTGAAGTTAGGAGTGAACGCCTTAAAAATGATTTCAGTGAAAGTTTATACTACCTTAGGAGAGAAGGGCGACTACAATCTAGTTGCTCAGATATTAGTCGTTTCCAACAACACCCGAAAAATGCCCAACACTTCAACATTGAGCTGACTTCAGCGATGGACATAGATGATGCAGTGGATCGATTCACCCTAAATGTAAATGTTGCCGCTGCCATTGACAAGCCTCCAAGTATGTACATAGCACCCGATCCAATGCACTTGCTTCAACCTTGACCAAGCCACAAACAAAGTTCCTCAGAAAAAGCGAAGACTGCGAAGAAAGTTCATCAGGACACAGCATCCCCTGGACAGACTAGCCTACAATAGAGCTGCTGCTGAGTGCTACACACTAAAAAAGCAAAGTTCTTTGAACAGATGAAAGGATGGACTACACCGCTGACGCCAACTACTCGCTTTGGAAGACAACAAAGGCGAACAAAAAGCACGCTCTCCGACTGATCGCTGTAAAGGATCCCGAGGAAGATCAGGCTAACATCTTCGAAACCAATTGAGAGACCAAGTTTAAACCGTTTTCATTTGCTGACGAGAATGACGTGGCCAGAGTGGTGTAGTTCCTTTCGAATGAGATCATTTGGTAACGAAGAAGTCATGGTAGTCATATGGCAATTACCTAGAAACAAAACACCAGGTCACGACAGAATTTGTCACAATACCTTAAAGGCATTGCCAAGGCGTGCGCTCCACTATTTGACATTAATATTTAGTGAAATGTTGAGGATGCAGCATTTCCTTAGCAAGTGGAAACTAGCGTGGATCAATATGATTCATAAGTCTGCCAAGCATGAGGATACTGCTAGCTCTTATCGTCCGATAAGCCTCCTACCTTCCCTGTCAAAGGTTTTTGCGAGCCGGGTAACAGTGCTTGGAGTCTACCAAAGGACCAATTTGGTTTTGGGCGTGGTCATGGCACCGATGAGTTAGTAAACCACATATTGAGGGCGTTTGATAAAAAAGAGAACTAAGCGGTTTAAGATTTTTTTTATATAAAATTTATTGGTTTGGCAAGAGTTTGGCACAAATCGAAACGCACAAAAATAAAAAAATTTGTTTTATTGTTGCAAAACGTCTCCGAAGTCAACTCCGAAATTATTGACTATTTGGAAAAAAATGTGTTTTAGAATTTAAGCATTTATACAAATAGAAATTGCAACACAATTCATTTTAATTTCTCAAATTCACGCCGAAGTTTACTCCGAAAATCTTAAAATAAAAAATAGAATTAATTTTTACAGAATTTTATAAAATATATTTTACAAACTTTTTTCTGAAGCTACAAAAAAAAAAAAAAAAAAAACTCCGATTGACACTCCCACATTTATTTCATAAATCTACTCCGAATTTTAGGTAAACATCTTCAAATATATATAAAATGAATTTTCTGAAGCTTTTATGTATAAAAATTATTTTATTTCATTGAATTTTAATAAATATTTACCGAATTTTACTCCGAATCACTGAAAAAACAACTCCGAATTCATCTTTGAATATATTAAATATACGGTTTAAATTTTTTTAAAGTTTTTGTAACTTAAACATATTTTTGCTTGTATGCAAATCGACTCCGAAACTATAAATTTACCTGAATATTTTCAAATATAAAAAACATAATAATTTTTTAAGCTTTTAGGCATAAAAGTTAAATTGTTTTAATGAAATTTTATAGAAAATATTACGAATATTTACATCGAATTCAACTCCGAAAACGAAAACAACTTCTATTTAACTGCTAAGCTACTTCGAATATAGTCCGAAACTACTCCGAATAAACAAAAATTAACTTCTTAAGCTTTTATGCATACATATTTAAATTAAGTTATTCATTCTTTCTACAATATATCTAACGCATTTTACTCCGAATAACTTCATAGACACAACTGCACGATTTTGCACTCGACTAAATATGCTTTTCGCGTAACCCAACTATTTACCAGCGCAAACATAATCTGTAAAACGTTAAAAATCAAGCTCGATTAAATTTCTGTTGCAACTATTTATATTTTTTTCGGAGTTTTGTTTTTTCGTTTTTCCTAGACTAGTGTTGCGGTGCATGTATGTACGTTGTGCAAGCACATCTTGGTTTGACTTGTTTCGGTTGAGTTTGACTGGGTTTTGGTTGCTCTTAAGCCGACACTCACATGTGGTGCAATGCTTGTGCTTGCGCGCATATTCCAGTTGGTTGCCCATTGAAAAGTTTTGCACTTGGCTGCACAAAGGACAACCAACCCAACAAGCATCTGAAGCGGCAGCAACAAGGATTGCATACGCGCCACAGAAACTTGACTTGCGGTACTGAAAAACGAGAGAAAGAGATACAACAAATACTACGGGCACATATGTGTACCAACTACTTCGAAGCTTCGAAGGATAACAAACACACACACACTCACACAGTCAAACGCACATTTACGCAGCAATGCCGACATTTAAGTGAAAACTCAAAACACCACAACATCGCGCTTTTCAACAGACAGACAGACAGACAGACAGACAAATTTTCATCCAACAAAAGTTGCAAAAAACATTAAAGGCAAACAAACAGATGGACAGGCAGACAAATAAGGGCTTGAACAGTTGCGAAAACTAAATTATTTAAGGCAACTTAAAATATATAAACCATTCGATGGCAGCTAACAGCGACGGCTGCTTACAATTTTAGATAGCAGGAGCGAGCCCTGCGAGCGAGCAGCAGTTTTTATTTTGTCTTATTTGCAAAACTTAAACAATTTTTCATTACATGTTATAAGAAAAAATTGTTGGACGAGTCATTAGCGTTTTAGCATAAATTAAAAGAAAAAGAAGAAAAAAATTCAGAGATAAGTGGAACTGCTTTATGGTCGAAGCTGCTATGCGCTGCAGGAATTTATAAATCATTGAGCATACCTTCATATCCAGAAATGTTTTATTTTATACAAAGTATCAGCGAAGTTCTTCATACACCATAAAAGTTCGAAGATTTCAGAAGTGAGTATTGTCTTGCTGAAACATGAGTCTTCTTTAATTTCTTATACTCTGCTCAACTTGCATATGCAGGGTATAACTAGTCAAAAACTGACTAACAGGCTAGCCCAAAAATATGCTTTCAAGGATTCACGAAAAAACTTTCGACCAACGCCACCACCGCCACTTGATTGTGTAAAAATTCACGCCTTGTTTCACATTAAAATCTGAAAACTTAGTCCTTGATGTGGCGATTATAGAAGCGCCACTTCAATTCAGTATAAAGATACACAAGGAGATGAAGATGGCGCAGGAGTGAGTGCAATGTATCTGCAGTGCAAGAACTTTGGTGCGAAAAATGCATTAGCATCGAACTTTTGGTTGTCCCGAGCAGCGGTTTGCTGCACTTTTCATGGTGATTTTTTTTTTTCGTTGTTGTGTTTTATAGAGGAAATTAAAATTTAGCACAAGTGAATGCTTAATTTGCAAAGTAGACAGATAAAGCGGAGAAAAAACGGAAAAACAAAAGCCATTGTTTCACTTTCATTTAAGAAATTTTGCTACGAAATAACCCAAAATTTGTTTGGTTTTCTTTTGCGAAAGTTAACTTAAAAGTTTTCAAGCTAAAATATTTTTTAATAAGAAATTATTAAAATTAGAAAACAAAACACTGAACCGCAACAAAGAATTTATTGAAAATATGTTATGAGGTTTTTTATGCAAAGATTTACTCCACCTCATGAAGCTACTAATAATGTTACTCACAACTCCAGGTCCACGCACTACAACCACTTTCCAAAGCAAAATAATATTTATGTGTGGTGGTGTCTCCAGACCGCACAAGAAGTAGCTGAGCATAGTTTGGCACCTCAGTTGTAAACCTAAAGACAAGACAGCTCTTAAACCTGTAATCAAAGAACTCAAGCAACCAACTTCTGTAAGTGAGGTAAGAAAAAAAAGCATTGACGAGATTCTCGACACAGTTCAACCCTCTGACCTATTCTACCACTTATCCTCAGCTAATAAATATCTAAAAAAAAAAACGACCTACAAAAGGATTTGGCCCACTTAATGAACGCATTTGAAGTCTAAGAACAAGCAGTTAGGAAGAGATTTAACTTCTATTCAAGCGACCAAGACTAGACTTTGCGGTTTTTCGTTGTCCCTTCATCAATCGAACTGCACAACTCGGAAATACACTCTTAGGAGACTTTATCCTTACTTGATGTCTATTGACCAGTAAATCTTACCATCTCAGAGTTATACTCCCAGGAGATATAGGAAGATATTGAATATTGGCTTTAAACAACAAATTCACGCAGTTGTAATAGCGTAAATGGGAAAACCATAAAAGTAAAACCACTCAGCTTCATTGAGCTCCTTCAAATATTTTAATATTTCATACTTAGTGAAAATAGGTTGAAGTTGGTTTTATATCAAAGCGAAGAAAGACCAAAAACGACTAAGCTTCATATCGACATATCAACAATATACTCCAAAATATTTTAAAAAATTAGATTCTTAAAAATTCTGGAGATAGAAAAGCTGATTCCAGTAATATAACCTCAGAGCAATGTCAACAACTGGAAGCAGCCGATCGTTGATTGTAAAAAAAGCTTTACTACTCAGCAGCACTCTTCAATCTGAGATAAGCATTCGTATTCGTATATTCTGGTCTAATCTGCCCACACCGCATTACTACTTTCTACAGACGTACTTAGAGTTGAGAAAGTTTCAAGTTCGCTGCAGACTCGAATATATCGGTGGAATATATCGGACCACCTTGAAAATTTACCGCATAACACATTTGCTTTAAGGACAGTGGAATTTATTCAGAAGATTCAATAGACTTCACCCATTGGACCCACCATTAAGAAGTGTGAACAATACTGTGGTAAAAAATTTTCTCTTAAAACCAATGTACTTGACCCTTTAGAGGCAGACTTCGAAACAGACAATGAAATTTAAAAAAAAAAACTTCTAGGATGCAAAGTGTATTAAAAATTTGTAGCCAGTGCGGATTCTAGCCAGTAGACATGACCCCTTACCGGCTTTTGCGACGATTGATCTCTTCATAGACCAAAAGTAGTTGCAGGTCTCGGGAAATTCCATACTTCATTATGCACCATGGTACGTTAACAATGGGAAATGTTTCGCATCTTCAGAATCAGATGGACATTGATCTCAAAAGTAGTAAGCCATTTATTTGATGCTGATCAAGAATATATATACTTCGGGGAATATGTTTCGCCTCTTTCTCCTTGTGCGTGTTGACGCTAGTTGTTGTTTAGGTCAAGTAAGCAGAGATCTCTCCATGTCTAGTCAATGCAATGATATATCATTCGTGGTTCATATCTTTCTCTCAAACACTTTCAATGCGGTTTTGTCTGACTCAATGAACGTGCATGCCTCTGTGCCATACAGTAGGATTGGAAATATCAGCGAGAGGGAGAGAGGGAGAGGGAGAGGAGTTTACTTCTTATATCCGTGCTTAACCCAAAGAAACATCTGTTTGCAAGCGTAATTCTTTGTCTGATCTCCTGATTTACTTTGTTGTAGCTGTTTATTTACAATCCAAAGCAGACAAAACAAACTTTTCTACAACAATGAAGTTAAAATTGTGGAACTAAAACTGTGGAACATCTTCTTATCCAAGGCTTCCTTTGTGTCTTCAAGAAGAGAACTAGACTTGTTATTTATACAGTTAATATTTCAAGACTTTAAAAGCGAACCCATAATTTAGTATCAATTAAAATTAATTACTGGTGAAAGCTTAATTTGCAGTTCGAAGTAAATTCGATTGTTTTCAATTTCACATTGCAGATACAAAAGTATCTGTCGCTGCCAGTGTACAAATGTGAGTGTAACTAAGTTAGATATTAGTGTGTGTATATGTGTGTGTGTGTGTGTGTGTTTGTGTGTATTAGTATGATTTCAAACACTTTCGCTAAATTTTATGCAATAAAATTAAGCAATTTATTGTGTCAAGTGCTTAACTCAATTACAAACTGCACAGCAGCAGCAGCAGCGTACGCCAAGAAGTGCAGCAGTGGGCGTGTATAGCGCAAACGCCCATGCACATCTAGTCGTATGTTGATACTGATGATAACTCAATTTTCGCCATTGTGCATGGCAACGAAGCGTGTTGCAACAACAACAGCAACCAAGTCAATGTTGCAAAATGCAGCAACACTAGAGGCAAAGTGTTGCAAATACGCGAATGTTTGGCTCTGTGTTAGTCTGTATCTATGCTTTGAAGCAATGTTTAGCGGCATTTGCTGAAATAAGTCGTGTGGAAACATTAATGTATCTGCTGCTGCTGTTGGCTGTTGCTGCTGTTAATAATTCGATTTAAGTTGAGCTTGCGAGTTCAAGTAGCAGCCAAGCAGCAGCAGCAGCAGCATTATTAGCTACAAATCCTATACACCCACTGCATACTCAGTCAGTCAGTCACTCAGGCACTACTTCGTTAAGCGTAAATGGCGCGTATTTGTGCAGCTATTAGATATAAATGTATCTTATGGCATTTGCTTGTGCGTATTTTATTTGAATTTATTGCCACGCATTTGCATATTTGTCGATACAGATTGAGAATTTTTCTATATTTTTTTTTTTTTTTTTTTTTTGAGTATGCTTGACAAACGTTTCACATGCAATTTAATTAAAAAATAATTTTCTCTGCCAATTGAAAAATCATTTTATGCAAATTTCCTTTTTTTTTTTTCTTTTTGTATTTCCAGCCCATTTAAATTGACAAATTAGAATTTTCATATGATTTGGCAATAAGAATATGCGCAATGTTGCATGCAACAAAATATCTAGTACTGCTGCAACTGCATATGCTAGCACTTGGTAAAAGTTGTCAAAAAATGGGCGGACGTAAGGCGTTGTTGCGCTTATGCAAAAGCCGTGCCACATGTGCAAAAACTTTGTACAAATGTTTGCTTTGGCTTTTTCCAACTGTGGACATTAATCAGAAATGCATGAAATTGCTAAACTTTCTAGGGATTCTCTGCTGCAGTAGCAACAGCAGTGACAATGTTCGAAGTGGTGGCGCCTCCAATATACACACACACACACACACACTTCAAATGTATGTGCACAGTGTCAACTTTACTGCATGGCTAGAGCCAACATGAAGAAATGGCCGCCGTCGTCGACGTTGTCCTTGCGCTGCTGCAGTTGTACTCACTCGTAGTACAAACACTTGCGGCAGTTTTGAAGTTTGTTCGGTTTGTGCTTCGTTGCCTCGCTCTAATGCTCTACTAGTGTACGAAGTGTAACTGTGTTTGTTTTACATAAATGTTGCATGCCTTTGAATATTAGATAGATTTGCAGATTCAAACTGTTCAGGGACTTCGATTGCTGTCATTGCGTTTGAATGAAGTAGGTTCAAATCAACAGGGATTTGATTTTCGAGTTACTAAGAAAAAACTGACAAAATTCGTGCTGCAGCAATGATCAAATCGATTATGTATCGCTGCTATGTAGTAGAAAAGTATATTATTTCCTTTTTGAAATATGAAAGTCTATAAAACAATGAACGAAATATTGCAAAGACCGAAAAGGCTACGAGCCAGATATATAACTTGTTGCTGTGTTCGTTAGAGTTTTAATCCGCATATCCAGAAAGGATAAACTCTTGATTGGTAGACAGTCAATTTATGGCTTGCTCTATGGTCTCTATACGCAGTTCAATTATTACAATCTATCTGTGTATGCTCTTGGCTCGATAACTCACATGGCGTATGAAAATCCATGACACTGTGGATATTACATATACGCATATGCCATGTGAGTCATCGACTTCAAGAGAACTCAAGACAATATAATATACAGTGCTGCAACTTGCTGCCATTAATGAGCACGTTCCAGCGATTGTTCGATCAACAGAAACCATCCAGAAAATGCTGCGTATGTTCCGCTGCATCACTACAATTCTTCAGGGTGGTCACGAAAACCGTTCACCGTGTCTTTCATAGTAAATTGATACGAGAGAAAGCAGGAAAGAAATTGGCAGATCACTTTTTTTTCAATTTTAATTACTTTTTGGATCAATATACTAAATGGAGACATTTTTGAAAGCCTTTGAAAACCTATGCTTTTGTGAGCCGATGTGAAGTTTTGGCTGAAAAGTAAAATTTTTTCTTTTTTTTTTTTGCATATGCAGTGTTCGCTTTTTTAAATAAGAATCGAAATGTTGCTAACAACTTTAAATAATATTTCCTGATTATCGTTCTGCCTTATTCAAAGAAATCATTAAGTACTATGCTTTAGGATGCCACTTTGGCCTTCTTCGGTGTCAATTTGGACTAACACACAGTTTTTTGATCTGTGATATGTTGTCAAGGATCTAAGATTCATATACAGCGAACAAACTGCTTAAAAAGTCCTTCTTATTGCAATTAAACATCATAAAATACTCCATTCGCGTCACATATCTGGATATCAGCTTTCTCATATCTAAATATTGAAGCTTTAGTTGGATTTCTTGTTAAGCTGCTCTCCTTGAAGTCTCTTCCAAGGTGTTTTACATATGTATAATCCTGTATGTAACATGTTACAACCGTCAAGTAGGTTGGATCCAGCTTTCGAGTGGTCTTATAATAAGCAATCCACTGTGTATGATCTTAATTTTTAATGATACATTTGATGGTAGCCCATTTACAGAGCTCAGCGAGCTAAACTATAGCATCATAGGATAAGCAAATGATCTAGTAATGACCATCTAAGGAACATTTTGGTAGTACCGTCTGTGCTTTGCTCTTCGAGTGGTGACTGAATGCGGTTCCAATTAAGTCTTCAGCATTAATTCTCAGAAGGCTATGCTAGTACTCTTTTGCCAAAAATATAAGCCAGACTTAGATTCAGTTTATATTCATAAAACAATGTTTAAATTCTTCGCTGAAGTCGAATTCCTGGGAATAACCCTATAAAACTGAATTGAAACCCTCACCTAACAATGATCTGTAAACCAATATCATCTTCACCCAAGTCTTCTTTATACGCTGGCTCCTGAAAACTTGACCCATCAGGTGTCGTCTGTGCATAACAAGTGCTGGAGCGGGAGTAGCTATTAATCTTGCTCCTGTGCATATTTTTAAGCCTTAGCGGCAATTGATGCACTGATGTTCCAGAATAGCTCTGGTATCATACTTAAAAATCTGGATCAACAGTAGTATTCTGGCACCAAGATCTGCAACATAACAGATTCTATGACTATGAAACTTTGATTCGGCAGAAGATTCTAATTATTCTCTTAGGAGGCACAGAATAGGCGGACGACCTCAGACCATCTACTACTAAATGGTTTATTGATAGTTCCATTACCGAAACGGATGCGGGCGTCAAAATTTTGCTTTGAGAATTTGCTCCGCAGTCTTTCAGTGCTGAAGTCGACACTTATTAGCCAGTAGTCGAAAAAGGCCAAACACACTTTTCAGTAGAGCAGACTTAGGACTGCACATTGTTTAGTCTTTCTTGAAGGGGATAATATTACTATACACTGCAGCTCTTGCCAGACTTAGAGAAGAGCAAGTGAGTAGCTATTTCATTTCTTCGACAAGGATTGTCCTCAGGCTTAACAACATACAAAACAGATAAAGAATTTTTTTTTTTAGATCTTAAGCCATTTTGTGTGTCCTATAACTACTCCATCTGTGAATCCCAATTGCAGTCAAAGTATTTAACAGAAATAATAGTCAATTCTAACCGACGAAACGAACAAATACGCAAACAGCAATGAGAACATAAACATAACATAAACAATTTATAACGAAACACATGTATTCTACAATATTATATACACGAATTACACCATAATACCAAATCCAGTTGCACTTACGAAAGTGTCAAAGTTCAGCAAGTAGAAATCGATGAACACTTGTTGTTTGTGTCAACGATAACGACGGACGGACAAACAGACAGACAGACAGACAGAACGATAACATTGTCGAAAAAGCCAAACGAAGTAAGTACAGAGAACACAATAACAATTAACAGATGACAATGATGGCAACGTATAAACACCAAAAGCAACAACTATAACAATAATACGAGCAACATTAGTGCCCCATTACACAGAATACTTGGAGTAGTTAAACTAAAGAGTGTAACTCAGTTTGAAGTAAGAGTGAAAGTTCAAGTTGAAAGCAAGCAAGCAAGAAGAAGTGTAGAGTAAATTTAAGAAAATGCAATAAGAAGTGCTACGAACTCCGAATTACTCCGAATAACTTTAGGAAAAAAAAATCAATTGCAAATTACTGTGCACCACTTAAGCAACGAGCAACTCCAAACAACAAAACTTCTCCATTAAGTTTGCATTTCAAAACAATTTCAATTCTCTTAGCAATCAATAAGCAGTCAAGTCACTTTTCAATTCGATTTGTACGTTTGTTGTGCTGTCTCGTGCACACAAGAGTCAAGAAAATTTCAAATATTGAACAGAAAAAATTAAGGAGAACAAAACAAAACAAACGAAAAAAACAAAATGTGAAACAATTCAACATGCAAAGCATGTTTTTAGGAAACCAAAAACGTCAAACTGTCTGAATGTCTGATTGTCTGCCTGACTGTCTGCTTTCTCTCCTTGCCTTGCATTCTTTTGACCTCGAACACCCAGCCCAGCGGCACATCAAGTGAACTTTTCTTATATGCTAAACAAATGTCGAATTGAAAAGCGGCAAGGCAGGCAGGCAGCCAGTCAGCCAATGGCTTTCCGGCTGCATGCAAACTTTTCAGTCTGAGCGAGAATCCTTTAACGAGGCCCCTTTCTTTTGAACGGTTCTGGCAATGAATGTTTGAAATTTGAACCGAACCGACTGACTCTGACTTCAAAATAAACGAACCACAACGAAAGCGAAATACTTCTTCTAATGGGCTGCAATGGTTTTTCGTTTTTCATTTTCATTGGAAAAATTTCTCAACGTATGCAAAAAAAAAAAAAAAAGGAAAAAAGCAAGTGCAAAATTTATTTGCGCCCCGAAAAAGTTGTGCCATACTTCTTGCTCCGCCTAGCATAAACTTTTGACTGGCATGGAAAGTGAAGAGTAGTGGAAAAAAAAGAAAACAAAACAGATAAAATTAAAGAAGTATTAACTTCAAAAAGAAACCGAAGCTTTAATGCGCTTCATGAATGAATTTAAGGAATATTATGAATTTTATGAATTTTATGAATTTTATGAATTTTATGAATTTTATGAATTTTATGAGTTTTATGAATTATCCGAGTTAAATGAATATAATGAATTGAATGAGTTGAGTGAATTCAATGAATTTATTGGATTGAATGAATTTAATGATTTTAATGAATCTAAAGAATTTAATAAATTTAAAGAACTTTATGAAATGAATTTATTCAATTAATGAATTGAACGAATTGAATGAATGCATGAAAGAATTGAACAAATTGAAAAAATTTAAAGATTTGAATTAAATTAAAGGAATGAATGTCTTGAATGAATGAATCAATTCAATAAATGAAATTAAGGAATTAATAGAATGAATGAATGATCGAATGAATGATTGAATAAATGAATATGAATTGATTAAATAAAAATTTCTAGTTAATTCAAAGTCAGAACATATTTATAATTTTTGAATGTGATGAATGTATACGACACATTTGAATGTTTCGAATGCGTTTCATTTTAGTGTGCCACCGACTTTCTCTCTACTTTCTTACTTGTAAGCTTAAACGCTGCACGCTCTCACTAAACAAACAAAACGCAAATGAAATTATTTTCACACAATTCACCTTTCAAAGGTTTGTCGTTTCAAATAGATTTATGCTATCTCGTTTTAGCATCACCCTTCTATTTTACTTTAGCACTTACATCATTTTTACATATCTTTCCTTCTCTTCGTCACTACCTGGTATAATCTGGCAAGCTACTGCTGCCAAAGTCTTCGTATTGATGGCAACAATCAAACGATAACTAAATTTATTCGAACCTTCAAATCATTCGAATGAATGCATAAATGTTTCGAATAACCGCGTATTCAAAGAGCATTCAATTAGTATTTCATTCAGTATTCAAATGAATGCTGCTGAAGTGTGATTTTTTTAATTGAATGAATGAATTTTGAGGTGTTAGATTGTGATGCATTCAAGAATTGAATAAATCAGCTAAATGTGAAAAAAACAGCCAACAAATACAGAGAAAGAAATGCGATTATTAAAACTAAAATTGTGGCATAGTAGCTATTTGATAGCCTACTGACTTGTTTAAGGTCAAAGAAAATTATTCTGGTATTAATTCATCAATTTGAAGATGATTGCAATCGAAGGACCAAGCAAGAACTCACAAATTTGATGCACCTACTAGGTCGGACTTACCTACCAGCTACATTAGTTTTTATAGATTAAGTTATCCCTCCATAACTGAAAGAGCCCAATAATAACTGAAGATCTTCCACATCAAGTTTTGTGAGTTGCCAAGGAGAGTATTTTTTTCAAGCTTTATATTTTATATACGAATTAAAGCCTAAAATTATGCAACAGAAAAATTTAATATGCTGAAACGCTCTTCTCGGCGATTCAAAATAATTGATGACACCTTGGCGTTGGCCGGATTTCAATGAACTTGGGTAATGTTGGTCGGAGGCGATCGACTTTGGTCGGATTTCGATGACACTGGCCGAAAGCGGAAGATCTTGAACGAAGGTTTGTGCTCTTTGTTGGGAAAAAATGACTGATCTTGACCGGAAGCTCAATGACTTTGGCCGGAGGTTAATGATCTTGGCCGGAGCTCAATGAACTTCACTGGAGATCAATGATCTTGGCCGGACTTTAAAGATTTTGGTTAATAACATTAGTCAAAATTATATGATATTGGCCCGAACTCAATGACCTTGACTGTATGTAACTGACCTTGACCGAAGTCACTGACCTTGACCGAAGGTCACTGAACTTCCTTGACGGTTACTTGGCCGAAGGGTACTAACCTCCACCGAAGTCAATGCCCTTGAGCGAATGTATTGACCTTGACTGAAGGTCACTGAACTTCTTTAAAGGTTACTTGACTGAAGGTTACTGACCTTGATCGAAGGTAACTGACCTTGACCGAAGATTACTGACCTTGATCGAAGGTAACTTACCTTGACCGAAGGTTACTGTTATCGAATTGACGAAGTAGCATATGTATGTGTCATGTCTGATGCATTGGATCTTCATTTTAAAAGTAAGACCGATACTATTTCATGAAGTTTTCGTATGATGGCAAGGTGCAAAGAAGTTTGTATACCTAAACCTTATTAAAAGGACTCAGGACTCACTGCAAACGATACTAGAAGCATATTAATAAATTGATTAGCAGATTGATATTGGTTTAAAACACACCATCGACATCACCGCCATCTACTTAAGCGGCTACTTGGACCTTTTTTACAAAATATTCCATAAAGGACCAAATCGGACTACTAAAAGGTGTAGCTTCTAGCATATTTTTTCGTTATTACAAAGCCTTCTTTAAACCCATTATGCTTTCTACGATTCTTCTCTGTAGTGTACTAAGAAAATATGCACACTTTAATGAACGAAATGGAGAAAACACATTGCCCCAAAGTTGAAGTTTTAAGTTGTCTCTGTTTCGACTTTTTTTTATTCTTGTTCTTCTTCTTCTTCTTCAATCGAACTTACTTCGGGCTTTTGCTTTGCATTTAGAAACAACATGTCGAGTCTGCAAATCCATTTGTATTTGAATTCGAAGACTAATGCCTTTTCTGCTCAAATGCTCTGCTCTATTCTTTGCATATTGGCTGACTGGCTGCCTGGCTGGCTGTACATAGTATGTGGAGTGTCCTGTTTCATTTATGCAAAGGACGCATTTGCTTCGAATTTAAATTTTTGCCATGACCGTTGCAAGTAGTATGAGTAGCTATAGGTTGCTATGTTGCTCTAAACTCTGAGACATCTGGCCAAAATTAACAAGTTCCAACGGATGTTGCCGTCCGTCCGTCCGTCCGTCTGTCTGTCCGTCCGAAAGTAGCACAACATAAGCAATTTGTTGCAAAACTTTTTGTCGCTTCGCTTCGCTCTTGGTCAAAAATGCTACACAGCAAGGCAGGCAACAACGTGAGACGTGTAACAAACAGCCCAAGGATGCAGATGAAGAAAGAAACTTTTTTAAAAGATCTTAAATTTCTGTTGTTTTGTAAAATTGATGAAGTAATTTGTTTGGTGATTGCACAAACTTTGCGTGTCAATATTTTGCAAAACAGAAAACTTTGACTCAAGTTTCAGACCGCTCTCTCGCTTGCACATTCTGCGGAAGTAGTCGCATGCAGCGGTGACAGAAAATGTCGAACTGTAAGCCATCTTGTTTTTGGGTTACGCTCGACGTGCGAGCGAATACGAGTTAGTGTGCGAGTGAGCCAATAAGTCGTTTGCATTTTTAATGACTTGAATTTGTGCTAAGTGCCTACGCAGTTCGGAAAGGAATCTACTTTTAAATGGCTTTGAAAATTTTCTACAAGCACGCAGCAGGCGATACAGCAGCAGCAGCATAAAGTATGAAAAAGCATAAAAAAAGAGAACAAGAAAATGCCTTCGGAGTAGCCATTGTTCCATCGCCTCGTCTGTTTGAGAGTATGCATATTTCGTAGTAATTAGTCATTTTTGTACTCGTCGTACATTTCAGTGAATATTTTATTAGTTTGCCGAAAAGTTTCTAATGCAGTTAAACAATTTTACACAGTTCCTAAAAAGTTCTACCAAATATACTCTGTTCTAAATTGTTCAATCGGTATTAAGAAGTGCATTAAGATAATCGAAGCACTCATATATCTAACAATTAGCCTACTTAAAGCAGCATCGCATCACATTCTGTGCCCTGGCCTTTGATGATATATGGTGAAGGGAGTGCAGTAATTTGAAATAACAAAGTTGAAACGCAACCGTAGAGGTATAGACATCAGGTATTAACACAGCGCTCATGCCTGCTTCAGCACGAATGTTTGTGCAAATATATACTTTAGTCTTGCCTTCAATGCCGAACATTTAATACAAGACATCCTTTAGGATTTCATAGACATTTCTGCACGGCTATAGCACGTGGTCCCATAAGCATTTTATTCAACGGAAACTTCTTTAGACCCAGTAGGGAACATCTTCAGAATTTGGGGTGGTAAGAATCGAATAATGGGAGGGCTATCAACACATTCCTACCAATCCAGAAAAACCCTGGCAATCATCGGATCCTGATCCACCCAAACTGCTTTTGACAGGCATTTTCATTACTTACCATCTTCTTGTTCAATGGTCAGAAGTTCCATGCTGCTTAATCAGGCGAGGACTGTGGATGTGAAACTATTTTGGTCTAGTTTTTGGTTAAATGTTCACGAAGAACCAAAGCTGTGTGAGATGCCGCATTGATGTGGCTTCAAAATCAAAAGTTGTCTGCTTATAGCTTGACACAAATGACGCCTACCTAATAATTGGGGTCAGCGAAAGGAATACATAATGCACTACACCATGAAAACCGAAGAAAATTGTCGATATGACAGAAAGCCACTTGTATCCGTCTTCAAATGCCAGTCTCGCAATTTTTATCGAGAAACTAAAGAAGCCAAAGGAGATTTTTAAAATGTTTTTAAGGACGATCTAATAAACTTAACATTTGGACAGTCTAATCCATTTGCACTACAAGTAAAAGGCTGCATAACATACTTTCCCCAGAATATGACTCGGGATCATATTGTGGAGAAGATCTGCCACAGAGTCACAAAAAAGTTCATAGAGAAGTTGACGCTGCCGAAATAGAAGGACAGTGCACGCTTCAGGTGCAAGCATTAAACACTTTTTATGCATTCTGGCTAAGAGGTTTCCAAAATTTCTATTTAGGTGTACTAATGGTTCCTGGGCTATGTCCCCCTAAGGAATGTGGGAAAGCATTCGCTAAGCATTTTGAGGCTTCCAGCCACTTGACACTTGCATAAATCATATAAAAGATCTGAAGACTAGGAAGGGCCCTGGCAAGTATGGTTTCATAACATCCCATCACAGTTGGAAAAGGACAGTATCGGGATCGAGAATGCAAACAGAAAGATACCACCCGTAATTTCCATTGAACACGTGAAAACAGGGTAGTAAACTTCTTATTATATGGATATCAGGCCAAAGAGTACGTGATGGCTTCCTATCTTGATATAAAACTGGGATTTGATATAATATTGCATGACGGTCTTACTATATAATAGGACGTTCTCTTTTATTCTGGTTGGCTCGGGGTCATCAGTGAAAACAATCAAGGCTAGTGTGCCACAAGAGAGCATAGTGGGGCCAATTATTTACACACTATTTACCAGCGATATGCCCACAGTCTCTCCTATGCCCTTAGATGACTCGTAAGATCTAATGATCGCTATATTTACAGATGCTACAGCCTTCATGGCCATGGATAGATGTGTCTACAATGCAACCGATGTGCTCCAACTATGTCTTTGTAAGTTTTGACAATGGG
Source organism: Leucophenga maculata (assembly GCA_035044805.1). NCBI lineage: Eukaryota > Metazoa > Arthropoda > Insecta > Diptera > Drosophilidae > Leucophenga > Leucophenga maculata. The sequence continues at coordinate 1,160,291 of JAWNNP010000005.1, read as the reverse complement.
CCGGAGGCTGGAACATCAGTATAAACCTGTTCAAATTTCACCGTGAAACACTAACTGCGCAGTAATAAGTGCTCAACAGTCTTCCTTCAGGTTCAGCTTCTGAATCACCAGCGTGGGGCACTATCTTGATAGGCGGCTCATGTTCAAAACTCATGTCAACAGATTAGTAAAATCTACCAGCGAAATAATTACTTGTAATATTTTTGGTAAAAATACTTCAAACAGTATCGTAGCTCTTTCACGGACTTCTTAAAAACTGCATATTTCAAATACTTTGGAAAGAATATTTGTGGGCAGGGTGTAGAATCTTAAAATAAGAATTATATTTCAAACGCACTTGAAAACTGAGATTTTACTAACCTCACTCGCTGGGTATATTCCCAATCCTTACACACTTCAGTTCACAACACTCGATTTAAACCACGGATAACTTTGGAACTGTCATTGCGTTGTATACTATTTTCCGTTCATCATCATCTTGTACCCGATATAATCGGGTAGGTTTACCGATATGTTCAGCTGATTCACAGCTGACCCATAGGTCACGCGTGAGAACATGGAAATCATTTGTATTTGTAATCTAAATTTTTATTGGGAATCATAAAACCGAAAATATTTTACAATTAGTACAGGACATGTTGTCAAATTTAAGGAATCTTGGTTGTAACTGGAACATTAAAGTTCTTTATTTACATTCTCATTGCGATCGATTTCCGGAAAATCTTGGAGATTATACCCTGGTGTAAGATCTCACCAGGGTATACGATGAACGATTTCAAGATAGATGAGAAACCCACACTATTGAAGGAAGATTACACTAAATTTTGCATTTTATGGCAGAGGAGTATATACCGCAGTTTAACATCAGACATCAGTGAAGCTACATGCCAAGATTTACCGTTGAATCCTCATCGATCCGACGATATTGGACAATTTTCAAATGAATGAAGATTAGAAAAATTTGTGAAAATGATAGTTCCTTCCGTTGTAAAACTTTTTAGCTTTCACACTTAATAAAAATGTACACCCTGTCAAGAAAGTATCGGGATTTGAATTAATTTAAATTTCCTGAGTATTGGTAAGGCAGGTGAATTTTTATTTCCAGATTGGTAACACTGTCCATAATTATGATGTCAATTTTAAGGAACTGTTTAAGTACGCCTCAGTACTGCTTGGCGCTTTTTTAAAAAGAGCGAAAATATTGCTCAACGTATTTCTGTTAAAATTTGTATTGCAAACGACATTTCGTGTGTCCGACAAGCATGCTTATTTCTGAACTAATACTAGGAAAACTAGCAGCTTCTTCGCATTTTTTTGGTGAACAAGAATGCTCTCTATTAATTTCACTTACTCAAACTGCTAGAAGAGGCTTATGCTGGGCATATTACTATATACTACCCATGTAAAAAAAATACAACCTTTTTTTTGTGTCATTTGTTTGAAGCAAATTAACAGTTTCCAGTAGATTTTTCTATGCTCGTTTCAATAGGTTCATTCTTTTTTTTTTTTTTTTTCTGACACTTCAATTTGAAGCACCCATAACATACATATACATAGTTCACACATGGTGTCGCCTATAAAAACTAAATGCATGTCATCATAGTGCCTGTGTAACGTCAACACCTGCAGCTTTTGCTTGCTTACTTGACGACGACGACGACAACGACGACGACCGACCGACCACCAACTGTGAAATGTATTTTTCAGTTGAAGGACTTCATTCACTCACTCAACTCAACTGGACTCGACTCACTTACTCGACAACGTCGAGTCATTGTTGCCACACGTTCAATGTCCACTTCCGCACACAACTTTGCAGCGCACAGTTCACTTCCGTTCGACGTGCATACAAAATGGCTGGCGCTGGCGCTGCCGTTAGCCATCTTTGATTTTAATTAGAGCTGAAAGCGAGCAACACGGAATGCGAACGCGTGTTACATGCAAATTTGGCGCTTTTGCTAATTACAATTTTAGCTACTCGTACACTAAATGGGCAAAAAAAAAACATATACTCGATTCTACGATACTGGAAATTTAAAGCAAAGAAGCAAGGTATGCAAAAACTTCTACTAAAAAAAGAAGAGAAAAAAAAAAAAGAATTTCCAATATAAACTCGCTCATTGCAAATTCCTCAGGTCAGATGAACAGCAAAAATCTCAGCAGTGCATAAATAACTAAACTGCTTTTACCTAAGCATTTTACGTGCCACAAATGTGCGGTTACTTAAATTAGAAAACTTCAAAATTGTACCCGATTTCAATAGTTGTAAGTAGAGACACTCCGAAGTAGGGCAGGAAGCAGTGGAACAGTAAGATTGTCTTAGTCAATGTTGCACTCATGTACTCTGCTCGTAGAACTGCAATCGAAACCAAAACTAAACCGAAACCGAAACTGAATGGTAACGGCATCAAAATCAGAATCAGAATCAAACCACAATACCTCGACTTGACTCAAGTCATCGTATTGGCTTGTTTTGACTTGGGTTGGCTTCAATGGGTTTACAAAAAAAAAAAAAAAAAAACAAAAAAAAGAAAAGAAAAAAGCTAAAAAACTGGAGAACAAATAACGACGTTGTTAAAACAACAAGTCTACAAGTAGTCAATGCAGCAGTGCAAACAAGTTCAACTTCAATCAGGCAGGGATCTAGCAGATTTTGAAAATCAGGCGAAGTTCGTTTGGTCAACGTATTTTTGTTAAATTTTGTGTTGGGAACGCTCTTGGCAAATCTGTTCTGTCAAAATAGCGTTGAAGGATGCTCAGGAGACCGTCGAAGAAATGCCTCGTTCTGTACTGCCTTCAACGAGTGTGACCGACTCCAGAGTCTTTGCAACGCAATGTCTTTCACACCTGAATGTTAAGTTCTGCGTTTTGGATTCTAAGCAGTTTGTATAGCTCAATAGGTTGCTTCCCAGCGCTTCTGGATGATGTGCAGTACGTTCATTTTAGGCACCACATCCTTCAACCCGTTGGCCGAGACCTGATCCTCACATTCGATTAGTAAAAGACCCGACCTGAAGTGGATGCCATTCAAACCTAGCTGCTCTGACCAGCTTTGCATCATGGCTAACATAAGGGCTTCTTCCACCTTGCCTAGCTCTACCCGAGAAAGGATGATTTCCGGGTAGGAGCATGGAAGATAGCTAGGTCCGTTCTTACGGACCCTTGCTCCTCTTGTGCTTCGCCATATTTGGGGGCGTAATGTGCGCTCTCTTCCTAGGCGCATTGGTGCTGTCCGTTTCGGTCACAGGCTGGGCTTTGTGCTCAAGTGCCCTTTCCCTGGCTATCTCCGGTCTAAAGCCCCTTTGTAGGTATCGAAGGTACCATTTGTAGCCGGCTCCACTCAGTCCTCTTTTGAGTGGGTCCCCAGGGCCTCCAGGCTCTCCATGACCAGGTCGGTATTGCGACAGCCGAAACTCGCTAAAATTTCGAAAAAACCAGACTAAGGTCGATGAAAAGTTATGGTTTTCTTCAATATTCATGGTGTAGTGTACTTTGAATACGCTCCACGTGAGCAAACGATAATCAAAGTCGGTGTTATGAGACGCTTGTGAGAGAGTCTATCCATTTTAAACGTCTAGATTTGTGGGCCAACAATTCATGGATTCTTCTGTATGATAATGCACTAACTCACAGAGCCATAATTTTGAACGATTTTTGCCAGATGCGGCCCACTGTGACTTCTTCCTCATCTCAACACAAATTGACGATGACAGCCATCCCGGAAAATGTCTACGAAAATGTTTTGATGAGTAGAATAAGCGTTGGTATATGTATATTGCTTGCTCTGACTTCCATCCTGACGGAATGACCCTTCAAGTGGGACCGTATCAGAGCAAAGTAGAGAAAGTAGTCTCTCCTTTCTCTGTTGCAGGAGGCATTGGTGCCTAACTCCATCGAATACGTGCTCAATGTCTACGAAGTTGTTGGAGGCCAAACTGATGGTTCAGGCAATGATTGAAAGCCTAGACCAGTTCTTCGAAATTGAAGGCAGTAGACTTATCGACCAGTAGGATCCATGGCTTGGGAATTATTTACCATAGCGAAGACATCAATCTCCGGCAGCGACTTCAACGAGCGGTTACTAAAGTTGTCGTGTCCCAGGGCGTTAGTTTAGCGTTAGTAGGGTATCATACTCTTAATTATGGCTTCAACATCCTCAGGGTCAAATGAGTCCTAGCAGGTGAAGCTGAAGTTGTGCTGACAGTGAGTCTCGTTGCATCTGCCTCTGCGTCTGCTGCAAACCTAAAGGGCAGAAATCGTTCTTCGATGATTGATGCAAAGGCATTGGCTTGCTTTTTAGTTTTTAGTAGAATCAAGTCGAATGGGATGTCGACTGATATTTCTTTCATAGGCAGAAGTTGGCATCTACGGAATATTGTCGAATATTGAGCAAGCACACTTCACAACCCGTGCTTGAATATTGGACAGACACTATTTAAATAAAAACCACTTCTTAATCCGCCCCTGTCACTTCACCATGCAATGAATATAGTAGCAATAGCAGTTTTACGTAGTAGCTGAATAGTTTTCTACCTTGACTGTAGAAACAAACTAATTTCAACTTTGTGGCATAAGCGCGCTGTAAGTGCAGTGCAACAAGGTAATGCAGAGCGAAAGTGGGTAAATGAAACTCCGACCGTATTGATGGGTGGTGCATGGACTCGGAATGTACGTACCCAAGTACTCTATACTTTTAATCGCAATGAGTATAAAAAGAGGAGAACTTTTGCTGTGGTTACGATTTCGGTATTTGTTGAATTAAGCAGTTGGAAAGCGTTTGCTATTGTTGCGCCAGAAATACTCGTAGCAGCAGAAAATATGCAGCTCATTGTGTAAATGTTTGCGGTGCAGACAAACCCCATGCACCCCAAGAACGTTCTCCCTTTGCTGTCGTCTTTGTTTAAACGGATGCAAAAGTATCTTACAGTGCTGTGTAAATATTAAAGTAACTGAAAAGTGAAGAGCATTCGTTTTGGTTATAATAATCGCATCAAAGTCAAGCGCTAGCAACAAAGTAAGTACAATAGAATAAAATAATTTAAATCATTTCGTCGCTGTTTTTTGATCCAATAAGTATTTGAGCTACGCACTTAGTCTGTTATATAAGCGCTATTCAAACAAAACAGAAAAAAAAACAAAGAAAAAGTTACGCGACTGAGAGATACTTAAGCACATTTTTAGCTACTTTTTATTTAGTCAACTTTTACGCTGCTATGTATAGAAATTTCGCTTGAACAAAAAATTTATCTCTTTTTTGTCTATTTTTATTTTAGCTGGCATTTATTTTTATCAGGCAAAACCATAAGAAAAATAAGAAGAAAAAATAAGAATAAAAGCTCAAACGAAGAAAATCGAATCGAGAAATAAAAGTAAGTAGCAAAAAAAAATGTGCCATAAGATAAGGCGGCAAACGCGTTTATAAATTGGGCGCGCTAGTGCGTATGCATTTGTATCTAGATACATTTGTATCCCAACGGTAACGAGGACAGGACCAAACAGCCACCGCTGTCAAGAAAGCAAAAGCAGCCACAACAACAACAGTAGCAGCGGCAAAACTTGAACTAAATACAATAAGGAAATATTGTATAAATTGCGAGTTCTGGAGCAAAGCATGCATATCTATCTGAATCGTATAGATTTTTCTTTTCTTTTTTCACGCAACTACGCAGCCGATAGATAGATAGATACTTAGATAGATAGATACAAATGTGTATTTGTATGACAGCGCGTGTAATTTAATATGCATAAATCGATACTTTTGTGCTGCTGCCACGCCACTTACATGCTTCAGAGACTCCGTACTCGTTCCCCTGCTTACTCACTTGTACTCTAGATGTGTATTTATTGTTGCAAAGTATGTACGTCTGTATGTCAGCAGCCACCCGCACCACATTTGCGCGCGAAACAAAGCGGCCCTCAAACCATTGCATGAAACCTCAATTCACTAAAGCGACACACTGTACAGCTTAACTTCAAAGCACTGTGGAGCAAAGATATTAAAAAGCAGGTAAAAATATTTTTAACAAAGTTTTAAAACCAAATGAAGTTTCCTATAGCAGCTATAAAGCATAACAAATAAAACAAAAAAAAAACATGCTTAAAATCTGGATACATTTAGAAACTAACGGTAAAACTATTCCGGAGATATCCATTAAATTAGTTGTAAAGTATTTGACCATATTGAACCACATTGTTAAACTTCAAGCTGCTAAAACCAAACATGTCGAGTGGGCTTAACTATGAAATACAATTTTTTATACAAAAAGTCAGAAAGGTTGGACAGATTTGTATGGAGGCTATCCTTGTCTGTCCATCTATTCAAATTTTTCATACAAAAACTCAGAATGAGGAGTAGGTTTGCATGATAAGTGTCAAGCCCCCCTTAGAAAGAAGGGTTAGCGTGTTCATTGAATACAAGATATCTGAAGAATGAATAAGATAGTCTATATATATGCAAATTTGAAGGTTATATATCTTATAGTCTGCAAGATCTCGATTTTCATATGGACAGACAGACTTTTAATGTTGATCAGGAAGATATGTATAAACTTTTTGGGGTCTGTGTCACCTTCATCTGCCTTTTATATACATTTGCATTAATATACGCTTTTCCCCTACGCAACCAGTGTATAAAAAAGTTACACGGTTGGTGGTTTAAATTGGAACTACCCAGTATAGATACGCCCCGTATTAACTTTATATGGAGCATTCTCCTTTAAATCGGCTATGCTAAGAGTCTGTCCATAAGAAACCACCGAATTATATATAAACTTGAAAATGTTTAGAATAAAAAAATCCAGTAGTTGACAATGGAGACTAATAAGGAGACTAGCACATTTGAAAGGTCTTCTTTATGAATTTAAAATAAAAATACGACTCCAACATGAACTTGATAACACGGGTTCAAGAGACAGCAATGAATCACCTTAGACGTAAAGATCAGAGATTGGAAAACGTGAAAAACAATGCTGTTAAAAAAATGGGCACTGCGGCATATTGATGTCTTTTTTGCACTTTTCATTGGGTAAATAGTGACAGAACCCTCTTGTCTACTTTGTTAAGCTTGAGAAGGACCCTTGTCGAAACATGCATGATATCATCCTCTTCTAGACAGAATGTACACTCAGGAGAAATAGATTTTGTTGAAATAATATCTCATTCGATAATGATACATAATATAGCCCTCGAGCGGTCTTTGGTCTCAACTGCTAAAAAGTGCGTCTATATTTAAGGAAGTTGATTAGCTTGCCTAAGTCCAAGAATCCGTGACCGTAAGCAGAAGTCTAAGATCGCGGAAAAGTTCTGGGCCTACCAAGAATGTAATAAACTCCGATCTGACTATCTCGTCTGCTTTTTCGTTACCTTCAAATCCATTATGGCCAGGAACCTAACCAATGATAGTCTTACGGTCTATCGAGTATCATTGAAGGATATGGTTTACCAAACTGGAGCAGAGTTACCAGAAGATAAATGATTTGATTGTCGATTGGCTGTTTGAGATTATTGAGAAAGGTATTGACCGCTTTTGGAACATCTGGTAAATAAGTGTGGGGCGCAGACCTTGATGTCATTGCAACAGAAATCCTGGTATTGGGTCCGAAGATACCCGCACAGAAAGATAGAGAAAGATAGAGATAGAGATAAATAGAGATAAATAGAGATAAATAGATATAGATAGAGATAGATAGAGATAGATAGAGATAGATAGATAGATAGATAGATAGATAGATAGATAGATAGATAGATAGAGATAGATAGAGATAGATAGAGATAGATAGAGATAGATAGAGATAGATAGATAGAGATAGATAGAGATAGATAGAGATAGATAGAGATAGATAGAGATAGATAGAGATAGATAGAGATAGATAGTGATAGATAGAGATAGATAGAGGTAGATAGAGATAGATAGAGATAGATAGAGATAGATAGATAGAGATAGATAGATAGATAGATAGATAGATAGATAGATAGATAGATAGATAGATAGATAGATAGATAGATAGAGATAGATAGATAGATAGATAGATAGATAGATAGATAGATAGATAGATAGATAGATAGATAGAGATAGATAGATAGATAGATAGATAGATAGAGATAGATAGATAGATAGATAGATAGATAGATAGATAGATAGATAGATAGATAGATAGATAGATAGATAGATAGATAGAGATAGATAGATAGAGATAGATAGAGATAGATAGAGATAGATAGAGATAGATAGAGATAGATAGATAGAGATAGATAGAGATAGATAGAGATAGATAGAGATAGATAGAGATAGATAGAGATAGATAGAGATAGATAGATAGAGATAGATAGAGATAGATAGAGGTAGATAGAGATAGATAGAGATAGATAGAGATAGATAGAGATAGATAGAGATAGATAGATAGATAGAGATAGATAGATAGATAGATAGATAGATAGATAGATAGATAGATAGAGATAGATAGAGATAGATAGAGATAGATAGAGATAGATAGATAGAAACATATAGGGATAAAGAGAGATAAGACAAGTAAATAGAATGAGTGTAAAATGTAACAAATAGTTCTATGTGTGCAACAAGATAGAAATCTCAAACAATTGTTTCCTTTCAATTTTGAAGGATTTGTACCACAGTAAGTTCGACTGCTACGTGTATATCGTTTCATAGAATAGTATTGAATGTATTTTGTATTGTATTCCTCTATTTTCAGCACAAATTGTTATTTGTTTATAGATATTTCAATGTAGCGCGTCTCTTTTTTCTATCTACCATACATATATACATATATATATATATATATATATATATATATTTATATGTAAGTAACATTTATACATATATGTAACTATTCTTGAAGCACATATGCTTTATTTTGCATATTTTGAATTTATGTTTTGTCATACCGAGTTAACATTTTGTATGGCAGCAGTACGTGCCACAGATCTATCTGCAATAGTCTAAAGCGAGGGATAAAGCGTTTTATGCTTTTGAACATAGAGACAAATAGACAGATAAGCACTTCTGTCATATAAATAAATAATTCTTATGAAAAGTAACTCCATTCAAATTGATATAAGTAATAATCAGTGAATTTTATGCATAGAGGGGGGAGCGCAGTATGTGTGTTTGCTTTAAACGCTTGAATTGTTCGAAATTGTTATTACAGGAAATGGGCTACAAATATTCTTACTCAATTTCTAAGCAAATAATAATCATTATTGCCTGCCGACAGATACTCAAAGCAATAATTGCAAGAGTAAACTTTAATTTAATTACACATAAATATGCATATTTAATTTATGCATTTCTGCTTTTCATTTTAAATGTTTATTAATAGTTACAAATATTATCCAAAACAAGTCTAAAGTGAAAATTTAAATTAATTTCAAATATGAATTTTCAATTGTTAAATGAAGCAAAAGATTACAGAAATTCTTTAGTAGAATATATTCATAAGTAAGATAAAATTGCCCGCTTAAGTCTGACTGTTGTTTGCATGAAGCGTTTTCATGTACTGACCGAATAAAATGTCTAGTACCGTCATCTACATAAAAATTAGAATTTATATGAAGCTTTATATGTCGTCTATCTCGGAACAGAAATCACCAGCAACAACAACGTCAGCCTGGAGATCAGGCGAAGAATCACGCTTGCAAACAGATGTTTTTTTGGGCTGAGCAAGCAAATGAGAAGTAAAGCCCTCTCTCGACTGACGAAAAGAAAGATATATAAGACGCTGATACTCCCGGTCCTACTGTATGGCGCAGAGGCATGGACCGTGATTGAGTCGGATGAGACAGCGTTGGAAGTCTTCGAGAGGAAGATTCTTCGCAGGATCTTTGGTCCTATTAGAGTCGGCGACGAATTTAGGTCCCGTATGAACCGCGAGCTGTACGAGCTATTCAATGAGGTTGACATAGTCCAGCGCATAAAATTCCAGCGGCTGCACTGGGCTGGGCACCTCATTCAAATGGACGAAGGAGCTCCAGCACGCATGGTTTACATGGGGGGCCCAAACTTGATTGGTGGACGCCGACATAGAGGACGACCGGGCACTCGATGGAATGACCAGGAATGCAGAGATCTCTCCGTACTTGGCATTCAGAACGACTGGCGCCAGCGCGCACAGGATTATGGAGGCTGGCGCGCTTTCCTGGACGCGGCCATGACCGGTAGACGGTTGACGGCCATTTAAGTAAGTAAGTAAGAAGCTTTATTTAGAGTAACATTTAGCGTTTATTTCATTAAAATCGAACTGCGGAGTCAAAAGATATTAATGTTAGAATATAAATTTCTTAGCTTGACAAAAATTGCTAAGTACTAACGCTTTTCAAACTGTTAGTGCTTTTTAAACCTATGACATTTATGCTACTCAAATTGTATCCAATTCAAGTGCTTGAAACTTTATGTATATGCAGATGTGTGTAGGTTTATTGAATACCTAAATTTTTACATAAAGGACTCTAAGTGCTTGGTATATGGTATGGAGCAAGAAAGGCGTGAGTTTTGAGGATATTGAGAGGTATGCGATAAAGATGAAGCTCGAAAATTTTTTCAAAAAGTCAAACGAAGGTTTTAAACCTAGATTACAGATTATGGAAGTGTCATCTTTAAGAAAGGAGACCTCACCAACAACTTCGGAATAAGTCTCATTTATATCGGATATAAAATTCTGTCGCACTTATTGTGTTATAGGCTGAGTTTTTAGACGCCCTTTCTCCAATAGGTATCCCTGCAAATATCGTAATGATGCTGTCACACACCCAAAGCATTGGCAGGGTAGGAAAAAAGCTTTTCGAACCCTTTGATACTAAGAGTGGTTTTAGGCAAAGTGATGCGCTGTTGCCGATTTTTTTTTATCTTTTGATGGAATACGAAATATGTACGACAGTGTCTAAAATCGGGTTCGAACTTCTTACACTTTTTATCTACACAACAACAAGTGATACCGGGTACTCGATCACCAAATATTCATTGTCGACTGCAAATTTCCTCTCAACATCCACATATATACCTGTGAATTCCGCGATGGGCGCACCACGAATCAAATTGACCAAGTGCTGACTAACAGGTGTTTCGAAAACTACCTCATGGACGTGTCGGCTCATATAGAGGCCGATGTGTACAGTGATCACAATCTGATTGTATGACGACTACGTCTACGTCCAGAAGGCATTAGCAAATAAAAGCCTGTTTACGTTGCTTTAACACCGGCCATGCTCTAACTTTATCAGGAAGATCTTTCTTCTCTCCTAGCGCGTCGCAATTTTACACCAACTTGAAAGCAAATCAAATTGCTGGCTTGCAGCACTTCATAAGGAAGCCTTGATTAAGTAATAGTACCTGGAATCTGATTGAAGACTGCAGGTTACTTAAGACACAATTAAATGTATTACGTGACCGAAGTAACCTTCGTCGATCATATAACGAAGTGCAACTCATACACCCTACATCCCATTAATTGCGAAGCATGGATATCTGCAAACATCCTAAATGACTGGAAGGATGAGGGTGATCGTCATCTTAGTCAGAATTTCGCCAACATTAAACACCCAATTACGGCGAAAACTGAAAACTGAATGGATTCCGACTAAAGCGATCACACAAACACACTACGCATCATTGTGAAACAATTGGTCGAATGGAGTTCGCCGTCATACCTACTTTTTGTGGACTTCGAATGCACGCTTGAGACCATCAACATAAACGCGATTTAGAGCCTAGGGATAGGGCTAGGTCAGTTGATAGAAGCTGTTGGAGGGCATTTGTGTTTGCCCTATGTTCCAACTAGGAGCGATACTTTAAGTCACTTTGTAAAATTAGTTCAAAGAACTAAAGAACTACGAGATACTCAACACCCGCTTGTACTTAAATTTGGTAGAGGTTATGGCAGGCTCAAAATATTCTATTAAAGAAAACCTATATAGACAAATGCTACAAAAGAAAAATGAAAGACATTCGGAGTTCTATTGAAAAGAAGAACATATGACTTTCAACCGATAAATTGGGATGTGTTGTTGCGAATTTGGTAATTGGAAAGTTGGATGAGCACGAACCTTTAATATCTTATTTGATACTCTGGCTATGTAGCTCTATTTGTTAATAACTCAGTGCTAGAATTTTGAACTTCTTGATGCTACAATAGATTTCTTATGTATTTAAAAAATATTCTATTCACGATTGGTTCACGCAGCGTGGAATTAACCGATTCGCGAAATTAATACGAAAATCATTTTCACTACGGAACATGTTTATTACTTCGTTGAAGAAAGTTCCCATGAAAATGCTTGTTGAACTTTTAATACGAATTATTATCAATGGATGTCCTCTGCATACAGCTAGAAATTTTGTCAAGTACGCATTTATCTCTGTAATAATTTTAATTATTTTCAAATGATGTATTAAACTCAAACTGACTTCTTATGACTTTCTACTTTCAGAACATAATTGCAGCAAAAATTATTTACACGTGAGTAATGATAAATGTCAGCATGTAACAGCTCATTAACTAAAGGCGTTAAAACTCGTTGGCAAATGTATGTACAAATAATTACACTTCTTGATAAACGTATTCAGTAAGCATTCAACTTGGACGAGCTACAAACTAGCAGACGACTAGCAACAAGACGAGTTTACTTCGAGTCAATAGGAGACATTGATTGCTACTTGACTAGAATTACGACTTGCACTTATATAACATTTTAATGACAAGTCGTATCTAAGCAAGAACAGCAGCAGCAGCAGTAGCAGCCGCATCCATATATAGACATTGTATAGATACAAACTTAGATGTGTGATTGCAAGATACAAGATACTTAGATACAAGAAAGGCAACTGTGTACGCATATACATAACTACCGCTGCTTCCGTTAGCAAAGGCTGCCTGCCATCCTTATAAAGATGCTACTCAGTTTACAAACTGGTTACTGGACAGCTGCTATTTCATGATCAGACCCTCCCCAAGGAGTAGCGGCAGCAACAGCAGCGGCAGCTTCTATAGCGCAATCCAAGCAAATGATTATTTTATAAGATTGGCGTCTTAAGATTCTCTAATGACTGCTTCTGCTGCTGCTGCTGCTACTGTTTCTGTTGCTGTCATTTAAGCGTTAGCCCCAAGTTGATGAACTTTTAACAAGATAGCACCATTGTTTTATTAATCTCTTAATAACTCCAACGCGGTGACGGATGACGGCGGCGACGGCAGCGGGTTGGCGGCCACAGTAAAAGGTGACAATACCCAAAACGCCGCAAAGGAAAAGAAATGAAAAGCCACCGGAAAAAGGTATCGCGCGCATACAATGAAATAATAACCAGTGAAACGCGGGCGCTAAAGGACCAAAAATAACAAAATGAGCAAATGCCGGAGCGTTGGCGTCCACGACACCGGCAACCTTTTTAGATTCGTGACAAAAATTTCGCATTGCGATAAACAAGACGACAAAAAAATCGCATACGAACGTAAAAAAAGAAAATTAACAACTAAGAAAAAAATGTAAACAAGAAAAAATTTTAGCTTTTGGTGGCAACGAATTTGAGATACACTCTATTTGAATTTAAATTCCGCCCTTTAAGTGGTGCGATTTGGAGCTTTATGGAACATTTTCTTAAAATTTATAAAAAAAATTCTTCAAATTTAGCATTTCTATCACCTCATATAAACCCACCCATGTCCCAACCACACTTAGGAAGAGGGTTTGCCTATACATTGTATACAGAGTAACTGCAGCAGGTATAGAAAATAGTCTACAATACTCATTTACCCACTAAGTGGTCTCCAATATTTTTTCTGTCTGTCACAAACTATCCGTCAAACTTAAAATACTCCGTGTAAAGCGCATAAAACTAAATGGGAAGCTGTTAAAAATGGAAAGAAAAGACCAACGCGTCAAAAAGCGCCCGAAAAAAACTGTCACAAACAACAAAAGTAAAAGCATAAAATGCAAAGAAAAAACGCACAACAGCAATGAATAAGTGAGTAGCGCAAAAAGCGTGAATGGCAGAGCCAGAGAGTAGAAGTTCAGGGAAAAAGACGAACAAAATAAGAAAGAAAAAAAAAAGCGCAAAGCACAAATTGCGGTCAGCATTAATTAAAAAATAGTAACACACACCTGCACATTTGTAAAAATAGAAGAAAATGGAAAGAAACACAGCCGCCGAAAAGAAAAGCCTCTACAAAAGAGAACTACAAAAGACAAAACAAAAAAAAAATAGCATAGCAGAAACAAGAAGCAACAAAACGCATCATGAAAAAATTGGCGCGCGAGAAGACCCAAAAATAAAGATGAAGGCGAAAAGAGAAAGCATTTCTTTGTCTGGCTACTAAAGGAACTAAAGAACAAACAGAACAAACAACAACCAACAACAATCATGGCGGAGTATGCCAGAATTTAAACAATTCTCTCTCCCCACTCACTATACTACCGACACAGTTATTGACGCTTTTTTTTACTTGCTACCCTGGAGGATTTGGCGTTGTTGGCCGATTTAAAAAATTTAAAATTAACGAACTTTTGCCAAAAAAAAAAAAAAAAAAAAAGATATAAGCACTCAGGCAAAACGCCTGCAGGTAGGCTACTCTAATAGCATATACACACACACACACACATATAAATGTGTATACATATACAGTGTAGTAGCTATGTATTGTATTGTATTTGTATGGTTTGTAGCTATAAATGCAGTCGTGCTGAACGGCTCACAGTTTCAGCTTAAAGTGGCCATATTTTTGAAATTTTTTTATTCTCCAATTGAAGTTATTATTTTTTGACTTTGTATATGGAATAATATGGAAGGTTGTTAATATAGAATCTTTAAAAGTTAGCTAGAAACATAAAATGAGGAATAATAGATTCAATAATAGGTCTGACTTTGTTCTAGTTACCTGGCTAAACCAACATATTACCAATAACATTTTTAAATTCAGAAATATATAACGGAACAATCTTCTATCATCCCTAGACAAAGGATCTTTACACTTTTGGAAGCTAACAAAAGTCATAAAGAAGAAACAAGTCAACCAACCGATATTAAAAGACAACATTACGTTTTTCTCAACCCAGTCTTAATTGTATACCCTGAAGTACTTATTTTCAGTTGCTATCGCTGTTTTGTAGATTCACTTGAGTTATTAACTCCCAGTCCAGTCCTAAGGATTCGTACTTCCCTTGAACTCATAAAAATAACACAAAGTTTTCTTATAAAACTGGCTCCTCGCCGTACATGTAGGAAAAATCAAATAACAGGCGATGGACATAAGCCGAATGAGTCCCAAATCAGTCCTATATAATCAGTCCTATATAATGAACTAATCTCAGATTTTTCTATTTTCGCAGACGACACAGCCAAACTTCACACTTCATATTCACAATCCAAACTCTATTAATTCGTGTATCATAGATAAAACTTCATGACTTAACATCGAAAATTAAATAGATCTACTGAGATCAAATTTTCAAGTTGTTTTTTTTATAGGATCGCTCAGATATGAAAAAAATTGGCATATTATTAAACTTCAAGATACCCAAAATAAACTATTAAAAAATTGTCTAAACGAGGTCGACTAAACTGAATAATAAATAACATAGTGGTAGAGTCTTATACAAAACAACCTACAAAGAGTTGGTATAATTAAAAGAAACATGGAGACTTTAAAAATAGCCAAGATATCAAAGTTTTTGGTTCACGGGTCACGTTTTTCAATCGTAGGGTAACGTGCCTGAGATGTATGTCGCGCCATCTCACTTTACTATATTTGGTTGATTCGCGCGAATAATAATCAATTATAATGCCTCCTAAATGTGAAATTGGATCCTTATCTAATCGTGGTCTTCACTTTCTTATCGCTAAAATCAACATACATATACACTTTTGTTACTTCCCACTAATATAGAAATTATCAAAGGTTGTTCCAAACAAGAAACCTCACGTGCCTGCGAACGAATCTCATTCATACAAACCCATTAGAACGAGATAAAGCCACAATTTTGTTTTTGCTCCGTCAGTCAGAATCAAAAAATTTATCAGAGAAAACTTTAACCAATGTAAGTCTACGGGAGTGGTCCTCTTGGAACTGGCCACATTTATAAAATAACTGTTAAACTCTCTAAAAACAAACATAAATTCAAACCGTCCCATATCTCTTAATTCACGCTGCACCAAAACTCTCGACAAAATAGTAACAACAAACCGACTGCGGTTCACTGAGAACCGGTAAACAGAGTTTAAGAGGAGAAACCAGATATGTATATGATAGTCTACTTGCATTACCTCTTATCTTCATAACTCTCTACAAGAAACAACGTTTCTATTATTTGCCTTAATCAAAAGAAAAATTATGCATTCCTATCCTAGAGCTGTAGACGCTTCCGGGTCTACCAACCAAATCTTTAACCAACGTAAACCAAAAAATGACGCCATACCGAAAAATTACCCCCTACTGATGCTATTGATATCAGCCAACACAACCTCCACAAAATCTCAACACGGCCTTCAGTTTACTCAGAAAAATTTTTCGAATTAAAACAATCTCTTTGAATTTTATGAATTTTTTACACTGACGAATCCAAATCCTTTTGGCATTTATAACGCCTACCTTACTATTCCTCCATTTAAGCTGCCGAATAAATTGTCATACACAACGGTTCCCTGCTGTTGTGTATTATTTTTGATGGGTTTCGTACCACGATTCGCGTAATCTTTTGCATGCGTCTGCACGAGCTGACCAACGAGTCGTTGGTAGACTTTTGACGGTGAAATAGGTTTGAAGGAGTTCCCAATGCTGTTGCAAATTTTTTCAATCTGCTGATGATATATATCTCACGTTAGTGCCCGTACATGTCGATCTTCCAAAAGGAAGTGACGCTGTTTGCTTGCGCGATACACAAGAAAACAGTCTCCACTCATTGGTCTAGCGGTGAATGAGGACAAGACGAAGTACTTCTCACACGCCGTCATCGCCTATTAGAGAATTTCAACTTTAATGTTGTACAAAAATTAGTCTACCTTGGATCCAACTGGGCAAGCAAATTAGAAGTAAAGCCTCTGAATGAGCTGTTCGATGAGCTTGACACAATCCACATGAAAAAGGCGAGATCTATACTTGGCATTCATAAAAACTGACGACAGCGTGCACAAGACCAAGCAGCTGTTCCGCCTTCTTAAATGCGGTCATGACCGAAAGATGTAAATCCGGTGTAAGATGTAAATAAGTCCCTGCTCTATTATTGTGGTGGTATTATATGTTTATGATGGTTTGCGACCGCTCTATATGTATAAATCAGAAAAACTTTATCTAACCACAACCAGCGACGGAATCATATCTAGTCTCGCCACAACTATAATAGCTAATAAATATCAGAATTCTTTTCTACCTCATATTCATCTATTCAACAATTTTTCCATCCGAAATTAGAGCAGTTCATAATTCATTCCTTTTAGCAAAAAACTCACAAACTTTTCCGTAATTTACACTGACTCTCTATACTCAATAAAAGCGTTTGATAACCCTTTAGATCAATATTTTTGTACCTCCCAAATAGGGCAAATATTTGCCGTATGCTCTCCGCGCAATAAGTTAATATAGATATCCAGTGCCCAAGGACATGAAAAATTTGATGAAGAGTTTAATAAAATCTATAGAAATTTTAAATGTATTCACCTCAGACATATATGGTCACCCTGCGGCTGCAATAAGCCAGCACCGACGCTTTATAGGCTTTAATACATTTTCTTTTTAATACTTATTTCCAATTCAATAGCCGTGCCGGCATCGATTCCGGTATTGGTTTTCTTAGTGGAAACGCGTGAAAAATCTTAAAACCAAAAGGACTTTTCACTTTCCATTTTCAATGGCCAAAGCGCTCCGAACAAACAGCAGCCAAAGTCCACTTCAAGTTAAATAAAAAGTAGAAGAAACTAAAATAAATAAAAAATACAAAAAAAAAGGAGCGTGCAGCAACTTTTTTAATATTTTTAATTTTAGGGCAACGCACGAACGCACAAAGCAAGGCAACAACTATAAGGACACAATGCTTAAGAGCAGCAGCAGCAGAAAAAGGCAAACGAAACGAAAGAAATACTTTTTTATGGTTTTTGGCGTAGTTTACATAGCAGATGTGACCGGAATAATTAACAATAGTGACCCAAATATGCGCGCAGCAGAGAACAATGTGCGGAAAACTGCTTAACACTTGGGGCGGAACAGTGACAAATGTGCGAGACAATCATTAAAAGAAAAATTGCAAGCTGCTGCTTTCAATTTTATGGCATAATAAAACATTTGAATTTTATAAAGCATCGTAGAACTAATGACTTGGGACATGTATACACGAAATATTATAATGCAAAGATAGCAGGAAACTTGTGGTTTAGCTTTTGCAATTTGCGGTTTTCCTTTACTGCTGACTGAACGAACTCAAGGAGTAGCTGTTGGCGAGAACTTGGCCCAGTTGCTGTGGTCAGTAGTCACAGTTGTTTGTAGCAAAGCCAACTTGAAATTTTAAACTGGTTTTTAGTTAAGGGTACGACTACAATTGATTCCTTACGTGCGAGAATGCTGCAGCGCAGAAAAAGTTAACGGCGGCAGCTACTAAGCAGCAGCGTATAAGAGTAATAAAATGCGCACTTGGAGCTGCAGAAAACAAGTTTTCATGGTGAATATGTCCAACAGGTTTCTGCTGTGCAAATCCCACAGGAGTCAAAACGAAAAACTGCAAGTGAAAAATGAGTGCAAAATGTTTAAACAAAAACAAATAATTGAGTAAAACTCATTTGCAAGAGTAATAACTCAAACCTGAAACTTCCAAACCGCTGCCGTAGTTAACAGTAAAAAAAAAAAGTTACTTTGACTATTTGCGCGCGTATCCAACAAGGCTGTGTATTCTTCTGTATTTTTTTGTACAAAATTATATTATTTAATTGTTTTTAATACAACTAATTTATTTTAGTTTTTACGCTTAAGCCGATAGTTGACATATGTTGCATACGCAACGCAAACAACGCATATAATGCTTCCTTCCAGTTGTTGTTGTTGTCGTCTACTTCAACTTCTTCTTGGGACGCAAGTTGTTGGTGTGTCCGCACTTCTTCTTGCGGCAATTGGTGGCACGTGGATGCAGACGTGCATAGCACTTGCGGCAGATCATCTTGTCGCAGTTGTATTTCTGTGCCAAGATACGCAACGATGGCTCAATGATACCACCACGCAGACGGAGCACCAAGTGCAACGTTGATTCCTTTTGAATGTTATAGTCGGACAGTGTGCGACCATCTTCCAGCTGCTTGCCGGCAAAGATCAAACGTTGCTGATCTGGTGGAATGCCCTCTTTGTCTTGAATCTTAGCCTTGACATTTTCGATGGTGTCAGAAGGCTCCACCTCCAAGGTGATGGTCTTGCCGGTAAGGGTCTTAACGAAGATCTGCATGTTTCGTGTGTGCTTGTTTCTGCAAAAAAAAACACAAAAAGTGAAATTATTAAATAGTTAAATTAACTATTATTTTGTTTATTTGTTTCAACTGTTGCCGCCGCCACACATGTTAATTTCTTATTTTTTTTTTCAGGTTATGTTGCACACTACACGTAGCATTTTTTACAAAATTTATTATGTATTTTATATATTAACGCTTTGTGTGCACTTACACAGCAGCGCAAACAGTTTAATAATCAATTTATGCACAATTTATGTTACACTTTTTGCATTTAAGCATTTATTTTTGCAAAAAACATTAACTCACCGAAAGAAACGTGCAGTCGAATTCTAATCACACAAAAGAAAAGGAATTTCCCAACATGGTTTGTTGGGAAATTTATGGTATTTTGTGTTGCTTGGTAGCACTGTCTGTTTGTTGTAAGTGCTGCCTATGTGTTAAAAAAATGTGCCACAGCTGCGGAAAAATATGGAAAAATGGGACCAAATTGATAAAAAAAATTTAAAAATACTATTTCTTTTGCTTATAGTTTTAATAAATATGTTGAATAATAACATATTTAATTATATTTTAGCACTTACATAGCATTGAATATGCAAATATATAAAAGGTTTTTTTTAAATGTTTGAGTTTTGTCGCAACCTCAGTGTTGAAAAGCAGCGCACGGGAATTTATTTAAAAATATGCCCAATGAGTTTTGTTTGATAGAGCATTTGGTTAGCACAGGCGTGTAAGCAGGATGCATAGATACGGTATTTTATAAATATCCCGCCTTATAGACAAACAGTTGTGATCAGTAGAATAGCAACGCTTTATGAAAATAAAGATCTTTTTTTTTTAATATATGTATTTTAATGCAAAAATAGATCTTGTAAGCAAAGTAGAGGCAGCGAGAATGATAACGAATGAGACACAAAAAAAAAAAAAAATTATTTTATACCATTTTAAACAAGAATTTTAAACATTAAAGAATTTGTTCATACATTTTTGTCTACATGGCTGCATATTTTAGTCGTCTCTTTTTTTAAAGAAAAATTTTATTATTATTTACTTTTAACTTGCTTTTTTATACTCAATTTTACTTCAAATGAATAATTCAAAAAATAGGTCGATGATTGGAGAGCCTCAAAAGACGAGTCGTACTTCTGAGCTGGTATCCGAAAATTGCCAGAAAGATGAAAAAATGTAGTGGCCAGAGATGGAATCTTTCTTTTAAAAGTTCTCGCCTAAGATATGTTCAAAAACAATTTCATAAACATGAACTG
Organism: Leucophenga maculata; assembly: GCA_035044805.1. Taxonomy (NCBI): domain Eukaryota; kingdom Metazoa; phylum Arthropoda; class Insecta; order Diptera; family Drosophilidae; genus Leucophenga; species Leucophenga maculata. The sequence goes on along the minus strand of JAWNNP010000005.1, from coordinate 1,139,603 downwards.
TTGAATGTTTTGTGTTTAATTTTTTTTTTAATTTTCTTTTTTTTCTTAATTTTCTCTCTTGAATTATTTTATTTAATTAAATTATTTTATTTATCCTTCGCGGTGCATTTTCTTCAATTGTTTTGGTTCACATTTGAGTGTTTGTAAATGTTCAACGTTTTTTATTCGTTTTCCAACACACACACATCACTGTCAGAAGTCAGTGTCAATTACAGAAATCAGCTGACTCGAGCGAGCCAAGGAGGTTATTGAGAACAAATGACTGGGTAGAAAAAAAAAGAGGCAGAGAAAAAACGTGAACCAAAAAAAGAAATTGGTTTGTTAAATTAAAGTCGCAAGCGGTGACGTGTACATAGTAAATACACGATATGTCAAACAACGAGCAGGAGCAGCCTGCCGGCGGGGGAGAGGTAACTTAACGCTTTAAATGTTATTTCATTAAATGTATTTTGCCAACTAAATTTTTTCTATTTTTTTTTTACGCTGCGCGATGTTTGCTTAGCTTGCTGCTGCCGGTGATGGACAGGCAGAGAATGCAGCGGCTGATGCACAGCAGGAACAACGGCAGCCCACACGCATGGAATCGTTTTTTGCTATGACCAAATCGCTAATTTTGCGCGCGTTAATTATTTATTTTGTTAGTTCATTCTTCCGTCGCCCGCAGCAAAATGCCAATCAAACGAATCAATCCGTTGCAAATGCGGGCCCGAAAATAGCCGCTTGGAATTACTTTGAGAATGGTACACTGTTCGATTTGCATGTTTGGCTGTCCGAGAATGAGCACGAAGTCGATTTTCAACAGAAATCGAATTTTCTCTGGTTACAGGAAGATATTACATACGGCGATTGGCAATCGGGTCCGACGCGTGATGGCATCTATACGCACAATTTAAAGCTGAAAGCCAGCCATCAGTTGATGCACAATGGCAGTATTTATATGCATGCATTTGTCACACGCGCCGGTGAGAGTCCGGATCCGTCGAAAGAGAATTATGCCAAACATGGCTTTATGGGACATCAGGGACGCCAGCTGAACAAATTTAAACGTCTGAAAATGAATCGTAACTACAATCTTTTGGCTAGTGAGCAAGAGAAATTGGCGCATGAATTGGAGCAGGCGCAGTTTAAGGATCAAATAGTCTCACATTGGCATCCCAATTTAACCATTAATTTAGTTGTGGATCAGACCAACTGGTCGCAGGGCAGCGTGCCTCCACCGCTGGATGAATTTGTGAAGTTTGTTGAAAATGGCAAAACATATCTGCCGATTGTGTTCGTCAACGATTATTGGAATTTGCAGCGTGAATATTTTCCCATTAATGAAACCACGCCAGAGCTCGAACTGCATTTAACATTCCAGCCTCTTGGCATGTTCAAGTGGCAACTATATGCAGCGCAACAGATGAAGAGCAAATGGACTGGTAACATGCTGGGTGAACTGATGACTGCAGGCGTCACGGAGGAGAACGATGACGATCAGGATTCGTTAAAGGAGACAATGCTTGATACGAATATTTATTTGCTGGGTCTGACTATTGCGGTCTCGATTCTGCATTCAGTATTCGAATTGTTGGCATTCAAAAATGATATACAATTCTGGAATAATCGTCAATCGCTTGAAGGTCTCTCCGTGCGTTCGGTTTTCTTTGCCGTATTCCAATCGCTCATTGTGTTGCTGTATGTTTTGGATAATGAAACAAATTTCATGATACGCTTGTCGTGCTTTGTTGGTCTGGGCATTGAAATCTGGAAGATACACAAAGTGGTCGATGTCAAGTACGATACGAATAACAAAATCTTCGGTGTGTTGCCCAAAGTAAGCTTCAACGACAAAGGCTCATATTCCGACAGCCAGACGAAGGAGTATGATAATCTTGCTTTCAAGTATCTAGGCTGGGCATGTTTCCCGCTGCTCATCGGCTACTTTGTATACTCACTGCTTTATAACGAGCACAAGGGTTGGTACTCCTTCGTACTGAACATGCTATACGGCTACCTGTTGACCTTTGGCTTCATCATGATGACGCCTCAGCTATTCATCAACTACAAACTGAAATCGGTTGCGCATATGCCATGGCGCATGATGACCTACAAATTTCTTAATACCTTCATCGACGACATCTTTGCATTTGTCATCAAAATGCCGACAATGTACAGATTGGGCTGCTTCCGTGATGACATAATCTTCTTTGTGTTCCTCTATCAGCGTTGGCAGTATCGCGTCGACTACAAGCGACTCAATGAATTTGGCTTCTCCGGTGAAATGGAGCAGCAAGCTGCAGCCAAGAAAATACAAGGTGCGACGCCAGCCGGTGCCATCGAAGCGAATGGCGAAGCCGCTCCTCCTACCGCGGCTGCTGCTGCCGCTCCAAAGTCCGCTACACAAAAGAAGCAGGATTAGATTAGGCGTGGTAGATCGATCGAATGGTATTTGTCTGTATTTAGCTATCCAACTCATTAGTAGAACAATTTTTAAATGCATATTCATGTATTGTATGTATGTGTGTACGTATGTATATCAGAATTTATTTAGTTTCCAAGTAACAGAAAAGACAGAAACTGCTGCAGTAGTGAACTTAAGAGTATCTAGAACACTGTATCTTTTATCTATTGTAATTTTTATTTGGTTTCGCTGACAGCAAGCGCTGCATGCGGTTTATGTTCGAGTAAATAAAGATATTAAGCCAAATTTGTTGTTGTCTATCTTATTATGAGTTACTAATCAAGTTTTTTGTTATCATCAATATTTACAAAGGTGGTTCGTTAATTAATTTTGACTTCTTCGCTACTATAATTGTTTCCAAAATAGAATATTTGGAAATATGTACTTCAAAACAGATGAAAAGAATTTGTACTTGCTTGAGTTGAAAATGCGAAAACTGCAAAAAGTCATACCACGAATTTCGGGATATATTGGAGAGGGCATTGATCTTGCATCAGTATTTTACGCTTTTTCCAGTTGCTTTTGATAACATCTCATTATTTTAAATGACATATAAAATACTAATAACTAAATGGACTTTTCTGTGTCCGTAAACTGAGCGACAATTATTCAAGACCAGCAGCAAGGAAATAGTTAGGAGTATGCTACATAAGGTATGGAGTGTGCAAAATAAGTTCCGATGAAAGCATTCCCAATATCTGGAACCTCAGTGTTCATTATCCTATTTAAACTTGGCCGCTTTGCGCCAACTACCGCGAAATAACGTACCCCTTGATACCAAGAGAAGTTTCAGGCATTGTGAAGCGCTATTGTGCGATTTGTTCAATCTTCTGATGGTCGTACAAACATAATATGTCGTGTTCAATCTTCCAAAAAGAGTGATGCTGCTCGTGTACGCTGTTGACATTGATAATAAAGACATTAAAGACGTCGCAGATTGAAAAACAGTCTCGGCTCATGCGTGTAGTTGCGAATGACAACAAATTGAAGTACTTGGTGTGGTCTCGCACGCTGTTGTCGCGTCTTGTGGTGATGCAGACAGAATTTTAACTTTAATGTTGTAGAAAACTTCGTTTATTTTGGATCCGAATTAACCAGCGTCAACGTAATGTAGTAAAGTCCTCTCTCGTGAGACTAAAATTTAGATCTACAAGACGCAGATACTCTCGGTTCTACTGTATGACGCAGAGGCTGGGCCTTGATGGAGTCAGATGAAACGGATTTGAAAGTGTTGGATAGTAAGATTCTTATCAATATTTTTAGTTCCATTAGAGTCGGCGACGTGTTTAGGTTCTGTATAAACCGTGACCTAAGTATGTAATATAATTTTGGTTAAAAAACAAATTAAAAAGGTTTCTCAACATATTTTGAAATAATTTAGAACCCGATCGCACAGAAAAATTTCATCAAAATCATTTAGGAGGAGTGACATAACCAGACGGGACATAAATCCACAAGGGGTCAAATTCATTGACTTCCAAGGGGTCAAGTCCATTGACCCTAAGGGGTCAAATTCATTAATATCTAAAATCGTCAAGATTATTGACCGCCAAGGGGTTAAGTTGATTGACTCCGAAGGGGTCAAGTACGTTGACCTCCCAAAAGGTCAAGACAATTTAGCCTCCAAGGGGCTAAGTACATTGACCCCAAAGGGTCAAATCCATTAAGCCTCAGGGAGAGGTCAATTACCTCCGTCTGGAGAGGTCAATTACATTGGCCAGAGGTCGATGACTTTAGCCAGAGATCGATAGCCTTGGTGGTCAAAAGAGATAATAATAACGAGTCAAGTCCATTTATCCTCCAAGGGGCCAAGTATATATTGTAGATATAATATTTATGTACTTAAATCACACCGCTTTTAAAAAAATAAACAATTTCTTTGAAGCATATGCTGCAATGAACTTGATTGTATTGGGCGGGGCAACGTTCCCTCCGAGTTCGACCAGTTCGAGTTCATAATGTAATATTCTTCCGGTCCCATTAACACGTAAACCAAATATCACCCATGTACCTACTATAGATGCATAGATATAACGAATTTTGTTTTGCGCTTATATGGTTGGGGGCATTGCCCACTCTGATTTCTAACAAACTCATAATCTTCTCCCGTTCGCTTTCACATGTACACCAAATATCATCCCAGAACCTCAAATCGTTGGAAAGATATGACGAATATTTTTTATTGCTTGTGTGCCTAGGTTCTCGACATTTAATGGGTTAAATACGGGTTTGCTTTATACTCGTTTTTTTTTAATATCGCAATAAATAATTATTTCGGACTGGTAACCTGAGAATTAATTTAAAAACATTTTAGTTATAAAGTTGCTCATATTTTTTTATTTATTATTAATATTAATAAAGAAAAAGGTAGTCCAAACCAGTAAATCGCAGTCAACTTGATGTTAACTCACTAAACTGACCCTTTACACAGTTGCCCTTATTAATGAAAAGTGTCTGGCAACACTTACACTCTAGGTGCAAAACAGCTGTTCGCAAGTGAAAATTTTACAGACTGCAATTACAAATATTTTTTGTTTATTTAATAAATTGCATAGATTTTATAATAAAATAATTGCATTTCAACATATTAAAATAAACAATAAAATTAATTAAACAATAAAATTAAAATTACAAACGCAAATTGCTTGAAGAGCTCAATATGGAAAACATTTGCAGTTGTTGTTGACGTCAACACAAATTGCGCACAACAACAAGAAAAATCATAAACAAAAAACTTAATTAATTTTACGTGCTAATTAAAACTCTGCCAAAAACGCTAAGCAATGTATTCCGAGTGGGCTTCATTGTCTGCACAGATTACGGCAAACAGTTGCGGCGCACAATGTTATAGTGTGCTGAATAAATTTCCAGCCTCGGCGGGACGTGAGGTGGCGGTATCGGTGGTGAAGCAGCTTGCAACAAATCTTGGTATTACACAGAACGCAGAGCCCAGTCATCTGGTTAAAGATGAAGAGGTGAGTAATAAAAATGTAAATAAAAGTTATAAATAAATTATTAATAATTTGTTTACACTTACTAGGTCAACTGGTGCATGGATGTTATCTGCTTCGGTTTGTCGCTGCCATTGCAAGAGCATGAGACCATCAAGGATTGTGTAAATGTCTACTGCGAATGGCTAACAGCATTGCATCCACAGCCACGCATTAGTGTGCCGAAGCCCATTTGCGAAGACGCAAATCTCTATTGCCGCAAGATAATCAATCATTTTCACAATTTATTTGTGCCGCGGCAAGGTGAAAGTAAGCAAAACAAATAATAAAATTAATTTATTTTTACTAATTTAAACTAAACACAAATTGCAACAAAACTAAACTAACATTTACACTACAATTAAATATTTTCAAGTCTTACCATTTTTATATCAAACTGCGCTGGGTAGGTGCCAAAATCTTTGCTGCCTTAGATTTGTTTACTTATGTAAAATTTTGTTAAAACTTACTTATAGGTGCCGACACTATCAATCGACAGGCCGTGCTCTGCCATCGTGTGCTGCGCACATTGCAACAAACAGCACAAATCTCACAGTGCATGGATCGTCAGACATGGGATGCATTATTACTGTTTTTGCTGGCTATAAATGAAATACTGCTGGCGCCGCCTACGGTAAAAGATGACGTGGGCGATCAATTGTGCGAGCGTGTGCTCTCTGTGCTCTTCGAAGTTTGGTTATTGGCATGTGTACGCTGTTTTCCATCGCCTTCATTGTGGAAAACGCTGCAAGAATCATGTGCCATGTGGCGACATCGTGTTGCACTTGTTGAACAATGGAATCGTGTAAATCTTGCACTAACAGCGCGGTTGTTGGAGTTTAGTTATGGTGCTGCATTTCCGGTGCTGAAAATACGTGAGTTTTTATTGTATTCTATTAAAAACATATAGATTAAACTTAATTACTTCATTTTTAAACAGCCGATGAGGATGCTTTACTTATACCAGCCATTATGTCAAACGATTGCGTTGCACAGACCTGGTATCGCTTTCTGCGCATGATTGGCAATCCTACCGCGCTCTGTTCGCCACATGTCATCAGCAAATCTTCACATTTTGTGCAATGGGCACTAACGCACGATAAAGGCGCTGAAACGTTTCAACATCCCTGTCTGCAAATGCTGCCACAAATATTTCTAAAAGCAATCAAAGGCATCTCCAGTCAAGTGGATGCTTTCTTAGGTAAACTATATAGGCGGTATAACTATATACAATATAAGTTGGTGGTTGTAACTACAGCTAAAGATTTAATAAGTATAGTATCTACACTTGCAGCGCATAGGCTATATTAATTACTTTTTTTTAAATCAAATTGCTCCTCTAATTCTTCTTTACTCCTCTACACAATATATACGCATGTCTGCTATACAAACAAAATTTATACTAGGCATTTATGTCTCACCGCCGCATCATACGGAGGATATTGTTACAAATCTACTTGATATACGGCTTTCATTGAATGAGGCTACATCCACAACATTGCAGCAGTTTATACACTCAAATAGCATTTCGAATATTAGCAGCAGCTCCGCATCAAATCAGCCGCATCAGCACCAGCATCATCATCATATACCGCATTTGCATTTACACGGTGCTGGACACTTTTTGCGTGATAATTTTATAAGTGGCTCTGCTAGTTCTGCACTTAATGCCATAATGGGTCATCATCACAGCTACAACAACAACAACAACAGCGGCAATAATAATAACAGCTCCTCGCCTACCAATATACATGCAGCTGGTAGTGCCAGCGCTGGCGGTAGTCAGTCTGCCGGCGTGTTGGGCTCAATATCCTTTAATACAACAATACAAAATGCTACAGCTTCAACATCTTTGGGTAATACTTCTACCACTGCCGTTGATGGTGCATGCACTAGCGCACAACTTCCCTATTCACCAACTCCACCGCTACAGCGTCGCTTGGCCAAAAGCTTCAGTGTTGCACCGAATATGATTTCGCAGCAGAAGGGTGCGCCGCAGTCTCAATTTGTTAAATGTTCTTGTTGTGCTTAACCGTGTTTTTTAGTTACTTTTGCTGATTTTAATTTCATTTAATTTATTTTTTTTAGCATATTTAATACACAAAACACTTCACCACACGTTTGTCGTCTAACCAACAAAATGATAAAAACATTTATTCTAAGTTACGATTCGTTTGTATTGCGCTTAAGTTTGCTACTAAATAATTTATAACGCCCACAATTAGCTGCATGTCGCTGTGCGCGCGCTTATCATTATTTAATATATTAATCGATTCTCTGCTATTCAATACTTTTTCTAGGCCTCAGCAAAACTTCACTTATTGGTGCTGGTACACGCAATGCAGCTGGAACGTCAACGACGGCGCCGTTGACGCCCACCTCGGGTCCACCGTCAGCAAGCAGTGTAACATGTGTGTATATAGCGCGCGTTATCTATGCATTTTTCCGACTAACGACATATGTTTAATTTTTTTATATATACAGCATTACCCTCCATCGGCTTGGAGTTGCGTCCACCACTGGCAGCGGCGCGTCCAAAGTGCAACAGCATATTGCATTTATTTGGCGAATGGTTGTTTGAAGCAGCGCATATAGGAGGAGACACCTGGCTGCAGCATAGAAAGAGTATGTCTAAATTAAGATCAAGCTTTTAAGGCGCTTTACTAATATTTATTTTCCAGAACAAGTCAGCGAGGCCAGCAAACGTCCCTCCTCCATGATAATGGAGCATCGCAAAGGCAGCATATCACTGTCACAGCCGAATTCACTTAACGATCCCAGCAGTCTGCCGCCAACGTTAACCATTGATAAATATGAATCTGGACGCGCAGAGGCTATTGGTACACTCTGTAAAATTTTTTGTGCCAAAAAGACTGGTGAAGAAATCTTACCTGTCTATTTGGCACGTTTCTATATGGCGCTGCAGCAATGCTTAAAGATAACTGAGTCTAAGGAGTGCGATGAAACGCTGGCTAGTATATTACTTAATTCAGCCGATCTGTTTCGTTTGGATTTGGATGGCATACAAGTCTTGTTGCCGGCTTTTATTGCTGCTTTGGAAATCGTGCTACCCGATAAGGATTTAAAGATCAAGACACAAGCAATGGCTTTTAATAGAACCGAGCTGCGTCGCTCTTCGATTAATATTTTGCTTTCGATTTTAGTGCTGCCGCTGCATTTTCAAACATTACCCATTAGAGATTTGAGCAATGAATCATCAGAGAAGTGCGTGCCTGTTATTTTTTTTTTTAAGACTACTTTTAAAACTTTTAATTTTTCTTTATACGCTGCAGATTAATCACTTTCATACAATTGAAACCACGTCTAATGAATATATTAATGAATGCGCTGCAAGTTGAAACGGATGCACAAAATACACACATGCTGTTGGGTGGACTGCTGCTCTGCGTACAGGATGCTGTCATGTTTGAGGAGACCGAGTTGGGTGGCAATGAACATTTGCATAGTTCTGGAACACAGCATTCGACTGATGCGAATCTATTGAGCTCAGGTGAGTACCAAAAAGAGAAAAATATTCTAAATTATTATTATTTATTATTTTTGAGCTTCGCACATGTTGACTGTAATTTATTGAGGAAGGCACCATATTCGAGAATGGAATGGAAGTGTGTCTTGAAAATACATACCACGCTTGGTTATAGGTTGAAACCAAGATGTCGATCTTAATGATGGATATTATCTAGAATATGATCACTGAAGTTTGTCCGTCAACTCTTTAGTAGGGTTTTACCCTATTATTATATTATATCAAAGTTCGCCTATCTTACTTTAATCTTTTTAAACTATTTCATATAGGTCCAGATCGGACCAACAGTCGGGATAGCTCCCATACTATTCTGTATATTGCTTATATTAATTTTAACAAGTAAGGAAATACAGTCGGGCGTAACCGACTGTAAGAGGCCCTGTACCAGTTCAGGTCGCCTAACAAACATATTAAATGTTTCCCGAGCTTATGACCAAACACATGACCACTTCTCACTGCGCGAATATGAATGAAAAGAAAAGGGGGGTTGTTCAAATTCAATTGCTTATAATATCGCCATTTATTATCCGATTTTGATGAACTTTTTGGATTTGTGCTTAGAGAGACGTTATCTCTATATTGGTACACTCAAGAAGAAATTTTCACCCTAAGGGGTGATTTTATGGGGAAGGGGGGAGGGGCAAAATTTCAAAATAAACTTGTGAAATTCCGGAGCAATCCTAGTCGAATGCAAAAAACACGAAGTCTCTATCTATTACCGTTTCCGAGATCCTTTCGTTCATACAGACGGACAGACGGACATGGCTATATCGACTCCTCTTTCATTCCTGACCATAATGGTGGTAACTTTGGGGGGTCTCCGACCATTATTTCTACCTGTTACATTTGCACAAACCCAATAGGCTCTTGTACCTTCGGTACAGGGCCTAAAAATTGAATAAGTATAGTGTATACGATTTAATAATAGCTCGTGTGAAGAATTTGAGAAAGCTACGGTTAAACCGTATATAACTTGTTTCTTCTTTTAATTTTAATTTAATTAATTATTGTATTTTTTTATTATTATTATTTTATGTTTCATTATAATTTGTGCACCATCTATCATACAAATTGCTGTGCAGCGTGCTCCGAACGTTCTGCTTCCATTGTTAGTGCTGGCAATTCCAGTCTGGGCACGCACACTGTTGCCGGCAGTAGCGCTGTAAGTGGCTCTATGAATGCTTCCGCAGCAGCACGCGACAATGCCTCGCAGCATGATTATCCAAGTTTAAATATATCCGATGATGTTTCAGTGGAATTTTCACATGATTACGAAGGCACTGCTTCAGTTTATGGTAAATTTTTGTGTTGTTTTGTATAATTTTGTTGTATTACTGTTGTTGCTGTAATTAATTGCTATAAAAAAAAAACATATTAAACTACAATAAATTTTTATTTTTCTAGATAATGCACATGCGCTATTTGTGCGCGCTACCTATCTGGTCTGTCATCGCTTGATATCCTCATGGAAAACTGATCTAAATGTTTCCTTAGCTGCTTTGGAGCTACTTTCAGGACTTGCTCGTTTACATATTAGAGACTCAGGTTTGTATTAACTAATTTGCAGCGCTTAGTTAATGCTTTCTGTGTGTTTTGTATATGAAAATCATATCTTTTTTCTATTAATATTTTATAAATCTTATCCCTTTTATTTTGGCCGCCGGAATGTCTAAACCTTGCATGTTGTACACGCACACGCACACTGACACACACACATTTCTCACAATTTTGTACAAAAAAAAAATCATTTATTTTATATGCAATTTTTTTAAATTTCATTACGTCCTGTGTCACGCAGCCAGGAAATTTACAAATGGTAACTGAATTTTAGCTATTTTCAACTAACACACATATTTTTATTCTTTCTTTTTTCATAAAACAATATAAAACAAAAACAAACCAAAATTCTCTAACCAAACTTGTCATTAATGCGCGCACACTATTCATTATACACACTTCTAATCAATGTTCCCTTATACTTTACAAACACATCCCCACACATACATATACAAATTCCACAAAATCAAAACACCAACGACTAAGTAGATTCATTAGTGAAAATCGAAGAACCAAGCCAAAATCTAACCATCATTTCCTCAGACGCTCTAGAGTGCAAACGTGCCGTCAAGTGGATATGCGATTACATTTGTTATCAGTGTTCGCGTCCGCCGCCGGCGCACAGCAAGGATCTGCACAGCACCATTGTAGCAGCTTTTCAGTGTACCTCAGCTTGGCTAATGCAACATCCATATTTGCTGCAGGACAAAGATTGTCTACAAACGGTGCTGGAAGTGGTCGAATTGGGTGTTTCGGGTTCGAAGAGTTTGAGTAAAACGGGTGATATACCCAAGTTTAAGGATGAAAAAGAGCTGAAGCCAGCATCGATGCGTGTTCGTGATGCTGCGGAAAATTTGTTAACTATAATACTCGAGCAGGTGGGCTATTTTCCGAGTGAATGTGGTCCAGAATCGATTAGTTCGCTGCTGGATGAGGTGGCGCTTATGAAGCATTGCAATTCATTGCCCTCGTTCGATGGCCGCAATGGCAATATAAGCACAGAGCAGGCAATTTCAAAGTTTAAATACTTTGTCACAGAGAATTCAACTATACTGGCATTGTTGGAGGAACCGCTGGGCAATGATCAAGATCCACAACCGACTGTAACATGTAAGTTTTAAAGTTTCGATTTTAATATCAACTTATCAAGCTTATGCTTTGCTTGCAGTGCTCATACGCGGTCCCTTTGGACGCCACGCTTGGACCATGCAGCTGCGTCATTTGCCACGCAGCAAATCGGGCACAAAATATCATGCTGTCAATCCGGGACGCCCCATACCTATGAATGATGTTGTGCAACGTGTCGAATTCGATCAGAAACACTTTCCGGAAGGTGTTGATAAAGTAACGCCCTGTGTTGCCGATTATTCTATACCCACTATCGAACAGATACGTGAGCAATATGGCGCCAGCGCTATACGTCAAATTGAAACTATGTTGGAGAATCAAACTATACACGAGAAATTGGCCTGGGCTGAAACTGATAATAGCGTTGACAGTCTCACGCATGCACAGGAGTGTGTACCGCCAGCAGTGTGTCATGAATTCCACGCCGCGCGTCTATTTTTATCCCATTTTGGTTTTCTAACATTCGAAACACATAATCCGAATAGTCCGGCTGAAACACTTGGCACACCGTCACAGCGACCTCTAATTGTTTTGGATGCCAAACAAAATGCCTTTGCTGCAGACCTCAGCCTGCTGGATAAATTGAGCGCACGTACACATGATACAGTGCATGTCTTCTATGTGAAATCCGGACAAACAACAGCGCAGCACATCATTGAGAATATGTCCGAAGAACAAATGCATACATTGGATCCACATTTTAATAATATGCTAACAACACTCGGCTGGCCAGTGTGCATAGAGGAACATTGCGGTTGGACAGGATTTGTGCACAATTCGTGGTCACTGAAATCAGCAACGCAACAATTAACAAATGAAACCAAAGCATCACCAAATGATTTAAAATTTAATGGCGAACACAAGGTGATCTATTGGGCGGATGTTTCATCGGAAATAGCATTCGTCGTGCCTAATGTATGGAATTTACGCAGCGAAACCGATGGCAATTGTCTATCGGCAAACAGCAATACAAACGAACAAATTGTTAACTCAAATAATATCTGGACTCGTACTTCCGATGCGGATAAGACACAAGCACAAAAATCGCGAAATCTCTCGCTTGAATTGGATAGCACAAAATCAAAAGATCCTGTACCACCAACACGCCGTAAGGGTAACTCAAAACCAGCATTGTTGGCACAAGCGCCTGCTAAGATATTACTCGTGTGGCTAGAATCCTATGAGGATCATTTAAGTATGCCCATAGATGAATTGCTTGCTTATACGCGCACTGGCGAGGAGGCACAAACACTGCAAATGCCGCGTGCTGCCGATTGTCATGTTGTCTACTTGCATGCGCTGCATTCGGGTTTGTTGCGCGTTAAGCTGCAGGGACCGGTGGGACGCATGAGCTTTGCTACACCACTAGTGGATGGCATGGTGCTGAGTCGACGTGTGGTAGGCAATCTGGTGCGACAGACTGCCTTGAATATGTCGCGTCGCAGGCGACTGGATAATGACAAGTGCGTAAAATGGGTCATAAATTATAAGATAATCGTGTATTAAATTTTTTTTATTTCTTTTTTTGTGCCCTACAGTTATCAACCACCGCATGTGCGTCGGCGTCTTAAGGTGCAGGATATTGTACAGCGTTATAAGCTGGATTTAAGCGAAGCTGAGTTGCTGGCACAGCTATTCAAGAATGCAGCTTAGTTGGCAGCGGCTTGGATACATACGAATACCGCAGTATTTTCTTATTTATTAGTAATTATTAATTTATTAACTTATTAATTTGTTTATGGTGTCTGGGTCACTAATTAATGCAACGTACTAATTTTAGTATTTTTTTATAAACATAACGAAACAAGAACAAAAAAAAAATTGATGGAATCATATAAAATTTTAAATACAAGATTTGATTTAAAAGTTTTAGCTTATTTTTCCTCTTTATGCATGTTAGTCATATTATGTACGAGCGGATATGTAGGCGGTAAATGTTGGTCACCTGGTCTGTGAGAAGAGGGCTTACGTGTAAGCTGTTAAAGCTAAACAATTCGTTTCGTCAGTGAATCGTCAGTTAGTTGTGCCCTTGTTTATAAGCGTATCGTAATATAAATGTTATCATTCTTATCGTGTCACCCGTTTTTTCGTTATTGTGTTAATCTGAACGTTTCTTCTGTTGGTCTTTTGCAGAAATATAAGTGTTGATGAGGACTTTAGTGCCTTCTATAGTCAGTATTGCCCTGAAAACGATGAAGACTATGTCTGTTCCGATAATGAACTACATTTGTCTCTGGCAGAAGTTGATATGGATCAAAGTTTCCTTAGTATGGATTTAGAAGCTGTCGAAAGCCATGTGCAATGAAGAATTAGAAAGTGTAATCAATGTTGTTAAAGTTAGTTCACACTGTAATGCCCTCAGGAGAGGAAGATAATCATCATCAGCTGTTCTTGGCCTATTAAGGCTTTCATGCTGACTGGCCAGCGCAACTGCAACTCGCAGCCTGCTCTCCGGGAGATAATAATTATCATTGTCATTCATGGCAGCGCTGCTGATGATCGCCGTTAGGAATTGTCTCTGTCCGAACTGCATGAGAGGTTGTTGGTGTTGGTTGATATACACCATGACTGGATCGTAGCAGATCTGACAGTTTCGGTAAGAAAGAAACTGTTGGTTACAGCGCTCTGACACACATACCCCTAAGGAGTGAGACACGTTTCCTCCACAGCAAACTATCATGCCTTTGATTTCGATTTACTTTTATCATTGTCTGCATTCAAATCGTTAATGATGAAAGAATCGAACACCGTGAAGCCAGTGATTTGGTGGTCCGGACGAAATTGGGCGTTATGGGAAAGTCAAGAACTTGGCCATTCAATACTTCAATACTACCACTTAGAGGCCTTGTTCATAGCGATTAATGCTCTAGGCATTTGGTACTCATCTCGACAACAAAGGAATTACAATTGATGATATTTTGGAAAAACGGAAATATCAGCATGTAGGGAAATGAAAATTGACAACTACGATATTTTGGCGGAACATAGAAAGCCCGATGAAGCTTATCGGATTAAGCAGAACCTAAACATGGGTGGTTTAGCGCTTGCAAGTGATTAAATGCCCGCACGGTTCCTGCTGTTCCCGCACGAGGAGTGCATTGAAATTAGTCTTTCTGGAAACGTCACTCTGTCACTCTGCCCAATCCTTCAAACCTCAAGCAAGCTCGTGCTTCCTACTCAAATGCCTTACGACATCTTTTGCCCATCAGTACAATCCGACCTCAAGAACAGTATATGTGCAACCTGTGCGATTTATTTCACATCCCATTAGAGTGTGCGAATACACAGTTGTAACGTGCGGGACAAGACTGCATGAGACCATCGTAAAAGTCGATAACGGCCTCAGCGTCTTGGTTCCAGAAGAGCAAATGAGGTTCTCTGCATTGTGCGCTGCTGTGAAAGATCGTCTGAGGATGCCCATTGGCTCGATGAAGACGAAGTAAGTAAACAAATCTTAATAAATTGCGATACGCAATATTTGAACGCCCCCTTAAAAGCCGATCTAGTTTAAGTGGATCCGGATTTAACCTCTCTCTCTCTCCTTATTGCAGATTTTTAAAAACAATCAAACAAATTTCCCGTATTTGTAGGTACTTGTCTTTCCATTCATTTTTAATAAACTTTTCAACAAATTATGACTTTCATCATGAGAAAGAGATTTTCAAACTCTATCCGAATCGTCAAGAATGGAAAATTGTTTGAGACCTAAGTTCCCTTTTCATAGTCTAGGTCACATAAACATCGTGAATGTATGTAGGGATGTTACTCTCTTACGAAGAAAGATCATGCGCTACTTTTTGACAAAATCGGAAGGGCGGAGCCCCACCCCCCAATATAAGCGATAAACAAATTTGTCATATCTTTGCATTAATTTTAGGTACTGGGATGAAATTAGGAATATATTTTAATGGGATCAGGAGAAGTAATCCAATTAATTTTGGTCAAAATCAGAAAGGTCGATTTTTGTTGGTAAAACTTTCTGCTGAGAGAGAATCTTTCTCAAATATTTATGCGTGTGTGAAAATAACTTTTACTTCATTGGATTTGAAACTTTTAATCCAATAAAGTAAACTTTTTTTTTGTATAGCCAGGCCTAAATATGCTTCCTACGTCCTCCCCTAATGTTTATTGCTCGCTAAATAGGAATATTTTAAAAATGTACAACCTTAAATATTGTTTGCCAATCGTTCCAGCTTTCATAAAAAGCTTAAACACCAGACTTAAAAGCTTTTATATATTTAATTCTAGATCAGATTTGGTACATATGGAGATTTGGAACATATGGAAAAGACATTAAAAGAAATAAGAATAAGTGGAAAAATGGGCGATGCTACGACTTCAAACTATTTATTTTCAAAACCGAAAAAAATATATAATTAAGCAACTTAATACACTAAAAGGAAGTAATGTGTCTCGCTGGATTATAGGAGAGATCCCAAATGCGTCAGTATCTTAAGCAATAGGATGGAGAGGTAAGGTGAGTACATTTTTACAAAATTTATATTCGCTATCGCTTTTTCAAAAGGTAACCACCGTTTAAATTTGGCCCTCAGTTCAACTTGGTACAGGAGGGTCAGCCAGTTCCAGTTACATTGTCGTTGAAGCACAGCATGGTCTTTCCTAAACTCTGACCCAACTGGTTACCAACGTCTAAAAAAGCCCGGGCAATAGTTTTTCGAATTCTGCGGGCAGATTATTTCTTTGTTTACGGTATAAAGAAGTTTTTCAATTGATACTTCGGAAAACAAAAATTCGGCAAGTTGTCTCACTATTTGTTACCAAGAATCGATTTCGAATCTTTGGACAAGATGGAATTTTTTAATCTACATTTGTATGGAAAACTTCAGGACTTATTGCTGTCAGTTTCTCGTGTTTCTGATTGCACGAATTTTTTTTTTAATATAACCAAATAAGATTCCGGATCACTACGCTCCAGCTCATCCAACAATTATGGCCTAACGATATTTGTCTTTTAAAGATTTGTTCGTTGAACAGTCCTGGTGCTTTCCGTCTGGTCAAAACTTCAATTGAAGATTTCAAATGTCAGGTGTTTGCAAGAAACCCCACAGTACTCTTATGAATTACTTGTAAGGAAATCTAATGATAAAAATTCGTCAACCCACAATAAAAATTTACGGCTTTTACACTTCTACTTATTTTACTTCCTCAAAAACTAATCCAAACCAACGCCTTCATTATTACAGAATATATATAACGAAGAAAAGACCAAAACATTACAGCAAACACCCATTCAAAATTAACGCTATCACACTTCAGATGCAGCTGAATTGCAATAACTAAGAATAAGAACCCGCACAAATGCCTAGAATCACGCGCAGCGGTCCAGTAAGGATCGCAGCAAGCGGCACAAATGAAATCGTATACGTTGCGCGCCGCTGCTGCTGCTGTGGCAGCGACTGTGGTTGTTGTTGTTGTTGCTGTTAGAACGGCGCTAATCAAGTTCGTTGCTTAAATCTTTTGTTTCACATAAAACCAAACACTCACGCCGAAAAATTCATCTCATCTGAACGCCTTCTTTGACTCATGCTGCACTCGCTCGACACCAGCGGCGGCATATTCGACCATAGACTTACTCAGCGAAGCGATTCAGTTTGGTTTGGTTCTTGGCGTTCTTCGCATCGTGGTTGTTTGTTGTTGTTGTTGTTATTGCTGCTCGTAAAACTGTCACTTAACGTAGTAAAAAGAGCATAACAAGTCTTGGTCGATTTTATTTTCTTAGTTTGATCGTTTTTTTTTTTTGTTTCTGTGGAGCTCTTTTCTTAGTTTTTAGTATTTTTTTGGTTCAATACTACTTGGTGGTGTCTTTTTTATTTTTATGAATGTCGCTGCTTAAATGCCATGCTTGCTTGCGCGCTGCTCATTCGCCTGCTTCGAGCCTGCTAGCTAGGCTTCCTTCTCGCCTGCCTGCCTGCCTCTGTCTTCTTACCCGGTCTGGTCGCATTCTTATCTTTTGAAAAATATTACAAAAACACGCAAAGTCCGCGCCAACACCAACTGCAAGCGACGGCCAAGTCAAGTCAGCAAGCTATGAAGACGGACTGGCGGACAGACGGACGGACAGACGCAAGACAGCAATGTACCAAAAAGCGTAAAAAAATAGGAAATCTGAAAAAGCATAAAAGCTGAACTTGGCAACTATGAACATAGGTATTTTCTTTGTTTCCCTCTGCCAGCAGCAGCAGGGGCAGCACGCTGGCTGCTCTATCTTTTGTTGGGATATCATTGTGCAGTAGCAGCACGGCGAGCGAGGAACTGGAGTGCATGGCTTGATGTAGTCTATTGTGTGAAAAGCTTTGATTTGAAAATATCTCGTATACTAGGTCTTATTGAAATCTTGCTAAACTTTGTTAGGACATGGATGATCCTTTTGGGTTACATTTTAAGCGCTTCTAATTATTTTTAAAATCTTGGGGTCACCATCAAAATCATAAAAAAAAGGAGTAGTTCCAATTGCCATAAAGAAATTATTTCGAAATTTATAAAAATATAGGAAAGTATGTAGTTTGCTAGAACTGAAGATTAAGACATGAATTTTAGAATTGTCCTCAGAAGAAAAGGCACAAAACCACATAAGTCCTGAAGATTTGCATATATAGCTGAAAACATTCCATCTTGTCTATAAGATTCGAAACCAATTCTTGGTAAATAATAGTGGCTGCAGAGAATCTTCCTCTCAGCGCTTTTAACACTATTTCAACTGACTCAATCACGGTCCATGCCTCTGCGCCATTCAGTAGCACTGGGATCTTGATTTTCGTCTTCCGAGACAAAGCTTTACTTCTAATTTGCTTGCTCAGCTCAAAATAGCATCTATTTAAAAGCATTATTCTTCGCCTGATCTCCAGGCTGAAGTCGTTGTTGTTGTTGGTTATTTCGGATCCAAGATAGACGAAATTATCTACAACACTGAAGTTGAAATTCTCCATCATTAGTGACAGTCCAAGACACGATGACGGCGTGCGATCAGACACAAAGTCTTCTCCTCATTCACCGCTAGACCCATGGGTTGAGACTGTTTTTCAATCTCCGAGAAAAATTACTCTTCCTTAATCTCAATGATTCCTGAGAATATTTAGCCTTGATGCGTACGTAGTTTCCTACTCACCACGAAACCGCATCCGAATTCGTGCTTATTCTCATGGCAGTATAATAGATGTCACAGGATGCTTTTTTAGAGTAATCCTGCCCTATTCATCGGATTTCCTGAATTGCAGTGATGTCAGCCTTGAACCTTTAGAGGACATCAACCAGCTGCATATTTGCAACATTCCTAATAAGGGCGTGGATATTCCAGGTCCTTATATCGTTTTTGGTAGTCATCATTGGGTTTCATCCTTAGCTTCCTTGTTGTTGTTGTTCAGAAATTGTTTTTGTGTTACTGCCTTGAGTCTACCGCTTGAAATGCTGCATGGCTTACAATGACTACATCTATTTTTAGTCATATGAGTGTAGTTTGAGCTATTATATAGCCTTCTGGATGCCTACCACTACTGCTTGGCAGAAGTTTCAGTTGTACAGCAAGGAGTCGGAAAGATTACCCGAGTTCCGGGGAGAAGATACCTCCTACAAATATACCGCTAGCAAGGATTTATATCTGTCCTTTATAGTGAAGTTATACCAATGTGACCTCCTAAGGACTTGGACAACATACTTATAAAATGTTGTATCCGAAATATAATAATATGTGTTGTATGGGAGTGAGTCTTGAAATTGGAGTATCTATGATTGTCCGATGGTGTCATAGCGCCAAGAAGTGATATCGCTCAACCGTAGGAAAAACTCTTCTGGCTCGTAGAGGTTTCCCAACACCGTAGGAAATCCTGTTCTTGGTTGAAGAAGTTTCCCAAGACCGTATGAACATTTCTTCTTAGAGTAGATACTTTACAAGACCGTAGGGAAACCTCTTCTTGGTTCTTAGACCTCAGAGAAATATCTTCTAGGTAATAGAGGTTTCCTTAGACAGTAGAGAAAAATCTTTTAGGTAATAGAGGTTTTTTTCTTAGACCGTAGAGAAAAATCTTCTAGGTAATATAGGTTTTCTTAGACCGTGGAGAAATCTCTTCTTGGTTGTAGATGTTTCCCTAGGAAAATCTCTTCTTGGTAGTAGATGTGTTCCTAGACCGTAGAAAAACCTCTTTTGGTACTAGAGGTTTCCTTAGATTGTTAAGAAACCTTAAACCGTAGGGAAACCTCTTCTTGGTCGTAGAGGTTTCCTTAGACCGTAGATAAATTCTCTTCTTGGACATAGAGTTTCATTAGACCGTAGAGAATTCTCTTCTTGGTCGGAGGTTTCCTTCGACCGTAGAAAAATCTCTTCTTGGTCGTAGAGGTTTCCTTAAACCGTAGGAAAACCTCTTCTTGTTCGTAGAGGTTTCCTTGGACAGTAGAAAATTTTACTTGGTCATACAGGTTTCCTTAGAGAAGTCAATTCTTGGTCGTAGAGGTTTCCTTAGACCATACAAAAATCTCTTCTTGATCGTAGATGTTTCCCTAGTACGTATACAGCGTTTGTCGGATACAAATGACATCACTTCTCTGAACTTTGTGCTTTTCGTTTGAAACTGGTCGCCCTCTCTTACACAAAAAAACCCAAAACATGCACTCCAAATCATAGAAATCATCTTGGTACATAATAAATTTCAATTAGATAAAACTAAAAATTTAATTAATAAAAAAAATCGAATATCTAACAAAGAAAAACTCATGTCTAATGGAGTCGTTCCGATAAATCACTGCAGCCGCCAGACTAGCCCAAGCCCAAAAAGGAAAATCCCATTATACGAAGCCTATTAATTTCGAGCTCATTTCAAAGAGAATACAGCGCCGACGTCCCGCGTCGTTCCGTTACTTTTCAAAACAATTGATAAGATAAATCAATAAGAAATAAAAACAAACCAATTTAAATAAATAAGGGCAGGTACTAAGTCCACCTCTACACCACCTTCACCTTGGAAGCCGCTGCCACACTTCACTTCACTGCACTCCATGCTGCTGCCAGACCAGAGAGAGACCACAATCAGTGCGCTTCATCATCAGTCCGATTTAAAAGAAATTCTATTATAGTGCCCCACACACAAACAGACTGTGAGACGGACCGACAGACAGACGGACGGACAGACAGCCGAATAGCCAGAGAAATATGCATGTTCCCCGAGTGAAACGCAACAAACATAAAAGAATAATAAAAAAAAAGGCAAACGAAAAGAAAATACCAACAAAAATTCAAAGTAAACGACAACTAAGCATAAGAAAAATGACCAGCGATAATTTTAATTTGAAACCAGTTTCTATGCTAAACAAAAATTTTGCGGCAATGTCATGCGTGTGACAGAGAAGGCGCGATAACTGAAGACGTCGTAGCAGAAGAAGAAGGCGCAACGCAACAGCATAAGAATTCTTAAGTTTTTTTGTTGTTGTTTTTTAACGCAATGGGATGGCATTGTTGTTGCTGCTGTTGCTGTTATTGCTGTTGTCGGCTGTAATATCTTTGTCCGGAATGAAAGAAATGGCCAAGACGAAATGCAGGAGCGTTGCGCAGCGCAGCGCAGTCGAAGTTGAAGTTGAAGCAGCAAAAGGTGCTAGCCAAGTGCAAAGGAAGAAGACAAATGTAGCAGCGGCGGGCGAAGACGTGAGTGCGCATGAACATATCACTAAAAAAAAAAAAAAACTAAAAAACCAATGTGGAAAAAAAACCAAAGACAATAACAACAACAACAAACAAGCAAGTGGGCATGCGAGTAATTTTGTTGTTATTTGCTGTTCTTGTTGTTATTGTTGTATTTTTTTTTTTTGTGTGTGTTATTGCTAAAATGTTGGATTGAGAAGTTTCAACATTTTTTCAAAAAATTAAGATTTTGCTTATATTTTTTGATTTTCTATGCAGATATATTGGACTTTTCTTATATTTAGTACAAGTACTAATCGTACTAATAGACATTCTAAACGATATTCCCATACATTTTGAGCAATATATTCGAACTTATTTCAGCAATGAAAGAAGGTGGAATGTTCTTTCTTCATTAAAAGATCTTATAGTTTTTTATTTAATAAATCTTATAAGAAAAAGAAATGAACTTTTGTTGGGAAATATTAATTGGTATGCCGAGTTAAATATTCTGCGCTGCAATGATTGATTTCCAAAAACATTTCTGATGATATTGTCCCGAAAATTAAAATAGAGCTGACATTCATAGCCGAGTTGCTCGTTAGAAGCCCTATAGCTCAACTGATAATAAGCCAAAGCATATGGATTTCGCAAGTTAATACGTTTCCAAGCCGCCAGATTTTGGGAACAAATAAATTTTTTCTAATGAGAGTAACTTTTGCATATTCGGAATAAAAGGAAAAAAACTTGTGTGGAGAAGGATACTTAAAGCTAATCATTGCATTGTCTTTGCATGTCAGACAATGGTGTTAAACAACTGACACATTGATTCCATAATAGACTATAAGTTTTTTGGACTAGGGTTAAGTCCCTATTTTATGGTGAGAAAACAAATAAAATGGAAGAGCATCATTTAAAACATTGGTACAGTCCCGCCCGACCTATGCAATAGAGTCCTACAAAATTGAAGCCCCGACAACACGTTCTATAAATGAACCCATCAAGGCCATTTAAATGATATGATTTGCAAAACATATTTGTATTGAATGTACTCATAGGCGCAGGTACGATAATTTTTAGCGCCTGAGTAGCCAAATAAATATTTAAATTTCGCCATTCTTATAAGATTTGACTATTAGTATAGGCAATGAGTAATGCTCCTTCCGTTTCACTCGCATCTCACAAATAACCCTTTTATTAAATTTTAAAGTTCAGTCACCCTTTAATATAATTCCAACACTTGCATTGACATCATTTATGAATTTTTCGCACTATTGCCATTATTTGATCATTTGTTTCCAAAATAACACACCTTGTTTAAACTTTCGAATCAAACCTTGCGCGTACATACGTGCTTTTGTGTCGTTTGAGCTTAGTCGCCGGTGGCTGTGATTCTGTGTATGCGTGAACGCATTGAACATACAACGGCACAGAGTGCGGGAGAGATGAAAAGGAAGTGTTCACTAAGTTGAGTTGACGTTTGAGAGCGGAGTATACAAGTGCCGTTCAAAACTCAAAGAAGAAAACTCTTTGACAATAGCAATTCAATAAAAAATAAAAAAAATCGTTATGAATTACAAAATATTTTATAAGATATTATTTCTATATCTTTTGCCAACTTCATAATGATCAACGCCAGCATCATCATCATCGCCATCATTGCACGACAACTCCAATTCGCACAGTTTTGCAAACCGATCATAAAGCCAATAATTTTCCCAGTCCAGAAAATCATAAAGCCAGTTTTTCTCAGCGCTTGTCAGAGAGAGAGCAAGAGCAAAAGTGAGAGCGCACGAAATTAATGCCGGACGCAACGAAATCAAGCCGAAAGCGACCGAACTTAAACGAAGAAAAAAGCAACAACAGCAACAATATTAACAAGAAAATGAAAAACGAAATGCAACAAGTGAAAAATGTGTTGCAGCAACTCTCGTTCTGCAACAGGTAGTGTAGCCAAGGGGAAGCAGAGAAATAATAGGTGCAATAAGAGCATGAGAGATCAAGTGTTCGACAGAGAGAGAGAGAGAACGCATATACGAAAATATGTCTGCAAAGATGACGGTTAAATGAGCTCGTCGAACTGCTTTTCCAGGCAACAATAAAAACAACAACCACAACGTCAAACCATAAACGAATGAACATGGCTAAAATATGTGTGAGCGCAAAAAACTAAACGTTAGAAGCTGAGAGAGAGAGAGAGAGAGAGAGAGAGACAGTGTGAGAGAATGAAAATTGATTGTTCGTGCGTGCGCCAACGCCATTCAATTGAAGGAGTGTACAGGGAGAAAAATTTTTAAAATTTGTTCAGAAGACTGAAATTGCTTAAGTATATTTATTAATGAAATATTAAATATAAAAAAAGGGAGATCAAGTGCTGATTCTCGTAATAAATACTATTAGAATGGATAAAACAATATTTTAATAGACTATTTCCCAAAATCTTAAATTCTACTTTATACCAGAAACAATGCAACCATACTGCAAGACTGTAAACATCTGTCGTGGATCTCTTAAAAGGATGGTAGAGCATTAGAGATTTATTTAACTAGAAAAACTTGAAAAGTAGTATTCTAGGAGCACAGATACTTCCCGGTTAGTAAACGATGGCAACGCGATATTTTATGCCACAAGATAGAGCTCATACGGCCTATGCAACAAGTTAACCGTTTAGAAGAACTTTGTATGCTAAGCAAGTAATTAAGCGCGACATTTTTCCGGAACATTGTGTGGAGACAATACCATATACATATGCTATAAATGACAGCATAATAAAAGCATGAGAGTGTGGATGCCAGGGTCTTCAAATTTCTTCTACTTAATTCCAACTTTTCTTCGTAAATGTTACTCATTTACACAGGGCTAGATCAAAACATTTATACAACTTTGATATAAAGGGTGGAAAAGTGTACATATTTTTGAATAGGTATCATAGTGAGAAAACGTTGAATTGTATGAATACTATGTACGAGCCGAACTATACGGATCTGCTTTGAATCTGACTTGACCATCTGAATGTAGCCAGTTCCAATACAAACTTATTATACTTAGAACATTTCCGGTCATGTTGTCTCTATCTCACTTTTGAATACTTCTACATCCCACAAACTAACTCTTAAATTTATACAAATATCACGTCATACCTAATTGCATACCCTGTTCTAACAAAGTTGAAAGTTATATTAAGCTGTGAATCGGTCTATAAAAGTAGGGGGTTGGGTACTCATGTTCGAAAACAAGTTTCCGAGAGAGTTAAAGAAAAACAATTTGGCAAACAGGGAGAACGTGGACTCATTCTTCACACCTAAGCCCGCTTTTCATAGACCAGGTCACATATACATTCTAGCATCAAAGACATGTCCATCCTTTCGCCTGTTTGGCTGTCCGTATGATATTCGAAAACCTGAATATTATAAGAGATAAATATTTCAAATTTGAATATTTTGGTTCGTCTATTTCTTCTTCAGAATGTGTTATTCCACCAGCCCTAGCGGGGGTTGGTGCTTACTATATGAACTACTAGCTTTTACCGACACTGACCGATTTTGACCAAACTTAACAGGTTGACTTCTCCTGTTCCTCTTAACATGTATACCAAATTTCATCTCTGTACCTTAAATGGATGCAAAGATATATGTTATATAATGTTAGTCCCCATACACGTTTGTCTCAATTTTCATGTATTACATTAGTTAAGGTGTAGGCGCAAAAAAAAAATCGACGATTGCTAGAACATCAAAATATTTTCTCCCAGTGTAAGTTGAGTCAGTGTATATACAAGTATTTGTTTGTTTTGTTTCTCTCACTCGTTCTCTCTCTGTCTTTGAGCCGACTTCGAGCCACACATTCATGGCTTAATGACGGCGGCTAAAGAGCGCAACGCTTCAGTTTCATTGCGACTGCGGTACGGTAACTTTGTGTGCGCAAACGGATTAAACGTAACGCTTTACGCCTTGACGCTTTGCAATACGGCTACGGCGGCGTATAAAAAGTGAATGTGTGCACAAACGTGTCTATAACTGAGTTCTAACAAAAAAAAAAAAAAATTGAAAATTAAAAAAGCATTACTCCTTATTATTTTTAGTGGAAAGAAAAAACAAAAGAAGAGAAAGAAAAATTGCTTTGCAAATCATAATTTAATAAAATAAAAAAAAGTAAAAATTATTGAATACAATAAGGTAAAATAGCAATAAGCGAGTTACATATTTCGCTGCTCCTTGTGCCACACTGTAATGCAGCGTGTGTGTTTGTGTGTGTATGTGTGTTGTATAGCTATGTGTGTTGTGTGTGCCTCTTGAAAAATTCCAACATTGCTGAAGTGAGCTGCCCCAAAAGAGTACAACAAAAAATAAAAAAATGAAGCAAAACACGTTTTGCTAAAAAAGAAAAAATTAAATTATAAAAAATAAAATAATAAATACAATGTACGTATGTATGCGTTGTACATACATACATATAAAATAACATAAAAAAAAATATTATAATAAATCATAAAATTATTGAAAAAAATATTATTTGGTAGGTAATAATTATTTTATTTATTATTACAAATTAAAAACAAATTCAAATTAGTTTAAATTATTAACCGAAAATTAATTCACAACATAAAACAAATTAACAAGCAAAACAAACCGCAAAATAAAGTGCGAAATGGAAAATAAAAAACGAAAGAGTAAAATAAATTACAAATTTATTTATTTAAGCGCATAAATAAATATTTAAACAAACCAAAAGACGACGGAGTGAATGAACGTAGAGAAGCGGAAAAAAAAGAAAATAAAATTAATCGAAAACTAAAACTAAATTATGCGCTCAAGTCAAATAAGATTATGATGGGCAAAGCAGCAGCAAGCAGCACTAACTGTCTGTGTATAAGTTTTGCTGTGTATATGTATGTGTGTGTGTGTGTATGTTTGCTGATCTCGCTGACTGATGATGATGATGATGCTGTGTGTAGAGCTGCCGCTGCTGCTCAACTCAACTCAAAGCATAACGCCCAGTGTTGCCACGTAATGTCTGGATTTTGTATTTAAAAAAAAAAACAACAAAAATTGGTCTTGTCTTTGCTTGCGGTTCGGTTCGGTTTGGTTCGAATGTATCTAAAATGTATTTGGCTGCTCTGCCGTGCTGTGCGTTTGATTGTGTCAGTGCACAAGTATGCATGTATGCGTCCGTCCGTCTTTATGTGTATTTGTGCGCTTTACAACAAAATGTAAATGAATATGGAAATATGAAAAACACGTTTTCTTTCATATGTATTTATGTATGTAAAGTGAACTCGAATTCATAGTCGAAGCTGAGAAGAAAGAAAAAACTGCCGCAGAAAGAAAGCCCAATCGATACTTGATCGGTCTTTTTTTTCTTCTCTTCACTTCTCTTCATTTTTTTTTTCCATATTTCTTTTTTGTTATTTTTATTTTTGTGTAAGCAATAAGAATAACACACGCCTGTGCATATTACAATAAATGGATTAACTTGACTAAGGCTAAGCTTACAACTGTGCAGATGTATGTATGTGTGTGTGTGTGTGTGTGTGTGTGTAGGTACTCATAATAAGACTTGTAAAATTTGAAAAGTATTTGTGGCATTATATGAGGTTTTGCTCCTACTATCATATAAAGTGTGTATTTAAATTATAAATTATTTCTTAATGAGTTTGTTATTAATACAGCATCTTGAGAGCCTGCAGCTATAATGCGGTGAAAGCGTATGTTGTGTTTTTTTTTTATTTGTTTTTTAGAATTTGTTGATGTAGCCTAAAAGTCTGTCTTAAAGTTTATTCTTTAAAGGCTTTAAGAGCCTGAAGCCAGAGACTTCTGAAGTCAGTTCATCAGTTACGAGGAATTCTACTATTACTTTTTCTTCTATAATCCCAAAATAAAACGACAAAGTATTCGAAGATCCGACTACAAAAAAAAAAAATAAAAAAAAAAATAGCACTTTAACAAACTACTGGTGTAAACAAGAACAAAATGAGAATTATAACATGGTAATGAATGGAACAGAATAAAACGTATGAATGGTAACTAACCAACATTAAATCCTCATATATTATTAATAATCATTTAAAATGAAAAATAATAAGAGAAACCTAAGGATGATTTTCAAATAACTATCCAATGATATCCAACTTAACATATGTCGTCGCTATATTGAATTTCTATATCTGATATATCATAATGATGAGCGTAAGATTGAAACAAATCGGTCCATGCGTTTGTTAGAACGCTATCTCAGTTTTTAACCAAACTCATGAAATGATATTCACCCAGTCCTTTTAACATGTATATCAAATATCATCCCTGTACCTCAAATGGATGCAAAGATATGTTGAATGTTTATCTCTTATATGGTATGCGGGGCATTTCCCCCTCCAATTTTGACCCAACTCATGTTGTGATCGTCCTCCGATCAAATTAGCATGTAAACCAAATATTATCTCTGAATTTGGTGTATGGCATCACCCCCTTCGAATTTACCAACAAGTTCAAATTGGTTTAGGCACAAACAATTGAACTTTTATCTATGATTTTATTATATGTCTTGATCTTTGATCTTTGGATCTCAAAACACGTTGGTTAACGTAATTCGTCGTCAACCTTTCATTAGACACTTAAGACAAGTCCGAACCTTGATTTTACGTGTACATCTACTATGTTAGATTAAGTACTGAGTATGATATGATATTGTCATATGGCGATTGACAGAATAATTAAGTAAATAGTAAATAAATAATAAGTTAATTATAAATTCTGTGGATACCAACTTTGAAGTCATGCTTGTTTCTCCATTCGACATCTCACCTTAGTACAGAGATTGGAGACTATCTTAAGCTTCTGCTGTCTATGACAATAAGAGTTGTGACCATAATACAGCGTTGGTTGCAATGCAACTCCACAACGTTCCAACGTCTAGGCACCTCAACCAACAAGTTCATATGAACCGTAGTTCATACGGTTTATTGACTTCCCGTGGCACTGATTAGTCAATAAACCCTATGAATTAAATTGACAAAACCACTCGCCATATTTTGACTTGAAAAACTTTCTAGCTGTATCCCCATCATAAGTGTTTCCCAAGCTAACCATTGGTATATCAACCAAGATAACATTTTTTTTTCTGAGTACATTTTCAATGTGGGTCTTCTAATTCTTAAGCCTAAAACTTTTTTATTCGAACTCCATATGAACTAAGAAGTTATTCATTTAAAACACAGGATCCATGCATGAAGGGCGTAATTTATTTATTTATATATGTAAATATACTCGTATTCTGGGTAGATCTTCATTTTCGCCGTTGCCTTACACAAATCTTCAAAGTTGATCTAAGAATTATAGTCATAAAAAATACTACTTGGTCTACTTCCATAAAGTTGAATATTGTTGGATGATTTTCTGACATTTGACTCTAAATATTTTCCAGTTCTGCCCGAACTATGTCTCTTTTTGGAAAATAATTTTAAGTGTTAGGCAGAATCGAATTGGAATTATAAAATGGTAAATAAGAACAGGCTTTAATTTTGACTCGATCTTTACTAACTTTATACCCAATAGTAAATTTTTCGGCCTTGGAAATGTATTTTTTCTTGGATAATCGTTTCCAATACAAACCAGTTCATTCAGAACATTTAGTATCTGCTTTGAAGAACATATTCTATCTTCGATAATGGCTAAATGATTAGCGTTATCAGCTAATTCTCCTTTGCTTTAAATTTTTCAGAAACTTCACAGCTTGACGATAGAGTTTTATTCTTTAGATCAACAAAAACGCCCAAGAAACCAGCATACATATATATTATTACACGCCCATTAATTGAAGAATTTCTATTACTAAATCTCAAAATCTAATTCATGGATTTTCTTTTTTAATTTTCTTTTCTCTAATATCTAAAAAAGCAAACTTATCTCTTTGATTCTATCAATCATCATGAAAATGCAACCAAATCTCCTGCCAAGCGCATCCCATTTAGTTGAAATGTATGCATATAATTCAAGCACATCCGTAACAAATCCAAAAAGCAAGAAATACCAAAAGAAAAAAAAAAGTCTCAACCTTGTAAGCGGATCTGACATGGTCAATGACCATCATCTTCATCATCAAGCAGCTACGCTCCAACAGCAGAAGCAAGAACAACATAGGCGCCAATCTACGCAACATACCAATCGATTTTATCTACTACGACTATGACGACGACTATTACACAGATACACATACACACATACACATAGACAGAAATGTCTTTCATTCTTTGCTTAGCAGAACTAACGTGTTAAACTATTAATCCAACTCTACACCATGCCAAACCAAACCAAACCAAACCGAAGCATACCAACACCGCCGCACACCATGCTCTTCCTCTTTTAGTTAACTTAACTTAAAATCTATCGAGACAAAACTATTAAAACTTTGAAAAATTTACATTCATTTAGTTGATTGATGTTTAATGTTGCGACTATATTTTTTCTTTCTTGGTTTTTTGAATAGCTTAGCGCAGCTCAGCTCAGCTCGAAATGTATCCCAACTTGGCTAATATGCGGGCATGTTCTTTTATAGATTTGGTTATAATTTTTTAAGAGCTCGTAAATCGTAATCGAAACACACCAGTTTATACAATATTAGCAATGCAAATTATGCAGCACAGTGTGTTTCATAAGTTTAAAACAGTTTGTGTGTTTATACTTTTGGATTATACTGTTGAAGTGGGATGACTAATGGAGATGTTGTTAGTTAAAAATGGTTACTGAGGAAATCGAAAACAAAAACCTTTGCAAACAGCAACATAAACAACAACAAAAAATAATATTCGGGAAGATTCCTAATAATAATCAATTCCAAAGCTTCTATAAGATGGATATAGGTTTCACCATCTTTAAAGAAAAATCAGCAACATTTTGCAACAAATACACTAGCTCACCTCATTCATTATATGTACTCCAACTCTGACTCTGACTATAAGCCAAGTCAAAACCTTTGTTCAACAGATTATAGTGGAATGAATAATGAACATAGTAAGAAGCAAAGTCACGTCCGCTTTAGACGCTGGCTTACTAAAGGCTGTTTTCCAAACTTTATTTTGCTTCTGACAGCAATATTTTTCAAAACAGTTGCCTAAAATGCCTTTAGGTGTTGGTGTATACAAACAGTTGAGCTATTTGATGACATCTTTTCAAGATCCACGCACTGAGGTGGAAAGACTTGACTATGTGTTGCAAAGAAATGTTTAGAGTGTGAAAACGTTGCTTTCCATTTCTCTCGGTGGATAGACTCAAACCAAAATGGGCATTATTGTGCCTTGTGGAGTTCTACATAATATTGCTATTATTTATGAAGAACCTCTTTCACCAGATGTTGATGCTTCCAAGATGCTTCCATTAGGAACTTGTCTGCCAAACTCACCCAAGTTTGCATCTTTTCTTTTCAAATTAGTTCGTCCGACTTCTTGTTTTCCAGAACTTGCTCAACAAGCTCCACCGAAAAATCTTTATTTTTCTTATTTGTCTACACCATTGGAATCTCATTTGAATTCTCGCACAATAATTAAAACAAAACTCAGCTGTGAATTGAACAGTCTGGCAATATTTTCATTCATGTTGCCAACCATTAATTACCGCGTTGCCATCTTAATCGCTGTAGCGTTGTCACTCTTGCACCAAATGTGTGAACTTATATGTAAATCCGTAGATTTCAGAAAACCAAACAGACGACATTGCAAATCTAGGTATCTTTCAATTCAGGCAAAAATATAAAGATCTGAAAACGGCCCTAAGAGCACTTTAAGCTAAAAAGTCTCCTGGACCCAACGCTATGCTCAATATATGGCTAAAAAATTTACCAACTTGCATTTTCCGAACAGCACAACAGCTTAGAACTTGGAACCGGTTGCAACTCTTCTCATCCGTTCATGAAGCTAGAAGAATTTCCGTATTTGAGTTTTATTCTAATAACGTTAAAGTATTTCGATGCTTGAATTATTCGTCGTACTCCAAAATTTCATATCATAAGTCCAAATAGGCCAATAGGTAGTAAATTGTTTTCTAGATTGAATTTACATTTTATTCAAATTTTGTTCGCCTTTTTTTTTTTGAGATTTTTAGGCCCTGTACCGAAGGTACAAGATCCTATTGGGTTTGTGCAAATGTATGTAACAGGTAGAAATAATGGTCGGAGACCCCCCAAAGTTACCACCATTATGGTCAGGAATGAAAGAGGAGTCGATATAGCCATGTCCGTCTGTCCGTCCGTCCGTCTGTATGAACGAAAGGATCTCGGAAACGGTAATAGATAGAGACTTCGTGTTTTTTGCATTCGACTAGGATTGCTCCGGAATTTCACAAGTTTATTTTGAAATTTTGCATTAAGTCAATTTGAGTGATTTCAGGAATCCATTTTTTTATTTTAGTGGGCTCCGTACCTTACTCGTTCGCTTCGGTCACTTGTCCCACCAGCTCCACGAGAGAAGCGAGTTAGTTTTGTATAACCAATGACCTGCTTGGCAGCTCTATCCATGGAGTGGGAGATATGTCTTGAAGGGAGTAGTTGGGAAAATAAGTCTGAGAAAACTTCGGCAGTCTGTTGTGATTGCAGATGGCCGATGTCTAGCTTGTAGTGGTGATCCGAGTCAATATGGAGAACACGTAACATTCGCACTTCCTACACGCTCCATGCGTGCCTTCCGCCAATCACAACATGATCAATGCATTCAATTAAATTTTTCTTATAAAGAATTCTTATGGAAATTTGATATTAATGGATTCGTATATGAAGCGCTAAAGAAACTTTACAGAGAACTTAACTATTTACATATTTTTATGTTTATTTCACAGTTTATTGTGTGTCTAAAATAATACAAAAATGTAAAATCTTTTCTTTTAACAGTTTTTTTGATTGAACAAAAGATAGCAACCAATTTAAAGCAACATTTACACAACAACTCTTCCATAAACATCTTGTTCCATAAATATATCTTGTTAACTTAAAAGTTTAACTGACATATTTTTCCGCTCCTATATAAAGTTTCATATTTTATGAGCACACTAAAAGACTTTTCAATTTAAATTTACCACTCAAAGCAATTTACATATTAATATCATATGCCATAAATCCAAGGCAATTATAAACTTACAAAGACTAATAGATCTCCGCAGCTCTGCAACACAATAAACGACATTCCAGTGGTGCAACTTCGCCTACGTTCGTATATTTCTCTGAGTACTACAAAGCATTAAGAAGGAAAATAAATTCAAACAGTTACAACAAATGACAATCGACATGCGAGGCGAGAACTAACCCAAACTAATTTGCATTTCAAAATTTCAAATTAATAAAATATTTTTCGTTTTTCGTTTTTAATGACTGACTGTGCCCATTTTTATTTAGTTCATAAGAAGATGTTTTCTCTCTCGCTTGAGAGAAATTATATGTTATATGGCACATCACATATTGTGATGAAATATGTAGATACATATATACTTTAGCGTTCTTTCTTTATATAACTTTTTGAACATGCCCAAAAAGCTAAAGCATCAAAAACTTCTAAACAATGCCAGAGCAGCAGGTAGATGCTAAAGATTAATGAACGGATTCGACGGGATGGCGATGACGATGACGACCAGCGTTGATGACGGTCGACGGTCGACGGTCGGTGCCACTCGAGACAGACTCTAAGCTATCGACAAAAAATCGTAAAAATTAAAAGAACCAGCATGTTTCTGCAGCTTTTCCTGTATATCTTTCAACTACAAATTTTGTTTTTGTTTTATTCTTTCTAATTTAGTAGTGCATAGATGTGTTGAAAACCGAGCAAAGCCAAGCCACATCGAACGTTCGGTTCGGCGGCGGTTCGGATTAATCATATAGTATTGTTTGGCTTACGGGCGAATAGAAAAAGAATAATAATAAAAATAAAAGAAAAAAAATCTCAGCTTTTTTTATGTATATTGCCGAAGTTCTGCTTTTATTTTATTTATTTTTTTTTTTTTTTGGGTTGAGTACGACCATTCCCATTCCGCCCAAACACCTTTCGATGAATTTAAAACGCCTTTAATAGTAGTGAGTGCTTGGCTAGCTGGCAAGCTGGATGCTTGCTGGTTGCTGGCCGCTTTGTTAGGCTGTGTGTTAGGTCGTTTCAATAAATTCCTAGAATTTTTATTGGGTAACATTATAATTTTTATGCGACTGACACTTTAATGGAAAACAATGCCGCCCGTGTGTGTGCGAGATATCGAAATGTCTCTATAAAAATGGCCATATATGTGCATATGTTTGCATATACAAAAGATAAAAAATGAAAGATAGAAAAAATATATGAAAAATCTTGAAATTACACGGGCTTGAAATTGATTTCGGTATTGCTAAAGTTTCAATGCGCTGCATTTATGAATATCTTAAAAACTTTTATGTTTAATCTAAGCTTATTTCTAGCTTCAAAATAAAATAGTCGTAGAAGATTTCCATCCTGAAATTTTTGTCAATAAGCATTATATAAATCTGTATATTAAAAGGCGATGGGGAAACAGTGCAGTAGCATTTAATTGACCCAAACATACTACACACGCTCGGTTTTAGTCTGTAACAATAGAATAATATGGTATATTAACTTGGTGTTAATGTATGTAACAGGCAGATGGAGGCGGACCACATGTAGATTATATATATTGTTGAATTACATCGATAAATCTATGTCCGTCTGTCTGGTTATCCATATGAATAACGAGAACTTCAAGACTTCAATACTATAAGAGATAGAGACTTCAAAATTTGCAAATTTAGACTCTCTTATTCATTTTTCAGGTCACTTGTATTTATGCAACAAGTTAATCCTTCCTCCCTAAGGGAGAGGTTAACACTAATCATGCAAACCTAGTCCTTATTTTGTGTTTTTTTGAATAAAAAATTACTATTGATCTTGTTTATTTAACTAGAAACATAAAATAAATCTACCTTGCATGTATCCTTTTAAAATATTCCATTAAGGTACAGTTCGGATCACTAAAAAGGTTAGCAGTTATACAAATCTGTCCCACCTTTCTGGATTTTTGTATTTTGTTGTTGCACAAAATTTTATATATTTTGCATAATTAATAATGAACTATTCCATGAAGGTCTAAATAGGTCCACTAAAAGTGGTGAGCACCCTACAAAATGTCAAATCTATATACACATGTCTTTCTGTATGGCTAGGAACAACAAGAAATTGCAGACTATAAAGCTTAAAGCCTCCAAATCGCCCATTACCTCTTAAGACAGCTTATATGCAATCAACGTGACAACACTCCTTAAAGGGTCCCCATACAAATCTGTCTCTAATTTTTTTCTTTCTTTTTTTATTTTTGTATGAAAAAAGTTTAGTTCTGCGTAATTCTGCTACAAAAAACTCATTTTTCTTTATTAGGCCCTGTACCGAAGGTACAAGAGCCTATTGGGTTTGTGCAAATGTATGTAACAGGTAGAAATAATGGTCGGAGACCCCCCAAAGTTACCACCATTATGGTCAGGAATGAAAGAGGAGTCGATATAGCCATGTCCGTCTGTCCGTCTGTCCGTCTGTCCGTCCGTCCGTCTGTATGAACGAAAGGATCTCGGAAACGGTAATAGATAGAGACTTCGTGTTTTTTGCATTCGACTAGGATTGCTCCGGAATTTCACAAGTTTATTTTGAAATTTTGCCCCTCCCCCCCCCTTCCCTATAAAATCACCCCTTAGGGTGAAAATTTCTTCGGCACAAAAAAAATTGAGTGTAGAAATATAGAGATAACGTCTCTCTAAGCAAAAATCCAAAAAGTTCATCAAAATCGGATAATAAATGGCGATTTTATAAGCAATTGAATTTGAACAACCCCCCTTTTCTTTTCATTCATATTCGCGCAGTGAGAAGTGGTCATGTGTTTGGTCATAAGCTCGGGAAACATTTAATATGTTTGTTAGGCGACCTGAACTGGTACAGGGCCTCTTACAGTCGGTTACGCCCGACTGTATTTCCTTACTTGTTTTACTTCAATCTTAATAAAAATATTCCAAAAAGAGAAATCAGTATAAATCAGCTATCGCTTTCTGAAATTATTTATGGAACAGCATATTATCCTTATTGTGAATTATGCTAGAAACGCCAAATTTTATGTATCTTAATGGATTCTAACAAAATATTCCGTACTAGCTGAACTCCGGCAGCGCCCAGTAAAGCCAAACTGTTTACACTTGTCCAATGAATCTTATTTCTCCCAATCCCATTATACCAAATTTCATTACTGTACCTCAAACAGATGCAAAGATATGAACCATTTTTATCATTTGGGGGTAGCCTATGTTCTTTTCCAACATCCCATTTATTTCTACACCAAAATTCAAACAAATCGGTTGAGCGATTTGAAACAAACAATTTGAAGGGGTGAGATCTAGCCCCATAAAAATCTTGCTTCCTATTTCTGTGTTTTTTTTTTTTGTAAGATAATTTTGTTGTTGTTATTAGCTTAGCTCAGTCCTCTAACGAGAAACTCGAAACTGCTCTATATCAATAGAACTCCTGAATCCAAGACAAGATGGATAAAGAAAATTCTTTTGCCAACACATTCCATACATCTCTTAGGAAAAACTCCTACTCTTACAAGTTGGCTTGTATAACTACTTGACTCCAAGATAGTTTTGACTTATCTTCCCTTAAAGTTTTGCGGTAAAAATTTCAAAAGGATGCCCACAGCGGGCTGTATGATGACATAGAAAGTATCTATTGTGGAAATTTCGAAGATCAAATTGAACATCAAGACCACAAACATTCCATTTTTCTGGAACTATAACCATATAGAAGATGGAACATATAGTGAAGAAAGCCACTATGGCAATAATGACATGAAAATCTATGGCTGCGTGGTATAGATCTGGAAATATTAAGGATTTAAAAACAATGTTCACACCTTAAATACGGCGTCATTCTATAGGCTTAACTAACAGTAGCCGGTACACTTAATAAAATGCAGAAGATTGGCTGTCGTACTGTACTGTACTGCTCTACATTAGTGAGAAACTTCGTATGAAGCACAACTACATCAGATGATTTAAAGTAGGGCTAAGTGTTAAAGAGGAATGGATATATATAGCATTGATATACAATATTAAACCAAAGGTAATCACTTTTCCAGTTGGCTCCCTAGCAAATAAACTGGCGAGAGTTTTCAGACCCCGCTTAACTACTTTGAATCCCTAGAAAATTCACCAATATGTTCCCAATTCAGTACAGATACACTGATGATCATTGTAAAATAGGAATAGAACAAAGCCAGAGACATATTTTGGAAGAACTGTGAGCCCTTCAATAAACAAATATCTGAAATATGCAATTGACTCAAGAAGAATGATATCAGCGTTGCTGACTGGACAATGCAGACTTTGAAGACATTTAGGGGAAACTGGGATCAAAAGTGACATCACCGGTATAATCTGTTTGAATGATGGTTATTCTATATGATTGTTCAGCTTTGGCTCTAACCAAGCAAAAATATTGGCAATTAACAAGTGATCGGTAGAACGGTTTGTTTACTGAATTCTAAAAATGTCATGGCCTGCTACAAGGCTGTAGAGCTGTATGAACTGCTAACGGTAAATACTATGGTGAGGCCACCGAGTATCATGAAGTAGACCACATTTGTCATTGTTTTTG
Source organism: Leucophenga maculata (assembly GCA_035044805.1). Lineage (NCBI taxonomy): Eukaryota > Metazoa > Arthropoda > Insecta > Diptera > Drosophilidae > Leucophenga > Leucophenga maculata. Next base: position 1,102,667 of record JAWNNP010000005.1, on the reverse strand, counting down.
TTGGAAATTTTAGAATGAGAACAATCTTTGTAGATCCTTCTTCAGTTTGTGTATTTTGCTGCTTCTTCTGCAAACAGTGGTCGAAATACCGGTGTTTGGTAACCTCATGGTGGTGACACGCGAATTTGGTTCCAACATTTCGAAACTTCATGTGGATCGTAGACAAAACTTTGTACCGCTGGCTTTTATTATATGAGATCACGAGTGTTTCTTGAATGATTTGAAATCTATGTGGAGGATTGTGATGATTGTGACTGGAGATAAAGCCGAAGCTAAAAAGACAGAAATATCAGTTTATCATCACGAAAAAAATTCAAGAGAACGAAACTGATGACAATTTTCACTTGGCGGAATATTTCATTGAAATATTTCACTTCGACGGAATTTATATGTCGAGTTTTCCTACTAAGGAGTGCTCACTGTGTTTAGGCAGCAGCCCACTACCAATCAGTGTTGCCAGCCTTGAAGAAAACAAAATAGCTTACTGACAAACACCACAACAGACTGCTAATACCCTGCCTTAAATTATTTATTGAGTGCATAAATAAACAACAGCATAATGACAAATTTCTACCTGAAATGATTTCAAAGCGATTTGCTTTCAATTGCGAAATGAGTCTAGCGAAACAATAAGAAAAAAAAAAAAACATTTATAATCGCGATTTAGCATTCAATCAGCATGAGTAAGAATTGTCTGATTGTCTGTTTAGGTATGTATGTCCGTTGTCTGTCTGTCCGTCTGTTTGCTTGTTTGTTTGTTTTCTGTCTGTCTGTCTGTCTGACTGCCTGCCGTGTGCGAGTTCGTGTCTTAAGTCTTTTGTTTTCAATGTCAAATACAATGCAAGGCAAACAAAGAGAAATCATCGAAAGGTGTGAACGCAAGAGTGAGACAAATGAGTGTGGCAGCAGTGAACAGTGAACTCGTCCGTACCGATCCGAACCGATCCTCTGAAACAATCTTATTATTATTATTGCTCATAAACAATGCGCTGCACTTTACATTATTAAATAGTACCCCATAATGTTCCCATGCCAAGTTGAATTGTTTTTCTTTTTGTGGGGGAAACAGAAATTTTATGCTCAACGAACTATGAAAATGCAGCCTTATCGGATGGGTTGGTATGGTATGGTGTGGTGTTTTATGTGTCTACAAATATGTTTGTCTGTGTGTTATTGTTGATGATGCTTTTCCATTAACAGGCAAATCACTTAACACGCGCACACGTTGGCGTTTCATGAAGCGTGTAGGCATCAAATGAAAATTGCTATTTTATTTGATAATTGTGGCATGGAATGTGCTAAGCGCCAAACGTGTGTGTGTGTACCCTACAGTTCTCGCTGAAAATGTGCATTCGCTAGTTATTTTGTTAGCTATTTATGGAGTAGTTACTTCGCTAGCGTATGGTTATGTGCGTGGATGACTTTCAGCATAAGAAAAATTTAATGAGCGGAGAGTATTTCTTGTATTTATTTAGTTACCAATGTTCTGAAATAGGAAAGATTCTTAGCGTGTTCATTGAATAATGAAGAATCTGAATAATGAAAAGGAGAATCTATATATTTAAATTTAAAGAATTATAATCTGTAAAATCTACTTTTTCATATGAATATCCAGACAGTGCAACTGATATCGTTAGAGTGCCGCCGGTTTTGGTACAGATCGACTCAAATTTATATAAACTCATTTCATTCCGTGCAACTTAATGGTATTCTATTGCACTCAATTTTTGAGTGTACTCATGCAGAGCTCTATTGCCGACCCATGCATCATTCTGCATCTCAAATGCTTTGTGTTGAGTATTTTTAAGCTATTAAAAATTTTTAAATTTAATTTACTAATCTAATTTTTCTCTTTCTCTCTCTCTCTCCCTCTCCCTACAGATAATCATGCTAAAATATAAAAAATGACGCGCCTAAAAACAATTTAATATACGCAATGTTGCAACGAAACTACGCACGCGTTTCTATCGCACAAAATTCAAATGGATTAAAGTTTATTAATATTGGAGACACAAAGCTCACAAGAAGAAAATAATAGAGACAGCAGTACGTACAGTGTGACTCATTAACCTAGAGTCAGCTGCAATTATGACTATGCGCGGCAGGCAGGCTTGTTTGCAATGTTTGCCTGCAACAACAGAACAACGCTTAGTGGAGGAACTAGTAGATGAAGAAGTTAGGCATTCCAAAACGAAGAAACCAAAAATAAACAATAAACAACATCGAAATGTATTCTGTAGTGCACTACTCTGCATACTGCTACTATACGGTGCCACGCCCAGTTGGGCACAAACATCCGGCACAACGCTGGATTTGTCCACACTCCGTAAAACGCCCAACGAACAACAGCTAAATGCATTTCCATTTCCACGTAGACGCTCATCACCGGGAGAAATGCAATCACGTGCCGTGGATACACGCGCTGATTTCGATGTGCTCGAGGGTCAGCCACGTGGCACACTCGTCGGTTATATACCAACCAAACCGAAATTCACCTATCGTTTCAATGAGCCACCACGTGAATTTACTTTGGATCAAGTTACGGGTGAGATTAAAACGAATATGGTGCTCGATCGTGAGGGCATGCGTGATCGTTATGATCTGGTTGTGCTCTCATCGCAGCCCACCTATCCCATTGAAGTACGCATTAAAGTGCTTGATATTAATGATAATTCACCGGAGTTTCCCGAACCAACAATTGCTGTTTCATTCTCCGAGAGCGCTGCAACGGGCACACGTTTACTGCTCGATGCTGCCACAGATCGTGACATTGGCATGAATGGTATAACGGATAAATATGAAATTGTGGATGGTAATGTCGAGCATAAATTTCGTTTGGTTACCACCGCAAATCCGAGCGGTGATGCTGCTTATTTGCATTTGGAGACCACCGGCAATTTGGATCGTGAAACATATGGTTTCTATCAACTGAATATTTCGGCAAGTGATGGTGGCATACCAGCGCGTTACGGTTATCTGCAGGTCAACGTTACCATCTTGGATGTGAATGATAATCCGCCCATATTCGATCATAGCGACTATATTGTTTCGCTTAATGAGTCCGTTATGCCGGGGACGCCTGTGCTGCAGGTTATGGCTTCGGATAATGATTTGGGTGATAATAGCAAGATCACCTATTATCTCGCGGAGACAGAACATCAGTTTACCGTAGATCCAGATACTGGCGTCATATCGACCACAGAGCGTCTTAGCTGTCAGCCGACACAGAGTGACAAACACACACGTCAAGCGGTGCCTACCGGACCCAGAAGTTGTGTTTTTACTGTATTCGCACGTGATCATGGCTCACCGCGTCAAGATGGACGCACTTATGTCACTGTGAATCTACTCGATTCAAATGATCACGATCCGGTTATAAGTTTTCAATATTTTCAACCCACTGGCACGTTTGCAACGGTGGATGAGAATGCGCGGAACGGCACCGTCGTCGCGGCCATATCTGTAAATGATACGGATCGCGGTGTTAACGGTGAGACTACGCTACGTATTATAGCCGGTAATGAGTTGGGCCATTTTTGGCTTGAGGAGGAGCATTCGCTGGGTCTGGTGCATGTCAATGCCGTGCTTGATCGTGAGGAAATAAGCAAATATAATTTGACAGTTGTTGCCATTGATAAAGGTACACCACCACGCATGGCTACAGCGCATTTGATTATACACGTAAACGATGTCAATGATCATGAGCCGGTCTTCGAGAAGTCCGAATATTCAGCTGTACTCAGTGAACTTGCACCAATTGGCACTTTCGTTGCGTCGACCACTGCCACCGATGAGGATACCGGCGTTAATGCGCAAATATTCTATGCAATTATTTCCGGCAATGAGCAGCAGTGGTTTGACATTGACACCGATACCGGTTTGATTACCACACGTGGTGCACTCGATCGTGAGGTGCAGGGCAGCGTTGAGTTGAGCATTTCAGCACGCGATGGCGGCCCAAATCCGAAATTTGCCTACACACAGCTTAAGGTCACCATCTTGGATGAGAATGATGAAGCACCGCAGTTCACAGAGCAGCATATTAATGTCAGCCTGAGCGAGAATAGTGCAACGCAAACACTGGTAGCCATGTTGACAGCAACTGACCATGATCAGGGCACTAATGGCTCGGTGACTTTTGCCTTATCGCCAAGCGTGGAGCGCATGTATCCGCAGCAATTTGCGATCGACGCCATAACCGGTCAATTAACAACGCGAAAAGCGCTCGATCGTGAGACAATAGCGAATTATGAGATTTTTGTGATTGCACGCGATCAAGGCGCACCCCCGCAATCGGCCACAGCTACTGTGCAGCTAAACGTTGAGGATATCAACGATAACGATCCCGAATTCTATCCGAAGCACTATATCTATACGCTGGCCGATGAGCTTGATGATGTTGCTGCTGCTGTTGTTGATGACAACGACGCGAATGTTGCGAATGCTGCGCTTGCCACTGACAACAACAACAATAATGGGCAGCAAGCACTGAACAAGGCGCACCACAAGTCGTCTGCGACAACGTTGGCTACGACGCTTTTGAAAGTCACGGCTACTGATCGCGATGCAGGCGATAATGCCTTAATTACGTATACTCTAGAGTCAGGTGGCGACGGTCTCTTCCACATCGATGCTCGAACTGGTGCAGTTATGCTGCGTGGCAGCGTTGGTGACATACATCGCTCGCCGAAAGCGCACTACAAGCTCAAGATCTCTGCCAAGGATCATGGTGAGCGACGCAGCAAAGAAGATGCGATTGTCGAGATTATGTTGCAATCGAAAACTGAGATGCTCGAATTCGGCGCATATGCCGGTTATGAGTTTCAAATTGTCGAAGATCACGAGCAGCAGCAGCCACAGTCGGGTCGCGAAGTTGGCCGCGTGCAGGCAAAATCGTTAGCGGGCAAGTCGTCATCTGCCTCACTGCTGCCCTCGAACATTGAGTATTTTATTATCTATGGCGATGCGGCTGAGAATTTTGCCATCGATCGCCAGAGCGGCCGCATTAGCACAGCGCGTCGCATTGATCGTGAGGCGCAGGCGCAGTATCAGCTCATTGTGCTCGCGCGCAGCGGCCTTGCGTATGGCAAGTGCAGCGTGAGCATTGCAATCGGTGATTTGAACGATAATGCGCCCATCTTTGCACAAGATCGTGACGGCGAGATATTACTGCCAGAGAACGCCGCCGTCGGTCAGGAGATTTACTTATCACGCGCGCGCGACCGCGATGCAGGCATCAATAGTCGTGTCACATACCGACTAACCTACAACCCTGACGAACAGTTTCGCATTAGCGAAACGACCGGTGTGCTCTATCTACGGCAGCCGGTACGCGCTGAACCGGGCACAGTGCTTCAGGTTGAGTTGATGGCCACCGATGGCGGCAAACCACCGCTCTCAACGAAGCTCACGCTGCCAATACACATAGCAGATGTCAACGATCATACACCTGTCTTCGACCATACCTCCTACGAGACTTCATTGCTCGAATCGACTAAGGTCAATAGGCGTTTCTTTGCGCTCGCAGCAACGGACAATGATTTGGGTCCGAACGGGCGCATATCCTATGAGATTATAGAGGGCAATGCGGAGCGCATGTTTGGCATCTTTCCCGACGGTTATCTCTTTGTACGCGCTGCGCTGGATCGCGAGGAACGCGACTATTATGCGCTGACAGTTGCCTGTCGTGATGAGGGCACACCGACGCGTTCGTCAGTGGTGCCGGTTATTATACACGTCATCGATGAGAACGATAATGCGCCGCAGTTTACAAATAACACCTTCACCTTTAGCATTGCCGAGAATGAGCCGGCGGATTCATTTGTAGGCAAATTGACTGCCACTGATCGTGATATTGGACGCAATGCAGAGCTGATTTATTCGCTGACAATGCCTGCGCAGGATTTCACCATAGACTCACGCAATGGCTTTATCAAAACGCTGCGCTCATTCGATCGTGAAGCTTTGGTGCAACGCAGACAGCGTTCGTTGGAGTCAGATAACACTGCTATAGCAGCAGATAAATACGCCGGCGCTGAGAATTATATACAATTGGAGGCGGTCGTATCGGATAATGGACTGCGACGCCTGTACGATAAAGTCAAAGTAAAGATTATCATAACCGATGTCAACGATAATGCGCCGCAATTTCTACGCGCGCCGTATAAAGTACAAATTTCGGAGGGCGCCAGCATTGGTACGCACATTATGCGTGTCTTTACCATGGATGTGGATGAGGGTCTGAATGGTGATGTTTACTACACATTGATTTCGGGTAATGAACAGGGTCTGTTTGTAATGGACAGCGCTACGGGCCAACTTTCGCTTGCACGTCAATTGGATCGCGAAACACAAGCCGTACATAAATTAATCGTGCTAGCCAAGGATGCAGCGCCTAAGAATCCACTGAGTTCAAATACCACCATCACCATAGATGTACTCGATGAGAATGATGTGGCACCGGAGTTCTCACAGACAAATAGCGAAATTTCGGTGCTCGAGATGACTGCTACGGGCACTGAACTAATGCGTTTCAGAGCATCGGATTCGGATGTTGGCGTAAATAGTCAAGTCGGCTTCAGCATAACCGCTGGCAATCGCAAGGATACCTTTCACATTGATGCTGTCACTGGTAGTTTGTATCTGCACAAACCCTTGGACTATGAGGAGACAACGGTCTACAATCTAAATATTACCGCTGCAGACGGTGGCATACCACGTCTATCGACAACCATAATCTTTACAATTAATGTGGTCGATCAGAATGACAATCCGCCAAGTTTTCCCAACACGGCTATAGTGCGGCAGATAAAAGAGGGCATCGCACTCAAGACACCCATTGTCACTGTGACGGCAGATGATCCTGATTCCGGTTTGAATGGCAAAGTTAGCTATGCTATAACCAAACAGGAGCCCGAAGTAACTGGCGGCCGTCATTTCGGCATTAATACACAAACCGGCGTCATACATACACTCAGAGAAATCGATCGCGAACGTATAGATACATTCCGGCTGACGGTCTTAGCAACGGATCAAGCACAGAAACCCGAAAAACAGCTATCCACAGAGAAATTGGTGACGGTCATTGTTGAAGACATCAATGACAATGCGCCCATTTTTGTGTCCATGAATGCTGCACTGTTGCCCATGTCAAAGCAAAATACGCTTACGCCGGGCGCAAGTGGCTCGTTTGTTATGCAAGTGCTGGCGCGTGATGCTGACTCTTCGAGTAATGGACTGGTAACCTATGAAATAGTTAACGGTAATACAGAAATGTTTCGTTTGCAACGTAATACGGGTGTTATAACGCTCGGACGTAGCAAGTACAAACCGGAGGTACGCTATCAACTCGCACTTAAAGCAACCGATGAGGCAGTACAGAGTGAACGTAAAAGTTCGGAAGCTTACATCACAATTATAACTGCGGCTAGCGGTAGTCTCGGCGGTCCGGTTTTCGAACAACGCGCACAATCGGGTTCGGTGTATGAGAATGAACCAATCGGTACGAGTATTTTGACTGTAACGGCGCATCACAATTCAAGTGAAATCGAGTATTACGTTGTCAATGTCACGGCTTACGGTGTAATGACGGGTAAAAATGCACAGGTGGATCGTCTGTTTGATATTGATACTAGGCTGGGCATACTCTCTACTGCTGCGGAGTTAGATCGTGAAGCTGGACCGGATACATATGAGATTGAAGTTTATGCCATTGCTTTGAGCGGCGCACCGAGAACGTCGAGTACTAAGGTAAGTTTTGATCTTCTAAAATACCTCCAATAAAAATTATATATACAGACTATCACAGTTGCGATTCCGATCTTACTTCTAAATCATTTATATTTTTCCATCACTTTCTTAAGACCAAGCGTCAAATGTATGAAACAGGCAAAAGCTGGCTTGACAGATCCTATAAAGTTTATATATTCTAGATCAGCTTCTGTACATATAGCTATAGATGTCTTTCCTTCCGTCGTTCGTCTGTGCATACAACGATATCTCGGAAGCTATAAGAACTGCAAATTTAGTTTTTTTTTATCTTATGTCCATATTTATGGAAAACATTTCTTGTTTTTCCTACTTTCTTCATAAAAGGGAAAGCCCGAAAGTCCATGGAGTGCATACTTTGTTACGTATGTGCCAATAAATTCCAATAGAAAATGGGCGGCGCAAAAATTCGGAACTAAATTGGTATGAATACAAATAATTCATAAAATCAGACTTCAAGTATCTCTTAATTATGGGTAAATACGAAAATTCTAATCCAGAAGGCAAATACATTTCATCAGTGTGGAAAAACAAGTTTTAGGAAAAAAAATATTCATTCTCAAATCCAAAATAGAATCCGGAAAACTTATAAACAAAGTTTAAAAAAGTCATGAACCATCAAGTTTAATGTTTTGGAAGTAAAGATGTTTCTTTTATAAAGAAAACAAGTAAGGAAATTTCAGTCGGGCGTAACCGACTGTAAGAGGCCCTGTACCAGTTCAGGTCGCCTAACAAACACATTAAATGTTTCCCGAGCATATGACCAAACACATGACCACTTCTCACTGCGCGAATATGTATGAAAAGAAAAGGGGGGTCGTTCAAATTCAATTGCTTATAAAATCGTCATTTATTATCTGATTTTGATGAACTTTTTTGATTTGGGCTAAGAAGGACTTTAAGGACTTTACTGGTGTGCTCTATTTTTTTTGTGCTGAAGAAATTTTTACCCTAAGGGGTGATTTTATGGGGAAGGGGGGGAGGGGCAAAATTTTAAAATAAACTTGTGAAATTCCGGAGCAGTCCTAGTCGAATGCAAAAAACACGAAGTCTCTATCTATTACCGTTTCCGAGATCCTTTCGTTCACACAAACGGACGGACGGACGGACATGGCTATATCGACTCCTCTATCACTCCTGACCATAATGGGGGTAACTTTGGGGGGTCTCCGACCATTATTTTTACCTGTTACATACATTTGCACAAAACCAATAGGCTCTTGTACCTTCGATACAGGGCCTAATTACAAAAACCAAGACCAGTCCCCACCCAAAAAAAAATTAATAAAATTAATATTAAATTTAAAAAAATCTGAATATATTTGCACAAAACCAATAGGCTCTTGTACCTTCGGTACAGGGCCTAACAATAAATAGATCACATAAATCCATCCAAAGTTTTGATAGTAAAGTAAAAATACTCAATATCAATCTAGTCATGGCCGTCTTTCTGATACTTCACTCTTACTCATTCATTTTCGTACCATTTTCATCGGATTCTTCTTCCGAATCGTCTTCGTCATCTACTGTTTTACCTGCGTAGTATAGAAAGGCTTTCTCAATAATCATTACTCTCAAAAAATCACCATTTTCGAAATCAGTTGCCAAAATCCTTTGCGATTCTTTATCAATTTCATGTAATCGAAATTCTGGCGGTTCGTAAAATTGAAAGTATGATCCAGTTGGTGCTTGCTTAAGAACCGTGTGAAAAACGGCTCTCTCCTTATGCTTCTTCTTCTTCCTTATAGTTTTGTCAGTTAAGTTCAACTTTTTCTCTCAGTTGATAAAATGGAAATGGCAATGGATATTCCTAGAGTGTATTTGAGAAAGTACTGCCAAGTCAAAATTGGATTGGAGAAGTATTAATTTGTATCTAAATATGTTTGTTATTGCTGTTTATCATACTTAAGGGTATGTCAGTAAGCTGTCTAAGTACCGCCTTATCGTGATCCTGTACCATTTGCTATAAGATTTCCGAATTCCAAAAAAAGGTAAACCAAAAGTTAGAAATACGTTTGCATTCGCGGGGATCGTTTTGAATATATTCAGTGCTACTGCAATCTCTGGACTCTCTTCGTTATTTGAGTCTTGATTTTTCTTCCAAGAAGGTGTCTCATTCAGTGGACCTACAACGCCATTGACAATGTCTTTCCTTTTATACAAAAACTGCTGATTAAGAAATTGGTATTTTGTCTCCAATTTATTAACCTCTTTACGAAATTGAATTTTTTTTATGTACAACAATACGGTTTTGAAATGGTGTTGGTAAAGCTATATTGGCTATATAAACTATATTTTATCAAAATCGGTTGACTATTTTATACAACTCTCAAACTCTTATTTGTAAAGCATGTTGGCTCAAGCATGTTGACAGCAAATTTGAGTGTGTGAACGCTAGTTTTCGAGCCTCTCACTAAATTTACATTGACCAATTATAGCTAAATGTACAGAAGTGACACAACATAAAATTTAAATCACAGCAAACGTACAGGATGCCCCATTTCATGGCCTTCTCCATGCAAAGTCGGCTATTTTGCACTAGACTTCCTCTAAAAATTCCACAACTTGAGAACACTTTGTTGCTGCTACTATATACAATATGTAGTTACTTCGATGCGTACTACTAGTTTATGTAAAAGTTTATGTAAGTGAAACTCTTAAAATGCATCGGGACAGCATTAAAGTTGAGTTGTGCGCTGCTTTACTTCATCTGTGAACGCGGCCGGCCGATGTTTTAAGGGCTTATCAGCGAGCGTTGGGACGACACTAATGCGCTTTTAATGTTTGCTGCAGATATGAAATGTTGATTACACGCAAACCTTCCAATATATAAAAATAAAAAATAAAAAACAACCAAAAAAGCGACTACAGAAGAGAATGCTTCTTTCGCGCGGCGCTGGTGTATAACTTTTAAAATGCAAATTAACAAGAGCGACTAAGCACAAAAAAAAAAACAGAAAAAATAGGTAAAAAAAAACAAAACCCGTATCCAAAAATATGTATATATATGTATGTATAATACGTGCATCCATACTCCCTTTACTCAATGAACCAAGCCAGACTTTATACGAGTACCAGAAAAACAAAATTTCACAAAAATAACAAAAAAAAATAAAAAAAAAAAACAGCGCAAATATTTCGCGTTCAGGCAACGACGGATCGCTTCGACTGCTGCATACATAAATGTGCCGCAGGGATAAAATTATAATAAGTTGCTTCATTGGCAGTAGCCTTTAATTATTTCGATACCCTACCAAGATGCAAGACAGTTGCAGCGAACGCTAGATATACACCTTGCCACATATTATATGCCTATTGGCGTAGCGCACAGCACAGTCGACTTGCTGGCATATGCTATACGTACTTTGTTGCTTCCTTTTTTGCGCCAGACTGGTTCCTGTTTGCACTTAGTCCAATGGAGACAGACCGACCTGAGTGCACAAAACGGAATAAGCTAAGCGAAAAAGAATCTTGCGCCTCAAATAAGGTCTTCGATCGGTGGCACGTTGGAACATGCTGCCTTGCAGTCGTCTTTTGGAGTCTGTAACGTCCGTCCGTCTGTCTGCCTGTCTGTCGGTCGGTCGGTCCATCCATTTGTTGCTTTCTGACACGCTGTATGCGTAGGTATGCCAACAATGTACGCATGCAAATCTTTGCACTGAATTTCTGTTCTTTGCTGTTCTGCCCGAAAGCTTCTTACACCCGTCGTGTGTTGTTCTTTAGTTACTCGAGACAGTCAATGACTACCTTGCTTGGCTGCTGCTGCTGCTGCTTCTGCCTGCCATTGTGTATATAAATTTTAACAAAAATGTAGTTCAGTTTGCGTGCAAAGATCGTTTCAATCATTTTGTACGTGCACAACTTTGATTTAAAATGTTTCCCATGTTAGTTAGTCAGCCAGTCGTATATGCACCAGCAGCCAGCAAGCATCACCGTCGTCATCGTCTCAGCACAAACTACTACAAACTACTTATAGAATATGTTCCCTTTTTTTGAATTTTGGGAACTTCAAACATTTAAATTATCACCGCCACACATTAAGCGAAATTCTTCCTGCGGATCATGCTGTTGTACTCACTGTACGGTACGCCTGTTGTGTGTTCTTTAACTGTTGCTTGACACCAACACCCAGGCAAAGTCAAGTCAGCGTCGTCGTCGTCACATTCAAATCTACAAATCCAATACGTTATATGGCACAACACCACAACTTGCTCTCGATGTGTTGTTGTCTGCAACAGCAACAAATTTGCATAAATTTTTATTACAAATGCAACATTTACACTTATAAATTCCTCTAAGCCCACCATGACACCGAAAATAAAAATAGGAGAAGAAAAAAATAGAACTGAGTAGTACACAATATTTTATGCACCGCCGCCGTGTTGCTCTGACTTCACTCGCCATCCGGAAACTATTTATTGCGTTTCTACATTTTCGTTGATCGTTTCTTAGTTGATTTTTCTTTCTTGGATCTTACATTCAGAGCGTGGCTTAAATGTCGCCAGTGAAAGAATTACGATCTCGGTTTATGGTTTCGCTTACAAGCAGTGCGAAAAAAACCAAACAAATCTCTTTAAATTGTAACAATTTTTTTATAGGCGTGGTGTGGTACAAATGCCCTTCTTCTTTGGCAATGTTACTTAATTAAAGAACTAATTCAGTTGTCGATCTTGATTTCTACTGGTGTTCTGGAATGGAAATTTAAATAAATAGAAAAAAAATAGAGGAACTTATTTTTATGTGGAACTATGATTTAAAGCTTATCATAATTCCATACAAAAAAAGAGTAGGTCACAAAAAAACTATTGAAAACTATTGAAAATTATCCTATATTAACCATACTTAGTTTGTGCCCCACGTTGGGCGCCACTAAACAATAATATGACTGTAGCATGTAATCTTTATTCGTATCTCCTTGAGTTACAACTGTGTCAGAATTATACCATTTTAGCTACGCTTTGTGAGGGTCCCACGTTGGGCGCAATAAAAATGAATATGACTCTAGTTTGTATTCTTTGTAATTTCTTGAAATACATCTGTGCTAAATTTGTAACATTTTAATCACGCTTTGTTCGGATACCATTCGAATCACGCTTTGTTCGAGCTCCACGTTGGACGCCATAAAATAATTATATGACTGTACCATATTTCTATCTCAAGGACATACAGCCTTGCGGTTATCATAGCACTGAATTCTTACATACGACTTAAGTCAACTCTAGCCTTGTACTTGACCTTGATTAAGGTGAAATTAAACACTCTTGAAAAATTGCATTTATTTTTTTTTAAATTCCAAGAGTGTTTCATTTTTCGTAGTCTGAATACCAGTGAATGGGAAGGCAGAAAAGTTAACAAGGAATGAAGCAGTCGACAGCTTCAATTATGAAAGACACTCTTGTAACAGTACAATACTCTCTTTTCTGTTTAGTTTAAGTTTTCTCTACTCAGAGAAAAAGAGAAAAAAAAGTCGTCCTTATCTATCTCTTCAATATAGGCCAGGAAATAGTTCCATACAATGGGACAAAAAAACACACGTTTCTTTCTATTTTGACAAAGATATAAGGTCCGATGTCCGATGATGCCTCCGTACCATAATACACATTCCTAAACTACGCGTGAAATTTTAGTACTGTCTGCTAGAGACAAGATATGCATCCAAAAATACGCCTAATTGGAGATGGAATATATCCATGGAATGTTCCATCATCGAATTCCTCATGCAGTCGATGGTCGTTAGGTTTCAGTTTTTGTGCTAACAAATCTAAGTCCAGTTGTGACATGCTAGATTTTACTTTATAGGATCTTCGATGGTTCTTTTGGTATGTTACCGAGGCCAAGATGTTAGCATTCAAATATGTCAGGAAATTCTATTCCAAGCATAATAATTAAGTAAAAAAATATTTGGAGACTTTTGCAACTACTTAAATCGAGACTGAATGAAGATTTTGTAGATCAAGCCAAAATTGTTCCTTATGCTGATCTTCGAAATGGCTGAACCGACTTTTATGGGCTTTTACTGGCCGATAGCTGATGTTATAAGCAATAACTAAGGTTACTTTTATTAAAGAAAAAAAATAAGGTTCTCGCAAAAAAAAATTATAATAAACTCAAGTAGGACTGTCCATTAACGCACGCTGATACCGCCAAAACGTTCAAAGTATTGATGGTCAACAACTCAATTGTGAAATGGAATGGTATCACGCACTTCAGAAAGTAACCAAAGAAACCTTCGTTCATCTGAAATTGTCGAGAAACGGGTAGCTAGAAATCGTTCGACTGCAAATTGGCGTACTCAATGTAAAAACCGATTTGTTGACTATTTTTTTTACTGAAATCTGATGTTCAATCTTTAACAAGATGTCTACTGGTGCACAGTAAATTAAATCTTCTGCAGATACAGAGGTAACTTTCAAAATTCTTGTAAAAATTTCTTTCTCCAAACTGTCTGCTTCAACATAAGATTTCCTATTTTGAAGTACGGCCCGGTTCAACACGAACCGAGACGAAACCGGGGACAACTTTGGGGTTGGGTGATTCGAAGAATGGGACTGCTACCAACATAAGTACGTTCCCCACTTTTACTCCGTCGCACCATCGTACAGAGAAAGAATTTCCTTCTGGAAACATCGGAACCTATTCACGCATAAAACTGCCGAATACCACTTTCATACAGTCGTCAGTAAAGCATGATTAGTAGAGTCACTTTAGCAGAATGCATTCCTTTCACTCCTCAAGACATTTCACTTCAGTCGAGCGTACGCACCTCACTGAATGACTCAGAAATTGTGATGATTAATTTGTCTCTATTATACTGACACAGCAACATTTAACTTCTTAACTTTCATTAAAGAATATACTTGCATTTCTCTATATAGGGTATCTCAAGGAATAACAAGTTAAGTTAAGGTGGAAGAAAACATTATTCGTTGCTTCAAAATTTACAGCCAGCTAGGAAATGGTTTATAAGTACTACAAAATTGTAGACTTTGCAATACTAAAGACAGACACAGATGCACTCTGGGCAAGAGAGGCGACAAACAGTCAGAAAGACAGACGGTTGGACGGACGGACAGACATTGTCGGCAATGTAGCTTGTAAGCGGAGATGCTGCATGCAGCACGCATAAGCATATCAAATTTAAATGCATGTTTTATGGTGGCAATGGCGACAAGTCGAAATTCATCAACGACGTTATAGTAGGAATAAAATGAGTTTCGGTTTTTTATTTTTGCTTGAGTGTTGGTAGAATATATCTGTAAACGAGTATAGGTGGTAGGTAATATTTCTTCACAAAAAGTTTGACGGTAATAAATTGAAGCTGGATGGATAGATGGATGAATGTTTTTATAATTTATAAGAATGCACTAGAGAAGTTCCATTTTTAGTAAAAGGAGCTGCAAAGCATTGCTTATATAAGTATATGGAAAAGGTCTGCCATTAGTAGCATTTGAAGTTTAGAAAATCATAAAAAATTAAGTATTGATCCAAAACTTTAGTGGAAATTTAATTTAAATAAAATGAAGATGTAAAGGAGATATCATTCGAATTGGTACAACTGGTGTAGTAGCTGGCTCTAACGCTCCTAATTACAATGATTCTGTAGCACTCGATGCCTAATCGATTTAGATACGAATTTTTCGACATCACAGTTCCAAGGCATTTTTTTTTTGCAAAAACCTTATTGTTTACCCTGCAGTGTGACAGGTAGTTGATTGCTGTCTCTTCAACTTTTAATCAAAATGGTGCAATGATAGTTGGCGTGCAAATGCCGGTCCCAAATAGTAAATTTTTGATTATGCCTGAGAAGCAGCAAATGATTATATCTTCTATGGGGTATCGGCCACCTAAACCTTCATCAGAAACTGGGCCATAACATAATGCTATTTCTGGTTATCTTCCATAGATTAATAAAAGGTTTTCTTTCCGGGATCAGCTCCTAGCAGCATATTTTTAAAATATTTAGATCTTTCATTATTGAGGTTTGAAGTTTGAACATTCATATTGATAGACCCTTTAGCTGCAGTGCTATACAATATAAAGCAATTTAAATTGTATCTACGCAAAATACGTACATATATGTATGTACGAGAGTATATTGTACATTCTTTAGTACGATAAGCATACAGAATCGATTATATCAAATGATGCTGCTGGTATGCAGCTTCTTAGCTTTTGCTTAGCTTGGCAGGCAGCCAGCTCCCATGAGAAACAAGCCTTTTAGCCACATTGGCTTAGTTTGCTGCCTAGCCTATGATGCTATGCGTTCGATGAAGAAACGATGCCACGAACGTTTGGCCGCCAAACTTGCCAAACTGACCAACACAGTTAGTTCAGTTCAAAGGCATTTCAGTCTGCAAAGCGCATCTTAGGTAAGCTGTCAATGGTCACATCGAGAAAATGTCATTCATTCGCAGCCAGTAAATGCTGCTGCCGCAGAGTAAATACTGCAGCAACAGAAACAGTAAAAAAAAAAAAAAAAAACGCAAAAAGTCCAAAGACGCGCAATCATTTCAGGATGTGCTGCGAAAAAATACCTTTAGCTCTGATAATACCGCTAATACGTATCGTATACAGTTTTGTTTGTCTATATGAAACCAAAGATACGAGGAGCGGTGTAGCCTATAGTATGTACTATAAGTATTCGCAGTTCAATTGGACAGTGCACGTTTTATTAAACGACATTAGATTGACACAAAATGGACAGATGTATGTAAGTGACGCGATTATAACGCAAAAAGTCTAAGCAAAAGCCAAACAAAGTCAAGCCGATTTCGAGTCACCTTTGTCGGGATGACTAGAGAGACTGCGACTACGACGACGACTCGAAGACGTCGTCGACGACAACAACGACGTGGATACTCGTACATAAATCGTAAATGCTTTGACGCAGTTGTCATTGTTCAACGGAAGTGGGTCACAATGTACGAGTCTATCATAAAGTCCAAAGTGCTGACATGTTAAGTGTTTTGTGAACTTGCAATAGATATTTTTTTTATATAGTATATACACAGTTAAAAAGTCATTTCAAACATTTAATAATATACATATATTGTTTTCACTTACAGGTCAAAGTCAAAATATTGGATAAAAACGACAGTCCACCTATATTTCTCGATACTCCATTGCACTATAATGTCAGCGAAGATTTGAGTGCAGGTCAAACCATTGCCACGATACGTGCTAGTGATCCGGATACATTGGGTACAATAACATTTTTATTAGTCGCGGGAGATGATGATAAATTCATATTGGAGCCGGATACTGGTAAATTGCTGCTTAAGGATACGCTAGATCGTGAGAGTAAGGATAAATATGAAGTACGCATGCGTGTCAGTGATGGTGTACAGCATACGGAGACAATTGTCGTAATTAATGTAAGTAAAATGAATAAAGTTTCTCAATATCTGGCTAATGGTTAACTAAATAACATATCATATTTAACGATGGTTAAAAGTCTAGTATGGTTATAATTTCGTGGTGGTCATGAGGTGTATTTGGCTTTACTGGTAGCTAACTTAATTTTCTCTATATAATTCATCTTCGAAAGTATATAGAGAAAATTAAGTAAGATAATTAGGATTAGTTAAAGAAATTCTTTCATTGTCAAGATCTTTGGACCGCCTAGGTGGTTCATGATTAGGCTTAAAATTAAATTTCTCTTTTTAAATTGGGACATCAGTTTTTCTTTATATTACTCTACTATGTGCTTCTATTATAAAAGATATACAATACGATTTTGGTGCTAAGGACTGCTATAAATTCCAACAGAAAAGAGTCCCAAATTAGTCTCATGTAGTTCACCTATCCGATCCGACCGAAGCGGTTTCGTATTGCAGGCGATATTGAAGGTTAGCCGAGATCTCTTTCTGCGTCACTTTATAAGGCGCCCAGCTAATCGATTTGGGTGGTTTCTCAGGCGCTGCATGTAGTCCAAGGCCTGACGATTAATTACATCCCCTATTTAGGGAACTTTTATGTCCTTTTCTAAATTTGAGGTTCGCATGAACCATGGAGCATTTTAAATCCTACGGAGGAACTTGGCCTGGATGACTCTTATTTTGAAAAGATGAGTTTTCGCTGCGATGCTAAATACTTGTGACCCATATTGCCAGGCTGACGCGAATATGGACTTGTAAATATTATCCTTGTTTCTTTTAGGATAACTTATTTTTACCATTGAGGAGTCAGCTTAGTTTGACAATTCTGGCTCTAAGGGAACCTACCAGGGTGCCTATGTGCATGCTAAACGTGAGTCTTTTGTCTAGGTGAACGCCAAGGTTGATGTTGGAGGAAGACGCACGGACATACATCCAATCGCATAGTGTGAGTGACGCTAACACATTTGCTCAGATTGATACCTATGTCCGAACCACTGATATTACTGTCCGAAATCATGCAAATACAATTGCAGTGCATTATAGATACATACATATGTCTCAAGACAGGACAGCTGTGTCGATGATCTTGTGGATCATCCATAGGTATTAAAGAGACCGTAGGCTTGTCGTGTGTGAAGAGCGAGTACAGTGTGGGAGCCAGCACATTTCCTTGAGGTACTTTAGCTCGAATGACTAACACTCGACTCTACTCCATCCAGGACAACAGAAAAGGTTCTATCCCGCAATACTAAGTACAATTGGGGCGGCAACATACTTTTGAGTTTATACAGGAGGCAATCTAAGTAGGCCGCCACCACGTACTCCTTGGCCTCAAAAGCTTCGAGAATAAAATTGACCACTCTATTTAATTGCTCTGGAGTGCCATGGGCTGTCCGGAGTCCAACTGGTACAATGTCCATTTTTCATTGTCAGTCGAAATCCGGTACAGAAATAACTTGTCTGTCAATCAAGGTCTTATAAGTGTTTTAGCGTCACTCTTTCAGCCGCTCCATCTGTCTATCATAAGTCATCCATTTTCCAAGCCGTTGCACTTTTCCCATGGCACATTGGCTGATTCAGTAATTGCTCTGTAAGCATTTTTTGCGACTGTGTACCGTCCACGTCCTTCCAAAGAGCCTTCAGACTTCCTGAGCCGATTTTCCATTTGAAAATCTGAAAAGAAAGTAAAATAATCAATCATTAGTCATAATTAAGCGGAATACGAGTTCCAAGATCTGTTCTTTGTTCTGCTCAGTTTGTATGAAGAAGGTTTCCTTAAATGCGATTTAGTGTTCCACATGTGGCGAATGGTTTTATCTTAGAATCTGTTAGGAGCACCATTCCACAGAGATTGGACAATTCAATTTATTGCCAGTTTTGAGGGCAAGCAAATAGGATCATCACAAAGTTGCGGTCAAATATAAGTGCTTCTACTGACTTCCCTACTAGCTTTATAAATCTGATTAGCTGTTAACAAGGCATTGAGAAACTTCACCTTAATATACTTTGTTCTATCAATTTATGCATATTATTTATATAAAAAATAGGTAAGTGATACCAATGACAATCCACCACAATTCGATGAGCCGGTATATTCTTTCGATATACCTGAGAATGCACAACGTGGTTTTATGGTTGGTAAAATTACTGCAATCGATCCGGATTTGGGCACGAATGCACAAGTGTCCTATGCAGTAATATCCGATTGGGCAAATGATGTCTTCAGTTTGAATCCACAAACAGGCGTTATAACGCTTACCGCGCGTTTGGACTATGAAGAGGTTAGTTTTTCTTTTCGCTAAACTTAACTTTTATCAATGACACCATATAACACTAATTGCTTTTTCAGGTGCAACATTACATTTTGGTAGTACAGGCACAGGATAATGGACAGCCCAGTTTATCGACTACTATAACTGTTTATTGTAATGTACTCGATTTGAACGATAATGCGCCCATCTTTGATCCCATGAGTTATTCAAGCGAAACCTATGAGAATGTACCCTTGGGTACGCATGTAGTAACAGTCTCGGCAAAGGATATTGATTCAGGTAAGTTAAATTTGGAATAATTTTGAAATATTTGTAATACTAATTTCCACAACTCAAAGGCAAAAATGGCCTCGTTGAGTATACCATAACCGCCGGTGATGATGCCAATGACTTTGAAATCACAAGCAACGGCACAATACGCACACGTCGCCAGCTGGATCGTGAATCAAAGAGCTCCTACAGCTTGATTGTTACTGCACAAGACTGTGCCGAAGAAATGCCCACATTCATGGAAGATGACAATGATGATGTTGCCGTTGTTGATAATGAAGTTTATGCAGCGCGACGTACGAGTAAGCATGCACGCAGTCGCTACTATCAGCAACAACTGGCGGCATATCAGAAACAACAACGTCTATCATCGACTGTGCAGGTACGTACGTTCATGTAATGAATTACCTAACATAAAATAGATAAGCCAATGTGGATGAATTGTGCTAATTAAATTAGATGTACTCTACTATATATTACCCAAACCGCACACACACTCACAAATTAGTAGATGCTGTTTAGATTAAACCAAAAACCAACTTGCTTACTTACAGGTCACCATTATTGTCAAGGATGTCAACGATGAAGCACCATTTTTCGTTTCAGCTAATGAGACCTCCATAGTGGAGAATGTTGCCATTAACACGGTTGTCATGTCTATCAAGGCTGTTGATCGCGATGAAGGCCGTAACGGTTATATTGATTATTTGCTCAACGATTTAGCCACCAGTGAGAATCATATACCGTTCTCGCTTAATCCTGCGGATGGCTTACTACGCGTTGTCGAGTCGTTGGATCGAGAGTTACGCGCTAGTTATACATTGAATATAACCGCACAGGATCGTGGTGAACCACCACAGGCTACACAGTCAACACTAACCATTAAGATACTCGATGAGAATGATAATAGTCCCGTTTTCGATCCGAGACAATATTCCGCTTCTGTTGCGGAAAATGCCAGCATTGGTGCCATGGTGCTGCAGGTCTCCGCTACTGATATCGATGAGGGTGCCAATGGACGTGTCCGCTACTCGATAGCACTAGGCGATAGTAATCATGATTTTAGCATAAGTGAAGACACCGGTGTTGTGCGCGTCGCAAAGAATCTGAACTACGAACGCAAAAATCGTTATGTCCTAACCGTGCGTGCTGAGGATTGTGCTGCCGATGAATATGCTGATCGTCAGAGTTTAGGCGGCGTACGTAATTTGGACAGTTATGTGCCAGAAGTACGCTATGACACCGCTGAACTGACAATTGTTATAACGGATATTAATGATAATCCGCCAACTTTCTTGGACTCACCCTATTTGGCTTATGTTATGGAGAATACTATACCACCGCACGATGGTTATGTCTTGACTGTGGAGGCGTATGATGCTGACTCACCACCGCTAAATTCGCAAGTACGTTATTTCCTAAAAGAAGGCGATGCCGATCTATTTCGCATAAATGCCTCAACGGGCGAAATTTCGCTATTGCGTACATTAGATCGCGAGGCACAGAGTGAATATATACTGACTCTAGTTGCTATGGATACAGGTGAATTTGGCTTTTGATATCTTACCCTACGCTTACTTATAATTTACATATTTTTCTACACAGGTTCTCCGCCCTTAACTGGTACCGGCATTGTACGTGTCTTGGTGCAGGATATGAACGATCACAGTCCAGTCTTCGAGCGTCAATCATATTACGCTGATGTGCGCGAAAATTTGCCCATTGGCACTAAAGTGTTACAGCCCATTGCTACGGATAAGGATGCTGGTCTCAATGCCAAAATACGTTTCAATTTATTAGGCGAAAAATTGGAACGTTTTCATATTGACACCGTCAGTGGTGAGATCAGCACAGCTTCTATACTTGATCGTGAGGAAACAGCTGTCTACTATCTGACACTTATGGCGCAAGATAGCTCACTGACAGAACCACGTGCTACATCAGTCAATCTCACCATAAACGTAGGCGACATTAATGATAATGCACCGAAATTTGATGCCAAAAATTTCAATGTCGTCGTTGCCGATCGTATTGCCGTAGGCGAGTTTGTCTACGGCGCCAAGGCCATTGATGCAGATGAGGGTGTTAACTCACTCGTCAGCTACAATATCAGCGGCAAAGATAGCAATAATTTCGAAATCAATGCTAAATCCGGCGTCATACGCACTAAAACCGAGCTACGTAACAAACGTAATGTCAATATTGATGTCATCTATAATTTGGTCATACATGCCATGGATCAAGGTGTCGAGCATATGAGTTCTAGCGCCGAGTTGACCATACTTTTGCGTCCAACGGAACTATTTCCCAGCTTCTCCTACATGTCGAATACACAATTTATGCTTGCCGAAGATGTGCCACAGGGTAAAGTGATTACGAAGCTGACAGCAACATCGCCAAAGAAAGGTGCTGTCGGCATCTTACACTATGCCATAGCTGGTGGCAATATTGGTGATGCAGTGCGCATAGATCCTTTGAGTGGCATTGTTACAATTGGTAAAGATGGTCTAGACTATGAAGCAGCACATCAATATCAGATTTGGATAGAAGCCGCCGACTCGGATAGACCCAGTTTAAGAAGTGTTATGCTGCTAACGCTCAACGTTACGGATGCCAATGATAATGCTCCGCTTATGGAACAGCTTATATATAACTCAGAGATACTCGAAGAGGAATCACCACCACAGCAAATAGTCTTTGTAAAGGCCAGCGATCGCGATTCGGGTGATAATGGCGAGCTTACATATAGATTGGCAGATGACTTTGAGGGCACGTTTGAAATTGATGCGGACTCTGGTGAGATATTTACAACAATGCGTTTGGATCGCGAAGAAATCAGTCATTATGAACTGATTGTCGAAGCGGTAGACCAAGGCATGCCACAACTGACAGGCACAGCCAGCGTGCTCGTCAAGCTGCTCGATAAGAATGACAATCCACCAAAATTTACACGTCTATTCTCCGTAAATGTTACCGAAAACTCCGAAGTTGGTACTTTTGTTATAAAGGTGACTTCATCCGATCTGGATCTGGGTGCTAATGCAAATGCAACATATATCTTCACTGAGAATCCTGGTGAGAAATTCAAGATTGAACCCATCTCTGGCAATATTACTGTGGCCGCACATTTGGATCGTGAGCAACAAGATGAATATATACTGAAAGTAGTTGCTTCGGATGGTGCTTGGCGTGCAGAGACTTCGATTACCATAACTATACAAGATCAGAATGATAATGCACCGGAGTTCGAGCACAGTTTCTATAGTTTCAACTTTTTGGAGCTGCAACATGCGGGTGCGCTAGTGGGTCAAATTATAGCGACCGATCGTGATAAGCAAGGTCCGAATTCGGTCATTTCATATGCACTGCAACAACCGTCACCACTGTTTAATATCGATCCTGCAACTGGCGAGCTTTTCAGTAAGAAGAGCATACAGTACAAACACTCGCAGGTCGATGCTTCACCGGAGAATATGTATTCGTTTACCATACTTGCAACCGATAATGGCAAGCCGCCACTCTACTCAGAGTGTTTGGTCAATATTAATATTGTCGATGCCAACAACAATCCACCCAAGTTCGAGCAGTCGGAATATCTGTCACCCGTGCCCGAACAAGCCAGAATTGGACAGCGCATTGTACGTGTACGCGCTGTTGATGAACTGGACTTTGGTGTGAACGCTGAGATCGACTACGCACTGGTCAGCGGCAACTTATCGGATTATTTTACAATTAGTAAACACGACGGTTGGATATCACTGGCCAAAGCGCTGAGTGCAGAACCTAACACCAAATTTTTACTGACAGTAAAAGCTACAGATCGTGGCGTGCCACCACACACGGATCAGGCACGTGTAACAATTGTGGTTACTGGTGAAAATCGTTTTACCCCAGTGTTTGCTGTGCGCAGCTATCAAGTTATAGTGCCTGAGAACGAGCCCATTGGTTCGACTATACTAACAGTTAGCGCCACGGATCGTGACGACGGCCCAAATGGCATGTTACGCTATGCCATCTCGGGTGGCAATGAACGGCAAGAGTTTAGCATTAATGCAATGTCCGGTGCTATAACCTTACTACAAGCCTTGGACTACGATCAAGTCCAGCAATATCAGCTAAATATAACTGTCGAAGATTTGGGTTTCAAGCCGAAATCTGCAGACGCCACCTTATCTATAATACTGACTGATGTAAATGACAATCCACCACTTTTCAATCAAACCGAATATCATGGTTTTATAGCTGAAAACAAACCACCAGGCACACAAGTCTTCCGTGCACATGCCACTGACCGTGATTCACCTAAGAATGCCGTTATACAGTATACAATCAGTGGCGGTAGCGATCGTAGCTATTTTAAGATTAACTCAACCACCGGCGTTATCTATGCCACTGTGAGCTTCGATTATGAAGAACGTCAGATCTATAAGCTACAAATTAAGGCTGCAAATCCAGACTCAGTCATGGAGAGTACAACAAATGTTTTGGTGCATATAACTGGCGTCAATGAGTTCTATCCACAATTTCTGCAACCGGTCTTTCACTTTGATGTCTCCGAATCGTCAACAGTGGGCACAGCAATTGGTTCTGTACAGGCAACGGATAAGGACAGCGGTAACGATGGCAGAGTTTACTATCTATTAGTCGGCGCCAGCAACGATAGAGGCTTTTCCATCAATACCAACACTGGCGTCATGCATGTCTCACGGCATTTGGATCGTGAAACGCAAAGCCGTGTTGTGCTTACAGTTATAGCTAAGAACTATGGCAGCATACGTGGCAATGATACTGACGAGGCACAAGTAATTATATCCATACAGGATGGCAACGACCCGCCTGAGTTCGTCAAGCGTTTGTATACATCGAGTATCAGTGAAGCGGCGCCCGAAGGCACAAAGATTGCAACTGTAAAGGCTGTTGATAAGGATGTGCGTCCGCAGAATAATCAATTCAGTTATTCGATTATAAATGGCAATTTGAAGCAAACGTTTAAGGTTGATTCACAAACCGGTGAAATCGAGACCATACGCAAATTGGATCGTGAAGATATACCGCTATATAATCTGATAGTGGGTGCCATTGATACAGGGCTGCCGCCGCAAACGGGTACAACTACTGTCAGAATAGAGCTGGAGGATGTCAACGATAATGGACCCACCTTTGAAGCGAATGGACTAATTGGTTATATATCGGAAAACGAGGCCGCAGGTACTTCCATAATGACACTCGCCGCAAGTGATCCAGATTTGCCGCCGAATAGTGGACCATTTACTTACCATCTAGTAGGTGGCAAGCACAAAGCGTTATTGACGGTAGATAAATACTCTGGACTGGTGAAATCAACAAGAAGTTTTGATCGTGAGACAATGCCAACGCTGGAAGCAATGATTGAAGTCGAAGACAATGGCCAACCGCGCCAACGTTCACAACATGTCCTAACGGTGCATGTACTAGATCAGAATGACAGTCCATCAACATCGCGCATGGTGCACGTTTCGGTGAATATCTTCAACAATGAAGTGCCGGCAAATATAAAGATTGCAGATGTACATCCTAATGATGCGGATATAGTGGGCAACTACAAGTGTCACATGGTGCCGAGCGCTGCAGCGAGTCGAATGGGTATTTTGGTCATACCGAAAGCTTGTGATCTGCAAACCACCGTGCAGACAACCGTGGCAGGTTATGCCTACTCAATATCAGGCAATGATGGCAAACACAACGATGTGCTGTCAAAGATAACAGTCAGCTTTCAGAGCTTCGATAACGCCACACTTGTCAATTCTGTAACGCTGCTGCTGAAAGGTATTACCGCTGAGCAGTTTCTCGGCACGCACTATCGCAATTTTCTGGACTTTTTAAATTCACGTTTCGACAAGCAAAGCGAAGTGAACGTGTATAGCTTGCGAAATGCTGCCGTAAATGAGTCAAGTGTGGAGCTTATACTGGCCGTAAGAATGCCCAATGAAACGTACTATCTGCCGCGTTATATAACCAAACGTTTGCTCGAAAAACGCGAAGCCATTTCGGAGTTGTTGCATGCCAACAAAGAAGGCAATCTTGTCATTGGCTATGATCCATGTGCCTCGAGTACTGCCTGTGAGAATGGTGGCGTTTGTAGTGCCGAAATAAAACTGCACGACACACACTACTACAATATTGTCGATAGTCCCTCGCTGATCTTTAGTGGACCACGTGTTTCACATGATTATAGCTGCAAATGTTTCGATGGATTTACCGGTGCACAGTGTGACAAGCGTCAGGATCCATGCGCGCCAAATCCGTGCCACGGCAATGCGCAATGTAGACGCATTGGTTATGACTTCCAGTGCGTCTGCCCCTCGAACAGAGAAGGCAAAAACTGTCAGCATGAACGCGGCGATGTTTGTTGGGGTAACCCCTGTCGCAATGGTGGTTCTTGTCAACGCAGCACGGATGGTTCGTCCTTCTTCTGCTTGTGTCGACCGGGCTATCGTGGCAATCATTGCGAGAGTGTTGTAGACTCGTGTCGGCCGAATGCTTGCATGTATGGTGGCCTGTGTGAAAGCCTCAAGCCGGCTTATGGTTATCGCTGCAGCTGCCCGGAGGGACGCTACGGCAGACATTGTGAACGTTTTACGTATGGCTTTGAAGAACTATCCTATATGACTTTCTCCACCTTGGATCCTACTACCAATGACATATCGATTATATTTGCTATGACTAAACCGGATGCATTGTTGCTATATAATTTCGGTGCACAAAGTGGTGGACGTTCGGATTTCATTGCCATAGAGGTAGTCAAGGGTAAAGCGTACTTCTCGACTGGTGGCGCAAGAACTTCGATAACTACAGTTGTTGTGGGTGCAAAGAATAATCTAAATCTGGCTGATGGTAATTGGCATAAGGTGACGGCAACAAGAAATGGACGCGTTATGTCACTTAGTGTTTCGAGATGTGCAGAAAATGGTGATAGCTGCGTGGATTGTGCACCTGGCGATGCAAATTGCTTTGCCGATGAAGTGGGTCCTGTGGGGTAAGTGCTGTTTTTGAAATTTTTACTATTTATATAGCGTAACAAATTTGTTTTTCTTGCAGCACGCTTAATTTCAACAAAGAACCTCTGCTCATTGGCGGACTTGCAAATGCTGATCCTGTGCTAGAGCGTCCTGGACAAATACATAGCGATGACTTTGTCGGTTGCATGCATAGTGTACACATTAATGGACGCACTTTGAACATGAGCACTCCCATAAATCAGCGCGGCATTAGTGCCACTTGTAAACGCAATTCAAAGACTGGTCCCTGCCAGACTACGGCGGCTACTGAGCTCTGTGGTGCATTTGGTACATGTTTGGATCGTTGGAGCAGCGTTATGTGTCAATGTGGAGCACATTTGCGTTCTCCGGACTGCCATAATGCACTGGAACCGATAACCATGTTAGATGGTGGTTTTGTTGAGTTTGAAATATCGCAGCAGCATAGACGCATGCAGCTATTGGATAATCTCTATGCCGGCAATAATGTGTGGTACTATAATGTAGAGCGGCGCAGACGCTTTAGTGGTGTTAGTAATATTACAGCTTCAGCACAAATCTCCGAACCACCAAAGCTGCTCAGTTTGATGTTCCGTACTTACAAGGAGAGTGGCTTAATACTATACTCAGCAACAAATCAACTCTATACCGCCATCTCATTGGTGCAAGGCAAGCTTACGTACTACTCCAAACAGAACTCAGTGGTTAATATGACCATACAAGAACCGGCGCAGCTAAACGACGGCAAATGGCATAATCTTACGTTGCATGCTGCGGATCGTACACTACGTTTGCTCATTGATGGTGCACATGTCGGTGAGGAGTTGGATTTCGCTGGTGTGCACGACTTTCTGGATGCTTATCTGACCACACTCTCTGTTGGTGGTGCACGCAAGGAATATTTGCAGCAGCATATGCCAAGCACAAGTTTCTCCGGTTGCGTCTCGAACTTTACCATTAACAATGAAATACAGCCGCTGAATGGCACTGGCAGCATCTTCAAACGTGTGCGCATGCACGGCAAGATTGAGCAAGGCTGCAGCAGCGATATTGGCATTGATGCAGCACAGGTCGCCGATTCGTTGAGCATTGGCATTACGCTGGTCATTGTATTCTTTGTCATACTTGTTGTTGCCATACTGGGCTCGTATGTCATCTACCGCTTCCGTGGAAAACAGGAGAAAATTGGCGGTCTCAGTTGTGGTGTGCCGGGCTTTACAATTAAGCACAACAGTGCCATGCTCGGCAATGCTGCAGTCTCGCAAAACCAAGCCGATCATGTGCTGACGCGTGGCGTGCATGCAAACGATGCACAAGTAGGCTATCATGCTGAAAACGGGGATCTAATGCGTGGAGTATCCAGTCATCATCTTGTTGGACCCGAGTTGATTACCAAGAAATTTAAAGATCGTGAAATGTCGCCTGCCGAGCACCAGCAACGTACACAGCGTCCAGATATAATCGAACGTGAAGTAGTCAGCAAAAGTCCACCCATACGTGATGAGCACCACATGCCTATACCGCCACCGAATCAGGTGCTGCATCCACTTGATCATGGTAATAGCGTTGATATGGGTTCCGAGTATCCTGAGCATTATGATTTGGAAAATGCCAGTTCCATAGCGCCCTCAGATATAGATATTGTCTATCATTATAAGGGCTATCGTGAAGCGGGTGGCGTACGCAAATATAAGGCAACCTCACCTCCAGTGGCTTCGTATACACATCACAAGCATCAAAGCGCTGCAACACAACAGCAACATCGGCATTCACCGCGTCATGCGGTAAATGCGCCATTCATGGCGCGTCACAACGCAGCACAAGGTGGGCAACCGCCACCTTCAGCTGCACCGCGTCCACATCAGAGCACACCGCTAGCGCGTTTATCGCCCAGTTCGGAGTTGAGTTCACAACAGCCACGCATACTAACGCTGCATGACATCTCGGGTAAGCCGCTACAGAGCGCACTGCTGGCAACCACCTCCAGTTCCGGTGGTGTAGGCAAGGATGCATTGCACAGTAATAGTGAGCGTAGTCTGAATAGTCCTGTGATGTCACAACTGTCGGGTCAGAGTTCGAGTGCCAGCCGGCAAAAACCTGTGGTGCCACCACAAGCTTCGCCACAAAACGCAATGGGTCTGACAGCCGAGGAAATTGAACGGCTCAATGCGCGTCCACGCACCTCTAGCTTAGTTTCAACGCTAGATGCAGTTTCCTCTAGCAGCGAAGCGCCACGTGTACCCGGCGGTGGTTTGCATCTCTCGCTGGGCGGTGGTCTGCATAGCACCGATGTAGATGCGCACAGTTCGACCTCAACGGATGAAAGTGGCAATGATAGCTTCACTTGCTCCGAAATCGAGTACGATAATAATAGCTTAAGTGGCGATGGCAAATACTCGACCAGCAAGAGCATGTTGGACGAACGCAGCGCAGTGGGCCGCGCACTCAGTGGTGATGGCATTAATCCCAATCATACATCGGTGGGCAAGACGCCACCAATACCACCGCACAGCTACGACGGCTTCGATTCATCATTTCGTGGCTCACTAAGCACTTTAGTTGCCAGCGATGATGATCTATCGAATCACATTGGCGGCATGTATCGGAAGGCCAATGGTGCTGCCTCACCATCGGCTACCACACTAGGTTGGGATTACATACTCAATTGGGGTCCAAGTTTCGAGAGTCTAATGGGCGTATTTAAGGATATTGCTGAGCTGCCCGATTCAGCGAGTCAACAGCATGTACCCGCAACGCTGCGTATACCCGCTAATGTACAAAAGGCGCCGGAGGAATATGTTTAAAAATAGTACTGAAAAAGTAGCAAGAAGTAGAGACTGTGTTTGTATTTAAAGCTGTATTATATAGTTGGACTTAAGTTTTCATCAAGAACATAAAAAAACAGGCCATTTAAATTCTAAAAAAAAATAATGTACAACGAATTGCATTGACGCAATTAAGCTAAACAAAAAAAGCGACCTTTTAAATATCATCGAAACATTATGCTAAGTACTGAATAATAGTTGTACCACATATACTAAATACTATTGTTGCCTTGTATCAAGGTTCACATCCTAAGCGCATATGTATTTTTTTTATATAATTTTTCTACTGACTGATATTCCAATTTGAGATTTGTGCAAGCATACATAAAATAATAGTGAAACAGAAATTGGCCTAATTAAGTTTTGTAGCGCGTTAAGTAATTATTAGAGTTGTGTGTGCTATATTAAAATTAATTAATGAAATCTGTTTTAGAAATTCTCTGTGAAATATTTATTTGCCATTTAAGAATTAATTTGTAGCATTTTTAATTTTTAATTTTACATTTGCCAATACCCTCCTTTGTATACTTGTAGTTCTAAAAAAGCTTTACTAAAACCATTATACATATTATTAAATACTCTTCTCCTGCGTCATACTCGTATAAATACAAATCAAGCGAAATTGTTCTAATTTTTGGTTTTTAAAAATTGCAAAAATCATTGCAACTATACCGAATTCAAAATTAACTTTAAACGCTTGGCATTCCTTAATTTTTAATTCCAAAACTGAAACGTTTAGTAAATTGCTTAGTTCTATGTTTTTTAAAAGTATTTTTTAGCGTTGTAAAAATAGTTTTATGTAAACTTAATAAAATGTTTAAAATAAAAAACTATTCATTTAGTTTTTAATTACAATCTATGTTCTACTGCAGTAGCTGCTCGCCAGCAGCAGTAGCTGCCAGCCAGTTTCAATAGCAGTTGCTGCCAGCCAGCAGCTGCTTGGTATCAGCCGTAGCAGCAGCTGTTAGCCAGCAGCCGTAGCAGTAGCTGCCAGCCTACAGCCGTAGCTGCCAGCTTGCAGCCGTAGCAGCAGCTGCCAGCTTGCAGCCGTAGCAGCAGCTGCTAGCCAGCATCCGTAGCAGAAGCTGCCAGCCAGCAGCCGTATCAGTAGCTGCTAGCCAGTAGCCGTAGCAGCAGCTGCTAGCCAGCATCCGTAGCAGCAGCTGCAAGCCAGCAGCCGTAGCAGTAGCTGCTAACCAGCAACCGTAGTAGTAGCTGCTAGCCAGCAGCCGTAGCAGCAGCTGCCAGCTAGCAGCAGCTGCCAGCCAGCAGCCGTAGCAGCAGCAGGGGCGTTGCCCCACCCCCCCCCCCCCCCCCCCCCCTATAAACGATAATCAAAATTTGTCATATCTTTGCATCCATTTATGGTACAGAGGATGAGGAGAACTCAACCTGTAAAGTTTGTTAAAAATCAGAGGGGGCAATGCCCTACCCCCATATAAGCTACTAGATTTGACCTGCGACTTTGTCCGCGGAGATTTCGATAAAAAGTATTTTTGTTTATTTTTTTCTATGATATTCTAAGCGTAGGTTTACACTAACCTGATATCTAGTTTTTTTAAAATATACAGGTATGCTCTCGTTTTCACTTACTTTTGCGATTTCGAATCATATTATATTTGAACCATGCGTCAAACCTATACAAATTTGCACTTAAAATGACACCAAACACAAAGAAGTCTAATAATTCGGAAAGTTTCAGAACTAAGGCAAAAGGAAAAAGAAATTAGTTATGCTACTTTTTATCGGAATCTACGCGGACGAAGTCGCGGGTCAAAGCTAGTACATGTATAAAGAAACCAAGCATAAACTGCACATTTAATCGATAATTAGTTTTGAATAAGTAAACTATAGCTTTTCAAAATCCGTTAACAGCAGAATTTGAAGTACAAATATTTTAAACAATTTCCCTAAAGGGAAATTTGGCTGTTCCCCAATTTCCCTCACACTAAGCCAAACAAATGCCAACAGCTGTTTCAAACTCCAAACCAACTCCTGCAGTAAGCCATATATTGCCATGGGCAACCGTTTTGGTGACGCCTGCGCCCTTCTAATGTTGTGAAAAACAAACTTTGCACAATTTTCAACGAATTCTGACTACAAATGCTGACAGGCAGGCTGTGAATATTGCAGTTATTGTTTAGCGCTTGAAGTGTCCAGTTCGCGGAAAATAAATACAAATTAAATCGAAGAAAAAACAAGATTTTTTGACTAGAATACTATGAAGCCTACAAGTCTAAATGCAAACCGGATGCAAGTGTGCGTGACAGTGTTGTATTAAATTCTACGCCGAAACAAAGGCGCACCAGCAGATAATTACGAAATAATAGTTTACGCGAGCAGACGAGAAAGGGAGAGAAAATGTTTTTCCGGCGTATTTTGGAACGTAAAGATAATGGCTCCTCCTCCAACTCCAGCATGAATCACAAACACTCAAATAATAACAGCAACAATGGCAATGGCAACCTAAACAGTTCAAATTCCTCAGCGGAATATCTCTTAGAGGACACTGAAAGTGTCATTTATGATATGAATGCGCGTGGCGGTGTCGGCGGCAGTGTTAGTGAGGGCAAGGACAACAATAACAACAACGGACACAATAACTCAATTAACAATTCAAACGGACAGGCGACACATTATAAAATGCAACGAGCCCAAGGTCTCACAGCGAACACAACGACATCGTTGTCTTCCTCCTCATCAACATCCTCATCGTCACGTAAATTCATTAATACAAATGAGAAGCAGTCGCAGCAAATCCAAGCTGGCGCATCCGGCGTACAACTTTCACCACTATGGGAGCACATTCTGCGCACACGACGCCTACCGGAAACTATTTGTCCGGCCAGCATGTTTGCTGAATTTCATGAACGTCTACGCGATCCGGAATGGCAGGTGCGACAACATGCCTTACGTGTCTTGGTCGATGTGTTGGTAGTGATGGGTGCACGTGCCGATAAATATATGGATCAATTGACAGCACAACTGGTGGACAATCTTGGACATCAGGCACCGACAGTTCGTAAAGGTGCGCTGGATTGTCTGCGCGTATATCTGTCGGAGACTGCTATGCCGGAAACAATTATGCTGCACATACTCGATTTGGGACTGAGTCGACAGCAATTGCATGAGGAGCCATACGGTGGACGTTTGACCTGTGGCGTTATGCTGTCACTGCCGGCGCTGTTGCAATCGATTTTACATACGCCAAAACGTCACTTCATACTGCGCACCACAATCGATATGCTCGTGCAGAAAATGTCACAGGTGATGCAGCAGGAAATTACGCTAAAAGTGTTGGCAAAGATTGCCGAGTTGATAGGCACTGCAGAGTTTGAGGATTTTATGTCAACGCGTGCGCTGGAGGAGTACGAACATTTGTGTAAAATTTATGGCATAACGAAAAAAGGACAGAATGCAACGCTATATACGCAGCAAATGATATCCAAAACGGGCGCATGGCGTGCTTTACAAATGCCGGAGAGTAGCAATTGGCGTAGCACAACACCAATCGGTGTGGCAACAAAACTTGCGCCAGTCGAGTGTCCCGATAAGGGTAAAGTAATAATGGAAACTGAAATCAAACTCAACGATGAAACACTCACAATGCGCATTTTAGAGGCGGACACCGATATGGAAATGGATAGTCCCAATGGTAATGTCAGCAGCAGCGGCGGCGGTAGCAGTGTCGCTGAACCAAAGAGTCTCGAGGGAGAAATAGTTTGTCACGCGCTACCAAATGATTGTGATAATGAGGGACTGCTGCAAGTCATAAGCGATTCCGATGCCGATGCGGAGGAGGCCAAAATGCCTGCCTATAATTTACTGACACCCATGACGCCGACGCGTGCACTAAAACGTGTGACATTTGGTGGCGAAATTGTTAAGATGCGTACGCCGGATAGTGATGCAAGTAATACAAATAATAATAATAACAAAAATGGTGCAAACTCAGCGCAGCATGCGGTTGTGTTAAATGCACAAGAATTGCCTGCCGTCAGCATTATATCACCCATACCGGATAGCAGAACTTCCGCGCTTACATTGGATATACCCAGTGATAATACGAAACCGCTACCAATACGGCCCAAATCTTCACAATCGCCGCAGCGTACAAAAAGTGAAATGCATGCTGGGCCAAAAAGTGATTCACCACAACAAGCACGTAGCAGCTTTAAGCGTAGTGATTCCATTACAAGTCTATCACCTAGATCACCCTATAAAAGTAAGAGTATTAGTCCTGTCGATAGTATTATAAGTCCCAAGGTACCACATAAAGAAATCGAAGTGCTACATAATCTACAACGTGATCCTTCACCGATGAGTGTTAGAAGTGTTAAGCGTACTAACTCACAAATTGAAACAGCTATAGAAGCAGCCGAAATAAACGCCACCACAACTTCAAACTTACAACAAGCAACAACAGCACAACTCACAACATCACACACAAAGGAGGATTTGCGGCTTAAGAGTTGGGAGGATTTAGATATTGTCGATTATAAAACATTACTCGATTTGCGCTCTGGGGTAAGTTATTGATACGATTTAGGACAATTTTTATTTATTATTTATTACACGCGAACTAGAAGTAGAACTGTCGCCACTAATTACTGCGTTCCAATTTGCAATTATTGCAAACCAATAGCTTCAAATGTTCACGCGCCGCACGTCAGCAAAAGCGTATATAATTTCATTTCACGTCGACAATCGTAAATTGAATAATCAAAAAATCAACAACAACAACAACAACAAAAAGAATATATATTGTAGTAGTACGCTACACAATACTACTCTACACATCCTTGTAAATAGTAATGTAATACAAAATGGCAGTCCGAGCTGGGGTTTGTGTATCGCATTAAATGGTTTATAAACTAACTGGGTCACTAGGATATGTGTATATTTCATATACGATATTCATAATAGCCCGAAATGGTAGCTGAGAACGCGCTGTAATCAATGTATGCGTGCCACATATACGCTGCTAATTTTAATAGTCTTCTATTTCAATAGAGCGCAACACGCACTGTGTAAGTTAAGCCAGCCAGCTAGTCAGCCAGCCCCATATGGAATTGATTATGTATGTTTGATGTTTGGCCTGAGATATGAACTGCAATTTTAAATTATGATATTAAAAAGAAAAAAAATGCACTTTCTTTGAATTGGTTAAAAATGCTGTTAGACGGTAAGCAGGTACATATTATTATAAAATTTTAATGAAATAATTGTTTTGATGGCCGCTTATCAATGGCTCATGAATTATTTCAGTTTTGTTCCATGCGTGTTTTGAGTAAAAGTAGGTCAATAAGTTGGTTTTAATGGAAATTATCATTGAAATAATAGTTGGATAGAAAGATAAACAATAGTTGGGTAGATAGATGAGCTGTATGATAAGTTTCACGCAAGAAGTTTTACATCAGCGTTTTTAGGCCCTGTACCGAAGGTACAAGAGCCTATTGGGTTTGTGCAAATGTATGTAACAGGTAGAAATAATGGTCGGAGACCCCCCAAAGTTACCCCCATTATGGTCAGGAGTGATAGAGGAGTCGATATAGCCATGTCCGTCTGTCCGTCCGTCCGTCTGTATGAACGAAAGGATCTCGGAAACGGTAATAGATAGAGACTTCGTGTTTTTGCATTCGTCTAGGACTGCTCCGGAATTTCACAAGTTTATTTTGAAATTTTGCCCCTCCCCCCCCTTCCCCATAAAATCACCCCCAAGGAGAAATATTTCTTCGGCACAAAAAAAATTGAGTATTCGAGTATAAAGTTAACGTCCCTCTTAGTCAAAATCCAAAAAGTTCATCAAAATCGGATAATAAATAACGATTTTATAACCAATTGAAGTTGAATGACCCCCCTTTTCTTTTCATTCATATTCGAGCAGTGAGAAGTGGTCATGTGTTTGGTCATATGCTCGGGAAACGTTTAATGTGTTTGTTAGGAGACCTGAACTGGTACAGGGCCTCTTACAGTCGGTTACGCCTGACTGTATTTTCTTACTTGTTTGACATGATACTCATAGACGTGCAACACTCTACACAGCTGAGTTTGGGATATGAAGCAACATATTTGTTTAAGCTTTTTGTAATTTCTGAAATTTAGGAAATGTAGGAATTAGGACAATAATCAATTTTGGACATAGTGCACGTAATAGCATTTACTACTTGTAGTAATGGGGTTGCAATTGAATTTCTGGCTTGAAAGACATTTGGCCCTTTAGATTGATGTGTTAATAAAAGTTTAATGTGACGATTCCATTTGTAATTTATTTATGTCGACAGTCTTTAAAGTAAAGAGGTCTGCTTGTAGCTGAAACGCCCATTTTTCGGCAGATGTAGTGTTTTTTGCATTTACTGATACTCAATGACGCTCCCAAGTAATCACATCATTCTAAGACTTCGCTGAAGATTTGATTAATTCTGAGTATATTTAAATGTTTATTATTTTATGGGTTATTATGATATCAATTATGCGGTCTAATTTGTTTTAGACTATTTTGGACAGAATTGCGGAAAATGTTGATTCTTGAGGGATGTCGTTGTAAAGCAATCTTCAAGAGCAAAAAAACATTTTCTGTTTGAACTATAATCATTGGTGAACAAATTTTTGATGTAGTGTCAATGACTGTTTGGATGCCGACTTTGTCAAAAGCATTTTCGAGCACACGGCCGATTATGGATATAGCCGTATGGTTTCTGGTTAATAAAAAGACTGATATCTATTATTGTATTATAGCTGAAACCATAATAAAGATTCTGTTTTAGATCTTGGTAAAATACACTGGGTTTCCTACAGTAAGAGTTAGCTTAGCTACCTAATGCCTAGAATTTCGATCACAATCCTCAAGATAAAACGTAAACTTCAATAGAACTTTAATGATTTTCAAATATATCTAAAAAATAATGTCTTTAAAGGCTAAAAATGGGAATAAGGTCAATATGAAATATTAAATGAAGCTTCCATAAGTAAAAGCTACCATAACGAATTTTAAATTGATATAAACTGTAACAATGAAGTTTGTCTTACAAAGTCCAAAAAGAGGTTGGTGAGTTTGTATAGAAACTGAAAAGTGGGTGGGCACTTATATCCATTGCTTTACGTATATGTGAAGCTTGTATACATTGCAAGCCACCAAACGAATTGAATTCCACCAAAATGAATTGAATTTTAAGTTGTTATTGACAGCAATTAAAGTGACTAAAGAATTAGTTTTGATTCATACAAACAGTGGACATACAAACAGAAAGACATGGAAAGTTCGTTTCGTTTTGTCGAGCTAATTAAGAAAATGAGGTGTCCGTTGATGTCGTCGATGTTCTTTTTCATTCAAATAGTATTTGTTACACTAGCTGGATATTTCATCCCTGACAAAAAGTATCCTGAGCATAATTGTTTACATACTAAGAAGCATTGAGCAAAATAGTACCTCATATAGTGCTTCAAAACTGCATAACGTTTCTAAATGAAAATATTGATTTTCATGATTATGAAAAAATTATTTTCATTGTGTCCGGCCATGGTTAGTTTCGAAGGGGCAAAATTTTAAAATAAACTTGTAAAATTCCGGAGCAGTCGTAGTCGGATGCAAAAAACACGAAGTCTCTATCTATTACCGTTTCCGAGATCCTTTCATTCATACGGACGGCCAGAATTACAAATCGTATGGCATCTATAGATCAATTTTTTATTGTAAAATTCATTCGTGAATGGTGGGTTTAATAGAGGCTAATGCTTTATCTGAGCTGAACATGCATAGCAGTACTAACAGTAGGATCTCTCCAAATAAAATTTTAAAACAGTTATTCATAAAAAAATTCAAGATGGGGAGGAAGGTTTGTATGTATAGAATCGGACGGACTGACGTATGCAGATTAACTTGCACAGAAAAACTGACCACTAATATATGCAGAGCGTGACGAGTATATCTAGTTCAAAATAACTTATCAATGGTTAAAACTCAATTGTTTGCAATGACAATGATTTTCCACTAAATTTGCGTTAAACCAATCCTTTTTTGGAGAAATATTAAGTTTGAATGAAAGACTTATACTTGTTGATATAATCAAGAGTTCTGGAAGAGTCAACGCTACCCGAACTTACTGTTATACACTCAAAATAACATATTAATGGTGTAAACTCATTTTTTTACGATGAGCCTCATTTTCAGCTGAATGGAGAAAATGTTTATGTCACTGAAAACTCCTTAAAAATATATAAGCAAACTCCGACGCATCTAAGTTAGGGCCGAAATTAGAACGGAAATACTCATTGGATTGATTTTCTTTGAAGATGACACTGGAGCAAAGTTTTTCGTCAATAAATCACAACATGACAACGGGTTTGGTTAGGCGAATTGTTGCCCATAATGGCATGATGAGCTTAAGGTTTCTACAGGACAGCACCACAGCTCCAATTACTAACACAATCTATCGATATTATGTTGCCGAGCTCTTAAGGCAATAATTCGATGTTAGTCAATATATTACATATATCGAATAAAATTTTCTCACAACTTCAATTTATTAATTTGTCATAAAAAACCTTCTGTGTCATCAATGATACTACACAACACGGTTTATTTTTAAAAGAAGCAAATAATAAAATGGAGAAAATCAATTAGTTAACGACCAACTCAATTAGAAACTAATAAAATAGTAGACAATATAAAAGATATAAAATATTGATAGTATTTTTTGTATTTTTCTGTAAATAATATATTAAGGAGGAGAAATAAAAATAGTTTAAAAAGGGAGAGTATTGGTATGAAACTGGTGGAGTAGAAGTGTCAAATTTTTTGCTGAAAAACTGGGATTGCGTTGTAGAGCTGCATTTGACTCATAGTAATGCGTTTGCCCTGACGCTCCTTTTTGCACTTCATTACACTATAAATCATAAAACTTGCCAAATAGTCAAATTAAGATATATGCAACTACTATTTTGTTTTTTCAAGTAAATTCTCGAATATACTTTAAAACTATTATAAATAATACAATTAAAAATGAAATATACAGCAATGTGTCGTATGTAGTTGCATGTTACTCTCAGAGTGCCAACCGGTCAATCATTTAAATGCACGCGATTTCATAGTACAATTTATATATACATATATAGGAGAACACACACAATACAACACATCAGAGACTACGATAAAACTTTAATGCGGCTGGTGGCAAAAGTGTATATATATATACTATATATGAAAGCCGGCTCTAAAAAGGGACTGAGAAGTTGTAGAAAAAATAAAAAATAAATGAAGCACAGCAGCAGCAGCAGCTACTAAAGAAAAGAACTAGGT
Organism: Leucophenga maculata; assembly: GCA_035044805.1. Lineage (NCBI taxonomy): Eukaryota > Metazoa > Arthropoda > Insecta > Diptera > Drosophilidae > Leucophenga > Leucophenga maculata. Next base: position 1,063,841 of record JAWNNP010000005.1, on the reverse strand, counting down.
CAGCAGAAAATAATAAAACATTAACCAAATTACGCTACAATACAATATAATGTATGTACATACGATATATATACTATATATAGTATAAGGAAGTGTGTGTACATTGCAAAAAATATAATAGGAAGGAAGTTATTTTAAGAGTTGGCCGCTATAGAGATGCCACTTCATGCATTTAGTATGCGAAAATAATGGCAAAAATTATACAAAAACAAAAAAAAAAAAAAAATAACCAACTATTTATAACAAAATATTTTAGGATTGGCGCAATCGTCTGCAAGGCATCACACAACTAGAACTCGCCTTGCGTTCCTCAAGCACATTAGCGTTGGTGCAACCATATTTGGACTCATTATTGAGGACACTACTCTCCTCGGAACGAAATTATGAAGTGGCCGAAGAAAAACGCGATTTGCTTGTAAATCTGATAACCCGATTGCCGCTTGACAATCTGGAGGAACGCACGCTGCAAATACTATGCGGACTTTGTCGTCAGAGCAGCGCCGGTGCAAATCGTGTCTGCAAGGCACTGATGCAGCGTTTGCCGGCCGGCACAATTGTCGCCAAATTAACTTCCAGCGAGTTTTTGCATGCCAAAAGTTCAAAGGTAACGACGACTTGTAGATGAAAACAAAACTTTCAAGAAAACTGTTGTAACTTTTCACATTAACCTGAATTCATTGTAGTTTCGTGAGCACGCACTACAAATGGCCATCTATGCGCTGGTAACCTTTCCGAGTACATGTTTCGATGTTTCAACCTGTTCGAATGCCGTCTATGCGGCATTGAATCGTAAGCGACGTGTACGGCAGGCTGCTATGGAAATGGTAGCCGTACTGGGTGAGATTACAACGCAGGCTACAGTCTTGGATATTACGGAGCGTATAGCGGAGCCATTGGAGGAGGGTGCAGCACTTGTTGCTGCTGTACGAAAGCGTTTAGCGCGCAAACAATTGCCAAAAATAACCATTGAAGGTGCAGTGCTCTATGCATTGCAGCCTGGTGGTACAGTAGGTACAAGAGATGATGCAGATATTGATTGGATTTGTATGGGTGAAGGTGGTTCAGCATCACCGAATGAGCTTAAACGACGTAAAATGCGTTGTGCTGCAGCTAAGCAACGTGCCGCCATGGAGCAACAGGAGCAGACGGGATCTAAGCAAAGTGATGTGCATGCAGCCAGGTGAGTGTGACTGAAGACTATTGAAATATTAAGTTGAGTAACGCTATACAAAGAAGAAGAAAAAAGAACAAGATACTCTGTAGCTGAAGCTTAAATTTGCAAAGAGAATATGTACCTGGAAGCGTATGGGATATATTATTGGAATTTTGAAAGATAAAACCAATTTGTCCTCTTAAGCAAAATATTTTTCATACAAAAACCTTAGAAGGGGAACAACTTTTGTATGGGGGCTACCGATGCTAGTGATGCGATGTGGACCCATATGGAATAATTTATTAGAATTAAAGTAAGATACACCAAATATGGCCTTTAAGCTAAAATACCAAAAATTTTTACAATAAAAACATAGCAAGTGGGAGCAAGATTTTTATGAGTATAGCCTCTCAGCGAGGGCTCGTTCAATATCAGTTATCTGAAGAGGCAATAGGGTAGAATATATACCCAAACTTGAAGGCTCTTTCTTTATAATCTTCAACTCCTAGAGGTTTATACGTACAGCCAGACAGACGAATATGTCCATCTGGACTCAATTGTTTATATGGAGGCTACCTATTTTAGAGGTCCGATTTGGAACTTTATGGTATATTTCATTAGGATTGAAGTAAATACACTAAAATAGGCGTATGTACATAGTTCAAGTAACCACAACAACAAAATTAAGTTCATAATTTGTGTATGGTAGATGGGACAGATTTGCATTGGGACTATCCCTTCTAGTAGTCCTATCTGAACCAAAATGAAATATTTTATATTGATTAATGCCAGATAGATAAAATTTGCCATTTTTAGCTATATTATCCATATCAATAAACATTTTTCATACAAAAACTTAGAATGAGAAGTAGGTTTGTATGGTAATTACCAATCCCTCTTAGGGAGAGAGGGTCGGCACATACATTGAATACAAGTTAGCTGAAGAAGAAATCGAAGAATGTAAATATCTACACTTGAAGGCTTTATCTCTTAAAGTCTCCAAGTTCTTGTTGTACAAACGTACATCCAGACAGACGGACATGTGTATACCGGCTTTAAAAAAGCTTGATATGCGCACTGGAGGGCACACATGAAATCAAGTAGTGGGAGTGTAAATATGACAGCGCTCGTTTATGTGCTCATACTACACACAACGTATACGCGGTCATGCCGTGATCGAGCATATAAACAGTAAGCAGGCAAGTATATGCAAATGATTTACGCACTTCACTACGCGCGGCATTTAAAGTGTGAAAAGCCAGCCTACAAATTTTGTCTTAAATTAAATTATTATACCCTACTTCACTTGTTGTTTCAATGAAAGCACATTGCTAAACTGGCCTATAAATAAAAATGTATTATACTTGCAGCTACTTATCCGATGAGAGCCTACAAAGACATTCATTTCATACGCCTCCCGAAGCATTTGATTATACAACGACGCTAAATGTAAGTTAATCAAAAATCTTATACATAAAAACTAAGCTATACAAACTAATCTAACTGCCTACAGGAGGATAGTCACAGCTATAACTATAAATCGCTCTTTGGTAATAATAACAACAACTTCGGCTTAAATAAGTCACAAGGTGCGTACAATCAGAATACTTTTCTTAAACTAATTAATTAAACTAATTAATTCTATGCCACCACAACAACAGCTTTTTCTCACAACTATTTGGATCGCCGCTTGGTGCGCAAAACCTGCTCGGATTCTTCCGTAGATGGAAGAAGTACTGATAGCACAAATACCTGCAGCAGCGGCAGTGGCAGTTTTATACAGCTAGCGACAAGTGATACCAAAGATGGCATCAATGGACGTTTTACGCGCCAGACATCAAGGTGAAAGATCTCTTGCCGACATGCCATTACTGCTGTCTGTTTGTATGTCTAATTGAATTTAACTTCATTTCAGATTCCCCACCATGAATCATATTGATTTGAATAGTAACTTTCGTATACAACGTCCGCCCACTTATTATCCTGGCATGGGTCCCTATGCACAGCTACAACAACAGCAATACAATATGAGCAATACAACATATCCGAAAATCAATTATACGCTGGGCAGACATCAACGCAAGAAATCTAACCAAACGCAACGCAACAATTGCAATGCTCAAGGTGAGTTAGTGGGTGGGTTTACTAAGTGGGTTCGTTCGTTTACTAAAATTTTATCCTTTTTATTTGCAGACAATTTCAAGGGTAATGAAATTCTGAAAAAGCAGCATATCGATGGTAGTGAAAGTCTGAATAACACCTATGCCATATGCAAGGATTTAAGTTTGGAGTGTAATAATGGAGCATTAAGAAAGCTGCAGAATCAACAACATTCGCGTTTTATTAATGTGGAGAGTGAAAGTGTGGTGGAGTGGTAAGTGAGAAAATTGTATTATTTACAAATTTCTAATGTTGAGGAAAGTCTTTCGAGAACAGTTAACAACTCGCTTGCTTGAATCTATACATAATTAGGATACATATTAAGATTATATGTGGCATTCATTCCTATCTGGTCAATTTATTAAAATTAATATAAGGTTCACCAAATTTAGCGGTCTCATACATAAACTCAGAAAGCGAGGAAAGATTTGTATGGGGGCTGTATATGAAATATTTTATTAGGACTCAAGGAAGCAAAATATACATTATTTGACGTTTCAAGCTACTACTTTTAGAGGTCATATCCGAACTTTTAAGGACTATTATTATAAATAAACTGATTTGTTTGAGGAACTACTCTTTCAAGAGGTTCGATTCGAACCTGTATGGCATATATCACTAGAATAGAAGTAAGATTCACCAAATTTTGTGTTTAAAGTTAAATTAACTACAACAACAAAAGTTTTTCATACAAAAACTTGGATAGGGATGGCTCATTGACTATTATTTGTACGATTTGTAAAAATAAAATTTCGCGTTTATCACTAAATAACATCATTTGTCTAATACGAAAACATAGAAGCAAGAGGTAGGTTTGTATGTGCCTAGGGGGAAAAATCGAAACTTGAAGGCTCCATCTCTTATAGCGCCAAATTCTCGCTATTCTTACGTACTGCCAGACAGACGGACTTATATATATTAACTCGATTTTGTATGCTACTTAAGAATACATTTACTTTATGAAAACTGTCTCATATCTATCTGGCTGTTACATAGATTTACACAAACGTTGTTCAACAGGGTGTACAAATTATTTATAAACTAAAAACCAAAACGTGGGTGAAAGATCGGGGCTACCTTTATAATCATACGGACGGACCACGCTTATTGATGTTTGTGCAATGTCCCTGTTAATAAAAACAAATTTCTATAGAATTGGGCTTGTGGATTTGTATTTTAATTATATTTACTACTAATTATGGGAATTTGTTAGCCAGCAACCTTTAATATGTACTGTTCGTCGTCAATAATATAGAAGACTTGCGCCAATCCTAAATGCTCGACGAATCATGCAGTTGCGTTTACAACCGGGATTTGCTACCCAAAGAGCAACCGATGCTTTAGATAGAATCCTGCTCAATCACCAAAGAGCAAAGGTATACGTCCAAACAACGTGACTCGGTTTAGTACATGTAAAATAAATTCTATGGCAGCTTTGATTGGCTAACCTATCCTATCTGGCACATCATTTGAAGTCCACTTCAACTTACACTAAGATGACGCAAGAATGTAAAAGAGATACTCTTATTGTTACAGAACAAATGGTTATATGAAGAATCCAGTCGTCTAAGCCCACGATGGCGAGCACAGAATTAGTAACCGCCTATCAAAGGCCCCTCAGTACTCCTTCTACAAGTACCAAACCGAATTCTCGTTATTTGGGTGACCAACTTCGCTCCTTGGTGAGGGGTGTGGGGCTTTGGAACCCAACGCAATGAGAAGGCAATTCCACGCTTCTAAAGAAATGTTTGTGTCTTATAATAAACCGCGTAGATATATATCTAGAAGATGGGTTTAGTTCCTAAAACATCTCCCGTGTATCCGCCACTGATCTGCATTCAATGGAGTTAAGTACATCCATCATGTCTAATCCCATCGAATGCTTGTTGAGGACAACGCTTTATTGAAAACAACGTGCAAAGATTGGTTGAAAAGGGCTAAGACAATTTTGACATGGGCGACAAGCTTACTCAACCGGTCATTTCCATAGACACACATGTCATGCGATAGGTTCAAAGGCTGAAAAAAACGGGGCCTCATGAATTGAACGATAAGCATGAAAATAAAGTCAATACTACTTCGGATTTTGACTGGTAGATGTCAAGATTAGTCGAAAACTAATTGGGAGGCACTCAACTGGGACTTGTTCACCAGATCTGGCCCTTTCCGACTACCACCTGTTTTCGTCGATAGATCACACGCTCGTTGAACAGCATTTCGATTCTTACGAAGATGTTCGAAAATGGTTTGAAAGGGCATGAATACTTTTGGCGTGATATCTACGAATTGCGCGAGATATGGGGAAAATATGTAGCTAGCGAGGGTCAGTAGTTTGAATAAAAACCTGAAAAATTCTGATGTATCTACCCAATGTTGGCCAATGCTCAATTCTGGGTCCCCTAACAGACCCTATGGGGCTCATTTGTTTGCATCTTTATGGTGTGTGGCATCAATACATAAGATTTGTCTTACATAAAAGAATTCTTGACGGATTTAACAATGGTGAAGTTCCAAACAAATATATTTCTTGACGTCGTTTTACAGGCAAACTAATTTTCAAGTGTTCAGTCTAAAAAGAAAAAGAATAATCATTACCTAATTATTACAGAGCGATATCTTAAAAACTGAATGACTAGTTAGCGATCACTTCTAGAAGTGGGAGTCTATCTGTAGTAAATATGGCACCTAAACAAGTGTGCTGCGTTGGTATGATGGACACCTCTATAAGTGCGTGATATATAGAATCGTTCTCTAAAATATGGCAGTAGTAACAAAATGGATACTCTTCGAGCAAAAACAAACGCAAAAAGTCTGCGTACTGTGTTTCTTAAAAAAAGAAACTTAATACTTTGGACAAGACAACTCTTCCTAGTTCAAAGTTACTGATTTTCGATTTAAAAATGTTTTCCAACCAATTCTCATCTGGAACAAATTTAAATTGTAACTTAATTAGATTTGTAGATCGCTGACACAAAAGAAAACCATTATGTGCTTCCATATGACACTGTACACTTGCTTTCCACATTTTGGTCCACTATTTTATTCAGAACATTTAAATTAATTTCAAGACTTCACGAAATATCCAAAACCAAACTTTTTAAACGCATCACACGCAATTCGTTACACTACTAGCTGACCGCATTCCAACATCTTCTCAACTCCGCCCAACATGACCGCATTAAATAAAAACTATCAAAAAAAATTTAACCTACATTTCAACTGCTTAACTTCAGATTAATTGTCAACCGCAAAAGGATTCGACCTCCCCGCTGTGTATGAAAGCAAATCAAAACTCACGCACACAACTGAATAAACACTCAACAACAACTGAATAAAAAAAACCGCAAATCAGTATGACCGACCACCCATTCACTAATGTGTGGAAAACCTAACCTAAAAAAGTGAAGCATTGGTTATTTATTTGGTTTTTCAGCTTTAATCACGTGACTCATTAAAATGCGCTTTAAGTTTCATTTAAAGAGCAGCAGTGGAACTTTTAACCTAAATAGAAAACAAAAACAGCATACGTCAGAGCTGGGACATGGGTATTACTGCCGCTGCTTACCTTTCCTAATGAAATCTAACGCGAGTACGACCACAAACTACTTCTGACAACAATTCAACTGAATTGACCAAATACAAAGTAAGACACCCCCGACTTCTAAGACCATTTTGTGCAAAGTAAAATGTCGAAACCTTCAAATGACCCAGCGAGCGAGCGTACGAAAGGTGGCATTTGAGTAGGATTTTTTGTGTTAAGTGTGCGTTGATGGGTTTTTATTTGCGCTACGTGTTAGTTAAATTTAGAGTTTAACCGAATACTATTAATAGAAATGCATATTTTTAAAAAGTTCAACGGAATACATTGATTGAAGTTTTTTTTTTAGACAAAATCTATATCAAAATAGTACAACACTTAATTTAGATTTGTAGCAGAAAAATATTTTGGTGCAAAACGAAGATAAAATTGAAAAATCTTTATATATATATCGGTTGGGAATCTCTTATTTAACCCCTTCAGATAAATCTGAGTGACAAAATACTTGCTTAAAAAAGCCTATCAAACCTTCACTTAATGCCTTTGGTCGGAGATCAATGACCTTGCTATAGATTAAAGACATTGGTCGTGCTTGATCATAAATAGAAATCAATGCCTTTGGATGGGACTAGTACCATCATTGGAGGTTAATAAACTTAACAAGGTCAAGGGCGGTAGTCGCCAGTTAAATTTCAATAAATCCCCAGACAAGTAAATCCCAAGGCTAGGAAATTTCCAGACGGGGGAATGCTTAGATATAATAATCATCAGACGGACTACTCCCCAAACGGGTGCATGCTTAGTTGTAGAAATCCCTAGACGGGGGCATCTCTAGACGAGCGAATCTCCAGTCGAGAGAATCTCCAGACGAAGGTCTCCCTAGACGGAAGAATCCTCTCCCAAAACCGAGGTATTCCCAGACGAGAGATTCTCCAGGCGGAAATTGACCTGATGGGGACATCCCCAAACGGGAACGTTTATAGACGGAGATGACCACAGACGAAGGAATTATAATATCACCCTCCGGCCAATGTATGTATATACTTGGTTATATTAACTTTTGACAATCACCGAGGAGAACGTTTAATTTTTCTGTTGCATAATTTTCTTACGCCTTCTATTGGCTTGATTCCTGAGGCATAGTGGACTTGACCTGCTGCGGCTGAATGGTCTTGACCACAGAGGCTGAATGAACCCGACTTCCTGGGGCTCAATTGATTGGACAACTTGGGTAGTCAGTGTTGAGATTCTCCTGTTCCATTAGAGACCATGGAATAGTGAATTAGGACCTTATCTGTATTCCATCTTTACTGCAGATTACTTGTGAATTCAAAATGAATAACAAAAACTGCTTATTAAAGTGTATAAAAACTTCTGTGCGACACAAGGTTTTAGTGCGCTTTACTATTTATTTTCAAAATAAAAACTTCTTCAATAAAGATAATCAATTAATTTGCAACTCAATTCAATTAGAAAGTAATAAAATAGTAGACGTATACACAGAGATATATAAAATATCAATAAACTTTATTTATTTGCAAATAATTTTCAAGCAGGATAGAAATAAAAGAAGAAGCACAAAAGTGAGAGTACTGGAATGAAAGAGCTACACGTTTCTTAATAATTTATTAAAAAGAAATGTCATAAGAGTTCATACAACTAACCAAAGACGTCCACGACTGAGTGCGGACTTGGTTAGTCATGTGTCCTGTTGTGATAGTCAGTGGGTGTAGCTAGGTAAAAGAAAGTATGCAGACTACTTCGTAGACTCATTCGTGCAACTGTTCAGTTCGTGTAAAATGAAAAGTCATTCGTCCATTTCCATACGAAAAACACCATTAAAAATACAAAATAAAAAAAATATGAAAAAAAAAACCACTTCGCCAACATGCTGAGTCGCAATTGTCGAGTTTCATCGAGTAGACGTGTTGTGGTGGTCTAGGACTACAACGAGTGTCCTGCTTTTCGTTTGCAACTTTCTTCTGTTCTATTTTGAATTCACCCCAACGAAATTTTTCTATTTTTCTTGTTATGCTAGGCGAGGAGGTGTGGGGTGCAGAGTATTGTATGGAAATTAAGCTAGTTCTCGTTAGTTAGGTCTAGCGCGAAATGGTCAACATTTGCACGCAGGCTACTACTCAGTTTGCAATGTTTAGCCGCATGGAATGGACGACAACGACGAGGACAACGTTTAATAGTAACAAAACTTTTACAATCACAAAAAATTTTAAAATGCTCAACACAAGTGCAAAGCTCAAATCTTCTCGAACAATTTAAAGCAAGAAAGTAACTCAAAGTTAAATAATTCTATTAAAAATTTAAAATAATAATTACTTGCATACCGCGTGAAAATGCAAAATGATTGCAGCCGCTGCGTCAATTGTAGTCCTTTGGCTCAAACAAATCGGCTATTGGAAAGTGCACGCACATTCCTTGTTGCAGTCGGCGCAACGCTCTGGGAAAAGTTGGACAGTGCGCGCTTCAAAACGGTACAAATGTTGTCCGGCTGTTATGGCACTTGTTGTTCGTGTTGTTGTTGTTTTTGTCAGCGGCAGGAGCAGGAGCAGGACGATGACAAAAAATCGATTACTGATAATATTGATAAAAATGAAAAGGAGTGTTTGGATATAGTCGATGTTACAGGCAATGAATTGTTTGTGTTTAGTAGCAGCGATAATGAAGCGTTAAATAAAAATGTGCCGGTCTTTGAAGCGGAATCAGTTGAGGATCCGTAAGTATGCAAGATGTTGACATAAGAGTGTTTGAACTAATATACTTATTTTATATATTATGTACCTTAAGCATCGAAGAATATTACAGTTGAGTGAGAAAAATTTTGTACTTTTCCAGTTTATCCAAATCGACTCTTTGGCACTGTGATATGTTTTCATATTTTATAATTTGGAAGTGTGTTGATATTATTTTGGCAGTTGATTAGTTTCGGCTCTGTAAATATATAAGAAGACATTAGTACTGCAGTTGTATGGTTGTTCCATTAAATATACTTATAAGGGTTTTTCAATGACATAAATTTTTCTTAAAATAAAAAAACCTAAATAATTGAGATATTGTGCTGAATTGTGTTCCGGTTGCAGTATATATGTTACATTTAACTCTTTAATATGACCACCACGAACAGTTTTCGAATGATTGATTTTTTGCTGTGAATTTTTCTCCACTCTTCCACATGCGATATAAGCCTACGATTTAACGTAATCCCATAATCATAAATTCAACGGCGTTTAATTGCTCAAGCAAGATGGCCATTTGACCACACCATTTATACACGGTTATCGAACTTCTCTTTGATTACATTCAGACCAGTTTGGCATGTGGCACCATATATTATTGTTGTCAAGTCCTTCCAATTCTGACTAGATATAGTTTTCCAAGGTGGCTCCATTGATCGTAGCATGGCAAACATTTTCATAGATGAAAAATATATGGTCCAATTACACCTCCGACGGCCTTTTTTTTGTGGTTGCGATGGAACCTCTTAAATCACATGTGGGTCGGTTGCTTTTCAATGACGCAAATTTTGTGCATTGACAAAGCCATTAAGCCAAAATAGCTTCTTAAGCGAATAAGGAAGACTTCGGACCTCACACCAATTACTTTTAATCGTTCTAAACATTTATTATATACTTTTATATTTTATACATACTTTGAAGCATATATAGGGAGGGTGGTGTTGCATATACCAAATAGGTAAGGATAGTAATTATAAAAAAAATACAATGTTTAAGAAAATATATAGACATCGCGGAAAAATTATATCGCAAACAAAAAATACATATGTTAAAAATACATATAAGCTTTATTTTTTAAGTCATCCAGTTTATTATTAAACAATTTTTAACTATATATACATAGGTGTGTTGAGCCTAAATTTAAATCATTGACTTTTTATACATTCTTTTTTAAACAAGTTTTTCTTTGTTTTAAATATTTCAGTACGAAAACCAGTAAAGTTACGGAAACTACACCAAAAAAAGAACACACAAAGGTACAACCGCTTGGAACTGAAACCAACACAGGCTCACCCATTTCGACAAAATCAATAGCATACTCACAGAAATCAACAGCCTCAGCAAAATCCAGCAATGAAAGTGTTAGAACACCCGAGAAATATTTGGAATCAGCGTCAGTTATAACTATATACGATCAGACAAACACAACGACAACAACATCCCCAACAAAAGCGCACGGCAATAGTGATTTGGAGCAAAAAATAAATGAAGAGACTGAAGCACGACTACTAGGCGTACTGGTAGTCGACGATTTGGAGACAGAGGAAGCTATAACCGAGCAGCCTACTTTAAAACGCAACGAGAGTTTGAATAGTGTGCACAGTAAATCGGAAAGCATTAAAACACAATTGGAGGACACTACACCACAGACGCTATCGCGTGCACAATCCACCAAATCGTTGGCCATTGAAGAAGAGCTCGAGGATAATAGTAGTTTTGTAGTTGTTGAAGAATTGCAGCAGCAACAACAAGAAACGACTGCTGAGCCGCCAATAGAAACCGATACAAGTACACAAGATGTCATCAATGACATTGCTGTGCCTGCAACCGATTTAATTTCGAATTTGTCTGAGCTGCCGCATATGTACGACAGCGATACAGCAAAACATATGCGTAGCATATCGTTGGAATCGCTATACGAGGCAAAACGCTCAAATCAGCGTTCATTGGATACGAATAGCACTGAGTTCAGCTCACCGACAAGTTCACAACTCAACGGTGTGGGCAGTGCAGCAACTGTTAGCGGCGTACCAATCAAAACCGCGCATACACCGCTCAAGGAGAAAGCGAAAACATCGTATTTTCTGCGTAACCACCGACGTGTTTCGCCTGTGAAGCAATCTATAAAAATGCCACAACCTGAATTGTTTCCTCAAAATATGGCCAAGTTTGATAAACCACGTGAGGCGTTGTTTCAGGCATTTCATCAGCTCGATTCAACAAACTGGGAGGTCAATATGGATGGTTTGAAATCCATGGTACGGCTGATGCGTAATCATCCAGAACAAATGGAGAATCAAATGCATATGGTTTGCATACAGTTGACACGTTCTGTGCGTAATTTGCGTTCGCAAGTAGCGCGTGCCGCCTGTCAAGCCGCCGCCGAACTATTCATGCTCAAGGCAAAATATTTAGAGACCGAATGTGATGATCTGGTATGCGCTTTGCTGCAACGCACGGCCGATACAAATCGTTTTATACGCGCCGATGCTACACGTGCACTGGAATCCATGTGCGATGGACTGCAGCCGTCGAAAATTTTACATATACTAACCACCCGTGGTGTACAGCATCAGAATGCGCTGGTGCGCACAACAACGGCCAAACTGCTATATCGTTTAGTTGAGCGGCTCGGCTGTGATCGTATATTTGCACTGGGTCGCGAGAATCGTGATAAGTTCCTTGTTGTCAGTGCAAATCTTTTGCTCGAAGGTAGTCTGGAAACGCGCAGCTATGCAAAGTCCATCTTTCGTACGCTCTCCGAACATGCCAGCTATAATCGGCTGCTGTTGGATGTGATACCGCAGCGTGTGTATCGTAACATAGAAAAAACGCTCAAGAATATTACGCGCTAGTCTTATATTCTATATTAGTATATACATCTATTTTATATTGAGAGCACTTATTTTTTTGTACATCATTTCATTAAATGTGTCATTGTACAAAGAACTTTTTAGTCTAATTCATTTTATACTAGTCGATATATATTCTATAGCGAATTATGTTACTCACTAAATGTTAGCATTATAAATTTCATGTAGAAAAGGGCAAAATAAACCGAAAATAAAACGAAAATACAGTATAAAATCTAAAATGTACCTACTTAGTTTATACCACAAAATGATTGCACCTATAACCTGCGATTACCACCGCTGCGCTGATCTGAGCGACGTTGGTGCTGTCCTCGATTGTGATTGCGCCCTCGGTCGTTGCTACGATCCAGTGCACCGTCACTGCGTCTTTGTTGTCGTCCAGCAGGATGTCTGTCGTATGGCTTCGCATCATGAAATGATTTACGCGCGTGTCGGTTGTTGAAGCCATCTATCCTATTTCGTACATCTTGGGCAAACGGATTGGCTAGTGACTGCTGTCCATGGTTGTCAAGTCGATGGTTCTTGTTGCCGAATTGTTCCTCCAAGCCCGGCGGCAGTGTGTAGCGATCAGTGGGCGGAAGTTCTTCGCTGTTACGAAATTTTATGGTCACACGTCTACGAAACAGCTCAAGACCATGATACAAATGCATTGCATAGGCAGGCGCGGACAGATGTTTGTATATGACAAATCCAAAGGTACGCTGCTTCCCATTTGCATCTTTGGGTATGTTTACACTTTCGATTGGACCTGCTTGCAGAAATACTTCATATAGTATTTCTTCAGTAACTCGTTCGTCCAAATTGGCGCAAAATAGTGTACGCAGTTGCGTATCATCGGGATCGTCCTCATCTGTGTCTTCAATCTCTTCATCGTCATTAACTCGCTCAGCTACTGGTGCATTGTTTGTCAACTGCCATGGCCCTTGCAGTACTCCTGCTCCCATCAATTGAGGCGGCATCATGTTCATTTGCGGTCCAGCGAAAACTAATTGTTGCAATTGCTTTTGCTGCATCATATATAATTGAAACTCTGCAACTTGTTGCGGCGTCCACATGTTGTTCATTTTGTATTTAACTTTTTTATTTTCCAAATTATATATAATAAAAGGCGGGATGTTGCGATTTTACAGCAACAAATTAAATTTACTATTTTTGTGGCACTAGCATTTGGTATGAAAACGTAGACTGCCAACCTGCTGGAATCGGCAATGCCTACACCGATAACAAAATGTGGTTTATATATCTATTTCTTTCGCACTAATGTAGTTTGCGGTAATACTGCCGTAAAAAAACTACAGACAAATCATGAAAGGTAAAAACAAGACACAAATTGCACACTACATAACGCGAAATACTTAATGGTATTATTTAGTCTGAAAAATAAATGCAATAGAAAACGTACAAAATTTTCTGTACAGCTCTATTTCTTGTAAGCGAAAAAAATGTTCAACGAATTTTAAATTTAAATTACTGAAATTTTGTATAATATTTTGTTGAACAATATTTGACTAAAAGGCGTTACTAAAAGTCGCAAAAGTCTGGTAGCAGATAGATGTGTTCATTAAATTTAACTGGTTAGCATCTATACTGTACGGAAATAATATATAATTTTAAAATTAATTTACCATATAAGTTTATTAACAAACATTTTACGATATTCTATTAGCTATCTGCAATATATTTATTGGTTCCAAGTTCTTTTTTTCTTTTTTAAGTTGAGGTAGGGTCAGTTCAAGTTAAGTTTACGTTCGTAAATTTTTGAAAATATGTTTTTTAATATTCCTTGACAGAGGAATCTCTAGGCGGAGGATTCCCCAGAAGAAGGAATTCCCAGATTGTAGAATAAACAGATGGAGAAATTTCCAGGCAGTGGAATTCCCTGATAGAGCAATCATCATACGGGGATTCCCAGATGGTGGATTCGTCGGACAGAGGAATTCTCAGACGAGGACGGTTGACGGAGAATTAACCGGGGACCAAAGTCGTAGTTTTGAATAAATAAACTTTAAATAACTGCCGAGAAGAGCATTTCTGACCACGGTCGAATGTTTGACTAAATTTACTCTGTTTTATCATCTTTTGAGATTTGCCAATGAGAGCGTTTAATAAAATGTACTAGACTAAGGGAGTCAATGGACTTGACTCCTTGGGGTTTCAATGGATTTGACCCCTTATTATCATCTCTTTTGATCAACCTCCTGGTTATTGACCTCTTCAATCTGAGAACTCCCCAGACGGAGCACTTGGCCTCTGGGGCTTAATGGACTTCACCCTTTGGGTGGTCAATGGACTTGAGCCCTTATGGGTCAATGGACATGCGATACCCTGCCTCTTATGCGAGCAATAAACAAAGTAAAAATCGTAATGCATCTGTCGTTACTTGAAGACTTGCAACTTTTTCAGATGTCTACACTGCTCCTCATCAGCAGTTTGAATAGCTGCTTTTAAATTTGTAATTTATATTTATTTCCCCAAACTTTTGTTACTCTTCTCGCAAACTTTTTAAAAGAAATTGCGCCGTGTGTAGTTCGCACACCTTCTCTCGAATCAAAGTCACTGCCATTCCAATGTTTATTTGAGTAATGTAAAATTGTTCAATTAAACCATTTGTTTATCACCGCGAACATGCTTTTGTTGTGTTCTGTTACTGTTGTGTGGTGAAAATTGTTTCTATTTTTTTTTCTTTTTTTTTTGTGTACTGGTTCCATGACACTCCAAGCGCTATATGTGTGCGCAACAATATGCTTTCGTATTTGTATTTAAAATATGTTATAATGTACGTTTGTACGTTAGAAAGTTGGGTGTTTTCTGTGTAGTATGCAGATCTTCATTTTGATGCACTGTATCAATTGTTTGAGAAGATACAGCTAAAACGGGGCATGGTGTACCGCGATACTTGTCTCTATACAGTTTAAACTAAATGTGTATCATAAAATGATTTAAAACTGGAAACAAAATTTATAATTCCCAGCTAGTTTTACCTCACATAAATTTTTTTTATATGAGTTTCTTTTATTTGGCTTCTCTATGACTTCGACCAATGTAAAAATTTGAACTTATACATTGGCGAATATCTGGAATTGGAAACTTTATTTAAATGTATTCTGCTTGTTTTGGTTTCGTTAGTAAAATATAAACTTTAGTTAAAAATAATAAAGTTTTCGCACTAGTAGCCTTATCTTACTTATGTATTTATATGTCATTGTTTTCGAGTCGATTTTTACCGATAAGATAGACAGTTCTGTTCTAAAGCCTATAAAAACCTACGCAACGCCGCCGACAGTCGTGTTAGAGACAAGCACAAGCAGAGACAGTCGTGTGCGTGCGTAAACCTTTATACGAAATAAAATTAATAATGAATTCCATATTAATAACTGGCGCTAATCGTGGCCTAGGACTGGGCTTAATCAAGGTGCTTGTAAAGCTGCCCAATCCGCCGCAGCATATATTCGCCACATGCCGGAACTTGGAGCAGGCAACGGAACTGCAGGCTTTAGCTGCTGTGCATCCCAGCATACATATTGAAGAAATCGATTTGCGTAATTTTGAAAGCTACGAGTCACTAGTCAAAAGGATCGACGACATTACGCAGCACGGCGGACTGAATGTGCTTTTTAATAATGCTGGCATTGCACCGAAATCGAAACAGCTAGCAACCACCAATGTGCAAGATCTGCTGGATACGTTGCAAACGAACACAATAGTGCCCGTTCTCTTGACCAAGGCATTTCTGCCGCTTTTGGAAAAAGCTGCACAGGCTAATAAGGATGCTGGCTTGGGCGTACAGCGTGCGGCTATCATCAATATGAGTTCCATTCTTGGCTCCATAGAGGCAAATACTGACGGAGGTCTCTATGCTTATCGTGCATCGAAAGCTGCGCTTAATGCCATCACTAAATCGCTTAGCATTGATTTGCGTGATAGTGGCATTCTGGCTGTCAGCTTGCATCCCGGTTGGGTACGCACAGACATGGGTGGCAATGATGCACCGCTGGATGTCGAGACGAGTACCAGAGAAATGGTGCAAACAGTGCTTAATTTTAACGAGTCGCACAATGGCGGTTTGTACCAGTACGATGGCAAAAAGTTGCCCTGGTAATTTTCAAAATGTTAAAATATTTGATAGAAAAAATTTTGGATCATATGGTAGGACATTAACTCTATAAAACTTGAAAATTTTAAATAAAAATTTAAGCAAATAAATTAAAGAAATGATCTCTATGGTTGATATTGAGTCCAAAAAATGCTGGTGGTAGGTCAGCAGTGATTGTTGTATGGAGTACAAGCCCCAAAACACTTCCTTCTGAAATCCCAGCATTTCGCTCAACCAGGAAAAATACTGTTTCTAACACTATTTTATGAGGGCTACTCCTCCTAATAGTCTGGTCTTGGCCTATACGGAATAGTTTCCAAAGAATCATAAACATCAACAATAAATATTTTTTCATACAAAAACTCAGAAAGGTTTGACAGTTTTGTATAAGGACCATTCCTTTTAGTGGAATGGAACATTTTATTAGGACAGTGGTGGCGTGTTATTTTTTCAATCTGCTGAAGGAATACATCTTACACCAGTGTCTGTACATATAGAATATGTCAGGCATGAACATCCAACATGAAGTGATGCTGCTCGCATACTCGGATGATATTGATATCATCGGTACACAGGAAGAGCGAATCAGGGAGGCGTTCTCGGAGATTGAAAAACAGTCTCTGCTCAAGTATCTAGCGGTGAATGAGGACAGATAAAGTACTTGGTGTCTTCTCGCGTACCGTCATATCGTCTTGAACGGTCAGTGACGATGAAGAATTTTAACTTCAATGGAAATCAGGCGAAGAATCACGCTTGCAAATTGATGCTATTTAGAGCTTAGCAAGCAAATTAGAAGTAAAGCCCTCTCTCGAAAGACGAAAATCAAATTCTACAAAACGCTGATACTCGCGATCCTATTATATGGCGCAAAGGCATGAGCGGTGATTGAGTCAGGCGAACGAAGTGTTCGAGGAAGATTTTTGAAGGATTTTTGGTCCTATTAGAGTCGGCGACGAGTTTAGGTCCCGTATGAGCTGAGAGCTGTATGAGCTATTTAATGAGGTTGAGATAGTCCAGCGCAAAAAATTCCAGCGGCTGCATAGCGCAGGTCACCTTATTGGAAGATTGATTGGTGGACGTCGTAATAGAGGTCGACCGGGCACTTGTTGGAATGACCAGGTAAGCAGAGATTTGTCCGCACTTGGCATTAAAAACCACTGGCGCCAGCCCAAAACTGAAAATATCCACGAAAGAATTATGTGAAGCCATAATTGTGGGCTAAAAGACGGCATCGCTAGAAGAACTCAAAACGAAGGGTGAAAAAAATCGCTCACGCAAGTTTATTATATCTGAGGAAGATCACTTTAAATGAGACAAAAGACATTGATTTACAGTTTAATTGTGCGCTCATCACGCCTAAACCATAAAACCAATTTGTATGAATTGTGGTATAGAAATAGGTGGGACTTTGGAATAGATCATAGGACACTTTATGTTAAAATCGGAGAGAGTGATGCCACGCCTCACATATAAGTCCTATATCAAAATTTATTATATATTTGCATCCGTTTGAGGTACAAAGATGAAATTTGCTAGACATGTCAATCGGATCGATGGAAGTAATCCTATTAAGTTTTGGCAAAATTAAAATGGGCGAAGCCCTAATGAAGTTTGATATTTATGGTAATGGAGAAGTAAGGTGTGTGAACAGTTTGGCTTTACAAGGCGCGAGCGAAGCCGGCGGGGTTCAGCTAGCTGATGTAAAAATATTTTTCGAAAAAATAAAAAATAAAAAAGTTTTTTGTTTTATTAAAAAATCACGTATATCAAAAATTACATTTTATGGTGCAAACCCGTAAGAGAAGTAAGATGTTATGCACGTATTTTCCGAGACAAATTTTTACCGCTGTGTTTTTTGTGCAATTTTTTTTCTTTTTAAAAGTAAATTTTGAATTTTTTAATTTTTGTTACTGATTAATTAATTTGTGGATTAGATTATATGGTGAACATTAATTTTGGGAATACATATATATTTCAGTGTATTGTAAAGTCTTGAATTTAATCAAAAAATCTTGTCGGAGGGAGCAAATAAATAAATTTAGCAGACACATTAATTACAAGTGATAAATAGAAACTTCTTTAAATAAGTGTTTTAAAAATGGAATTGAATTATATTTTGGATGGATCTACATTGTAAAATAGATCACTTTTATAGGAAATAAGCAGATAATAGCTAAATAAATATTTTTTTTAACTTAAATATTTTGGGTTTACGGATCAGTTATATAAAGAATTATTATTATTTTTAATGATTTACTATACTCGAGGGTGATGTACACATTACAATTACTCGGAGATAATCTACCAAAAATTGGAATTTACGTACAATGGCGGTTTTTTTTTTTGGTTTTTTATTTTTTGCTAGTCATTATTATAATTTTTTGATTACAATGACGATGCCGATGAGCATGAAGCAGCAGCAGTAGAACTCAGCGGACTTAATAAACCAAAATAGTAATTTGAACGTTATCTATACGAAACATATCATATAGTATGTATATAGTAGTCAGTCCAATACAATACTCGATGTATTTGTTTTGGTGTGTGTAGTGGTGGCACAAGCCTTTACACTTCAATTGAAAATTTCGTATCTCGCTTATCACATAGAATGCGGCAAGCGAAAAATTCTACAGTCTATATATTCCTAAAAAACAACATTAATTTGACGATCAGTTGGAAGAGCGATTGCGACTGGCAAAGAACGCCGCCAACTAAACTAAAACTGGTGGTAATTTGTGATAATTTTAGAAGTGTTTTTTTTTTGTATAGTATCAAAATGGGTGATGTGCCAGAAATAATAGATCTAGTAAAAGTAATTGAACCGCATTTAAATGGTGCACAACTTGTCTCATATACACGAAAATATCTGACTAAACCGGGTGATAACTATGGCAGTCTGATGCTCTTAATTGGTGCCACATTAAAGCACAAAGATGGTGAATTAGAAGAACGCTCATTTATAGCTAAACTTCCGCCACTATTCAATGATGTATACTGGCAAATCTTTCAACCGGAACGTACTTGTATAACAGAAAATGCGGTATATCAGTATTTGGGTCCGGAACTGGTGAAACTACAACGTGAAGCAGGCATTGCTGAGAAAGAAATTTTCGATGCATTTCCTAAATATTATGGTTCACGTATATCACTGAGTGCCGATGCAAAGAAAGTTGATCGTGATGCAGTTTTGGTGCAGGAAAATTTACAAATTTCCGGTTATAAATCCGGTGTACGTCAAAAGCCTTATGATCTGACACACACTTTGCTGATATTGAAGTCTTTGGCACAATTTCATGCACTGCCCATAGCATTGCGTTTGCAGAAACCCGCAGTTTATGAGGAATTTGTGCGTCCCTATTTCCGCAAGTTTAGTATAAATGCTAATATTGGCAGTGAGGCAGCAACCATGTATGATGATATCTTAAAGGATGTTGCCGTAGTGCCGAATATAAAGGAAAAAGATGTTGAACGCATGCGTGAACTCTTAGCGCTGTATGACGAATTTAATGCAGGACCAGATAATGTTGATGGACCATATAATTCGTTGGTGCACCATGATTTGTGGATTAATAATATTATGCTTAAATATGGTGCGTATAAATTGGCGCTGATGTGCGGTAGAAAAAAAAATAATTGTATAATTTTTACAGCTGATGATGGCAGTCCCGAAAAACTGAAATTCGTTGACTTTCAAATAGCGCAATACGATTCGATTGTACATGACGTTATCTTCTTATTGTTCTCGAGTGTAGATACAACTGTTTTGGAGCAAAATTATACAAAGTTTCTCAGTACATACTATGAGGCTTTTATTGATAACCTACGCAGTGTCAAGGTCGATACGAGTATTTACTCTTTTGAGAGGTAAGTGTTTAAAAATTTGGAAAAAATCTAAAAATTATATAATTTTTGTTTTTTTTTTTCAGTTTTCTTGCGGAAGTCAAACGCGTTGCATATCTGCAGGTACCACATGCAGTCTTCATGACTAAAGTAATAATGGCAGATAATAATACACTACCAGATAATTTTAAGGATATAGATTTAAGCGTTATGTCAAAAAATACTGGAAATTCAGGCATTGTAAAGAAATTAGGTGAAATTTTGCGTTTGGCAGAGAAATTTGATATTTTATATTAAAATGAGAAATTTTTTTTACCTACAATAAAAAGAAAAAATGTGGTTCCTAAATGGTACAAATTAAATAGATTTACTAACACGTAAAAAATGCTTGACTTCGCGATACCCTATAAGCCTATTGAACCTTAAATTTAAATGGAGCATGTATTTATTCCATGCTGGAGAAATTAGTTATTGCAGATAAACCAAACCATAACAAAATATTTTTCTTATAAAAACCCATTAACGGACTCCTCTTCTAGTAGTCCGATATGCACATATATGGTTTAATTTATAAGTTTTGAATATAAACTCAATCTCACATTTTTAGCTAAGCCAATTTTTTTTATACAAAATCTCAGGCGGGACCGCTTAAAGAGGGCAATTTATCTAAAGAAGTAAAATGAAAAACTAAATATACAATTTGAAGAGTTAATTTTTAATAGGCTCCAAGATCTTGAGGTTCATGTCCACAGCCAGATAGATGCATAAATTCATATCGACATAAATTTTTGTATGAAGACTACGCCTTTTAGTTGTTCAATTTGGACCTTAATAGAATATTTGATTAGGATTAAAGCAAAATGCATTAAATTTGGAGTTTTCACACGACGTAACAACAACAACAACTGTTAAAATAGATTTATTAAGGTTGCATTTGTACCAGAGCTGTATGAAAGTGTGTTATGAAAGTCGAGCGAGATGGAGTTTTAGCATAAGATAATGTGGATAAAATAACGTCGTAAAAAAAAAAAACATGAAGATTAGGCGGAATATGTACTGCGTCCCTAGTTCAATAATGACGTTATGAACCGAAGAAGTATAAATCATACATGTGGCAACCGATAATGCTGATAAACCATACAGGGCGCGTTTTAAGAATCCAATAATATATGTTTTGAAGCAATAAAGAAAATTGAAATTAAGTGTGTCCGACTTCGGCCGAAGCTAGAGCACATGAACACTCAGATATGTATGGACGGCTACGTCTACGTCCCGATGGAATCCGAAGAAAACAGCAATACAAACAGGTCTTCAACCTGGACGGCATGAAAACACCGGTCATGCTCTAACTGTACCAGGAAGAGTTTTACGCGTCATGACTAAAGGGCGATCGTGACTATTCCCAAAAAGGCTGAACTCAGTCAATCTAAAAAGTGGCAAGAAATAACGCTTCTAAGCTCCATACAAAAAGTATTTGGCTATCATCATCTTAGCCAGAATCTCGTTAATATTTATGAAGAGAATTAGGCATGTGTAGATCACATCAACACATTAAGAAATAATGTAGAACATTCGGTCGTGTATAATAAGGTCCCCGTTATATCTGAGCAGCTGTAGGGTCCCTGACAGAAGGTCACACCAAAGATGACAACATTGCGAAGATTGTCTTCCAGTGGAACGTTCAAGGCAGCCATCAGAGGGACCGTCGAAGGCAAACATGGGTTCGCATTGTTTATTCCGAAATCGGGTCCATGGCAGCATCGAGCGAATCCATTCAAAGCATAGCGAAGCTATAGGAGAGTTATATAGAAGACTATATTACATGTTCGGCTGCTCACGAATATAGGCTACGATCCCAAAATATACAAATTGTAATATCGTTCTCGAATTGCAATCTTTCGATAGCAGTAAAAAAACGCAATGAATTGAATCTTTCAACACCAATTTGAAGTGCATGATATAGAAATCAAATTATTATATAATTTATTTAATCTAATCTTATAGCTGAAGAGAAACTGAAATTTGTTGACTTATAACTAGCACAATATGAATCGATTGTACACGCCATTATCTTTATACTATTATCGAGTGTAGATACAACAGTTTTGGAGCAATACTATACGAAATATCACAGCGATACTTATATCGAGATTGACAGAGATATAAAATTTGTCACTTATTTCCAATTAAATAAAAATCTTTCCACAGGTTTCTGGGTGAAATTAAATACTTTCCAAACTTTACAGTGTCACATGTAGTCGGGCGATAATAGTAGGTATTAATGCTGATTATTCAGGCTTCCTACAACAAAATACTTTTTATGCGTAAATTGATAAAAATTAGTAGATAGAAGTTTATTGTGTTATGTTCTAAAGTTCTACGATGTCTATATTTCTCTGATTTCTGATAAAATCACGCCTTCTTTATTTGTGAGTCCCCCTGGCTATCTATTTGTTTATCCGAACTAATCTCCAAGACGGTTCAACTAATTTTGACGGAGGTGTCATAAAATAACGCCTTCTTTATTTGTTCGTCCGTCTGGTTATCTATTTGTTTGTCCGTGTTAATCTCCATGACTATTGAAGTAAGTTTGAGGAAGATTTCATAAAATCACGTCTTCTTTATTCGCACTTTTGCAATCGCTCAAACAAATTTTCGAAGCACTTTTTCCACTCCGATTGAGGCACCTCCAAAACATGGCTTTTGAACGCATCAACAGCGTAGAAAAACGTGCACCAAGCAGTTTATTTTTAATGTTTGGGTAATAAATCAGTACTGTACGGCGGATGAGCCATCAATTCGATGTTTTGAGTGCTATGATGAAGATATGATGTGTTCTTACTCTCTCCATGTTTATCGAGTGCCATACCTCTTTATTAAATTATTGCTGACATATTATAAATTTGGTTGAGATTTTCTCCGCCTGGGATTACCTTCACCGGGGGAATCCCTCTGCCCGGGGGATTCACTCTACCGGTGGATTATTTCGTATGGTAGGCAACGATAGTGTATATCTGACTACAATATTTGATAGTTTTTCTGTCTGTATAAATCGGTGCATGCAATTTTTTGAGTTTTTATGCTATGACGCAATGGGGAAACTAAAAAAATTGCAAAAAGTCGTATTGGAAAAATCCATAAATTGCCATTATCTGCTATAGATAAATATCACACAATGACTTATAGCTTCGAATTGATTTCGATTATCAACAATGATTTGCTCAATAAATGAATTTTGTTATTTTAGATTATTTCATTCTAGCAAGATCTCTCTGGAACATTTCAAGAAGTCCGTCCACATTAGTGTTGGAAAACTATTTACTCCTATACACTTGCAAAGGAGAAATCAAAGGAATTTTTTTGAAAACGGCTGAAATAGCTCACAAGGTTCCGTTAGCTAATCTTACAATAGCTGTTCGAGGGTCAACAAGTTGCGAAAAAGCAGGCAGTACCTTTTAATTAGGGATGGGACATTGGAAAGATGAATATGCTTTGAGAGTTTTCGAGAGAAATTTTTTTTGGTAAGAATTTCGGACCTATTCGAGTTGGCGTATAGTTTCGGTCCTTATGAACCACGAGCAATATGAAAATTCGATTAGGTTATCATTCCAGAAGCTGAACTGGGCTGGTATTCTTATTTGTATGGACAACAAACTTAATTGTTGGAGGACGAAATAGTGAACGATCGGGTACGTGTGTGAATGAACAGAATTGTAGAGATCTCTTCGTACTGGACTGCCTTTCTTAGTACAGCTATGATGGAAATACTGTTCTTGGGATATGTAAGTCCGCCTTCATTTTTCATCATTTGTAGGTATGATGACGTTATAAGCTACTAAATTTTCTTTCTATTTGTAGTATAGTGTTCTATGATTTAACAGCATTCATTTAAATCATGTCATATAATTTCAATTATGATGTATACCCTATTATATGCGATAAAACTCTGCTACTAATGACTGCCAAAGCAAACTAATTTCTGTTTTACTAAATTTGTTTGTTATTTAAACAGCTGTCATTTGATATCATTTCGCCTAGTTTATGAGCTCACGTTCACAAGTCTTTTCAAGATGTCAACAAACTATCTGAATCTAATCATATTGGTTTTATGTCTAACTTTGCAGCTAATAAATAGCAAAGATGTAACTAAATTCTATATTTTAATTGAAATAATTTTTAAAATGCTGCTTCACAGAACTTCTGTTATCAATCATCCTTCATAAAGACCGCCTGGACCGATCTGCGTCCGCTATTTATTGTGAATATGACATTCTCTTCGACGGATGGCAGCATTAGTTCAACCACAACCATCAACAAAGATATTGCCTCGCCCATAACACGTTTGAGCATTATACAGCAGAATTATAAGGAAAACGCAAAGACCATCTATAATATAACCACAAAGATTTGTGATTTGCAGGCGATCTTCAATCAGATTCCGATTTTCAAGCCTGCCAAGGATAGCATGCTCAAACAGAGTAATTATACGTTTACCTGTCCAATGGTTCAAGGTGTTTATGTTATGCAGAATATGCGCATCAATCCAAAAAATCCACTTTGGCCTGTTCTATATATGCCAAAGCGTATTTTCGTCCTGCAGGGTGGCATGTTTGAGGAGTTTAATAATGGTACCAGGCTTATTTTGTCCACTTATAATATTACGCTTAAAATATTGAAGAAAACTTGTGAAAAGAATGTGGTATACGAGTGAAATGTAAATAAAAGTATGGGTTGGTGTTGGGAATATGGCATAATTGAGTAAATTGTTTTTGTTTTGAAATTCTGCCAGTGCTTACGATACGTTAATGATTATCTGCTAAGCGGATCATATTTAATATGATCCGAAACTTGAATGTTGCTATATACATCGCTACTGTCACCTTCCCAGAAAGTCTGTCGCCAGTGCTACCGTCAGCTTCTCCAAATTGGAGAAGCAGAGATCTTCCGTTCTCTATTAAACAGAAGTTAACCAACATATTTGCACCAGTTTTGCGTTTAGTTTTAGATAAGAATTGTGAAATAAAAACTATGCAGAACCATTAACAAGCCACTATTGCGCTTTTCACACATAAAAAAAAATAATTGATAAGAGTGGAGGACTATCAGTAGTAAGATCAATGTTCATATATGGCTTTATATTATGGTTACCTGCACTTGAGAAGCTCACAGTTAAAAATTGCTTATGATAAGGTTTGCAGAAAGTGCGAAGTATATCCAGGGCGCACATGTTAGAAAAAGCACAACCGAACATGATCTTCAGATTTAGCAATCGGCTATCGTTGACCAGTAAGATACAAATTAAAATTTTCGAAGCCACTGGTTTGGACTAGACTCTAGACAGCAATATCTCGAAACAGACGTGACCCAACTATGACCTTAAAAGTTCTTTACTCTGAATGAAGTCAAATAAATTTTGGGAGGAGGCTCTATATAACGATTGGAGGCTCTATATAACGAATCCTGTAGAAGCTGTGCTAAAAACGATTGGATTGTCGGCTATAACAGATTCTACTTCAGATTTTTGAGCAGTTACATTAGTTTCCTACCATTACCCCAGTCAACTAATCGATGGTGATATGTTTTATGATCATCACTTAAGCCAAGCAAATGCTTGATTAATAATACGGGGACTTGCACCATTAATTTCAACAGTTAAGAAGTGGTTTTGTAGTCGTGATGTTGAAGGTTTAGTTCACACAAAAGTGCTTATCATGCTAAAAATCTTCGAGAAAATTCATGGAATGATATTCAACGATCGGAGGATAAAAGTGCATGAGGTGGCTGAGTCTGTAGGTATGTATCTCAAATGAGCAGATACATCACATATTAAATGAATGTGTTTACATGAAAAAGCGGTGCAACCGTGTGACCATTTCAAAGGAGTGGAACAATCCGAACGAGTTGTTACGCCGTTTTATTATCGTACACGAAATATAGATTTATCTCACCTCATAAAAGTGGGTGAACGTAAATCAAAGGTCAAGGTCATACTGCCAGTCACAGTTTTTTGGGCTGTACGCGTAATATTCTTTCAATTTCATCCCAAAAACGAAAATCAGAACATACCCGTATATATCAGTGAATCATTAATGTTTTGAACATGCTTTAAAATGTAAATATATAACAGAACTTTTGTGTCAACCCAATTCAATAAACGCTGGTCGCATGACCGCAAAGTATTATCGAAAGCTGATGACCACAGTACTGAAAAGTGCTGCCATCGGTTCGAAATATACTTTTTTTTTCTTAATAGTAAATTCGTGGTCATCCGCTTCCGTTAGCTACTAATGAGCATACATTGGTCATCCGCTATATGTATTTTGAAGTGATGTTTGAGACATGGAGACCTTTTTGGAAGCTGAACTATTTAAGTTGAGGTACGGTTGCAAATCAAACATTAATATATTTGTTATACTGAATTAGGGGTTATTATTATTAGTAGGTGGGTTCTAAGGGTTCTAATAACTCAGGAAAAAAAAAAATCAGCCCCTCTTCGAAGACAGCTGGCTATACACGTACTCAAAGCCACCACTGGCTATGATAAGGTGTAAGGTAGAGTTGCACTTCGGGTAATGGGAGTGATGTTTTCTTGATGTTTCTTTTTAATGTCATGATTCGTTTTCATCACTTTCCCTCCCAATGCAAATACGCAGTGATTGTGATGGCTTCGTATTTGCATTGGAAATCTTTTTTGGGGCTTATGGAGCAACAAGTTTGATACCTAAGAAATTTTAGCGAATGGCAGATTTAGCAGTGTAGAGTACCATTCCGAACTATCAGTGTGGATTCAGGCAAAATCGTGGTACTCCAAAATAAGTCCTTAGAATCATTTAACATGTTCAGGACTGGTTAGACAAAAAGTATACAGGTCTGCTGCCTTTTCGACTTTTCAGCAAACATTGGAAAGCGTCTGCCATCAAGGTTACTGTAACAGCTTAATTCTCTTCTCACAAAAATTGGGATGCAGAATGACTAACAAGATTTATTTGGATCCACATTAGGTTTTTTGTTTCAGAAAATCTTTATCGATATGCAGGACGCAAATACTGCTGGTCTCATTAAAGTAAAATCCCCAATTTAGCTTACAAATGAAGCTGAAAAATGTGGTGAATATACGTTTCAATAATTTTTCTTTTATTTGCCTACAAATCAACACTGAACCATCCTTGAAATTTCACGATAAATTGCTTTAAACTTAAATAAATTAAATTTTTCCGACTCAGCCCAAAATTTTTTATTTTTAATTGCCAAAAAACGCACTGAACCATCTTTGAAAATTTTTCGACTCACCCTAAAAAAAAAATAATAAAAAAAGCATCTTTATTTTAAAAATTATGCTAGATATGTCTAATATTGTTGTTTTTTTTAGATAATTTCAATAAAATATTATTTTTAGGTACAAATCAGACCACTAAAAGAGGTGGACCCATTTAAAAAGTCAAGTCAATATAGACCTATCCGTCTGTCTGGTTATGAATTTGGAGACTATAACAGATTGATCCTATTAATATCCCATATTAGCTCTTCAGATAGGCTGCATTTAATGAACATGCCATGAGTTCCTAAATTTTTTGTTTATTTATATTTTAGCAAAAAAATACAAAATTTGGTGTCTCTAATAAAATATTTCATATATGCCCATATCGGGCGTGTCCCTTACTTTTTAGGGTAGCTCTTAGATGTAACAATTTTTGAAATATGTGCCAGGATTCTGGTATATGGGATTATTTTTGTTCTAACCACATAAAATATAAGTTTAAATGCCACGCCCACTATTTGGTGTACCATTTAAATAAATTCATAGAGAAATTTCAAATTTTTATAAGGAAAACGAAATATTTTAAGGTCGATATGTCACCTAACGAGATACATATATATCTACCAATGACCACGTCCACCTATTTTTCGGGATACTCCCTATATAAATCCAATGCCCGATTAAAACATTTTGTAAGGAAAATTTATTTTATTTTGACGACATTAGCGAAACAGTTTCTGTTGGACAGGAGCTTCACATACATGATCCAATGGACATGTCTTCCAATTTTGAGGTAGGCATATTTATCAGAAAATATTATACAGTATATCCTTTCGACATTTAATTAACAGGCTAAAATTTAAACATTTCTAGAATTAATTGCTTAAAATTTCAATAGCTCAAACTAAGCTTAATTGATATACATATACAATTATCTTTAATAGAACTCATCCACATCATCTCATCTTATTTAGATCATATACCATACAAAAAAATTCAATTAATTATTATAAATGGAGCCTGTAAGGCAATTAACCCACCAAAAAATACAATAATTGATATTGAATGCGTGCTTGCACACATTTGTATGACTTCTCAAGCACAATAAAATGATGAATAGTTTGTTTGAATACAGCAGCTGACGGGCCAACACCCAAAAGTTCATTGTTATAAGAGACATTTTGATAAAATTTGAACTGCAGCAAGTAAGCAAACAAATTTGTTTAATTGTTTTCTTTATGATGAGCGCACATGGCATACAATATGAATGATTAAATTTAATTGGAAAGTCATAAAGAGAAGCGCTACAAGGAAAGAAGCTAATGAACTTTTATGCACATTTCATTCAATACAAGATGCGGCGGCACAATTTCGTGCCGGAAAATATTAAAGAATTTATCTGAAGTAGACAAAGAGACTGCATATAGTATAAGCATATATAGTTGGGCATATCTATACTAGCTGCCACTTTGTAATGGAAGATTTTACTTTCAATCCGCAAGCTTATCAAGTGCTCTAGCATAGCAGGTCGACACCATAGATTATTGTTGGCATGGAAAAAAACCATTAAGCCTTCAAAATCTATAAACAATATAGAAACAGAATAAAAACGTATGTGTCAATACTTCAAAGCAAAACATAAACATGTTTGCCAAGATAATCGTTTTTAAAGAACAAAACACTGAAAACAAACTCTTATCTAAGGCCTCGCAGCACAGACACAAATTTCTTATCAAAAATTGCTACAATAAGTGCATTGGCATATACAAGTGGATGGAACGGCTGCTCACTATCAGTCAAACCATGCAAACTGACATAAATATTTTCAACAATAATATTAAATAAAAATAAATGTAAAAACAATCTATAAAAAAAAAAAAAAATTATATGTTTTTAAGACAGACAGACAGACAGGCAGTTGAACTGTATCGCTGCTAATTTCTGGACATATATGTAGATATATATAATATAGCTGATCAAGTGTTTCTCCTAATGGTTTGTATCTAAGTGTTTACTAAATGCAGAACTGTAGTAATTAAGCGATAGAGGACGAGTGATATTGTTGAATAGTTATGCGTGTCAGCTGTTGTTATCGTCAGCAAACACCGCATAAATATCGGAAATTTGTATATATTATATATTGATACATATTCATAAATTTGTTAATGAGCAAAGCTACTTAAGGCATAGACCTAGCACAACAAAACACTATGGAAATATATATAGTATAGCAACTTTTCCACTTAAGCATACATTGAGAATAACAAAAATCGAAAAACAACAGAATAACATTAAGTGTGGTTGAAGCGAAGTCATAGTACACTACACAACTGTTTCTGAATGGTGTTTATGGTAGGATTTAATTAAACTCTAACGTTTAACGCAATTTTGTAAAAAAAATATATACTTGATTTAAAATAGAAACAATCTATCCAACTACGGAGGGTTACGTAACATCGTTTTTTTTTTTTATTTAGACATAACAACTAGGAAATTAAAATCTCCCAAGTTGGAAACACATTTGGTATTTTATGACCCTGTACCCAAGATACAAGAGCCTATTGGCTTTGTGAAAATGTATGTAACAGGTAGAAATAATGGTTGGAAACCATCCCCAAAGTTACACCCATTATGGTCAGAAGTAATAGAGGAGTCGATATAGCCATGTCCGTCTGTCCATCCGTATAAATGAAAGGATCTCGGAAACGGTAATAGATAGAGACTTCGTTCTAGGACTTCACCGGAATTTTTCGAGTTTAAAAATTCCTTCGACACAAAATCGGATAATAAATGACCATTTTATAAGCAATTGAATTTGAACGACCTATGATACTTCCGTCCTCCCTTTTCTTTTCATGCATAAAAAAAAGTTTTAGAAGGCACTAATTCGTAGAATGAGAAATGGGAGGAGCAATATTTTTTTCGTCAGTACTATATTTCTTATTATTTTCCTACCTTTTTGTTTTGGACTGCTTGGGCCACATTTAAGGTGTTTGTTTGGCAATCTGTTCTGGTACAGGGCTTCTTACAGTGGGTTACGCCCGACTGTAATTTTCTTATTGGCTTTTATTTTGTTTTCGTTGTCATTAATCGTTAATGTTAACTCACAAGCACATTGCTGTAGTCAGTGTTCTTAAAGTTAGTTCAGATGGTAATTCTGCACTGCTGCAATCAGGTCCTTGGAATCTCCCACTTCGGTTCTGGAACCGCAGCATGTATTGGTTCTCTCCCAATACGATAAGACCCGTGTACCAATAGGCTTTTCGGCAGTCAAAAATCAAAGGCCTCTATTATTGCATTTGGCATAGAGAGTAATTTTAACTGACCACAACTAGGTCGTGGCAAAGTGGTACAAACATATTCCTTATGAATACGTCGGCGACAACATGGACCCTGACGGTTTCGGCAAGAAAGAAGCTGTTTTTTATACCGATACACCGACACACATATCCATAAGGAGTACACGTATCCTGTACAGCAAACACCCTCCATGCTTAGGATTTTGAATAACTTTTATCAGTGTCAAGAACTTTTCTATACAGCTTGTACGTTTGGTTTAATTCATGGCCCTCTTCAGCAAACTACCGTCAGACGTCATCCTAGCGCATGAATATTTTGGTTCCTAACAAAGGAATTACTATTAATCATGATTTAAAAAAAACGCAGTTTTCAGGTAGTAGGGGAGACACTAGCTAAGGTCTGGAGAGAAATGAAAATGGACAGCTACAATGTTTCGGCGGAATATAGAAAACCTGGAGATAGCTCGCAGGATCCAGCAGAACTTATCTGGTGGTTCCAACATTTCTTGCAAGTGTTTAAATTCACGGAAGAATCCTCCTGTTCCTACACGAGGAGTGCATTGAAATCTGTCCTACAGGAAATTTTCCTGTCGTGACCCTGCCTAATGCTTCAAACCTCAAGTCAGCTTGTGGTACCTAGTCACTTAGACAGAGGATCATGCAAGTTCTCACCACTTCTTGTGAAGTTGTCCGTTGATCTATTGCCTTCTCTAGAAGGGTTTAAAGAGTTTAAGATTTTTTTCCTATCAGTACAATCCAAAGGGATTGCGGCGGGAAGGGCAAACTAACCTCTCAGCATTGTACGTCGCTGTGAAAGATCCTCTGAGGATGCCGATTGGCTCGACGAAGACAATGTTGATGTAACCCTCTTCCGCAACACTCTTCGTTTCAACTCCGAATGCAATGAAAGTGTCTGAGTGGCTGGCAAACCCATAGACAGAGGATTGAATTGATATTTACATACCTAATTGTTTCAAAATTGCGTAATAATTGAACAACCTCAGTTAGTTGGAAAAAAAACTTACAAATATTTCTGATTTTATTTTTTATTTAAAATTTTTTTTTTTGACTGTTAGTGACCGCGATTTAATATTTCAATTTGGAAGGATATTTTAAAATCGTAAAAATTTTTAGTCTATAAATAAAAAAATTCGCAATATAAAATATTGAGGATCACATATCGGCATAAAAACTATATATACATATATATCTCAGGTTTTAGAAAACAATCCACCTCGTATTTACCCAGCCCAAATACATGAGAATTGAATACTGTGATTCTCCGGACCAAAAATATCTTCTTTTTTTTTTGTAGGGCTCTGGAATTGGTATTGAATAAATTGTACGTATACATATCTATGTAAGATCTTGAGTACTTGAAAGCTCTAGTGTCTAGCATACTTCTTCGTTTTTTTTTTTATTTTTTTTGTTAAATGAACAGAAATTACAAGATTCCAGATAAGAATAATATGCTGCTGGGCGAATTTCTTCGATAACAGAGACTCAATAAAATTACTTGTTCTTTTATGAGGTATTGTGATGTAAGAAATAGGGACACAATCCTTATTTTTTGATTTCCAAAAATTTTTTTTCACCTTTCGTATCCAGTAATCGGTAAACAAATTTTTTTTTATATAATTGACCTTCCATTAATCTAAGAAATAGCTGATAAAACTTTTGCTTTGTTATTCATGGGTGGATTTGCTCCATAACATGGAAATGGTTTTTGTTACAAATATGCATTGAATCGGTAAGAAAGCTGTGTGAACAGAATTCTTCAAAAGATGTTCACTACTTTCTATTATAATGTATGAAATCTATAATACAAACCATGGTGAGACAATAAAAATGTCAGTTCTTTCTATTTTGGTTCTTTCAGAATGATTTTCTCATATCGTTCTAAATCCAAACGATCCAATAAACTATAATACCTAACTTTTTTAAAAAGTGTGAAGCGTATACAAATTTATTAATACGGAAAAACAATATTTGCACAAATCCGATATATATATATATATAGATTGTTGTTCAAGCGGCAACGCTTTCTTCGAGAATAAAAACAAACAACATCGAAAAATGGAAAATTTTCTGAATGCCAGAGCGTAGGAGAGCATAAAAATTAAAGAATCGGGCATGATGACCTAGTGTCTGTCACAGATAGAGCGCAGATTTAAATAGAAAGTATATAATATGCCTATATTCCTGAGAGAAATATATATAATTAGGCAAACATATATGTATATACCACAAAATCATGCGAGTCATGCATGGAAATTCCCTCGACAGTGGCGAGGGAAGATACAAGATAAATATAGCCTAAACTACATACAACACTTTAACTAAGTAAACGATTAAATTATTAATGTTTCAATAAATTAATTAGTGCACTAATTGCTCACTTGTCAAGCGTATAAAAATGTACTAGATGGATCGACATAATTATCATCATAAACAGACAACATAATAACAACTGATAAACCTAAGCGACCCACCACCCATCATCAACAAAACGTAGACATCGATGATGGCGACATTGTATTATTTATATTCTGCTGTGATGGTTCAACGATCGAATGTTCAAAGCAACATATATATACATAGTAGAGATCACTTGGCAAAGGCGTGCTGCGAACCACTTATGACGCAAAGTCCCCATTCCGGCAATGTTTGTCGCGTGTAGAATATGGACTCTGTGATCATAAAAATAAATAGTATATATGAGTACATTATAAATACAAAGTACCTACCACAAAGAATACAACAACAACAAAGACGACGACGACGACGACGACGCAATAAAATATACTCGTACAAACCTCTGATAAATCACAAAGTAGAGAATAAACCAAAATTTGTTTGCACTCGCGACTGCCTTTTAGAAAGACGACGTCTCTATTTGTTAGTACCACCATATACTATATGGGCTCATTGTTTGGGTAAGTACATTGGCTTGGTCATGATGATTCAAACAAATAAACAAACCAACAACAAAAAAAGTCAAATAAAAATCGTTTCTTCATTATCTCGAAATAATTTTCTCAGTTTAATTCTCAATTCTTAGTAAAATTTTTCATACACATGCGCTATATTTTTTTTGGCACCGATGCAAATTAAGAAGATGATTGTAAATCTATTATTATATAGATGCAATATCAACGAAAGGGAAAGCCGTGGCGTTCTTGTTAATTTGCTGATCGCAATGATAAGTTTTGGGCAATGACCGAGTGGTCAAGTTTGAGGTGGTCTATAAATTGTTTACAATTGAATTTGTTAATTTTAAGTAGAATAGATTTATTAGTAAAAATAATTCGGAAGGGTTGAGAGAGATGTCGATATTAACAATAAAATAAAGCCTTTGCAAGCCTTAAAATCCTACTTAAGGCATATCTAAAGCCTCTTGTTATATAAGCACCCTGTAGACACCCTGTCTGGTAAATTGCGCACAGCTGTTTTGTACAAATGTATGAGTAATGTTAGCAACCTTTGTATATTAAAAAAAGGCACCACCAAAAGTTTTTCATACAAAAACTCAGAAAGGGTGATCGATATATGTTAGAACTACCTCTTCCTCTTCTTTATTATACATCAAATATGGCATTTTTAGCTTAAATTATAAGAAAAGAAACCAAAATTGTTTCTTACAATAATTTAGAACCTAAGCGCTGGTATTGGTACTGCCCCTTTAGAGAGGGCATGGTACGTTAGTTATCTGAAGAAGGAATAGTAGAGACTAAATTTTTCAACTTGAATGCTCTATCTCTTATAGTCTCCAAGTTTTCGCAGTTCTTATTTACAACATGTCTATTTTGACTCGATTTTTGTATGAGGCTGCTACTTTTAATGATCTGATTTGGATCTTTCTACAATATTATATTAGAATTCACATAAAATACACCAATATGGGCTCCATACAAAATCCCAAAAAGGAGGAACAGATTTATATGGCGTTTAGCTGGTGTTGGATTGATCTGGATCTTAAAGGAATATTTTATAGGCATTAATGGAAGATAACAAAACATTTCCTTTTCATAAAAAAAAAAACTCCTAAAGAGGTTTAAGTTTGTATAATTACAGCCAACACCCCTGCCCAAGTTCGTTGAAAAAGGAATATAATACATAGTCTCAATACTCAAATTAGAAGGCTTTTAGTAAAGCATATATTGGGATATGCCTGACGTTTCGAACATATTCATATAATTCAAATAATTTCGCGTTAAAGTTACATGACCTCAGCTAAAGTCTAAGCCACAGTTCCGCTTTGAATTACACAGGCCTGCATAGTTTTCTATTTTTGGATATTCCAGTTGTTACTAATGTAGTTTGGTTCGCTGAATACGATCCTGAATACGAACCTGTGTGCTAGTGATTTCCATAAGAATTTAAAGCTTAAAACGTGCGCTTTAAAATAAAAAAATAAAGACTTTTGGGAAAAGTGGTAGCATGTCTCACCTTTTCGGGTAGAACCAACATAATTTTTTTCGGTCGCAAAATGATGACTTGATGAGCAATTTTGGGACCAGGGATCGTGTTCAGCGGACAAAACTACATAAGAAACAACTGGGATATCAAAAAAATGAGAGATAGTTTCTTTTGGAGTCCTCACTTTACTAAAATTTTTTATTATTTTTTTGATTTTAATTATTCCTATTGAACTGTTCTAATGAAACAAGCTAGGTTTATCTTATATTAACGATCTATTTTCTTACCAACTATAATTTAAGCAAATATTAAAAAAAAAAACAATAATTTAAAAAAAATAAAATTGCTATGTAATTTATCACAAATTTAAAGTTTAACCGGTTCATAACCGTTTCGTAACCGTTTCGTTAAAATGTATAACAATTAAAAATAGTTACTTTTCCAGTATGCAATTAATAAAATAAGTTGTATTTATCATCAAAATGGCATTCAATAATCAAATATAAACAAACTTGTATTTAAAAGCTAATAAAAATTTATTTTATTAAATATTAAATGACAAAGCAAAACATTTGCATAGACATATACATATATTAAACAAAATAAACTGATATTTCGGGGGTGAATTTGTTTATAAACAAAAGTGCCCGGCATTAAGTGCCAGGCATAGCTCGTGCGGTGCTTCTCTTTTCTTTTATTTTGGCTCGGTTTTTTGTTTGGTTTGCACTTGTTTGTTTCCGATTAAGAAAAATTAAAACTTAATTGCGAGTAATTGACTTAAATTTCTATTGAAAGCGCGAAGCGTATTAGCACGCGCAAGCAATAATTTATTTTGTCAAAAAGAATCAACAAAAATTCCTTATCTTAATTACGTAATCGATCAATTTCGGTTTAAGTTGTCGTTTGTCATAAAACTAAAAACTTATGTTTATGATTTGATCAGCACGACATGTGTGAATGAATGCTCTGTACAAGGTACTTGAAAGCCTACAAGAGAAGTGGTTCATTGGCGTCGGCATTCAAAAGTCCAATTAAGAGTGCCGAAAGTATTTCACTGATAAGCAGCAAAAAAAAAAAAAAAACGTCTACTAAAACGTGATCCTAAAAAAAGATCTACGCATTTCGCCTTTGCACTCGCCGGTCAGTACGGTCAGTCTTAGCCAGACGTAAGCTCATAAATTATAAACATTTTGCCTGATAGGCTTCTGCATAATAAAAATTTAAAATCAATGCAAATTATAATTGATGTAAATCCAAAATGTGTTTATCAATAATAAAAATAATAAAAAATGTTTAGCACGAGCTATTTGCGTGATTTTTGTTGCCATTCGCATGTTCATGAATTTTTCATAAACATTTTCATTATATTTTTTTTTTTTTTGATACAACAATTTATTTATCAGCCTATTTAATTTTATATAAAGTTTGTTTGACATATTATATATATATATTTTTTTTTCGCACACAACTGTTGTTTGTATTTGTTTTGCGAATGTAATTGGGTCAATAATATTACTACATGCAACATACATATACATAGGTAATGCATAGCGCGCTGATATTACATGCAAAAGTAACAGATACAATTAGTGATGGGCATCGTTTAAAGTTTAAAGTTTGATTTGAAACATTATACTATAATACTATAATGTATGCTATTTAGTTCTGAGAAAAACCTCAAATTTCTAAGCGAAATCAATAATAATATTAGCTAAACCTACATAAAATGTATATATAACTTGTTAAAAAGTTTTTAAAATCAGTTTTATACACTTACAGATATTTTTCAGGCATAACCGTTTCATAACCGATTCTTAACCGTTTCATTAAAATGTTTAAAAAACTATAAAAATGATTTTTAAAATATGCTAATAATATATTAAGTTGTATTAGTCATTAAAATTAAGAATTTTAATGAAAATTTCAATTTCTTAGCTCATTTTGAATCGATAAAACATATCTCACTCACCTTCTTCACTATGTTCACCGCTAACTTTATTTCTACTCACTTCTATATTGCATTAAATTGCATTCGTTGGTCATATGCAAGCAGAAACTCGTTTACAACTCGTTCAAGTTTCTTTCACGGTTCATTAAATATCAGCTGTTGCTTATTTGCGCTCAAAACAAATTTTACTTTGCTTTCATTTTTATTGCGCTATAAAAACGAAACTTGTTAAGCCATTCTACAAAACTCTTAAAAAGATATGCTTAAAAAATGTCATAATTTTCTAATGTAAATAAATTCATTCAACGAAGTATCTCATAGTTTTTTTTTTTTTTTTTTTTTTGGTCTAGCACGCTGGCATAATAACTTATTTGAGTGATCTATATAGTATTTACTTGATTTGATGTGTAGATACTTTTTTCCATTTCTACTACTGCCTGCCAGCGTTGCTATCTGTTAGAACGCTTGCGAATATAAGCTCTTTCTTATCGCTACGCGCGTGTCAAATTAAAATATCTTTTTTTTTTTTTTGTGTAAGTCTTCCTTCCTGGCCACGTTATGTTTTGCCTTTTTATTATTTTTTAGCCGCTCTGTCTAATTTGTTTTTATTTATTTAATTTATTTTCGTTTTTTCTTTTTTCACGCTATTACCGCTTGCCATGGCGCGCGAATAATTTGGCTCAAACATTTTCTATTTATTATAGAAAATATATAAATTGTTTATTTTAATTTTCCTTGGCGTTTGTTTTTGTGGCAGTGGGTTAAATGAACCGGCAATGATCGGGGAATATATTGAAGTGAGTATGAGAATTAATAGAATGTAACAAGGAAAATTAATGATATTTAATGTTTAATCGGTATATGAGATATATGACTATAATAATTTATTTGACTACAAAGACAAACGACAATCAATTCAGTTAAGATGTAGTCTATCTAGATATTATCGCACTTTTTTCGCTAATAGATAAGCAGATATGCTGCTAAGTACAGAGCAGGTTATCTATTCAAATATTTGACAAATACTGACTACGAATTCGGATTCAACGCAAGAAGATTATGGGCATACGCTAGTGTAATATCTCGGGCGAGTTGCCTCGAGATCATCTGAAAAAAGAGTAAGAAAAGTACAGTCGGGCGTAACCGACTGTAAGAGGCCCTGTACCAGTGCAGGTCGCCAAACAAACACAATAAATGTTTCCCGAGCTTATGACCAAACACATGACCACTTCTCACTGCGCGAATATGAATGAAAAGAAAAGGGGGGTCGTTCAAATTCAATTGCTTATAAAATCGTCATTTATTATCCGATTTTGATGAACTTTTTGGATTTTGACTTAGAGGAACATTATCTTTATACTAGCATACTCCATTTTTTTTTGTGCCGAAGAAATTTTTTGCCTTGGGGGTGATTTTATGGGGAAGGGGGGAGGGGCAAAATTTTAAAATAAACTTGTAAAATTCCGGAGCAGTCCTAGTTGAATGCAAAAAACACGAAGTCTCTATCTATTACCGTTTCTGAGATCCTTTCGTTCATACAGACGGACAGACGGAGATGGCTATATCGACTCCTCTATCACTCCTGACCATAATGGGTGTAACTTTGGGGGGTTTCCGACCATTATTTCTACCTGTTACATACATTTGCACAAAACCAATAGGCTCTTGTACCTACGGTACAGGGCCTAAAAACTAAAATTTCGTGGTTTTAGGCGCTGTACCGCGGGATAGAGGAGTCGATATAGCCATGTCCGTCTGTACATGAGTATGAACGAAAGGATCTCGGAAACGGTAATACAGACTTCGTTCTTTTTGCATTCGACTAGAACTTTGCCCCCTTCCTATAAAACCACCCTAAAGGAAAAAAATTTGAGTATAGGGATAACGTCCTTCAAAGCAAAAATTTCATCAAAATCAATTTTATAGCAACTTCATTTATACGAACTATGATGCTTCCGCCCTTAAATTTTTTATTCATACAGTGAAAAGTGGGAGGAGCAAAATACTTTTCTTCAGTAACATTTTTGTTATTAATTTCCTACCTTTTTGTTTTGCAGCTAATCGAATTTTTGTGCAATATGGCTTTATGTGAAACACGTGCAAAGATTGGTTTCGTCGGTTTAAATATTTTGACCTTAGCGATAAGAAGCGCAACAAACGGACCAGAAATATTGAAGACCATCGATTGCAGAATCTTTTGGAAATGAACGATAACTGTGCTACCTGTTTTCATAAAAAATACTCGAAAATAAATGAATTACTCGAATGGGAAGGAATTCTTTTGCCAATTACCTGAGAGATGGGGAAAATATGTTATATGGTGTACCTGTTATATAATAAAAAGTTAGGGAGTGTAAAATGAAGAAATTTTAGATCTACGAAAGTATGAATGCGACATCAATCAGTCGCTCGATCAGATCGATATAAAGATACCAGATAAGACCTTTACGGAAAATAAGAAACATAGAACTCTTCTTGCTGCTCATTTTCCAGAAAGCACACATTAAGGTCTTCCATCAGAGATGTCGTACATAACTTTGGAGGGCTATATTTTCCTTAGAAATCATCAAATTTCCAGGGAATATTTTTAGCACTATTACAAAAGTAAAGACGAAAAATGACTCCCGCATACACAGAAGACTATATATCGCTGGTTTAGTTAAAGTTTGATTTCAATGTCTTGACGAAGGGATGGGAAAAAAGAATGCAAGCCTTACCGACGATGGGAAAGATGGCGACAGTACTGCAACCGAGTCCTTTATACAAAGACACACCTAAAAAATGTTATTGAAAAATTTTAAAAAATTTCCGCGAACCGGTTGCAAACGGTTATGAACCGGCTATGCACTATGTACTTAAAAATAAGTAAATTTTTATAACTTTGAAGCAGATCTTACTTTTAATCAATTAATAAAATACAAAAATTGAAGTATTCACAGAATGTGCCAATAATTTAGGGATAGTACAAATGAAAACACACTCGACTACATCCTTCTGGTTTATTTTAACCAGCTGCCGTTTAAATTTGCTAATATAAAATTATCTAATATTGTCATCGGATATACATGTGCAGTAGTGTCTTAGAATTGCGTACCAAGATTTAAACATGCTAATATTACGTATAAACAAATTCCCTTTGAACAAATAAATTATATAGAAAGAAGCCTGTAATAAATAATATTTTAAAAAGGTTTTTATTTACACTTCTACTCAACAACAACAAAATTTTACTTTGTAGTTCAAGTAAATAAATTTCATTTTGTAAATTCAATAAATAGATTCATTTCCACTGATTATAATCAAATCTATTTGTGAAGAACTCATACATCAAATGCACAAACAGTAATTAAATTGCCTCTTGCAAATATTGGTTGGCCACGTACCCCCCCCATATTTAGTATCAAATGACATTAACACTGATATGAGGCGGTGTTGCGAGCAGCTCTGTTAATATTTTACAATCAAATATTGATTAACTGCACATGTAACGACCTTAACCGAACGTTAAATAGCGCAAGTGATGTATTTTGTAGCTGGCTTATAACGAAGTACTTCACCTTCAGCTATGACACTTCAGCGTGTCGAACCGGCAAACTTAGTGGTATGGAGGCAAAATAAAATGAATTAAAAGGCGCAACCGCCCAAAGCAACACACCCAATGCACCCAATGGGTGTCTACATATACCTATAGGCTTATCTATGTATATATATGTACTATGTATACCATAGACGAAAGATTACTTTATAAAAATGCACAAAGTTTTGTGCCGAATGCAAACGCTAGGCAAACTAAATATATACTCGTAAATTGTAAATAAGTATTTTGCAATAAAAAGTTTTATTTATTTACATACTCAAACATATTTGTATACAATTTGAATATAAACAACTAGCGTTGGTCGTCGAGCTGATTAGAAGTCAAGTTTGAGAAGAAAAAAAAAATATGAAAGAAAAAGAAAACTGGTTCGCTTAACTTAACTCTGTTGTCTGGTCTAAATTATTACAAAATATTTTTAAATACCAAAATGAAAAACAAGCCAAGACAAACAAATTCACAACACATGAATGAATTTTTATTTTGAATTTTTGCTTTTCGCAGTTGAAACTTGTTTGTCGCGTTTAGTTAGTTTATGTCACTACATTAAGCGTTTGTTATCGTTGTTGCAGGTCTAGCGAGTTATGTTAAGATGTAGAGACATTAATTGTATTAAATAACAATTAAGCAAATTTGCATAAAATACCCACTTGATAAGCTTATGAACAGCGCATGTTCCGTGTTGTTAAATTGTAGCAGAAAATACAAAGTTATCAATTGTAGATTTTTATTATTTTTTCGAATACTTTTGCTCTAAAAGTTGTTTAAAAGTTATGAAAATGTACTGATTTTTAAGTAATATTATTTTAAAAATTGTATGAAACATATAGCACTGGTTTTAACATATAACCGGTTCATAACCGTTTCGTTAAAATTTTGTAAAATGGTTTGCTGTATCAGTTACCATTGAAAATTGTACCAAATAATGAAAAAGTACAACTAAATTTGATAGCAAACTCAATGAAAATTTTAAAAAATGCATTTTTTGGGCAGTTATCTACCATTTTCAGCTAATGGTTTGATAATGTTTACTATACTGTTACTTCCATAACATTTATGCATAATCGGCTTTTGTTAACATAACATAACTGTTAATGTCAATTTGTAACGGTTTAATAAATTGTTGCAAGAGAGTTCTAAATAATAATTTTATATAATTTCATAAACAAAATCAAATTTCATAAACGTTTCAAAATCAATTTATAACCGTTTCATGGAAAACACGAACTGCTTTTATATACGTTTCAATTGCCTATGCTTATGACTTAATGTTTAGCTTATTCATACAATCACTTCATTCAGTCATGACGGTTATTAAAAAAAAATTGCTAAATTGAATTCGTCCAATAAAAGAATTTGTGAACACGCCGCCATCCATAAAGTAATCGCAGGCCTGTAAAAGTTTTAATGTTTTTTTGCAAGCGTTTATATTTATTGCTTTAAAGTTACTTTAGTATGTGCTTGCATATTTATAGATCTAGTTCGGAATGATTATTTTTGAAGTAGAGGTGTGCGCACGTTCTCTTATCAATCCGGATGATTCAAACTTGAA
This sequence comes from Leucophenga maculata, assembly GCA_035044805.1. NCBI lineage: Eukaryota > Metazoa > Arthropoda > Insecta > Diptera > Drosophilidae > Leucophenga > Leucophenga maculata. Next base: position 1,021,363 of record JAWNNP010000005.1, on the reverse strand, counting down.
TTTCGAATACCATAAATATTTAAGTTTTATAGCAAGTGACATACCGAAATATTTGCATAGAATTAACTAGTAAATAAAACAATAAACTATAGTTTAGGCGTTTGTTTATAAACACAAATGACCGGTGTTTAAATATCAGATGGAACTTCATCAATTTCATTAAAAGAACTTCATTGAACGTTATAATAATTTGACAGTGGCTTGTTACCATTTCTGGTCGCACCGCATTGGTTTAAAATTATAACCGGTTCATAACCAACACCCACCCGTTTAACACAAAGCTACTATTAGCGGACCAACATTATTTCGCAGAAGTGGTAAAACTTTCCAAACGTACAGAGAAGTATGTTTCGAGCTTGGCTCACATGAAAATTTTCGGCATTGGGAAACTACATTCTATCTGTAAAGAATTTTAGTAACCACCCTAGAAACTTGGCTACGATAAAATCATGGAACTTGAGTCAACGTAATTCGCAATTTTCGGTGCAATGACCGACGAATGACTCATCTTCTTGTTGGAGATTCTCGTCAAATTTTTCCTGTTATATAACGATCAACAACAAAATCGAAATATTTCCAGACAACTCTTTGCAGTTTCATAAAATGGGGTCCTAGAAGGTTTCATACTATGCCTCTATTTTGATTGTGATCGCCATTGCTCCAACACATTCTTCTTTGAAGTTCATTCAAAAAATAATGAGGGAGTCGAATCGTAATGAATGAAAAATCTTCAGCTATATTCACATTTACCGTTATAAAATAAGCACACAACCCTTGTGTTTGATAAAGCTATGAATATTTTCAAGATATAGAACTTTATTTGGTGGGACTAAGGATCGAGTTTAATTTCGTCATATTATATGTTTCCGTTTTATCATTTGAACGGAACCAATGAATTCCATCACTAGGAAATAATTGAATGTACGGCCTTTAAACCATGTAACAACCTGTAAGATTTGTCGCCGCTCTGCTTCATGACATCAGTAAGCTCAATGAAGTTAAAATATACCCATAAAGATGCGCAAATACAATAATAGAAAAGCCCCTAAAAGGGCGGTAAGTATGTCCAATATTACAAAATTTACTTTTCCGTGCATCTAAATGGAAAAACATTTTGACCCAACCACTGATATTTCATTAAAATTTAGTTTAAGGATAAGGAGCAGTACTACTAACAAGTTTGGTTCAAATGGGAGGGTACGATACCCTGACCACCATATGAACGATATGAAGAGCCGAGCTGAAATATAGAATACATGTTAATGAGTTGCTGGAAAGTAATTCTATTAATTTTGGTCTAAATCGTAGTGGGCGATATTCTGCCCCTCATACTTGTGATATATAAAATTAGACAAAACGTTGCATCCATTTAAGTTGCAGAAGTATTCCTGTATTCCTAGTAAGTTTGGTCAAAATCGGATGGGCCGATACCCATATAAACTATAAACGAAATTCGTCGTAACTTTTATTTCTTTTGAGGTACAGAGATAATATCTGAGATATATAGGAATGGGTTCGGGAGAAATAAGACCCATTGGATAAGTGTGAATAGAGGCGAAACAGAGTTCAATCAATATTTATTCTCTCATATTACTATATTTTATGGAGGTCAAAGCTGGATCTATGAATAAAAAATAAATTAAATTTTAAACTTTTTCATACAAAAACTCAGAAATGTGGGAGAGATTTATATGACGGCAATCTCTTTTAGTGGTCCGATATGCACAAAAATCGAATATTTGATAATAGTTAACGTGTGTGTTTTTACCAAAACTAACATCAATAATTTTTTTTTCATACAAAAACTTAAAACAAAACTCGTACAAAACAATATCTCGATTTTCATACGGACAGCAAGACCAACAGACGGACATGTCTGTATGAACTTGAATATTGATGGTGCTTAAGAAGATACATACTTTAAAGCGTCTGTCGAGTCTCCAACTGCTTGTTACTTACATTTGCATAAACTTTATATATCCTTTTTCTTTTGGGAAAAGGGTATACAAATACGGTTTAATTTAATATGGTTTCATATAAAGGGTTTTAAACTACATATTTCTCTTCAAAATCATTCTTGGGCTGCTTTCTGTGCTATCTAAACAAAGCTATTGTAGCTATTTAACAGTTGTTACAAACGTTGTATCAAAATTAGTATACACTAAACCATTTAAATTATAATGTGCAGTCACTGATTAAAATACTAAACTTCAACGACGCGCATATTTACATTAACTAACAAAATTTTCTCGAAATACAGAATACATTTCTGCTGCCAAAATTTTTTGTATATTATTATTTATTGCGGGGGTTTTCAGTGTCAAAGTAGGTGAATAGCGCCAACGAAAAACCGAGTCTTGGCCGTTTGGTAATTTTCCGCAAAAGTATTTCATGTTGGCATTCTGTAACATTATATATATATATAATATAATTAATTCACTGCAACTGTGGCACACATACAGCGACACTCCATACAGCTGCAAAAGTATCTGGCAGATACGAAACGCTGCCGAGTGCCAGAAGGTGAATGCAAGCAATACTGTTTATCGACTTTACGACATAAAAAAAAAACAACAAAAAGTATTTACAATAAATTAGCGCATGAAAAACAGATTATTACAAGGAAATTACTGTGCCAGCCCCGTGCGAATGCGAATGAAAAATTTCTTTGTTAAATTTTTTTGTTTTATGAAATTGTCAACGGAAATTTTTTCGTTTTAATAATTAATATTTTTTTTTATAATTTAAACTGACAATTTTATTTAGAGCAACAATTTTTATTTTGTAGTTAAGAATTGGCTTTTCATACTTTAACAATAAAATTCCAATAAATTTGTATTTTGGCGCGCTTTTTAAATACTGTCAAAAATATTTTGTTTTTTTTTTTTTTTTTGTTTAAAATTTGTGAGTTTTTTCTTGCATGCTATAAAAAGTGCAAATTTTTCTACAAGAATTAACATTGATATATATTAGGTTTATGTAGAGATATGATAAATATTATTTATGATATTTGTAGTTTGTAGGAAAAATAAATAAAAAACTGAAAAGTTTAAAAAAAAAAAGATTCAAAATAAAAATACAAATTATTTCGTTTCATTCATACTTGGTTTTTTTTTTTTCGTTTAATAATTATTAAAATTAAAATTTTTCTTTTTTTTCTCGAAATTTTGCAATTTAAAAAAAAAAAAGGTGTACAATACAATAATAATTATAATAATAATAGTAATATTTATTAATAATAATAATTATGGCAGAACACAATTGTTCAACTTAAATGCTAACAACACATTTCTGTCTGTCTCTTTCTTTCATACACATTCTTTTACAACTTAAAAAAAATTACAAACTTTTTTAAGCCAATAAACTATTTACAAAAAATATTATTTTCCTTTCTTTTCTTTTAAGTTTTTCCCCCGTGTAGCCCCCGCGCCCATTTATTCATTCAACAAACAAGTTTTGACAATCGCGCCGCAAACTGCGTACGGATCACAATTCGAGCTGGGACGACGATCCTCCAGATAACCCTTACCGGCGCTGGCAACGCCACGTGGAATGCGTACTGACACAGCGCGATTGGCAACGCCCCATGAGAATTTATCAATGCTAGAAGTCTCCAGACGTCCAACCAGACGACGCTCATTATCCTTGCCCTCCTTTGGATCGTAGGCCTTAATATGACGTTCGTGTCGTTTGGACAGTTTCTCGATAGCTTCTTCGATGGCCTTAATGCCACCATCGGCACGCATTGCTTTCGTTGAGAAATTGGTATGTGCACCGGCACCGTTCCATTGACCCTCCATTGGCTTGGGATCGAATGTCACGACGACGCCGTATTCCTCAGCAATACGTTGAAGTATGTAACGTGATACCCAGAGATCATCACTGGCCTTCATGCCGGTGCTGGGACCCACCTGGTATTCCCATTGTGCAGGCATGACTTCTGCATTGGTGCCGGCAAAATCAATGCCAGCATAGAGACAAGCGACAGCATGTGCCTCGACAAGATCACGCGCATAGACACGATCAGCACCAACAGCGCAGTAGTAGGGTCCTTGTGGCGCCGGGAAACCATTTTCGGGCCAGCCGAATGGACGTCCATCAACATCGAGCAGTGTATACTCCTGTTCAATGCCGAACCAGGGTTCTTGTGCGCCAATCTTATCGACAGCATCCTGGAATTCAGCACGTTTGTTCGAGTGTGTAGCCTTGCCATCGGCGCTGTAGGTATCGCACATAACAATGATGTCGTTCTTACCGGGCTTGAAGGGATCACGGTAGATGGCACGTGGACGTAATGTTACATCGGAGTTCTCACCTTGTGCTTGATATGTGGAACTGCCATCGTATTGCCAATGTGGTAGATCCTCAACACTGCCAGGCAATTTGTCGAGTACACGATCCTTTAGACGTATATTCTCACCGGTGCCATCAATCCATAGGTAGGTAGCCTGTACACGATTGGCGGGCGTTTCAAGGTTACGATAACGTTCCAAAATCGTCTTATCCAGCACAGTATTCGGTGAGTTCTTGAGGAACTTAGCATTAGCTACTGAGCTAGTGCTCAGCAGACGCAGTTGATTGGATGCATTGGACAGCTCCTTTTTCAGTAAGAGACCAGCTACACGTAGTGCCATTTTCGTGCTTCGTTTGATTTAGAGTTGTGAGTGTGTGTGCGTGTGCGTGTAGGTTATTGCAAGGACTTGTGAAGAAAAGGAGATGGTAGTTGTAAGTTGTAAATTGAGGTAGTATTTATTTTACAAAAATTCAAGCAAAATATTCGAAAAAGTTGAGTTGAATATTTTTTGCAAGTTTATAATTTAAACATTTCACTTTTTAAGGATGCTTTCGATTCCTTTTTTTATTATTATTTTGCTCAACTTACAATGCACTTTGTTTTGTACACTTTACAGTTATGTGTGTTTGCTTTTCTGTTTATTTTTTTTTGTGTAAATTCACTTTTGTGTTTTACTGTCTTCTTTTTTTTTTATTATATTTGCTTTTTTTTCTTTTGATTTTTTGGTTCGAACGCGTCGAGCGTACTGGACACCCAACCTATACGAGGTTAGGAAGGCTTGTGAGCAAATTCTGCGACAACATTCACTTTTCTCGTTTTTCAAGCGAGTCTCGATTTTTCTTTATCGCATTTTCAGCCGTTCGTGGCCAGCCGAAATCTATACTGCGACCATATGCTGTTCAAGTAAAGAGTAAATGCGTGTGTGGGAGCAAGTGAGAGAGAGAGAGAGAAAGAGAGAGCGTAACGCTCAGTTATAGATAGTACCGTACGGTAAAAGAGTGAACAAGTGCAGCAACGTAGCGCTTATCGGGAAAGCATACACTGTATGCGGGGTATTGCCAGATTACGTATACGCAGTGCTGTATCGAAAGGGGCTGCGATTTGGTATGAGGCCCCTCTTTATGTTACTCTTTATTACAGTTTTTTCTTTTTTGAAGTGAAACTTTTTTACGAAGGCTAAATTTTAACAAAAAAAATTTAATGAGCGAAAGGAGAAACGTTGAGTGAAAGTACAGAATGGAAGAGAACAGATGTGGGCAGAGCGCATGTGTGTGTTTACTACATTTCTAACTTCAAGAGTGTGCAAAGTGAAACGGAATTCAAGAGAGGAAAAGCTTTGGCTTGTGAGTCTGAAGCATAGAGAATGAGTGATTGGGAGAGATGGGAGCGAAATGTTTATAGTAAAGTTTAGGATTCTTAAATTGAAAATTATTTTGAAATATTCTTTAGCATACGTGGGATAGGATCGTATTGTGGCTACACAAAAAGGTGGGACGCATCTATCAGTACATGCCTGTGAAGCGAATGGTTGTTTCATATCATCATAACAAGACACAGTAGTTATTTTTAAACATATATTTCAAAGATTCAAGATTTCAAACTATTCAGAGAACTTGAAATCAGTAAATCTGGCGTGAAATATTCCATTATACAAATGAAATTAATTAAAGTATCTATATATTCAAAGCCTAGCCAATAATTTGTATCATCTTTTTGGTAGCAAACGATTACTGCATCGGAAGAACGACTCACCATTAGAGACAACATATTTTTATTTTTATATGAAGTTCAGAAAGACTAAGTCATCTAATGAGATCAGAAGTGGTAAACAGAACGAGAGAACACGTTGGGTAGGGTGAACGTACCATAGAATTCCAAGTCTCTTTCAAGTCTCGACGTTGGACAAAATTACTTCATGTCTCTTGAAATATTTCTTATATTGGCGGCTTAAAACCAATCAGTTAAAATCGGAATTCATTGCTATTCATTGAAGATGGTTTGTAAGTTCTGCTGATAAAGTTCGTAGGCTGACACATAGGTGGCGCTACTAGTATTAAAGTCCTAACCTTCAAGACATGTGTATAAATTTGACAGCTGTCTTACTATTAGTTTGTGAGATATTTCATTTTGATTGAAGCAACTTGAGTTACTTTAGTTTGAAAAAAATGGCTAAAAAGACGATTATCTCTTCATCGGCTCTAAATTTCTTTCCAACGAGCATTCTCCTGAGATCTGAAAAAGTCGCTGGGGGCTAGATCTGGATAATTCGGTGGATGCGGAAGGAATTCGAAGACCAATTCATGCATTTTTGCTCTATTAACACACGAAATTCCTTTATACTTGGGTTGGTCGTAATGGAAAAATCCCTTCAATTTCTGTTTTGAAAGTTTGGCAATGGCAAGCCCATAAAGTATATATTTTGGATCAGCATCAAAAATAAATTCGATATAGACATGCTTACCATTCTAGGTTTCCGTATGAAAGTCGATAACTTTGCAACTATATATGATATAGAGTCAAATTTAGACGTTTATATTCTCATAATCTTTTTTCAGTTAATTCGTATTCAATAACCGTTCCAATTTCTCTATAAGTGGCTAGACACTTCAAATGTTGTACATCTTAATTAATCGTAATAAAATAAATCGCACACTGATTAAGACAGGATTATATCCTCTATAAAAAATGTAATGTTCAAAGGGGTACAGGTTACTCGAAGTCTAGCTCACATGAATGCACCGTTATATGTTTTCTTAACTTTTAAGAAAACAATACTATTTGAGGATAGTTCAAATGTATGTATAGACGTGAGTACCCAATACTTTGAAATGGCAAAACTTCTCAATACTACCCTACATTAATAGAACCGCATATAAACCTTTGGAAAAGAGACCCTTGAACGTCAAAAAATTTTTCGGATTCCATGCTAACTCTACAACGTGACAGTCACTTTCTGCAATCTTACGTTGGGATCACAGTCAAAACGAAAAACAAATTGCAAGCGTTGTTACGATCCCATTTTTAATTTTTGTGACAGTGAGTGAGTTTTTTTTACCTGTAATTTGTAACACAGCCCTCAGAAATGCCAAAAACTATATAAAAGTAAGTATATATTATCAAAAAGTCGAGTCGATATAGGCATGTCTGTTTGTTCATCCGTCCTTGTAGCGGACTGTGCGTACAAAAACAATTTCAATGTATTTGATTTCAATGTATCTGATTTCTCTACTAATTTTTTTTTAAATTAATACATCTTTCTTGCTTATTGGTCCATGTCTAACCCTCCCAATACAACAAACATCATACGCCACTGCTTACACGTATACAGTTATACATAAATGTATGTACCTGTGTCATGTGTGCCTGATAAGATGGCTTGACCATCATGAAGTTATGATAAGACATAGAAATACCCCTATAAATGAATAATTTTTACATATACAAATATTATACATAATTCTTAATTGACATTGAACTGCAGCAGTACATACATACATGGTGCTCAAAATTATGTATTAATCTCTTCGAATTTTTGTGTACATTTTACAGATTTGTGCCTGCACTCTGGCAACTCTTTGCAAGAGATACCAACAAAAAATTTTTGCGCGTCAGTGTATACAAAACAATAACAAATACTCAAATGCAATGAAAAAAACAGTGCGCATAAGGAGATTGAGGAAATGACAGAACAGAGATTATAAAACATGCATGCGCAGTGCTGTCAGCTGCAGACAACAACTACAGCTGCGCCGCCCGCCCCACTGTGCAGACTTGTTAAGCAATTGTGGCGTTCAGTGAGTGGAGGCTGCTGCCAAAACATATGGAAGATGCGTGCCGTGCTATCTCACTCTCAGTTTTGTTCCTGTTTTGGGGCTGGCTAACAGTTAACAGATAAACAACAACATTGTCGTAGGGTAAAAGCCAAAACAGAGAGTACGCCAAAATGCACATGCGTTGCGTTGCGCTCACAGGAGAGTGTTGATATAGCTGCACAGTGTGTTGAACAATTAATATAACTTTTTGAATGGAATGAAATATAAATATAAAAAAATTAAAATTAATATAAATTTAAAAAATAATTTTAAAAAAATTTAAAAAATAGAAACACAACATTAAAAAAATATTATTAAAAATCTTTAAGTCATGGTGCTTCACGGTGCCCTGCACATTTTTATGAAGAGCAAAATATTTTTCTAACAGAAAGTCTGCTGTCTTTTTCTTGAAAATATGAGAGTTATGAACCAAAAAAATGTTGGAAGTTTAAATAATTTTTTTTTGAAATTTTTAAAGAACTTTCTTAACAGAATGTATGCCCCATATTCATATGCTTGCTCTTTGAACCAACTATTACTACGTGTGTACAAAGTGCAACACGCTCGCACTGTCTGAGCGAATTGAGTGAGCAAAAAACTTTTATAGAGCATCCAATAAAGATATGGCTTTGGCCAATATTCAACAGTATACACCAGCGCACAGCTGTGTGACCGATAATTCCGCGCATAAGCAAATCAAAATATTATGGATCGACTGTTTCCGATAAGCAAAATAGCAGCGACAAACACGTACATAAATACATACTCCGCATGATTTATACTGTCCAACCCCAAGCGATTATACGAGTTGTACTATGACCAAGAAAGGTTAATATATTTCCAGAGGAAACAATAAACAAATGCTTATTATTATTTAATTGGATCATAATTTTTCTACAAACAATTAAGTTTTTATTATTTTATTACGAGTTAAATTTGATGGCAATCAAAACCCGTACATGCTGATAAGCATAGAAGTGAGTAGTACTCGAAAAGTTTGGCCTATATTATGTTGCCGGTGGTACACACATACAAATCAAGATAGACAGCACTTAGAAGTACAGAAGTAATGTGTCAAGAAACCTTGACTAAACTAAGAGTAACACATTTTTCGAGTGGTTCTTTTTTTTTATCGCTGATACATTTCATTAGTTTAATTTTAAATTGATCGACGTCAGAAAGAAGGTTGACAGCTGCCCGCCCGAACAGACGAATAAATTGTGCTAATCTTTTCCAATAATAAACTCTCAAAATTCTACGCGGTATCAAATATTTGCTTGTCAACATTTATGACACGCCGATTAGAGAAGTTGTTCGTATTAAATGAATGCTTATTGAATTTCATATATATTGTGGGTACAGTGAAAGCATCCATGGAGATATATATATATGTATATATAGGCTCTGAGTAATAATAAGCAATGGAAAACTTGACAGTATTACGCTCTCTACATAAAAAAAAAAAAACCAATTTGATTTAAATTAGCCAATGTAGTACAGAAAATATGGAGTATATGTTGGGTAAAATTAATTATCCAAAGAAGCCAATATCATCGTGAAGACTATTACCCAAGAATCACTATTTTTTTTGATTAGTAAAACATCTTAGATCATTATTAATGGAAAAATATTTGCAACTTACCGAGATTTTCACAATACTTTTCGGATCTTTTTACGCCATTTTGAAGTTCGCTGAAAAGAAAGAAAAGTTAAAACTGAAATAAATGTTACAACTTCCAACTAAGAACAAGAAAGAACGATGCAGATGAAAGTAAGAAATTCAAGAATTCCTCTACCCCCATAGAAACTAGAATTTGTATGACAGATATATTTGTATATGTACTACCGCTTAGAGAAGGATTGGAATAGCAGGGACTAAAACTCCAAACTTAAAAGCTCTATCTTATGCAGCCTTTAAGTTCTAGATGCTCATACGGACAGCCAGACAGACGGACATGTCTTTATCTATTTGAATTTTTGTATGGAGGCTACACATTTTAGTGGTCCGATTTGCACCTCTATGAAACATACTTTTAGAATTTTTTTTTTAAATTCCAAACCACAAAAAGGAGGATCTGTGGTCAGATCTGTACTTATATGGAGCATTTTATTAGAATTAGATCATTTCTAGCGAAATTAATAATAAAATAAAATTGTTTTTTATACTAAAACTCAGAAGGTAGTTAGGTAGGCTTATATGATACACACCAACCCCCCGCTCAAGGAGGAGGTGTCACGTACGCTAAATACAACCTATCTGAAGAAGGAAAAGGAACATCAAAACTTATAAGCTTGAATGTCTTATCACTTATAGTCTCCAAGTTCTTGATATTCATATGCACAGTCAGACAGATGAACATTTCTAAATCGATTCGGCTTTCAATGCTAATCCCAAAATTTATTTACTGCTTACTTCGGGCAGTCTTAAAAACAAAAATGCCGTTATTAACGGGTAATTACTCTATAGCGGTTTCTTATAGATATGAGTATAACCCACACAATACATTATTTGTTTCATTTTAGCGAATTAATGTGTAAAATTAAATAGAAATTAGTTAATCGTCAGATCTTGAGATATTTTGACAAATTAAAGTTCCTCAAGAAAACACCACAAAAATCGACTCCGATTTCGATGATTAGATCAAGATTAATTCGATTTTTTTCCCATTCAGGCCATTGAAACAAATAAATAATTTATTTTCATTGATTTTTTTTTCAGTGTATTTAATAATATATATAATTTTTAATAACATTCACTCATAGTGTGATATGGAATTATCAGTTTCTCAGAAAGTTTGTGACGCATTAATAGAGCAATCGGATATCTTATAAAGTACAGTAGAATCTCGCTATTCCAAATATAGCATAGTCCCGATCTAAATGTTATCCGGACAGAGTGCAAAAAAAATAAATGATGGGTCAATAGATTTTTAAAAAAGAGACATAGTCTTCACCTCCTAAAAGTAGTCGAGCTCATCTACTCCATTTCTACGAAAATTTTCCGTCTTCTAGCTCACAGGAGATAATAGTTTCAATCGCACACCACATCTCTCGACTTTGCTATTATGAACCCCGAAGACAGCTTACAAATTTTCGTATTGGCTTGGTATTCTGGAACAGATGGTATCGCGTTTCATGCGGCTCCAACCGTAGACGTATCTACGAAACGAGGCATTCTGTGAGAATCAGCAACATATATGATCCATTGGGATTTCTTTCACAATGAACTATCGTCATAAAAGTTATATTTCAACAACTATGGTTGCAAAAGGTTGATTGGCACGAAGTTCTCCCAGAATATATCATTAGACAATGGATTCGATTTCGTGAATAGTGTGCAGTTCTAACAATTAAAGAAGATTGCAGTTGTGTTTAAGTGATGCCTCGACTCGAACTCTGTGGAGCACTGCTGGTTTCTAAATTGTTGCAAGTGGTTAAAACAGCATTGTTCTATATTAATGTGGATGTTTTCGCCTGGGCCGGCTTTATGATTGTTCTTGGCAGGGTTTCTCCACGGAAGCTGCATTATTCATTCGGACGAATTTTCTTTAATTTAATAACTTTCTTCAAAATTTAGTTCATCGAAGATAGAAGAATTTTTGCTCTATATGAGTCAGGATACTTAGCACACATTTATCTTTTTGGAATTTTCCAGTCTTATAGAAAATAAGCAAGCACAAAAATTGCTGTTGAAAAATGGATCCCACTACAAGGAATCGCCTTTAAACAAAGATTTTCCTAAATTTGTTTAATCCGGAATTTTTTTTTTTTTTTACTTTTAAAATATTAATTATTTTTGAGACTGCATTGGAGCTTATGAGTTCAGTTATCAGTTGGGTTGATGAATGCGTAAGTGAATATATCTGCACTTCTGTCTAGATAGTGGGGTCACTTAATCCATTGTAGCTAGAGGGTTTTGAAAGGATAGTTTAGGCAAGAACAGCGATATTTTATTCAGGCGTAGAGTAAAGCTCTTATCCAATGGATAAAGTAGGAATACTTTCTGTTTTTTTTCCAACATTTTTTTATTTCCTAAATGGAGACGAACCATTGTCGAGTGATGACAGATGATGCATTCTAAGAATTATTAAGTAATTTTGTGGTTTCAGAATGGTTGGCTTTATTTTTTCTGAGTTCGGCGTAGGAGATGTTTGTTCCTACGATATACCAATAATTTTATCTACGAATGTAGGCTCTTGGGATTGATTGATACACTCAAATCTTAGGATACTATCAATGGAATTTACGGGTACTGGGTGTTAATTTTTTTAAAGAAAATTGAGCATAATTTTCTCTTTTGAGATCGTATTTGAAATATTCAACGTTGAAATTTCCGTCGCATGCAGAGGATATTGCGAAATAAGCGCATATTGAAAAATGTTGGACTATATTTATCGAGTATCGAAAATGAGACTATGTTGAGAAATAAAACGCTTATATGTATGTCGAGAAAAAAAACTTTTATTCATACCACAGCCCTCGTACAGCGTGATGTTTGAGATTTGATTTTGGTCATGTGTTGAAGCAAACCCATGACCCACATGACCAAAGTTCTTTCTGTACAGCCGTGGGTAGCAAGCAGGAATGAGCGGTACTTGCACCTGTATTAGTGAAGTGTGCCATGTGTTCAAAAAGCTACAAAAAGCTTCACGAAGACGCGTCTTTTCGCCCGAAGCCGCGTCTTCGTAAAGCTTTTTGGAGCTTTTTGAACACTTGGCATACTTTACCAATACGGGAAATTTCAAGTAGCGCCAACTGAATTTGAATTTAAGGAATTACACCGTTTTATCTTCAAAGCGTTAATAAAATTTGTTTAAAACACATTGATATGGTCTCATTGCTTGCAAAAGGGGCATATTCTGGGGGATGTGGGTTATTTTGGAGTGTCCGAGAGAGTCAGTCGGTACATATGCAGAATTGACCTCTTTTATTTTACAGGGTTTCTAGAGCTTTTACTTTTGCAATGAGTTCTGCGGAAAATACGGAGGAGTAGTGGGGCAGGAGATATGATTTAGGTTTCATTTGTGATAGCAAAGTTAGTGGTGGTGTTATTTTGGGATCCGTCTGTATAGATGATAGATATATGTGTATTTGCGATTGTCTTTAGTTTTAATTTTAATGAAGTCGGCTCGGTATATTTGTGGGCTAGTGGCTAGCGGCATTGTAGAAATGGTGCATGGCGTTGCAGGGGCCCTAAGTTTCAGTGCTCCTGAAGCTGGAACAGACGATAATGATGGATCTATTTTAGATGAGGCAGTTTTACGGGACGAGTTATCTCATGAGGGAGAGTCAGAGGAGCCAACACAAAAAAGAATATGCGGCGCTGGATTAAGAGAAAAGGACGTACCGCAGAATTTAGAAAGCCTTTGCGCTGCCCACCTTGAGACAATGAAGGCAATTGTTAATCAATTGAACAAAATGTACAAAATGGAGTCGATTGAGCGAGAAAAGCTTGAAGTGATGAAAGCCAAAAAAAAAAACCAAATGTTTACTATTTAAAATAGCTTTAAGGAAATTATAATCTAGGAAATTTGTATTAGAATGTAAGTAAATTTAGTTGGAAAGCTTAAACATCATCAATGGAAACAAGGACAGCATAAATTCACCATAGACACGCACAAACATGTTGAAATCTGAAGGAAGCACACCTTGAACTGGCAACGATACGAGCAACAAAAACAATAACAACAACAAAACCACTAAACGCTTATAAACCGGCAAAAAATGAGTTCATGGCAGACGCAGACGAGATATGCAGAAAGCCAACTTCGAGACGGCCAGATAGACAGACAGACAGACAGACAATCTAAGTGCGCAGCAGAAAATCAAGTGTTAAGCAACTCAAGTAGTACATATCTACCTACTAAATACGAACGAACGAGTATCTTAGATAGTTTTTGTATGCCTAACTTAAAACTGTTGCTTTACCCCACTGCACTGCATAGTAACTAAGGTAAGCAAGGCACAGACAGATAGACAGAGAGATAGATTATTTGTAGATGCAAGATGTGATTTAAAAGTTAAAATTTAAAAAAAAAATCACCGAAAAGTGGATGGCACATATCTATTAATAAATGAGTCTATATGAACCTTCTGTACATAAAAAGTCGGGCATATAAAGTATTTATTTTTTATAAAACTCCAAAAGTGGGCTGTACGACATGGATCTAAATACAATATTCTCCAAAATCAGCATATTTAGATTAAGTAACAACAAAATACTTTAGTCGGACAAAACCACAGAAAGATCGGACAGATTTGTAGAAGCGCCACCACCTCTACAGGACCGATCTGGACCTAAATAAAATTTTTTTTAAAAATCCAAATAAAAATAAATTTGTTTCATATAAAAATTTACAATGAGTAAGTTTGCATGGTAAGTCCCAATCCCACCGTAGGGAGGGAGGGTGGTTAACGCAATCATTGAATATAACTGATCTGAAGAATGAATAGGAGAATCTAAATATGTATTAAAATTTGAGGACTCTATCTATTACAGTCTACAGGTTCTCGATTTTCATACGAATATCCAGACAGATAGACGGACATAAATATTTCTAATATGTTTAAAAAATTATTTAAAGCGGTTATTGCTTGACAAAAAAAAAAGAACATAAAAAAACTGGGTACCTTAGTTAACATTTTCATTGCACAACCTTTGACGCCGCTATTACATCGTCAGGAAGAATTTTTTTTGTTCATATAAGCCATTCAGTTCCTGCCTTCAAACTCAAAGGTTTGGGAGAGACTACTCGTCTCCAGCATAATGGTTGTCGTATACATATTCCAGAACACAAATTTAGGTCACAACACTACCGAAGAACACATTTGACTCAAAGGAATATTGGTTTCAAGTAAACTTTTGACCGAGTGTTGCACATTGCATTCTTGGCTAAGATGAAGTCGTACTCATTTAATTATACCTAGAGGGGCGTTTTTTTTTATAGCCACATTAGACACTCACTCCGATCCAAATCTTCATCAGATATGTCTCTTCCCAAACAAAAAGATTTTGCCTACTTATGCCGACGAAGCTGTCATTTTCTACAGCTCCCATTGCGAGTAAGAAGCTGCAGATGGAATTTAAGAATACCTCATCATTTTAGAACCATGCATCAAACTGCATCAAACACATTAAAGTGTGCTTTATTCTGTGGAGGAACGTTACTCCGACTGTACATTTCTACGGGGACGTCATCGCTCAATTATAGGTGAAATAACTAGGCCTTACCCTTGATCAAAGGCCAACATATCACATCTCTGTGCGTAAAGGGTAGAAGCTATTTCGGTAATATGCGCACAAATATGGTGAATCGCTACCAAAACCCTATGGAGAGAGTACAAGTCCTGCAGAACAAAGGTTGAACATGGTACTTTAAGCAGCTCAAACCTGCACAGAGACATGAGCGTGGCAATAGTTCAGCACCACATTGCCTTTCACATTAACCGATGTCAGACCATTGAAGTAACTCCAATATGCAGGCTTAAAGGACTACACTTTGGTTCTCTACTACAATTTAGCAGGTAGCCTCTTCAGGCATTTAGTCAGCATGTTGCATGGTCAATCGATTCCAATCAGCTGGGAGTTAATATTTTTGGAGTAGACCTTATGAAGCTATTCAAACGCATCACGTAATACAAACTGTCAAACATGGTGGAGGTAGCTTGATGTTTTGGGATTGTTTTACTCGGTTGAAATTGGGACCGTTTTTAAGAATTAATGAAGAATAAAGAGTTCCTCCAAAATTTTTAGGCCCTGTACCGAAGGTGCAAGAGCCTATTGGTTTTGTGCAAATGTATGTAACAGGAAGAACTAATTGTCGGAGCCCCCCCCCCCCCCAAAGTTACCCCCATTATGGTCAGGAGTGATAGAGGAGTCGATATAGCCATGTCCGTCTGTCCGTCCGTCCGTCCGTCTGTGTGAACGAAAGGATCTCGGAAACGGTAATAGATAGAGACTTCGTGTTTTTTGCATTCGACTAGGACTGCTCCGGAATTTCACAAGTTTATTTTAAAATTTTACCCTACCCTAATAGAATATTCCCTCTACTACATGTTGCACGCTCAGCACCGTCCTGCGGCAACTCTTAAATCAGACCTCTGCTACGGCTATTACTTGTATCTGTTAAACGTGCGCCGATTTGTGGCACGAACTGTTGCCGAACGAAGCGTTTGGCATTTTCCACCACACCATATCACATCATCATGGCATATTTCAGTACCACATCGAGTCGAGTTGTTACGCTGCATAATTTTCATTTAAGCGTTGACTAAGTTTCCAGTTGCTCGGCGTTTCCAGTGGCAGCCGGTTTGGATTTTTCGCAAAGCAAACGAGCATTTTTTATCTCGACGTGTTTTTCATTTTAATTTTTTTTTTTTGGTTTTTTCTGCCTCTATTAGAAATTTTTGCGCGCATTTGATTTTGCAAAAGCCCTGCGGCATTTCTAATTGAAAATAACAACTTAATAAGCGGACAGTCTGAGTAATTCTATAATAAACTTATAAATATGCAATAATTATTGGAAAAACGATTTGGTTAAACTAAAATAATAAACGTATAAATAAATAAAGTCCAAGTGCAACTTGTTGCTCGCAAGCGACGACGCTATAAAATACTACGACTAAGCAGTAAACCCGGATGACCTTGTGCGCGCTGAACCACAACTGCGCGAAAAGCATTTAGAGTTGTTTTCTAACTTTTCGAAAGTCATTTTTAAAAGTTTAGGTTGTTTTTTTTTTTTAATTACAATTTAAATATTTTATTTTTATATGCGCAATTATCAAAATGGATAATTGCTCCTGGTTTAACGAAAATAATAATTTGTAAGTAAATCTAAAACGTGCTGAACGACTTTTTTATTTGAATGCGAAACGAAATATTTTGCAATGCAACAGATTCTGTTAAAACAAATTTAAACCTGATTAAGTTTTTATAGCCAGTTTTTACTGTAACGAATTGTTTTAAATTAAATGAAAATAATTACAAATTTAATCCTAGTTGAACTTGACTCGAGAGGCCACAATATGAACTTAAGCTTTAAAAGTTGTACGGGTTTAATTCAACAAATCGCTGCAGTCGAACGAACAGCTTAACAAGTTGTTCAGATTAAATAATTAAAAAATAAAGAACGCTCTGCTGTGGAGTTTAATCGACTTTGAGATACTCTGTAGCCGTATTGAAGCTTAAATTTGTTTAGGGCATAAATAAGCAATCTGTATGCATATTTTATTGAAATTTAAAATGTTTTTCATACAAAAACTCATAAAGTGAGACAGCTTAGTATGGGAGCTATTTCTTCTATTGGTCCGCTATGAAGCTATATGCAATATTTTATTAGATTTGATGTAAGATACAACAAATTTTGTCATTTGAAGCTAAGCTAAACCACAACAAAATGTTTTTCATACAAAAATTCAAAAAGAGGAACATATTAGTATGGGAGTTATTCCTTATATCGGTTCGCTATGGAACTATATAAAATATTTTATTAGACCTAATGTAAGACACAACAAATTTTGTCGTTTCAAGCTAAACTGAACCAGAAAAAAATATTTTTCATACAAAAACCTCAGTAATGATGACAGATTTGTATGGTGTCTAACCATTCTAGTAATTCTATATGAACCTATATAATCTATTATATTTAATTTGAAGTAAGATATACCAAATTTGGTATTTTGGCTTAAATAATAAGAAACTCAATCATTTGTTCACACTAAAACTCAGAAAGGAGGGGCATGTTTGTATGTATAATACCTCTTAGAGAGGAGTTACAACGTTGTTTGAATGATTTTTATCTAAAGTAGAATTATAGGATATTAAATATAAGCTTGAAGGCTCTATATCTTATAGTCTCAAAGTTATCGATATTCATTCTGGCTGTCCAGACAGATGGACATATCTAAATCAACTCGACTTTTTGTAGGAACGCTGCCCATTTTAATAGTGCGATTTGAATCTTTGACATATTTTATTAGAATTGACCAGAGATATCCTAAATTTGGGATTATAGTTGAATTAACAACAACCACAACAATATTTTTTCATACAAAAATCCAGAAACAAGTGTTATATATGTACATATATGGGTAACATCTTCTAGAAGTCGGAACTAAACCAATATGGAAAATGCTAAAAAAATTTACGCAAGATAGCTTAAATTTGGTGAGTCTTGCTGAATCATAAAAAAACTCAATAGACAGGCTATATATGGTAAGTGATAACCTTTCCTAAGGAAGGGAGAACGAACATATACATTGAGTACAAGTTATCTGAAGAAGGAATAGAAGCATCTGGAGACTCCAAGTTCTCTTTACTCGGTTTATGATGCTGATGAAGAATTTTTCCATATACCTTTCTCACCTAGTTTCTGTCTATTACATACTTAAGCACAAACTTTATATGCTCTTCTACTCAATATACATACATGGTACAAAAAGCATCCTCAATTAAAACAAAAAAAAACGTCTCTAAATGAAAATAAATGTTATGTGCAATAAAAATGCACTTTAAGCTGGCAATTATAACAATTTTCTGGCACAATAAAAAAACAGGAATGAATGTTATAGTGGACACGACTACGAGCTAGCGCCCATTCAAATCTGTCCAACTTTCGAAGGGTTTTGTATGAAAAACAATTTTTTGTCGATTAGTTTAGTTTGAAACGACATATATGTTATGTTTTGTACTGTTCCAAATGAAATATCCCACACGGATCAAGTTATACGGTTATGCCTTATACAACTTTAAGGTTCAATGAGGGTTACAGGCTATTGCGGAGTCGAGAACACTCAACGGGAACGTTCTTTCTTGTTATTAATGAAATTTGAAACGCCTAATATTTTAGTTATATTGAATATGTAAGACATACCCAATCAGGCGTTACCAATTTAACTAACACAAAGTTAGAAAATTACATTCGGGCGTAACCGACTGTAAGAGGCCCGGTACCAGTACAGGTCGCCAAACAAACACCTTCAATGTTTCCCTAGCTTATGACCAAGCAGTGCTATAAGTAGGCATTTGAGATCGTTTCTGGCCAGAAAATAAAACAGATAATGCTCAGTCATTTGTTTAAGAATGATTGAAGCTTCCCGGAAATCCTGTCTGAAACCATCCAAGTCTCAGACCCATATAATGGAATGGGATTTGTGCTGATGTTCAATAATTCAATTTCGAAAAACAATCCGCGATTTGCTGATAGGCGCAGCTGAGTTTATCGCGGCAACCCATCTGGTATAATATAGCTTTCGAGATAGGGGAACTTGTTAACATCTTCAATGGTGACAATGGTCTTGTCGCTTACTTCGACAGTCAGTGTCGCTACTGAAGTTGTTTGTAGAGAGGCTGATTTTAAGACCGATTGAAGATTATGAAACATATATCATCAGCATATTTAAAGCCGCTTAGCTTATGCTTTAGTCTCCACTGTAGATCTTCTGGAACCTTTTTTGTATTAAGACCCCTTCTAGGAACACTATCAACAAACGTGGTGAGAGTAGGGCTGTTTATGGTAAAATTGGAATAATAGAGACTTCCACTCGATCGATTGTTCCACAATGATGCGTAGTATGTTTATGTGATCTACACAAGATCGGTTTTGTAAATCCTCCATTATAGATGCGTGTTTAATTCTGTAATTGGTTTTTTAATGTGGTCGATATTTTGGCTAAGGTGATGAAAGCCAGTACATTTTGCATGCTGCGTCAGTTTTTACATTGACTTGAGGACGCCCTTTTTTTTTGGGAATAGTGACGATCACCTGCTCATTCCAGTCAATTGGAAATAATGCAGTGTATGCCGCGTGAGATGACGTTTGCACTGTATTTAAGTAGTTCAACTAGTAGGCCATCTAGCCCAGCAGCTTTGTTGCTTTT
This sequence comes from Leucophenga maculata, assembly GCA_035044805.1. NCBI lineage: Eukaryota > Metazoa > Arthropoda > Insecta > Diptera > Drosophilidae > Leucophenga > Leucophenga maculata. The sequence continues at coordinate 1,001,380 of JAWNNP010000005.1, read as the reverse complement.
TTAGCTTGCTTAAGGGTAGGGTTATTTCTCTCTCAGTAGGCGGATCGGTGGAAATACTACTGATGGGGTTTCGACGCTACTTAGTTTTAGGAATCACTGAAGTTTCTGACTCAGTGTCATTGACTTCGAAGAACTCCTTCTAGCGTGCAGTAGATATTTGACTGATGTTAACCCGAACCCCTCACTAGTCGTGATAGGTGGAATATTTGTATTTTCAGACTGCCCAATGTGAACATTTCTCTTAGACACATGTGCTGATAGAAGTTACTTATTGGGTTCTCCGATCTTTTTTTTAGCTATATAACATTTATTTTGACATTTCGACAAACCTAATAAACTTCGCTACAAATCTCTTAACCGAAACTAGCCAACCGATTTGGATGAGATTCTATGAAAGATTATTTTATGGTAGGACGATGGTAGTTTGAACCAGTTTAATTGTAGGAATAAAGTAAGAAGAAGCGTAAATATTAAAGTTTCTAAGTTTCTTATGAACTCGGAAATGACCTGTTCCTAACGGCTATAGTTTAAATTATGTTTTTTAACAATTTTTCATAACTTTCTCGAAATATAGTTTTGCGCAATGTTTTTTTGTTTTCCTAACGACTCTGATTTAAGTTAAAATACGTTTTAGCTTTTCGACAAGCTACATTCAAACTAAGAAACTATTATTAAAAAAATAAAAAAAGAACTTCTTTCGCAGAATGCAGCCAATTCTGGCGAACATCATAAATCGTATGATGTAATTACATTATGTTTGAAAAAATTCCGCATAATACCGGGCCGGGCTATATACAATTACATAAAAAAAGCTACCTGTTCGAAGAAAATATTCATGAAGAAATATATTTATGTTCGGATTGAGCGCTTCGAAAAATCTTTGCAAAACTGTGCATGGGACCATGACTAGGTAAGGTAAACAGGCAGCCAACGCTGGTAAATGAATAGAAATAATAATCTTGGAAAAAAACACAAGCTTGGAAAAATATAAGTTTTTTTCTTAAATTTTCCAATGGTTTTTTTTTTCGTACCATTCAAGACAAAATGGAAAATCGTCGTAAGACCGGTTTTAGTTGACGACAAACGGCAGCTGCTGCCGCTTTTGTAGGTTAAGCATTTGGCGTTGAGAGACAACTAAGAAGTCGAGACAAACTAAATGCATGATTTATCAAATATTTGTATATATATATATAGTATATAGTCGAAATGCATCGCAAAGTATTTGAACTATTTTAGCACATGTTTGCACTTTGATTGCTTATCTCTCTAAGCTACTATAACTTATAGATTGACGCCTCGATTTGTATTGATCCAAAGCAATCTAATCGATGATAGAAACACAAATACGCGTGTGGAAAATTGACGAACTGATATGAAGGGAATTATAGTTCAAAGCTTAGTTCATCACACTTTCTGTTATTAAATTACAAATTGAAAGTAAATATTGATCGTATTACGGATGGACAGACAGACTGCATATATACCAAGACATCCAAGTAGACACTGCAAGAGATAGTGTGAAGAACCCACCTAGGAACATAAAGTTTATATGTCCCTGCAACTATTGAGTGCATCTTTTTGCCTAAATGGCTTATTGTCCCAATATTGTCGAATAAGTGTTTCAATGAAGGACACTTCGACTAATGATACAATAATCTAGAGACTGGCATAGAAAAAAACACATCCTATTTTGAACTCTGTTCTACTTTTTTTCATTAGTGCTGTCCACCAGTCCAGAGTAATATAGATCTCACAACAGTTGTTTGAATCCAGTGGATTAATGATGGGGAAGCCACAGTGAAGGCGCGAATTTAAATGCATTTGAGTAGCACATCTGTCATAGGTTTGAAAAGCTCTAACAAACAATTTGAATAGCGTTTGTGTTTAGCAATTTTTAAGCTTAAAATTTTAATTTATATTTTAACACTAATATCTTTTAACGCTGTAGGTCGATTTTGATGATATAAACGCTAAATGTTACTCACAAAAAAGCTACTCATCTTTTAGTAATTCGAATTTGAATTTAATTATTGGCTTCTACGTGATTGGAGCACGAACGTACATAGAATTTTTTACCGATTTAATTATATGCTTAGGGCTTCTAAACATGAATAGACGAAATAGTGTGATTTGTTCGTTTGGGATGAGTGGTTTGATAAGTCAGTAACTTTTTAAGTAAAAAAATTTTTTTTTTCGGCTAACCAAATCTCTACACACCCAGTCATTTCTTCATATCATCGAAATAGAGACTAAATATGGAAATTATGCTGAATGGGGTAACAGTTCGTAGTCCAATTTATGGATTTTTGCCTTGATGACTACAGACATATGGTCTCTCGTGCATTGTCTTGATGGAACTGCACTTTTTTGTTCGCCAAATGCGGCCGCTTCTGTTTAAAATCAATATCGAATCTGACCAAAAGCTCAGAATATTCTTGTCCGATGGTCATTTAAACCTTTCAAGGTAATCAAGCTAAGTGTGAACAAGACCTACACGTTCACCCGAAGAAACCCACCATAATCATTGCTCCTTGGTCTTTGGCGTAGTGTAATGATTCCATTGTTTTGGCTATGGTAGCAAAATGGCTCAAAAAATCATGCATCACCAAAGATTACTTTAAAATGTTCATATTGTTGGTTATGTTCGAGTGTGGAAAATCAAGAAATCCGTTGTGCTGATAGTTTGTTCATAATCAATTACTTAAGTAAGAGTGATGTTCCCGCTTAGTATAGATGCCTACATTCTCAGCCAACTTTCGATGTTTCATAATATGGCGTGACGACCTCTTTTTGGCGATCGGCAATACTTACGCTGATACAACCACATCGGATCTTAGTAAATCACTTCTTTTACCATTGAAATTGATAGTGCTGAGTCTCCATAGTATTCATCAAGCCCTTCTTTGGTTTCGGTGATAAATGATAAATTTTAACAGTAGTCTATTCATATATATCAGATGTTAGGAGTTGTGACTTATTACGTCACCATCGACCATCCAATTCCACCGATTTATAGCACTTAAAGGATATTTTGCAGGTAAACAATGTGATCGCTACACTGTTTCTACTCATTTGCAGGCTATGGAAATACGCCCTAAGAAGTGGATGTCCAAAATAATTTCATGAAGTTTTTTCTTTAAGAAAGTCTTAGGAGATAAACCGATGGTATTATTGTGCATAACTTTGCTTTCATTCTTTACAAATAATATCAATCTATAGAAGCTTAGTATCTAAACTAAATCTATTCTATTTAAACTATTTCCTGATAATCTTCACCAATATTCCAACTTATAGCAACCAACATGTTGCCAATGACTATAGGAAAATATATAAATTCTCATTACTTTTCGAACATATTCTATGAACACAGTTACATGATTTTTTTTCTATTTTTTCCCCCCATACAATATAAATTCTTGCACAATCTATTCCATACCCATAGACTCGGCCACATAGAACACCAAACACAAAAGCCGTTTTCAGTTGAATGCAATCTACAACATTTGACCTCAGAACAATATGTGACACAAACCACATAACCCAGTCAACTACAGAAGCAGCCTGTCTGTGCCGAGCAGCAGTTGCCAGCTAACATCAGCTGGCAACTGTTGCCCAGTGTCGCCCAGTGTCATTTAACAATAATGACGAAGCCGGCGACGACAATGATTGCGCTGGCGACTATGATGCGTCGTACTACGAGTATATTTAGTTAGTATGAATGTGTTTGCCAAGTAATCAACTTGGCTTGAATAATTGTACACTTTATATGGCTGCATGGCAAAAAAAACAAAAAAAAAAAAAAAAATAATAACATAAAAAGCAAAAACAATGCACTCACTAATAGTAAGTTGTAGTTGGAATGACTAAACGAACTGACGATGATTGTATGACGCTTGACCAACGTTGCGCTGCAGAGTACCACAATTCCAGACAGTACTCGGCACTTTGTGCTAATTTTTAACAATTTTATTATAATTTTTTTTCGCTTTTCATTTTTAAATGACATTAAGCCATGAAATAATGACATCAGTTGTTGACAGACGACTTGTAGATACATATGTATCTATAGGCTGCATAAGTAGCTCTATATGCATGGCTTATATACTGTTATAATGTATAAAAATGATATTATGTACGCAATTTTATTTTATTTTTGGTTTTTATTGCATGCAGCAGACAGACAGACAGACAGGCCTTGACTTAACTTGACTGTTGAAGCGCGCTACGCATAAAGATAAAGATACAATATGTGGCAAAAATTATATTGCAGTAAATGCTTTTATTACTCGCCTTTACATTGGCTTTAATAGTCTATAAGTGCGAAATTTTATTGCCTTTGCTTGTGCGGAAATAAATGGCTGAAAAAGTATCTGCGAATCTAAAGTATCTGCAACTATAAAAGCTTTAGTTGTAGCAATTTCCGCTAACTAGACAGCAAACGTAAAATAATGTGCTGAATCGTTGATTGTTTCTTATGCACACACACACACACACACACACACACAAATAACTATATATGTATATTATGTACAATATGTATCTAGATACATTTTCGTTTAATTAAAAAATAACAAAAAAATAAAAAACGTGACTGCTTTTCGCTTTTGTTTTTGTGCAAAACGTGCAACTCACTATTACTGACTGCATTTAATTGTTTTACTTATAAACTTTTGCTTTCTTTGTAGCTTATAAATTTTTTCCTCGTACAAAAGAGAAAGATTAAAATGTATCTTTTATTGTTATATGCAATACACTGTTACTAAGGCTTCAACTGTTGTTGTATATATATTTTGCACAACAATAGGGATTAACTGGCTTCTGTGTCATAATATTGCAAGAACAAATCAAACTTAAAATGCATGCAGCACAATTGGCACATTTTGCACCTTGAACCTTGTCTGAAAGTCATTAATTAAAAAACAACAGGAAATGACGTTCCAATAAGCTTTATATACAATATATATAATCACTGTGGTCTATAGTCCAAGCAAGTGACGCACAATAACGGGGTGTTTACTGATAAGTTCGTTTGTGACTTGGAAGGTATTAAATATATTCGAAAAATTTAAAAAATAGAATTTCGAATCACAGCTCAGGAGGTGTAAAACCTTGACCACACGTGTTATTGGGGCTCGTGGGAAGTTTTTAATTGAACATTTTTATTTGTAATTTTAAATATTTTTTAAAAGTTTCAAGAGTCATAAAAAAGTTTCACTTATTTTTCGTTATTTAAATTTTTTATCTTAAAAAAATAAATTTTTGATTAATGTTCTCAGTTATAAAATGTTGGACCTTTGGAAAGTAGCATCAAAAATCCTGGGTGCATCTGACACACTTCTTAAGTAGTTAGTACCAAACAAAAAATTAATCCACGGTTAACATGTGGTGTGTTCTAAAATTTTGAATCTTTAAAAAGTTGCCAAAAAATTATCCAAATCAACGTGACATCTATTTCGCGCAGATCTCCACTTATTCCAAGACAATCTTTGAATCTTAGAAATTAAGAAATCGTTAAATAAACCTGGGTTTGAGAAAAACTTGTTTAATGTGTTTCGCGTTCACTAAAGCTTAACTTAAAGGTTGGTTCACAAAAATGCTGGATCGAGACAATCCTACCTTCATGGAACGCATTATTGATGGTGACGAGATATGGGTTTACAAGTACGACACACTTAAGAACCAGCTATCATCCGAGTGGCAGCCAAAAGCCGCAGAATTACTGAGGTCAAATGAAACAGCTGCTGTACACACACTGCTTGATAGAATGTGCTTAAAATTGACATAAAAAATTAATGACAGAGACCAACCTGTCACGCCTAAGTAACGCCCGGTAGATAGTAGTTAGGCAGGTACCGATACTTTCTTGGCAGGGTGTTTATAGATCGAATTTTTGGCTCAAATAATCATAGATTCATTTTCAAAATCGGTCAAGAACATAGAGTATAAATTGAGTTCAACTGAAAACTTATAAAATGTGATTCACTTCGTGAAATTTTTTTTATAACGGGGAAACTCGTGTATCATTACTTCTGAGTGTGAAGAAGATTGTATGAAAACAAATTCCTTCCACTTTTTAACCCAAAGAAAGTGAGTTTCTCCAAACTCCGACTTATTGCACAATTTTCACAATAAAAAGTTACTATTTTAAATAATTCGGGTTCTTTAGCATATACAGGGTGCACCATATACATGTAATCCATTTATTTTTTAAATAAAATTTTAAAGAAAAAACAAACCGTTATTTGCCATCCACAGACAGGTATTTAGGTGCAAGGAAACAAAGGAAATGCCTGAGGTCTGCTGGTTTTTAGGCCCTGTACCGAAGGTACAAGAGCCTATTGGTTTTGTGCAAATGTATGTAACAGGTAGAAATAATAATCGGAGACCCCCCAAAGTTACCCCCATTATGGTCAGGAGCGATAGAGGAGTCGATATAGACATGTCCGTCTGTCCGTCTGTATGAACGAAAGGATCTCGGAAACGGTAATAGATAGAGACTTCGTGTTTTTTGCATTCGACTAGGACTGCTCCGGAATTTTACAAGTTTATTTTAAAAACTTGCCCCTCCCCCCCCCCCTTCCCCATAAAATCACCCCCAAGGGTAAAAATTTCTTCGGCACAAAAAAAATTGAGCATGCCAGTATAGAGATATCGTCCTTCTTAGCAAAAATCCGAAAAGTTCATCAAAATCGGATAATAAATGACGATTTTATAAGCAATTGAATTTGAGCGACCCCCCTTTTCGTTTCATACATAAAAAAATGTTTTAAAAGGCACTTAGTCGTGCAGTGAGAAGTGGTCATGTGTTTGGTCATAAGCTAGGGGAACATTTAATGTGTTTGTTAGGCGACCTGCACTGGTACAGGGCCTCTTACAGTCGGTTACGCCCGACTGTGATTTTCTTACTTGTTGAATAAGATTTGGTTAGATTTTTTTCTCCTTTTGCTCTGATGATATAATGGGCTCGTTTTGTTTAGCTTGATATAACCGTCCACTTTTAAAGTTGGTTTTAAGTTAAGGAAGTGTCCCGTGACTTGCCTATATAAACTTTCGATTTCAAATATCCCCTTAAAATGATTTCTGGAGAGCAAATGGAATCAAGGAAGAATGACTTCAATAAATTAATCGTGGAGGACGAAATTTGTTATGATGCACTATATTGTCGGAACCAAAAGTTCTGCATACGCATTTTACGCACAATTTTCATTAAAAAGCGGTTGTATTCGCTCCATAGCTCGACCTCGTAGAAGTACAACCCAATCATATATTTCGCAAAAATACACCACGGGCTTTTGCACGAAAATTGTTCTTTCAAGCTAAATTAAATCACAAAAAAAATACGTTTCATATAAATTTCCAGAAAGTGTGACAGACTTGAATGAGAACTACCTCTTCTAGTGCTCCAATATTTGATGATTTTAGTTAAAATAAGAAGAAAAACAAAATTTTTTTTTCATACAAAAACTCAGAAAAGAGGTCGCAGGTTTTTATGGGTACTACCACTTAGAGAGGAGTTGGCATGAATAGGGGAGAATATTTATTCGAATTTCTTATAGCCTCCAAGTTTTTATAGTTCATATGTTACATACAATCAGACAGACGGACAGATCTATAAAGACACTCCTTTTGAAGCAGCTCAAGAATATATGTATATACTTCATGATGATCCACTTCTACACCCTTTTACACTCTATAGTTATAGGGTATAAAAGACCATCTCGGCGAGTGACATCTACACATTACAAACATCTCACATCTTTTGCTATAAACTTTATGTTAGACGATTTGTGACTCTTAATTAGGCTTTTATCACTTTGTTCTTAGCTCTAAAAGATTTTGTTTTTTTTTTTTTTATTTGATACAATAATAAATTATTATATTAATAAAAAATTGTCCCTTGATAACACAAACAAAAAATTTTGACTTCAAAGCTAACAAAATATTTCACTTACTAAGAAAAATATAATCAAATATAGAATATCCAGAGCGTTATATTCGGACAGGCATATACTTAATTAGATATATTAAAACTTGCACGCGATAATAAACCAACCAGTTGAGTGCCAAAGTACAAAGTTGGAGCCAAAAAAATAAACGAAATTGTATATTTTTATAAATTATATACGTAGCCAAGATACAAGTTACAGATACTTTTACACGTTGTTGTCGTTGTCGTTGTTTTGCAGTTATCAGCGGCCAATTGGCAGATAAGAAAGCCAAAATGTTTGATGAAAATAAAAACGTTTATTATGACTTGTTGTACGACATTGAAAACGACTAAATTTCAAATGAAATTCTTTTGGAGAAGCGGCAGCTTATCAACACAGCGAGCTAACACGCGGCAGCATAGCTTTAGCAGATAAGAATTTATATAGAAGCTATGAAATTTTTAAACACATATTTGATAGAATATCAATCATTTAATTAGCGCCAAAGCAGCAAACTGGAATTTTTTGTATACAGCGACATATTTTTTTTTTTTTTTGATTGGCATATCGAATTACATTGATGAGCTATCTACAACAAGTTTGCTTTAATATTTTTTGTCGAAGAGATTTTTAATTAAAAATTTTTATTGAAATTTGTAGCTCGAATTACGTGCATGAATCTACATTGTACACGGCTGCATATCAATTTCGTGTAGACTTTGTTTAGCTTGTATGTCTAAGCGCTCAGCTCTTTCCATGAATTTCAACAAAAAAGAGATACATTTATCAGCTTCATATAAAATGTACAAAGTCTTCAATATATTTAAAGACTTCAAAGGAGTTAACTTAGAGTATATGAAATAGCAAAAATATGTCACGAGGAAACTTTGATATTGCACAAGCTGCGACGTAGTTAAATAGAAAAAAAAAACTTCCTAATCCGTTTCAGAAAAATAAAACAGATTTTGTTGACAACTTGTAGAGAAAAGCTTACATATACAGATACAGATACTAAGCAAGGCACAACGAGCCACATTTTTCCGTGAAAAGAAGAAAGGTTTAAGTGCGCATTAAAAGCAATACTAACGGTACTAAGTGGCGGTGGCGATTAACTGTTATTTACGATGTTTGATCAAAATATAAAAAAGAAGGAGACTTAAAATTTCGATATAAATGTTGCAAGCTCTTCACAGAAGGTTGAAAAGATTTTTTTAAACAAACTTTAAAACAGTATCGAAAATTAGTATAGAGAATCAACTAATCACCATGAAAGAAGTTTTTGAAGATGTAGGCAATGAATTTCGACCAGAAGAACTATCGTCTGGTTATGATTTCGAAACCATATGGAAATGGCCAGAAGAGCCCAGACCGAACAAAGCATACCAAACAAACTCAGTCAAATGTTCTCTCCAATAACAATGGCGAGAGTTCTTGGCAGAATGTGCTGCGTTCTTTGCGTAAAGTAATACAAAGAAAAGTTCCGGATTTTTGGAAAAATGATTCATAGCTTTTGCATTACGATTATGCATCTCATCTCACACATGGTTGCTTGTACTTAATTTTTTTTACCAAAAATCAAGCCAGCACACGTCTTCGGATGGATACATTTGTCGTAATCGTGATCATGCTACAGCTACTAAATTCACCGGAATTATCTTCAGTGAATTTTTCTTCCGTCCGAAACTGAAAATACCCATGAAAGAACAAGAAAGAAAGAGCACTTTCCCTTTATTAAAATATTGTTCTGCTAGCTTTAAGTTAAAGTTACTAGTCCAATCCAGCATGGACCCTTATGGAATCGGATGCAGCAATGTTGGAAGTAGTGTTGTAGGAATTTTAGATCTTTAAAAGTTATCAACAAGTTTTCAACCTGTATGAACCATGAGCAGTATTAGTTATGATGACGGAAAATAACAGAAGTCTGGTCACATGTTTGCGGGGCGCAGCGAAGCGTGCCGGGTACAGCACAGTTTACAGAGTAAAAAAACAAATAAACTAAATTTTTAAATACTGAATAGAGAAATTCTCAGAACTGTTTTATATATACAAAATGCTTTTAAATGAGCAAATTTTATGAATTTACAAAAACAATTGCTAAAAATCATTAGCTAGAAATTCTATTTCTATACTGCACCCACTTAATATGAAAGTATGTACGTCCAACCGATTACCAACTCATTTAGGATTTTAATCATACGCCGGACATAGAATGCACTTTGAACAATTATCACATAATATGTACTCGGAATGCTAATTTAAAGGTTTTTAATTTCTTTATTTTTTATTATTCTACAATATTTACGACATTCGCTTTTATTAAATAAAATTTTTCTGTATCATGTAATACCCCACATTGCACGACACGGGGTAAAATTATATAAAACAAAATAAAAGATTTATAGATATTTTTTTGAACTTTGGCACACGTTCCTGATTAATCAGACTACTTCATTATGCATGCAATGCAATAAGTTGAAACAAAAAACCGCAAATTGAGTAAAGATTTCGCTTAGAACAAGTTTCTAATTACGAAGAGAGAGAGAGAGAGAGAACAGAACCTGTACAGAAATATATATTATATGGTTCGAGTATAATTCAATAAATTTTAATGACAACCGCTAACTTCAATTTAAGTGCTTGAATATATATATTTTGATCGGGGAATAGCTATTATAGCGCTACTAAAAAAACCTCTTTTTTTAAAAAAAAAAAAAACAATTACTGGTTGCTTACGCTCGCTCAAAACTGCGTTCTAAATGCAAATCGAACTGTGACTAGTAAGCGCGAGAGAGATGGATTGATGACAGCTGAGAGCCGATCGTATTCGAATATATTTTTGAGAGCGCATTTTTAAAGAGAAATATACACACACACACACTCGACAACTGTTATCAGCCGTTTATACTAATACTATGAGAACTCGTACTAAAAATTCTTATTTGAATTTATATTATTCTTGCCCAGTTCTGATTGTGTTGCTGTTGTTGTTATTGGGCTTAGTATTCAAATAAATGAAGGCACCGTGGGCCGTATTGAAGAAAATATTTGAAAAAAAAAGTTTTTTAATATACTCGTAACTAAAATCGATTATTTGTAAAATATGTCATAGAATGGTGATGAAATTTTTAAAAATGGAGATGAAACGACATTTAAAAATTATATCAATGACAAACTCGCCCAGAGATGATTCGATGGAACGTCCTATAAACCGACAATTCTGTTTATCCTTTTCCTAAAAACTCTAAGAACTATAGACTCATATCTCAGCAACGACGACTCTAAACAACTTTGTGGTCCCACAGGCAAATTATGTCCTGTATCTCGGCATTTATCTCGAAAGACGGCTCACTTATCGTTAATGTATTGGAGGCAAAAAAAAAAAAAAAAAAGAAATAAATCTAAGAGCCTACACTGGCTAATAAATTCGCGTAACCTTGGACAAATTTCCCCTTTAAAACTATGTGCTACAGCCTATTTGAACGTATGACTCACAATTATTAGGAAATTCAAGCGCCAACAATGTGAATACAATACAATGTGCTAAATCCAAAATACTTAGAACTCTAAACGGTGCATTCGGGGATATTCACAATATTAACATTCACATTATTAACATTCACAATATTAACATTCACAATATTAACATTAACAATGATCTCAACATCCCTACTGTTCAAAATGTAATAGGTCACTCCAAGCTAAACTTAGAATACAAATGCAATTCTCACCCATATCATCTCGCAGGGTCTCTAACTCCATATAAAGCCAAAAGCGAGTATTTAGATATGACCTGCCAGTTCTTTGATGTGCTTAAGGCCGCTGAAACTACAAAAGTAGATTCTAAGATTTGAAAAATAATTCTGGGTCTTTCTAGAATAGAATATTCAATAAATAAACCAAATATTAAAAAAAGAAAATATATAAAATTTTTATAACAAAGTATGGACAACATTTAAAATTGAGTCGATATAACCATGTTCATCCGTTTGTCTATATGCACTCGGAGATTAGAAAAGATAGAGTCTCCAAGGAGGACTCTGAATTTAATAGCACTTACAGTTTTTTTTTTTTTTATTCAAATTTAGAGTTATTTGTATTTTTGACACCCAACCAAAACGGTACTGATTTATGCATCTCTTCCCGTAAGTTCAAAGTGAAACGCCAGAGTGCGCCATTCATCGGTACCGGTCTATCTATTATGTATAGAAAAAGGTTTGGCTCGTAAACATACATGAAACATATTCTTCTCCAATATAGTAACTATGAAAATGGAGATACATATATTCAAAGCTGTATAACTTTGAATACACGAGAAATCCTCAAGAAGTTTCACTTCTGTTGTGTGGTCCAAGTCTACTCATTTTTTTTATTCAACATTTCTTAAAATTTAGCAAAAATCTTTTATATTTTAACTTTGAGTGGCCAATATTTGTTACAATCAAAACTTTATTACATTAGATTTAAATTTTCATGAAAGACTTTTGCTCTTTAATCAAAAACACGTATATCTTGCAAGTGAAGACTAACTCGAATTATGCTAAGCTGCCAATCTCCTGCTTGTTCAAAAAAAGATATCAAATTTCTAGTATGTTGCTTAAATAGTTGTTATACCCCTAAAATTCTGCATATCCACCTGCATCCAATTATTTATAAATTGCAACAACAAATATGCAACACATTGTCGAGGTTTAGACTGTTCGCGATTTTCGAGAAAATGTTGTTGAAATGAATATTTGAAACACGTGGCACTGCTATGCAACAAAAGATGTGCATATTTCATGGGAATTACTTGAATAGTAAAAAATTTGCACATGTGACAAGTGACATTTTCTGGGAAACAAATAAATTTCTGTGTTATATGATATTAATTGATGCCAAATTTTATATTTAGTTAGAAAAAAAATTAAATAGTTTGAAATTTGTGTATGACAGAATAAGAAAGTTGGTATAAGTTAATATCACGAAGTACTTAGAGGAGCAACTAACTAGTTTGGTTCTCCACAAAATTACATTTCTGTATGAGGAAACTTCTCAATATTTCAGTTATTCCAATGAAATATAAACTTCTGCATAGCATGTTTTAATAGATTTTTATTTTCGAACTTCCAAATTGTTGTATATTCAGGCATTTTTATTATTTTTGTGAAAATTAAAGACAAGTTTGAACTAAACTCAGATCACTCAACTTTAATTACGTAAAGATAGTCAAAATAAGCCAAAGTTTTTTACTTCATGAAGAAATATTTCAACATTTTCTTACTGCTTACACAGTTAAATCAATTGAAACTGAAAACAACTGACAAGCAATAAGCACATCCTTTCAGAAATCCAAACCCTATTTTGAGAAAAAATTAGAATTGAGGATAATAAGGCACAGCAGAAGGATAAGCTTAACAAACCCTATATTAGTTTATGGAAATATCTCAACTGACCAAAAGATAAAAAGGTTCAAATAAAATACTTAAACAATTAGTCCAATCAAATTTGAGTGAACGTGTAAACCTTGCGTGCTGGAGCTCTTTCATCCATTCGAATCAGGTGACCAGCCCGGACTATGTCAACCTCATCGAATAGCTCATACAGCTCGCGGCTCAAACGGAACCTTAACTCCTCGCCAACTCTAATAGGACCAAAAACTCTGCGGATAATTTCTCAACGAAGTCCAATAACGGCCCATGCCTCTGATTTTCGTCATTCAAGAGGCTTTGCAAGCGTAATTCTTCGCCTGATCTCAAAGCTAACGTTGTTGTTCATAGTTATTTCAGAATCAAAGTAGACGAAGTTTTCTACAACATTAAAGTTTAAATTGTCTAATGTCACAGACTGCTTACGACGCGATGACAGCGAGCGAGAAGACACCAAGTATTTCGTCTTGTCCTCACTCACCACTAGACCCATGAGCTGAGACTGTTTTTCACGACAGCACCTGCATCCTCTCTTGGTATCAAATGCCGTTTTCTTACCCTAACCAAGTTTTGTGCGTGTGATAGCGTCATCATACAAAGACGAACGATCGTTGCCGGGATACCTAGTACAGACAGGGCGTAGAAAAACTTCGTTCGTATCGGCGTGTCGAAAGCGGCTTTATAGTCGATAAATAGGTGGTATCTGTCTTTGTTAAACTCACGGGCCTATTTCAGAATTGATCGTAATGTGACAAGAAGAGAACAGAAAGTTATTCCAGGTTTAAGACCTTCGGTCACACGCTTGAACTTTGGATAAAATTTTTGCGCTTCATTTTTGTCTCATTACCTTTCAAGATCCTCATATTCACGCCGTTCGTGCTCCTTTTTCTTGCGTCTGAAAAGGCGTTTCTTCTATCTCCGTTTTTTAAGAAATCACACTAACAGCTCGCATTGTTCCAGAGTGCAGAATAGGAGGCGTTCTCTGCAGTAGCATTGCGACACTCCACGTCATAAATAACCAATAAAGTTCTTGGTAGCCCTATACATGGAGCGGGTGATATGTTTCCACTTCTCATATATAACTTCAGAAAACGGAGAGGTTTCCTGAAGCAGTCGAAAGAGTGTGCCTGAGAAAGCTACGGCGGTCTGTTGTGATTGCAGCTTGCCGACGTCTAGCTTTCGTGGCATACACGATAGATGCAAGATAGTGTTCCGAGTCGATGTTGGGATCACGTAACGTTCGCGATGCGAACTTCGCAAGTCCAACACAGTCGATGTTGTTGAATGCCTATAATTTGATTGGGACTTAGACATGTTTCTTTTGAGAGGTTGAAATCTGATTCTGCTAACTACCATGTTTCTACCTGCGGCGAAATCGATTAGCCTCTCTCCCTTATTGGAGATAGTGTCGTTAAGGCTAATTTTTCCAACGATTCGGCCAAAGATTTCTTCCTTCCCGATTTTGGCGTTGAAATCGCTCGTATAGGCGTTCCTAGCGCTCATAGAAATCATCTTTAGCATCGTCATCTTTCTCTTCCGTCAGCCCGTGGGCGTCAGGCTTACTTTAAAATATTTAGCCTCGATGCGTATCGCGTCTAAACGCTAGTCAGCAGGCGTGAATCTGGAAACGAGGCTACGTAGGTTTCTACTTAAAATAAAACCGCATCCAAATTCATGCTCTCTCTCTCGTAGATGTTTTATGACGCTTTTTCAGAGCTACCCTGTAGTATCCATCTTATTTCCTGGATTGCAGTGCTGTCAGTCTTGTTTTTTTCAAGGACATCAACCAGCTGGATATTTGCACCATTCCAATTTAAGCTCATGCTTAAATCGTGGTGCTTATATAGGGTTCTATCCAAGGCTTTTTTGTTTTCATTGGAGTGATTCGCACTAACCCCTAATTAAAGGGGGGAATTTATCCCCTTCTCACAGTTAGCTTAACTCTGAATAGCTTTTCAGAGGCTACCCAATATATACATGTGTCCTAGCGGATGTTGTGAGCAGCTTGGGCCGTTTCAACAAGAATAAAATAATTTAATTATATGCATTGCTTAATTTTGCCCGATGGCGAAAAATTCTCAACCACTGTGCAACAACCAACTACGCCACAGCTGACACACACACACACAATTCCAATTCATGAGCGAACCGTAAAAATAACCGTTTCCACAATGGATCAAGAAACGAAACAAAACATTACAACCGTTCATATTCTGTCTCTTTTTTCCGACGACTGAAATTTCCGCCGTTTTTATTATTCGAATTCAGTTGTGATCGCACCGCGAGCGTGCAAAGTACAAGGCGCAAATTTTCATTTCGAACGGGGTTGAAACGCTTTAATTGAACAACAGAACCGCATAAGGGAAACAAAGCAAAAACAAAAAAAACGGGTGGAAATGAAATAATAACAAAGCGCCAACTGAACCCTTAATACGTTGCGTATATATATATAAAGAAAAAAAAAATAAATAAATAGAATATACACATATCAGAATATTTGTGATAAACGTGCGCGGCGACGACTCGTTGTGAAATCGACAAAAGTTTAATAAAAAAAATCTAATAGTATATAAGAATTAAGAAATTTTATATCGAAAAACAACAATTTCGAAATAGTGCTGTGTGCTCTCTTCCTGCATTTATTGTTTTTATTGAAAATTGTGCGCGCTTATGTTGCGCTTTGCATTGCAATTTAATTGAAACGCATTCAAATAAACAAAATTGAAAATGGTTGAAAACGAGAGTAAAAATCTTTTGAACGATAACAGATTGGGCAGCTCCGGTGCCATTGTCGCAGGCGGCGCCGTAGTCAGTGTGGGCGGCAATGGTTTGAAGGCGCAGATTATGCCTGCGCAGCCGAAAACGCTGCAGCATCTGCCCAAGCGACCAGCTGTGGATCTGGCATTTCACAATCTCACCTATCGCGTCAAGGAGGGCAATCGAAGCAGTAAGTTGAAATAAAAAAAATATTTTCTTATTTTCAATTAGTTTAATTTAGGTTTTTTTCTCTTTTTAAATTAATAAAACGAAGTAACAGTAGAGAGAGACAGAGTGGGACAAAGCAAGCTACAATGCCAGCGCATTGAGTGCGAACAGCGTTGACGACATTCACCTTTCACACTAGCAATCAGTGCAATCAGCATTTTTCCAATTGGATTTTATGCCGTCTCCTCTCCTCCAACGCTTTGATGCACTGTTTCCACCGCTAGTTGTTGTCTTTTAATTTGTTGCTGTTGCGCTTTTTGCGTTTTCTTTGTTTTCATATGCTTTTGCTTGTGCTTTCTTTTGAGATTTATGCTTTTTCTTTTTTTGGTTTTTGTTTTACTTCTCTCTTCTGTTGCTTATTTAAATTCGTTTCTTCTTTTTTTTAAGCTTGTAGCTCCAACTCGTTTTTTTTTTTGCTGTTTTTAATGCGTTCTGGTTTTTGTTGTGCATTTCTTGTTCTCGTTCTTTGTTCTAAAACAGTGTTGCCAGACTGAAAATTTTTAGCTTATTAAGTTATACAAAATTCCATCGTTCAGCAATTATTTATTAAAATTGCATCAGTAAGAAGCTCTAAAAATCCGATTCTACTCGCTGAGATAGTACAGTGCGTTTCAAAGTTATGAGACGTTTTCTAATTCAAAATACATACTCTATAGAATATAAATTTTTGTGCTTCAAATGTTTCCATTCAACTATTATAATACGCAATAAGTTTAAAAATCTAAATGAAGCTCGAAAATTTTATCAAAAGGTCGATGGATTACATTCTGTAAGAAGAAAGTGGAAATCTGGGTACATATGCACAGGAATCACTAACATTATGGAGGATTCAATTTTCTAAACTACTAGGAGGCGATGAAGCACATAAGCACCGCTGATAGAGAAATGACACCAGAACCACCAGATAATGATGATACTATTGTCGAACTACCAGACTATAAAGAGGTCGATTACTTTCGACCGGTGGGGAAGAGTTGGTTTGAAACATCCACCAACTTTTGTGGAAGATATGGTCCGATGAATGCATACCCAATAACTGGAATCTCAGTGTTCTTTGTCATATGTACCTTCAAAATAGGAGACCCCGCTGTTTGCGCTAACTACAGAGGAACAAGTCTTCTTTCCATCGGATATAAGAATCTGCCACCCGTATTGTGTAATAGTTTGAAGGCATATCCGAATTCACAGACAACAACATCAGTGTGACTTGAAACCAAAAATGTCCATCAGTGACCTAATATTTACATTATGGCAAATCCTGGAGAAAATCCGAATGTTTTACAAAGACACATACCACCTATTTGTCGACTATAAAGCTGCTTTGGACCCTCCAATAAGAACGAAGTTTTTGACGCCCTGTCTATACTAGGTATGATGACGCTATCACACACACAAAGCGTTGTTAGGATAGAAAATAACCTCTCTGAACCATTTGGGTCTGGCGGTGAATGAGGACCAGACGAAGCACTTGGTGCCGTCATCGCGTTTTAGATGGTCAGTGACGATGGAGAGTTTCAACTTCAATGTATGCGAAGAAAACTTCGTCTATCTTGGATCCAAAATGAACAGCAACAACAATGTCAGCCTAGAGACCAGGCGAAGAACTACTCTGTAAATAGATGCTATTTTGAGCTGAGTAAGCAAATCAAAAGTAGAACCCTCTCGCGAAAAACGAAAATGAAAATCTACAAGACGCTGTATGGCGAAGAAGCATGGACCATGATTGAGTCAGATGAAAATGTGTTGGAAGTCTTTGAGAAAAAGATTCTCCGCAGGATTTTTGGAACTATTAGAATCGGAACTTCCAACAGATTTCCTGGCGCTTCACCCCTCATAAAAGCGATAAACTAAAATTGAATTCGCATATATTGGAGGCACAGGAATAATATTTGGAATACATGTTAAGGAGATCAGTAGAAGTAAGAGCATTGCTAATGTGAGGATGGTATGATTGTCTATAGAAAACATACATTTAGAAAAAATGTTTTACGGGATATTACCATTTAATTTTAAAGCACACTGTAGACATAAAATTCCAACTGCGTATCAATTAATTTGTATAAATTTTGATTTCACGTTTGTGTTTTTTTTTTTTTTAAATTCAATCCACACTTGGAATGCATGTATTAAATTTTTATTAAAAAACAATAATTGACGTCACATAATTAGCATTTAATCGTAGCCGGAAATTGTTGCAAACTTAGAATAAAATTGTATATACCCATCAAATGAGTTTTGAGTGTATCTCGAACGTTTGAAGCGCTTTTACAGCTGTTGCTGTTCGCATGTTCGTTCACTTATTAAATGCACGCAAAGTGCTGTATCTACCTTAGTGCAAACAACAAACTATACAAATATGTATAAACCTTTGGAACAATTTAATAGCTGTTGCTAAATTGAAACTGCCAATCAAACTCAAACTAAATAGCCTCAAACAACTTACAGCTGTCCCATTTCGCGTGTATCTATTCTATGCTGTCTGTCACTTGAAACTTTAGTTGCTTTATTTTTTTCTTCGTTCTTATTGGCTTTTCCATTTAATTAAAGTATATTTAACGCTAATTGAAACGTTTGTACTTTATAGCACAGCAGTAGCAATCAAATTCGAACTTGTTGAACTTTAGATACATTTATAGTTATTGTATTTAAAATGTTATATATATACATATATATATATATATATATATATATATATAGGTTTTTACAGTTCAGATACGATATAAAATGAACAGAAACTATGCTGCTCGACTTTGAGATACGCTGCAGCATTATATAACTTTAAATTTTAAAGCAGAATATGATTTTCAGATACAAGATGCAAAAAATTAAAGTAAAATAAACACAATAAAAAGTTTTTCATACAAAAAAAACGCAGAAAGTGGGAAATATTTTTGAATGGAGGATTGCAATTTTAATGGTATGATATGGCTCTGTATGAAATATTTAATTAGAATTGAAGTAAGATACTCCCAATTTGGAGATTTTAGATAAAAACAAATAATTTTACATACAAAAACTGAGAAAGGTTGCGCAAATTCTTATGATGGATGAATAGTAGTGATCTGAAGAGAGAGAGAGAGATGGAGAGTATATATCTTTATCTATAGGCTCTCTCATTTGAAGTCTCCAAATTTTCGAAGCCAGACAGACGGACATGTCTATATCAATTTGACTTTTTGTATGGAGGCTACCCATTTCAGTGAACCGATTTGAAGCTTTATGGATTAATTTATTAGGATTTACATAAAATACAAAAAATTTTGTGTTTCTAGCTGAATTAACAATAAAACAAAACAGTTTTCATACAAAAATACAAAAATTTGGAACAGATTTTTATGGCGGCTACCACTTCTAGTGGTCTAATCTCGAGCTATATAAAATATTTTGTTAAGATTTGCATCAAATAAAAAAAAATCTGTGTTTCCAGCTGAATTAACAATAAGAACAAACATTTTTCATACAAAATCACAAAAATATGGAACAGATTTGTATGGCGGCTACCACTTCTAATGGTCCAATCTCGAGCTATATGAAATATTTTATTAGAATTTAGATAAAACATAACAAATTTTATGTTGCTAGCTGAATTAACAATAAAACAAAATATTTTTCGTACAAAAACACAAAAATATGGAACAGCTTTGTATGGCGGCTACCACTTCTAGTGGTCCAATCTCGAGCTATATGAAATATTTTATTAAAATTTAGATAAAACACAACAAATTTTGTGTTGCTAATTGAATTAACAATAAAACAAAACATTTTTCATACAAAAACGCAAAAAGATGAGACAGATTTGTATGGGGTCCACTACTTCTCGATATGAAATCGCCTTCAACTTTAATGCCGATCAAGCATATATATAATTTATAGCTTCTACCACGCCACCTACTGCCTGTTACAAACATTTCCACAACTTTAATATACCCTTCTACACTATAACTATAGTGTACAACAAAATTTCCTTCTAAAAGATGGCGGCATTAACCTTTATGTCACCTTTACTAAATTGCAAACTTTTATTGACTTTGTAGATTCTTGTTGCTGTACTACAAGCAAATTGCCGCAACACTTGACTAGCTCAGAGTTTTAGTATCTTCAAGTAGATGCTGCTGTTGCTGCAATTGCTTTTCTTAGACTATTCACCTCTACCGCTGAGTTGATTGTTGATATTGATGCTGCTGCTCCTTTTGCCGTTTAGATTCTCCCATATAGCATTTGCCAAACTATTGACCGAGTAAATATTTTTTTAGTAGCTTAGGCTAAGTGCTTTGTTAAATATTTACTTATAAAGTGAGAAGTTGGCTAGAGATACAGAGACGTACATGTATCTTGTATCTACAAATTGAGCAAAACAGTAAAAGAATTTGAAGTTTATTATTTAAGATGTTTTAGTTCTAAATTTTAACTTAAACACATGATTTATAGCAGCTTAATACCATGCAGCTATAAAGTTGAATTTCAAGCTACTCATTTGTGACCGCTGTGCATTGAATTTTGGAATTTTTAATCAAAAACTTGCTGCTTCATTTATCTTTGTAAGAATTTCGAATGCCATACATTCCATTGGAATTTTGTAGTCACAGTTTGTAATAAATTATATCACCATCACTTTTGTTGACCTTTGTTTACCGGCTTTGAACATATTGTCGCTCTAAGTCGGTCTCGATATGTAATATTGAAATTTTTTATGTGTAGAGTCAGTCGTGTGCATAGTTTAATAATTTTTTTTTTAGAATTATGTATTCTTGTTTAGTATTTTTTTTTTTTTCTTATGTGTGACTTCATATTTAAATTGTGTTCGTGCATTTGATTAATTTCCGCTTTCAATTAATTTATTTATTTTTAAACTTTGTATTTAATAAAAAACTTTATATTTTATAAAAGGCTTCCGAAGAGACGACTCTGTTTTAAAGAATATTTTTAATAAAAGTTGAAAATTAATCAGACCGGTCGATCAGTTGCTACCTAGCATGCATATTCTCCGAAAAGTAATGCCAATGAAGCAGCAGTTTGATCAGATTAGGTAAACGACATTAAAAAATTTTAAAATTGGTTCCACCACCATGGATGTATTTCATTCAGAAATATTTTTTGGTATCAATTCATTTTTTATTACTTGAGTCATTGATTTCTATGGCTTAAACATTAAAAAATTTTAAAATTGGTTCCACCACCATGGATGTATTTCATTCAGAAATATTTTTTGGCATCAATTCATTTTTTATTACTTGAGTCATTGATTTCTATGGCTTAAAGTTCTTCAACTACATCAGAATCTGTGCAACTGCAAAATAGGTTGAAAACATCGCTTCTAGAAATATGTTCAGACATGGAAGTCAACACACAAATTGCTAAACTGATTTTAAATGCTTGTTGACGATTTTTTTCTTTCTTGAGTCTGAGTATTCTATGGCTTGGAATGCTTCATTTTGGTTCGAATATATGAATATGCAGGATTCTTCTTTATGGCTATATCGCTCCCAGAAAAATTTTTAGAGATCGAAGACGTCACACAGAATGCTAAACTGCTCTCAAAATATTGTTTGAAACAGTTAATTTTTCTTAATTCAATACTTAGAGTAGTTTAATTTGGTCATAATCTGTGGATGAGCAGAATAGACTCCTCCTACGCTGTTACAAAAGTTCCAGAAATATTTCCAGGCATCAAAGGCGTCACAAAAAATGGTAAATTGCATTCAAAAACCTGTTTGAAGAACTTTTTATTACTACAGTCAATGATTACTACGGCTTAGAGTACTTCAAGTTGGTCAAAACCTACATGGATGTACAATATATTAAAATAATTTGGAGCGAATGAATCTATGGATCTACAGTCTATTGAAATTCATATTCAGGCTTGACTTTCAAATTACACACTTTACTGAAAGTTAATTTTATTGGTCCTCTAGAGTACACAGTTGTACACAGTTCTGGTAAGGGTTAGCGTGAGAGTGGCGTCTGCAGAACACAATCTTGGAGGTGAGGAGGCAATATAGTTAAGTTTCTGAACTAAATTATACAATTCTCTGTGATATGGAGTATGTTCCATTAAAATAAATGTGAGCTCGTGTCAAAAAGTTTAAAATTTTGTAGGAAAAAAAAAAAAATTTGTTAGTGGATTTCACTGTGTGGGGGAAGTTTACCATGGGGTATGTTTCACTAAAAAAAAAAGAAGAAAATTATGTTATTGGATGTTGGTGAAGTTTACCTTGAAGCAAATTATATTCAAGTAGAAGATTTAAGAGTTGTAATCAGAAACAATTGTAATTTCCTTTAATATCATTCATTGATATCATTTGATAGTTCAAGATTAATAGAAAACATAAATAAACACTGATAGAAAGACATGCATTCAGACTTGTATACAACTCAAATGACTTCTTTGGAAGTTTTTGGATTATGCAAGCAGCTTCTCATGATTGCTTGTTCGGAATTATGTAAATGACTTTTCTAAACAGTCTATGATCCATTTTAAAATTTGCCAATTTTACAAACTGGTTCACTCCACCAGAGATCTAGAGATCTATTAAACAACCTGTCGGCACCCTGTGTTATTTGTACATATTTGGAATTTGTATGAATGTACGAGTAATATTTTCACCCTGTCTGATGCTATTTTGAACAGATTGGAGTCGAAAGAACCAAAAGCTTTACTTAAGCCAACATTTTAAGTCACTAAATCAATACAACATAATTAATGATCCTGTCAAATTATGGAAGTATATCCACGACAAACAATGGTTCCGTTCACTTATTGCCACACTTTAAATAATTCAAGCAGTTCATTAATAATTTTAATGACTTCTTTGGCTTAGTAATACCTTAATTTAAATACAATATCTACAACAGCCGACAATCTATCTTCAAAACACGCGCCATAAATGAGAAGAAAAACTTGTTTTCGAATGTTTGCACAATTTGGCTTAACTCAAAGAAAGAAACCAAGAATTTTGCGAGTGGCATTCATTGCTGCTGATTATGTTGCATTTTGTCTTCCTTGAAAATGCAGTCAAGTGTGGCATGCAAAATCCGACAAAAAAAAAAAAAATTCATATTGTAAGGTTTTACAAAAGCAAAAGCTGAGCAAAAACCTTGAATCACCAACAACAACAACATCATCGTCATCATCAGCAGAAAGCGTGAAGTAAACACGATGCTAAGAGTTCCATTGCAAAATTTTCCACATGAACGATTTGAAGATTGAGTCTTGATCAGAGGCTTGTTCAATTGGATTATGCTGAATGTGAATGGGGCAGTAATAACTGTTGCATGAAAATGACTTTTGGACTAGAGAGCTGCTACTAACTAAAACTTATAAAGTTGCAACGCAAAACAAGTTTCACTTAAAAGTTTTATACGACAGACAGATAGTTAGACTCTCTAGTTCAATGCAAAATTATATAAAATGAGGAAAATTAAAAAATAGAAAAAATAAATTGCGTTGTATACGTCTGAATCAGTGAAGCTTGTGTTTGCCTTATTGCTGCTGATTACGACGCTATGAATTTTATAATAGGGTATAAGCAGTTGCATATGAAGCTTGTAATAGAGTAAAGAAGATGGTGAAGTGTGAGAAGCTTTTCTGGAATGCTTCGAAGCGCTAAATTGTTAAGTTTAGTTGGCTAACTGTCAGGCTCTGCACTCATTTGTGAAGATATAAAGCTGAAATTTGGTATGGTTGCATTTTTTTTTTAACTACGAAGTTGGAAACTTAAATATTATGACACAAAAGAAAGGGACTCTAAATTTGATATGTCTATTTCTTTTCTCCACGTGTCTACTTCATTTATAATAATTACCTAGTAATTGCACAAGTGCAAAGTCCAAAAAACTTCGCTTGCTTTTATTTTATATTTCTTCGTTAACCTTTCATCTTGTTTCATATTAATTTATATAATTCGAGGTTTGTGTGCAGTAAAGTGTTTTCAAGCGCTATAAAAAAATGTTAAATTGTCTACTAAAATTATAAAAAAAAAATAATAACAATTAAATTATTTCAACCTTTACTTAAACTGTATTACGCCAGTTTTTACCTTCGAACTGCGTATAAGATTCTTTTTTTTTTTTCGTATTTACATATGTGAATAAAAGTTAATAAAAAAAAAAACATTAAAAAATTTGCAAATAAAACATTAAAATGTTAAAAATGGCAACGAAGCACGCAAAAGATACAATTGTATCTATTATAAAGGTATCTGTATCTTGTGGCAATTATGAGTTGAAGCGTTTACCGGCATATTTTTTTGTTTTGCGTTTTTAAAGTAGCAAACAAGTTTATTAACATTTTATGTTTTCTTTTGTTATTTCTTTGTTATTGTTTATTTAAGAGAATTTTGTTTTGTTTTTTTTTCTACGAATATCCGATTTTTTTTTTTAAAGCTGATGCTGTGCTTCCGCATGCTGTGTGTAGATTGTTGCTTGAATGGAAATACTTTAGGGGAGGAAATAATTTTTATCCTTATTAGCTGTTTTATTTTTGTTGTCTTTTTTTACCATTAAATAGCCTCGCTATAATATGTATGGATTTGTTGTGTTGTTTGTTCACAAATTTTTAACATGAAAATAATAAAAAACTATTTAAACAATCAATAATTCAATATATTCTTAAATGCTGGAGGAAAGATCCCTTTAATTTTTAGTTCCTCAGACGTGTATAAGTCTTATCACGTTCATGAACATAACCTTTGAGTAGATATATGGGAACCACATCAGCAACAAATACCTAATGAAGACATTATTATCTAAAGATCAACAAGAGACCCTTAAAGCAGAAAAAAAATTGTTGTAAATTATCTTCTGGGTCGAATAAAACCCATTTTTGTTAATTCAATCAACGATACACACTCTTCATTGGCATTCAAGCCAAATGAAACTAGGGAAACAAATAGAAAAATCATTCGAAATGCGAATAAATTCCAACCGGCCGAACTACTATCCATGCAATTGCCTAGCGAATTGAATGAAACTAAGCGGTACGATGTTACATCATCGTTCATTAGCTAATAAGTAGGTAAGGAGTTGTCAAATCGCTGGAGCAAAGAGCTGTGAAAAAACGGTTTAGTATTCTGCTAGGGAGAAGATGTCAGCTGTTCGCAAAGCTACCAGAACTATAAATGGAAAGCATCTACTGGTAGTCATGCATCTGATACTGTTCTATCCTATGAAGAAACTCAAATTAAAGTAAAATTATTTCAAAAGATTTAACATAGAACTGAATAAAAAGTTATTAAAAAGAAACATTCATTCTCAAATATAATAATTAAATCTTGAAAAATAAAGTGTTATACACACCGCTCTCTAACGAATGAAGAAGCAGCTGATGGGTTCTTGAGACTGCGCTTGTGCTATTCTATAGCGTTATGGAAAGTCTCTGTGTGCCCACAGAGTTAATCAGAAACAGACTGACAGCCAGGCAGCAGACAAAGGACCAATATGCAGTCTAGGATAATTGAATAGATTAAAGTTACCTTGAGTACCCATCCATGGACACTCAACAGTTAACGAGAAGGCACGGCTTTTTTATTTATTGCACCAGAACTATTTTGAGAAGTCAGTGAAGAATTCTAGAGTACTTGTGAGAGCATCAAAAAAGCTGTCAAGTTCTTCTAGCGTGCAAAGAATGCAAACATACAATGGTTTGCGGAAGAACAAATTAAGAATTCTATCAGGTTTTTGAACTCAACATTGCGGGCACAAAAAAAAAACTATATAACATAAGTGAAGAACGTGCAAGTTATGTCTATAAGACGAAGAGGTTCTCCCTTTTGAGCTTTTGTTTGAAAAATTGTCAATCCTAATATATATATATATGGAATGAGGTACAGATCGGTTAACAAGTGGTTTCCTTAAATTAATTTGTTGTTCCCATTGTACTTTAGGTCTATTCTAATCATATTTACCAGACTAATCAACATCGAATTATAAACCACACACAAATTTAAGATTCAGTCATAGTCGTCCGTTTTCCTATTTTTAGGACTACACAGTTGTAGATCTAGAACGGTCGCAGTGCCTACTAAGATGCTTTACATATTTATATGATTTTTTTAAAATATTTTCTTGGGACCATCTTGGAACATTTTACCTCAAAATTTATGTTCTTCATAGAATTCTTCCAATTTTTGTAATTCATGCAAAAAGGCAAGTTTTAACTCCCCCACACTTAACAGTTTCCCATTATCGGCATAAACACAAATTCTCTATAAAATTAAGGCTGGCCAGCTCATAAAAATACACTGAAAATGTTTCCAAATATGACTTGTAAGCATTCAGGCGTTGTCATGTATAAAAATATATGATCGCTCCCTATTTTCAGTTTAAAATGGGAGCAGAGTTTGCTACAAAAACTCCCCATATTCAGTGGCATAGAACCAGATCTTAAAAAACCAACTCATACCATTTCGGATCCTCTATCGATATTTCGCTTGTTGTTGTTTTTTTTTTTTTTTGTTCACATTTAATTTCATAACTTTAAGCCAAATAAATACATTTAAGTTTATTTGCCATTTTTTCTGCCTAAAATACAGATTATATAATTAGTATAAAAAAGTATTTAATTTAATTAATATGTCTGTCACATAGCACCCCAAACTTCCTCTTAGCGATTTATTTTGTTTTTATTCAACAGGCAAATTAAATAAAATGTATCGCAGCGCACACATTTGGCATACGTAATTTTAAACACTTGTATCTTTTGTTTTTTATTTTATTTATATTTCTTTTGTTTGCTCTATCAACTTCAATATAAAAGCGCACTTAAAGCTAATACAATGAAAATTTATTAGCACTTGCAGACAATACAGCAGAAATATGCGACGTGCTGCAATAAGATACTTTTGTTTTGTTCTATAGATACATTTTGCTATTGTCAGAATTTATGGGTATGCGTAATTTTTATTGAATCATTGTTCGATTTTTTGCTGCAAATGTCAAATAATTTTCTCCTAGGCACAGTCATTCAAGGCAAAACCAATGAGGAAGCGCGGTACTTAAAACAAAATACAAAAAAAATAAAGTATCTGAGTGACCGAATTTGTTTAATGTGACTGACCCTTTTTTAAGGCGCCGCTCAGGCGTGCAGTATATATGTATATAAACTGCATGCCGTGTTGACTGACGTGATTTGTAAAAAACAAAACAAAAATATATGTTACGCGTTTAAAGTTTTATTATTGACTTTGCTTTAACAGTCTCAACCGACTTGGTTCAATTTTGTATTTTTGTATTTTTTTGAAGTCAAGAAAAACAAAAAGTCTGCGATTTAAGGCCAATGACCTGACTGTACATTATTTGGATTATTCCGATATTATTTTTATTATTGTTTTTCGTCTTCGTTCGCCTTTTCGACGCAATTTTGTTGACTTTACACTTGGTTTATTAGTTTTGGAATGGTTTTGAAAACATGCAGCACGAATCATGCATGAAGCAGTGGAGTAGAAGTGGTCTACTTTAGCCATGTAAAAAAAAAAAAAATTATAGAAAAAAATTCAGACTTCACTCACCGAACTTTGCTAGTACAATTTAAATATTTTATCACAAAGTTTGTAATGTATGAAAGGAATCATTGGCGACTACATAAAGCAAATATATTATTGTTCATATCGACCACAATTTGCAAGATACCAAACTGAAATTTTATATATTTTGTAGCTGTACATAAGTCTTAGTCACCGTGCAATGTCGACTCGTTTAATTTTTTTAATTTAATTTAAAAAAATTTTTGTTTGAAGTACTACATCAATTATATATCCACTCTGTCTTGATTTCATTATAACTGCTATATGCTTCTTAATATACACTTGAGGCATTTTTCATGATTAAAATTTTGATCCATATTTTAATAAATTCCTTCTTTTTTTTTTTGCAGATGCCAAAACTATACTCAAAGGTGTCAGTGGACGTTTGCGCTCTGGCGAACTTACTGCCATTATGGGACCATCCGGCGCAGGCAAGAGTACACTGCTCAACATTCTATCGGGCTACAAGTAAGTAAAATTCTAATATTTGAATAAATAATAATTTAAAAGAAAGGACCACTCACAATATGTATCCCACTCGACATATGATGAAATTTTATACCATGCTGTTCAAAAGTGTTAATGGAAAGATTCGGAAATACATCATTCCAAAAAAATGCATTATATCTAATCCACCCATTATTTCTACCTGTTACATTTGCACAAAAACAATAGGCTCTAAAAATGTTTTCTCCATTGAACAGCTCTGGAACACCCCCCTAAAAAGAGGGGTTAGCATGTTCACTACCTATCTATAGAGCGAATAGGGGGGCAATAAATACCCAAACTTGCTGGTTCTTTTATAATCTCTCGTTCGTGTTGTTCATAGCCAGAAAGATGTACATAAGTGTTAAAAGGGTAACCATCTGTTTATCAGTCCTATTCGGACCCTAATGGAATGTTTTTATTAGGATTAAGCCAAAATACACTAAATTGGGTACTTCTAGCTAAATTGACAACAACATACTTTTTTCTTACAACAATCATGCAGAAAGGTGAGACAGATTTTTTTAGGGGTTACCACTTTTAATGGTTTGAACTGGTCCAAAAAAGAATATTTTATAAGGATTAATGTAAAGTAAATTTGATGTTTATAGCAAAATTAATAACATCAACCAAATTTGTTCATGTAAAATACTTGAAATTGGGTGTAGGGTTGCATGGTAAGTGTAAAACCCTCTTAGAGAGGGGTTACACTGTGCACTGAATATAAGTGATATGACGAAGGAATGAGTGAAAATTACTGGTTGACATAATTGACTGCAATATGGGAATATATAGAGAAAAAATGTATTTATGTTCCATAGGAGAGAAACTCCTTATAGCTACTAGGGGGTCTTTTGGACATCAGAAGGCTTGCCCGCTTTAGGAATAAAAACGGTTCTATATATTTTTTTCAACAATTAGGCATGTGATTTAGTCTAAGAAATTATTTTAAAAGTACGAATAGCTGGAAATTTTGCGTTATGTTGGAAATTATCATCCAGTCATGTGTATTTTAAGAGCTGAATAGAACATATTGCCTATTTTATACTTTCTTTATACACCTTCATTGGGGACCGCACTGAAAGTATTTGGTTTTTGCTTTACGAATAAACATCCTAGAAAATTAGGAGCATGTTTACCGATTTCTCACTTCAAGTTGACCACAGTTGTTGACTGGACCACCGGGCAATCGGAAAATAATGTCAGTTCGGCACTGGTTGATAAATTCTTTGATAACTTCGTGCGACAAACGATGAAGTTTCGTATACCATTTTCGTAAATTCAGGTTTCTTATATACCGTCTGACCTTTGATAGGCCTCGTTGGTTCTGAGATTCATTTAATATTGCTGCAGAAGTTCTCCCATGAACTTTTTTTCTCATAATTTATTTTATATTCTTTGGATATTTTAGATGCCTTACTATCAACGAAGTTTGACAACCTGGTGCTCAATAATAGTGTTCTTTAGTAGAAGTATGACTGCTTTCGTTATTGCTTAAACTTTTCCCCAAATGATCTTACCAAATCAGCAAGCTTTCTATTTCCTGGTTCAATGATCATAACCGTTATATAAGCCTAAAAGCCAGGCAGTTACTCTAAAAAAATATAGATACAGACTATATAGATCTAGATACAGAAGATTGTCTACAACATTCTCTTTAAGTTGAGTTTGGAGACGTTGCGTTTCTTTCTGTGTATGATTCTGCACTACTAGTTACCCAACATTAAGTATCTCTGGTACTTTAAAAAGCTATTGCAGAAATTCATCTTCTTAAAGTGGAGTTTGGAGATGATTTGTTTCTTTCTGTCAGAGTTTGTATGCTTCTGTGTATATTGATATCACTCTAATCCATCATTTAAAGCAGTTTTTGCTGTCAGAAGCTGTTAGAAGAATTTTGAGAATCATAATTAGAGCAGTTAGCCAACTAATCAGCCCGCCATATGTCAGAATTAGTATCACCCCACCGCTTCTTAAAAACATATTAATTTGCTACGGAAAGCCCAAGTTTTTTTTTGATATAGTTTCTACAGCCTTAATAAACAGTTCTGAATCGAAATTATCAAAAAAAAAAAATTGTTTGAAATTTGGAGATAATGGGATCTTGAATTATATAGGTTGTTTTTAGAGGTTTGCTTTTTAAGTTGAAAATTGAATTGGGTTTGATTTATATTCAGAACGGTTGGGCACGTTAAAATTAATATAATTAGAGAGAGAGAACCAGAACCAATATGCGCAAAGTTATTGCCAAGCTATTTCGCTGCTATTCCAAAAACTGGTCCAACAATTTTTATTCACGATTGTGTTTTATTGTAGCTATATATATTATTGATACATTAATTGCTATTATAGAACCACATTCCTTATAGTTTCAATTAAATTTCAATTTCGTACAGTTCTGTAATATAATAATAACTATTTCTTCCGAATTTAAACATGCAACATGCTACTCAGAATTCTCTAACGCTTTTCCTTTGAAAAGCAAAATTCCTATCTAAGTTCCATTATCTTTATTAATTTATTGAAAAACGAATTTATTTGTGCATAATAAATACTATTTTGTTTTTTTTTTTCCTTTGCGTTTCGGTTGCCATG
Source organism: Leucophenga maculata (assembly GCA_035044805.1). Lineage (NCBI taxonomy): Eukaryota > Metazoa > Arthropoda > Insecta > Diptera > Drosophilidae > Leucophenga > Leucophenga maculata. The sequence continues at coordinate 970,465 of JAWNNP010000005.1, read as the reverse complement.
CGTCAAATAATAAACAACAATTATCAAGCTTAAACAAATGTTCTATACCACACAATTGAAATAGAATATAGCTTTCGCTGTATACTCAAAGTGTAGTGTATACATAAGTGTTTGTCACTGGTTTAGTCATACTAAATTGTACGCTGTCAATGTAATCAGTAGTTCGAGTTAATTGTACATGAATAGACTTATGTACATATATATATATATATATATATATATATATATATATATATATATATATATATATACGAGTATATAGGCACCCGTTTATTGACGGTCGCTCGTTTCCCAAATGTATAATCTATTGTTTTGTTCTCTGGACTTTAGACTTGCCTTTGTTTTATGCGCTTAGATATTTCAGTGTTTAGTTTGTTCGTTTTTAATTTCTGTCACTGGACAGAGTTCTTTTTTTTTTTGTCGTCGTTTTTTTTTTTTGAAGTTCCAGCTTTACTACTGCATAATAATGTTTATGAGTCGATATAGTAATTATGTGAAATAATGACTGCGAGATGGCTGAGCTTTCGAAAGTAGGAAATGCGTTGTAAATGTTGGAATTTTTATAGAACTATGCTGATATTATGTGTAAAATGAGATATAATGAAGAAACATGGATAGCCATTGACAATTGACAACACAAAATAGTTCCATTGTGCATTAATAATGTTTTAGCTGCACATTAATTAATCTGTAACAGACTCAAAAATAGCCGTTCACACACAAAAGTTTGATGTAAAACCGCGAGCATGCTTGTGCGAATAAGTTGGTCGGACATGTTCGACATTATGTAATTGCGTTTTATGCAGTTTCGCGAGCAGATGAAGGGAAAAAGAATAAAATGATACAGAACATATGCATAGATGTTAATAAAATCGTTGTTAGTAAAAATTTACGTCCGAAATATTCTACCGATTTTGATAAATATAGTTTGGTACATTTTTTGGGATATTTTATTGTTAAATTTGTCGTTCAAACTAAATTAAACAAAAAAAAAAAAAAAACAGTTTTTCATACAATACCACCGAAAGGGGAACATATTTGTATGGAGGTCAGCTCCTCCAGTCGTTCTATATGCCATATTATATTAGAATTATAGTAAAACATACCAAATTCAGCTAAAAGAAGAAAAACAACATATTTTCATACAAAAACTCTGATAGGTGGACAGATTTGTATGGGTTTTATATGGAAATATATGGTTCTATATAGACATATATGAAATATTTTATAAGAATTAAAGTCAGATTAATTAAATTAGGCCTTTCTAGCTAGCAAAATGTTAATTTTTTTTTTTTTTTAAATTCAGAAGAATAGGTTTGTATAGTTACTTTGGATAAAGGTGTAGAAAAAAAAAGCAAAGGACCACAAAAGGGTCAAGGTCAGGGTCAAAAAACTTTAATTCGAAATATTTTATTACATTTAATTAACCTTGAAAGGTCGGTTCTTGAAAGAGGTCAAAGCGTATTCGAGCGTTAAATTTTCCAAACTTTCTGAATCCGGGGTCGAAAAAATTAAATATTTCTAATTAAGGTTTTACATTTGACCTTTTTCATTGATTATCATTTCCAGATTTTCACCAGAAATTCTTTAGAGCGTAAAGTTTCCATTTTTTCTATTTCACACAAAGTCCTTAAACTTAAATTCAAACATTTATTAAAAAGCTTCTTCAAATCTATTCTAATTACTAAACCAAACATTATACTAACTTGCACTTCTTCTTCTTTTTATTACGCACAGAACCTCCAGCATTGAAGGCAGCGTCACGATGAACGGACATGAACGTAATCTGAGCACATTCCGTAAATTATCCGCCTACATTATGCAGGATAATCAATTGCATGGCAACCTTACCGTACAGGAAGCAATGACAGTTGCGACCAACTTGAAGCTGAGCAAAAAATTCACCAAACCGGAAAAGAATTCTATGGTACGTAAGCAAAACCAACGCGCATTTGTTGTATATAAAACAAATAAAACTGAGAAGCCATTTTGTGTGTACGACTTTGAAGTAGACTATTAATTGTGGTCATTTGAGAAATTCAAAGGAAGAAGGAGATATAGTGAAGATGTCAGAAGGAGTTCGAATTGTTATGAAAAAATTAAGATATTTTAAAATATATTCCTGAACCTGAAATGACAAATTTGGAACTGCAACGGCAAGTAACGGATGAGGAAGAGGTAGAAAAGGGACAATGTGGAAAATGGCGAAGAGTGCGAAGCTGCAGGCATTGCCAACACATATTAAGGAAAGAGATCTATGTGTACTCTCTCTCAGTAGGGTATGGGTCAGCAACCCGTAACTTTTTTGGAGACCCGAATTGCAAATATAACTAGTATTTGTTTTAGTTTACTAGGCTTAATTTCGTACCACGGGGGTCAGGGGCCCACGAAGTGTGCTTCATACATACTTACTTCGCCCGTGAAAGCCTAGAGGATACCGCAAAAATGCGGGCAAAGTTTCTTCGGAAGCTTGACTTGGAGTTGCGTTCATACCCGGAACTCATACACCAGACCAATAGAGAAGTTAGCCTCGATACTCTACTTACCAAGGAACGAAGTTGGACATCCAAATTAACGTGACTTCGGTTTGGTAACTGTAGAAGCAACACTACGGGGCGTTGATTAGTGCTTAGTAGTCTTGTGCTTGGCACCGTCGGCTTAAGCTTCCTTTTGCTTGATATACTATTGTTAGATAGTAGGCATTGTGATCTTTGCAGGTATATTGTGTCCCGACCGCGTATCTATTTACAGCACTTCTAGCCCTAGTATCTATTTCCAACCTGCCTTTCTCCAGCACATCGAAACATAGCTGAGGGCCAGGCTACTTCTGAACAATTTTAGCATTGGGCCTACTAAGAGTTCTAAGACATTATGTAGGATGTTGGATATAGTGTGGTATATTTCCTGCCATGATTGATATACAGTTTGAAAAGTTGATTTTGAGCAGAAAGCTTGCTTGCTCCACCCTATCGTTTGTGAAGGTTCTAGACTGTATTCGTTTTGGAAGGAACTCTAAAAATTTCAGGCAAACCTTCTCATTCTGAAATTTTGTATGAACAAATTTTATTGATGTTGTTCGTAGTAGTAGAAACAGCCAATTTGGGTTACCTTAATCAAATATTCTATCCAGATCCAGATCGGACCACTAAGAGGGGTAATTTCTATACAAATCTGTCCAAACGTTCTTTTTTATGCAGAAATTGTTGTTATTGTTATTTGTTTGGTGTATCTTACATGATTCCTAAGAAAATATTCCATCGGATCACTAGAAGGGATAGCCTTCATACAAATTGTTAGAAACTGTCTATCTCGTAGTTGAACCCACTCGACTGCAGTGTTCTTTCTTATATTATTACATTTTTTTTAGATTCTGTAAGTCTAATTCTATACTTCAGCCAGTCTTCGGTGTGTTTGGATTTATTAAGAAGCTTCCGGACTACTTTCCTTAGACTTCATAAATCTCTCTTCCACCGTGGATTACACAGGGCCACAAAATGAAATTGAGGTGGACCTTCTCTGAGTCAAGTTGCTCTTTATGTTTTTGGGTTCGCTGAATACGATCCCGGTGTCCACATTGCCCCATCATATCAAAATCAAGGTCAAATAAAGGTCAAGCATCTAAATTTGACTGATAGAATTTTTTTGACCCTAGATTCTGAAAAAGCGGGAAATTTTACATCCGAATAAGTCTTGACCTATATTTTGACCCGACCTTTAAAGGTTATTCGGAGGTCATTTTGCGGTCAAATCCTTGATGTTTGACCTTTATTTGACCTTGATTTTGACCTGATGGGGTAATAAAGGTCAAGCACCTAAATTTGACTGATAGAATTGTTTTAACTCTAGATTCTGAAAGAGCGGAAAATTTTACGTCCGAATAAGTCTTGACCTATTTTTTGACCCGACCTTTAAAGGTTATTCGGAGGTCATTTTGCGGTCAAATCCTTGATGTTTGACCTTTATTTGACCTTGATTTTGACCTGATGGGGTATTCAGCGTATTCAGCGACCCCACAAACATAAAGATTAACTTGACTCAGAGAAGGTCCACCTCAATTTCATTTTGTGGCCCTGTGTTATCTTTGGCAGATTTACTTGCAGTTTGAGGTATTTAGGCCCTGTACCGCAGGTACAAGAGCCTATTGGTTTTGTGCAAATGTATGTAACAGGTGGAAATAATAATCGGAGACCCCCCAAAGTTACCACCATTATGGTCAGGAGCGATAGAGGAGTCGATATAGACATGTCCGTCTGTCCGTCCGTCCGTCTGGCCGTCCGTATGAACGAAAGGATCTCGGAAACGGTAATAGATAGAAACTTAGTGTTTTTTGCATTCGACTAGGACTGCTCCGGAATTTCACAAGTTTATTTTAAAAACTTGCCCCCCCCCCCCCCCCCCCCCTTCTCTATAAAATCACCCCCAAGGATAAAAATTTCTTCGGCACAGAAAAAAGTAAGTATGCCTGTATAGAGATATCGTCCTTCTTAGCCAAAATCCGAAAAGTTCATCAAAATCGGATAATAAATGACGATTTTATAAGCAATTGAATTTGAGCGACCCCCCTTTTCGTTTCATACATAAAAAAATGTTTTAAAAGGCACTTAGTCGTGCAGTGAGAAGAGGTCATGTGTTTGGTCATAAGCTAGGGGAACATTTAATGTGTTTGTTAGGCGACCTGCACTGGTACAGGGCCTCTTACAGTAGGTTACGCCCGACTGTGATTTTCTTACTTGTTTTTGTATGCATCAATGACTGCCACCAACCATTAATTTTAGACTTAATAGTGAGTTTGTTCTCTTATTCTTCTTGACCAAGTTGTTCTCAAGATGGCTTTTTTAAATTTCTCAGGCTTCCCAATACATTTCTTAAACTTCGAGAGCTGTGTATATTAAAATAGTATGCTCGGCAATAGATGGTTCAGAAGATGATGCCAATGACCTCTTGCCTCATTTTGTAAGAGGAACTGCAGCCGATACTGCTTGTTATTTCCACAAACTTATTTTTTTATAGCCTCCAGCGCAGGGTATACAAAACACAATAAGCATTAGAAAGTGAAATGAAGTAAAAATAAAAATTAAAAAGAGGGCAGTGAATTGAGTATATTTTTAGAATAAAAACTATTGTCCGAAGCTTTATAACAACAACAAATTAAATCAGTTTGACATTTTAACAATTCCACAGCATTTTTCTGTTTCATTTTGTTGCTAAAATTACACAATAATAGACCGAATATAGAACCAGTTTTGAAGCGCTTACTTTGAGAGTATTTATAAGACGGCTTATATTTTGGAGCAGTTATATTTTTAAACATAAATTCATGAATAGAAGCGCAACATCATGTCATGCATTGATTGGCATGACTTGACCAAAAAAAGTTTATAAAATTAGAAACAAATTCCGTTGAAGAGCAAACACGTGTTTTGAATGAGTTTCGATTTGAGCAAAGCTTAGGGCAAAAGATCAATCCAAATAAAACTTTTGCTTGATTAAAAGTCTAGACAATGTATGTATATAAATGAATTCAAGTACATATTTTCTAATTTTAAACTCTCCTTACAGATCGATGACATTTTGCTTACGCTGAGCTTAAGCGAACATCGTAATACCATGACACGCAATCTATCCGGTGGACAGAAGAAGCGACTCTCTATAGCACTCGAATTGGTCAGTAATCCGCCCATTATGTTCTTCGATGAACCGACCTCCGGTCTGGACAGTTCAACATGTTTCCAGTGTATACATTTACTGAAGATGCTTGCCGCTGGTGGACGCACCATTATCTGTACTATACATCAACCTTCAGCACGTCTATTCGAAATGTTTGATCAACTCTATACGCTCGCTGATGGTCAATGTGTCTATCAGGGTAGTACTAAACAGTTGGTACCATTCTTATCAACGCTCAATTTAGAATGTCCAAGCTATCACAATCCGGCAAGTTATGTCATTGAAGTTGCCTGTGGTGAACATGGTGATCATACACGTAAACTGGTAGAAGCCATTGATAATGGCAAACGTGATATACGCACAACAGCTGATTATGCTGGACTCAAAGCACGCAATGATTTGGTTAAGGTGCATAATTTGAAAGCAATTTTGGACAAGAATGATGCAGCAAATGTTACCGGTAGCAAATATGAAGAAAATTTGACCATGAACAATCGTCTGCTGAATGGCATGGTCAATGATATTGTTAAGGAATCGAATGTTGCAACGACGCAGGTTGTACGCACAAATGAAAAGGGTGATGCTATGATTGATGTCGAGAAGACAGATAATTGCACTACAGCTTTGCTATCGGCAGAAATTGCTTCACCGGAACGTTATCCGACTTCACAATTTCATCAGTTTTGGGTGGTGCTCAAGCGTACGTTGCTGTTCAGTTATCGTGATTGGGTATGTATTGGAAAATTATGGTTTATTGAAAAGAAGAACTTATTAAACTTAATTTTTTTCTTACAGACACTCATGTACTTGCGTTTGTTTGCACATTTACTGGTTGGTTTTCTTATTGGTGCGCTCTACTATGATATCGGCAATGATGGTGCTAAGGTTTTGAGTAATTTGGGTTTTCTGTTCTTTAATATGTTGTTCTTGATGTACACCTCTATGACAATTACGATTTTATCATGTAAGTTCTTTTGTAAATCTTCGCTTTCAAAATGCCGAAACTAATTTTTATTTTATTTCCCTCACAGTCCCGCTTGAAATGCCTGTTTTGCTAAAGGAGAACTTCAATCGCTGGTATTCGTTGAAGTCTTATTATTTGGCAATATCTGTGGCGGATCTACCATTCCAGGTGCGTATCTAATATATTATAAGCATTATTTTTGTTTACTAATTTTAATCTACTCTTTTTCAGGCAATATTCTGTGTCACCTATGTCACAATTGTCTACTATTTCACCTCACAACCCTGGGAGCTATGCCGTTTTTCCATGTTCTTGGGTGCTTGTCTGCTGATCTCGTTCGTTGCACAATCCGTTGGTCTGGTCGTTGGTGCTGCCATGAATGTACAGAACGGTGTCTTCTTGGCACCTGTCATGTCTGTACCATTCCTGCTATTCTCCGGCTTCTTTGTTTCCTTCGATGCTATACCGGTTTATCTACGCTGGATAACATATCTATCGTATATACGTTACGGTTTCGAGGGCACTGCACTTGCAACCTACGGCTATGGACGTGAGAAATTGAAGTGTTTCCAGACCTATTGTCATTTCAAATCACCAATGACCACACTCGAAGAACTGGATATGGTCAATGCCAACTTTACGTTGGACATTGTTGCGCTCATTGTGATCTTTGTGGTTTTAAGAATTTCTGCATATCTATTTTTGCGTTGGAAACTCAAGACGACAAGATAAGTTTTAGTTTATAATTATTATTTTTTGTTTGGTTTTAAAAGCTTTTCTATACTCTATACATATTACACAAAACCAAAAAAAAAAAATGTTTTCGGTTAACAGATTTTACTATATATAAATAATGCTTAGTCGTTTCTATTTTTTGATGTTAGTACTTTGTATTTTATAGAAAATACTTCGACTTAAGCAAACGAAATGAAAAAAAAAAAAATTAAGCAAATGGTTTCTTCTTGCAAGTCGAGGAAAGTTCCAATTTACAACCAAAATTTTTTGCAACGAAGTAAACTAAATATATATGAACAATTTTATAATGAAACAAATTAGCATTTAAGACCCATGTGTACCCTACCCCCCTTTATATGTAATTTATACTGATGTAGAACAAAAACAAAAATCAGAAAAAAATCAAAAAATTGCGACATTCATTTTAAATGTTTTTTAAAATTTAAAATAATTTTGCCAAAAAATAAATAAAAACAAAAATACAACAAAAAAATGTATTAAATGCCTGTGAACTTTATTTTTCATTTTTTTTTAGTAATTTTTGTACACATTTAATAAAAATTTAAGCGCAAAAATAGTTAAATGTGTCGTCTAAAAAAAAAAAGCAAAAATTTTGCCTTCAATAAAAAACAAAAAAAATAAATAAATATTTGTACGTATTTATGTCTAAATGTAAAAGATTTAAAAAAATACATATTATGACAGCCATTTTGAAGAAATCAATTTATTTTATGTAGTAAGTATATATATGAGAATTTTTGTATAGGGATTTATATGTTTCTTTCTTGGATATGTAAAAAAAAAAAATAACACTAAGTGGTAAATAACTGTGTCTACATATATACATGTATAGTTAGCTACATTTGAATTTTACAAATATATTTGATACATTTTGTATTTATAAAAAAAAAAAATTTTTTTTTTGCATAATAAATGTATAAATAAAAAATAATTGCATTGGAGTCGTTTAGTTTTTATTGCGAAGCATCAGTTGGAGAGAAAAATATTAAATGTGACAGAATATTCTATCAAAGGAAAGTCAATTTATAAATGGAAGCATTATTTCTAACTGATTTGTTATGAAGAAGTAATGCAACATGGAGATAGAAGTTCAAATTAGTAGCTTGTAAAATAATAAACACCAGTGAAGACACAAAGGAAACCTCGGATACGATCCAACTATGACAACGAATATGAACCCTTAAAAGGGAAGGTAATATTATTTTAAGTGTAGAAAATCGGATGCCCAAAAAATCTATCCCGTGACATCTTCTGCCTGCCAAGATGGCTTCCAGTTTCAAACCTGTAACTTAGCACCTTGCCGTGATACGCCTTAATAAATATTTAATATATGCGCTTTGATTTTACGAGTGCTTGGAACTACTCTTCGATCGCTGCGCCAACTCGATGTCAAATTGGTAAATTTCGAAGGAAGGTGTCTCTGACCGAACCGTCAGAGAATATCGCTTTCATGACGCTACCTCCAACAATGGAGAGAGGCCAATCGATTTCACAGCAAGTCAGACCATGGTACTTAGCAGCACCAAATTTCAACTCCTAAGTCCCGTTCAAATTACAAGCAAACAAATTGATCATCTTGTGATTGATGGCAGACACGCACATATGTGGTCTCAATATCGACTCGGACCACTATGTTGTCCTGTTCTGTGCATTTCGCATGACCCATCACGCAAGCTAGTCGCGCCTCGTGACGGTTTATGATGATGGAGAATTTTAAGTTCAGTGTTGTAAAAAACTTCGCTTATCTAGGAACAGAATTAACCAGATCGGGCGATTGATAATAGATGCTACTTTTGGGCTCAACATGCAATTAAAAGTAGAATCCTTTTTCGATGACTAAAATTAAGATCTACAATTCGCGTTGCGAGTTTGTGAGAGAAAGATTCTTCACAAAATTATTGGATCTATTAGTATTGATCCTGAATGTACATCTTATTAGGTTAAATGAAAGTGCTCCAGCACATATGATTTCATTTGTAGAAAATATAGTAGAGGACGACTGGGCAAGCGTTGGAAAGATCAGGATTGGAGAGATCTCTGCTTATTAGGCATTAACAACAACTGGCGACTGGTGCGCCTTCCTACTTGAAAGTACTTCAATAAGGTGCACCACAAATATGAATCGGTTTAATTATTTTTTATGGTATTTTTATCTAGAGGGGACTCTTTCGCGCTACATCAACTCAATCTGTGAGCTGAGCTGGAGCTGGCTGCAGAAGAGCTCGATAAGGTTCTGAACACTTGAAATATAACATTCCATGGTGGTCAGAAAAGGTGACCCGTATGCGTCGGTAGGTTTGAAACCTAAAAACTGTGGTCGGTGGAAAGAAAATAGATCCTCCCTAGCCGATTATAATATTGTTCAAACGTGATTCCTGGATGAAGCACTGCGAAGGTTTGCTTATATGTACTACCAGAAGCGGCACACCACTAGATAATGGTAGTAATCACTTAGGTTAACTGGTTTCTATTTCGAAAGTGGATAGCGAAATGGAAATATGTTCTTACAGGGATATCCCCAGACCAACTCATGAGTAAGACATTCTTCGACAAACAAGAAGATCTAGCAGCCAAGATGCTAGGGGTTTGGAGGATTGTAATGGTAGATGAGTTCTATTTCACACCAAACCGCTTGGGGTTAACCTTCCATACACAAAGCGAATGGTTTTGTCCATACAGATAATTTGGATGGAGAAATTAGAATGAGATGATGAACTTACTGCCCAGTGTCTTGAAGCGTGGAATAAGTTTTCATCAAATAATGTATCCATAAATTAAATTAGAGTGCCTAGAAGGGTAATCTTTGTTCCTACCCGGAAAATAAAGTTATGGCTTTTTTGAAGCTATTTTTCTGCAGAATATCGAGATTATTTAGAGAACAGTTTGGAACAGACTAAGAGTGGCATTAGTACACTAAACCGTTTCGTGGATAATTCATGGATAGGAGGTGTTGCGCTGTAATGGTAGACTTGTGGGTTCTACATCTCTTACAAATATCCGTAATATTTGCCATATTATAGAATTTCTTGGTTGTTAGTGGAGTTTATCCATACGATCTTGTATCATGGAGGAAATTTACTTCTATTGGGCCCTAAGCGATCAGAATATTGGCTTTACTTGTCACATTTTCCAAAAATACAAGCCTGGACCTAAGTCTGGTTTATATCCAAACACAATTTAATGATCCGTTGAAGTCAAATTTCTGGGGATTACTCTAGACAAAAAACTACTAGAGCCTGCAAACATCATTTTGGCAAAAATTATCTATTGGATCTATACGAGAATTGTAAGACCATTCTTCAGCTACGCCTCAGGCGTTGTGACAAAATGCAGTGGCTTCCTTATCTGTACACGGTACGTCTTCCCCCGCTGCATAACAGATTAGACACACAGTTCTCAATTCTCTTCCAAGCTGATAACAGATGCGGGTATCTTCCACGCATAAAGCCACATGACAGCCTGTAAGAGAAATTTTGTTTTTGCTTACTGAGGTCGCACGCAATTACAAAGTCTGCGCTCAGCATTTTTTGGGTGTAAATGGTAAAAAATAACTATTCAACTCTTGAACATATTTATACATACATGATTCTGAGTTTTATGTGAAAGAAAAATTTTCTTGGATTCAATTGCCAGATTTTGGAATGCTTTAATCCGACTTTGGATTGCTTTAATCCGACTTTGGATTGCTTTAATCCGACAATACATGTCGAGTTTTAAGACTACCTTAGATTTTTTCGGTGATCTTAATAGTACTTGGCAAATTTTTATAATGAGTGAAAATATTGATCAACGTATTTGTGTTAAATTTTGTACATATTGCAAAGCATTATTTTTGAGCTCCCTCAAGCGACATCTAACAGGAAAATAAATCTCTAACAGAAATCTCAGTAAACAAACAATCAGTAGCTGTCGATAACTCATTGTACAATAACTCTTCCACAAATCTAGCACAGCATGCGCGGCATGATCAAGCCCAAAACCACAAAACGCTCATAAAATAACTCATTACTGACACAGCGCACACAGCACAGAGAAAAGCAAAATAAACTAATCACAAATGTCAGTCAACGCTGCTGTAGAATGGACAAACTAGACATAAATTCAAATAGCTTCATCAACCCATAATATGAAACGTCAAAATTATTTAAAAACTACAAAAAAAAAGCTCCAAACGACGCCATCTAACGTGAAAATAATAAACTAAACAAATGTGAACGTTGCCTGAAAAACTAGTAACGTACTTTTGTGTTTCGAAACTTGCAAACGTCACTGATTCGAGATAATTACTGCGGCAACCGGCAGAGTTTGTGGCTAAAACGCGTAAAAGTTCAAAATGAATAAATGTCAGGCGACTGCGGCGGCGGCGGATATGCGGCAGCGTTTATGGCAAATTGAGTCTAGTTCTGGCAAGTCATACAAGATGCAAGTGAAATAGTTTCTCGAACCCAAACCAAACCGTCGTACGTAGTCGTTGTGGTCATATTTGAAGCACTACTTCAGCACTACTCAGTCGATTTCATTCTTTATGCTGGCAGCGTCGTCGTCATCGTTGTCGTCTTAAAAGGCGCAACTTTGGCGCAATCAGCCACAGAGTTGCGGGGCAAGTTGTTGTTTGATATTTTCGCAATGAATTCGCAATTTCGCTTTAAATACGCTGGAAATTATTAGACGCGACAGCTGCTATGGACGCTTCAATGCAAAGGCAAAACACAACAACAAAAGTTTTAATCAATAAATAATTTAACCATGCACCACCACCGCCGAGAGGTAAATGAAAAGGTACGAAGTCAAATGTACGACCTATTGACCCAACACGTCCATTACCGTCTAGAAGTCTCGTGAAATGCGATTTTAATTGACACAAAATTGGAAAGAGTGCATGAAGAGGTTCGCTGTAAAATAATGTAATACATTGTAATTAAATCAATTAATTTTAACAAAGTAATTAATTACAATAGTAAATAAACTGATTTAGCTATGTGTAATATGACTATTTGTAGCTATAGATACATTTTTGTATCTAGATACATTTACGTATCTATTACTCATACTGCTGCTAGTTATAACTAATCTGTATGCAAATGATAAGCTATTGGCGACACAAACAATGAATGTTAACGCACTGCTCTAAATAAACATGCGAGAGTAAAACCAAAAGTTATAGAACTGCATATAATAATTGCTGTAGCAAATTTAGAGCAAGACTGCCCGTATTACTGAAACTACCCTCGTTGATTAACAAAAAAACAATCAAATCCAAAAAAAATTAACATGCTGACTCTGCCAGAAAGAAGCCTCCAGTTACTACTTGCTTCATGAAATTTGTTGTCGTAGGTCGGCAATCGTGTATATATAAATTGGCCTGGGCTGGGTTTTAAGTTTTGCGGCACAAAAACAATTCCAGACAGCAAAAATGTGTTGCAAGCAGCAGCAAGACGCAAAACACAATCAAAGCAAAAAAGGGCCAACAATGAAGCAATCTGTGGCAAAATAAAATCCGTCGCAAATACTACATGTAAAAGTGGATATCATCACAATATGACGCAGTAAAATAATAAACAATAAAAAAATAATAAGATTGGATATGGCATGAGAAAGGGTAAACAAAATTGAATTGAAAGGGAACTAAAGAGATAAAGAAGTTACCAGTTCATTGAGTGACGGACGGACCTAAAGTGCCTACTCTGTATATATGTATGTATTTTGCAAAGAAAATGATAAAAGATATTGTAGTGACAAGTTCTGATGAGGCAGTTTCTTTGTTCACTGTGATACACTGTAAAAAAAATGTTAAGGATGGGCACCGTTTATGAATATTTGCATAAGTTATCTGTAAAGAAGAGTTAAATGTGTACACGGGGAACATAAGTATCCAATACTTGAAGTTCATCACCCATTTAGTCAAGCATATTGTTCAAGTATAAAGCATTGGGCTGCCTTTCCTTTCTTATACATACATATTGCTGCGGAAAAGCCTCCATAAATATTTTCCAAAAGAAGTATTATTTTATTTCATAATCCACAAAAATGATATTTCTGCTGAAAAATATTTATGGAAGTTACTCTACAGCAGTCTGGAGAGAAAATGAGAGGCTGTCTAGTAAGCTTGAATGGTATGATCTATTGGGCCAAGAAGACTTCATATATTAATACCATTCAATAAAACATCATGTAGAAGAAAAGTAAAATAAAAAATAAAGTTCAAACTTATAAATTAGGACCTTATTGTGTGTCATAAAACATTGATGTGAACCGCGAAATCGGAGTTTATGATATTCAAAAGAAATATGGTAGAATACCGAACAGTCGATGAGTCGATCTTTGAATAATAATTGAAAAAGTATTGCTTACAACCACACTGTTCTCCTCGTATCATATAATCAAAGAAAAAAAGAATATGTCTCTAAAATCCAGCTCTAATGGGAGCTACCACCCAATAAAGCCAAACTGTTTACACTTGATCTATGGATCTTACTTCTCCAGATCCCATTACCATGTATATAATATTTTAAACCAATCAATCCATTCATACATACATACATATTTACATCCATCCATCACTCCATACATCAATACATCCATCCTTACTTCCATCCATCCATCCATTCATCCATATATCCATACATCCATACATCCATCCATTCATCCATACGTCGTTATATCCATCCATCTATCTATTCAAAAATCCATCCATATATGCATTAATACATCCAACCTCGCAATACTTCAGGGAAGAGTATATATGTAATATGATTCTTCTACACACTTCTGCCAGACTTCATTAATTTAACCGTAATTTTGAATACATATGGGATTAATATGGGATTAAAATTTGCCGTATTTCTTAGAAAAACTCATAAAGGCGGAGAGATTCGTACGGTATGCTACCTTTTCTAGTATTCCAAAATGAATATATATGAAATATTCTGTTAGAATTGTTATAAGATACCCCAATAATAAGAAAAACCCCAATTATTTTATTCAAAAGCTAAAAAAAGAGGGAGAAAAGGATGAGTACTACCCCCTTAGAGAAGGGATGGCTTTTTCAATAAATAATTATCGGAAGAGGGAACAGGAGAGACTAAATATAAAATTTGAAGGTACTATATTTTATAGTTTCCATATTCTTCATGTTCGAATAACTGACAGCCAGATAGACGGATAAGTCTTTATCCACTCGATTTTTGTATGGAGGCTCTACCTATTTTGAGAGGTTCGATTTGAACCTTTATGAAATATTTTATTAGGATTTACTTAAAACACACCGAACTCAGCGTTTCAAGCTGTATTAACAACAATAAAATTTTTATAATACAAAAACTCAGAAAAGAGTGGCAGATTTATATGGGAGGGCCCTTTTTAGCTGTTGAATCTAGACCTATAAGAAACCTAGCAACTTTATATTTACAATAGCCAAGCTTTAGTACAAGAAATACCAGTATTTATTCATATTTAATTTGACTGAGAAGAGGTGACCAGAAGTTTTTGCGCCTTGGAGAACATGTTGTAATTGATATAAAAATTGAGAAAAAGTGGATTTTAGAAGTTCGACAGTTTTGAAGAACATAACATGTTGTAAGAAACTAAAAAAAAAATAATTCTGTAAGTATATGAGTATTGGAGAACATGTTGAAATTGATTACGAAATTCATAACAACAAAAAATATTTGAAGTTTTTGAGAATCGGAGAACATTGATGTGAAAATAAACTAAAAATAGTTGTCCAGAAGATTTTGATTTATGGAGAACAAATTGTAATGGATTTGTAAACTGAAAATAACGACTTTTCTCGAGCACATGCTGTATTTTCTTAAAAAACAGAGACATAAATTTATGAAAGTATTTGCGAAATTGAGAACATGTTGTAATTGATCAGGAAATTCCAAACAATTAAAATTTAGAAAGTTTTTGCGAATTGGAGAGCGTTCATGCGGAATTAAATTTAAAAAAAAGTTTTTTTTAGAAGATTTTGAGCTATGGAGAACACTTTGTAATTGTTTTAAAAAGTGAAAAGGAGCAGTTTCTATATGCATATGTTGTATTTGCTTAACAAATAGAGTAAAAGAAGTTTTTGCAAATATTGAGAAATGGAGAGCATGTTGTAATTGATTAGAAAATTTAAAATATAAGGTAAGATTTTTGGAAGTATTTTCACATTGGTGAATATTGGTATAGAAATGGATTAAAAACAGTTCTCTCGATGATTTTGAGCATCGGAGAACAAATTCCAATTAATTTGTTAAAAGTCTTTGAAGAAAGCAGAAAAGAACAGCATAGAACTTGTTGTGTGTGCATAAAAATAGAGCAAAAAGAAGAAGGGTAGTCGAGTGGGCTCAACTACGTGATACACTGTTTCTTAACATTTGTATGAGGACACCTCCTTCTAGAGATCCGAGTTTATTCGATATGAAATATTTTCTTAGGAATCATGCAATCATACATAAAGAACAACAATAAAACATTTTTCAAAGAAAAACTAAAAAAAAAAATTTCATGTCTATGGGGGCCATCTCTTTTAGTGTTCCGACCTGGACCAAAATAAAATATTTGATAAGAATCAACGTAAGTTAAACCAAATTTTAGATTTTAGCAAAACTAACAACATCAATAAAGAATTTTCATGCAATAACTGTAGTTTTCATGTAAATTTTTTAAACTTTAATAGCAATTATAATTCGCAGTTAGTTTAAACAAATTTTAAATGAAAAATATCACAGTCTGTTGAACAATATTTATGCATTAGGTTTTGGTGTATGCTGTAGGAAAGGCAAGGAGTTAAATAAATAAGTTCAACTAAAAATATTTTCAATTTGGTCAAGCTCCACTAAATTTCTTTCAGTGCATGCCAAACTATTGCTGCAAACAATCAAGCAGCGCAACAATTTACAATCGCAGCACTAAAGTCAAGACTAGAGACTATATAAATATGATACGAGTTGTATATTGTAAATACAAACATAAGCACGCTTCCGACTCCTGACAGTAACAGTTCAGGAGTTACAGAAGAAGAAGCAGAAGAAGCAAACCAGTAACCGCATTGCAAGCATATGCGCACAAATAAGATACAAATGTATTTCACTACATTTAACAGGCTACGAGAGACTAAAAACCGGCACACATTTCACTGTGCCAATATGTGCTGTGCTGTGCTGTGCTGCCTTGTGGAGCCGCTGTGTGCTGCAGTACGTAAGTAGTACGTAGTATCTATATGTACGCCCCATGCTCTCCCAGCGTGTTCCAGAATAATTCTTTTTTTCTCTATGCTTTGTCTGGTTTTTCATGCGCCCATTTGTGCTTTCATTACTACTTGACGGTCGGTCGGTCGGTCTGTCCGTCTGTCGTGCTGTATTTATGTACATATGTTGTATGTGACGCTCTTGTTGCGCCATTTGTTTTCAGTAGATTTTCGGTTGTCGATGCAACAAGTCGCATGCAACGCGTAGCAGCCTACCAAGCAGACAGTAAATGTGGAAAAGCGTTTTTCTCTTGTAGCAAGAAGAAAAGTTTGTGATTGAAAAAAATTGAAAAGAAAAAAAACTTAAACAACAAAAAAACGTGCTGAAAGAAAGTAGATACATTTGTATCTTTTTGACGCCGCTGCATGTAGCTACTGCATTGTGTGCATTTAAATTTCAATTGCATGTGGTAAATGCATTTACTTTTTTTTTTTTTTATACATTTTTTTAAACAATTTTACAATGCCAAACTTTTTCCACAGCGTTTCAGTAAAAGTATCTGCATGTAAATGTATCTGTGTATGTTTACGCAAAGTTCATTCAACTGCAACAAAGTGCTGTGCTTTAACGTCAACGCATCTACATTTGTTGTTCAAGTGTAGTAATTTGTTTATTTTTTTTTATTTTTTTATAAATAAAATGCAAACCGGTGTTCGAATTTAGATGATTGAGTTGGAAAAAAAAGTACATAAATTTGTAGATAGTATATACTTTGTTTGAGACTTGTTTTTTTTTTGTTTGCTTTTATCTATATAGCATTTAATTAGCAGTTTAGCTTGTATTCCTTCTTTTAAGATGCTGGCGTCAGCTATTTTTTCTACGAAATATGTACTTCTGAAATATTTAAAATATCTATTTCTAAAATATTTTTTCTAATTATTGTGCAAATAATTAAATTTGACTACCGGTCATTAGCAGACATTGGCTTTGTTCGAAGACGCATTAACACCTTCGAATCTATTTTTGCATTCAATTTTCCATTACATGTGAAATTTTCGAGCAATTATAATCAATGCATTGAACTGCAACAGCACAGTCCAAGTTCAAAATTCGCGCCTCACAGCGTCGTTGTTGTTAAATTAAATATTAAAAAATGTGATTTAACAAAGGAAATAAAATCAAATAAATATTTAAACAGTGTAAGTAAATTACAGCAAATAAATAAACAAAGAAAAAGAGAGACGTTGTGCTAAATTTTACTTCATAATAAGCTCTCTGTCTATATAATTTCATATAGCTTTGTATTATTTCGTTCTATTTGAGTGCTTCAAGTGCGCTACTTTCCTAGCTGACACAGTTTTCTTATCAAACACGAAAAATCGTAATGAAGTTGTACTAGCTTAGAATTTCAATACTGTTCACGTTGTTACCTTCAAATTGTTTCATTGTTCAATTTGAAATTTAAAGCTGAAAATTGGAGCATTCTAAACTGATATAGAGTACACCACGTATGCGTATCTCATCTCTATCCAATTAAATCAAATCAAATAAATTGTTATGCGCTTATTTTTCTGTCACAATAAGTTGAAACTGCCAAAACGCAATATTTCATTGGGCAGCTATTTGAGGGTAAGCATGAAATAAATACGCAATTTTTTACAGTGTTGTGACTTTCATGAGTGAAAAGCATATTTGAGATTAGATAAAGTGTTTAAAGATTTAAAGAAGTCGTTTACAGAAGCTTACTTAGTTTAAACAAATAAACACAATAAATAAACACAACGGTTTAGCTACCACGACTTGAAGTCACCACTACTCCAAAAATTGCTTAAAATGTAAAAAAAAAATACAGTTGAAATGCGTGGCATGTAGTCTAACAATACAAAGTGACGCCACTTCATGCATGCGCTGTCAAAATAGTTCCATTATATGAATTGTGTGAAAAGTTACTTATATTATGAGAGTGGCACCACTTTTTGTTTTTACTCAATAGCGTGGAGGGCATTTTAGAAACTACACCCAAACTTCTGTGGGTATTTCTAATAATGCATAGAACCGTAAATTGTCATTGGAACCCTGTATCTTTTTCAATAAGAACGCATTCTAAAATTAAATGAAAAATAATCAGCCAAAATTCTGAGCTAGAAATCTTTTTTTTTCTCTCTCTCAAAAAAAGTATCTACCCACATTTAAAAAAAAAAAAAAAATTCTGAAGAAAATGAAAAACTCAAGTACCCCAAATAAGACTTAAATTTGTTTGGGGGCTACGAGTCTGGCTTGATAAGTCAATGACTTTTTGAATAAAATGTATTTCTACTTCAACAAATAAGCATTTTATTTATCAAACTTCTTCTTCTTTTAGCTCGATACATTTAATTTTTTAACTCCTTCCAAGTAATAGGTTTTCTCAAGACCCTAAAAATAGCCGTTTGTTTAAGCGAAGACCTCTTCATTAGATTCAAATCTTTTTCTGCAAAGCCATTTCTTTAGGTTTTAAAATAGTAAATTGTTATAGCGATCTGGATCATTTGCTGGATGGGGTAGCAATTAGTAGCTTATTGTTCTTTGCCGTGGTGACTGCACCCGTGCATTGTGTTGTTCTTTGCCAAATGCGTTTGCTTCTACTACAAATGAGCATTGGCTATGACATTGTTGACCGACAAATCCACCTTGGCCTTCTTTGTCTTTATTGTTCTTTGGTGTTCCGAAGTGGTGTGATTGTTCCATGATTTGTCTGTAGTAAGAAAACAGTGCAAAAAATCGTTCGGATTGCGACTGAACATAGTCAAACATTTTGTCCAAGTAGTCACATGGTTACGCTTATGGTCGAGTGACACAAATCGCGTGGTCAGGTACAATGTGATGTAGCCGTTCAGTTAATATGTAACAGTCTCAGTCACTTAAAGCACTTTCATTATCCGATCATCCAAATTTATTCCATGAATGTTAACGACTAACGACGTAATATCAAGTTTTAAGCGACTTGAATGTTTGGCGTCACTTGTACTGGTACAGTCACGGAACTCAGTAAACCTCTTCTTATCCACTCAAATTTATGGCGCAGTCTCCATAATAAATATAAAGATTTTATTTGGTTTCGGCTTAATCAGCACTCGAAATCTTAATAAACAAAATGGCGCAGCTTGCCTACAATTTTACTCTAGTCTATGACTAGTACTCTAGTCAAAAGTAGATGACAGTTGACGGGAGCAGAGTTGCGTTTCAGGTTACTATGCGAAATAATCAAAAAGTCACTGACTTATTAAACCACCCTCGTATATTCTATCTCCGTATGGAATGTTTTATTGGGATTAGTGTTGCATACAACAAACTTGTCTTTCAAGCTGAACTACACCAAAACAAAATATTTTTCTTACAAAAACCCAGAAAACGGGACAAATTTTTATAAGAAGTACCCCTTCTTCTTGTCCGATATGGACATATATGAACTATTTTATTAGAATTGGAATAAGATGCACGAAATTTGGATTTATTCATTTGAATTGATGTTGATTTTAGATAAAATAATCAAAAAAAATAAATTTATTTATTTAAAAACTTAGAAAGCGTACTAAATCCTACATATCTGAAGAGGGAATAGAAGACTAAATATTGAATCTTCAAGACTTTATCTTTAATAGTCTGCAATATCCTGTTGTTTATAGATAGACAGCTGGACTTGTCCATGACCCCTTTCAGTGGTCGTCGGACTTGGACCATTACGGAGGAATATTTTATTAGAATTGACAAAAAATACATCAAACACGGCTTTTCTAGTAGAATGAATAACAAAAAAATACATAGTTTTCACACAAAAACCCGGAAAGAAGGAACAGATTTGTATGGGTGCTACGCTGTCCAGTGATCCGATCACAGCATATATAAATTATTTTATTAGGATTAACAGAAAATATATCAAATTTGGTGTTTTTAGCTAAATTATCAAAAACAATGAACATTTTTTCATACAAAAACTCGGAAAGTTCTTAGCGTGGCTACTTCTTAGGGAGAGGTTCATTGAATACAATTTGTCTGCAGTTAGAATAGAGAGTCTAAATATTCAAACTTGCAGTCTATAATTCTTATAATCTTACCTGAAAGCACACTTAAGTAGACTTTTTGCTGACATTTGTGGACTAAAAAGAAAAAAATTAAAACGAAAAATTAAATTTAAGAAATAAATTAAAAATAAAAAAAATGTTTTTACTAAAAAGTGTGGGTATAAGAAATTATATTCGTTTAGTGGGTGTTGTGGCTGTGACAACCAAGCATCTATATACGATATACATATAAAACAATGTATGTATATTTCTATGTTTGTGTGTTTGTATGTCATTTATAGATTACTACAGCTTTCATCTGATCCCCATGAAGCTATGCGAAGTTAATGAGTACACTCCCGCGCAGAATATAGGCATAGTAAAACTATCCTACGGAGGGGATGATATAAACCATTAACAAAATTCATCATATCTTCGCAATCATATGTGGTACAGGGATTATTAGCCCAAGTTTGAGCGAAATCGGTTCCATGGTTTTCGAGAAATTTTGACTACCGATTAAAAAAAAAAATAAAAATTTCTCGAAACATGCTAAATACTCGGTTCTGATCGAATGATTTTTTTCTATTAGAACTTATTTGAAATTTTGGTAAGAATCAAAGTTTTTTTTATACACATTTACCAATAATTGTTGATTCCTTTGCACAAATCCAAAGAAATCTTTTTGGTTTCTGAATTTCACCACTAGCTCTGGCTTAGTAACAATTTTCAAAATTTATTTATTCTAAAAAAAGAAAACAACATGGAAAGAAAAAGTGTTTTTTTTCTAAATTCATTAAAAGTCGAGTTGAGATAAGGTTCCTCCAAGTATAAAGATTATATGCCAGACATATATTAAAATAGTTTTAATCATACCCTTGTGATTTTTGAGCAATAAATAATATTAGTTGATAAACTCCAATCAAGGTCAAACCTAAAGAAATCAGCACACAACAGATGGTTCGAATTAAAACAAATTTGATAGCTTTGTAAGGGATCAGAACAACAACATAATCACTAATATATTGCTACTATATATGAACAGTCTACATTACAAATTGATAGGAAAGTTGTTTTGGAGAATTTTTATACATATTTAGAAAGGTAGAGCTCCCTGATAAATTAGTCGGAGAAACGCACATGACTAGAAAATAACGCGCTATGTAGAGCTAATCATGCTTTATTATAAAAAATACAAACCCAAATCTTATTATAAATTGAACAATATTAACAATACATGGACATATATAAAATTCTTTCCAACACTTTCTAAAAATAGAATTCCAACAACAATTCTAACTTCAAGCACATTGCTACATATTTATATAAATTATAAGCTCATTAGGCGACTATTTAAAAACATTAAAAAGCAATTTTTTCCCTAACAAAATTAACAAGTTACGTTGTAACTTGAAAAAGCGTGATTTATGACTTTCAACAAATCGGTTACCAAGAAATATTACATATGAAATGTTCGTCTCAGCTATTATAAATTATATTTCCTAGCACTAAAGTTCAATTGCTGTACGCTACAATGCTTTAAGCAGATACACTACACTCAATTGCGACATTCGTTGATAACCGCCGCACAACTTTTCTTATCGAAATGTCACAGCATCGAAGAAATTATAAGTCAAAACAAAAACAAACAAATAGGAATTAGATTTTAAGTCAATGAGTCAAAAAAAAAAAAAAAAGAGCATAGATCTGAAAAGAACCAACAACATATTTGAGATAATAAAATTCAATAATGCTATATAGAATAGGAACTTGCTTATAGAGTAACTTGTACTGCAATCATACTCAACTAAATGAATGAATATAGTCTTGTGTGTGTGATATATAAAATGATTATGTTGTATGAGTATGAGTGATATGCCAGCGACAGTGACTGACTGCCTCTATCAATCGATTATTTTGGAGCGTAAATGAATGAGCAAGGGAGAGACTATACAATTTAGTTGCCGGCAATTTAAATTGTTTAATGTATCTGTGAGTAAGTGTATCTACAAGAATTGATTCAAAATTTGTTGTATGTACTGCATTTTCTTAGTATAATTTGGTAAAAAAAAAACTCATCGCAGTGACAATATAAACGAAAATGTGAGACGCGTGCAACGGGCCACAAACGAGGAACAAAAAAAAAAAAAAATCACCAACAAATACAGAGAAAGAAATATTAATAAAACTAATAAAGTCGAGATTTTTTGGTTGAAAGAAGTTTTATTTTTGAGCAAAAAAATTCTGCAAAAGTACCGTTAGGTTAAATACTTCATTCTGTTCACCCACCAGTAGTAGACTTCAGCGATATCCAAATCGGTATTTCGACATAATTTGTCTCTCCCGATAACCACCTGTCGAGTACAAAAAATTATTCATAGTTCGGAACAAATGCCATATGAAAGAAATGCTTAGACCATAGATAATCCCTAGACAAATTCACTTGTCGAAAAACCTCCTTGGTAGCTTCTGATTTCGGCTTCGTTTGGCTATGAGCGAAAGTCTTATAGAGCTTTATAAGTCATAGAATGAACGCTGAAATCTATAAAAACCTTTTAGAAAGTACTTTACCACAATTCGAAGGATAATAGTCCTATTCATATTGCACAACCCACAAATACCAGTTTTGGAATATCCGGCATGCTGACCGTACGTAAATCCTATCCTACCTCTGGGCCATTCTATTTCATACAGTTTATGCCAATGAAGAACAGTTAAGAAGTCTAAAAAATTTAATGAAAGCCATTGTTCTAGTATGGACCAAATGCACATTAAATCGGTCCAAAATCTTATTAATTCTATGCTAGGATTTTTTTCAACTCATAGAAATTTGATACAGAATAAAAAATATATTCAAATATGACCACTCAAGATTTTGGTCAAGAACCAATTGAGCATTTATGGTGAAAGAACGGAACTTTATGTTTTATACGAAATAAATTCCCTAGCCATTAACTTGTCCCATTTTTCTGGCAGCATACAATTACGAAATGGCTTTTCAGAATATTCACGAATCGACCCAATTTTGAGTATGGTGATATGGTGCTGTTTTGAAAGACCACGTGTCAATGAACAAGTGAAAATCAGTTTGAGCAATGCCTGGTGAATAAGGCAGGTGGAGTAAAAATTCCCAACTAATCAAAATAGGTTTTGAGCAGTGCTACAATATGTGGACGAGCATTATGCTGCAGGAGAATACCTTTATCGTGTCTGGAGTAACACTGGACAACTTTTTAGTGGTTGTACGACTGCATTACTTTTGGAAGACAGTCTCAGTAATGGTGTCGTTTGGTTTGAACAACTCCTAATACACAACTCAAGCTGAACTTACCACAAAAACAATAAGAGTTTCTTTCCATGATTATTTTACTTAGCTTTAGATATTGAAGCATGGCCAGGTGGTCCTTATGATTGGTTCTTTTTTGTGTTATCATATTGGATCGTATTTCTTCATCACTATATGGTACTGAAACCTCCTTCATTTATGCCTAGTAAGCAGATCTTTAGAGTTTAACTGGTTCCATATGCTTGTTGCCATGCTTTGGAGATGAATATGACAATCACATTCCTCTTCTCGGTGTCAGTTCGATTGAAACCCAATCACCTAGATTTTGAATAATTTCCAATGACATGAAATTGCTTATTGAGACACTACTAATGTAAGTGCAGATCCCTTTTATGTTTGCCACAAATCTTGTATCAATAATACTTCGTACTCTTCGGGACTTCCTTTACGTTTTTTGTCTTTCATGTCAAACCCACAGATCTTAAAGTTGTGAAACCACTCAGAAGAGCTTCTTTCACTCAAAAAAGTCTCATCATTTACATCTAGAAACAATCGATGTGGCTTAGTGACAGTTTTCTTTAAATTACAGAAGTTAATTTAAAGTTCCAACAAATGATGTTTTTGCGGTTGACCAGTCGGCTTGACTACTGACTGGTCCACCGGTCTAGTCATATTTACATTGAAAGAGTCTCATGGGTGATTCATAACTGGTTCTCATAGTCTAGTCAGTGACTATACAGTGCTGATGCAGAGTCGAAAGATGAACAGCTTGACAAGCTCCCGAAAAAGAATTTTACACCTACATGCTGTTGATGTTACACTATTGCCGAACGATCTAGTCACGGACTGGTCACGACTGATGCACAGCCGACCCAGAATCAGTATCAAAAAAATCGAAAGGGCTCAGTTACATACATTTTGTGCAGTGTATATCAGTGTATAGCAACTTTTAAATCACATCTTGTACGTACTCAAGCGTTCGATTAATTGAAAACATTACTCGCTCATACGCTAGTGCACTCACTCTCTCCCCTATACAATAGCCACTCGCTCTCAATTAACGCACTCGTTCTAGTGCTTCTCAAATTTTCAAACGATCTCATCCAGCGCGCCGCTGCCTGTACGGCTGACTTTCTGACGGCGGAGCAGCAAAAAAAAAAAAGCAGCGCGCCGCGCAAATTTCCAATTCAAAGCGAAAGCAAGCGCAATGCGATTCGGATCGATCGTCGTACACTTGGCGCGTATAATTCTCAAAAAGTTTTTCAAATAAATGACAAAGTTTTCAAAAAAATATTATTAATTTTTTGATGGTGCTTGAAATATAAACAACGCACAAATCATAAACAAAATAAAAAGTTCTGAGAACGTGTGTATTTTCATTTTGGTGCTATACAATAAATTTAATCACTTGTGTAAGTGTTTCAAAACGTGACATTTTGCCCTCATTGGCCCGAAAACCAGGCTTGTGTGATTTATAAAAAAAAAAAAATAGAAATAAATTTATTTAGCTGAGTTCATTCGCACTTTTAACTACACTGACAAAAAAAAAACGAAATACATTCTACAAAAGCGTAATTTATTAAATGATTACAGAATAGCGCTCAAGATTTGTATTGTACAATAATTTTAGAGTGGCATAGAAATTTCTTTGATAAAAAAATAGCAAAAGGCTTTATTTACAAAAGCCAGATAAATATGAAAATAATAGAATTTCACAATGCGACATTGTCCACACAACACAATGGCGACGACCAAAGTACACACAATTAAACATTTTCAAAAATAAATAAATGAGAAAATAAAATAAATATAATGGAAAGAAAATATTGAAAATTACTGTAATGAGTGGGGGCGCGTTTCGCACGAAAACTGTAGAAATTATACACAATAAAAGTTGGGAAAGTTGTTTAAAGTTTTCCCAAGCGATCACCACTAATTGGTATGGAAATTATTAAATATTATAATTAAAGATTTCGAAAAAAAAAGTAAATTATACAAAATGTGCATTAAGCGTTCTAATTGAAAATAATAAAATGTTTTACCATGTGTAATCAACTAAGAATTAGTCACGATAGCATTTGAAATAAATTTAAATAATGTAAATATTTTATGGGGTCAACGATTTTAGCGGAGAAAATAAATGGAGTTTG
Source organism: Leucophenga maculata (assembly GCA_035044805.1). Classification (NCBI taxonomy): domain Eukaryota; kingdom Metazoa; phylum Arthropoda; class Insecta; order Diptera; family Drosophilidae; genus Leucophenga; species Leucophenga maculata. The sequence continues at coordinate 944,426 of JAWNNP010000005.1, read as the reverse complement.
GATAGCACAGATGTGGGTACTACATATATTTTCTGTCTGGCTGTGTGTGATAGCAAACTGAGGTACGTTGGCATATTTTTGGCTTAAGAACATAAAGTCATAAAGCCCTCATTCAATCACAACGCCCTCCAATGGGTTTTTGTATGAAAACCTTCTTTATTGAAGACAATAGAGACCGAACTTACAAACATATAGCAACAGGCATGTATACCTACTTTTTAGGGTAGCCTTCAACTTGATATTAGCTTAGAAGTCCGTATGGTGGTTTCATACTTTTTTCTTTTTAGTTGGGTTTAATGGCAAAAATCCTGTGTGACTAAATATCTCTTTTTATATTTATTCTCAAGATAATATACGAATCTCCGAGAGAGCCAAATTTCATGGATGCAGCAGATCATTCTTCGCTTTGAGAGTTTTTGCAGATGTTGCATTTTTCTGTGGTAGTTGTCATATCGAACTTAGGGATTATTACTTGTCGATATATAGGCTGATATATGGCTGTTCACCATCCAGCCAATATGTAGGCGTAAAATTTTCTATTAATGCTCTTGGCGAATGACAGTATTTTGTCAAAGATTTTTATTTATTATTCCCTGACTTCACAGGATTCCAATATGTGGCATACTCTGGAAGCATGTCTAGGTATGACTGTAGACAATGCTGAAGACCTTGAGCTGACGCTATAATGGAGTTCTCGTCTGAGTAGGCAACTCGAGTTTGTCAGCACTCTGCTCGTCAAGTAGAATTGGAACAGAGCATAAATATATAAAGTTTGTGCAGATGTATGGAACAAGAAGATTCTTAATCTTTGATTTTGATCTGCATCAAAAGTCGAGTCGATAGACATGTCCGTCCATTTGTCTGGCTGTCAATATAAACAACGAAAACCTTGAGATTATAAGAGATAGAACTTTCAAGTTTTGGATATTTAGATTATACTATTTCTTCTTTAGATAAGGATGGGTTCAGACGAATCTTATTTCAATTCTAATAAAATATTTCATGTAGATCCATATGGTAACAATAGCCTCTATTCAATTTTGTTTTGCATGGGAGCTACCCCTAAGTTGAAGTAAAATACATATCACACGCAACATATTTTTATGAAACGACGATTATATACCATTTTGTGATCCAAAGAAAAGAAAATACGCTGGATTTATCAAAATGGTATGCTAACCATTAAGAAAATGTTATCTACGCAAGTGGAAAGAAAAATTGATTATATTCAGATTGTTTCCGGATAGTAGAACATACGATGGCTTATAGTTGATTAAATAACCGATAAGCTATCTGGTTATTGGAGATTAAGCGCTTTATGGTATCTGACGTTACTTTTTGGCTGTTCTAAGTTTCGTAATAAAATTAAATGAATTATGTGAACAAAATATGTTCAAAGTGTTCAGGATGATTTGTCCCTACGAGCTCCAATTCCTCATGGTATTGTATACCGCAAATATTTCTATCTGGGATAGTTCTATTTTATATATAATATTTTAAAATTCTCTAAATTAAAGATTAAAGCTGTTTAATCTATTCTAACTTTTGGAGACCAGATAATCTCGATTCAAAGCGAGACATCCTTCATTTCCATTTAAAAAAATATTTTATGATGCAAGGTCTCTGAAACCCAGTATCATCAATTGGTCAGATTAAGAAAGCAGGCCTACAGCCGTCGTCATTTAGCAACTGCGGCTCTACAGTAATGGGGAAATTTTACTATTAAAGAGTCTACGGCTGCTAGACAAAGATCAGACGGATCATCAAGAATCCGAACTATTTCTTTTACATCTGTAAATCTGTGAATATGACATTCCGAACAATCGCAGAAGCATATATGATGATATTAAGAAACTTTACAAATGGTGCTTCAATATGGATATTTGAAACCAAGATTCTAAGAACGTTTGATAGATAGATGAACGTCAATGTCAGGGCAAATGAAATGCATCAGAAATTAAACAATTTGGCTAGGGACTTAGGGCTAACGTAGGATGGCTTCATGGGTAAAAAGCAGAAACATTTCTACAAATAAGTAAATAGGAATGAATTTAGAAACAATTTTACTCACCAAGAAGATACTTCTTTTAAAGAAATAAATGGATTAATGATTGAACTGAATCCAAGTTCTTATAAAAGGAATGAATGGAGGCTGTTTATTGATTCGTTAAAAAAAAGTTAAATGGCTGTGATTCTCCATAACACAAACAATCAAGGGCGTATCCAGGGGGGTCAGAGGGGTGGGCCTTGGCCCCCCCTAATTTTTGAAAAGTTCGTTAAAAAAATGTATTTTACTACATATTTCGAACTATTGACTAAAAATTAAAGCGGACAGCAGTACCACCCCCCCCCCCCTTCCCCGAAAGCTGGATACGCTCTTGCAAACAAATATGATTCAATACTTGTAGCAATTAAAGAAGAATATAAAAAAAATTAGGTGAAATACTTATAACATCAAAAATTATAATCTTAACTGGCAAATTTTTAGGGACTTAAGAATTATAAATATTATGTTGATACAGCAAACTGGTTTGACGAAGATGCCATGGTTCTTAAATGAAAATGGTCTAATTGAAAGTCATTTGAACCAGGGAAAAAGAATGTAGATAAAATTTTATCTTTAATTCGTGTTTTTGAGCAGTTTTTTGAGGTTATCTCAAAAACTTCAACCAATCAGTTATTTCGGACTAGGATTCAGATCGAAAAATTACATGAGAAAAGTATCTTGGCCATGGTACTTTTTGTTTTACGTGGCTGTGTAATCTTTCGAATATTAGAATTACATCAGTTATTGCAAAAATGATAATAAACAACAAAATAATCAATTTAAAATTTGTTAACAATTAAATAATAAAAATATAATTAAATAACCAGTCACAAATTAGAAACATTAATCATTGCAGCTAAATTAATACAAATATGAAATTCAACTCGTTTCGCAGTAATTTGTAAATTGTCTCGTTTTTTAAATATAAATTATTTTTTTTCGTTTGTTTATAATAATATTAATTTTGCAAAATATATGCAAATAAATCTGTGCTTTGTGCGTTTTACAAATTCTTTATTTAAAATATTTCTGCGTCTTTATTTTGCAGTGACTGCTACAAGCAAAATCTTAGAAAACTCAACAATAACATACAAGATTAATCGTGTAAAAAAAATCAAATTAAAAGTTAATTTAATTAATGCAGCTAATTGGAGAGCAACGACACAGCAAACTCATTCATTTCAAAAATTTAACCGCTTCTTAGTATGGTAATTAAAATAAATTACCTCTAGCCGAGTTACAAGTTCGCAACGTACAAACTCTCGGTACTTAAATTAAAAAGCTAGTTAATATTAGTATAATATAAATAATTATAGTTCTAAACAAATCATTCAATAGACTGTGATGTGAGGTGCGGTGAACTATAGATTTGCAAATGAAAGCAAACACTTGCTGTCATTCTGTAGCAGTTTGTTACCCTAGTGTTTTACTATTTCTGATTACTAATTGGTCTGTCATTCAATTATAACAATCTATTCATATTTTAAGTACTATACACATACGATACAATAGGGCAGTTCGCACTTTATTCATCAGCTATTGCACATAGTTGGAAAGTGGCAGGCACACGTGTGTGTTTGTGTACCCTAAATGGCATTAAACAAGTAATTAAGTTCAATTACGTTAAATCTGGTTCTTAAAAATGGCACTTATTGTACCGTAGAACATTTTAATTATATTTTTAATCTACATATAGGGTGATTTCTACGTTTATTACTGATCTTATTTATTTATAAATGTCAATATTTAAACGGGGATAATTATTTGCAAATTAAATAAACTTTTTTGCTACGCAAATAATTACACATTGCAATGTTTTAATAGAGTGAGTCAAAGTAACAGACTAGGAAATTGTATTCATGTTTGCTGTGGAGTGGATTTATGGAACATTTTGTTCATTAATATTTAAAACAGTATTCAGCTTAGCCTAAGCAGACACTTCTGAGGTTATAGGTCGATGGAAACAAGACTACATCTTACTTTTGTCAGAAACGTCACTATAACTGGACATAGAATGGTTTAATAATGTTCCGGCCAAGCATCGAAATGATGCATATATTGGGTCGGAACTTTAATATTAAATGGACCGACAAAATATTCTATCATATCGAATAGTCAGATGGATTTAATTAAACGCATTCCATGAAGCATAAGTCATTCTAGAAGAAATTGGCGTACGAAATAGAGTCTATCTGCTGTTGGTATCGGGACACCGCAATATTCTATTAACGTAGTAAAATTTTATTAAATAGCTTGTCATCAAGATTATTCCTCATATAAACATATAATCAAATAGACCGAGATCTGAAGACTGCTAAGGATGCGGAAGCAATTGAAAGGATATTCGAAGTTTGAGTTGATGCACTGTTGTGAACATATCTTATTTATGTCATTGTTTAATCTCACCAATAAAGCTGAGCCATATTGCCTATTATCGATGGATAAACCCAAAAGTTTGGGATTATATGATGCAATATAAATTAGAGATTTATTGATCTAGAAAAATGTATTATTTTCTGAATGGGATTTTAGGGACTTACAATATTAAGTAAATCTTTAAACCAATTGAATTAATATCAATATTTAAAAAATTAATTGAAAAATATAAATCATCTGCATTTTTGGTATAAATATCAAAAATCACCATATTTTTTATTTTTTTTTTTATTTTTCAAGATGCACACCAAAGCGATTACATTGCTCTTCAAATCGTTCGAGTTCCAATGCATAAACTTGGCCAACGAAGCAATAATGAGGCGTGATATTGAGTTTGTGTTTTGCAATTTTACATGCAGTATAAAGAAAATACATTTGAAATTCATTCGAGACTAAGTCAATCCAATGAAACTTAATTTATTAATTCAAAATAACATATGAGAGAGCTTAGAGAATACAGTTTTTTTAACAAGTAAGAAACTTCATAGAACAGCCAACACATTTGGCAAACTTAAATCAAATCAAATTCTTATCTCGAATTATTATTTAAAGTCAAAAATTTTTTAGCTCATTGGCTGTTTACACTTATTACTAATATTTAGTATACATTTCAATACAAAGGTTATCAATGTAAAGCATTAATTAAATTATTTGTAATACACAGCTAGTCTGTCTAAACAGCGAAATATATTATTTATAAAGTTATCATTGAATTGTGTAACTAGAAAAAAAAGAGCTAATGACAATTCCTTATATGTATAAGATATAATTAGCCAAAGCATATATCTTTAATCTGCATTGTAAGCTGCTACAAGAATCTCAAAGCTGTTCATGTGCAAAAGTTCTAATTAAAGATCTGAGTTACAATCGAATATCTGCTTTAAAATAAAAAAAAAAACACTATTGTTCTATTTAAAATATTAAAAATGCGTGCCCCACGTTGGGTGCCAATTAACTTTTTTCTTCATAATAAAATAAAACAAAGTTTCAAGTAGTTTCGATAAAAAGAATTTGTTTTAAAATATAAGTTTATTTGCAAATAAAAATTTATTTTTAATGTGTCCTACGTTGAGCGCTAATTTACATTTTTTTTGGTCGAACTATTTTGTTGAGCCTTAGTCTTTTTATTTTATATAAAAGGAAAAGCTACTTAGCGCCCAACGTGGGGCATATTGAAAATAAATTTTTATTTTAAAACAAAAAACGCGTTTTGCGTAAATAAAAAAACAAATTTTTATAAAATATTTTTAAAAAGATATACGTCGCATGGCTTTGCATTATGATAGGAATTAGGAGAGAGAAGAGTAATTTACAAATTTTTTTTTAAACAAATAATTATTACTTATATTCATATGTAAAGCAGTTAAGGTACATTTAATGCTGCTCCACTTATAATAAATTGCACAATTTGTTGTAATCCTTTTCAGTTTGGAGATCTAGTAATGCATTGTAGTGTCCATTCAGTTTTGATTTAATATTTTTTTTTTTTATTACCATTGATTAATTATATTAGAGTTAAAATAAAAACTTAAATATTTAATATTTAATGCACCCTTTTTAAAATCTCAAAACACTTCCGCGAGCTACACACTTTGAAAATTTTTTCACTTGGCTCTAGCCGTGTGCACATTCTGAACATATTTGCTTTGCGGAAATTTTTTGCATACTCTCGATGCTCTTTTTTTAAGTTCAATGTCGTTGGTATGAGATCTCATATTTAAACAAACTAAATATGAGCATTAATCAAAAGTTAGTATCTACTTTTCTTAATTTTTTACACTGCAATGTCTACCCATCCGATTTCGTATGGCTTTTATGACTGCTAAATATTTACAAGTTTAGCCAAAAAAAATGGATGTAGCTTTTTGTCAGAAAAAAAAATATAAAAGAAAGATGGTCGACAGACCAGACAAGATTCTTTGGATTTCTGGGTCGCTGAATATGGATCCCAGGTGAGAATATTGTATTAAACTTTTCTTTCATCTGTAAGGAGGATACTATTTCCCTCATCAAAGTAGTATGGTCTCCGTAGAGAACCAAATAGTAAGAGCTTATTAGAAAAAAACAAATTCGAATAAAGCGACCTAAAACCCATAATACTTGAGTACTTAGGGTTTTGGGAATAATTCATTGTTTTGGATTGTTACGAAGGTACCATTATACCGCACCGGAAAGTATTTGATCCAATAGATCAAAAGAGTTAATTTATATGCGTAAATATTATTGTTCGGTGAACCCGAATTTACTTGTCTGATGTTACAAAAAATTTGAAGCTCTTGGCGCAGTTCCAACCATGAACTTGCCTGCTGCGAGCCAAAATCCAAAGATATGTTGGTCCGTCAGACAACATACTTTTAGTTTTTATGCAACTGAAGATAATGAAGTTATAAAGCGAAGAATTAAAATAATGTTTTAACTTTTCTCCAGGGAGATACTTAACCTGAATTATATACTAATTTATAAAGACTTTATGCTTATATTACTAAATAATAATGAACACCATCAATTCGGGCATTAAAAAGACAGCCAGCTGCGATTTTCATTTAGTTTCTATTAATTCAGCTGCACTGCAATTTGTAGCACTATGCTCCATGCTATTGTTGTTCTCCAGCAACAATTCAGTGTATTATGTCTCATTTGACTGCATAATTTGCTCCACCACTTCCACACTTTCAACACGTTCTGTTTGCAAATAATAGACACCATTTTGATGTTGGCGATATAAGAAACGTTTATGACCGGCGGGCAATTCGAAGCCATGTTTTTTGATAAGATGTGCCGATAGGGTTTTGCCTGATTTTAGAAGTTTGTCACAGCAGTGACAGGCATAAATGATCGGACAGTTGATATGTATCTCGAGAATGTGCTGCGGAAACAAAAAAGAAAAAAAAAACAATTTATTAATTTAAAAATATTTTAAATACTACTACGAAACGTCTTACCCGTCGCATTTGTGCCATATTGCGTACCGCGAACTGACAATCCTCATTTGGGCAGCGAAAATCAGCATTGCTGCCATGTACTAACTGCGCATGCTTGTCGAGATCAGATTTACGCACACAACGTGTATTACATTGGTCGCAAGCAAATGGTTTATCCTTTAGATGGCAATAGCGTATATGCGTGGCCAGCGCGCTTTCCGTGTTGCAGCTCATATCGCACATGGTGCATTTGTTGCGATTGATGTGCTTCACTGTATGCCGGCGCAGTAGTTTCTCGGTAGCGAAAAATTTACCACACTGTACGCATTCATATTCGTATGTATTATTCTCCAGCTGGCGACGCAGATGGTCAAAGAGTGTTGTCTTGTTGGTAAATAGACTGCCGCAATGATAACATGCCGCAAACTTCTTGTTCGCATGTGTGCGTACATGTTCCATTAGACGACATTTGTTATCGAACATTTTGTTGCAAAGTTCCCAATTGCACTGTGTTCTGCTGCCTTTGGTATCAGGTGTACGCTGTACTATAAACTCGAAGTCGGCATGTTGCACAATGTGATTTTGAAATTCAATAATGGAGCAATAGGAAGCTTCGCAGTCTGCCCACTGGCACAGAAAGTTAGACTTCAGCTGTGGCACAATATGACCATTGCGTATTGGGCAATAACATTTGGGTATATCTGGATGTGTATCACACACGTGCATACCCTGCATTAGCAAAACAGTGTAGTAAGCATGATAATAGGCGTGTCGCTGTAGTTCGGCTGCACTAAACGTTCTAAAGTTGCAACTAAGCCATGCGCACTTGTAAGCTGCTGTCGTTTCGTGCTGTGCATCATTCAGATATGTCTCCAAATGATGCGTTATGTGTTCATTCAACACCAAATCACCATGTAACACTTCTTTGCAATTGTTCCAGCCGCAGTGTAGCTTCAGCAGTGGATTATTTTTTTTACTTGGTAGTTCCATGTTTAGGGTGTTCACTTGATTAAGTTTACTTTAAAAGTGTCTACTAGATGTCTCCTTAAAAATTGTTTAGCACATTAAAATAGTATTCAGCAAAATATCCTTAATCTAAAAACAAAGAATTTTACTTCAATCAAACAACCTAAAAGTTGGCGTGTGGAACGTTATGAAGTCTATTTATGGATTAGATGAATTAGAGTTAGTATTTTAATAATGATAATTATTTTTTAATTAATAGAAATGTTAGACACGATTTTCACTTGAACAGTTCAAAGTTCTTATTTTACATCAAATTGACACATTTGATCGTCTGATCACGTAAGAAATTCAATTCATTTTGTCTTTACAATGAATGGATGTCTTTACTAACGAAGTTGTATGACATGAAGATCGGTGCTCGCAGAACTTAAGGCTTCCTCAATGTCGAAGCAGTGTATGTTGAGAAATTTCACCGTTGATGAAAATTCGTAACAATCCGTAATATTATTTCTTTAGCCAAATATGAGCTGCAACGCTGAAGATGACTTTTCGTTCTAACTCAGGATTTGCTTCAAACTTTTGCACAGCACAATTAGAGAAGTTTCGGCGTTTAAAAATGATAAAGAATCAGTTCCTTACTCAATCTAATCTTGTAAGAGTATAAATTTTCCACAATGTGATTTAGAGTTTCCCAAATACTGTGAACCCGATGGCAAATTTCAAACCGATGTGTTTCCTCGCTGACCCAGGAAGATTCAAAAATGAATATGTTGACTCGAATTCATCCAATATAACGTGTCTGGGTGAAAGATTATTATGACCGAAAATTCAAATATGTGCTCCTAAAGTTGCGACTAATTTCCAAACGTTGTTCCTTCGGGAACTTCACCATTATCAACTTGTGGACCTTCACTTAAAAGGGTTCCGAAACTAGAAAGTTTGATATGTGGATGAAAAAGTGGTATATATATATGAAATCTCTTTCTACTGTGTTAAAAAGCTGCCCCGTTCAGTTTAAGAAATAATATTGTGATGGAGTAAACAAGCAGACAGACAGAGAGTACTATAAGAGTTTTAAAAACACCTTGAACGGGACTTCGGAGTGGCTCGGAAAAAAATTATTTGGAAGGCCCCAATATCTGTAGATAGTATTTACATGGCCTTCTCAAAAATACACATCAACAGGCCTATTGCATAATAGAGTTGGAGTTATATTTCAACACAATGAATGGTTTGTCTTACAATGGTACATGGATACCATACTTTCCATACTTTCATAACATTTTTATTACCTCAGCCATGGATTTATTTCCAAAAGAATAGTATAAAGTGCAATTTTTTAGCGTTTTTTTTTTCAAAAGTATCTTCCCAGTAAATAAATTACCATAAAATTATAAATTTAAGCAAAGTAAACTTTTTAAACCTAAAATTCAAAGTGCATAAAACGAAGATAAGTGCTGAAAATTATTATTATTTAGCAAAAGCATGTACGTGAAGTATTATATATATGTTCCGTGCTAATTTGCCTTTATCCAGTTGCATGCAATTCGCACGCAAAACGCCCTAAACGTGCTTAAATCACAGATTGTGAGAAGAAATTCGTACAGAATTCTATGTAATATAAACTGATTTACAACTTTTCCCGGAAGTAGTACATCACTATAATTTAATGATGACATTGTTGTTTTCTTTTTTTCAGACAGTTAATCAATGTGGCTGAGTCAAACACGTACATTCGATCAATCGATCGAGTAGAGAACGACGACATCAAAAAATAATGCAGTGAAGCGTTAAATTGCGCTTTAAAATCTTTAAAAAAAAAAGTTTAACTAGATAACTGAAAAAACAAAACGTTTAACCAAAGATGCAGTCCAGCACCATAACAACGAACAGCGCTGCTGGCCAACATTGCACCACAATTGCAGCAACAACGGATCATAAATCCTTTAATAGCTACAATTCGCAGAGTGCCAGTTCACTGAACTACAGCAGCGATATCAATGCAATCAGCGTGGAATTGCCTGAGCACTCCGATGATTATATTTCGATTAGTGGACTCAAATATCTGCCGTCATGGCCGGCGATTAATTTGGAGTTTCGCGATCTAACGTATGAGGTGCCGCAAATGGGAAATGGTGAGTGAAAATATACAGATTGATTATATGGAAATACTTAGAAAATAAAATACAATTAGCAGCAATTAAAATTATATTATTTTCTACAAAGTTCAATTCTTAAATCGCTACGACAGACAGATGACTAACAAAATATTATATTAGATTAATCACTAGCTAGCTAGGTGCGGTAGTTTAATATAAATAATTGATTAGTTGCAGTTCTAAAACTAGATTCTAGTTGTAAGCAATTAAAATTGTTTGTTGAACTTAATTCTTTTTTAAAAAAAAAGTAATTACCGAAACTACGCTGTGACGGGTGTTACTTCACTAATGACATAGGCTGAAAAAAACAAAAAACAAAACATTGTAAAGTTATAAAATTTATGTTTGCTCATTTATTAAAAAAAAAAAACCAACAAAACTCTGTGACAGACAATGTTTGAATGGCTTTGGTGCAGAGTTATAGAATTTATGGCAATTTATAAAAACTTTTTGTTAAACTTTTATACACTCCATTTTTTATTTGAACCTTACAGCAACCGCTCCGAAGCAAATACTACGCAAAGTCAATGGCGAATTTCGTTCACACGAGCTGACCGCCATAATGGGTCCTTCAGGTGCGGGCAAGACTACGCTACTCAATATGTTAGCTGGTTTTGGGTAAGTTCTGTTAAAAATTTGCTACTATTAAAATTTACTTAAAGGCATTTTCTATATTTCTAACAGCACACAAAAGACTTCTGGTGAAATTTTGGTTAATAATAATCCACGTGATATGCGCATTTTTCGTAAAATGTCGCGTTATATTATGCAAACAGATGTTTTGGATCTACAGTTTACCGTGCGGGAGACTATGTTACTGGCAGCACATCTTAAGCTGGGCAATGATCTAAGTTTGGCGCAGAAATTGGAAGTAGTAAGTATCTACATATAATTGATTGATGAATGATTAGTTAGCTAGACAGATAGTTCATCTTTCAAGTTCAAAGTACCTTATAATTGCAAAGTTTTGCGTAGTTTATTGAAGATTAATGGGTAGGAGGTGCTCTGTAAATTTACATACAATAAAATTATATGTATTTGCCTCTCCTACTAATTTTTTTATACTCTGCTTGCTTTATGCTAAATTATTTATCTAAAATATACTATTAAAACTTATTCAAAACTAATTGATCCAACCGACTTTCGCCACGTTCTCAGAGTTTTTATATTGAATCATTTCCTCTCAACACAAAATTCGCTAAAAAATTAATGTTATGAATTTTAGCTGATTTAAACCCTCCTTTTCTTTATATTGAGAAATATATACAACTTTTGTGAAGAAAGATTGAATAGCTACGGTGACATTTTTTTCGACAGATGAAGAACTGATCACCCACCATTGTGATGGATGTTTTTATTTAGTTTGTGCAAATGTATGTAACATGCAAAAGGCAGACCTCTAAAATATATGTCTATATACTTGGTCAGTATCGAAAGTCAAGTCGATATAGACATGTCCGTCTGTCTGGATGTCCGTATAAATATTGAGAGTTTGGAGTCTAAAATAGATAGAATTTTGAAATTCGGATATTTAGATTCTCCTATTCATTCTTCAGATCACTTGTATTCAATGTATGCGCTCACCTTCTCCCTAAGGAAAGCTTGGCACTTAGCATGCAAAGCTCATTCAGAGTTTTTTGTATGAAAAAAATGTATTGATATTGGTAGGTAAATTGGCTAGAAATGACATATATGGTCTACTTTATGATAATTCTTATAAAATACAATATTTTATTAAGGTTTGCTCCTTATGCAAATCCGTTGTAGCTTATAAGATTTTTGTATTAAAAATATCGAATTTGGCGAATTTTGTGTCAATCTTAACACAATATTTGAATAGGGTCCAAATCGAACCACTAAAAATGGTGGCCTTTACAATAGGCTAAACCAACAACAATATATAATAAAGTATTTAAAAGAAAGAGCCTTCAAATTCGTATATTTATTGTCCACTATTCCTTCGTCAGATAGTACGCATAAAAACCTGGACCTCCATGTAGAGTCTTTAATTAAAAAAGTTGCTGTTTTTTTCAGCTATTTTATTTTAAATTGCCAAATTGTGTATATGTTACTTTAAATCTAATGAAATATACCATATTGGTCTATATCGGACTGCTAAAAGTTGTAGCCCCCATAGAAATCTGCTTTCCCTACAGGGTTTTGCAAGAAAATTATTTTGTTGTTGTTAAGTTAAGCTTGAAACAACAAATGGGGTATATTTTATTAATTAAAATAAAATATCCTACACGGATCTAGAAAGCACCATATCTCCTATACAAATTTAAGATTTAATATTTTTTTTCGGTTTTAGTTAAGAACCCGTCTATAGTCTGCTAGCTGTCTCATTACAAATTTTTACTATTTTTACTGTTTCCATTAAGAGCGGAAAGATAAACTTGAATAGAACCAGTTTTGTGTTAGATTTCAATGAATTTTTTGGACATCGTTAAAATAGATGCTTTGGCTTCACTTCAGACCACACATCTAGGAGATCCTATTTGCTTGATCATTCAATTTGTGCCAAACCAAATTGGTTATCATAGATCACAGTTTTTGGTAGAAGTACGTGCCGACAATGTCGCCTACTCACAAACCACACCAAACAGTGACTTTCTGCAAATGCAATGTCATTTGGAGGACTTCGTGTGAATCAATATCGTTCTAAATCCATAAAAAAATTTTTATGGCAAGGTTATTTCTCTTTAGATGCAGCATTAACAACATTACCATCCCTATTTGGACATCTTTCTAGTTACGTGGGACGTCCAAAAAAATTTGCATATCACAAAAGTGCATCAGTGAGAATTTTTTGCCTCAACGTTGGCATTATTTTGTGGTATTTGGGTATTTCTCCTAAACACAACGAACCCCAACGGCCCTTGTTAATATGAAAACTCACTTTTAGTGTTCGTTTGTTTTAAATAGATCGATGAAAAATCTTTCCTGTGAGCGCTGTCATTAGGTTCCTTTTTGCGAAAATTTTCAGCAGATGTAGAACTGATGTTCCACCGCTGAGATGGCTGTCTTTTTGTTCAAGAATTGTATTGAGCTACCCTGACTTCATCTACAGCCGCAATCGAGCTCATAAAATCTTTACCCTCCTATTGAAATTTTTCATGGAATGGAATAACTTTGTGAAACTCTGTTAATTATTTTAGGATATATCATGCTCACAATTTTGTGTAAATGACATCTGGAGAGTTGTGAAAATATTGCAGAAATTTCATATACATTAACCGAAGATCGAACTATATCTCGATTACACCAATTCATCATCCATAATTGAAGGCTAAACTTCTATCATTGTCGTAAACATTTCTGCTACCTTTATTAATCTCAAAAAAATGAGTCTTCGGTTCGTACTATTTTAACCAGTTGCCTCTCCATTTTTGTTCACTCTTTAGTAAAGTTGTTTGAAATTAAGATATTAATTATTCTTCCAAACAGATTGACGAAATACTTAGCATGCTGCGTCTAAAAAAAGCGGAGAATACAAAAGCTTTACGTCTATCAGGTGGAGAACGCAAGCGGCTCTGTGTAGCGCTAGAATTGGTGAACAATCCGCCGGTAGTATTTCTAGACGAGCCAACAACGTAAGTTCTTATTACATTTATCTCATTTTACTCCAATTTTACATTTACTATTGAATTTTTACACCAATCCACAGCGGCTTAGATGATCTGTCCAGCTCACAATGTGTCTCCTTACTACGTCGCATTGCGCATGCGGGACGCACCATTATTTGTTCTATACACACACCCTCTGCAAAGATTTTCGAAATGTTTGATAAGGTCTATGTACTGGCTGAAGGAGAATGCATATATCAGGGGAGTGGCAGCAACATTGTGCCCTATATGCAACAAATGGGTTTGAACTGTCCGTTAACGTATAATCCGGCAGATTTTAGTAAGTTATTTAAATTTTAATTATTGAACAAAATTAAATTTTCTCATTCACTATTTTGCAGTCATTGAGGTTGCCTGTCGCGAATATGGTGATACTTTTCACGAACAAATGGTTGCAACAGTTGCCAATGGCAAAGTAGCACGCTGGACAGCCGATGAGCAACACTTAAGAGCGGGCACACATTCGTTAACACACAAATCGGATACCACATCTGGTGCTTCATCGTACGACGAACTGGAACAATTCGATGAGGAAATCAATCCGAAGCTGTTGAAGTCAAAATCTAGCTGGTGGATGCAGTATAAATTGCTGCTGGCACGTATGCTGCTGCAAATGTGGCGTGATAAGGTAAAAAGTTGCACGTTAAAGATGATTTCTCAAGTCTCTTAAAAATGATATTTCATTTCAGTCCTATATAAAACTTAAGTTCTATATGAACATTATACTTGCGCTGATTGTTGGTGGCATTTATGTCGGTGTGGGCAATGATGCCACAAAGGCGCTGTTTAACTTTGGCTTTGTCTTTACCATAGTCATTGCCTATTTATATCTGCCAATGATGCCGGTACTGTTGCAATGTAAGTGTTGCTCTATGTAATTTTAATAAATAGGTGATCCATTTTTATTATGCACAACTTACAGTTCCAACGGAAATGAAACTGCTCAAACGCGAATACTTTAATCAATGGTATCGCCTGAGTTCCTACTATGCTGCTATGCTCTCTGCCAAATTGCCTTTGATGTTTGTGCTGGCAGTCATCTATCTGACCATGGTGTACTTAATGTCCAGTCAACCGCTGGAATGGTTTCGTTTTGCTATGCTCTTCGTTGTGGCCTTTCTCACTGCTATGATATCGGATAGTTTGGGTTTGCTTATATCAAGTCGGCTTAGTTTAGTGGTGAGTTATATTTTTTTTTTAAAAGTAATTTATGTTTCAATTCAATCATTCTAAATTTTTTATAGAACGCCATGTTTCTGGGCCCCGTCATCGCTGTACCCTGCATACTGCTCTCCTGTTATGGCATCGGCTATGGCGAGGCCACTTATATCTCACCGATTTTACGTTTTTTCATGTCACTCAGCTATCTGCGACATGCGCTGGAGGCACTCATAGCTTCACTCTACTATTATGGACGTGCCGATACCATTTGTCCGGATACGGAAATCTTTTGCATGTTTAAGAAATCACAATTTCTACTCATGATACTCGGTTTTGAGAATCTTAATTATACACAGGCAGTCATCAGTCTTATTGGTTTCTATATAGTTTTCACCGTTGCCGCCTATATTATGATAAGGAATCGTCTTAAGTTTAGTGCTACCAAAAATGCTTTGGTGGAATTCGTTTTTCATTTGTTAACGAAACATTTTAACTTTACTTCGTACAATTATTAATGCTAGAAGCGTGTGTACGCCGTATCGAATATGAATATGTACAAAGTATTTGTGTAACGAATTTAGTAATGGAAATGTGAGTAGGATCTTGAATGTAATGTATGCCATCTAATGTACATAGTTATTATAGCAGCAGTGCTTGTGATTATTGATATATGATATAGTTAAAGTTGTGTAAGTTTGATATATATATTATCTTTATATATAAATGTATATAATTGGGCAGTGATATTAGTTTAGTTCATATACAAAATATTTTTGCAAGGATTACTTTTATGCAATATACTTATTGAATTAATTTGTAATTGGATTTTATAAAATGTTTGGATATATGCAGGGTGGTTTGTGGATCAGTCCTCGCCAAACTTCATACATCAGCTGATGTGCTTGATGTAATAACATCATGCTCTTTGGTGGTACTAATCAAACTGTAATTTTAACCCTGGATATTAGGTCATATGACCCAATAATAAAAGTTCTTTTTACTTCAATGCATTCCCTCTACCTAAACAATCGTGTTGGAGGTGCATTATTCGCTTTAAAAGTGCTGATTTAAGCTCAAAGACAAGGAAAGCCAGATCAACCAAAATGGTTGAAGACTAAGAATTGGAATCATTGGGCTATGTGAACCAAACTTAACTTTACGATTTAGGAGTTGTCAGACAGTCAGTAAACAGTCTATTACGACAAGTTATAGGTTTTGCTTGGCCACCCAATAATATCCTTCGCTAAATCAAAGATTCGTGGCATGAAGCGTATGCTTTCTATTTGGTGAAACTAGACGGCCGGTCATACTTTGAAACTCTGAAATGGGAAATCATACCGCACACACCGTATTTTCCAGACATCGCCCCTTCCGACTACTACTTTCGGTCGATGACATGTAGTCTATCCTATCTAGCAGGAGTTCAGATCATATAAACAATGCAAAAAATTGGTCGATGATTTAATTATCTCAAAAGACTAGTCATTCTTCCGAGCTGGTATCCGATCGGAAAAAGTTTAAGCTAGCAATGGACTTTACTTTGAATAATATAATTGTAAACATTTTTAAATTTAAAATTAATTGGAATAATTCGAAAAATTAAACAAAAAAAACTTTGAAACTAAAACAACCTTTGGCTATGTTACTTCTATCGTTTGAAGCTTTAGACGGTATTAACAGAATATATGGGAACAACAAAAGTGTATAATGTATTTTAAGCCTTAAAGGCTGAACCTAGTACATCAAAGAATTATCCTCAGACATTCGAGAAGATTCAAAAGAAGTCGATCGAGCACGGCAACATCATTTTCGATATCAGTGAAGATTCAAAACGAAGGCAATCGAACATTGAAAAATACCACAAAATTTTCGTTGGGCAGTTTGAACGCATCAGTGAAGATTCAAAGAGAGCTTACTATACTGCTATATGCCTGGAATTTGGGCGAATTTCTTAAGTCACCGTGCGCCCAGTGAACTTACTGGTTAATATTGTCAAAGCAGCGCTAAGAGAGTACCAGAGGTCCATTATGCCTTAATCTGGCAAACCTCCCATCGAAGCAACGTAGTATCGACCTATTTTGTTATTGCTAAGACAGTCGCTGTTGTCTAAACTATTTGAAAAAGTTTTTTGGTATAGAATGCAATGCATAATGGAGACGAATATGCAAATTCCTCAGCATCAGACCGAGTTTAGGAAAAACTATTCAACTGTCCAACAAATTCAAAGGAACTGCAACGGAAGCACTGGAAGCAAAAATATGTTCAGAGGACAAAGTGATTAAATACCATCCCTTGTATATATTCAATAATCAAATATTGTACCATATACCAACTGTGCCCAATTCTGGGTTTGTTAAGAAAAAAAAGGAGGAGCTGAAAGTGTCAACTATTACTCACCAACAACCAAATTACCTACAAATAAATTTATGTTCCAATTTGGAGTTATGGTATATAGCTCTGAGGGTGTACAAACAGAACAAGCAACATCGCCTATGCAACCTGGTACGCTAGAAATGCCGAACTACGCATAAGTTATGGCAGAAGATAACACCAAATTGTTTGCGTTAGCACATCATATAAGATTATGGAAAATGTTCAGAGAAAAATGTCGAGCTCCAGAAAATACAGAGCTAAACAAAAAAGCTATCCTGATTGAATGATGCAGAAAATGTGACTGTTAAAATTTTCTCAAACTAAATTGTCTAAAAATATTCCAAGAGATGACTATGAACAGTTAAAAGAGCTTTCAATTATATTTCTCGGTGGAAATACAGAGCGGAAGCTTAGGACTCTAGATCGCTCTATGGATGAAGAGCAATTTATTTATTAAATATTTCATTATATACTTCGGTCTGAATTCAGAATTTCAAGCATCTATAAGACAGACGTCGGCATGTTTAACGTGACATCCTAAGTCAATGAACTTTAGTGATACAAGCAACTTACCAGAACATAAACTTCAATTCTTGTGTATAATTGATGCTTAATGCCTACGGTTCAAGTACTAAGTCATTTTTATGGTTATTAGTTATGGTAGTACATTCAATTAAAATTCTTTTCCCATGGATAATGGATGTCAAAAGCCATAACAATGAAATATGTTCCTTTTCAGCGAAGCTCAACCTCTCAGCTCAACAATTACATACTTAAATGCATTGCAGGAAAAATACGAGCCTGCAATATGCTACAATTTAGGCTCCTTTGGAAAACTACTCGTCAAAGAACCTGTTTACCGTTAAGAATGGCAACAGCAAAAGTATAGGAATCAACCATTGCATGGAAACGGTTGCAGAGCAAACATAATGCTATAAAAATAAATGTATTTCGATATAAAAAAAAATCTTCACAAAAGAGAAGCGCCTAGAAAAGGTTGAAATTGTAGAATAAAACAAGAAAGAATGCTGCAGTCAAGTGTGTTCGAGATATCCTAAAGCTTAAATTTGTATAGGGCATATATTTTTCTATCTATGATGTGAACACAAATGGAATATCTTATAAGATTTAATGTAAAAAAGAGTAAATGTAAAACAATCAACTAATTTTTTATACAAAATTTCAGAAGAAGCGATATGTTTCTATGGTTAGTTCCACCCACCACTTGAAGAAGGAATAGAACATTATAAATATCTAAACTTGAAGGTTCTCGTATAGTCTCCAAGTTATCAGTGTACATACGGACAGACAGCCACACAGACGGACATGAATCGACTTTTGTTGCTGACTAAGAATTTATATATATTATGACGCCTGCCTCACTTCCTTCTGCCTGTTACATACATTTTAACATACTTAATATACCATTTTACACTATAAGTACAGCGTATAACAATAAAAATACAATTAACACTCAACGGATATATAAACAGTAGACGCGGTTGGCTTTGCCGCCTCTATAAAAGACCAAAGGAAGCATCAGGTGTATATCAGTTGAGTGCAGGACACGAAGCAGTGCAGCACTTGTAAACTGTAAAATTTTAAACCGCAGAAATAAGGAATTCTTAAATTTTATAGCAAAAATAAAATGAAGAATTGCCTCGAGTACGCGCTGCTAGGGCTCTTAATGGGTAAGAAGTCTAATTAAACTGTAAAAATAACTCTGACAGCTCGGAGTTGTCTCAAAACACAACAATTTACAGTTAATTACAAAGAAGCAAACAGCACGTACTGCAAGAGTTATAAATAATTTTGATAAACTTTTCAATTATGCATGCACAAACAGTCACAGCTGCAGGCAGGGGCGGTGGTGTCAAAACAAAAGCCAACAACAGCAACAGCGCCAGGAACTATCAAAACCGGTTGGGCAATTGCGAGCCTTTTACCATTGACTTCATTGCCAGTCTTGTAACAAGGAAGGCGCGCCAGCTGTTAAGTGCTGCTGCTGCTGCGGCGCCAACGCAGCGGGAGTTGCGCTACGATCTGTACACGCGTCGTAATCCGCACGTGCGACAAATGCTCTACACAGATGATCGTGCACAGCTGTTGCGTTCCAGCTTCAATGCAACTTGGCCGGTGCGGTGAGTATGAACTTGAACTCGTAATTTTGTGTAGGCAGGTTTTGTAAATGAGATAAATCATCAAACAGCTTCTCCATACACGGCTGGAATGGACAGACAACCACTTGCTCGAATGCTGCCATCAAGGACGCTTATCTAGCCAAAGGCGACTTCAATGTCATACTGGTTGATTGGTCTGACTACGCACTGGATATTGATTATTTTCGTGTAGTAAACGAAATGTTTGAAATTGCAGATCATTTTAATGGCTTTACACGTTTCTTGCATCAGGAATTGGGTGTTGCCTATGAGAATATGTATCTGATTGCACATAGTTTAGGTTGTCACATTGCCGGCGTTGCGGGTAAGCGTCTAAGAGCGCCGCATAAATATGGCGTCATCTATGCACTTGATACCGCCGGGCCGGTATTGAATCGCATGAACTCCGATTGGCGTCTATCGCCTGCGGATGCACTTTATGTCGAATCAATACAAACAGATTTAAGTTTCTTTGGCATGCGTACCGCTGCGCTGGCGCATGCATCATTCTATCCTAACTGGGGACTCGGCCAGCCGCATTGCCCCAACGCCACGGCTATGGAACCGAATTTCGTTTGTGATCATTTCGGTTCGCTTTATTATTTTGTAGAATCGCTGCGCAACGGCAAGTCATTCGGTGCGTATAAGTGTCATGATTTCAGCAGCATCGAAGCACAGAAGTGCAGTTGCGGCCGGCGCCAGTGCGACGCGCAAGCGTTTATGGGCGGCGAGCCGGCAACGCCAAAGCGTGGTGTTTTCTATTTGAGTACAAGGCCGGCGCAGCCCTTTGGTTATGGCAATGTGTGCCGCATGAAGCGTGCATTGGATCCAACAACAACACGTGTTGATAGTATATGAAATAAATTCGCAAATAATAGTTGCAAGTTTTACTTACCGCAACATCGAAGCAGCTGGCACATTTGCGCAGCAAATAAAGTTGTCAAATTGAACGAAATTGGGTTTTAATTCATTTGCTGCATGTTGCAGCACACTTTGTGCAGCAGTTGCACGTAAATAAACACTTTTAAAAAACACTTTTGATTATAAAAACAACACAAAAGAATCGAAATTGCAAAATTGAATGCCGCCTAAATATAACTGGAAACAGTACTGCAAAAGAAATTTAGTAGTGATGGCATATTATCGATAACTTCTATAGTTTTTCTTCTTGTATATTTGCTGGCTCTAACAAGATTTTTGAATTACGCTTTGCAATTTTTAATAACTGGAGATATTGCGAGTTACTACACTACGTGGCAATGTTAATAAAAATAAATAATGTTTATATTTTTGGAGAATATTTACGTATATATGTATCTACACGTAGCGTGAAGTTAGTAGCATGAAGTATATATATATACATACTGAATCAGCTCGTAGATATGAAGCCTATTAGCTTTTTCTTTTGTCTGTTTGTAAGTTAACCATCTGAAATTTAGTATGAAAACTTGCTATGTTCTGAAGCTAAACATAAATCTTGGGACTTGGAAAAAAGCGATTTAAAATAAATATACCACAATTTATTTCAGTTTAGAATTAGGAAGAGACTTTATAATACAGTTTAAAGCAGAATAGATGAGAAAATTTAATTTAAATATTCTTGCGTTGCCGTTAGAATTATAACTGACTTATGTCGAATGCAGTAGTTCGGCCTACAGTCGATGCTATCGACCGACTGCCGTCCATACCGATATATATTAAGAATATTTCTAATCGAGGTCGATAACGTTTTCGATAAGAAGATCTATGTTACTACAAAGTTTCACAAAAGCCCAACGGTTTTTTGAAATTTATTTTAGATAAACAATTTAAAGATTGTTTACTCATGTTTGTTATGATAATAAGGCAGGTAAAATTTGCTGAGTATTGCTGAGATATGTAGTATGGCATCGACTAACTTTTACAAAATACTCACGTTTTACGCAACAAGTAATTAGTTGAACAACTTTTTACTCTTATTTCTCAAAGCTACTCGATCATTACATGCATCAAACGATATCTGGCGGTATAAACCGCGAATGTTGCATCGCTCGTTGACCCCGAACTTGGCGGAATACCAATGATTCTCAGAGTAGAGTACAGGTACGCACGTCACTGTTTTCGTCACAGCATATAATTTCTAAGAATTTTCAAACATTTTCATAAATAACAAATTCATTAAAATTTTTGAATATCATTTTTATTAAATTTCTCTGCGAAAACTATTCAATTTACGGCTTTTGCACATAAATCTTAATGGTTTCTCTTGTTAATTAATTTTTATTTGAGCTATTTTATATTTAATTACTCGAATTATGTGTTTACGTTGTTTTAAGCTGAAATTTTAAACTTGATTTTTCTTATTTTTTTTTAACATATCAGCAATATTACAATATTTTATATGCACATTGGCTTTATTTCTAATATTTGTTACATACTCATTCCTTTTTATTATACTCTTCACAAAATAATAAAAATATAATTTTATGTCACATTTGTTTGCAACGTTTATTGCTGATGTATGCCGGAAACGAGTTCAATAACAATTGAAATAATGAGTTCCTTTCTGATCGCTGTTCATCTTCCACTGTGTCTTATATGTCTGTCAAATAGAAACAAAGCTTTTTGAATAAACGTATAGCACCTTTTTGATTTTGGAAGCACTTTACAGTTTCTTGTACTTCCCATTATTCAAATCATAAAACCTTTTGTTTAGACATTGTGAAGAGTATTTTATGCTTTTGGTATCATCCAAAGACATATTTTTTGCTGCTTATATTATTTTTAAAGGAAAATACATTTTTATATTCTATATATTTTCTTGTATTTGTTTTTGTTGTTAATAAATTTTCAAATGTATAAAAACAGTATTCAATAATTACAATTTGTTTAGCTCGAATTTTAAAATACAATCAATTAAAATAATAAAAGTAGCACAAAATGACAAAAATGACATAAAATTGTTAAAAATATATTTTAAATAATTGTTTGCGATAAAATAATTAAAAACATTTAAAAAATGTGATTTATACAATTTAAAAAATAAAATTAATTTGCATTAAAACCGAACTAGACGTGTCAACATAGAATGTGTTATATTTTTTTAAGCTGAGAGTGGAGAGTTTTGGATTTTGGGTAGCTTGGTAGTGTAGAGCTCTCTAAAAATATTATTCCTTTTTTTTTTGTTGCTTTCTATTAAGTTGGCGC
Organism: Leucophenga maculata; assembly: GCA_035044805.1. Classification (NCBI taxonomy): domain Eukaryota; kingdom Metazoa; phylum Arthropoda; class Insecta; order Diptera; family Drosophilidae; genus Leucophenga; species Leucophenga maculata. Next base: position 921,392 of record JAWNNP010000005.1, on the reverse strand, counting down.
GACTATAACTAAAATTGTATATAATTATGTTTATATATATATATAACTTGGTATATATATAAATTGCGTTTTTATAAAAACCAAACTTTAAATAATATATAGAAATAGTAGAGACAGAAAAAATTATGTTAAAAGTCAAAAGACTTTCATCGTATAAGTGTGTGTTTGTTTGTGGGTGTGTGGGTGGTGGTTGGTGTATATGTGTATTTGTGAATTAAAATTAAAAACTAAAAGTTACGCGATTTTACATTTCTTAGCACACGGCGGCTGTGTAGGCATGTCAACGGCGGCGTCTAGTCAATTGATTTCCAAATGCTTAGCCTCCTCCCACGAAAAACCGTCGCGTCCGAAGTGGCCGTAAGTGCTAGTACGCTGGTAGATGGGTTGACGCAGATTAAGATCCCTGAAAAAAAATAAAAATTAATTAATAAAAAATTTAAATAAAACATTGCACACTACTCACTTAACAATCATGCCCGGTCGCAGATCAAAGTTACGCTTAATAATGTCCAAAAGTTCCTTTTGTGACTTGTGTGAAGTGCCATAATCGAACACAGTTATGGAAAGCGGCTCGGCAAGACCAATTGCATATGAGACCTGCACCAGACAGCGTTTGCAGAGTCCAGCCTTAACCAACGATTTGGCCACCCAGCGCGCTGCATACGCTGCCGATCTGTCAACCTTTGTAAAATCTTTGCCAGAGAAAGCACCACCACCATGTGCGCCCCAACCGCCATAGGTGTCGACGATAATCTTACGTCCCGTCAGTCCAGCATCACCCATGGGTCCACCAATGACAAACATGCCGCACGGATTAATGTGCACAATGGTATTTGCATCGAAATATTTGGCGGGAATGACTTGTTTAACAACTTTGTCCATAACCTCGGTACGCAGCAACTCAAGCGTTATCTTCTCTGAGTGTTGCATGGAGACAACAATAGTGTGTACGCGCTTTGGCACTGTCGAGCCCTGATTGAACAAATACTCGCAGGTGACCTGTGTCTTGGAGTCGGGACGCGCCCACCAGAAAACGCCAGAACGACGTAGTTCTGCAATTTTTTCATTCAGCTTGTGCGCCAGCACAACTGTTAGCGGCATGCATTCTTCGGTCTCGTCGGTGGCATAGCCAAACATAATACCCTGTAAAATAGTATTTAATTAATTTTATGTTTATTTTTTTTTAATGCACATAAAATACACAAAATAAAAAGCAAAATAATTGCAAGACAACCAAGCACCAAAAGCCAGCAAAAAATAGTTTAATTTTTTTAATTTTTTAATAAAATATTAGTAAAGCATTTAGCAAGCAAGCAGTAAAGTATGTGTGTGTGTGTGTGTTTCATGCAGTGTTCTCTTCAAAGTGTTGTTCAATTTGCAAACTTATATTGGACCAAATCGCTATACGAAAAAACTACAATTTGGAATTTTAAATAATTTTCATTTTTTTTTTTAACAAACACCATTTAATTTACGATACAGTAATGTAAAAAAGTAAATTACAAAAAAACAGTGCGCGCTCGTTATTCATCGCGTTTCAATTTCAAAAAGTTATTTCATTTTAATAAATCTTTTAAACAAATAACAAGCTGCACATTAATATTTTTTTAAACGTGTTCACGTGCTTATTTCTTTAAGTGTATGTCAGGATAGGAGTATACAATATGTTTTTTTGCGGCGTATATTATACAAAAAGAATAATAAAAATTAGCAAAACAATTAGTTACGCTGTAGTAAGAACTTTTCATAAATATTTTTGTTTTTTTTCACACCTGATCTCCGGCACCGATCTCTTCTTCCGGACGATTTACATGCACTCCGGCGGCAATTTCCGGCGATTGTTGGTCCAAAGCTAATAGTACGTTGCACGTTTTAAAATCGAAACCTTTTGTGTTTCGCAATTTATTTGTTGTTTGATTTTTTTTATTGTTTTATTTGGTTTAAAGTTTTTTATGAAACGAGAGAAAGAAAAATGCACACAAAAATAACAAAATAATGTTTAAAAAATTTTTAAGATGAGCATTATGTTATACCATATATATTATATATTATTATAGAGTACAATAATTAAAATATTTTTTAAATGTAATCCCCAGTTGATGAAAAAAGTTTTGCAACAAACACAACATTAACCCAGAGTTATTTTTGGAGATGCAGCAGCAGAGGTGTATTAAGGTGACCAACGTTGATTTCGGTGGGGACGTTTTGAAAAAATACATATATACATATATATATTTCAGGAATGATGCTAAGAAGACAACTGTTTCATTTGCTATAAGTGAAGGGGAGTAAAGCCAAAAATTAAAATTTTTTAACTAGGAAAATTCTCATTCCAACAAGTAATAATGAAGGAACTTTAAGGAACCTACTGGAAGGAAAACACTTCTTTGAAAATGTGCAGTGAAAGAAACATTTTTACATATAAAATGAAGTGAAAAATTAAACATTTAATCAATATGTGAAGATTCTACTTAAAAAAAAAAATATATATATATATAAAGGAATTTCTTAAAAAATATCTACTAAGCTCTATTTTATACTCTTCGCACGTATTATGAATACTATCATAACTTGGCAATAGAACTTTGTAACCCATTCTAACCTACTGCGTAGTGGTAATACTTGAAAAATTCTAGCGCCAGATAAAAGTAATCGCGGTAATTTTTTGTATTAGCTTTCACAGTTTAAGCTCTGGACCAGTACTCCCAAACTCTTACCAGATAAATTCAGTTGTTCTCTTTGCAATGGAAAGAAAACCTACAGTGATATATCAAAACAGCTGGCCGTCACACCAAGATAAGTGAAGTCAAAATTATAAACGCTTATTAAAAGCTTCGATCATATAAAAAATAAATGGTATGTTCTTTTTTTAACAATGGAAGGAGTAGTAAGTGCCTGTAATATACAATTTCATATGATACTTAGAATACTAATAACTCTAGTCGAAAAAATATATAAATCTTTCAATGATTTCTTAACGTATCCGTATAATTATAAACGACATTCTTATAGTTTATTATGTTCTAAAAATGATTTATGAATTTCCCACAGTGATATCTAATAATTTGAACAAATGACCCAAATAAACATGCAACTTTCAAGACATTTCTTATACTATGCGACTAGTATAAAGTTTATATGTGAGCTGAATTTATAAAATAATTTCATGATTTGGCAAAAAAATATTCGAGTAATACTCAAAAGTACAATATTCAATTCAATTCGAAAATATGGTAAATTTTTGTATGCGAATTAAATTACAAAATCAACGTTTAGGCACATTTAATGTTTTTTTTTTTTTATCATAATATGTATGATAAAAGTTCGAGCATACCATTTTTTGTACAAACGTATTACATTTGAAAATGGTCCCGTATAAACGTATTACATACGAATATGCTCACGTATAAACGTATTACATACGAATATGCTCACGTATAAACGTATTACATACGAATATGCTCACGTATAAACGTACTATTTTTTATATAAACTTAAACAGTATTTATGAGTTTCTGCCTTTCATTAATATATTATTTCGAGTTTAATGAGTTTAAAAAAAAAAAAATAACATGCATTTGCAAAATTTAAAATTCGATTCCCGTTCAAAAAAAAAAAAATTCTTTGAAATTAAAATGAAAAAATTAAATCCTATATTTATGAGATATTTTTTTAAACCGATTCAAAATGAACGCTAAACTTATGAAGGAGCTATTCCTGTCAAAAAATCCTAATCTCTCAATTTATAGCTTAGCAATTATAGACGTTATAAAGTTTAAACAAACATAAAATAAAATAATAATAATAACAAACAAACGATTAACGTATGAACACTTGGTAGTAGTAGTCGAGCACTTGTGTTGAGTAAAGTGTAGTAGAAGTCTTATTGTTTTTTGTTTGCAATACCTGATCACCAGCGCCAATATCATCTTCTTCGCGATCTACGTGTACACCGCTGGCAATATCCGGTGACTGTTGTTCAATAGCGACGAGCAGATTTAGTGTTTTCCAATCGAAACCTTTTTATTTGTGTGATTTTTTGGTTTTAAAATTTGTAAAATTTTTTTGTGTAATTTGTTTAGAAAATAATAAATTATGTATTTATAACCCGCCCGACTTTGTTTCATATAAAAGTTAAATTAAGATGCTTAAGTCTAAATGCTTACCCTTTGAAGAATCATCGTAGCCAATGTGTTCAACTGTTTCACGTACAACTTTTTGATAGTCTACAACTGCCTTTGATGTGATCTCGCCGCAAATTAAAATCATGCCAGTCTTAGCAACGGTCTCTGTTTTAGGTAAAAGGAATCAAATATTAATTTATGATATGTTGTTAGCAAAATAAAAGATAATAAAAAAAAAAAAAACAAATAAAATGCAAAACCCTGTCTGTGCTTTATATTATTGTTTATACGCTTTAAATTCTGCAGCAGATTTGTTTATTATTCTTTAAAAAAAAATATGTTTGCGCACGCGTCTGCAGTTGACACAGACGGTTACAATTGTTGGCGTCAAGTTTGGCGGCGCCTTCGCTCTGTCTCCGTAAGTATTTATAAACAGACTATCGGATCGATCCAAGGCGTTGCATGTTTCATTGTTTTTTTTTATTTTCTTTATAGTTTATTTGGTACATAAAATCTTTCTAAATTTACCACAGGCCACTTTTGCATTGGGATCTTGCTTCAAATGCGCGTCCAAGATGGCGTCACTGATCTGATCGCACATTTTGTCTGTAAAATTCAAAAAGAAAAGCGAAATCAGTTTAGTATAGTACATAAAATACATAATTCTAAAAAAAAATAAACATAATATAAATGAAAAGTGCTGCAGATCGTGCCAAAGATTTTTCAAACCCATGGCAACCTTAATAGTTCTCAAAGAGCCACGCGTAGCAGAAATTTTGCTTATTATTTATTTTCATTTGAAAAAAGAGAAAGAAAAAACGCAATGTCAACGTTATTCAATGCCACCTCACTATGTCTGTCACACGTTGTCGAAATTTTCAACAAAATCCTGTCACAGCAAAATTTTCATTCCACGGCACAAGCCGCTATTTGAGATCTCATAAAGCAGTCAAGTCAGGTTGCGCATTATTTCCCAGCAAAGCTATTAATTAAACGCGCACAAGTCGCTGAGGTTATCAATGAAATTCTAAGCGTATAAACGTGCAGACATCATCGTTTTTCATGTATACTCTTTTAGTTGTGCTCGTTTTTGATTATGCAAAGTTTTATATTGCGCCGGCGACGTCATTTGAGTCGTTTTGAGTTACTGAACTTTGCTGATGATATTACGTTAGGAAAAATTCTAGTATTGAGCCACAAAATCGATCGATCGTATGTCGTCTATATAGTCTGTGTTTATGGAAATCAAAAACAATGAGTTAACGTAAAATTCTGATGATTCATGTTCATTAGGCTGGGTTCAATGTTTGCTTACCAGCTTGAATTACAACATATGATTCTGAGAAAGCTGAGTATTGATACGTAATAAATGAATAATTTAGGCGCCATAAATATTGGCGGCAGAAATCTGGGATTTGATTTGTATAACTTCATAGGCGGGTATCAATTTTCATGCTAAGAAACAGTTGGACGGAGCTGTTCATGACTGCCGTCATATCTGCTGATTATTGTATTAACATTTGTATGAGCTAATTAGATTGAAATTTGTCTTTAATATTAAAATGTGCCTAGGGAGCTACTTTTGGTAGGCACAACTGGTTCCAAATTAGTGTAGTAAGGCGTGCCATGCCCATATTTTTAATATTAGTTCCATAAAAGCCACGTTACATAAAATAAACGTTTTCTGGTTCAATAAAGACTTAGGGAACAGACATATATACAGACAGACGGACATGCCTAATTTGACTCCATTTATGGAGATCTTATGGTAGACAAAGACTGTGTGTGACTCCTTAAAAGATTAGTCAGTTCTATGAATTTTAAAGAGTTATCTTCACAGCCCGGAGATGACGTTTGCGCCGACAGCAAGTAGACGATCACACTTTAAAAGTTCATCGTAAACTGGGATTTCCCCAAAAAAAATTAAACCAAAAATTATGTTATGGAGATTTTGGAAAACAAATGTATATAAATTATATTTTCCCAACATTGACAATCTACCAAACGGTCTGCCTAAACTATCTCCCCCAACTTTTTGCAATATTAAATACTCAATAAAAAAAGTATATATCCAATATTTAGTCAAATTAATGAGCTGCCAATCAAACGTGTAACTTTTTTAATATGTGAACCTTCCATAGATCTTATCTTGCTATATAATAATGCTAAAAGCAATTGCAAAGGACAGATGATAGCGTCAATAATTAGCGTACAAATGCTAGAAATATTATAACTATTTTTTGTAAAGAAATTAAACGAATTAAAATTGACGCTTATTGAAGAAAAAAAAATAAATAAATAATAAATAATAAAGCATGAGGTATGAGTTTGAAACACGTGGTTGGTTGCTTGCTTTCAGCTAAAGTCTGAGCAAGCAAAGCCAGTCATCGAAACATTCCATCAAGAAATATCTGCGCAATATATTATTTATACAAAAATCAAAAAGCAAAAAAAAAACTTCCAAAAAGATAAGCGCGCAAGTAGTAGCTCATGACGGCGGCGGCGGTACGGCATATATTTTGCCGCAAAACTGGTTTCATGGTTTTTGTTTTGATCGCAAAAAAAAAAAAAATAATGGTGAGAACTTGTGTGCTGCTTCTTCTTCAGTTGCTTCATCAAAGATTTCGCTAAAAAATGAAATTTTTTATGCCATAATTTACATATTTTTTTACTCTTATTTATTAAAAGAGCGCCAACAACTTGGGGCAACTAACAACAAAAAAGAGAGAGAGAGCAACACAAACCGGTGAGCGTAAAAGCAAAAGCACATGGTGCGCATGTCAAAGTACACTTGAAGATTTGTTCTACCAACTACACATGTATATAAACAAGAGTTGATACAAGTGTTTTGGAAATATTTAAAAATTGGAAATTTTTTTGAAAAAATGTAAACATTATTGAAAATTTAAAACTAAGTTGGTTCATGCAATTGTTTTCAATTATTTAAAAACAAAGAAAATTTGGATTCAGCGGATTCTAATACTTAATTCCCATATTTAATATCAAAACAATATAACATATTTGCCACGAATATGAATTGGAAACAAGTAAAATTTTCTACATTATCGGGTAAAAATTTATTCTGCACTTTGGGTTTCTTTGAATTTTAATGTATGTAATACATTGAAGGGGATCCCCTAGTATAGTATATATATACTCGTTTTAAGCTCGATAATATTATTTAATCTATTTTATATTTGATTCTCAGTGACTAAGGAACACAAAATTCAATTTATAGACTACACTAGCATATTGCAATTTTTATAAATTTTGGATGATTAAACTGTCATTGGAAAATATGCTATATGTGATTAGTGTAAATACTGCTTAATAAACTTTCGTTTTTGAGACAAAAGCGTGTACCCAGTACAATCTTGAATGGTATTTTCTATTTCGTTAATCTAATCTATGAAATTAAATTAAATATATAGTCACACAACTAAACTATCACGCTTCGATTGAGCGTATTGATAGAAGATTTTATTTTACTAATTTATATAAACAATTTATAAAAATATTTTGATAATTTGATGTGAACATCTTATATTGGCGCCTTGAATTAATAAATATTTCTTAGAACGTGTCAAATTGCGTACCCGAGAAAGTGTTTTTGTGGAGAGGTATACCAACTTAGATAATATAAAAAAGTGAGACTTTTGCATGAGATTGGATATTTTATTCTAACTACAGATCTCTTGCGCCTCCTAAATAAATGCCTAGCTAGCACATTTGGATGATTCTTAAAACGCCCAAGTACATCGCTGCTTGCTGTTTGAAGACAACTCTAATTTTGGTTACATTTAAGTGCCTTGTAAGGTTGGCCGTTCTCATGTACAAGGGTGCGCCAGAGAAGCTGCGAAGGACTTTCGCTTGAAGGAAACTGAAGTTGGCATGCTGCGGTTTAGCAACGCCATATACTTGTATTCCGTAGCGCCAGGCTAGTGCAATTATATTCTTGTATATTTGCACCTTACTCCACAGCGACATTATGTTTCTGTTGTTGAAAAGCCTGCTCAGTTTACGTATGCTTTCATATAGAGTATATACGATTTGTTTAATATGGGTTTAAAAAGTGTGCCGTCTATCCAGATGCACCCATAGGTATTCATGCCCAGTCTGATGACCCAGATGCTGATGATGAAGGTATACTCGGACCTATGTTCCACCGTTTTGCACGTTGTTTAAACTCACGAAGATAAAGTAGAATTGACCCTTGCCAAGATTGGCTGTATCATTAGCAAATGTAGCAACCATAATGTCCTGCAGTTAGTCCGTAGGTAGAGAAGAGCGAATAAAGTGTTGGCCCCAGTAAGCTACCTTGTAATACACCAGCAGTGACTCTACTTCATTTAGTAAAACGAAGAAGGTATGGTCAGCGAAATAACTCTTCACTTAGGCGGCAGTAGACACGCTTTATTGAATGCTTGCCTTATATTGAGATAAGCCGCTACCACGTACTGTTTGGAATGATATCCGTCAAAAATAAAGTTTCCCAGTTAATATGAAAACTTTATAATTTTTAAAAAGTTAAAAAAATTATTAGTAAAACTTTAAAATCTAATCCTCAATTTGTATGGGGCTTCCCCTTAAATTGCCTAAAACACGATGTATAGCATTTATATGAATCAAACTTTCATAAAAAACTTTAATATTAAAATATAAAAGGATGTTGGTTGCATTAAAAAAGGGTTTTCATACAAAAATAGGCCTGTTACTCAACTATAAAATTTTTTTTCCAAAAACTAGTAACAACTACAAGACAGACGGACAGACTAATTTCGTAGAGCTGTTCAAGAACATATGTTCGTACTTAATTTGTGTGTGAATAATATACAAAAATAAACAAATACATATATATGTTTATACAACTCAAATTATATTAGATTATGAAAATACTGATAAAGAATTTTACGCTTTTATTAATATGCTGCTGATTTATAAAGATAAAGTTGCACTTAATTATGTCAATTAAGGCAAAAAATTGTTGAACTGCTTGCTATTATCTTATATTATCAAACATTAAACACACCTAATACTTAATGCCTGCTTAAAATTTATATGTCTAAACAATTTTGAAACTTTTAAGCCACACCTTGCATGTATACAATTACGCTCAAAGCAATCAATCGACTTGCTGTATTAGCGCACATGTATTGAAGATATAACAGAATACGAACGACTCGTGCGCTATGCGAAGAGTGACCTGCTGTTTCTATGGCGTACTAGTTAGACTTGTATAAAACAAATGCTAATTAAAAACTGCGAAGAACTGGTAACTCTTGAACAGGCCAAGTTTATGTGTGAAATGTGAAGAAAAAATTCTAGATAGGAAAAAAATTGCACGTTGTTTTTAGAAATTATAACAAAATATATACATATATATAAAAAAACAATAATTAATGAACACAAGTTCTTTGTTTTTGTATTTGAAGGGGAGTATAACAGCCAAGTGGGTGGCCGCAGCTAGTAGGCTGAAAACAAATAAGCGCAAGAAGAAGCGTCGCCATTTTGTTGTGAAAACCGAATTTCTAAAGAGACAAGCAAATTTTGGTTAGGTTAGGCCTAAAACGAAAAAACAACATTGAAAACTTTTGGCTACAAGTCGAAAGGCGAGAATAAAAGAAATGAAAAACGAAAGAAAAAAAAAAACGTGCGCTGCTAACTTTTAGACATATTAAAAATTCTAATTCATTTATGATGCAATATATATGCACGCGGTGGCAATTTGAAATACTGAGTCACAAATTTATACGCTATGCACTTTTCATTTTATATGTTTTATAATTTTATTTCGACTTACCTGGATGTCCCTCGCCTACCGATTCGGAAGTGAATAGGAATGTCTGTCCATCTTCCATGTCATATGCATTGCCATTGCTGCCGTTGGTGCCATTGCATCCATTGGCATGTCCATTAGTAGTTTGTGGCATGTTTATTTTATTGCTGTTGCTTGTTATTTGTTTTGGAATTAAGTATTGTTGTTTTTAAACGCTGTAGATAGACAGAAAGAAAAAAGAATTGTTAGTTACTATTATTGTTTTTTAGTTTTGCTGCGGCAAGTTTTAATCGATTTTTTCAAAAAAACCAAAATAGATATGCTTTTGGAAATTACTTTTGCACAGAGTGACGTTGTTTTTTATACTCTTTGCTTTTATTTATTTATAAATATTGCACTACAACGCTTTGCTTCTTTTCTATCTTGCTTACTAATTATTATGTATTTCTTTTATATAATACGCGCGTTATGCGTGATTTTTTTCTTTCTTTCGTGCTGTTCTTATTGATGCTGCATGAAAATTGCTATTTCTTTTTATATTTTATTTAAACGCACAGTTTTATACCGCAAAAGTTTTGCAAAAATGTGGCAGCCAAACGTGTATGTAGGAAAAGCAGAAATGCGCGTTTAATTTTTTTATATATATTTTTCCGATTGTTTGCAAATAAAATTTGTTTAATGTTGGCCAACTTATTTGCAAAAACGGCAGGCAGTCCGGTCAGGCAACGAGACGGTTTGACTTGGGGATTTTACGTTTATAGCGCACACACGACAGACTACTACAACGACGACGTCCTCCCTAGGCGACGGTTTTGTGGTGAAAGAGCGTTCGAGTTGTGTTCTTTTTAGATATTTTATAATGTATTGCCGCGCGGCGTTCGGCATTCGTTGCTGTCAGAGAGTGCTGGCGCTTATATATTGAAGAGCAGCTAATTTAAAGCGTTTACTCTTCATTTTAAGTACGTACCGCGCTGCAAGTTGGTTTTTTTCCAATTGTATGCTATATCTATATATATATATTTTATGCGCTATGTGTATTTTTATCCAATTTGATACGATTTCCACACGTTTTTTAAGAGCGTCGCAACAGCTGTTTTGTTAAATTTTAACTTCTGTTGTCATTCACACATTTTGCAGTGATTGGCGCAATAAAGTAATAAGAAGCAGCAATTGCGAGGGCTGCAAAGGAGTGCGTAAATGTGCTGCACAGGATTTATTTTAAAAAATAATTTTTTTTTTGTTCACATCTAAAACTTCCACATTTATATTTAAATACTACAATTTCTTAAATTTTTAAGCACCATATTTTTTATATTATTTTTTCACTAGTTGACACACTTACTTGTCTCATACGCTCTCAGCGCCGTACAGCTTCAAACTGTTGCCGGTTCCGAATTTTGTGTCCGATTTATAGATTCAACTACAGCTTGAAGCTGCGATAATGCGGAAAAATTATACAGCAGTCTCAAAACAAAAAAAATATAAAAAAACGAAAGATTAGATGCCTTATCAGTATTGCATGACATTTAAAATAATTGTGTGGCCATAACAGTTTAGAATACAATTTGAAAACAGTTTTTTATTTATAGATTCTCAGAAAGAAATTAAGCTCATAAGATTTCGAATAAATACGAAAAGTTTCAACGCAATATCAAATATAGTAGATTATTTCCAAATCGAAGCATTGCGCTTATATACCTGGTTTCAAATAAGTATATATAAAATTAAACTAGCTGATCCCAACACAGCCTTACTCACATGCATTTGATTAAAATTTCATGAACAGATTTATAAGCAACCTTCATCTCCCACAAATCAACGAACTCAACGTGATTTAATAGATGTACCAGTCATGCATTGCCTAACGTCTTGAAAACTGTTTTGAATTTATAAAATTTTAACAGTCATGCAGTGCCAGACGTGTTTGATTATTATTTTATAAGCGTGCATGCCTATTTTTTCAGAAGTTCTTATTTTTCCCCATGAGCTTTATATTGGTGGATACAATAAATTTGTATAATTTAGTATTCCAGTCATATATTACTGAGATGCAAACAATTTTTGGAAGCGTGACACCTCCTATTTTACTAGTTGATCAAGTTTCACAAAGATCTTCTTTCATATCATGATCTTTGGTTAAGAAATCCATTATTATAAATTGTAATAATAAACTTTTATATTAATGCTAGGTATTGGGCACATATATTTGACGAATTACGGATGACTGTAGTACGGCTTGTTAACCCTATATAAAATGATCCATTCAAGTACCAAACTCTTCTAATAAGAAATTTTTAATATCGTAAAAGTATTTTTGAGATATTTGTTTTGGATGATTTTATATTGGAATTCATTACTTAAGATCCATAATGCGAATGTTTTTTTTTTTTTGTATATAATTTACTCCAATTGCATAATACCGGACCTGAACACTCGCACAGCTGACAGCATTCACATAATGCACATTTCCTTATTCATTATCAGTTTTAAACAATGATTAATTACACGGAAAAAAATTGTCTACTGATGTGTGGCGTATCTGTAATCAAAAATCTTACACCACGTGCGGTGTTTCGGAGATTGAATTATTAAATAAGAGCTCTGCATAGACATTTCGCTGTTGGAGAAAACTGCACACGAGCTGAACAATCGATAACAGTCTTGAACTTTGCTTCATTCGGTGATAATAAAATCTTCAAAAATAAATACCGATGAGTTGGAGGCGCGTGTTAATATAAGTTTCTGGAATTTTTCAAGCACTATAATTTTTTAATATTTGCCGATAGTTCAGAGAGCAAATTTGCACTAACATAAGACTCCAGAAGAGGGAAGGTTTAAGTATGTCTGAAGATTAGAAAATTGTTCCCACCCGACGAACTTCTCCAAAACCTTTGATACCAAGAGAGGTTTCCGACAGCGTGTTTAGGTCCCATATGAACCGTGAGCTATTAAAGAGGTTGACATAGTCCTGTGCATACAAATCCAGCAGCTGTACTGGGCGGGTCACTTCATTCGAATTGACTAAGAGCTCCAGCACTCATGGTTGACATGATTGGCGGACAATGTAATAGAAGACGACTATGCACCCATTGGATTGACCAGGTATGGAGAGATTTCAGCATACTTGGCATTAAAAACAATTTGCTCCAGCGCGCACAAGACCACAGCAGCTATTGCGCCTTCCCATTGAAGGTCATTTAAGTCAATAAGTAAAGTCAACGTAGATTAAAACAGTCCCACGGTCAGATCTTTGCCAGAAAAGAAGCTGAGTCACGACGTTTGGTTAGGTTTATAATTATTGAGCTAGGGAACATAGTTCTGGGTAGGAACTATCATGTAGAGAAGAATGCAGCCAAAGTATTAGAACGCAATAGGCCATTTTAGGGAACAGCAACCCATGTTTAAAAGCCACATTTAATTGGATCAACACCCTTCGAAGAGCTATTAAGCAGTATTATAGCTTCGGTTCTATTTAAACGCACAATGCTAACTCCCTTTAGAAGTGAGTACATTAGCCTCGCTGGTAAACCTTTCATCAGACTAAATGACAATTCTACCTACCCTCTCTCTGCCTATCCAGATAGATTTCCTATCCCAATTCATATATGGAACAGCATACAGTAAAGAAGATTAGATTACGGCGAAACCCAAACGTTAAGACATAAGGGACGATGCATCGAACAAGTGCTTGAAGGTCGATCAAAATCAGTTATGGCTTAATGTTGGTACAATTTTTCGCAGCTCCTTGATTGTCGTCAAATGTTATGGATGCCCAATGAAGAACTCAAATTATCGAGGCCGAAATATTCACCATCAACAATTTCCTATAACTTAACAGCTAGGCAGCTTAGAACTATTCCATTTAAAGTTCTTCCAATGCCACAATCTCAAGCCCACACAGCCGTCACAAACGAAATGACCCACGATTGGGTGATCCACAACTCATGCACAAAAGATAAAGGCATTACGAACTTCAGAAGCAGATGCGCAAAATGAGCAAAGAAACTGATCGAATATGCACTGTTCAAGTTCGTTCGTCAGAAACTGTCCAGAAACTGGTTGTTCATTATTTAGGCGATTCCACGCAGCTTATATAAAGCAAATCTTTATTCGCCAGATGTCAGCAGTTTCAAGATTCCATCTCATATGTAAAGCTCATCGAAAGAAATAAGATTCGCTGTAGTAAAACAAAAACTTGGCGTAGAGGAACTTCTTTAGGCCTTGAATAAAAGCGTGGTGTGTGACGAAAACGGGGACGGTTTTGAGCTGGGGAGAACTAACAATATATTCATATGTTATCCCACTCTAACTCTGCTCCCATCGCTTGATATACCAGTCACAGTCTATACTGCATCTTTCAAAAATGTAGGGCATACCATAGTTGTGCTACGCCCAACTTTTATAAGAGAAAAATATTTTTAAGAAAAAATATGATTAAGCATTGTTTTCATGTATTAAGCTACTGATAAGCTATTTGTTAATCATTACGTGAGTTTGAATAATTTACCGAAATTAAATTTTAAATCGTATTAATTTATTAATTAAACACAACAAACAAAAGGCGCAAAAAAAAAAAAATAATAATAACCAGACTAAAACGTAAACTTCCGCTGCAGACAGATTGTCTAATGAGACATGTCCAGATGCAAATTCATAATTTTGACTTGCAATTAAAATGAAATTTTTGATAAATATTACAATTTTTCGGCTGAAATCGAAAAAAACCGCTTTAAATATGCCTGCCTGACATGTGTACGGCAATGATAATCGCGGAGGGTCACCAAGATCAAGGCAGGCATTTACGTTTTAAACATTTAAACAGAAAAGAAGAAAAGAAATTTAAATTTTTTAGAATAGGAACAACGAAAAACAAGCATTATCTGTTGACCTATTTGACTGCCACACATGGCGCTGCTCGAAAATATGTTAGAAATACATAAAAATATTTAAAAAATATATTTACAATTTTTTTTTTTTTTTGGAAACTACGTCAATGCGTTTGTTGTGGCGCAAAAGTTTATTAACTTTTAGTAAAGAAACAAATAAACAAGACGCCATTTTTGTAGCATTAGTTCTTAGTGACAAGCAAAAACTGTGCAGATTAAAGTGGCGTCGCGTGACTAGCTGTCTATATCAATAATTTTTACTAAAAGCCGCTCAAAAGTTGATAATGAAAATCGTCAATTTGAATAAATAAATTTCACTGAAATATAAAAAAAAAATATATTCATGTTATCAGCACGGGTCAGCGCATGACTAGGCATAAAATGTGCATAAACAAATACATTACTGTATTAATTAAATACTATTACTGGCAAATGGGTAAGAAACTGAAGAAAATGAAGTTGTTTACTATTATTTAAAATAATTGCAAAGGCGCGAATTACGAACTCCGTGCTTCTTCTTCTGCTGCTGCTGCTGCTGCTGCGAATTGCAAACAGCTGTTTTTTTTTTTCTAAATGACGTGTTTTTGTTGTAAAATTCCATACTATAGAATAAGTAGAAAAATAGTAACTGGTGAAGGGTATGCAAACAAAAACGCAAAAGAAGAAATAAAATAAGTCAAGGCAATAAAACTTTAGTTTTTAATTTAGTTAAATGCGAGCGCGAAAAGTAACAAAATGAAATTGCAATTGTGCGCGCTTTACGTGTTGTTGGCATTATTTTGCACGGCATTTGCTGCGGAAGTGGATACAATACAAAATAATAATGAAAATAATGTTAAGCACATGTCAACTGTTGTACAGGAGACAAAGGAGCAAGATGCAGCAACCGCCTTAGAAGGTAGCGCGTCAGCAAGCAATTTAACTAGCGCAGCTAATATAAATTCCACCAACGCCAACTCCGGCGAGAATAATAAGAATAATACGTCAACGCCAACAGCTGCTACACCAGCCGCAGCCGTCGTAAGCCTTAATGCTACGCAAAATACAACAACCGTCGTCACCGATCCACCGCTGCCAGATCAACATGCTGTCGAACAGGAGCATAACTCATCGCTCTCGCTTTTCTTTGTTATTTGCATCATTTGCATGGGCATACTGCTGATACACTCCATGCTGCAAACTGGCTTTCAATATCTGCCGGAAAGCATTGTTGTTGTTTTTCTGGGCGCACTGATTGGTCTTGCACTAAAGATCATGTCCGGAGAGAATGCCAGTTGGAAACGCGAAGAAGTCTTCTCGCCAACAGGTTTCTTTCTGGTCTTACTGCCGCCTATAATCTTTGAGTCAGGCTATAATCTGCATAAGGGTAATTTCTTTCAGAATATTGGCTCAATATTGGTATTTGCTATATTTGGTACGACTATATCGGCACTGGTTATTGGTGCTGGCATATATTTGCTGGGTTTGGCAGATGTGGCATATAGGTGTGTACATAATATAATATTTATTATAATATAAAGCTTTAAATTTCTCTTCTTTTACACATGCAGGCTCAATTTCTCCGAATCCTTTGCCTTTGGTTCGCTCATTTCGGCTGTCGATCCCGTTGCTACTGTTGCTATATTTCATGCGCTCGATGTCGATCCCATACTTAATATGTTGGTCTTCGGCGAAAGCATACTAAATGATGCCATTTCCATTGTGCTCACCGCTACCATCACACAATCGGCACATAGCAATGATTACGCACACGGTACTACCGCTGAAGCTGTTATCTCTGCGCTGAAAACATTCTGTGAAATGTTTTTTGCTTCTGCCGGTATAGGCGTTATCTTTGCACTCATATCCGCGCTACTGCTGAAGCATATCGATCTACGCAAACATCCGTCACTGGAATTCGCCATGATGTTAATGTTTACCTATGCGCCATATGTGCTAGCCGAGGGCATACATTTGAGTGGCATTATGGCCATACTTTTCTGCGGCATTGTCATGTCACACTATACACATTTCAATCTATCCACCGTCACGCAAATAACCATGCAACAGACCATGCGTACGCTGGCCTTCATTGCGGAAACATGCGTCTTTGCCTATCTCGGTTTGGCTATCTTCTCGTTCAAGCATCAAGTGGAGCTGTCTTTTGTCATTTGGGCTATTGTGCTCTGTTTGATTGGACGCGCATGCAACATATTTCCGTTGGCATTTCTGGTTAACAAATTTCGCGAGCATAAAATCAATAATAAGATGCAGTTTATTATGTGGTTCTCTGGTTTACGTGGCGCTATTTCCTATGCGCTCTCGCTGCATTTGGAATTGTCAAGCGTGGAAACGCGGCGTGTCATCATCACCACCACACTTATAATTGTGCTTTTCACAACGCTTGTTTTCGGTGGCTCTACTATGCCGCTGCTGAAGTATTTGAAACCCGGCAAAAAGCGACGCACACGCAGCGGCCGCAGCAATTCGACAACGAGTAGTCAAAGACGCGGCACAGCACGGAAACGTTCAAAATCCATATCACTTTCGAAGACACGTGAATGGGGACAGGCTATCGATTCCGAGCATCTTTCAGAGCTAACCGAAGAGGAGGATGTCTCATATGCACAGACACGCATTGCCGGCTTTGGTCGCTTGGATCGCAAATATTTTATACCATTTTTCACGCGACGTTTCAACAGTCAGGAGTTGCATGAATGTAAATCACAAATGGCAGATTTAACTAACAAATGGTATCAGGCTATACGTGTTAGTCCGCTAGATTCGGACGAATCGGATGAAGAGTTGGGCATGTCGGCGAGCACAAGCCAAAGTACGGTGACAGCGCGCTCTTAAATTGTACAGAATGAAAGTGTGTGTAAACATAGAGATATAGTGTAATAGTGTTAGTAGTAGTAGAGAAATTGTGTACGAATGACAACGATAAGCATAAAAATTTAAGTGATTTATTTAGTAACTACTTCATAACTGTGTGGCCAAAACTTTAGTCAGGACGCAAAAGAAGCTGGTAGTACGATTTTATTTATAATATGTTAGTAGGCACAAAGGAAAGTAACTAACCGGTAGTGTAACTAAGTATTTATACTACAGTTAATATATATGTATATTTATTTGGTGATGGATTTTTTTTAGTACTTATATATCTCTGCAAAGCTATAAACAAATATTCATTCCTACTACTAAACTGAGTGAGCGCTTCTTATTAATGTCTATCATATTTACTTAATGTTTATTATTTTCTAGCACCATATTTCAACAGTATTTAGGATTTTCATATGCACATCCATCTAGGCTTTCCAAACATTTCCATTGTAAATAATCTTCAAATTAATTACTAACCGTGACAATTTGAAGCTGCTGCACAGCCAGCATCGGATTCAAATTAATAATTAAAACTAACAAGATTTGCTCTATATTTGCTACAACAGCAGGGTTTTCTTTGCAGCCTTGGCATCTAACACTACGTGAGATCTGCTTAATTCAATTATTTGTGATTTGTTTATAATGAAACCAAAAAGAAAAAAAAACTAATTTTGAAATAAATGTGATAAATCTTGTAACATGAAATTTTAGTTCATTTTATTTACCTTTCGATTTCTTACGACCAGAATAGTTGTTGAAAGGACTGAGTATCAGCTGTTCTCAGATCACCTGCCCCCTGTAGTTACGTTGAATTCCTCTCCGAGGACCAGAACTACCATGAAACGCCTGCTGTCATGGTTAACATTTTATGGAGCTGCAGGAAACGCTCGACCTTAATCTTGGGATCTGTCAATAACAGTATATCGACACAAGTTTCAAGTCTGAAAACTTCTGACTCGGCAGAGGCAGAAGGACAGCGATCGTTTCCTAAAAAAATTTACTACTAATGCGAACGTAATACACTCATTGTGGACTCTGCCGAAGAGTTATAAACAGCAAGTGTGCCCGGCCACTAGGGCTGATGATTCCTGGGCTGAGTCACCTAAGGAACGTGTACAGGCATTCGCACCGTATCTGAAGACCCGAATTAAGCCATTCGATTATAATTCCAACAGCAGAAAACGCATTGTAAGACTTGTGTCTTCCAGTTCCATCAACAATTCTGAAGAAATTTCAGCGCATATAAATTACCTGAAGACAAGGTAGGCTCAAGGTGAGGATTGCCTGTATGGGCGTTGCTTTTCCTGATCCTCATTCCATCACAATGGAAGAAGACAAGGATTTGTATGATCCACAAGGTTATAAAAAGCCTTTTGAATCATACAGATCACTCAGACTGTTATCAACCGCAGCAAAGCTCGTCGAGAGGTGCCTCTTGACGAGAATAATTGCAAACATGAAAGTTAGGAGAAGGATACCACCCTTTCAGAGCTTTGTATCTCCAAATAGACAAAAAAATATACAAATTTTATTTAGAATACTTTTTTTTTATACTAATCATTCTTTGAAGTCGCCGATATAGCCGTTTGCATGAAAGTGTATTTTCGTTTGGCTGTGGTTTTGCGCGTTGCCTCTTTCTCGTTGTGCATAGCAATTAAATCCAATAATTTGCTGAGGGATTTCTCCAAATTCATGGTGCGTTGTTTTTCAAATACATCGCTGTTGAGCAAGTATTCCTTTAGATTATTGCACAACAGCTGTAAGTGGCAACGTTAGCATCAATTCTAAATATTCGTGTACACACTCGCTCACCTTTATATATGTAAAACTTACAACATGAATTGGCATCTTAACCTGAAGCAGCGTACGCACCTTGGTCGGTTTGTCCAAACATAGGATTAGTTCCCCCATTAAATTCATTATCATGAGCGGATGCTCATGCAACTTGGATACGTCGAGGTGTTCATGCCGCCGAAAAGCTTCAATTTGATCTTCGTGAACAACCAAAAAACTGAGTCGAGAAAGACAAAAGAAAAAAAAATTGGGAAAAAAGAATCAAAATATAAATTGAGGATACCTACTCGAAAAAAACTTCACGCGAAATACGTTTTTTATATGGCTCCAGCTTAATCCATGCTCTGCGGAGCGTTGTTTTGTCGAGCGTTGTAAATCCGTTTATATCGGCAATTTGTACTAGATCGATTGTTGGTATGTTTGGTGGATATATGCGCGGGAGTTTTGAATCGATTAAGTTTTCCGATGCGATATCCAGCTGTGACATTATTATATAACGAAAAAAATAGAACAGGCGTAAATATTTTTATTGGTTTTGTGTTTAATATTGTGTTTGTGTAAGGAACTTTTAAATAATAATGAACTGAAACTGAAATGAATATTGATTGAGCTATCAAATCTACTTAGATCTGCTTATGTGCAATTAAAATTTATTCGTCCTCGCCCTCTTTGGTTAGGAACCTTCTCTCCAGTTCGCCGTTCTCGCTACTGCCCTCTTATTTAACTATTTTCTTAATTTTCTAATATTTAGCGCTTCAATCAAGTCCGGCGATATGACACCTGAAACATCAGTTCATGATGGCACTATTGTAGATGGACTACAACGAGGTCGATTCGGCTATTAAAAAGCTGAAAAATAACAAAACGGTAGGCTCCGATGGAAAGTTATTCAAGACCGGTGGCATAGAAAACTGGAGTCTCATTATTCTTTGTGCTTTCTTTAAAAATGGAGATCACCGACGCTGTCGCGGAATAAGTCTTAATTCTATAGGATATTATATTCTATCGGTGCTGGCATCGATTTGGCTGTATGAAACAGCATACCTCATATTAAGCTCAGCATTCAACACCGCTAAGAGCTAAACTCAGACCAGCTGCGGTTCATTATTACAGTACATGCAGCTGCTGTGACAATTCCCTCAGCTAAAAGACTGATCAATCGGAATACAGACTTTGACCACATCCAACTTCATTTATCTCCATGTGAAGATCAAGCAGTTTGAAATACAAAAAATCATTAAAATCTTAAAGCTTCGACAGCAAAAGGAATTAGGCAACTTGTTACACATTAATTAAGTATGCTCTATCTACATGAACAACAAATATATTCTTAAGAAAAAAATTTACAGAAACCATTTTTTTTACATTGTTGCGTTTTACAAAAGTTTAATCAGTGCATTTTTCGCATTATTCTTTTCTTAAAAAAAAAAACAAATTTCTTTTTCTTACAAAAACAAATATAAATTAAATTCTTTTTTAAAGTACTCACTTTCTGTGTTTAAATAATAAAAAAATTTTTTACAATCTTTTGGCAATAATTTCCGCTACGAACTAATATATTTTTTTTATAAATAAAATTGACTAAGGTGCTCTCGCAGTTGTTGTGCGCTACAATTCGTCACGTTGCTCTTCTGCGCTGTGCAATGAAGCCTCAACAATTTCGTGATTATTTAATTGGGTAGCCTCAGCTTCTTGTGCTTCTTGTTCTTCTTCTTCTTGTGGCGCTGCAAAATTAAATCGGGTGCGTTTAGATATATAAATCAGTTTAAAATAATACTGCAACAAAGCCGCCGAACTTTACTTAATGTGCTTCCTACGAGTATTTGACTTATTCACAGAATAAGTTTTTGGCTCAAAAGAGTATTTTTTTTTGTTCTTTTTAAATTACTTGTGGAATGTTTTACTTTTTTTGCGCTTTTTGCATTTATAATGCTTTCATCATCATTTCTTGTAATTCTTTAGTATCAATTTCGGGTTTGAGACCCGCATGCGGCACCGCATGTAGCCAATATTCTGAGGCAGCTATATAGATGGAAACAGCTGCGCCCACAATGTAGGCAATATGTGTGGAGCTTTGAAAGATAACGCATGTAGCAACACATAGACCGAAGTAGGTAAGGAAGCGTGTGATATAGACGTACGAATCTCGTGCGGAAGTATCATCTAAAATGTTGTAAATGTTTTTTGGTTTTTTTTGTAGAAGACAAAAAAAAAAAAATAGTATGAAAGTAGTAAAAGGTGAGCTTATGTGTGTGTATTAGCGTTAACGCTTACCTTGGCATTTGTCATCCTTTAGCTTATAACCATCGGCGCATTTTTTACACATATCCGGACCATCGCCATCACAGCCATTGCATGAACGATCGCATTCCAGGCAAGCGTATGAGCCTTCCTTGTTAACACAGAATTGCTGTGGTTTGCAAGCACGCGTCATCTCAGTGCATTCATTGATATCAATGCAACCAGTTTCCGAATCCATGCGCCAGCCTTCTTTACATTTGCGACAATTTTTGGGTCCAGCGCCAGTGCAGCCACCATCACCGCAAGCGCTGTGGCATGCTGTGCAGAGTAGCTTAGTGTTGTCACGAAACGATTCGTAGTACTGCAGCGCGCATGTATTGCAATCGGCGCCATCGTAGCCGGCATCACAGGCGCATTTACCGTTGCCTTTACGTGTGCCGACGCCTTTGCATTTACCTGAAAAAAAACCGTTATTAGTAACTACTTTAGCCTGTAAATTAATATAATGCATACCATTGCCATTACAACCGCCGCAAAGTTTGCACTCTGGTCCGTAGTGCTCCGGCGGACAGCAAACCTTCAACTGTTCAATGCAAAGCCAAGCATGTAAATCTGGTTGCTCCAATTGTTTGTGCACAAACCAATCCTCTAGCAATGTTTCATGTTCATTGGCCAGCGTATGGCATTGATCCTGTCCACGTCTAACCGCATCGCAGAGTTGTTCTTGTATTTCCACCAGACGCACTTCACTCGTTTTGTAGGAACGCAATTTCTCTTCTTCCCAGGCAGCATCACCGCCGGCATGCTTACCGCGTTTAGTTTTCTCCATGCCAAGTACAAAGGATTCGACTAGCACCGTGCACGCCTTGCATGGTGGCAGTTTTGTTGTTTTTTCCTTTTGCTCCTTGGGTGAGGAGTTAAAAGTTTTTGGTGGTTTATCAGCGGCTTCGGCGCTGTTACTAAATGCGAGTATAGACACAAAAATTAAGAGCAGTGTATGGCAGCGCATTGTGCTTTTTTTCTTTCTTTATTAATTAATTAATTTTAGTTAATCCTTTTTGTTATTTATATGCCATAAAATTGTATTTAATATTGCTAAGTACTGCGTCTATATATGTATGTTTGTCTAAACGGGTCGGTTTACGTGTTAATTGCAGATTTGTTCTTTTCTGCTGTTGTTGTTGTCAACAGCTGATTTATGCATTTGCGCAGAGCTGCATGCAATGACAGAGTTGCTGTGTGTTTTGAATAGGGGCTCAAGTGGCGGGTATTTTGAATGTGCGCGAATGTTATTTAAGTTTTAAATTTATTTAATTTTTTAACAAATTTATTAAGAGAAGAAAAAAACTGCTACGAAACAGAAAACCAAATAAAAAAAAATTCTGAAAAGTAGAACAAAACACAGCCAACAACTAAGCACGTATAACAGTTGTCACTGGAAAGCCCCTGAGCTTGCGGGAGCTTATCTACTTGCAACTAGCTGCAGTGAGGACAACGTTTTTTTTAATAGTGTCCTCCATGTACGTCCCTTCTCACTTGCCTTGGTCTAAAGTAGACTTCGAATTGGTCCTTGGCGTATACAGAAGAAAATTTCTTATCAATGGTGACTTATCCGCTAAACACAGAGCCAACAGGAGGGGCATGTGCTTACAGGAAGCAGTTACTTACTCTTCTACCCAAATAATGGCAACTGGGCAAGCCACACTTTTTCCTTTCGCTCATGGTTATACGTTCAGCGCCATCGACTTCGCCATTTCCAATGGCTTGCGACCAGAAGAGTTGTCAATAAGGACTGAGTGTTAGCTCTTCCCAGATCACCTGTCCCTTGTGGTTATTTTCGATTGCTCTCCGAGGCCCAGTGCTCCCATGAGAAGCCTGCTACCACCGTTTTCTAATATGGCTACATTTCGCAGGGAGTTGAAGGAAACTAATATGCACACGTTATTTCCAAAACAGAAACCAGTCAATAGTTTCAGGAAATTTATGTAGAGGCAGAAGAACACCGATCGTTTCCTACAAAATGTCACACCTAAAGGGAACTGAAGATACTCATTGTGGATTCTGGCGAAGAGGTATAAACAGTAAGTGTCCCAGCAATTCCTGATCAGTATAACTCACGGTTCCTGGGCTAAGTCCCCAAAGGAACGTCGGAGGCATTCGAGCCATTCGATTATAATTCCAACAGCAGAAAACGCATTGTAAGACAAAGCTCGACAGTCCTGGCTAGATTTGTTTTTCAGTCGCCTCCATCACTATTGAAGAAATTACAGCTCAAATAAAGGACCTGAGGAAAAGGTCGACCCAAGGTGAGGATGGGCTTGATAACATCTTGAACAAGGGTTTGTCTGTGAAGACGGTGCTTTTCCTGTTCTTTATTTTAACAGAGAGAATACCACTCTTTCTAATGAAATGCCGGAACAGTTAAATATGGTGGTAAACTTTACCCTTGTATCCAAATTATACGTGGTAGCGGCTTATCTCGATGTAGGACAAACTTTCGATAATGGCATGATGGCCTTCTGTGATAGTTCAAGTGTCCACTGCCGCCTCAATTGTTCTGGCTAGTGAAGAGTTATTTGGCTAACAGAACCTTCTCCGTTGTTCTGGATGGAGTAGAGTCAACGGCGAGAGCCATCAATGCTGGTGTACCGCAAGGAAGCGTACTGGGACCAACACTTTACACTCTTCTCTCCCTACGGATGAACCGCAGAACATTATTTTTACATTTGCTGATGATACAGCCATCCTGGCAAGGGATGAATGTGTCTACAGTGCCACTGATATACTTCAACTTTATCTTCGCTAGTTTATACAACGGGCAAAATGGTGGAATACAGACATTAACCTGGACAAATGCGTCAGCGTGACCAGAGATGATTGCTCGCTTGTATACCTTTAGGATCACCAGTCGGGGCATGAATACCTGCGGGTGTATCTGGATAGAAGACCTGCTTTTAAAACCTATATTGACAAATTCTAAATTCTCCATATAAAAGGATTTTCAACGGCAGAAACAAACTGTCGCTGTGGAATAAGCTGAAAATATAAAAGACAATAATTGCACTAGCCTGGCGTTACGGAATGCAAGTCTATGGCATTGCTGCTAAATCGCATCTTGCCAAGATCAGGGTCCTTTTAGCGAAAGTCCTCCGCAGCTTTTCTGGCGCACCCTGGTACATGAGAACTGGTAACCTTGAAAAGAACTTTAATGTTACCAAATTGGAGCAAGCAGTGCCGTATTCTTGCTGTTTTTTTTTGTCTAGGACCCTTATCTCTAGGTCGCCATTCTCGTTATTGCCCTCTTAATCAACAATTTTCCTTAAGTTGCCGGTCTTCAATCGAGATTGCCGGAGCATTCATGGCGTACACTTCCTACTCTATGGTATTTTACTAGCGCTTGAATCGTGATAGACGTCATGGTCGACGCCCATTAGGCTATGCGATTTGTTGCTTTTAGATTAATTAAAATCAAAATTGGATACTTTGTGGCGGCGTTTCATGTCGGTCATAGGTTTGTCCAAGACTTTTGATTTTACAAATCTATATTTTGTGCAATCATACTCAAGCGACAATTGCTGAAGGCATGCCGTTGATTAGGATCGGAAGTGTATAACAAAGTACCACATATCTAAATGGAACATATAATTGATGAGTACTGCTTCACCATGTTTTGTGGCTTTTACATACAATTGCACAAACTTAATATACTCTTCTCCGCTTTAGATATAGTGTATAAGAAAAATACGCTCTGCTATCGATTTCCAATGCGAACGCATCCTGCAATTAGGCACAGGTGTTTCAATTACTGAAAAACAGGAACAATAATCAGAAATTCATACAATTTGAAGAGGTGACGCGACCCATAGCGTGCCGCAGCAGCAGCAAAAGGCCAATGCAACGGCAGCAGATATAAATCAAAGGCGTCGCAGGACATTTGTCGCATTTAGTAAAAGTTTGCGCGTGTCTAAACAACGGCTATGCTGCTTCAGTGGCTACTGCTACTACTGGGCTATCTAAATTATAGTATTCACGCCGAGTTATACGAGTATAACGATGATAATGAGGAAATAATTCCGAATTGTGTTAGTCCGCGTCTGGTTGCACGTTATCAGCTAAATACGGAAATCTATGGCAATTGTGAAGGCAATCGGACAAGATTTAAACGTCGCGCGGATGCTACATTTCGTGGTAGTCCGAAACCGCGTGCCGAAATATTGGCCTCGAAATTTCATGTGACCGCATATAATTTTGAACAAACGAATTCGCTGGTGAAACTGGTTAATAAAATTGCTGAAGAGTATTTGGCTAAGTGTCCGCCGGTGATCTATTACGACAGTTTTGTCGAGAAATCCGATGGGCTCGTATTGGAGAGTCTATTCAAAGTAAAGAAGTTTTAATAAAACGGTTCTTTTTTAATATACAAATTTTGTTGCATTACAGAGCATACCCATAACCTTTTATCATGGCGAAATAAATTCACGTTATGTTGCCAAAAATCGGCATTTTACACAACGCATCGATGATAACTGTAAAAGCTATATACTATTTCTCTCCGATCCATTGATGACATATAAAATAGTTGGCGCACAAACGGAGAGTCGTGTTGTTTTGGTGTCACGTTCCACACAATGGAAATTGCGTGATTTTTTAAGCTCCTCTTTGTCATCGAATATTGTTAATCTTTTGGTTATTGGTGAATCTTTAATGTCGGATCCAATGCGTGTAATTATTAAACACCTTATTTATTAAATTTAGCAAAACATAATTTTTTTTCTCAATTAGGAACGTCCTTATGTGCTCTATACGCATAAACTTTATGCAGATGGTCTCGGCTCCAATACACCCATTGTGCTGACAAGCTGGATTAAAGGCGCACTCTCACGTCCGCATATTAATCTTTTTCCGCCAAAATTTAATGAAGGTTTTGCCGGACATCGTTTTCAAATATCCGCCTCCAATCAGCCGCCATTTATATTTCGCATACGTTCGCTGGACAACAGCGGCACACAGCAGACAACATGGGATGGTGTGGAATATCGTTTGCTGAATATGATCTCAAAAAAGTTGAATTTCTCCATTGACATACGTGATGCACCGAATACTGCGTTCTCCAGTAGCGTCGTCGATAATATACAGCGTCAGATTGCAGATAAAGTAATCGATATTGGCATGTCGGGTGTTTATATAACCGAAGAACGTATGACGGATATGGATATGTCTGTCGGGCACTCACGTGATTGTGCAGCATTTATAACGCTAGCCTCGAAGGCGTTGCCAAAGTACGTATTTTCTTTCAATAAATCTTTCACGCCATCTCCACCTCTTTCTTTGCAGATACCGCGCCATAATGGGTCCCTTTCAGTGGCCGGTTTGGCTTGCTTTAATTATTGTCTATCTGGGTGCAATTTTTCCCATTGTATTTACAGATCGCCTAACGCTGAGTCATTTGATGGGAAATTGGGGTGAAATTGAGAATATGTTCTGGTATGTGTTCGGCATGTTTACCAACAGTTTCACCTTTTCCGGCAAATATTCATGGAGTAATACACAAAAGAATTCGACGCGTTTGTTAATTGGCTGCTATTGGATTTTTACCATAATTATAACGTCATGTTATACGGGTTCCATTATAGCGTTTGTGACGCTGCCAGCATTTCCCGATACAATAGATTCTATTTTAGATTTACTGGGTCTGTTCTTCAGAGTGGGTACACTGAGTATGTTTTAAATAGTTAATAGCTAAAAGAAATATTGAAAAAAAAAAAGATTTTTTAAATTCAGATAATGGCGGCTGGGAGCGTTGGTTTCAAAATTCTACACACGAGCCGACATCGCGGCTCTACAAGAAAATGGAGTTCGTAGGCACACTGGAGGAGGTATACCAAGCCACAAACCTGGTATATGGATTTCTTTAATTATTTCTACTTTTTTAGGGCATTGGCAATGTCACGCAAAGTTTCTTCTGGAATTACGCATTTCTCGGCTCAAAGGCACAATTGCAATATTTGGTGCAATCAAATTACTCAGATGAGTAAGTGTTTTGGAGAACTTAAATTAGCTTAAAAAATCTTTGATAATTGGCTTTTTTTTATTCTTTTTTTCAGAAACATTTCACGGCGCTCTGCGCTGCACCTCAGCGAAGAATGCTTTGCACTGTTCCAGATCGGTTTTCTCTTTCCACGCGATGCGGTCTATAAACGTAAAATTGATTCCATGATATTACTTGCACAGCAGAGTGGCCTCATGAACAAGATATTGAATGAGGTCAGCTGGGCCATGCAGCGTTCATCCTCCGGTCGTTTGCTACAAGCAAGTTCTTCGAATTCTTTGCGTGAACGCATACAAGAGGAACGCCAGCTAACCACCGCGGATACAGAAGGCATGTTCCTACTGATGGGTATTGGCTATCTACTGGGTGCCATAGCACTTGTATCGGAAGTTGTTGGCGGCATAACAAATAAATGTCGTCAGATAATCAAACGTGGACGTAAATCGGCTAATAACAGTACTTGGTCGTCACGGCGTAATTCTGCTGCAAATGTACAACGCACGGAAAGCGCGCAAAATGCACATGAAGCACGTAAAGTTGCACGGCGTGAGGCAGCTGAAAGAGATGAAGTTCGACGTTTTGGTGTGCGCGAATTTAATTTAACACGCTCCACCTTGCGTGAACTTTACGGTAACTATTATAAATCAGAACCGAATTATCTTATAAAGGATGGTCAACTGTTGGTGGAGAATGATTTGATATCGGCGGATACTACTGCCTCAAATTCGCGAGATTCTAGTGGCGGACGCGATGACACGCGGCATGTACAATGGAAATACAAGAAACGCGCCATAGTGCTGGCACAAATTGATACCATGGCTGCGCCCATACATGGCGGTATACTCGAGGAGGAGATGCAACAGTCGCTGGAGCAGTTGGACGAATGCCTGGCGCAGTTTGATGAGCATAGTGTGGATGAGGATAAAGATTTTAATGTCGTAAGGGCAAATGAAGCACAGCGTGTTGATGATGAAGATGATGATGTGGTGTTCGGTGCCATTGTGCCGCCATGTGAGATGGTGTCGAAGGTGGATAGCTTAAATCTTTTCACCATGGAGTAATATATTCAAGCAGAGAAAATTTTGACTTCTCTTTAACTTAAATATACGTCACGCTTGTCCAGGAATTTAATATTTCTTACTTTGCCAGCACGCCTGCATAACAGTTAACTAGCCCTAAATTAATTTTTATTGATATAAACGTACAATTCGTACAATATCCAATTTTATTAATAAAACTTGTTGTCAAGAGTAATTGCATTCACCGTTTTATTTTGTAATTAAAAAAAAATTAATTGTTTTTAATTAATAATTTTTAATGTTTAAATGTTTTTATTAAAATTTATTTATTAGCTCACCTGGTGACCTTCTTACCACCTCAGAATAAATAATTTATTTACTGAACGGGTTGCACTCAGGTCCACTCCATTCATAAAAGCATTTTGTGATGTAAAGCCCTTTCTCGAAAGACAAAAGTCAAAATCTATTGTATGGTGCAGAGGCATGGACCGTGATTGAGTCGGATGAGACAGCGTTGGAAGCCTTTGAGAGAATGATTATCCGCAGGATTTTTGCTCCTATTAGAGTCGGCGACGAGTTTAGGTCTCGTATGAACCGCGAGCTGTACGAGCTATTCGCTGAGGTTGACATAGTCCAGCGCATCAAATTCCAGCGGCTGCACTTGGCTGGGTACCTCATTCGAATGGATGAAAGAGCTCCAGCACGCATGGTTTACATGGGGGGGCACAAACTTGATTGGTGGACGCCGAAATAGAGGACGACCGGGAACTCGGTGGAATAACCAGGTATGGAGAGATCTGGAGAGATCTCTCCATACCTGGTTATTCCACCGAGTACGGAGGTAATTGGCATTTAAAACGACTGGCGCCAGCACGCACTAGACTATGAAGCCTGGCGCGCCTTCCTAACTGCGACCATGACCGGAAGACTGTTGACAGCCATTTAAGTAAGTATTAGAGTCGGCGACGAGTTTATGTCCCGCATGAACCGTAGCTGAAACTTAGACCTATCAAATGGTACCTATTTTTTCCACAGGGGGTTACCTTTTTAACGGTAAGTTGGTCGGATAAAATATGGGGGTAAAATGTTTATGATTTTTTTGTACCGTCTTGAACTTTGTCCTCCGGGTTCAATGACCCTGACATCCAAGGTCAATGACTTTGACCTCCGGGGTCAATGACATTTTTCCCCCGGTGTCAATGACCTCTTTCCCCCGATGTCAATTACCTTTGACTCTCGGGGTCAATGACCTTGACATCCTGGGTCAATGAGCTTGACTTCTGGGGTCAATGACCTTGAGTCCCGAGGTCAATGACCCTGACTCCCGGGGTCAATGACTTTTGGCCCCCGGGGTCAATGACCTTTGGAAGCCGGGGTCAATGACCTTTGGAAGCCGGGGTCAATGAGCTTTGGCAGCCGGGGTCAATGACCTTGACCCCCGGCGTGAATGTTTGTTGAACGTGGGTGTCAAATGTCGTTGACTGTGGGGATCAAAGGCCGTTGACTCTGCGATTCAAAGGTTATAGACCCTGGTGTTGAAAGGTCATGGACCCTGGAGAGGGTGGCTAGACTCTACTAAATATCCAATGGGACAGCCAGACAGACCACACAGTTATTTGAATAGGTATTTGGGTTAACTATCGACTGAGATTTTTTATCGGGTAATGGGTTATTGATTATTGATATAACTAATGGTTTCCAAAGTTGATAGATTCTCTGGGTAACTATCGTATTGGGTTCATATACGTATTATGTATGCATTAATGCCAAGCACTTGCTTACGGAGACAGAATTGACCCCTTCTGGAAGAAAGTGTGACGCCTATTTTTAATGTTTGTATGTATTACCTTTCTGGTATATAAACTGATATAAATTCTAACAATTAAGGGTTCGGACATTGCAGATGCACATTCTTAAATAGTGGTCCTTATATCATTTGCGGGGGTCCTATACGAGGCTTCCTTTTTGTTTTATTGTAGTGTTATTAGGCCCTGTACCGAAGGTACAAGAGCCTATTGGTTTTGTGCAAATGTATGTAACAGGTAGAAATAATAATCGGAGACCCCCCAAAGTTACCCCCATTATGGTCAGGAGTGATAGAGGAGTCGATATAGACATGTCCGTCTGTCCGTCCGTATGAACGAAAGGATCTCGGAAACGGTAATAGATAGAGACTTCGTGTTTTTTGCATTCGACTAGGACTGCTCCGGAATTTCACAAGTTTATTTTAAAAACTTGCCCCTCCCCCCCTTCCCCATAAAATCACCCCCAAGGGTAAAAATTTCTTCGGCACAAAAAAAAGTAAGTATGCCAGTATAGAGATATCGTCCTTCTTAGCCAAAATCCGAAAAGTTCATCAAAATCGGATAATAAATGACGATTTTATAAGCAATTGAATTTGAACGACCCCCCTTTTCTTTTCATTCATATTCGCGCAGTGAGAAGTGGTCATGTGTTTGGTCATAAGCTCGGGAAACATTTAATGTGTTTGTTAGGCGAACTGAACTGGTACAGGGCCTCTTAAAGTCGGTTACGCCTGACTGTATTTTCTTACTTGTTTTTTACTGAATTATTGACACTTAGGTGGTGCATATTTCGCTGGATCTGTTATCTGTTATCTATACATATATAAGGCTGTGGTGGAGATCTTTTGGCATAGGTCATCTTTTGGTGGCATTTCCTATATATAATTTAAACATACTATCATTCCAGACTCAATAACCCCGTTTACAGTAGATCAAATGTTAAACAATATCCGACGGATCGATGTCAGACTCAAACCTAATATGAACGCAACTTACAACATGTTGCATTGCATGTCGCAACCTCAATGTCTGATTGAACATTTTTTTGCCGTGTTGGATGGCATTGATTCAATAATGATGTACATTTTTACTGCCCATTTAGTACCTAATTAAAACTAAAAGTTCCTTGTTTTTTATACATTTATAAGTATTTTATTTTATTTCAATCATCGCATTTTATATATTACAATCTTTAGCACAAAATACTCAATTCACTCGTATTCTATGTACTCCTTCTATCAAGAATTTCACTTCTTCAAGTTCAAGTTGCCTAAATGTGGATTGGATAGATGTATATGTATATGATATAATATAATATGATATGATATATGTTTTTATTTTTAAACATATTTCGTTGTTTCGTTGTTTTGTAGAAATTTAATACTTTCTCGACTTAACTAATATGCATTGTATACGCTAGATATATATTATATATATTTTAATTAATATCTAATTGTATAAATGTTATTAAAAAGAATGATTTTGCTTTAGCGTTATTCTATAAATATGCAAAAGTTCATATTTATGAAAATACGGCTAAGTATTGGCAATCGTTTCGTTCTTTTCCTCCGTTTTTCATGGTCGCACTCAAGTGACTTCGTTTTAGATATATAAACTTAATTATTATGTTATATATTGATTTTCTATGGACCAATTTTTTGTATTTTTTTTTATAAATCTTCATTTGAGTATAAACTTAGTGCTAGATAGTATGTATAATTTGTATTACTAACCGCTA
Source organism: Leucophenga maculata (assembly GCA_035044805.1). Lineage (NCBI taxonomy): Eukaryota > Metazoa > Arthropoda > Insecta > Diptera > Drosophilidae > Leucophenga > Leucophenga maculata. The sequence continues at coordinate 889,098 of JAWNNP010000005.1, read as the reverse complement.
GGACTTCCATTTAAAATGCTAAATTCGTACTATTTTATTTTTATGATAGATGAATTTTTTTCTTTCGAAATGTATAGATGATGAAGTTGGTTTTAAATAGTTAAAAAAAAAATTTACACAGGAAAATAATTGCAAAAATTATTAAAATTTAACTAGAAAATGTTTAACTGACAGATGTATATATGTTTCGATATTATTTTGCTATGAAATAAGGTTAAAAGTTTGTCAAAAGTTGAAAAATTTGCGAAAAAGTTTAACAAAATTAAATACAAAAAAAGTGAACACGCATATACGACTTATATAATTCACCACACTGTGGTGAGTTTAAACATAATTTGAAAAAATAGTTTGTATAAAATGTTGTACAAACTTCTAACCCTATTTCATACTTCCTCGAATTTCTTTTCATATATTTTTACCATTAGTTTATGGAGTGCTTCAGATACTACTTGTTTATATATTTTTTTTAAAGTTTTTATAACAGTGCGCACGAATTTCAAATGACAAATTTCAGTTGTTAGGATTTATCACAAATTAAATTACATTTTATCTACAACAAAAACTTAAACGCTAAACAGCAGATTTGCTTTAAATTCTATAAATTTTGCTTAACAAAACTAAAATATATAAAATTTAATACTAATATTGCATGCAGATAAATAATTTCGTACTAAAAAAAAACAAAAAAAAAAAGTTTTAACAAAAAAATAAATAATTTTTTTTCTTTTAAATTTAAGCCAAACATTTGAACAGAAAATAAACAAATAATTTGCTAGAAACATAATTAATTAATTAATTAAATTAAAACTAAATTCTTTTTTTTTATCTTTTTTGAATTTTCGGAGTTCGACGAGTGAATTTTGTATTTTAGGCTTTTGTGTAGTTGTTTTTGTTTTCGTTTTTCATTTTCTTTTTTAGGTCTAAGAAGGAAGTGTGTGAAATGTTTTTCGTTTTTCTTCAAGTTGTGTTTTTTTTCTGCAGTTCTCTTAAAGACCCTATATATGTTGTATGTAGGTAAGTTTTTAGTACGTGCTCGAAACCCAGTTTTTATTTGAAATTTTTTACGCCGCTGGTTCATCGACGATTTCAGTGTCAATGCGTGATGAGCGTATGCCCGATTTGCCAGTCCATGGATAGATGTCGGGACAGGGTTGACATGTCTTCATATAGCGTACGCCAGATTTGTGCCATAGGTTGCAGACCTTCGGATTGTTGCAGCGTTTGGGGCGATCCTGTGTGTTTAAAAATTTAGTATTAAATAATTAGTTGAGAAAAAAGCTGTACGAAAATTTGGTGAAAATGAAATCGTTAAAATGAAAATTTTTTTTAAATTCGTTGGAATATTGCGATTTGAATATGCAAAATTATGTCAAATACAAAAACCAAGTTCGTAAAATGTTCATGAAATAGAAAACCAGAACATAAATATGCTTTGAAAAATTAATGAGTTGATTTGGTTTTCAATTTCGCGCACATTTTGTGAAAGTGAAGTCTTTAAGTCTTTTCAATTTCGAAGTCTTTTAAATTTCGAATTAATTTTGTAATTTTTGTGAATTTTTTGAGTACATTAAATTTCATAAAATCCACATGAAAACCAGAACAAGCCTGTATAAATCATATTTCTTCCCCAAACTTACAGAAAAGTCGCACTGGAACGGTTGGAATGAATTAATGCGCGATATTGGCGTAGGATCGCGCACCCATTGCAATGCTTGCCAGTTTGTTACAATCCAGACATCATTCATGGCATTTATGGCATCCAGAAATTTAATGAAACCCTCTTTGTGATGTGGTTGTGTAAACCAGGCAGCATGATAGAATAGACCAAATGGTGCACTGCAAGAAAAGCAATTTAAATAAGTACTGAAAACTTACAAAAAACTCCATAAAACTTACCGATTTGTTGTGTAATGACGTTCAAAGTTCTTCATTATCATTTTTGTTACACCCTCGGAATCGCTGGGATTTGAGCAGGCATCACCCATAGAACAACGTCCACCATTCAAATCTTGCCACATGACCATAGGCACTTGCCAGACACCCGGATAACTGCGTGTCGGACAAGGTGGTATCATGCAATCGTGGAAGATTTTATAGTCAAGCGTATACGGCCAAGATGGTGGACGATTTTCATAGACAGGCATAGAAGAATCGTAGGTGAAGTTCGAATCGTACAACATTTTGTACATTTTATTGCCACCCACAGAAAGGAAGGGTGCACGCATGCCACGCACATCGGACAGCTTAACACCGCCGTAGGCTGAGAGAATTTCACGTTGTCCGGCGATTTCGCGTGTCCATTTCTTCTGCGAGAATTGCTCGCCGAAACTGTGACTGTTATTTTTTGGAAATAATTAATTAATTTTAATATTAAAATAAGCAAAAAATTTTAGTTTAATTAATTTGTTTATAAAATTGTGTGTGGTGTGTGTTTAGTGTGTAATGTTTTTTTCTGAAGCGATTTTTAGGTTAGTTTTATTTTAAAATGGCGGAATTAAATACTACTTGTACTGTTGTTGCTTGTTGTTGTTGTGTGGGTGTTACTGGTTGTTTTTTATTTTTTTTTTGTACACATTTTACTTACGAAATTGTGTGCGAGGCCATCTCATGACCATCCGCATACAGATTTTGCACCTGACTATAATCAGTCCATTCATGTGAAACATAGAATGTAGCACTTATGGGACAACCATTGGGATTAACACGTCCCTTCTCGAATAGATCAGTGTACAATTGTTTATTGAGATCATTAACCGAATCGTCAAAGGTCAATAGTACAATTTGTGGTACACTCTCGACGGGTAGATCGGCTTTATAGAGAGTATACGATAATTTGGGAGGCAAACATAAACAATGGAACATGAAATGATATGGATTTATAGAGTAGTATAGAGAAAGTGATAACAAAAAATATTTATACATATATATATACAATAAAATATACAGAAAATAATAATAATAGGTACTGAACGAAGGCGGTTTATATGCTTTTTGTGATTGATTGATTGATTGATTGATTGATGCTTCTCCTTTATATACCACATACATAGACTTAATTCCAACTTACGAAACAGTATGCGATGCCATTTCATGTCCATCGGCATATAGATCCTGCACCATGCCATAGTCCGTCCATTCGTGTGAAACATAGAATGTTGCGCGTTGTGGACAACCATTGGGATTCTTGCGTGTTTCATTATTGAATAGTTCGCCGTAGAGTTCGATATTTAAATCATTGACGGCATCGTCAAAGGTTATGAGTACAATTTGCGGTATTTCATCGACACTTAAACCGCCTACGTTTTTGAGATTTTTTCATTTTATTGTTTGTTTTTTTTTTTTATATTTTTTAATTTGGCTAAATTTTGCTTAAACTATTTTGGAGATACTAGTCTATTGCACTATTAGAGTCAAAATATTGCTTGCTCAACATTTAAAGAACAAATATTTATATATTTGCAATCGCTCTCCTATTTGAGCTTGGCGCGTTTTGTTAACCGCTTTTATAAACTTAAAGATAAGAAGCTCTTATGTTCTCTGTAAGTAAAACTTCTTACCATGCCGCTCTAGTCGGCTGAATAATAAAAAGAAAAAAAAAAAAAAAAAAACGAGACGAAATCGGGGACGGCATCACATACTTGTGAATAAGTTATTTGTGAATACATTTTTTGAAGTAAAACTTCTTTACGCCCCACTAAAAATAAGTTGGCTGAATAAAAAACCGAGACGAAATCAGGGAAGGTTTTGGAGTGAGGATAATCGAAGAGTGGAAGGCTACCAATACAGTCGTACATCATTCCACTTATACTCCACTCGCGTTGCACCATCGTACATTCACCCCAAAGAAAGAAATCCTTACGGGAATCAATTGATCCTCATCGCTCATAACAGCTGACAAGATAATGGTTGCTGAAATTTATTGTTTCAAAGAAACAGAAGTGAAACTTCTTACCATACCGTCGGTTGAATAAAGAAAAAAAAAAAAAAAAACGAGACGAAATCGGGGACGACTTCGAATACTTTTCGGGGTTACTTTGTATACGAACATATAAATATGCGTTGCCCTAAGCCCAATTCGCGACACAAAAGGCTGAGTTCTCTCTGCTGACGTCGAGCGGGATAGTCTTTAAAAAGAACTGTAAAAAAAGGGCCTACTAAGTTTGTGCAAGTGTATATAACACGCAGAAGAAAGCAAGACATACCCCATAAAGTATGTATAATCTTGATCAGCATCAAAAGTCGAGGCGTTATAGACTTGTCCGAATATCCATCTGTCTGGCTGTCTGAGATCTGGGAGACTATAAGAGATACAGCCTTCAAATTTGGGTATTTAGATGCTTTTATTCACTCTTCAGATATCTCAAGACCCCCATCCCTCCATCTTTAAGGGGAAAATGTAGTTTAAACGTGCACATCCACCTCACATATTGATTTATTTTATGAATCAATTTTTTGGTCCATATCGGACAATTAAAGCTGTTTCTTGCATGATTCTTCAGAAAATATTTCATATAAGCGAAGATGGGACCACTAAAAAGTGGGACCACTAAAAGCGGACCACTTATACAAATCGTAAGGAGGTATTTCCGAACCAAAACTTAATACCTTCCAAACGCATAAATTTCCCTTTTAATCCGCAGCGCTCAGTCATTTATTTGCATTTAAATGCAAAGCCAAATCAAATGCACAAATCAACGTAGCCGACAAAGTGACGAAACTGTAGCTGAGAGCAATTCTTTTTTTAATTCTTCTTTAACACATCGGTTGCCATACTATTAAATTAGCGGGATTAATTTTTGCATAATAATCAATTGAACGGTACTTATCTAAAACTCTGCCGGCAGCATAGACGAAAACTAACGGGAAGAATGCATACGAAGCCTAATATCTAAGCAGAACAGTTTGACACTTCACATAATAATTAGCACAGCTTCGGTAAGTGCGGTACGTGTTCGCTTTGCATTAAATCGTTTAAATTTTCGGTAATGCGCAGAAAAGTGATACAAGTAAAAAAGAAAAGTGTTAAAAGTGTTAATTAATATTGATTGCATTAGTATTTGGCTTAATAATGTGTTTAATTGCTAATAAAATCGTGGAAAATTTTGAATACAGCAAACGGTAAAAAGCGGCTTAGTGTGAACAGTTTGTTCTGTTGCTCGCGCGCTCTCCTACGTTTTTTTTTAATTAATAACCTAATTTGTTATTAATAATTATACAAATTGTCTTTATAAACATTTAAAATGCAATATTTGTGTGAAATTATTTGGTATTTGTTTTTTTTTTTCAAATATTTGTGCATTTAAATTACAAAGAAGAAATTATGTGCCAGCAAATAAAGTTGAAGAGAGCACCAAATTAATTATGACATTTTAATAAAAAGAGCGAAGTGCCGCAGAGTATTATGAAAGTTTTTGTTTGAAAAAAAAGAGTAAAGAGTTGAGATTAAAAAAGCAATTAAAGTGCATAGAAGAAGAGTATGGCCATACTAGAAACGGTTTTAATTTATGTTCATCGTTGAGCGACGAAAAACATTCAATGCCCAAAAATGTGTCGCTCTTTCGCTGCTCGCATAGAGCGCGGACGAGGTTTAATGTGATAAAAAAAGGCAAGTGCATATAGAAGAGTACTTAATATAATTCTTCGCTCAGCTTCTTCTTCAGTTTCAAACTCACCGTTGCATTGCAACGGAAGCGCTTTTTGAACTCAGCAGTTTCGACTGGAATAATTCATGTAAGTTATCTGCATTTGATTTCTTTTAACAGTTATGCACAAAAAAAAAAAAATGGTAAAACAGTTGCAAAAATAATTACACTAGTGAACAGGCAAAATTTTAATTTGGCATGCTTATGCCAAAAATAATATTAAATATTTTGTAGAGCCTTCTTTTTGTATATTAATCAAGATAATATCGATTTTTCGCAGACCAAAGAACATCATAGGTAGAAAATATATTTCATTTCCTTTTTTTATGCCAAGCTGCAAGACCATGTAAGTCTTTTTCGTTTATGAATGAATGCTAGATTTGAATCTTTAGGAAAAATGTTCTTCAGAGTTTACAAAAGATACCATTTTTGGCATAAAATCACAGAATAGTCTAATAGCTTTCAATCTGTTCTAAACACTTCCATATAAAACACACTCCACATTGCGTATGAGTAATTTATAATTTTTTTTTTTTGCATGGAGAAGTCTATTGACCTTTGGAACATATTCGTCATATCATTTGTAAGTCTATTTTGACGGGCATTTAATCTTCTAATGTGTTAATAAAAATTTATTTCAAGCTATTGGTGCGGTTTTCTGCAAAGCAACAAACCATGTACCAACATTTTATGAACTGTTGGTGACATGGGATTTCATGAACACATGGTCATGTACAATGCGAATATCTTTCCACAGTATTCTTGATTCTAAGTTGACTTTCAACCATTGTTCAGCCCGCATTCAGGAAGGCGCACCAGCTGCTCTTGCAGATATTCTTCAACGTCACAGATCATACAAGACGCGATGACGGCATGCGAGAAGACACCAAGAACTTGGTTTTGTCCTCATTCATCGCAAGACTAAGACGGACTATTTTTCAATCTCCGAGAACGCCGTTGTGGCGTGCCGTTGATATCAATTTCATCCGCGTACGCCCGACATATTCTATATGTACGACAACTGGCGTAAGATTTATAAGATGGCGACAGCACATCACCCTGCTTGACCCTCCCTTGTTATCAAAAGGTTCGGAGAGGTTCTTTTCACCCTGATAATAGCAATGAAAAAAAAAAATATATATACTGAATAGTATGAATCATGATCATACCATTCATGCACACAATGTTTCCATTATACACTATTTATTTGGCTTACAACTATGAAGTGTGATTATTTTCCGGATCATGTTTTTTTAATAAGATCATAAGACAATATTGGAAAAAAATAAACTCTACTGAGTGATATAAATAATTGACACACCATTCTTATAAAAATGGATGCAGTGTTATACTATTTATTTGGTTCACACTGTTACACTGTATACCTTGCGATTTTTTCCAATTTATGACTGCTAAAGAAATTCATACAAAACATTTTTATGCTAAGGAATGATTCATACAATTCATTGCATGTCATAAATAATTGAATGCATTCATTTTGCAATTTTGACTCCAAACGTGCATGCCACTAATAAACACTTAAATGTATATGACTTACCGGGTATTTCCTTGCCACCGCAATAGCAATCAGGCAATAGACAAACATCCTTACGGCATTTTGCAGCAGTCTTATCTGGTGTTGGTTGTGGATAGATAGGATCAGGACGTGTTGGTGGGAATCTGTAGATATCTATAAACTCTTGTGCCTTTGAGACAATACCGGCAGCGGGTTTCAGTGTGGGACGTGTGCGTCTATAAAATAATTATTAATATTAAAATATTATTTGCAATTAATTAAAATTTTTAACTTACGGTGGATGTGTGCCACGACTGTTTGTTGGCTGTGCTGGCGCAATATCACGATCCTGATTGGTGTATATAGCGCTGCCGCGATTTCTATTGTTGTTCGTTCTAATACGAAATATTTCATAAAAAATAAATTAGTAAGCAAAATAAATGCAACATTAATTTAAGCTGCTAAAAAAATATTAGACACATTTTAATTAGTCTTAATTAGTCAACTACTTTGCTGCGCCAAAATGCTACACAAACAAGCTGCAAAGAAACTTAGGCTACTACCAGGCCATATTAGTAACTATTACCAACAACAATGATGTAATTTTTAGTACCCAAACAAGATAAATGCATGAGATATATATTACAAAGAACCAAAACTTAATGCAAAACCAATAACAAATAAAATAGCGAGAGTGATGGTATTTTTTAGCCAATTGCTTACGTACAGTGAGAACCAAAAAGTTGATACTTATAAGTGGTGTCAGTGTTGTGTAGCGTAATTAAAAGAGTGTTTATTTTTTTTTAACTAGTTTGGTAGGACCGCTGAAAATATTATAAGAAACTTTGTTTTTTTAAAAAATTATAACGCAGAGATAGTACGAGTAGATATTTATAAGTTTTAACAAGCTGCTGACGTAGGCTGTAAGAAAAGTTGGTACTTAGTTGGAAAAAATGAGAGGCTGTTTCATAAAAAAAAGGAGAACTTTATTTTTTTAATGGTATTTTATGGAACGCTGTATATATAAACAGTGCAAAGCTTTTTTTTCAGTAAAGAAAGAGTACTAAATGTTTTTATATGTTTTTTTCTTTGTAAAAAGTGCAAGGTTTCGAAAAATCTAGAGTACGCTGCTTTTAAACAAAGCATATACCGTTAATTGGTAGAAAATGCTGAAATTTTTCTGGAACTGAAACATTGAAATATATGTTTAACTATTTTGAAAAATAATTGAAAAATTTTTCGAACAAATTTTTTCGTATCACTCTTGATATACTAACTCTACTTGTGCTAAATGTTTGTAGTCAATATTTTTTGGGAAAAATACTACCAGGGTACAAAACTACACATAATCAAAATTTACAATTACAGAAAAAATAAAATAAAATTGTGCTTATAAAAATAATTAAGTGCGTGCTAGAGTATTTAATTTTTTTTTACTTCTTAGTTCTCACATTTGCTAAATTTAATAAATAATTTATTTTTTTCGGCAAATAAAAACAAAAAAGAGTATGTTTTGTTTAACATGAAATTAGCAAAAAAAATAAAAAGAAAAAAAAAAAAATTATATAAGAAATAAAAAAAGAAATCTATGAAGAGTTAAACTCGCCACCACCCCGTTCCGGTTCCGTGAGGAAGTAAAGTTCTGCAAACTAAGTATGTAGGTAGTATGTAGTATACGTAAAATACAGCGTACACCGTAAAAAATTGTTTAATTTTTTATTGGTTTTGATTGCTTGCAACATTTTACAGAAAGGAAAAAAACGATTTAGTACGAATTTTTGTGATTTTTTTGCACTAAATAACGACAAAATACTATGGAGATACTTTTTTTTATGCTAAATACTTTTTTTATTTTATTTTTTAATGTGAGGATTGGAGTTTTTATTATTATAACAGTTTCATTGCTGAGCTAGTGTGAAAAATTTAGCGTACAAACAATTATACTGTTATACTATATTGATTGTTGTTTTTGGAAAGCCAGAATTAACTAGTGGTGGTGAGAGAGAGAGATATATATGAGTAAGAGACAGAGAGATAAAGAAAAGTTTACAAAACGTGACAAATGCTAAGCTATGAAGTTCTGTTACGGTTTTCATTTTTGGGAAGATTTTGTTTAAGTGAAATAGCGTGAGAAATTTGCGAAAATGTCTCAATTTTGCATTAAATACAAAAAGTAAAATTTTAGCGAATTTAAACTGTAGAATCTTATCGATTTCAATTTCGCATAAAATTTACGTAAGTCAATTTAATGAAATTTATCTATTTTCACGTTTGGTATTATGTATTTGGATACAAAAATTCATTTTGTGAATTCAAAAAACTTTATGAAAGTATATTCGATAATATTTTTAATTTTTGAAGTTGAGAAATATGCGTTTTGAATTCACTTGATATGTGAATTTTATATTGCTCAACGTAGAAGAATTCTAATTTCCAACTCCTGTTGAAAAAATTGAAAATTTTGTTGATTTCACTTTCGCCAAATCTTAACGAAAGTAAATTCAATGGTATTAAATCCTTTCGATTGGTAGATTTCCAAATTTCGAATTCATTCAAACAAGTTATGAATTTTAAATCCTAAATAGTTACCAAAGGTAAAAAATTAGACTTTTCTCGAATTCCCGTTTGCAAAATTTAACGAAAATAAATTCGAAAAAATTTAATTTTTTTTTTTTCAGAATTCCGTGAATACACGAAAGTGCATTCGATGAAATTTCTCTATTTATCTATTTCTATTTGACATAGAGTATGTAAACTCATCCCAATAGTGAAATTCGCCAAACTTTGACGGAACTGTTATCGATTAATATTTCTGTTTCGCAGAATTTCGCTTGAATTTGAGATATTTTTAACGTGAATTCAAATCCAAAAAAGTTCTAAGAGTTAAATTTTATCGAAATTTAATTCGATAAAAACAATTTTTTTTTTTCATATTGCTGCGAATTTAATTTTAAAATGTCTACTAATCGTAGACGTAAAATCTTTACGAAAGTGTAATCAATAAAATATTGCGATTTGAAATCGCTTGACATTGAGTATTGCTGTGAAGTCATTTTCAAACTGCTTGTAAACTTTAAAAAATGAAATCGATAAAATTTTGCGATTTTAATTCACTTGTTAATTTCAGGTTCAAATTGAAAATTCCAAACAAACGTTGAAAATTAGATATCTTTCACGTGAGTTTCGCAAAACCAGCACGAAATTGAATTCGATCAAATTTTACGATTTGTATTCACTTATATTTTAATTCGTTTATATTCATCCATTCATATTACTTAATGAACCGAATTGAAATGGCAAATTTTTACCAAACTTTCGCAAAATCTTAACGAAAATGAAAACCGGAACAGCTCAGAATGCTTTTTTTTTTTAATCATAAAAAATAGTTTTATAGGCATGTAAGGTGTTTGTTTTTTTTTTTTTTTTTTTGTTTTTTTGAAAATGTACTTGAAACAAATTAGTTATTACTTCTGCTAAGGCTTTTTTAAAGAGTAGAGAATAGTACCTCGAGGGAATTTCGTTGCACTTGGCATTCGATGTGCTGTCTGAGCACTTGACAGCGGCAGCAGCTGACGCGGATGCGGAAGACGAGGGTAGCTTGTTACTTCTGCCCGCCAGTGATGGCTGGAAGGAACTGGTAGAAGCTTGCGTTGGTGCAACAGCAGCAGATGCAGCAGCAGAGGCGGCAGCAATCGATGATTTGATGGCATTATTAACTCTTGAAGCACGACCAGCTGGTAAAGTTACGATTCTAGCGGTACTAGCGGTATTTGGGAATTGTTGTTGTTGTGTTGGTGTGGGTGGCGGTGGCGGTGGCGGTGGTGTTGGGGTCGTAGTGGTAGTACTAGTGCTGCTACTACTACTACTGGAGGAACTAAACTGGTTATTACTAAATGTAGAGGACGGGAAACGTGCCTGATATTGTGTAGTTGTAGTAGTTTGGGTACTTGGGTTACGTATGGGCAGACTTGTTGTCGGTGGTATAGGTGTTGTGGTGGGTCTAAGTGTAGTCGTTGTCGTTGTGGTTATGGTACTTGGCAAGTAGGCGCGTGCTGTTGTGGTTTCATAAAGATTTTTTATTTCTTCAACGGCAGCACGTATCTCCGGCACGGAGAATTCATCGACAAATTGTGGTGAACTATTCTCCTCACTATCACTGCCAGCGAGAAATTGTTGCAACTGTTCGAGTACATTACTCGGACGATATTTGGCACGTCCGGCGCCAGTTATATAGCCAGCATTCTGTAGACTTTCCGCGAGCGTTCGCTCGGCGGTTTGTGTGCGATATTTATTGGAGAAGAGATATTTCAATGGGCGATCTGTTATGGCAACTATATGTTCCGTGGTACTTGATTGTGCTGTTTCAGAACTTGCTTGTTCTATGCTATTATCTTGTTTTGAATCAATTGGATGTGCAACTAAAGCCTCAGCACGTGGACTATTATCGTAGGCTTCATTTTCATTGGGTTTACGTTTCAGCGTCTTCGCATTGGCGTACTGTTGATGCAGCTCACGCGCTTGTTGTTCCGCCTTATAGGTTTGATATTTTTCACGTGGTTTTGGTGTAGGACCAGTGCTACGTGGTGTCTGCACCGTGATAAGGCGTGCACGTTGTGTCTTACGGCGATTCGGTTCATAATTAGCAGAAGGTAAACGGAATTTTGGTGCATATGTGGTGGGTTCATCGTTCTCGAGTTGATTTGCGGCAGCAGTGGCGAGCGTGTATCGTGAGCGTCCACGTGGACGTGCAGTGGGTAAAATTTTAATGGGTGCTGTTGCTACAATAGTAGACATGGTGGGCGCAGTAGTACTCTGCGTTGTGGTTGTTGGTGTTTCGGTTGTTGTCGTGGTGGCACGCGTTGAACTACGCACATCCAAAGCACGTTGTGGCACACTACTAAATGTTGTCAGCAAAGCATCACTTATGCTAAAATTTCTAGCATTACTGGACATTGTTGCCAATATGGCTTGACTAATATTTTTGGCTGGCGTTGTTATGGAAACATAATTACGAAATGGTTTCATGGTGGTTTGTAGAAATGGTGGTGAGGCAGCAGAATTTGTAAAGCGTGGCTTTGAAGTACTACGCTGTATGGCATTATAATTATTGGCGCGTTCTTCACGTTCTTGTAAAATATTCTCCAAACTTTTATAGGGTGAAACAAAACGTGCGGGTGGAAAACCAGTTGAACGACTTAGATTATCTTTGAAGACTGTAGCACGTGCTGTAAAGCTTTGCACGGGGCGTTCTGTTGTGGAAGTTGTGGTGGTGCGTGGCGTTGTAGTTGTAGTTGTACTTGTTGTTGTTGTAGTTGTAGTACTTGGTGTTGTTGTTGGTGTAAACAGCCGCTCAAAAGCAGTGCTGGAAAATTCTGTTGTATAAGTTTTAGCCTGTTGTATGGTTGGTCTACCATTACGCCAAATGCGTAATGGAGGTGCATATGTTGTGGGTATTATGTCAACATAATCGACATCATCATCATTAGCCTCATTAACATTATCAAGTACTTGCCGTATATAAGCAGGCGGCGTAGTACTGCTTGTTGTGGTACGCTCTGTGGTTGTTGTTGTGGAAGTTGTTGTGGATGGTGTAGTAGTACTCGGTCTTTTCGTCGACGCTATAGTTGGTGTTGTAAAAATTTGTGTACTTGCGGTTCTACGTTCAAATAACGGTTGTGAACTATTTTCAATACTTGCTGCAGCAGACTCTTCTGGACTTTGTGCACGTAAGCTGAAACCATTTGTACCCGTTTGTAGACTATATTGAAAGGGTTTCGGTTCGATTGGTATAGCTGCATTCTGTGGTTTATAACGTACTGTGGTACTCGAAGAACCCGCACCGCTAATAATTTCATACGGTAAATCACCTTCTACCGTTGCTATTTTGACACTTTCTGTACTCGGTGCTGCGCGGAAACTTTGCGGTGCTACATCTGATATGACATAACTCTGCAAGCGTTTGCGTGATGTTGTTTCACGTTTCGGTTCTACATTGATGTATTCAGCACTTTTACCAGCACCAGTACCTGTGCCAGTGTTGCCATACTCCTCTACCGCTTTACCACGATATTCAACAAAGTATTTATTACTCCTTTGCGGTTTCTCTGTATTAGTACGCAGAAGATTACCACGTGGACTTGTACCATATGCTGCTGCATTGATAAAATCCAGAAATTTCGGTGATGTACTTGTCTCATAGGCACGACTACTGGGTGCCTCAGCGGTATGCACCTGGACATTTTGACTCTCATCATAGACAGTTTCTACTTGTTCCAAATGTTGGAGACTACTTGCAGTACCAAGCGCGGAGGTTGGAATTTGTGTGGTGCTCTGTATAATCGCGGATTGACTCTGCGTTTGTGCAACAACACTGACCAAAGATTTGGCCAGTGTTTGTAATTTAGATTTCAAGAAGGGATTCGAATTATAAGTGGGCTGTGAGCTATGTACTGTAGTTGTGGAAAAGGTTCTAGAGGTAGTGCTGCTTGGAACTGTTGTTGTTGTTGTGGTGGGTTTTGGAGTAGTAGTACTAGTGGTAGAGAACTGTATAGGCTGTGTTGTTGTTGTTGTTGTCGATTTGGCTGTGTTCTTTTTTGATACTTGGTTCTTAAAAATTTTAATTGCATGCGTTTTTGATCTGTTGAAGATAACCGATAGATTTTTTTGTTTGTTTGTTTTTTTTGAGTTAAAAGTTTTTTTTTTTTTTTTGGGGTTTTAGAAATGTTAGTATAATCATTTTTATTTAAATTTACTTAATATAATTTATAAGATTTGGCATTGCAGTGCTTTCTATTTGAGTTTCGCTGATGAGAGTTGTCCTACGAAGTTTTCAATGTTGCTTAAAAAAAAATTATTAAATGTGTTTGCGTTGTTTGTGGTTCTCGAAAAAAAAAACTGGAAACTTTGGTTCTCAACTTAAAAATCTTCATGAAAAAATTTATATAGAAAAATGTTTAACTTTTAGAAAAGCACATGCTCATGCGTTTCTTATAGGAAAAAAAATATAAATAGTATATGATAAGGTCTTGAGAAATTCATGCTTTTTTATGGTAGACACAAATAGTTTTAGAACATGCGATGAATGTGTGAAAAGTTTTTTTTATAGATAAGAGACAGGCGCTCATTTGCTGCAGACTTCTAAAGAAACAAAAAGTTGTTTTACAACTGAAAGAGACTTCTAAACACATCTTCTATGCTGTGTTTCAATGTGTTTGTGTGTGTCTTTTTGTTTAGGTGTATGTGTTTTACAATGTAAGCCGAATTGAAAGCAGTTGGTTTTGTATGTAAAATAAAGGTGTAAACATTTAAAGCCAATTATAATTGTATAAATAAAAAAGAAAGCTCATGACATAAATAATTTTGAACAGTTTCAAACATGCTACAAACTACAAACATTCAAACAGTCAAACTCATACATTCATTCATACAACAAACAGTGATTGAGTCAGAGAAATATAGTAAGAAACAGTCTTTCAATTAAACAAACAATGAAGCAAACAGTGAGTGAGTCAATGAATCAATGAAACAAACGTTCAATCAAAAAGTGAAAAAACATTGAATAAAACAATGACTGAGTGGAGCAATGACTGAATCAAACACTGAATCAGACAGTAAAAGAGTAAAACAAAACAATGAATCAAAGAATGAATGGGTTAATTTATTACTGAATCAAACAGTGAATGAGTCAAAGACTCACTGCATCAAACAGTTAGTTCTTAGATCCATCATTAAGTCAAACAGTGATTGATTGAACAATGAATCAAACATTGAATGAGATAATCAATTACTGAAACAAGCACTGAATCAAACTGTGAATGAGTCAATCAACCAATGAAACAAGCACTGAATCAAACTGTGAATGAGTCAATCAACAAATGAAACAAACAGCGAATCAAACCGTGAATGCGTCAATCAATCGTTGCCACAAATACTGAATCAAACATTGAATGAGTCATCCAACCATTTAAACAAACACTAAATCAAGCCGTGTATGAGTAATTGATTCAATGAATCAAATAATGACTAAGTCAATAATCAACGGAAATGAACTCTTAATGATACAGCGAATGAGTTACTCATATGAACTCTTAATGAAACAGTAAATGAGTCAATCTTATACTGAATCAAACAGTAAATGAGTCATTCAATCATTGCCGTACATACTGAATGAATCAATTAATCACAGAAAGAAATGCTGAATCAAACAGTGAATGAGTCAATCATATACTGAATCAATTAATCAATCAATCATTGTCACAAATACTGTATCAAACATTGATTTACTCAATTAATCACTGAAAAAAACACTGAAGCAAACAGTGAATGAGTCAATGTTTCACTGAATCAAACAGTGAATAAGCCAATAATAATCAGACGTTGAAAATTGGATAAGACAATCAATCACTGAAAAAAACACTATATGAAATAGTGAAGGAGTAAATCAACCATTGAATTAAACAGTGAATGAGGCAATGATTCACTGAATCAAATAGTGAAAGGAGCAATGATTCGATCAAAGAAACAGTGAAAGCGTCAACAATTCACATAAAGAAACAATAAATTAGGCAATAGTTTAATCAAATGAGTCAAAAAGATATTGATCAATTACTAAACCAAACAATAAGTTGTTCAAATAAACATTGATTCAAAAAGTGAGTGAGTGAAACAACATTAAATTAAACAATGAATGAGGCAATTTAATAACTGAATGAAACAAAGCTTAAAATAGTGATTGAATTAATCAATCATTGAATCAAACAGACTCTTATAATTTACTAAATCAAACAGTGAATGAGTAAATAATTCAAAGAATCGAACACTGAGTCAAACTGTTAATAAATCAAAGATTGTAAAGCTCAAACAAACACTGAATGAGTCAATCAAAAACTGTGTCGTACACTGAATCAATCACAGAATCAAAGAGTGAATGAGTCAATCACAAACTCATTCAAACAAAATGTGCATACGTCAATCAAACACAAAATCAAACAGTAAATTTTTGAATCAATGAGTCAATCAAACACTGAATCAATCACAATCATACAGTCAAACAAATCAACTAACGTGTAAAATGATTATGCTTTTTAAAACAAAAACAAAAAATACCTTATGGACTTTGTGGTGCTGCTAGCTGTTGTTGTTTTTGTAGTCTGAGGCATTTTAGTTGTTGTTGTTGTGGTTGTTTTTTTAGTTGTAGTTGTTTTCTTAACAAATTGTGTTGTACTCTTTTGTGGTGTTGTTGTTGTACTTTTCAGTGTTGTTGTTGGTGTTGCAGTTGTTCGAGTTGTCTTTGTACTCTGATTTTTCGTTGGCGTAGTACTCGTACCAAGTTTCTTTGTCGGTTTAACAAGTGTTGTTGTCTCTTGTTGTTGTATACTCGACTTGGTAAATTCTCTTGGTTTATTATTAAAATTCGTAGTAGTACCGCCAATAATATTATATTCATCAGATTCCTGTGTAGCTATCAATTTTGGTGTAAAAGTAGTAAAACGCGAAGTTGTTTTCGGTTGATAAATGGGTGTTTGATCTGTTAAGTAATAATCCGGTGTGTCAGCATATTCTACCGATGTTGCATAGCTATAGTCGGCATCGAGTGCAGATACTGCGGGTTGTTCCGTTGTCAATGTGCTATAATAATTACGGTTATCATTGGCGGCGGCGGCAGCGGCACGTGGACGTACTGTAGATGAGACCACGTTGTCCACATCGAGTGTCTGTATGGTTACCAAGTCGGGCCTGATGCGCAGTATAAGAGTTGTTTGTTTTTAGAAAAATGTTTCTCGTTTTTTTGCGTGTACTCGTTGGGTTTAGTGAGTATATATATATATATGTATATAGATATAATTTTGATGTGCTGAGAGTGTGTGTGTGTATTTCTATGATGTTGTATGAGTAGGTGTTTTCTTTGGAAGTGAACTGTGTGTGCGGTCTCTATTATTTTTTTGTTTGTTTTTTTTTTATTTATTTTTTCCATCCTGCATGCTTGCTAACCGTTTTAGTTGTGGAAATAAGTTCGGTTAACCGCTTAAAACTTGGACATAATGCTGGGTTGCATAGATATATATTTTAAAATGGTTTAAAAAATATTTTAAGCGCACCCCAGGCGTGGTTTCTGCAACGCATGGTTTATATTTTTGTTTTATTTGGACTTAAAATTACACAAAATTGGACGGTCTATGTGAACACATTCATATGAATTATAACATGGTTAAAATATGTTAAAATGCTGTGGTTATTTTTATTCGAGTGATATTTTTTTAATTAAGTATGATTTATTTAGTTTAGCTTTTTTTTTTGATGAGTTTGAATTTGTGCGATTGAATTTAAGTTACTTACCGTGTTGGTGGTGCACGTGTTGGTTGATCATAGGCATTATCTTGTTCGATCTGTTGTGGGAGAAGATATATATTAAGTGATGTACTTATTTGTAATGCTATTTCTGTCTTTGATATATTTGAACTTGGAGCTATGAGTGTTTGAAATGCAAGATTAACAGTTCAGTTGGAATTTTGATTCGTTTGATTTTACATGCACAGTGTTCTAAATTTATCTGAAATGTATTTACGTTTGAAATACAAGCGTTTGTTTACTTGTTGAATATTGAATCAAACAGCGAATAAGTCAATCAAACAATGAATCAAATAATGAATTAAACATTTAATGAGTCAATGATTTATTGAATTCAACATTCACTTATACAAACATTGAATCAAACAGTGAATAAATCAATCAGTCACTAAAACAAAAACTGAATGAAACAGTGATTAAGTTAATTAATCACTTAATTAACAAAATTCGAAAGAGACAACTGTTTAATCAATCAATGAATCAAACAGTGAATCAGCTTATCTTTTTTCTGAAAATAAATAGTGAACAGTGAACGACTCAAGGTCTCACTGAATCAAACTGTGAATGAATCAATAATTCACTGAATCAAACCTTCAATCAAACCGTGCATGAGTCAACGAATCACCGAAACAAACAAAGTATTATGAATGCGTTAATCAATCAATGAAACATATAGCGGGTGAGTCAATGATTCACTGAATCAAATTTGAATCAATTAACGAATGAATTAATCAAACACTGAAACAAACAAAATTCAAAATAGTGAATTACTGAGTTAATCAACCCTTGAATTAATTAGTGACTTATTCAATCGTTTCAAGAATCAAACATATTGAATCAAACAGTGAATGACTCACTGAATCAAACAATGAATGAGTTAATAATTTACTGAATCCAACAGTGAAAGAGTCAATGACTCACTGAATGAAATATTAACTGATTCAAACATTGAATCAAACAGTGAATGAGTCAATCAATCACTGAATCAAACAAAGTTCGAAAAAGTGAATTGCTTAATCAATTAATGAATCAAACAATGAATGAGCCCATCTTTTTTTTTTTAATCAAACAGTGTATCACTAAATGTCTCACTGAATTAAACAATTAATGAGTCGAAAATTCACTGAATCAATCGTTCAATCAAACAGTTAAGAATTGTAGAATTGTTAGTTAAATGTATGATTAATAGATGGAATGATCAAATATAGACGTCTTATGAAATAAGATGTCAAAACTTCCATATTATTCAGATTTCAATCGATTGAGAACTTCAGAAAATAAGTTTCTAATCCATACTTTTTTTTAAAGACCAAGTCATATTTTGATTTAATGAAATGAGCAGCAATCCATAGACTGCCTCAAGGAGGTGGTGCTAACCTGGTGTAGGTCACGAACGTAGTATGCACCGTTGACCTAGATAGTATATATATTATCACTCTGTAGCTCACAAGGGGGAGAGTGTAAAGCATTCGAGAAAGCATGCTCACCCAACCAATTTGCAAGTACGGTTGCCTTTCTTACTGGCGAAATCGCTTACACAAGAAAGTAGCAACACACAATTAAGGGAAATTGACCTTCCAGCCCAGTGAAAATTGTTCTGAGCACAAAATAAGCACATTCGGTTTAAAACTAAGCCTAAAATTTTTGTAGTTTCAAACGCTCATATTAACTCATGCTCATCTACCCCATGTTGGGCGCCAAAATCATTTTTAGTAGAAAAAATCATCTTTACGTAAGATAAAAACTATTTCACGCAATTGAGTGTTGAGCGTTTATAGCGAACTGATTTATTTTGCCCCACGTTAGGCGCAAAATTTTGTTTTCATAGATGGCAGCATTTCTTCTCTAAGGTAAGAGCAACATTATATAAGTGTCTGTAATTTGGAATTATAAAGCATGAAGTGAGTGTTTATAATTAGCTGATTTAATATGCTCCACGTTGGGCGCCAAAAACATTTTGAGTAGAAGAAACCATCTTCTAGGTTAGATCAAAACAGAAATTGAATCGCAACAATTGAGTGTTTATATTTGACTAATTTATTGTGCCCCACGTTTGGCGCCAAAAAAAATTACTAGATAGCAGTTTATGATCTATTAGCAGCTTCGAGGTCCTGTCTATGATTTGGATCTACTAAAGTGGCTACTTTTTCTAAAAAAAAATTTTTTATTTAAACTTTTGACTAAATCGCAGATTCATTTCAGTTTAATTTTTGATGAAATACTGTAAATTTTTTTTTTTAAACTCCTAACGAATGCTGCACAAACAACAACAAAATCTGGTGTAAAAAAAATGTATTATTTGCTCCATTGATCTCAAAGACAGAAAACTAATAATTTGACAAAACTTCAAAATTTATTATACTACTTACCTGCGCTATCAGATCCTCATCGTAGTCTGTATTATAGATCAGCGATTGCTGATTGTTGTAGTTAGGCTTCTCCTGCAATGGTCGTTGTTGCACTGGTGGTGTTGGCGTTGTTAAGATCTCCAAGGGACGATATGTCGATTGCTGTTGCTGTCTTATGGCAGGCTGATATTGCTGTTGTTGCTGCTGTTGTTGGTGCTGCTGTTGGTGCTGCTGTTGGTGCTGCTGTTGGTGCTGCTGTTGGTGCTGCTGTTGGTGCTGTTGTTGTTGTTGTTGTTGCTGATACTCAATATCCCTATATAGATCAATATCGTCGTCATAGACAGAATAATATGTATCATAAGAACTTTGATCAGATTGTGCCTGTTGCTGTTGTTGTTGTTGGTGATGTTGTTGCTGTGGTAATTGTTGTGGCTGTTGTTGTTGTTGTTGATGATGGAAAGGAACAGGTTGCAGCTGTTGTTGCTGTTGCTGTTGTGTTGATGTTGTTGATTGTGATAATGGTGACTCATAGCCCGTTTGTTGTTGTTGTTGTTGATTATATGTCGATGCATTATAGTAGTTACGATTTGAGACTATTTGCTCAACAATCACCTTATTTGGCCTTGCTTGTGGTGGTGGCTGTACAAATATGTTAGCTGGTGTTGGCGCCAATGAAGATGGTGATGATGACTCGACTCTATGGTTTGTTGTTACCGGCAAGCAATATTTTTTTTTTTTTTGTTTATTGGTGTTGGAGTTGTAGTTGTTGGTTGTGGTGGTATTGGTTGATTGGACACGTAGGTTATTTACAATTATAATTCCAAACACACACACACACACATAGAGAAAATTTATATTTTAGGTGATGTAATGAACAAAATTTGCAAATGATTTTTTTTTTTTTTATATATATACAAAAGAGAAATGCAAGAAAATAATAGAACATTGTAAAAAATTAAATATTATCCAAAATTAGTTGTGCCAAAGATGATATATGTATAGAACAGTATTAGTAGTGAGATGTAAGTAGAGCGAGATATGTGAGTTGAGCGGTTAGAGATTTGTTTTATTGCGTACCCAGTTCGAGATTTTTTAGTCATCTGTACAATATTTTGGTTTGTTATGTAAATTACGCGAGTTGTATGCTAAATCAGTGCGAATAGTCTTTGGGTGAATTCTGGATCCACAATAATAAAATATATTTATGGATAGAACCTTCAACAACCATTTCGAAGCCTTGAAGAAGACTTCAGTGGAACTAGATCTTCTAAAGCTTTAAAACCTTGGGTGCCACAGTACCATTTTACATTTAGTAGAGAACCCAGAATTTGTTAAAGTCACTCAGCTGCTTCATAGCTCAAATGGAATGACCACCAATATTTCTGGAGAGTGTAGAATGTAAGAAAGCAAAGCGTCTTCTCGGACAATCTGATAATTCAGCTTTCATACCACCTACCTGAATAATGTCGAGTCTTTCAGGCAGAGATATTAGACAGTCGGCTAAACTGATGAGAAACTTTAAGAGTCAGCAAACTCTTACATGGTGGTAGCACTATACCAAATCTAATGGCAAATAGTCAAACTCACCAGTGTTCCTGGAAATTCTGCATATCAAGTATCGAGAAGGAAGACGAGTGCGGCGAAGCTTGAGGTGACAGATATTTTCAGTCCTATTTAGAGGATCATCGCAGAATTAATTACCGATTAGACAATTGGGTATCATATCTCAATATCACATCTTAATATCACATCTCAATATCACTCTTGCCTGAATATTTTTTGAAGCCGACACCTGTGCTCTTCCACTTTTACAAGAACAAGTTCTTAGGCACTGTTATTTTGTTTGACCTTATAAGGGAGTCTTTTGTAGCTGTGGTCATGAAGAGAAGATGAGACATTTTCTATATGATTTCCCTTTGAAGACCTGGCAAGTCAGCTGAACCTGCCACTAGAGGTTCTAGCATGTTTTTGGGCTTAGAGCATCAAGCGGTTACTTCGGTGACAATTGAGAAATGTGAATAAAACCGAAAAATAAGTCCACTGTCAACTTCGTCTGACCTAATAGTATAGTCGACTCTAATAGTACCACTCCTATAGGTGAGCATTTTAACAGTAATACAAAAAAGCATATGTGACCTTAATAAAAAATTAAAGGCACAACATTGGCACAACAGTCTTACTGATCCGGACCGGTCTTACTGATGCCTCCAATAATGAATTCTGCAGAAGCCTTTTAAACAATTTTAACGCATTTTTTTTTACTTCTTTTACCATTCTGACTGATTTAATTAACAACTCTACGTAATTTCCATTTTCTGATTAAAAGTTATAGACTAGTTGGTGTCATTGAACGTAGTTCTATGTAGTAAGTAGTAACGTATAAACAGTATTTTTTTTTTATATATAGTATATGTACATTTGTATTTAAAATTTCTTCAAGTGTAGTTTGTATTCATTTTTTTTTTTTGGACACAAAGTAGCTGACAAAGTCGGCAAAAAAAAAGTAAATAATTTTCGATTTGTTGTTGTTGTGTTGTTAAAAAACTCTACCTGTGTCTGTCCGCATTTGTACTAATCGCATTCAATTGTAGTCCACCCAGTGCAGCTGTGGCGGCGTCTTGTGGTGGTTGCTTGCGATAGGCACCACTCAGGAAATTACTTGTCTTATTGTTGCTTACATCATTCGAATTTGTATTCGTATTGCTATTGATTTGCCATTTATTTGGACCACGTATACGTTTTGGACGCACTGTATAACGTATGCGCTGTGTTGTGCTAGTTGTACTAGTGTTCGGTCTTACAGTGGTAGTAGTTGTTGTTCTTGTTGTTGTTGTTGGTATGGTTGAACTTGTAGTTGGTCTGGATGTTGTTGTTGTTGTCGCAGTATCATGCATGGCAGGTAAACGTTGTTTAAGTTCTTGAAAGAAGTCCGTTGGAAAGTTTATAAACGAAGGAATTTGATTGTTGTTCTTGTTTTGCTCGACATTTGGTTGATAGAATTGCTGAAAGTTGGCATTGAAAAATGGACGTCTTGTTGTGGTTGCTTCAAAATAGCCCGTTTGAAATGCTGGCTTAAATTTGTTGGCCAGTGTTGGCAATGTTGTTGGTGGTGGTACTAAATGTGGCAATGGTGGTGCCATTGTCTCAGACATGGGCATATATGGTGGCATTTGTGATGGTGGTAAAATATCATCATCTGTATCATTGCCTTCTTCGTCTTCCTCATATTCCTCAAAGTATTCAGTTTCTTTGGGTGTGGTGTTATAAGGTCTACGTGTTGTTGTTGTTGTTGTTGTTGTCGTTGTTGTTGGTGCAGTTGTACTGCTAAAACGTGTCAGCTGATTCGGTATGCTCTTTATAAAGCTCTCATAACCTTTGACACGTGTTGTTGTTGGTGGTATGGTGGTAGTTCTAAACTTCAAACGTGCTGTACTTGTTTCGAGCGGTATTGGCAGTCCTGTTGTTATCGATATCGGTCGTTTTGTTACAGTTTGCGGTTTGCGTTGCTCACTCACCTGTTTAAAATATTTTATCATATTCATAACACTCGGATTGAAGCTTGCTATATCGCTTGCCTGCAGATTCGACATGAATTGTGTTATATTAAATTGAAAATTGCCCAACGGTTTGGTTGTACTCTTCAATTTCTGCACCGGCGCCACTGTAGTGCTTATAGATTTGGTAAATGTTTGATAGGATTCAGGCATTGTACCATTAACGGCATATGTTATGCCTGCCGGTAACTGTGAAAAATCACGATAAGGTACCTGTTTCAAGGCTACTGGTTTGTTATATGCTAAATTTGGTGCTGAGACTATATTTATATTTGGTGTTGCATCAACAATAGAGACAGCTGCATGCGCTTTGGTTGTCACTTCAAGTGGTTTCTCATAGACACCCTTCATTTTCTGATTGGCTATAATATTATATTGAAAATAATTACTCTCTGTTGAGCTGGTTGTAGGCGCAGCATCTGTTATGCTATATTGTGAGACCAGTTTATTATGCGGATAGTTGGTGCTCAGTTTGGCATCATGTGCTGTGGTTGTTGTGGCAAAGACTTGTGGAGATTTACCGTTATTATTATTGTTATAGAAACCACCCATGGTACTATACTGTGTATAGTGTATATTTGGTGTCACTTTCTGTAACTGTTGTTGTTGTTGTTGCTGTTGATAGTAATCAAATGCCGCTGCAGGTGTTGTACTTTTCACCTGTTCCAAAGGTTGATTATCCAAATGAAAATAGGCAAAATTCTCCACTTGTGGTTTCTTCTTTTGCTGCACCTTAAATGTTTTCAATTGTTCCAAGAGATATGGTAAAAATTCCACCGCAGTTTGTTTATATGTATTATAATTATTGGGCCGTACTGTGGTGGTGGCAGTGCCACTGTAATAACTACCCGCTATGGGTCGAAAATCATCTTCAACTGCTGGCGGTGGCGGTGGCAATGAAAGATTATAGCCCGTATAGACTACTTTAGGTTTTTCATTAGCATAATACTGTTGCGGTTGCTGTGGTTGCTGTTGTATAAAATTTTGATAGCCTGGACTCAATTGATTATAATTATTACTGGGTGGTGTCAAATAGGGATTATAATTGCCAAAAGCATATGCGGCAGTCTGTGCCTGTTGTTGTCCCTGTTGTTGTTGTGTTTGTTGCTGATAACTATGCGTGTCTATGGAACGATAATTATGCGCTGGCCAACGTGCACGTCCATGTGCATACGGATGCAATTGCCGTGGCCTTCTTTTAGATGCACCAACCGCCACATCATCTGTTGTTTCTGTTTCATCTTCATAATCAAAATCTATTAAATCTTTATCTGTCTCAAATGCATGTTTTAAGTCCGTAAAATCTTTATGCGTATTAAAGCCCGTAAAATTTGCTGCTTCTAAGAGTAAGTCACGTAATTCTTGTTCCGTATCGAATTGTTCTTGTGATGTATCCGATGTATTGGTGCTATTTGTTGTGGTTTCTGTTGTACTTTCAGCATCGAAAACTTCACTGGATGTATTCGAATCGGTATTATTATTATTATCTACGCTGTCTGGCTTGTTTGTTACAGTTTCGTTGATATTTGTAACAGTTGTGTCTATTAAGGTGGCTGCTGTTACAACATCTCGCCGTATACGTCGTTGTTGTCGTTTGCTGTTTTTTTTTTCGTATAGTTTTTTTTTCAGTTAAACAGCGTCAAAGGTCAGCGTCATATTTTTGCATATAGTGAAGTTTGAGAAGTATTTGTCGATAGTGCAGATGCATATTTTTTTTTTATGTATGAGAGAAAATTTTCAAATTTACGATGAATTGCAGAGATTTTTTTTTTTTTTGAGTTTGAATTTGAAAATATAGCAAAAAGTAAAAGTAATAAATTGAAAAAGCAGCAGATGAAATGCTAAGTTTAAGCTAAATATGATTTGAAGTAAGTTAATAGCTACTTGCTTAGGTATAACAAAGCTTAAGGAAATACTAAGTTGAGTAACTTTCAATAATAAGTAGATGAGCAAAAATTTGTGGCTTTTTGAGGAGCGTAAATCGTGTTATTTTATACGCGTGTTCGCTGCTTATGTTTACTTATGCCAAATGGCAGCGAATAAGATTTACGAAAAGCTTTTTGAAGAGCGAAATTTGTGTGCTTTTACTCTAATGTGATCTGCTTATGTTAACATATACGTAAGAACTGTAAATAAGTAGTGCCTAGACACGCGTGTTCGCTGCTTATGTTTACTTATGCAAAATGCCAGCGAATACGTTTTACGTAGAGCTTTTTAAAAAGCGTAAGTCATGTTCTTTTACAATCATACGCTCTGCCTATGCTAACGTATACGTAAGAGCAATAAATAACTATTGCGTAAAGCTTTTTGAAACGCGTAGGTCATGTGCCATGACACGCGTGCTTGCTGCTTATGCACACAACTACAAATGCATCTTGTATAAATGCATTGTTCTTTGGCATTACTCAACTTCGTATTTCGATAGACTCTGCTTATACTTTCGTAATTGATTTTTTTTTTTACCAAGACACACTGCTTACCTATATTGTGTACCGAATGCAAAGGAACCAATTTTACCATGATTCGGTATAGCATTAATGCTAGCCTGATGTATTATACCATCACGATCACGTTGCACTTGACTCACAGTACTTGGCTGTCCACGGTAGACACGTTGCTGACGATCGTTCTCTTCTTCCTCGACTGGTGGCAGCGTTTCTTGTGCTTCGGCATAGAGCTAAAATATTAAATAAATAAATAACTTTATTTTATTGCAAAACCCTTCGTTCTGACCTTAGCAATATCCTCCTGTGAATCCAGCAGTTTAGGTTGTCCACGCGACGTGACAACCGGATTTGGTGGCACACGCAACTCCGGCGGTGGCGGTATATGCTGTACTTGTGCTTGTATTACCTGTGGCGGTTGTCGATGATATTGTGGCGGTACCGTAGCCTGTTTTGGTGCTTGTTGCGGTGACTGTGTTGCCTGTGCTGGACTGCTAAATGCTGAACCGAAACGTACACGACTTGGTACATGTTGATGTTGCTGCTGTTGCTGTTGTTGCTGCTTGGTACGTGTATCACGTAAATCTGCTGCAGTTGATGTTGCTGAAGCACCACTGTCAACCAACTCACAGCCAACATTACGTGGCCAGTCACAGGTCTGCAGCTCATGTGAATACATCAAGCCACCAGTACAGCTTTCGAGTAGCGCACCACCAAAGACACAGACATAATACTGTGTGCAATCTGTTGGATGTGGATAGTAGCCGAACTCTTCGGGACAATCAAAGCTAATGCCATTTGATGCGCTCTGTTTGACGTTGGTGCCGAAACTGCGGGAGCTGGTGATGCGCGAGGCGCGTTTGCTCTGTGCTTGAGTGGGTGCTGCAATAGATATGGGAAAAGAGTGAAGAGTATTTTTAGCGATGATTTATTGGTATTTGAGTGACATGTTTTTATTTTATTTTTTTGCTTAACCTTGTTCAATCGAAAAAAAGAAAAAAAACAAAAAAACGTTTGCAGCAATTGTCGCAGTTGATATTTGCTACTCTGCACTTCAATTGCTTTAAAGGTCATAGATGTATGGTGTATATTTATATACAATACTTTTGAAGCTGTGCCATGTACATCTGCTTTCTGTTGTTGACACTCAAACATTGACATTCAAGTGTGTAGCTAATATACAGAGCATTGCTGATTTTATCGCTCAGTTTTGATCTATATACACTACACAAATAGTTGAAAAGCCAAAATGTTGCAGTATTGACGTTCCTTAAATATTGTACATTGAAGATTCTAATCTTAATCTAAAAATTTTTGTCCAAAAATAACACAATACAAGAGTAGAGTTTCTTTTTATTAAAATAATAACTTTTATGTATGTTATGTGGGTTGTTAAATTGGAATTCTATTTGGGAATGGCTGGAAATTCGTTATTGAATACATACTGTTCTTTGATTTTCTGAAACTTCTCGATTTTTTATAAGTATTCTCCAATGTTTATCTTTGAAGAATGTTGTTTATATAATAAGTGTTGTCTTAATGTGGGCAGAATAAAAAGTAATTGGCAAATCATCTACGCGCATCACGTAAAACCCAGTTATTGGATTCAAAATTGAATTACTGAAAGATAGGAAGAAATATTGTGACTAACATTTAGCGTTTATTTCATCCAAATCAAACTGCAGATTGAAAAGATATTATTGCTAAAATATGCTAAATGTATAAAATTTGTAAAGTACGAGAAGACTAGAACGGGAGCATATTCTTAAATACTATTACACAAATATCTACTATGGAGGCTGGTATCGCAATAAGATTACTTATTGAAGAACCCATTGGTATCACTATTAACTACATATGCTCTTGAGTAGCTCTTCAAGACGATGCGAAATACCCATGTCTATGTATATGTGTGAAGGTTGTTGCATAGTTGTTATAGCCTGCACCTTTTGCGAGAGGTTGTTTGTTAGGTTATTGCAAATTTTTCTAATAGCCAAAAGAATTCGGTGGGCCATTAAAATGGGTGTTAGATGCACGGTGAGGGTGGGTGAAATTGCCTGTGGTCGGGCACTGTACCGCCAGGTACTGTTTAGTGATGACTTGTATTGTTGCACAGCATAGTCCCCTGCTAAGACTACAAAGTTTTGCTGCTATTTTAGCTTGACAAGTAGGCCGGCCATATGAGCTGCATGTTATGGTATGAATTGCACTCACTCTCATTCACGAGACTTTGGGCTTACCAACATAATTCTGATTAGTAAGGATCTAAATCGTATAATTGTTCCGACAACTCATTAAGAGATCAACAGAAGCAGCTTATAGTCTGTAATAGTCTGTAATTTTTTTTTATAGTTTTTTAGCTATTTTTCAGCTATTTTTTAAGCTGTCTGAACCAATGTAGATGTATCTTGTTTAGATACTTTATTTTTAAGACTTCTGCCTATAGCTGGAAGCAAGAAGACTCTATTTAGTGCAACTTTAGCAGAGTAAGCAGCGGCGCTGACTTCATTTTTAGCTATCAGAAAACCTAGATTGTTTCAATTTGGAGCATCACAGCGGAAACAATTTTGTTTTAATTACTTTTTCGCAAATATATTCTAAATAGAAAATGACGCATGACTCACATGGGAGCAGTTAGCGTACCCGCATATTATGTCGCATACAATTTATTACTTAATACAGCGTATTAAAGCTTCGTTTTAATTTATTTGCTTTCATTTTTGTGCTTCTTAGTACCAATCTAGAACAATATCTGGTTCTGTCTTTTGATTTATAATGCTGCAATAGTTTTGACATTTATATGCACAAAGGCTGACATAAATCATTTCCATTGTTTGCTGCAGATTAACCTAATGATGACATTCGCATAGTTTTAATAAATGAATAAATATTCTTTCTTTCTCTGATGTTCAATGCAAACTAATTAGTTTATGGCATGCGCCTGCTATATGATCTCATTGCTGATTTCAAACACTAATTGACAAAATCTTTCGCTTAAAATTCGCTGTCATTAATCAGTCAAAAATTACAAGCAATTTAAGCAATTTTCGTTCATCTGCTGGTTATTTGGTTGTACCTCCACCACAGCCAAGCAACAGCAAGTATTCCTGATGACGTCTGCTGCTGATTGCTAAACCATGATGAACTTGTACAGCATTTGCCAAACCATTTGCCAAAAAATCAAGTTGCAGTCACAATAAAATGA
This sequence comes from Leucophenga maculata, assembly GCA_035044805.1. Lineage (NCBI taxonomy): Eukaryota > Metazoa > Arthropoda > Insecta > Diptera > Drosophilidae > Leucophenga > Leucophenga maculata. Next base: position 860,042 of record JAWNNP010000005.1, on the reverse strand, counting down.
AAAAGAAAAAAAAAATAAAGATCCACTCAGTTTAGGTCATTATCTCAGCTAAAGAGCAAACGACAACAACAACTGTTACTGTGTTAAAGTGTTAAGAAAAAAAATCAAACTGACAGCATAGCGCACCGAATATGCCACTTCTGTTGAAGTTGCAGTTGCAATAGTTGCTGCTGTTGCTGCTGCTGCTAGTTGCAACATACAACTTAAGGCAACAGCAGATGCTGCTGTTTGAAATCGAAATTATGCGCTGAAACAGGTCAATGGTGGCAACATCAACGTCTGCAGCAACTTGATTTTTTTAAAATTTTTATTTTCTGTTTTTTATTTTCTATTTTTGTGGTAGGCTCGCCTCGTGTTCATGTATTAGATGCTTTTGTTGTTGTTGTTGCTTAGATTTTGATTTGAACTTTTAATAGATTTTTTTTTGGCTTTAAAAATTTAAACTCCCAAAGCTGCTGTTGCTGCCATTGTTTGCAGCAGGTTTTCTTTACAAAATTTTTTAAGCAATTTTATTTATTTATTTTTATTTTTTTTTTCTGTTTGGTTGCTTGTTTGTGCTACTTTGTTGTAGTTGTTGCTGTTGTATTTGCTGCAACATTTTACCAAAGTTGACCTTATCGTCGTCAAATGCCACATGAAAGATTTTTTTATGAGTTTTAACGATATTTTGAATTTATTTTATTTAGTTTTTTATTGTTTATTTTCATTGTGTTTTTTATTGGTATTATTTATTGAAAGAAAAAAAAAAACGAAAAAAATTGTAAAGAATTTTTGTAAATGCATTTTTGCGTATACGTAATTTTTTGTTTGTATGCAATGCGTGCTGTGTCATTACGTATACGCCGCATTGTTCAACGCGAGTCAATTAAGCAAACCAAATATTTTAACGAGTTCGTTTATTCGAGAACGCTGCACCCATGCTAGAACTTTAATTTTTTTTTCATAAAAAAATGTAACAATTTATATAAATAGCAGCTTTAATACCCTATAAGCAAATTTCGAGGTGTAATAGATCACATATTATAGAGTTAACAAAAATTCGAGATCTATACATGCTCAGATTATAAGTCGAAGAGTTCAGCATATACCTTAAGATTTCTATGTTTAATAAATAAAGAAATTTGGTCCTCTTGGACCTTGGCTGTGATGGCACTGTTTGGATGATAATATTAATGTTGAAGCTTTTGTGTTCTGCTGATGCATCATTGAAGTTGCAAAGCCTCAAAGCTGATTTAGTTTGGAAAAATATCTGACTGCTATGGATGATATAACCCACATATTTCCGATCAGCTCTCAATTCAACTTGTTATTAAAACTTTCTTAAATTATTGGAAACGAAGAAACACTGTAATTTATTTATGAATCTTTTCATTTTGTTCACCCGATTGAACTAATTTGGTATTTATTATTTAGTTTTAGTATTTGTTATAGCGTAATATTAAATTAAAATTAACATTAATTTTAACCTTATGCCGGTGCGCCCTCTTGGGCTGAAATTATAGATAAAAAGGTTATAAAAGGGTTAAGGACCACCCCGTATACCCCAATAAAATAAAAATAAAAAAAATGTTTTAGTATTATTATTAGATAGTAGGATCTTTGGATGTCTTTTGTACCCTGACCGTAGTTTTACTTACAACACTTCATCCAGCCCTGCTGCTCTGAAAAAAAGCCACGGGTTTTTTAAGATTAAGTGCATGCACTGTCCTTCCAATCACCTAGTAATTGCCAAGATACTTGCGCCTCGTTAAGGCCAAAATAGACAGTCCCCTTAAATATGCTTCGGTGTTTCGTCATCTTCTAGACAGAATTTGCAATCGATTCCAATTTTATATAAGTGTCTTCTGAGTCTGCAGTGTTCAGTCTAAAAGCCCGAAACGATTCTTAGATCTCTCCTTTTAAGACCGTTGCAGATCTATTCTTATTGTAAGGATCTAGATATTTTTACTTTGTCGTATTCTCCTTTGGAGATGGGAGATACTGCCACTCTTCTTGCCATGTCGTCTGCTTGTATGTTTCCTGGTAAGCCCGCATGGCCGGGTAAGCAGTATAGAGTAAAGTTACCAATGTTACCTATGCATTCTTACTGCCCTAATAGCCACCCGGCTATCAGAGAAAATGGCGATGTTTTGGCTCTTGTATCTTGTATATCTATCGAATATATTTTTCGTTGGTGCTGAGCCCTACCTTAAATCTTCTGCTGAATTTGTTCATTGTAGGATTGGGTGGGCGTCCTCCAAGATCTTTTGATTGATTCCTGATGTAAGCCTTACTATCACTGTTCGACTTTTGTTGGATACAAAGATGCTTTAGGACAGGTTTGCATTGCTCCTGTTATAGTTACATAAGCTAACCTCTGTATTATATTCAGTTGTTTATTGGGTAATGACCAAACAATGGTCTGGTCCTTGTGAGATATATCCATATTCATTATTTCTTACATTTTTCCAAACAATGACGCTGCAAAGTCATCATTGCCATAGCGGCTTTCATCATTATATGTTATAAGTGGATCTTCTTTGTATTTCTCTTCACAGACAATTACTATATCGTCAGCATAGCCTTGGCATTCGATGCCATTTATCGATTGAGTCGACCGTGAGCCATACTAGTAAGTAAAAATTGTCTAAAAATTTGGATGATTTCTCAAGCATATGAAACCTTTCCAGCAAACTGTTAATTGCGCTTGTCTTGGAAAGATTTGCAACCGGTTCGTTTCCAAAAGAACTTAGTATTTTTTCTTTGACAAAAGATATGCTCAGATCTGGGTGACGGGCATGTTTTGGAAGCTAAGGTACCTGCTCGGGCGCCAGGTATTTTTTTAATTATTGTTGGTTTTGAATTTAATTTGTATATCTGCTAGCATTATTTTCGGAGCTTATACAACCATTTCACATGGTGACTCCATAATATTTAATACATCATCTTTTGCAGAAATATTATTTATATATAAATAGACAAAAGCAACATTTTATTCCCCTTTTTAACCCCTGTCGTATATACATAACATATTCGTTGACTTTTTTTTTACTTTTAATGTTTTCAAGAGTACGTATGCACGATGCTTTTTTTTGGGCTTAAAGTAGTCAAAATTCAGGTGAAGCTATCGACCATTTACATAAGTATATTCTCTCTCGATTTGCCTTGAGAAATCTAATCTTTCCATTCTCTCACTTTGCCATATAAACAGTATTGCCACATGACAAAAATAGAATGCGAAGCCCTCTCAAAATTTGACCAAAATAAATAGGAATACTTTCCCCGATCTCATTGACATGTATTCCAAGTGGATCCAAAGATATATGGGGGTAGGAAGCGTCCTCTGATTTTAACAAAAAAAAGCCTATGTTCTTTTCCAATAATTCAGCAATTTCTATACCGAAATTCATACAAATTGTTGTATCAACCCTTTTTTTTGGGTTTGAAATTGAGTCTTGGAAAATTTGAAGCATTTTTGTTAGATATGTCATAGACATAAAACAAGTTTGACCGATTTAAACATTATTTCGTTCTCACCTACAATGGTGTATGACCTTTTTCAGTTTGGTATTAACACACTCTATAAAATTTAAAGCGATCGGTCAAATAAAAGCTGAGTTTTAGGTTTCTATTTTATATGGAGGCATAGTAATGATCATATTTTCAATGGCTCTTTTTATTCTCAAATCATTTTATATATGTAAAAATTCTCATCCATCTATCTGTTGCTACATAATTTCAATACAATTTAGAACAGAATAATGTGCTTGTTTTTCAAAAATTACTCATAAATCCATAAATGACTAGCAACTAATATACCATTACCAATCAATTTATATAGCGTATAAAAATTATAAAAAATGAAACCAGTGCACTACTTGAACTTTTGAAATGTGTGCGCGCTTGCGCGAGAGAACAGGTTCAACAATGTTTTGTGTGTTGGCGTATCGCATACAAACAGCTGCTGCTGCGGCGGCGACACTTGACGTTGCATGTTGCGACTTTTGCAGAAAGACAGGCAGACAGACAGACAAAATAAAGCATTGTTCTTTGTTTAAGCGTTCACGAATTCAAGAATGAAATGCATGCGAAACAACTCGATTCGACTTGACTCGCCTCGCAAGAAGGCACGGCTTCAGTTCAGTAAAGACACGGCACGGCATGGCACTTGTTAGCAGCAAAGTTGAGTTTTGTGTCATGTCATGGGAATGAAAATTAGAGCGTGACAAGTGAAGCGGTAGCTCCGCACTCTAAAGATGGGAAGTACTGCACCGACGACCTAGAAATGTTATCGAAGTAGTGTATTTGGCTACTTCTTTAAATGTTTTGCGTCTATAATTTATAGTTTTTTTTTTGGCGGCATTTTTGCATTGGTGAGTTTTTGAAAAGCGTTTGAATAGCGTTTGCCGCTGGCAGTTACGATAGAGTCAAGATGATGATTATTGTGATGTATATTCAAAGGTTATTGGCAGACCTTGTATGAGTTTTCTTGAGTGCGTAATGTTTTGGTATGTGAGTTTGAGTTTCTAAAGATTTTTGTTTCGGCATGTTTGGTGGTTGTTTGTCGTCGCTGTTGCTTATAACAAGTTTGGCATTTACATAGCGAGAATTTATTTATTTTTTCTATTAAATTTTGTGCGTAAGATTTTTATCTTAAATCGTTTGATGATGGTGTCGTTTTGTATTAACTGCTGGGGTTGTCACTGCGTTTGCTTACAAAGTTTATGCGGTTCTTAGATGTTTTTTTAAATTTCTATAGTTTTGGTTTTGCATGTGTTTGGCTTTATTGTTTATTTATTCTTGTGAGCTGGTGCTAAGAATGAAGTAGTTTTCAGTTTTACAAATATTTGCATTTATTTCTATATTTAAGATTTGCCGTTGAGTGAAAGAGAGGTATAGAGATAGTCGGCAAGAGAAAAGGAAGGGCTGAAACGGCTGTCCCATTATAAGGGTCTATTAAAAAAAAAAAATAAACAGATGACTCTTTGTTAGGCAATGCAAAAATTCTATCTACGTTAATGGATGTTAAGAAATTGAGATTTTCCATGCCTTCAATCTGAACCAAATTATTCAGTTTTCTTGGTGGTCCCAGTACTCTAAGAAATAATCTTAAGAAATTTAATGCCATTTTATGGTTTTAGGCAGAAGTGGGCTTTTCTCTTCGTGACGATCACCGGCGAAAGATAGCATTTATAATTGTTTTTTTAAGAAGATTTCTATGATAAGCATCTGTTGTCTATATCTATATTCGGCAAAGGTAGTCTTCATGGCATAATTAAATTATAATGGCTTAATCTTTGTATTAAGATGGCTTCATATTTTTTTAGCTCTTTAAATAAGGATTTCACATATATAAAGACAGCCGAGGAAACAGAGAAACACGGCTAGAACGAGTCATTAAGCTTATTAGAAAAATTTGTACTTTATGATGTCTCAGTTGCTTCCTTTAAGTAGTTGCAAATATTTTAGGCAAATAGATGTATTAAAAATTCTTTGGAGTCTTTCAAATTTCAAAAATATAAACTAAAATCAATGGCGAATTGATTTAATTGAAACTAAACAAATAAGTGAAGCAAATGGCACTAAGCTGTCGAGAAAAATAGATCACGGAGCTCAAAGATTACTTTCGACTAGGTGTGAATAACCCAACAATTTTTTCAAGTTTGGCTGCAGAAATAGTTTTGTGGAACGTTCTCTCAACTGTTGTACTATCCATATAAAGCGTGTTATTGCGGTTGTGGAACCGCCTTTTCTTAAAATTACTTCATAAATGGGATTTTAAAAAATTGAATGCTATCTCGTTCCATGCGCAATTAATGGCATATTTGAATGATTCAAAATCTTCAAATTGTCTTCCGGTAGACTTTACGCGAACGCCATCCCCATACTTTCTCTATAATATTTAGGTCAGGGAAGTACGGAGGCCACTCTATTAAGGTAACATTTTGGTCCTTAATAAATCTCATATGAAAATGCCTTTTAGAGTAGCTCTTTGTAGCTTGTGGCATTGGATTTTAAAAGTGCCATAATATGAGATGACACTCCATAACATTATGCCCCCTCACGACTATTGTGACGGGTCAATAGGGATCTTCCTTTTTTATATCATGGTAGTAGTAGCTAAATCCAGCTGGTTCGTCCAAAACTAAGCGTTTTTCATTATCATTTGTTACCAACCGGTATTTCATGTCATATGATTTCAAGCATAGTGAAAGGAGTTTATTTTTAGTAGTTTTAATCTATTTATAGGTTTTGCTTTCCTTATCAGCTATACTTGCATTTAATCCCGAATTCCGAAGTTTGACTACAGAACATATTGCGTTTGAGCTTTGGATTTTTGGATTTTTCATAAATGAAAGACAACAGATCTAGAGATGTTTTCTGCTATTTGCTTGATCGTAAATTTGTTGTCGCGATAAGCCAATATTTGCTTCCTTCTTTCGCAGTTAGATCTGTCCCACCACCTATTATGATATACATACTTATGATCCAAAAGCAAAGCATGCTCCACACGTGAAATAAGTTCCTAAAATTTAGCGCAAGGCTAACGAGGTAAGCCTTGGTAAGGCTAACAATGGTGGATATGAAGGGTTAGCTCGTTCATGCAGATACCCACCGCTTGCTATTTCGCTAAAGATAAGAAATAAATTTCATTTGTGGGAAAAATGGAAATTTAGTTTCTTTCAAATTTTTCTGAAGCCACTCAAAATTGATAACTTCCAAGTCGGATTTCATGCTATTGAGGAGTTCCAGCCACTCTTGCTGTAGTAGTTCTAAGAAACACAGAAGGGGAGGACTTATTTGTATGAGTGCTATTCTTTCTAGTGGTCCGATCTGGATCTAAATGGATTTTGAAGAAGCATAGACAAAAATTGGTGTTGCGAAGAATTTGGAGTGCGTTTTATAATAAAAAAATTTTTAATTTTGCTACTTTTACTATTGTATTATTTACTATTGTCTACCGTTCTATTAAATACTCTATAAGCAATAGTTTATTTGAATTATTTTTAATGATTTATCTTGTCTTTCAAACTGATTCGATCAAAAAATTCTGTGGCATAATTATAAAAAAAAAAAATGTATATATTTACTGCACCCAATAAATGACCTCAACATTTGTAATACAACAGCAATAACAATAAGCCAAAGGTAAGAAAAAAACCAACTAATAGCTGAAAATCATTAAAAATCGCTTGTATAGCAAACAAACAGCCAAACCACAAACATTTACCACCAAATAAAAACCGAAAAAAAAAAAATTGGGCAACTCAACTGCATATAAAACAATTGAATTCCAATTTGAATACAAATTCAAATCAATGTGCAGCAATCAAAATTATTGCAGTGCGGCTCGAGTATTGTTTCGGCTTAAATGTTGCATATCTTAAAGAAAAACCAAATCAAAAAAAATAAATAAAACTAAGCGCATAAAAAAGGCAAACTATTTTGGTTTGAAATGCATGGCAGACAATTGTACCAAAAATAATTTAAGCTAAGCCAATTATAAGATTTTGTCTGCTAAGATAGCAATATTGATTTTATTTGCTTATGATATTTGCTGGCTGATAATTTTAAACGAGCACAGGCAGCAAATTAACGCTTGCAACATATACGAAAATTGTGTAGAAATAGTTCGTAGAGAAAATAAAATTTAATTAGAATTTGCAATTAAATTTGAATTGAATGGAAAAAAAAAGAAACACCTCAAATCAAACAGCTTGAGGCGTGTGCTAAATGTCTACGAGCAGCGTGAATTTGCTTGAAGCAATAATTTATGTTTCGATTGCTGCTGCTGCTGGTGCTGTTGATTATAATAATGATTATAATGATGCACCAGCAAGCTGTCTAACACGCTGTCCAAATGGCTGACAGACAGATATACGGACAGACTGGCAATTGTATCTCAACTAAGCGCAAGCAACAATTTTACTGTCAGCTAAGCATTTGAGCGTTTAAGCGAAATGTCAAAGCATCATTTGGTAACTCACTAAAACAAAATACAGCCAATTCATTTTATTAATTAACAAACAATAAATTTTTTAGATAAACGTTAAACTAAATTAATTGCGCATTAATTGTCTAAGAAGTGATATGTTACAGCAGCAGTTTTTCTTACATTATTAAATTTGAACTTGAAACAAGGTCTATGCCACAGCTGAGCTAAAAAAAAATCAAAAACACACAGCAACAAGTTGTAACTTTATGTATTTGTCTGTCTTCCCAACTTCTATGATGTATCTATAGCTAAAATTGTGTACACTATCGACCTGTCTTTTGCTTGCCGCTTTAAGTCACCGCAGCGCAATCTTAGACTCAGCCTTACCGGCCCTCTGGGCTATCAATGCGCGCATGAGCAGTCGATTGTTTGCTTTTAAGCATCATACCATATATTTATAGTTGAATCGAAGTAGCACCCATCGTAGTACATATATACATTGTGTATCTTTTATAGTAGCAACAGCTGCTATCGCATCATAATCGTGTTGACACGCGTGTAACATTAATTTGTCATTTTAATTTCATTTTAGGTATTTAATCTGTGTAACGAATGGTTACCGGCGATTGGATTTAAGGTTGCGAGGCTGTTATTTGTAAAGAAGATACAAATATTATTTTAAAAAAAAATGTTAGACATTTGCTGACAGTAACCTTGTAGCGGCTGAAATATTGGCAAATAATAGATTTAAGCAATGAATTTTAGTTTTTTAAAACAAAAGTGGTTTTTTTTTTCCAAAACAAGTAACGTACGCAGCTTAACTAGTAAATAATTTAATGAACCATAACATGATTTTTTTTAACAAATAAAAGCTTAATTGCCGAATTGGGAAAAAAACTCTATTTCAAAATTAATTTAGCAACCGAAATCGCTGCTGAACTTGCAGTTATTGACATATAATATAATAAAAAAAAAAGATATAAAAAAAGAGTTTTTCGAAGTGAGAAAAAAAAGGTTTCAAGATACTCACTACTCCCTTGAATCTTTAATTTCTTATTCAATAAAATGATATTCTATAATACTCTCTGATTCTGCGTAAATATATAAAAAAAATATATTAAAAGATGTGATGGTTCAAAGTCTGGTGAGGCTGGACAACCACCATATGCCATGTCGGTTCCATTGCAGTAGAGAGCCAAAATCTATCCTTTTAAGCTTCCGTTTTGGAATTGCATCGCCCAGTGGTCTGCGTAGTCAAGCGCCTACAGACGGTCATTATATCGGCTAGTGTGAAAGGCGATTTGCTACTATACTACATTCAGATTCATGACTCTGTGCAGAGTTTAGCTCTTGAAGTAAACAGGGCATTTTGTCTTTAGGAGTAATGTAATTTTCTGCAAGAATTGCACTCTCTTTCGTTGGGTTTTAGCAGCTATTCTACATATCTCGATGCCGTATCTCCCTAAAGTTGTAAAGCCTGTGAACCATTCAGTCTCAGATAAGTAGATAGGTTTTACCACACAAAAAAAAAAAAAAAATATGGTATATGACATATGAGCTATTTCATCAGGGGTGACCAACCGGTCTTTACTCGATCGTCCGGTCGATATGCACTGGTCCTTTTTGTGTTGTGCAAAGGATGATCGTTTCGGACACCATTTTGTGTCTTGAGAAGGGCTTAGTCAATTTAACTATATCAAGCGTGGCCAACCGATCGATCGTGACTAGACCGGTTGGCCACCCTTGATATATATTAGATATGATTTGATAAAAAAAATTAAATCATAAGATATGATATGTGATACGCTATTATATCATATGGTGATAGATTAATATCATATCATATCAATTTCTACTTGATTTGAAAAATGTAATATTTATGTGTCGGAAAAATCATATCATTAATTGAAACATCATTGTTAAATATCAAAATTTAATTTAAATATAAAAATTATCGATTATATAGTTTTTCTTAATCAATTAATTGATTTTTATGCTTGATAAAAAACAATATCTATTATTCGTTAACTTTCTTGTTATTAGTTTATTTGTTTTCGTTTTCAATTTATTGTTTAACAGTTAAATTCATTTTATTCTTACTTTATTTTATTATTATACAAAGTTTAAGTTAATTAAATTGCATATAGTTTGAGTAGCACAAACGTCAACGGTTTGAAAAGCACTAACAATGGTAAACAGTTTGAGTAGCGTCAGTGTTTAGCAATTTTTAAGCTTAGAACTTTAGTTTATATTTCTTTTAACTTTGTAGATCGATTTTGATGAAATAAACACTAAATGTTACTCACAATAAAGCATCATATTTTTCAGTAATGAGATTTTGTATCAAATTAATGGTTTTAAAGTGATGCGCACACAAATATTTTATACAAATATTTAATTTTTTTATTTTATACTATTTAATTTTAATGTAATTATTTTTTGGCGCAGATTAATATAATAAGTAGTTCTAAGTCATGAAAAATTGTCGTCAGAAAAGGTTTACAATAGCCCATATTACCAGCTATATATGAAGCATACATCAATTAGCAACCCATAAGAAAAATGTTCATACAGAGATGCTGAAGTGAATGGGTTATACATGAGGGCTGTAGTTCAGCTCCGATACTTTATTTGACTGCAATAAAAATAAATATAGCTGCACACTTACTGCTGAATATTTTTAATTAAACTGTGCACATGCCAACATCGCATTATCTCATGGAGATAAACAAGAATTTATTGACTTAAGGGCGTGGTACATATAACATGACAACAATAAAAATAAAAAAATCGTAAGCCGATACTTAAAATATAGCAACATAACTACTGGCTTAATACTGCTTAAACAAGCAAACAATAAACTTTCAACTCTTAATAATTACCAAAGCGAAGCGAAGAAAAACCCATAAATCCAATAATGGCAACAGGAAGCAGCAAATTAAATACCCCGGGGTCTTTTTTAAGCTTTCTTTTGATTCATGATTATAACTCGGGCTAATTGTTTCAACGGCAGAAAAAATATACCTTTTTTACGTCGGTTGATTATGATATCGTTAGAGTGGTTGGTTTTCAGTAGGCGTTACAGGCGCTTGGCTGGCGACTTGACTTGACTTGTCCAAAGGCAATGTCAACTGCTGGCTGGCGACATTAGTTGACAATGGTTGTTGGTATTTTTTAATTGAATTTATCAGATTGTTATGCATAAAACTCGTAATGAAACGCGAAGTTCGTTGCCTGTGTCTTTTGTTGTTTGTTTATCGGAATAATCTAGATTTGCGGCTATATATAGAAGTAATTGCGCTGCTTTAACGTTTCTTCTGTTGGGTGTTATGCAAGCGTTAAATATTTTGAAATTACTTTTTTCGCATTAATTGAGATTCTGTTGTCGCAGGTATTTAAATTTGAATATTTTACTGGAGCAACGAACTTTTTATGTTGCTATTTGTACGGTAAATGTATATAAAAAGCCTGCTTTAAATTGTTTAACAGAATCGTGTTAATGTCTCAGATTTATGAATCATTTTGAGCTGTCAAGCTCGATTTGCACAGTTGCCAAGCGCAACATTTCCGCCTCTCAAACAGATTAAAGAAATTTAATACATATTTCACTTACTATTTGGTTTTTTTTTTGTTAAAAATTTGTTCGTGTATTTAAACATTATGTTGCACTTTTGACCAACACGAAAGTGAGACGCGCCGCACGTCAATTTCGGTTTAAATATTTTTTATTTAAGATACATTTCTTGACTTTTGGTCACATTCACTTTTGTTTGAATTAGACAAAAGCGACATGATGTCAGCAGTACAGACGGACGGACAACTGGACAGCAATGGATGGCAATTTTTGCTGCGCTTTACTTTCCCTTATGCGGCGGCGCACAATTATTATAATTGGGCGTAGATGAATTGTTAATTCGCGGCGTCTGCGGTGCACAATTTGCACGCTTAAAATGCTGCACACAACGTGCCTCCGTTTTAATTGCAACTAAATGAAAAGCCATAAAAAGGTACACGATTCGAGTGTGCTTGCTACACGGAGGCAGACAACTTAAGGCGCGCCAAATCGCTTTGTAGTAGCAGCAGCTTGTTTTTGTTTTCATCTACTTTTCTTGGAATAATATTAGCCACCGCCGCACGATTTAGTTTTACGCTTTCGAGGTGGTCCAGCATAGAGCGCTTGCATAATGATTGATTTGGCTGCATTGGCGCGAGATTTGAAGAATTTAAGCGATTTAGTTTTAATTATTTTTCAGACAACTTTAAACAGAATATGTTGACATGCAATGTATAATCTGTGGGTTTATTTCTATTCAGGAATTATAACACCGCCAATTTTCATTATAGATAACTAAGCAACTCAATTTTAGAATTAATTAGTTGGCTAACTAATATTAATAAAAAAAAAGTTCGATAAATTTTAAGTTGCGTATAGTAACATTTTTTGTTTCTATTTAGGTTTTATGCTATGTTTCAAAGAACTCTCTCGTTTTCGATAATAACTTTTTGAAGGCGTCTTGGAACTAGCACACAACATTTTGAAGCACCTTTGAGATGACTCGTTCCAAAGGAAAGTGATCTCGGAAATTTGGTTTCTTTGATTTTATGAAAAGCAGAAATTATTCCATGTTTCAAAGAGCCCACACGTTGTCGATAACATTTAAGTCTGTACTTTGAGGTGGCAAGTCCCGAATAGTAATACCGACATCCTTCTGGTCATCAACCTACTTTTGTGGCATGAGGCGTTATTTTAAATGATTCAAACAGTTTGTCGCCGAAAGGGAATGTGTTATCGTTTAGGGTACTCAAGTACGTTGGTTTCATCGGGCAATATGACATGACAGAGCCTTCACTATGCCTCGACTTTTTGATAAATGGGGATGTATTATTTTTGCATTCGTACCTATGGCAGACTTTACAATAATTCATTTGTTCTTTTGAATTGTACTCAAAGGAGCCTTCATCTGTCGATAGAACGCTTCATCCCTGAATATCTTTTGGCTTGAGCAGATGGTACTATTGCACAAGCCAATCTTTTGAGCTTTACATCAGGTGCTTTGTATGTCTTGAAATCTTGTTCTTTTAAATGTTCGCTAACTGCTTGGGTTCTGCGAAGGGAATGTGTTATCGTTTAGGGTTCTCAAGTACTTTGGTTTCTCGTGGCCATTGTACGCAATACATCCCTGGAATATGACTAGGTTCTCCACTATGGCTCACTATTTGATAAATAAAGATATTTTTTTTCTCTTCGTACCTGTGACAGCCTTATACAAAATTCTTTGTTTAATTAAGTATGCACTCAAAGCAGCTTTCATCTGTCCATAGGATGCTTCTCCCTAATTCTTTCAGCTTGAGCAGATGCATGTTCCATTGCTATTATTGATACTGTAAGTTTCCAACCGATTGAACTCAAAGTCACAGGAAATAATTCAGTTAAATCAGGAACAGGTGTTTGTTAAGTTTGGTCAAATTCGATGCCTACCGATAAAGAAAATTATTATATATTTGCATCAAATGGATTCGGGCAAAGCAAGATACATTGGAAAAAACAAATCCGAAAATCTATAAATATAAAATGGTTATTCCTCAAAGTACAGGCAAAACGGCTAAGAAGAGAAGCTGATTTCTGGAAATGGATGGTCAAGTGGCAATTTTTTCCATCTGATTGATTTAAACTCGGTCTTAATAAAATACCCAACTAATCCAAAGCATTTGACACTCATTGTCTATGCTCTACTCAACCAATAATTGCATAAGTGATTCGGCGTTTTAGGAAAGCCCATGCCTAATATGTGGAAAGAGTTACATTTTTATTCCATTCGGTAGCTAATGATTTTCCGAATGAGAAATTTCTGAAATTAAGTAGTTCCTGAAGAATTTCAAAAAACTATTAAACTACTTCTAAAATTTTCTTACTTATATAAAGTGACACATTTTAAGCAGTTTATAGTCCCATAATGCAACTGTTATATGAACAATCAATCGAAAATTCACAGCTCGAACACTATGTACACTCTCTCAAATAAAAAATATGCAGTATTTGTTCCAATTGATTCGAACTATGCCCATTTTTGTGCTTTATTTAATAGTTTCTTCGGTTTTTAACAATGTTTCAACTTTCGATGTATGCATTACTTTGAATGCATTATTAGATTATTTGTATTTACAAACTAGTGATTGATTTTCATGACAAAATATGTCAAGGTTTCTGTCCGTATGTGATGTGATGATGTCTAACCTTATGTTATATGTTTAGCTATTTTTATTGTATTTAGAGTACAATTTGCATGCGACACGACACGCACAAGTTGTGTAATTAAGCTGACAAGTGTCTTACACTGTTAAAGATATTCCTTATAAGAGTCTATTGGCATAGTTTTTGGAATGTACTACAAGTACACATACATATATATGGAGCTGTAATTTGTGCAACAATAAACGCAAATCACGTGCCAAAGACGCGCATTATTTATCGAAGATAAAGTCAACAATAACAATGCTGATGACAACTAACAACTACAACAACTTTGACAAGAAAACATAGCAACAATGACAGCCAATCAAAAAAAAAAAAAAAAAAAATGTTTACTAGAAAACGCAGTCAGCTGTTGATGACATTCATTGAATTTGTTTGTACAAGATCTGATATGAAAGTTGTAGAACTTAGCATTACTATATGCGTAGTTTGACATAGGAAGAAAGAAAGAGACAAAAAGTCTCATTTAAGCACCATTCTCTAGTGCTCTCTATTGCTCTTTCGCTATTCAATCACAATATTGTTGATCTGATGATATGTTAACGATTTTCTATGTTTACTCCTCAAACAAAGTTTTTCTTATAGCATATTTCCGTGTCCATACAAGTACAAGTCACAGAGAGAGTACTAAACATATAGCTAAGTCCTATAAAAGTATTGCGTATGACGGAACATTCGGAAAGGGGGAACATCAATTCCTATTCGGTTTCGATTAAAAGAAACTTTAGTTTTATGTTCAAAAACATTCTTCTTTTTGAAAAACGATATTAGAAATTTTTAACCTTCTTTTGACAAACCTAGGTGTCTAACGGCATCACTCAACTCAGACTGAGATATCAATGGTGGAACTGCTGAATCCGAAACATTTTTATCAAATCACAATTCGCTTTTATCAGACTCTTCAATATTTTCCGATAATTCGATATCACATTTGCGTTCATTCCATTCAATTAAAATGGGAGATATCATCGAATCAATATTCTTATAAAAAACTTCTGTTTATTCTAAGAATTAAAGCCTATAATATTATTTAAGCAGAAGTAGTAATGCTCTCGATTGTCGGAATCTTTCTAAACAGTTGCAGAACAGAATTTAAAATTTTTGTTATTTTTTTCTGTGCTTCAACAATGCAACATCTTCTTGATGATGCCCAATTATTACGCTGATCTATCTGCCCTTTGCAATTTTCTCATATAACATAGAAGTAGTTTTATTATTTTTATGTCGTAAAGGTTGTACTTCGAACACAATAGCCAACTCACCAACTAACATGGAACTAGGGTATACTCAGGATACACAGGATGTGACCACCTGTAACCTGCCATGATGGCATAAAAGTCCATGGACTAAGCCGGTTAACGAACTTACTTAATTACCCGGTGCAAGCTATTGTTGCTTTTAGCGCTGAGTCCGTTTAGAACGTTCTTGTGAATCATCTTCACTACAACTCATAAAGTTTAAGGCAATACTACAGGAGTTGATAACGATTGAATGAAAGGATTGTATCGTAATGCCAGTTTTTTGAAATATTCTAGCAGAGATTAGGTCTAAGCAGAGATTAGGTCTGTTGTCAGTACTTGAGGGTCACTAATACTCCAGAAGAGTCATGCTACAATGTGTGTAAAATAGAAACTTATACACATATAATTTGAAAATTAAATCGCTTAACTTTATTTTTGACATTCGCTTGTTACGAATAACCTAGTCATTCGTATTTCAAGTATATTCGAAACGTTTTGTTTAAAAAAAAATCTAAGCAAGTAGTGCCAACATGTGTATGACTCGTAGTGAATTGCAACTCATTTGTGGAGTTCTTTTGTTGTTATTAATTGCTGCTCACTTTTTCTCTCTTCTTTTATTTTACTTTACTCCGCCAAATCTATGCAAGTCTTGGCAACTAGCTAACATTTGAGTGACTCGTTTGTGAATTACAAATCATTTGTGAGTTCAATGAGTTTCGTTATTGTCGATTGCTCCTTTCGATGCTGCTCCTTCTGTTTCTCTCTCCTTTTCATTTCCTGAACTCCCTTCCCGAAAAATATGCAAGTTTTAGTAATTAGTTCAGATATGAGTGACTCGTTTGGAAATTCCAACTTATTTGTTTATTTTTCCACACATTGATGCTCGTTTCATAACGCTCGTACATATTTAATGGGTGTTACTTATTCCAATAATATAAACACAGCCATTTAACAAATGAATCATTGAATGTAAAGAAAATTTTCTCTCGATCCGACTTTATAAAACTTAAACAAAATATTTTCATTAGATTTAATCGAGGATCAAGAGTTCATATATAACTTGAACATATGCCATGCAGTAGTTTAATTTTGTTTTAGCTCAAAGTTGAGGCTTCTCAATGTGTGTACTTTATAATTGGAATATATACAAGTATTTCGGTTAAATGTTTTCAGAGTGATTATATAAAGTTTGTTTAAAGTCATATAGAAAAGTTATTTTTATCTATTAATTTTATTTATTTATGTATTAAGGCTGGTTTCTACTTTAAGAAATATGTTTGTTTATTTTTAAATCTGAAACAATTGTCTCCGTAGCTATCTACAATCTTTGTAAACAAGAAAATTGTTCTTACTGTTCGCACTTCACATTAAAAAATATTTCATATTTACAATAAGAAAAACTTTCTTGTCTACAAAGATTGGAGATAGCTACGAAGACAAAAATAAATTTTTAATATATTTTAATTCTTATATCAGACCTTTTATTAGCTCAAGTTATGCAGTAACAGCGCATACCTTCAGCAAACGATCTATTGACACTTGGTCGCAGCGAATAAAATTAACGAACGAACGAAAAAGCATTTGTTGAATTATTATTTTTTTTGTTATGAAGCAAGTCTTGATTTTTTCTTATTAGCTGTGCTTATTGGAGCTCTTCAATTGGAGCTCTACAATTTCTGCTCCACTAAACTACAAATGATTATTATGTAATGACGACGTCGTCATCGTCGTCGTCGACAACGCTGTAAACTTTACTAGAAAAATGCAACAAAATAACATTTGTATTGAATGTGTATGAACGCAAAAATAATAAAAAAAAAAAAAAAAAATAAGCTAAATTTTCAGCAGGCAATAATAATAATAAATAAGTAAAAATAAATACTCGAGAGCAGCAACTTGTATGTCGAGCATGGCACAATATGATTTCATTTTGTATGTTTTTCTGCGCTGTTAATGCCGACTTATTTGTTGGACTTCCGGCGTGTTGGCTTTAAAAATTTTGGCCTCAATACAATTAGGATTTATGCTTGTGTAATTTGACAAGCAGCAATTTTGACATATTTGGTTAATGCAGCTATTTTATACTTAAGTTCTGACGTCCAAAAAAAATTAGACACTTAAACAAAAGACTTAAGCAACAAACTTGGCCAGATTTGACTATATATAGTCTAATAATTATGCAATTGCCCAATGCATTAAAAAAAAATTGTCACGTGCCAGTTAGTCTTTTTTAAAATATAAGATAAAAACTAAGCTAAACCAATTTACTTGGCAGCAAAAAAGCCAGAAAAAAGTTGAAAAAAAAAAAAAACTTTGAGACTTTATCTTTCTTTCAACGCGCTCAGCACGCTATGCTTATAATTAACTTGTATCTTTCACACGAAAATTACCATTTAGATGAGTTTAATGCTGTACAAGTTAATATAGCCAGTCAGCACTATATACAATCCTAACACCTATATACAGCTTTAAGTAAAGAGCCATTAAAACTATGCAAGTCAGCAGAGTTGAAAAAAATACAAATTACTCAAATGCAAATTGTTTGTGCATATTGAACGAAAAAAACTGCGGAACCAATTTGCTATTCATTTTAACTATAATACTTTGCTTCGGTTAATGGCATTTTTTTTTATTAACTTTTTTTTTCTAAGAGAAATTCAACCGCCAACTTCTGTGCACACTGCGAAGACAAGCTTGTGGTTAATGTTGTTTAATAGGCTTGGTTTTTAGGCTCGTTAATTTTTAATTGCTTAGCGTATACAATGTTATAGTAAGTAAGAATGCTGTAAAGTGGTATTAAATAGTCTGTATATGCAAGTTTGGTGTTGAATATGGCATTAATAATTGGACTTTTGATGTCACTTCTACAACAATTCTGAACTACGCTTTATCATTTGGGTCTGCAAGCTAAAGCTGCGACACTATCAAACGAATCTTACAGTCAGTCATGGACTTTGAATAAATAAGATAGATTTCAAGCTTTTTTTTAGAGTAATTTTGGATTTCTTTAAAAGAGGAAAACAAGAAAAAATAGGTTCTATTATAGGTTCGATCGATTTTGGTCAACATAGGTTGCTGAATCATCATCAACATCATTCAAATCACCAGAAATACAAATGAATGCAGCAGAAAAAAGCTTTCTGGCGTAACACTGCAAACAACACACTCAAGATATCGTATACATTCAATGATACAACATGAGTGTAGGCGTACATATTCGTTTTTCGCATTAGAAAGTATATTTCATGGTCAAATCAAATCATTTTTTTCTGAATGGCTTTAGAAATACGTAGAGATGTCTTTATTGGAGTGCTCTTCTTCAATATGATAATCGGGAATTGCTTTATCGTGTATATTCGCATATTATTAATAACATATTTTGCCCCACGTTGGGCGCCAATTAGTAAATTAATTTGTTTATTTGCACAAAGGGTTATAGTTTTATATGGATAACGCTAAGGCGGTATCAACGGAGCTGGACAATGGAAATAAATACTATAACTTGATGCCGGTGCAGTATTATTTGTAAAGGCGTAAAAGAAAGTTCGAAGAAAAAAAAAAAAATGTGTATGAAATAAATTGTTTGCGCATTCAAACTAAAAAGAAAACTAAAATTGAGTACAGTATTCGTGAGATATGGCTTAAAAAATTCCAGAAATTGGTGGCAAAATTCGTCCTAAAAAATTTAGCTCCTTAATTGACCCATTGAGTAAAAAGTCTAATTGCAAATGGAAGAAGTTGGGGAGGCAGACACCATAAAGTACATATATACATTCTTGATTAACATCAAAAGTCGAATCTATGTAGATACAAGGGTGTCTTAAATTTTCCCGAACTTTTTTTCCAGAATATTTTCTGCGCCAACTCTTAATCTTTTTAAAATTTCATGACATTTGGAAAAGTGGAAGTGGAGTAATAGCATCTAATGTGACAGAAGTTTTGTTTAAAACTTAGTAAAACTTTTACCGAAACTCACGAATTGATGAAACAAGTTTATGGGATAATTGACCATCTCGCACCACTATTTACGACTTGTATACACGTTTCAAAAACGGTCCGGTCAAGAAGACTTGAATGACGACGAACGTTCGGGCCGTCCGAAATCTTCAGTGAATGAACAAAATATCAAAATTGTCCGTGAATTCATCAAAAATGAGCCGAAATCGTCATTGCGTCCTAATCGGAATTAGGATTGTGCAAAGACTCAATCCATCGCATTTTGGTTGATCATTTGGGCTTCAGGATTTGTGCACGATTTGTTCCGCATCAATTGAAAGACGAGGAAAAAGCGCTTCGGATACAATATTCGAAAGACATCATTGAAGATGACAAAAAGTATCAAAACTTCCTTTTCAACATAGTTAATGGTGACGTCACATAGTATTTCCAATACGACCCTGAAACCAAGCGTCAAAGTGCTGCCCGTTTAGCCAAAACATAAAAAATCACGTTTGAAATAGTCAAAAGTGAAGACAATGTTAATTTGTTTATAAGATTCGAAGGGCTTTATCCACCAAGAGTTCGTTTCACAGGGCCAAACCATCGTGTCCGTCGCATCCATCGTTTCGGTCTGAATATAACGAAGAACGAAGTTGGCGTTTGTTGCACATTAATACGCCATCTCATCGATCGACACTTGTGACCGATTTTTTTACCAAAAGTCGTATTTTGACCATCAACCACTCGCCGTATTCGCCTGATTTAGAACCATGTGACTTGGTTCTGTTCGGCAAGCTGAAATTATCCTTGAAACAACGGCGCTATGCTGATGTAGATACCATTCAAACGACATGCACCGACGTCGGTCATTCCGGACAAGGAGCTAAAACACTCATTTGAAATGTTATTGGATCGAACTAATAAGTGTATAAGTACTGAACATTTTTTTGTAGTTTTTATTTTATTCCAAAAGCTCGTGAAATTTTGAGACACACCTTGTTTGTCAGGACAGACTGTTAAGCTGTCCATATGAACTTCAAGATCTTGGAGACTTTAAGAGATTTAGCCTGCATGTGTGAATATATAGCTGCTCCTTTTCCATCTTCCGTTAGCTTGCAAGAGATTTTGGCATTTTTCATATAAAGCTATTCCTACTTCAGACCTTTTGTATAAAAAATTAATTATTATTTTTCTTAATTTAACTAAAAACACCATGTTTGCTCTATTTTGCATTAATTATTCTAAAATTTGATTCGATGCAGACATGTCCGTCTATGTTCTATGAACATCGAAAACTTGAAGAGTATAAAAGATAGAGCCTTCAAGTTAGAGTTATTTGCCTATTCCTTCTTCAGAGACTTGTATTCAAAGTCCTTTCACTAAGAGCGGTTGGCACTTATCATGCAATCCTTCACCTCCTTCTGAGTATTTATAAGAATATTTTTTTATTAGGCCCTGTACCGCAGGTACAAGAGCCTATTGGTTTTGTGCAAATGTATGTAACAGGTAGAAATAATGGTTGGAGACCCCCCAAAGTTATCCCCATTAAGGTCAGGAGTGATAAAGGAGTCGATATAGACATGTTCGTCTGTCCGTCCGTCCGTCTGTATGAACGAAAGGATCTCGGAAACGGACTGCTCCGGACTTTTACAAGTTTATTTTAAAATTTTTTTAAATTCAGCTTGAAACAAAATTTGTTATATTTTACGTCAATGCTAATAATATTTTTCATTAAGTTCGAAATCGAACCACTAAAAGAGATAGCTCTGTTACAAAAAATCAAGTCGATATAGACATGTCCTTCTGTTTGTCCGTATGAACATCAAGAACTTTAAGACTATAAAAGATATAACCTTGAAACTTAAATAGTTAGTGACTCCTAATCACTCTTATTATTAGATAACTATTATTCAACGTTCGTGTAAACCCTGCTCTAAGAGGAAGTACCTATAAAACTCTTCCATTTAAAGTTTTTATATCACGAAGTCGAGCAAACTCGATGTAGCGGCCTTTCTGAATCTCTGTGTGGAATTTTAATTCCGATTTATAAAGCTTTCAAACGAGAATCCTATTCCTATTATATTCACTTAGTTCATTACATGCTTTAATAAGATGGCTCTTTGCATATCTTTTAATATCTGTCCTAATTTATTTCCCATTTCTATTTATATAATTTTTAAACTCAATTAATTAACTATATTCGATTTGTTATCAAACTTACACTTACTATCTGTATATACAATACTATAAGCATATGCCGTATTATATCCTGACAACATAAATTGTTCACACAATTTCCCCATTATTTCACGCACGCGCTTAACAAACAACTCAATATCCTCTTAAATCGCTCTAAGTCGCAGTTGTCAATTGAGCATATCCGTTCGAGAGTGTACTCATAAATTTTCCAACTATTTTATAACTGACCATATAAACATTTAAGTGTCATTTCACAAGAAATGCAAATTACGCATGCCACTTGCTACTTGCAACATTGGTTGCAACGCCAATAAAATTAATTAAAAAAATGTTGTCGTTAATAAGTTATTTGTCTGTCTGTGTATTAAAAGCAATCAGACACTTTAACGTCAATCAAGTGAATGAAAAAAAAAGCATTCGAAATTAAAATCAACAGAAACAATTTTTAAAAACTTCACACCATAGTTTTAAGTTCAGACACATCATTATAGCCCAATATACGGAAGCTTATAAGAAAAAAATTCAAAAGAAACTAAAGATGTATCTGTAGTAAAAAAAAAATCTCAGTTTTATGTGATTTTTTATTTGATTTTATGTTTTATCATTCGGTAGTCAGCACCATAGGCCATCGCATAAATATTTAATGACAATCGCTTTATATATGCTTAAAATTTTGAATATTTATAAGCCGCAAACAAATAGAAACTAATATAAACGAGCTGTTATTAATTTAGAGTTATAGAAAATGTATCTTATTTTCGTTTGTATATAATATCAATCAATATACACATTTAATTTCATTATCATTTGGTTTGATTGGACATTAACACTGCGCGGCGTTAGCTGTGAAATGTGGTTCAAGATAAATCTTCAGCTTGTTTACAGGTGTTAATTTATTTGCCACAACAAAATGCTCGAAAATTTATTGTATAAATGATTTATAAGAAAATTAACTCAATGCGATTATATAATAAAAAAAAAAAAAACGAATTTCTTTTGCAATATCGCAAGCGCACTCAAATGAAGACATTAAAAATGAGATTGCATATTGTGTCATATTGTGTTCGATTTTATGTATTTCTCTTTTTTTATGCTCTGCAGTTCGCTTAATTGCATTGGCTTGTTGCAAGTTGTTGGCGTAGGCATAAATTGATTGATTGATGTCCAGCGAAGCACCAAAATTAACTGGAAATTTATTTTTCTACTTTACTTTATTTTTGTTTTTGCTTTTGCTTTCGATATGGCAAAATTGTTGCAAGTTTGGTTTATGACGAATGCTGTTGCCCACAACGCACCGCCAGCGTTACCAAAATTGGAAAAATGGCGCGAAATCTTGCACTAATTGCTTCCTCAAATGGCGGCAGAATTCAATTGAAATTTTATTTATTCCGCTAATGAGCAGTTGGTGTTCGGGGACTATGCGCTTTCATTATGCTGTTCTTAAGCTTGGAGCTTGATTTTGTAGCAGCATATTTTGTTGGAAAACCGGAGTTTTCAAATGAGGTTAAGAATTTTGAGATGTGTAGCAAAAAGTATATAGTTTGTATAGCTCTGATTTGTTCCATTGAATATCTATTTTGAAGTAGAATTAGCTAACAACTATTGCCAGCAACTCTTTGCAGAAAGTTCAGTTAAATTTTTTAATCAATCAATCTTGACATCAGCAAAGTATTAGAGAAAAATCGTACCAGCCTAGCAGAACTATAATAAATTTATAAAAAAGCCTCGTCAACCTTTTAACCTCCAGTTAAATAGATGTGCGCATAAATTTATCAAACTTTTCAGCAAACGAAAACAAAAAAAGGTAATTTATTGAACAATTCAATTAAAGCCAACAGTAATGCACTTATATAATTTTTAATTAACTAAACATAAAAGCACACACATAACAAAAAGTAATTTGATTATCAATACAAAACCAAAACTTGAACAATGAGCTATTAACCACTTAAAAAACAGCAACAACAACAACAACTAAAATAACTACATACAATGGCTAGCTACCACAAAAGACCATGCAAAACTGCAACAAAGTCACGCAATACGCAGCAAATTTTTGTGGCAAAAAAAAAAAAAAAAAAATCACTGTGCAACTATATAAAAGTGTGGAGCTTAATAAACTTTAAACAAATGTGTGTGTGTCGGCATATGTCGTTCGCAAAAGACAAACGAAAAAACGCAAATTGATTTAAATAATTAAAATTTATAGTGAGTGCTTAATATGCGGCAACTCATTTGCACAGTTGAACTATTAAACATTATTTTCAAGCTTATTGACTATGCTCTGTCAACGCTTATCGCACATACAAGTGTCTGACAATCAGCCGACAGAAGGTAAGTCAAAAGGTAAGAAGTGTCTTTATTAAGTAGGTAGTCGGCTAGCGAGCCAAGCACTTTTGTGTTGGAATTAAGCTGGCGCATATGTAAGAAATAATACTGCACATAAATTCCAGAGTAATGTATAAAATTGTCACCAATGCTGCAAGCAAGCAGTTGAAAGTCGTCGACGTCGTTGTGTTGATTTAGATCAGTGTTGGATTGAGCCTTGCTTTTTTCAGCTGAAGACTGTTATTGAGGTCTTGTGGGTGTAATAAGCACTCAAGAGATTTAAATTTTTTTCTTTCACACGCAGCAAAAGTTGATATCGACCGGAATGCGTTGTGTTGCGCTGCTGTTGCTACTCGTTAGGTATGAATGCAAGTTCGTTGCTTAAGTCTTTCGTTTTGGGAATTGACTGTGTTGTGTGTGCACTATATATGCGAGGGTTGACGGATGACTATGATGTGTAAGCAGTATTTTAACAGATGGTACTGCCTAAAATGGAAATGGAAAAGCTACATTCGAAGAAATTTCTGACAGCATCCCTCTTCTGAGGAGATAGGTCGGTCACTACACTGAGTGTCGATAGAATAAATTGGAACATCTACTTCAGGTTCACTTTCCTAGCTCAATTATTCAAAACTTCTCGTTGACGCTATCGATTATCGATAAAAGTAAGCAATCCAACCGATTGAGTTGAACTTCAAATACGAAATTCAGTTCAGTCAGGAAAGAAGTTTTTACATCCATTTGAGGTACAGGCATGAAATTTGCTATACGTGTTTATACTTCATCGAAAGAAGTAATCCCGTAAGTAGCCCTGTTAAGTAGAAAATAGAGAAGTAGAATGCATTGGAAAATTGGAGTCGGACAAGCTGTCTATAAGGAATATATATATTCACATGAGTATATAGACAAGACATTATGACAAATACTGTGCAGTTAAGTCTTCCCAACCTTACATGTCTCCTGAGGGCGATCGCTTGTTTCCAGCTTCGCTATAGAACTGTTTAGATAGTCAATCTGGGTTTCGTACGACAATCGTGCAGGAAGGTGATTGTCATTTTCATTCCCAAATACGACAATAGGCATATAAAATTAGCCGAATCTTATAGATCATAGATCAATAGAATAGATCAACTGTAGGCGCACTTTATCACTTAGTCAGTAAATCAAAAACTTCAGCAAACTAGAGGATTTAGTAATCGCTTTCACAGGTTAATTTGGCTGCATCATCTCTGCTGTGATGGGCTCAGCTTTTCGAGTGGTGACCGATTCAGTACCCATTTCTAAAATATATAAGCCCAGTTTAGGTACAGCTTATAACTATAACGCAATTAAAAAACTTGTTGATGATGTAAAAATTCTGGCATGATCCTAGTCCAAAGAATTAACTGGCAATTTTGACTACAATTAGTGTTAACTAGGGCTACTAGAGCTCTTGTAAAACCTGTTAACATATTATGGGATGGACTTGGAGAGTCTCTCCAAGTGCAAACTTGCGCCATCAGTTGTTGTGATATACTGTAGCCTGTTTGTGCGTGACAGATATCATTTCGGAATGGAAGTGTTCACATAAAATTTAGTGACAATTGATGCACCAGACTAGCTAGTGTGTGTTGCTTCTTTTTTCATAGATGTAGTAGACCCATAAAATATATGATTTACGGTTATTAATATTTTGGTGCTTTGAGCCGGTTCGATATTAATATTTCGGTTCTTTGGGCCAGATATTTTTTATTAATTAGCAATATTTTGGTCCATCGAGCCGGATATTTATATTAACTAGCAATAATTTCGTGCTTCGTGCATGATTTTAATATAATTTATCAATGTTTCAATCTTTTGAGCCAGATATTAATATTAAATTTTAGTATTTTGGTGCCTCGAGCTGGATAATAATATAAGCTATAAATATATTTGTTGGTGAAGACGTATATTATTGTTAGTTATCAATATTTTGGTGCTTCGAATCGTTTGTTTTTACAACTTATTAATATTTTGGTACTTCGAGCCGGATATTAAATCTAAATTATTAATATTTTGGTGTTACTCTACTAAATAATTAAATAAAATTTGTATGTTATTTGTTTTTATAAAATTCATATATTTGCAAATATAACTATTCAGCTTACCCTAAATTTGGCACAAATGCTTGATCCCACTATTCGTGTACTACACAGAGTCACTTTCATTTGAATTGTCGTTAGGTACTGCTCGACAATGTTGTCATTGTCGTCGTCGTCGACGGCAGTTGGTACTTGTAGTTTTCTACTGCAAACCTTTTTTTTGTTGTGTTTTTTTCCCAGTTTTACTGGATGGGCTTTTATTTTGCCGACTTTTATGTCGCTTTGAAGTGACGTTTAATAGCAGCCCATTTATGTTTGTTGACTGTTGTTACTATGTGTATATAAGTATATAGTACTACTGTCAATGCTGTTGTTGTTGATGTTGTTGTTATTTTTATGTGTTTCTGTTGGCTTGTTACAACAATTGTGCAGAAAATTGCTTTTTCGGCATTTGACGATGACGGCGACGCTTCATTTGTTGTTGTACGGATATAACTAAACACTTGAGGACAGCTGCTAACTAGGTTAGTGAGCAGCGGCTATTTATGGTTTATACATACATATATACATATATAGTAGCTGCTGTGATATTATTTTGATAACTCAATCAATATACACCACACACACACACTATAGCGTTTTTAATTGATGCAAGTGTCTTATTAACTTTTTTTTTTTTAAGCAAGTTTGTTGCTTAAGTCTTTTGTTTATTTTGCAACTTGTAAAAATCTACATAAGCACAACAAAAACTGGGTGTGTGTGATTTTAACGCCCGTCATTGTAAGTGCAACATGCAACAAAAAAGACGGAAATATAAATCACTTTTTCATCTAACATTTCAACTTTGCTTAACCCGTAGTGTATATTGTATATACTTATTCAAAGTTAATCGATCGATCGATCGCCGGTTTAGTTGATCGCTTTGGTTTTTTCAAACAATCAATGAATGAATGAATGGTGGTACGTACGGCTGTGGACCAGCTCAAACACGAATAGCCACTATATATAACTGCAATCAGCTGCTCAAAATTAAATTTATGCGCAAAAGCTGGGCTGCACTTTGGTTTATATTTGCAAAAAAAAAAAGACTTTTCCTTGAGCGTTTAACTTAATTTCTGCTTATTTTTTTTCTTCTTTTTGTTGTCTGAGTTGTTATGAAACACTGCAGCTGACCAAGACTTTAATGTAAGCATTTCCTTTCTAAAAAAAAAAGTATATAAATGAAAGTAAGTGGCAGAATTTTGCGCATCAAAATTAAGCACGTGCAAAGGTCTTTGCAAAATTGGCAAAAGGTGCTGATTG
This sequence comes from Leucophenga maculata, assembly GCA_035044805.1. Classification (NCBI taxonomy): domain Eukaryota; kingdom Metazoa; phylum Arthropoda; class Insecta; order Diptera; family Drosophilidae; genus Leucophenga; species Leucophenga maculata. The sequence goes on along the minus strand of JAWNNP010000005.1, from coordinate 832,805 downwards.
TGAGTAAAAGTTGCCCGCTTACAGCTACTGTGCAACTGCAACAACAAAACGCGCGCGCGCGTTCACACTCAACAAATGCTTTTACAGGTCATAAATAATAGTTCATAAATTCACATATAGTACACTTATTTTCATTTGTAGTACTTGCTACCAGGTAACGAGCCACCAGCAGCAGCAGCAGCAGCATCAGCAACATGTGTGTCGCTGTTTGCTTGTTGCTGTTGGTGGACGTTGGTTGGATCGCCTCTATGCAGTATGGCGCTGCTGCCGTAAATATCACTAAATATGCTCGTAATAATTCACACAAGAATTACTTGCAATTTTTATCATGTTCAGCTGTTGTTCGTTGCTGTTGTCTACTGTTGCTACTACCTCCTAGTCTATATCTATGTGTCGTTATTGTTGTAGATACATTTTTTTTGTTGTTGTCTACTATGGCATTCGTTATAGTTTTCTTGCTATTTTTTTTTTTCATGGCATGCCAGTGCATATTGGCATAAAGAAAAAAATTAATAGTATGCGCGGTATTTATCAGCGTCCAAGCAACATACAGTTCAAAACTTCTCCAACGTTGTTGCAAGTTGCACGAATTTCGTAATAATTTGGCTACAAAATTTTAGTAATTTTTATTTTTTTTCTTGCTGTCTTTTATCTATAAACTCGTCATCTTAGTCTGCAGCCAATATTTTGCAGGTTCATAAATTAGCTTATTGATTTGCATCAGAAGATTTTGCTATAATTAGAGATTTATGTATTTTAGCAAATTTTTGCTTAGGCGCTGCAAAGTAGTTGTTGCCGCAAGTATGTTGCAATGTGTAGCAGACTTTGCTGTGACAGCAATTTATTAAATATTAATAAGTTGTCTGAAATGAACTACTGGTCTGTTTGGCTCACTTTTAAATAGTTCAATGTGTCAGTTAGTATGTTACGGAAATTGAACAAAAAACTGAAGTTTCTTGGCATATATTTTGATTTATTTTTTATTTAAGAAAAATTTCTGCAACATATTCAAATTGCAATTTATGCAAAAGTTATTAATGTGTTGGCGCTTCGAGCCGACTATTAACATTTGATATTAATATGTTGTTGCTTCGAGCCGGATTTAAATATAACTTGTTGCTAGTTAGCACTTTTGGTATCAGCTAGTTGGTAGTGCTAGCTGCTGGCACCTGGTGGGGAGCAGTTAGCGCTGCACCTAGCACTACCAGCTAGCACTTAGCATTGCCTGCTACCACTGCTAGCCAGCACCTAGCATTGCCTGCAAATATTGCTAGCTAGTACCTAGCTCTGCTGGCTAGCAGCTACCATTGCTGGCTAGCAGCTAGCACCTAGCACTGCTGACTATTAGCTAGTTTTTTACCAAATTCCTTTGCTAATATTTCTTTTAATTAAATTAAAATACATAATTTAAAAATTTCTGGTGGTGGCTGGAATGGTGCTACATAGTACCTCCGCTTAAGTTATTTGCCATAGGCTTTCATTTCAACATCTGACAAATATATAAAATAGAAATCAATTAACTAAACTAGATCGACAAACTGACCGATTTGCCAAATACTTGCATATATATATATTTAGTTACTTACATAAGCCACCAGCAAACTCCCAAACGCACAACGCTTACGTAAAATATTTTACTTAGTATCAAACTGCAAAATTGATTGAAATTCATAAAGCGCGAAAAATCTCAATGCGTGTTTGTTGTGACTTTTGAAAGTTGGCTGGCAACAGAGACCAAGCTGCTGCTGCTGCTGCACTAGCCACGACTATTGCCAATTAACATTTTCACAAAAATTGCATATTTGATAAAAATCATGTGCCACAAGTGTCATATTGCCACCGATCTCAAATACCAAACGCTTCATATTAAAAATCAAACCAAATACATAGTAGACTATGTATTGCACATTGTCAACGATTTTGAGACCGCAACCGCAATCGAAAGTGGCAACAGGTTGTTGTAAAGGCTGAACGATCGGACGAACGGTCGGTCGCTGACTGCTCCATAAAAATCGAAAATCGTATCCAATCGAAATAGCGCGTACAACAAACAAATGCAATTTGACGGGCTGCTACCACCATGCGTTGCATTTTAATGCCGCTTTCAGGCGGACGACTTTGAGCCTAAAGACTTGAAAGGTGTCAAAACGATACAGCATATAAATTCGATTCGTTTTATTTATACAAAAATGCATACGCCGAACAGCTCTGTGTAAAATATCACACAATTCTTTCTGTGCGTTTCATGTTAAATGGAAATAGAGTTTTAAATTTATCACTCGGCGGCGGCGATAGGCAATTTTCAAAATGGTCTTAAGTTGTCACAAGTTTATAGAAATTGAGCGCTGCTGACAAGACTTGCAGCAACAATGGAGAATGGCATGTTATCGACTCGCGTGGCTTATGTTTGAGTTTGTTTTTTGATATTTTTGTTTGACTGACTGACTGACTGACTGACAGACGGATTGACGGACATGCACTTGTTGCTATTTGAGCAAAGCGACATGCCCCCAATTTATTGAGGTTTTCAAATGTGTTAATGTTGTATCGTAAAGGGGGTGAAGAAGACGAAGGAAAATAAGGTTAATAAATAAGTTATTCAGAAAAAAAATTATATATTCAAAAGCCAACTTTCATTTGAATAAAATAAAATGAGCCACCTTGATTGTAATGGTTTGTATACATTAATTTTTTTTATTTTTAATTTTTTGTTCATACGCCTTTTTTTCTTAAATTGTTTTGTTGTTGGCTACACATGCGCATATTCGGTTTCAGCTCAATCCGAACAATAGAATTGTATCTAAATTAAGTTTCAAGATTTGTCTATAACTGAAAATTAATTTATTAAGATAAATAACACACCAATATACATGCTGAGCTGCATATTAATGTTAGTTATTAAAAATTTGGGCCGTCAAGTCGGATATTAGTATTGGTTATCAAATATTTTGATTCTTCTAACTGTATTATAATATGAGTTGCTTTTACATATAAAAACAATTGGAAAATGTCAAATAATTTCACTACTTCTTTATATAAAGGAATGCTGTGTAAGGTAAGCATTTCATACAGTCAAATCCGATTAGCATATGATTTCTGGTATTACCTAATAAACACACAGCTAATCTCATAATAAAACGCCTTTCAAGGCAATATGCTTAAAATATCATAATACGTTTATCTTTTAAGTCATATTTTGCCAAAATAATTACTACTTTCCATCAGGGAAAATATGACTATATGCATTATCCCGACTTTTGCACGCTTGAATGAACTCAAAGCGCCATAAAATTGAACAAACGGCCAAAAAAAAACACAAACCATTGAATTTACTCCTTTTTTTTCCGATTTTGAACTCGACAAACACTAGTATTACCAAACAGTCTACTATATAATCGACTTTTGCATTCGAAAAATGCGCTAAACGCTATGAACCGAGAAGGCATGAATACAATACGGCAGCGATTGACTGCCAAACGCCATTTGATAACAGAAAATTAAAACGAGAGCAAAAGCCTGTATAGCCAGGCAGCCAGCCAGCCAGCCAGTCGAGTGCAATGCATTCACTTTGCAGCACAAAACAAGATACAACTAAAATACTATAGTCTAAGATACATGGACACTGAACACAGTTTGCAAGTGGCAGTCATAGCAACTTGCCACACAGCCTTGTGCCCGAAATTAATGCGCTACGAAAAAAAAATCCAAATAGAAGAAAGTTAAAGCTGAGTCGATTTGGTCTGACTATGGCCATTTGAAATTGGAGCATTCTTTTGCGCTAAAGACGAAATTTATTTTTTTCATTTTTTTTCCTTTTTTTTTTTTGTATCTGTAACTATGCCACAAAAGCTGCTCAGAGCCTTTTTGTGTATTACATAATGGCAAATGCGCTTAGAGCGTATTTTGAATGCAGAGCAGCCTATGGAGTGAAGCGAACACGATCGTCTAAGACTTTGCAGCATGCTACATAGAAAGAGCTAAAGAAAATGCCTTTGCGCATATTTCCTGTTCATGGCTTATATTATTTTTTTTTACTCTGCGCTACACTCCATAGCTTAGTTTTAGTATGAGTCTTACTGACTGTCCAAACAATTTTCGCTACACTTTTCTTTTCGTTTGTGCGATTGGTTTCGGTTTTATTATTATTATAAAAAAAAAATATAAAAGTTATTTCTGCTTCTTTCGAATGCGCAGCAAATTATATCATTTTTATTTTAATGCATTAATTTTATTTAATTTTTTTTCTATTTTATAGACGTGTATTTTAGTTAGTTTTCTTTGCCGCTTTTTAAGACCGTTGAAAATGTCATAAATCAAGCATTTCTTTTGTTGATATGCAAATTATTTTGATTTGGTTTGATTTTTCGTTTACCACATCTGACTGACGGACTGGCTGACAAGTTGTTGACTTGTTTATTGCCGATTTGTGCGCAGTTTGCTTTTCCAGCTTGCAGGATATTGCTTTGACCGCATTGATCTATGTAATTATAAAGCTTTGCTTTGGGGCTCAAAAAACAGTTTGAAACGAATTGAAATTATGATGCAAGGAAATATTATTGGGAAATTGTTTTTTTTTTTTCTTGAGTATAAATCGAAGCGTTATTGTGCTGCACAAATTTTTGATTATATGCTTGCTATAGAAGAACTTGAGGTATAATGCGAGAAAAGAATAGTCCTAAAAAATATAGAGTCCTTAATTAGTTGTATAGAACTACTTGACACCTTGTTAAAATGTTCAAGTTTCACCAGTTTAGTTCTTTTAGTTCAATTATTTATGAATTCTGGTTCATACATTTATTTATTCTAGTTCGTTCGCGTAGTTTTTAGAGTTCAATCGTTTAATTATTTTAAATTTATTGTAGTTCTTCTAGTTCAACAACTTAAACTTCAGTTAATTCATTTATTGAGTCCTTCGATCATTAAGTTTTTCTTCATTGACCAGTTTTAATTGGATTATCTAGGCTTTCTAGTTCAGTCATTTAGTGTTCCTAGTTCAGTACTTTTGTTTCGATTATTTTATTTAATCTATTCTTCTAGTTTGAACAATAATGTTTTCCAATTCAATCATTTTACATATACTTCTAGTTCCATTATTTCATTTAGTTCAGTCATATATTTTGCTATGTTTGTAAATTAGTTTTTTTAGTTCAAACAGTTTTATAGTTTAATCACAAATATCTTCTAAATGACCAATTTATTGTGGTTATTCTAGTTCAATCATTTGAGTTAAAACATTTGATTTTCAGCTTTGATTTATTTGTATGACTAGTTCAGTCGTTTAATTATTTTGATGCAATTATTTGGTTCTACTAGTTCGTTACTCTAGTTCTTTAATACCTTTGATAAAATTATATTGTAGCTCAAATTGAGTTAACAGTGTTAAGTATTCTCTCGAGTTCGATTATTTTATCTAGTTATTTCATTTAGGTAGTTCCTTTCTTCATTCATATACTTCGCTATGTTTGATTACTTGTTTTCTTGAAGTAAGCTATTTAGTTTTTATATTTTGACTATTTAAGTCTTCTAGATATTTGGTTTTTTAGTTCGATATATAGATTTTCTAGTTCGATCGTTTAAATTTCAGTGAATTTATTTATTTAGTTCTTCTAGTTTAACCATTAAGTTTTTCTAGTTTAATCGTTTAATTCTTTTAGTTGTTTTAATTAATATATTTTGTAGTTCTTATAGTTCATTCATTTCGTCTTTTAATTCTTGTTTTTATTCTTTCAACAACTTCTAGTTCGATTATCAAATTTTCCTTTAATCCACTAATTTATAATCTATCCATATAGCAGGGCTATGTACTTCTTTACTTGGATCATTAAATGCTTTTTATTTAGTTATGTATATCTTTAATTTAGATTTTTCTGTTTAGTTATTTAAATATCCCAGTTCGATCACTTAGTTTTCTAGTTTAATCATTTAAATCTTTGAAAACTCTAATTTATTGTATATTAGGTATTTTAGTTCAATCAATTAAGTATCTTTTAATTCATTTAATTAGTTTCTAGTTCGATCATTAAGCTCTCTCATTTGATCATTTAGTTCATATGGTTGGATTATCTAGGGATTCTAGTTCAGTTATTTAGTGTTTGTAATTCTGTCATTTAGTTCAATAACTTAATATTTCTTTTATTCATTCAATAGCTTCTAGTTCGAGTATTCAATTTTCACTTAATTCTCCTTTTAGTACAATCATGTAGTTAGACATAGTTCACCATTTAGCTCTTTTAAACGGATTATCGAGGTATTCTAGTTCAATTATTTAGTATTTATAGATCTATCATTTAGTTGTTCTAGTTCGATCAATTAGTTTTTCTTTAACTTAATCAAGTTCTTCAAGTTCGAATATTTAATCTCAATTCTAGTATTATGAAAGATCACTAATAATAAATAATTTATAAGCCATCTAAAGAAGCTAAGGATTATAAATAGAAGAACATGTCTAAAGTATTTTGAACCTGCATAAGTTGTGTGAGCTGGCAGCTTTATTTCAGTTCACATTAAATCAGAAACCTAATTTGTGGGAAAAAATTTCAGAAAAATTTTAATTTTAAACCTGATTTTCCAGATGTCAAAACGAACCACTTCTGATAATTCTGGATGAAAGCATGGACTAATATAAATATGTAGAATCGTTGTTTATATCTCCAACAACACAACTGCTTCAAAATTCAAACACTTCAAAATGTTATTCAAAATTTCCATCGCTGAATTCCTATCCAATTATTTTCATCGCAGCTTACCTGAAAGATAAAAGAAAATAAATTTTATTAGTAAATGTTGCACATAAATTTAAAACAATTCGTTGAGTAATATTCAAATTTTTGCAACATTATTCACACCAACACCCAACCCCAAAAAGAGTGTGGCACTAACAAAAGAATATGATATTTGAGAGATATTGCTAAAATATGATAAAAATCTGCGACAATAGAAACATTTTCGAGTAATAAACATGAAAAACAAAAAAAAATTGCAAAGAAACCAACAAACAAACATCCCAACAATTGCAATGACAAACCATATAGATAGATGCCTATGGTGAATGTTGTTGAATTGACCACTGTGAATGTTGTTGGGCCAACCATAACAACAACAATAACAACAACAACAAAAGCAAATACAATTTAAAAGTGGGCCAAACTGAGAATAGTATTGCATAAGAAGCATTTAACGACAAACGCAGAGGCAACAACTGCAACAGACGCCGCTGCTGCTGCAACAGTTGCACAGTAGTTGCAGTCGCTTGCTACAATTCTCCGTCTGTCTGACTATATCTCGTCTCTTGTGGCGCAAATTGTATTGCACATTGACCACGCCTGCTTTAAAATCGATCACTTTCGCTTGATCGTAAATCGCAAATGCAGCAGCAGCAGCAGCAACAGCAACAACTGTTTGGACGGACATTCAATCCTCGTTGCAGTTGTTGTTGTAGTCGTGTGTCGCATTTGCAATGAATCGGTGTGGCGCGTTGAACCAAACCTTAACTACCCATGCCGACCGATTAGCTGCTGGGAGTTGTATGTCTATATGTAAGTTAATATATATATATATAGTATATATGTAGCCAGTAATAGTAGCCACCATCGTCGTCGACGTCGTCGACGTCGTCGAAGTCGTCGTGGTGATGGTTTCAAGCAATCGAAACGCGTGATTTACTCCATAAATATAAATTGTTTATGTCGCAAATGTGCAAAATGTGTTGCTTCAGTTTCATAAATTTATCTTTTTTGCTGCTGTTATTGCTGCTGCAACTGCTGCTGCTGCTGTTGCTGTTGCTGCCATCGCCATCGTCACCCAGGTTGCAACATTTCATTTGCCGTTGACAATTTGTTTGGCTTAGCAAAATCATAAATTTAATTCTCTTAAGTACCTCCAAATGTCTTACAAATTGTACAAATAGTTTGCGTGTGCATTTGAGAAATGTCAACGTGAAAATTTTTATTTAATAAATGTTTTAATTTCATATTTATTTATAATTTATTTATTGATTCATTTTTATAATTTTTTTTGGAGCGTGTTAATATATTTTTGAAATTATTAGTTAAGACGGCATAGTGCTCGAAATTGCTTACATTTTATAGGCCCCATGAGATGAATTGATATATTGACCGTCAGGCAGTAGATGCACCATATATGACTATTCCTGCTACACTTATTTTAAGGATTTGCGCCATATAATCTTATGACCCACTTGCTACTTTTTTACATTTATGCTTAACTATTTTGAAGTGAAACTTCTTTAGTCACACTTTACATAAAATATGAAACGATGAGAGACAGGCGTAGGCAGTAAACAAAGAATTGAAAGTGGTGACGTGTGATGCATGTAGTGGGTGAATTTATTAGAATCAACATAAATTTTGCATGCTGTATGGGCGCATCCGATGAATTCGTCATCCGTCAATAGCCAAATAAGAAGAAGGAACAGAGAATTGAAGCTTGCTTGACTGCGAGACACCTTGTACCTTCTTAAAGCTTAGATTTGTATGGTAGATGTATTTCTATCTCTATTCGTGTCCAAGATTTCATGGATGAGAATAAAACTATTTCTTACAAGAACCTTGAATGTGGGGACGGATTTTTATAGGGGCTATCCCTTCTACAGGTTCAACTTGACAAAGTATGGAATTTTTTAATTGGGATTGAAGTAAAATAAAACAAATTTTGCATTTCTAGCTCAACTAGCAATAACAACAGCATTATTTAATAAAAAGTACCAGAAAGTGGAGACGGAATGATGTGGGGCCTAACACTTCGACTGGTCCGATTTGGAACTATATGGAATATCTTGTTAGATATGGAATATTTTGTGCAAAAATAATAACATTATTTAATACAATAACTCAAAAAGTGTGGACAGATTTGTATGGAGTCTACTCCTTTTAGTGGTCCGTTTTGGACCTTTAAGAAATTATTTTATATAAAAACTCAAAAAATGAGTACGGATATGAATTGGGCTACCCTTTCTTGTAGTGCGATTTGGATCTTTATGAGATATTTTATTAGGAATGCAGTGAGCTCCACAAAATTTTGCATTTCTATTCAAAATAAGAACAATAAACTTTTTTTCATTGAATAGTTCAGAAAGAGGGGACAGATTTGTATTGGAGCTAGCCCTACTAATGGTCCAATTTGGACCTACATTGAATATTTTTTTTTTTGAATTATATTGAATTGAGATATATCAAATTTGTCCTTTCTAGCTGAACTAACAAAAAAAAAAAAGTGGGGACAAATTTTTATGCGCTATACCTTGTTGGTCCAATATAGACCAATATTATGATTGAAGTAAAATACATTAAAACAACAACAACAACACCTTTTATTCGTCATACATAATTGATTAAGGATTGTTCATTGAATACTGGTTTATCTCATATACCATTTTTCCCATTATTAGAGGCGGAATTTACCAAAAGCCCAAAATATGTCAGAAATTAATGAATTTTCCAAAATGGGATGGTGGGGTGGTGTACATTTTTTTTAAATATTCTAAAATCTTTAAATAAATATAATAGTAAAAATTTTAGTAGAATAATAATTCTTTTGAGCACGTTTGCAGCATCATCTTCTGGGTGCAATTGTAAATTGAAACCTTCCACCAACCCGCTCACACACGCACATCAAAATCGGTTCAGCCGTTTAGAAGGAGTTCAGTCGCATAAACACGTACGGAAAATGGAAAGATTGAAGGCTTCAAGTTGCCGTTGTTCATAAAGGCAGGGAGACAGATCGACTCAACTGTTGATGCTGATCAATATGTAATATTTGAAAATGAACCTGGCCTGGCCTTCTCTTGCCTTTTACATAAATTTGTACAAAATTAATATAGCCTTTCATCAAACGATTGCTGAAAGTAAAAAGTCTAAGCTGCAGTTCCTTTAAAACGAATTCATGGTTCATAGGTTTTTGAGGTAGCTGATTACGAATTAAAGTTAATTTTTTTACGTTTATATTAAAGAAAATTTAGTAATAATACTTAAGGAACATTTTTTGGAGTCAACACACAGATAAATGTTTGGTTGAACAGATTAGTTGAGATTTTACAAACTTTATTTTACAAGTTTCTCACCTTTGCTTTGCTTTATATAATACATATAAGTAGAATAATAAATACTTTGAAACATTTGCTTTTAAATTACTCAAAGCGCCAAATATTTAAACATTAGGCCGCAAAATATGCGTACAGTGTTGCACAACGCATAAATTACAATTGAAGAAATATGTAAATTCACAAAAAAGAAACGATTAAAATGCATATTGCGCTAATTTTTCTCAATTATTTTCGCATATAACAGCCCCCTTGACTCTGTGTGTGGCTTAATAAATTCAAAAGCAAAAGTAGCAATAGCCACTCACAGCGTATATCAACGAAGGCCAATGTCCGCCCAACGCCCATAAATTAACGCCCATGGTTGTAGCGAAAAAAAAAACCGACAAAACATAAATTTTTCGTTGATTTTTTTTTTTATTTTTGCGTTTTTCGTTTTTTTCTTAGCCAAAATAAACTTGTATTAAACGTTGAAAATTAGCAGCAGAAGCAGCAACGACCTAGTTGAAATTTCAAAAATATATGCAGCAGTAGCAGCAGCAGCAAACATTTCCATACAAAACAATTTCATTGAAGCAAGCAACTACTTCTTCAACAATGAAACACATTTGCTGCGCTCCGCCCTTTGATCATTTTTCAGCATTAAACAAGTAAAACAATGCAGCATGTGCCGCAGTGAAAAACGCCCCAAAAACATACGAATATAACGAATATATCTATATATATGTAGTATATATGAATGCACACCTTGACCTGAGAGTTTGTGTTGAACTGAACTGAAATGATGTCTAACGCCTGTCTGTCTGCCTGTCTGTCTGTATGTCTGTCTTCAGCTGCAGCTTCTTTGGCATTTAGTGTTGAGTAAAAGTTGCAGTTGCAGAAAACTGAATTGCTGTTCAAAAAAAAAAAAAAATAAAATTGTCTGCTGTCTGCCTGCCATCTTTGGTTTGGGATATGCAACCTTAACCGTTTACCGGATGCTGTTGCATTTATGTCTATTTTTACTGTTATTTAGCGTATTTATACCTTTTACAAAAAGTCAGGTGCATATATTCATTTTGTTTTTTTTCGCAGCTTTTATCAACACATTTTTCATGGTTGAGGTTTATGATTGTTTGCCAAATAAAAATATATACAAACATGAAGAAGAAGAAAAAAAAAATATACACAATAGACATCATAATATGTTAAACCATTTTCAATATTCAAGTAGTAAAAACCTCAGCGTCATCATTACAATAATAATCATCATGTTAATCACTGCTATGAGCCATAAATTTAGCTTCAACTCAACGCCAGCCAGCCAGCCAGCCAGCCAGCTAGCATCTTCATGACTTTGCCATAGCTGTTGATGATGGTTCAGTTCGGTTGCTGTTGTAAATTGAGCTTATTACGGCGGCTGCCGCTGTTGTTGCTGTCATAGTTTGTGCCATCATAATTGTTTTAATGTTCAAATATTTAAACGTTTTTTACGAGTCATATTCAAATTGTTTCTCATCTTTATTTATATTTTGTTTTTCTTATTTCTCGGTAAGTTATGACAGTTGAACTGCAAAACATGTCTTCGAGTCTGCTGCATTATTAGCTGATTTTGATTTATGTTTATTTATTTGGTTTAACAGCAAAAATAATGTAAGATAAACAGTTAGTGTAATTATGTGGTAATTATTAACGGTTTAACAGTTTTCTGAATTGGTTGTTTAAATTTGGAGATGCGTTATTTGTTTGGCTTATAGGGTTTCTTGTTAATATTAATAGCTAAAATTATATTTTTATATTCGTTTGATATACATTTATTTCATTCACCGTAATCTGTTGGAGTACAACTGTAGTGAAGCTTAGCAATATTTGATAATCAGTCTTCGATTGAAGATTTTAACAAGCGGTTCACACTTTCACCGCTATAAATCTATATTTGACTGGAGGCGGTGATAAAAGCCTGCTGATTTAGATTTATTTGAGTCTTACATAATAAAACCGATATAAACCACAAAGAATTTCATAAGATACTTGTGCAGTTTGCTCATTGCTGCGCTCTAAGTACCAGAATTACATCTATACTCTTTAAAAATCAAAATAAAAAGAAAGGAGATACACACTTTTTATGGCCAAAAGACGAAGTTGTGCATTAATTAAGAATGTGAAAATTGACTCTGAAAGGTAGATGTGAATGATACCAAATCGCAAAAAATTCTTACTTAGCAACTGGGTGTTACTCAACCAGTTATTTGCATGGGAAAGGTTGAAAAGATTGGAAAATCGGGTGCCTCATAAATTGAACAATATGCAGAGTAAGCGACGCCAAAGAATCGAAATATTGCAAGACAAGCAGAAACAAAAGTCTTGCCGGCAATGTACTTTGACAGAGAGATGTCAAAATTGGTTCAAAACTCCTTGGAGGCATACAATTGGCAGGTGCTAACCAGACCTGACTCCTTCCGACTATCAACATTTTTTTGTTTCGATTCTTACGAAGCTGTTTGAAAATAACTTAATGAATGGTTTGCTTCAAAAGGGGACGAATTATTTTGGCATGGTATACACACCAAGAGATGGGGAAAATGAATAGCTAGAGAGGGCCAGTACTTCGAAAACATTACATTTTCGCTAATTTTTTTTGTAGATATTTTTTTTCATATCTTCACTTCATTTTGCCTATGAAAAATAAGGTTGGAAACATACATATGACATTTTTTGGATAGGGTAGACTGCTAATGATATCTATCTATATATATAAAAATGAATCTTGTATATATCTATGTATGTATGTATGTATGTATGTTCCTTATAGGAAGCAAAACCATCCAACCGATTGACCTGAAATTCACAGACGATCTTCAGTTCATTCAGGAGAGTGTTCGGGTAAAGTTTGGTAAAAATCGGAGGGGCTATGCCCCACCCCCCATACAAGCGATAAACAAAATTCATCATATCTCTGCATCCATCTGAGGTACGGGAACGAAATTTATTTTATGTTATTTGGATCGGGAAGAGTAATCGTGTTATGTTTGGTCCAAGTCGAAGGGGGCTATGCCCCAACTCCCATAGAAGCGATAAATAAAAATCACCATATCTTTGCATCCATCTAAGGTACGGGGACGAAAATTATTATACAAGTTAATGGGGTCGGATGAAGTAATCAAGTTTAAAGTTTCTTAGTTTAAAAGATAAAAAAGTTATTTGATTTATCAATTTTAAATATTGCTGAAAAAAGTAGAGAAGTGCTTGGAGTCGAGTAGGAGGAGAATATATTGTGTGATGAAAATAATTTTTACTGGGCGCAGCAAAGCGTGCCGGGTACAGCTAGTTTTCAATAAACTAGGAAAGTGTGAATCCCATTAATACCAATGATACAACTAAAATTTGATTACAAAATCCAATTTAGTAACGGACAGACAAACATGCAAGCCAGTCAAATCAAATCAAGCCAAACATTCAGTCAAGCATTGATTGACCACGTTTCACAAGTTTGACGAGCTAGAAACAGTTTTCCAGCGCACAGATGCCACATGTCAGTTCAAAATCAACAAGTTATAATAATTTGGACTTCAAACTAAAAAGAGTTATAAAAAAAAAATACTATTTAATTATTTCCACAACTAAATTAGAGCGCAAAAATGTGCGGCACAACTTCCAAACATTGCTGATTCATAAGAAATTCAAATATACTAAATTGAGAGACAGTTGTGTGCACCAATTTTAGAGTAATATTTCCTCAACAACTGCAGCAACTATAACGACGAGTGGTAATAATAATTTCCTTTCACTTTTCATTTAAATGAATTGTGCTAAACGCCAGCTTAAAAAAAAAAAAAAAAAAGCAAAAAATAGTAGGCGCACACTAGTGGGTTGGATGCGGTCGATCGGTCGGTTAACTTTGGTGGGTGCCGAGGCAACTGCAGCAATATAATGTTGTTGTTGTTGGTCACATGTTGCCACATGTTAATGTGTACAATGCCGGAAATATTGTCGTCATAGTCGGTCGTTCCAGTTGTAGTCGACTACAACGTCGGCGGCGCACAAGCCAAACTTCAAAACTAAAACTAAAATTGAAACTAAAGACTAAAGCGAGTCTTACTAGAGTAGTGAGTGAGTAAGTATATAACGCCAAATAATTTTTTTTTTATATCTGCATTTGATGCAAAATTGCTCTACTTCAGTCTATATTAAATTAGCTGCGCAAACTTGTAGACCTGTCTGTAGTCTGTAGTCAGGCAAGCGCAAGCCAATGAGTGCATTTTCCATGGCTATAACTAAAAGTATTAGCAGTTGCACACTTTCGGCTCTGGAGTATGTGTTTATCGTTGTACAAATTTCACCTTGTGCACTACTGGTATAGATTTGCTTTTATGGTAACTTATGTGATATGCTTATCAGTTGTGGCAGCTGTTGCGGTTGAAGTTTTGTGTTAGCCTGTTTTGCTTTTGTATAGGATATGCTTTCATTTTTTAAAGAAATATTGTGCATAACATAATAGAGAGTATGTTTTAGTATGTTTTAGAAAGGTGTGTGTGACAAAACGTATAAAAATGAAAATGTCATACAGCACTACGCAGTAGAAGCTACTTATGCGAGGCAGTAAACTAATGATTATCCTTTGGTTTAGTAATTTTTCTGGTGCAACTAACTTTAATGCTGATTTAGGAATCAAATATAAATTATTTGTATGTCGTATATTGTAACATAAAATTTAAACTTAAAGAAAAAGCTGGCTTTGGGCGGTACATCATTACATCTAGCTTCTTATTATGTTTCATTTTACAATAATAAAATACGTCTTCTGCAAATGAAACTAAATTATTTTTACAATTTAATCAATGTCGTCATTGAATTTTTTTAGTCAATACCCAGCAGACAAATCTGTTGCATGCCTTTAGGCGCACAACCATCCCAATCGTTTAATGAAGGCGGTTCTACTCCCATTACACAATAATAAACTTCAGAAACTTGGCGAAAAATGGTCGCAAAATTAAAAAATAAACCAATTAAAAAACTTGGAGACAGCTCAGAACTGTATGAGGGTAAAAAATTTTGTTTTTCTTGCAAATCACTAGAAAGGGCAATAGATATGGAAATAAATGAAATGTTTTTTAGGAAGATACACCAAATTTGAAGTTTAAAGTTTTTATAACAAATAAAATCTAAGAAGGAAGGGACAGGTTTTCATGGGTGATATCCCTTAGAGTAGGGTTTGCATGTTCGTTTAAAACTACTTCTTGCTTTAAATCGTAAGCGAAATATGTAAGACATGAAAAAAATAGTGAAACAAATAGTGGCAGAAAAAGGGAGAAAGAAAATAGCAACAACAATTACCTCATTGCTTTTAGTGCTTTAAATCGGAAGAGAAAAAGGTAAGGCATGAAAAAAAATAAAATATAGAAATAATAAGAAGCCGAAGAATGGAGCATTGCCGGTTTTTTTTTTTGTTTTTTGCATAAAATAAGAAAATATTATAAGAAAATTGAATAAAATGAAACGTTGTGCAAAGAGAAAAAAAGTTTATGTGAGAATGAATTTCTTGGGTACAAATATTCGGTAGTACCTAGATAACATACTTCTGGATAATACTGTCAAATAAAGAAAAGCTGAAGGAAATTCTTACAGATGTAGCACACTAAGGATAAAGTTATAGTGGAATAATGTGAAAGTTGGAAAGTCAAGAGGAAGAGGAGCTAACTGAAAAAGGAAATTAAACTTTATCAAACTTGAAGGCTCTATCTTTTACTGTTCCTTAATTCTTAATGTAATACGGATAGCCAGGCATATTGTCAGATGTCTTTATCTACAAGGCTTTTTGTAAGAAAAACAACGTTTTTTGTGGTACGATTTGGATCCTTATAAAATATTTTTTTTTTTAGATTGTATAAATTTAATATAACATTTTACCTTATAGGTATTATGTATGGTGTATAATAAATTTGGGTTTCTTGCCTAGTAGGACTGTTAACTTCGGAAGTCAGGCTTCCAAAAGTATTTGTTAAGCAAAAAATTCAAATAATTCAAACAATTTTCAGCAATAAAATTGTAAATTTTTTATATTTCGAATTCCTTAAGAGACCGCATGCCAGCAGACTATTTTATAATCTGGCAACACTTAATACAGACGATTTTTTATTTTAAACTATAAACCAGCAAAAAGTGCTTAAAATTTTTAAATATTTGGCATACTTTACTTCGACAAAATCATAAAAAAATTGGCAACATAAGAAATACTTAGTCAACAATAATTGCAAATAAACCGCAGTCAACTTTATACATGCTACTGGTACTTCAATGGATCTATAAAGTCAAAAATTTCATTAGCATGATAAAAAAAAAAAAATGTTTTATATTTTATATATAAGTTTCAAAAACCTACTACGTTTACCCTGAAGCATGTTTTTAAAGTACCAAAGTACGAGTGTGTAGGCCTAAAAAGTAAGCAACCAAACCTTCACTTTACCACTAAGCTTAGCTTAAATTAACATAATAAAAGTCACATTAAATGTGTAAATGCAATTATCGCGCTATAATTTTTAAGTTTTTTTTCCTTCTTCTTCTTCTTCTTCATTTTGGTTACATTTTTATTTCAGAGGCTGTCAAGTCACATTCAAATGCAAAGCTTTTCATTATTTAGCGTTGACAATAACTCACTTAGTCCGTCCGTGCGCTACTCGTTACTCGACAGCTGCCTCATTTTGTGATGAGCATCATAAAAAGTCACACTGCAGCCGAAAAAATTAAACCTACGCACGCTTTAAATTTGTTGCAACTTAAAAATGGAAAATTTTTATTCGCTTGAAAGAGTCTCAAAAACGCACATAATTCAGCCGGGAGCTGGAAGTTGAGACCTGGTGGCATATTGTCGCATGTCCGCTGACAGTAGTGCAGTGTACTCATTTGCATACGAGTAGTAAGTATACTCATAGCGATTACGTGTAGCATGCCGCGTGGCACATGCGCGTGGGTGTTCCTTGAACTGAGTGTACTCGTCTCTGTGCAGCACACCACCACTTGACTCTGCCGTTGAGTATTTGCAACAAATTGTTTTAATGCGTATTTTTGTTGGCTGCAATATGCATCTTGGAATTTTCAATTTAATGCACACAGGTGGACGGAAGTCTCATATGCTATAATTTAACTTAAAGTTCAGCCTTTGTTGTAGCTGCCTTTGATTGCATATATCGTATTTTAATTAAATTTATTCAATAAAATTGTGTTTTTTTTTTTTTTGAGTTAACCAATTTAAAAACGCACGAAAATGCGTGCGTGCCTTCTCATGTGCACGCAAGACATGCCGAAATATTTACCAATAGGTATGTAAAAAATAATTAATAATTGGGCAAGATTTATGCAACCAAAACAAATTAAAAAAAAAAAAATATTTTACATCGTTAGAAATTGATATAAAACTTGAAGAGTTTTGAAAAGAGTATCATTTATAATATAAATTGTTATAGACAAGTCGGTTTTGGTTTTTGTGACAGCTTACAGTATATAATTGGTAAGGTGCAAAGAAAAAAGAAGAAGAAATAGCAGCGAAAGAAACGAGAAAGAAAATACCAACAAACATTGCTTTAAATCGGAGGAATAGTCAAGGTATGAAATAGAGAAAGAAAATACTAGCAATAATTAATATATAATGGCTTTTCTACACTTTAAATCGCAAGAGAAGTAGGTAATATACGAAGAAAAGAAAAAAAAAGATGCAGAAAATTAGAACAAACAACAACATATAAGAACACAGTTGCTAAGGCAGGAAGAAAATGGCGGAAAACATTGAAGCAGAAAAAAAGAGAAATCAAAAACCTTAAATATAAATGCTCTTCTTTGCTTTAAATCGGCAGAGAAGTACTTAAGGCATGATGAAAATGGTAGAAAAAAATTAAGCAGAAAAAGAGTGAAAGAAAATACCAACAACTATGGACATGGTTGCTCTTCTTTAAGGCATGAAGAAAAGAGAGAAAGACACTGAAGTAAAAAAAAAGAGAAAGGGAAATATGAACAACCATTGATAAAAATGCTTTTATTTGCTTTAAATCGGAAAGGAAGTAGTTAAAGCATGAAGAAAATGGAGAAAGAAATTGATGCAGAAAAAGAGAGAAAGAAAAATACTAATAACCGTAGATATAATTGCTCCTCTTTGCTTTAAATCAGAATAGAATTAAGTAAGGCATGAAGAAATGGGGGAATGAAAGAAAAGCAGAAGAAGAGAAAAAGATAATACCAACAAGTACTGTTTTTTGCTTTAAATCGGAAGATATATATGTATGGCATGAAGAAGAGAGAGAAATAAAGAAAAGCAGAAGAAAGAAGAAGAAGAGAGAAAAAATACAAACATTCATGCACAAAATGGCTTCTTTTTGCTTCAAATTGGAAGAGAAGTAGGTATTGTATGAAGAAAATGGAGAAAAATACTGAAGCAGAAGATGAAAGCATTGCTGGCGTTTTTTAAGCCCTGTACCGAAGCTACAAGAGCCTATTGATTTTGTGCAAAAGTATGTAAAAGATAGAAATAATGGTCGGAGACCCTCAAAGTTACTCCAATATGGTCCGTCTGTCCGTCCGTATGAACGAAAGGATCTCGAAAACGGTAGTAGATAAAGACTTCGTTCTTTTTGCATTGGATCAGGACTTGACCGGAATTTTACGAGTTTATTAAAATTTTGACCCTTCCCCCTTCTCCAACAATTTCTTCGTCGTTCTAAGCCAAATTTCCAAAACTTCATCAAAATCAGATAATCAATGACGAATATAAGTAATTGAATTTGCACGAACTTTGATATTTCCGTCCTCCCTTTTCTTTGCATACATAAAAAAATGTTTTATAAGGCACTTATTTGTGTAGTGAGAAGTAAGAGGATTTTTTCTAATTAATTTTCTACCTTTTCGTTTTACACAGCGTGGTCATAAGCTAGGGAAGCAATAAATTTGTTTGTTAGGCGAACTATACTGGTAAAGGGCCTTTTACTGTCGATTATGCCCGGCTGTAATTTTCTTACTTGTGTTTTTTGATTTTTTTTTTTGTAAATTAAATGAAATGAATCGTTGACCTCATTAATAGGGTTCAGAACCAAGTTTGATTAAAGGAGGAAGAAAGCAGTTTTCGTGTACTCGTGTAAAGGATAATCAATTTTCTTGGCTACAAATATTTGCTAGAATGATACGAAAAGGGCTAAAGTTACAGAAATACTTCGGGATCATATTCACGGGAGCATATAACTGTGGAGCTGACCATTCTGTGGCATCGGGAGACATATTACATCAAAACTTAACGGGTCAAAAGCAAATGTAGTAAAGAAGCAGTACGACGAAGCAATGGCTTAAGCCAGTAAATATATTCTAAGAGGATTACATCCTGGCCAGAACATAAATCCTGATCCAACTACTAACATGTCACTGTCGACTGAAGAAACAACTGTATGTAATGGAATGGAACTAACTTCACTGAATGCAGATTCTGTAATAGTGAGGAGTACACTTGTCTTCACATCATCGCGGAATATAAAGCAAAAGCTAGTAGCAGACTTCAAGTATTAAGCAGGAAAGTTTAGATCCTAGGACAATACTAAGATTCATTCCGACTAGTCCAGGCAAATGACTGCGACGAAATTTATTTCTTTAAAGGAAGTTGGTTCTATGAGTCCATATTTAATAAGAATGACTGTACTCATTGGAAGCATCATTCAAAGCAACTTTTTACCATTGAGAAGTACATACCAATCGACCGCCAGTAAACCGTTAAGCTAATCAGTTTTGGTGCATCATCTTTTTGAGTTATGGGGAGCATTGGGACTAACTTATAGCTGCTATTCGGGGTACATAAATACTCGAAATATAAAAGTGAAGCCTCTTCTCTATCAATAAGTTCCTCCATGGTGAATATGTGCAGATAGACAAATGAAGATACAACAATGTGAGAGTAAGATAAATAGAAAGATGAGAAATAGTGGCTGTGTGTGCGTTTTTTTTTAACATACGTTGTGTGTCTCTTTTGTATCGTTGTATGAATGAAGATCTTTCAAGTCTTCTATGCACAAAATGTTGACCCGATTCAATTAAAAAAAAATTTGGCACATGTTCAAACTAATAACATTCAATAAGTATATTTTTTTCTTGTTCAAATTGATTATGTGAGGTCATAAAAAATTGCATTTTCCTACTAATAGCTATTTCTTCTTACTTACTACTTATTTTACCTAATAAATAACTAACTCCAACTTTGCGCTGAAACATCAATAGTGTTGCAAGGTCGTTCGCTTCATTTTAATTTAAGTTATAATATTATTAATATTTTTTTTTTTTTTTGGAAAAGACAACAAACCAATCTTTCCCATCAAGTGCATGCCATGTTAGTCAACCGCATCACAACCATTGTTAAATGTCCGGAATAACAATGCAACAAACATTGCCGCCGCAGCAAAGGCAACAACACGACATGATCAAAGCATAGCAACGATTGCTTCAGGGGGACACACTGACTAACCTGTAATCGAATCGAATGCAACAATTTTGGCGCTTTGACTTGGCTTGGCTGACTGATGAATGTCGTTCCGAACAAACCCCAAAATAGACACCAAAGAAACGTCTCCCAAACGCTGAGAGTTTCCGCTTTTCACATTTTCACGCTTCAATATAAATAATTACTTAATACTCATTTTGGTTGCCAATTGGAATTGTTGCCAATTGCATATAATTTTTTTTTTCTCATTTTTAATCAAAAATTTTGCGGTTGCATGTTGCAGCTTGGCGTCGGCGTCAATTGGCAGCGGAGGCTGGCACTTTCATTGATTCACTCATTCAATCATTTGATGCGCTCGCAAAAAATGAAATGCTCGAAAAATTTATTTTTGCGATTCGTCATGATTTGAAATTGTTGCGAACTGTCTGCTGACTACTGCGCGCCAAAGTTCATTAGTCACTTGTGGCAGTTTTTTTTTTCCTATTAATATGATGTGCATTAGTCGTACTGCGGCTGGAGAGGAAGTTTTTGGGGCGTGACTTGCTGCTGGCTGCATATCTGATTTTTTTTTTTTGCTGCATTTTTGTAAAATATTATTTCTTTGACCTTTTTTGGCAGCTACAGTTTTGAGTGCGTTGAGTGTTTACAAATGTTTCAATTTGGCAAACATGTTTATGCTAATCGAAGGTGGGGTCTTTTTATTTTGTTTTTATAAATTTCTACAGCTTAAATTATTGCATATGATTTTTGAGTTTTGAGCTGGAGAGTGCAGTAAATACTGTGAAAGTGTTTACAAATATTGCGACATGTAATGAATTTCGATCTGTGATTTTATTAAATTTCGAGGACAATTATTTTTCGTACAAGATAAAGTGTTTTTGCGAGAAGTTCTTCTTCATTTCTTTAATATGAAGAATAGTGCGGTCGAGGGTTATTGCATCTTAGTAGAAGTTAGTAGAATGGCAAGCATGATCTAGCTGAACAATCGTATCGGAGATAGTTTTGTCGGATTTAAAGCAATATTTGAAGACGCAAATTGGACTCAAATGGCCAAATGCTTCAGAAGCTGCCAAAACCATTCAGATTGCATGAGCAAACGCCAAAAAGCCTTACGAGTTAAAGCCGCGAGACGAAAGGATATTTATTGCTTGTGAACAATTCCTCGAACACCAAAAAAGGAAGTGCTTTTTGCATTGTATTTCTACTGGCTATGAAAAGCAGCTTCATGACATGTAGCTTATGCTCTGTATTTGGTTGGAAAGGCGCTGCATCAGCTACCATGAGCTACCCGAAACAAACGAAATTATTATGGGAGAACGCTATCGGACTGAACTCATACGTTTAGGCGGCTGGAATTCCAAGAAAGTTACGACAAAGTGATTTTGTAGCATGCGAACGCTCGGTCAAATGTTGAAAGACCGACCTACTTGGAAATGCTGAAAGTGGATGTTCTATTACATTTGTCATATTCTACAGATTTCGTTCCTTGCCACTACTTCTTACTTACTTCTTCCGGTCCATGGCACATTGGCTGTCCCAGCAGAAGTTAACTTCATATAAACAAAGTAACTGTCAATGGGTTGATGATCGGATAGCCTAAAAAGATGAGTTGCTCTTCCGAGCTGGTAGCCGGAAAAAGTTGTTGCCAGCGACACTACTTTTAATAATATTTTTGTAGTAAATTTTATACAATAAAACCAATTTTGGTAAAAACCCTTTTTTCCTAGGCTTTCTCTATCGATTCAAAGCAAATAAAAATGTTGTTCTTATTATTTTGTTTGCAAAAAGGTGTTTTTCTTTTGCCATTTCATTTTGCCAGCATTAAATAGTTATGTGAAGGAGAAAGAAAGAGAGAAAAATTAGTAGGTATATCAGTATGTGTACTTTTCATGCGAAATAGTCCAACATTTTTTACACTTTATCACTTTCCGACACAATGGAAATGGGTGGAGGTGATAATGATTCCAAAACCAAACAAGCCTGAAAATATTCTCTCGTCCTACCGTTCTATTAGCTTGTTGGTGACATTCTCTAAAGTATTAGAAAGAAGACTTATGAGTAGATTGTTACCAGTTTTGGATTAATACAACATAATACCGGAACATCAGTTTGGGTTAAGAGAGACCATGGGTGGATATAATTACAAGAGGATTCGAGTAGAAACTGCATTCTGCTGCAGTATTTCTTGGTATACAGCCGGCATTTGACCAAGTCTGGCATCCAGGCTTATTTTAGTAAATGAAAAAACTGCAACCTGCTTCATTTTTCCTCTTATTGAAATCGTATCTAAACAATCGATACTTCTATGTTCATATCGAAGGAGAAGCATCAAAACTTTAAAGTATCCATGCTAGTGTCCCACAGGGCAGTGTTCTGGGAGCTGTCCTTTACACAATATTCACTACCGATCATCCTTTGGTCAGCCACATATGCTGATGATACAGCTATAATTACATCTAAAGCCACTGCGGCAGAAGATTCTCAAGATATTCAAAATGAAATAGTTGAAATAGAGCAATGGCTTGGACTCGATATAAATCTTAGAGTAACTTTGAAAAGTAATTTGAATGGCAAGACAAAGAAACTCAATATAAAAAATATCAACTTATTTTGGAGAACAAAGTTCGGCTTTACAAGGCTATTAAAGCCTGTGTGTACATATGCTATCCAATTATGGGGCACTGCAAGCCAATCAAATATTGAAACTCTCGAACGATATCAGTCCAAAACACTAAGAATTATTGTTGACGCCCTCTGGTTTGAGGCTAATGACTAAATTCACAAAGATTTAAATATTCCATTTAAATGTTATATTAATTTTAAATTCAATTGAATACTGTAAGATAAAGAAATAATTAAACAGAAATTTCTCGAATATTTCTAAGGTTTAAAGATATCTTCTCCACGAGTCTTATCATTGACAATACTCTCTATACTCATCAAAGACGATGTGAATTGTATACATATCACTTTTTTATACACTTTTTGACTAAAGTAATATATATAAAATTCACAACACATTTGATGATTATAGAAAGTATTGCCAAGTGCAAAATTTCTGATTGCTTATCTCTTTTACTGCATAAAGTCTCTTGGAGGAACTTTCTTAATAAACTCTTGTAGACTGTTATTCATTACACTGCCATTCACTACACTAGACATGTCAGTCATACCACATTAGTTCTTCAATCTTCAAGCTATCAATCTTCAAGTTATCAATCTTAAATATAAGAATGAAGATTTATTATATTAACAACCTAATAACTACTGCTCGTGCATTAACTGCATCTGGCAATGACTGACGAAGTAACTAGTTCTATAAAACCAACTCAAGTAGCTATAAAAAGCTAACCGGATATTATTGCAAATTAAATATAATTTCACATTTCAACAAATGCTTTCACATACTGCATCCATCTAATTGTATAAGTTTCACATATCAATTGATATCAATTTTGAACTCATCCCAGTCAACTCGAATCACTTAAGTTTGTCATATTATTTATTTTCTGCAGTTTATTTATATTTTTTTTTTTTTTTTTGAAAATGTTTCATTGCTGTCAGCGTTTTTTGTTGTTTGTTGTTGCTGTTGTTATTGTTGTCAGTTACGTATGCGTAATTTGTACGTAAAAAGAGCTTAAAATTGAAATTGAAATCTTCCGCATTCAAAGATATTGTGTCGATTGAAGTCTTTGCAAACACAAACAGTTTGGTCCAATAAATGTTTTCATTTTCATTGAGCGAGTGTAGAGTGTGTATATGTGCCATCTTTAACCAAAAAAAATAAATAAAATAAACTTGTTTCAATTTTTTTGCAAAAAAAAAAAAAAACAGAAATTCGTGACTCTGCAACGATGCGGCACATACAAAAAAAAAATTATATGTTTAGCTTGCAATATAGAAACACGTTAGCTCTATTTTATTGCGATGATGCGACTAATACCAATACCATAATTTTTTTATATATATATATAAAAGAGGGGATCACAAAAGTCTTCATAAAGTAAATGGGTTTAAGGAATAATCAGGAGTAAATAATGAAAACAAGTGAGCCTGCGAGTACTACTTGTTTTCATCACACCATGGTGAATTTAATGATAGACTGATAAACCTTTAATGTTTATTAACACCCATGGATAAAGTATATAAAAATATACACATTACATATATGTATATACCTCTAGAAAAATTAGCCGAACTTTTGATAGCCTACTACCATATAGTTTTTTTAAAGATTTGCGTACAACTTAAACTGTAATAGCTTAGATGGCACATATATATCGGAAAAAAATTGCAAACGAAAGAAAGAAATTATGGCATCTACTGCTCAATTTTTTTTCAAGTTGTTCATCGAAACTGCGTGGGCTCACACTGAAGTCTGGGAATCTGCAACGCTTCGATGTCTGAAGAAATGACTGCAGCACGTTTTAAACATTTTGTAGTTGCATATCTAACTATATCTAACGTATATAGAGTAGGTAATTCAGGCAATGTGAGTTCATTTTTTTGACTAAATGTTTGCAATTTATAAATATTAGCGAGTATCTGTTGCAGACATTTTGTATTTCAACAGCACTTACAGCTAAACGGTCGTTTATATGCGTTTTATAGCTACTATAATTAACATTCCTAGAGCAACAAAAGAAAATTTACTTGAACGCATTTTTAGATGCAAATTTTTCGCACATTTTGTTGTTGTTGTTGGTATATGCGTTTAGTATTGAATTTTCCGCTGGTGTTGAATTTTTTTGTTTTTTTTTTTATTGTATGCAGAGGCAGGCGTTTAATAAAGTCAAAACAACTGCCATGCGCAACATTGTTGCAACCACATGCCAACGCCAACAACAACAAAAACATTTATTGTTTGCCATTGTTGCTTGTTGATACACATGGGAGCGACATGCATGCGAAACAACAAAAACAAAAACAAAAACGACAACAAAACAATCACAAAAAAATCAGAGCAGTCGCGCCAAACCACCGCCAAAACTTCATTCAAGTCAAAGATACGTTTGTGCGCCGCAAGTATCTAAATACATTCAAAATAGAAACATTGAAGAAAAAGAAGCCGTCATTGTTTTCCTGCGCTGGTGTCAGTTGACATGAGTACAAGCAACTATTACAAAATAGTTTGTTTCCTTTTCAATTTTTAACGTCGTTTTTTAGTAGTGCAACTAGTAATTTAGTTGCTTGGTTTAGTTATGTTGCACTAGTTGTGGTGCTTTAGAAGTGCTAGAAATGAATTGCTTTGCTTTGAAAATCAATGGACAATGCTGAAAAAAATTTGTACAATAGCTTTTAATTGGTTGCTTAATGAAAAGGCATACGCTTAGACAATATAATAGAATAGTTGCAGTTGGTGTAGGCAGGGAGCGAAACAAATTCTTAACATTTGTGGAAACTCAATCGAAACATTGGAAGAAAGATATTTGCAGAAATTTCGAAGTAGAATGCAGACTAGGAGGAGGGCCCAAAGCAACTGAGGAACCTGCTAGACCAAATTCAAACCACTTGTACCTATTTAAGGGAATTTTTGCTAACTATAGAAGTGGAAGCAGCATAGACTGACAACGAGAACACTCTCACAGCAGCTCCCAATGAAATTTCTTGCTACAACCCGAAGCCAGTTGGTGCAGAGGAAAATATAATTGAATATTGGGAAGAAACAATTATTTTTTTCCTAGTCTATGCCTACTGGAAAATGACTGACTTTCTGACTAATTAATTGAAAATCATTATTTATTTGTTCACAGTTACGGCCTCTGGCACTCTCTGCCCATGCTGTTATAGCTCAAAGAACTTATCTACGTACAAGATCAAACTACTTGTTTGTTGATAAGTCTTATGGCTCGGTTTTGAGACACCTGTACGCATCTGATCTGGCTGTTGCAGGTTAGCCCCCAGATTTGGCACCCATACCTCTAATTCGAGACTATGATTTGATTTTATATAGCCATTTTTTTGCAGATGGCAGTTTGCTAAGGGGGCTTGGCTAATAATGCTTGGCTACCGAAGTTCGTATGCGTGCCCTTATCGCAGTTACTTAGCGAAGGTAAGTCTGCGAACCAGTACGAGCCCTAGGTATTTGGCCGAGTAAGCCTGTTTGACCAACACTATTTCGATAAGAAAAGGATGCGGCGTTTTGCTTCGTAAGGTAAAGCGAACATTGGCTGACTTGAACCTCGTCGGCTGCATCGTATTCACAGGATGACCTTATATGACGCAGACATCACCTGCGAATTTGACCAGCACTGCGGTCTTGGATGTGCTAGTGTCTGGCTGCGTTATGCCGTGTGTGTACAGACAGGGCCCAAGATACATCCCTGTGGTACACCAGCTGCCACTTCATATTGTGTTCATGTTGTCTATTGGACCGTTCCACAAACTGCTTTCCCTCCAGGTACGAACTCAGTAAACCAAAATATGTTGCAGGCAACGTAGCCTTAATTTTGATTAGTAGGCTACTATGCTTAACAAGGTCGAAAGCCTCCCTAATATCAAGAAAGAGGGCGTTGCAATACTCCATCCTGTCGAATGCCACTAATATTTGCTCGAAAACCAGATGTAGCTGTTTGACAGTGCATTGGTCAGCTCGGAACCCGAACTGGTGCTCAGGAATAATTTACCGAGAATCCACATTCCTAACAATCCGGCCGGCAATCAGTCTCTCAAACACTTTCAAGATCAAGGGGAAGAGACTGATCGGCTTTTCGGCTTGCCCGGTTTGTGAATCATTGTAACTATACGGAGCTTCCACTGAGCAGGGTAGCATTGCAACCGCACGATGGCATTGACTATCAGTGTTTTGTAGAGGATCGCACGACTAGGTTGTGTCTTTAATGTGACGTTGCATATGGCATAATGACCTGGTGCTCTGTTGACGCTCTGACGAGTAATTGTTTCTGCTATCTCGCTAGGGCAAAGGGCATGATGGGCAAGTCCATTTGGAGCGTTTATGTTAGCCTCGCATAACCCTCATTAATTTGTTGTGGGCTAGCAAGCTCAAGCGGCTGAAAGCGATCGGCCAGGTATGCTACAAATCGGTGCTACACAATGAGCCGTGACATGCCCCTTTAAATTTGTTGACTTTGATATATATTTTCTGGCTTTTTTTCATATTGATTTGAATAATTATTATACTGATTTGTCGAGCTGTGAAAAGGAGCAAAGCATGCAGCACCATCTGTGAATCTACAGGCTATGAGTAGAAGGAAATTTATGCATTTAGAAACATATTAAAACTCATTAAATCTGTCCAGCAGTAGTGGTCTCTTTCTCAAACACATTAAACAATTTCTGTCTGTACCATAATGTTTCCATTTCTATCGCCTAAATCAACCAAAAATATATAGTCTGATGTTTATGCAAATTATCTGATAACATGTATATCTAAGCCAATATTATTTTTAACATTTAACAAATCGCACAATGGCTGACCATATAGAAAAATCGTTTTTATATAGCATAAGCGCCGAAAAAAAATCAAGTAGGCAGTACAGGTAATTGCAGCAGCAGCATTTAAATGCTTAAGCATTAATTATAGTAAAGCGCACGGTTAGGCTAACGCGTGTGTGTGTGGGTAACCAAATTAAGGCAACTGTAGAGGCAATTCATGCCCATGCATGACTCTTGAGCTTTACTTAACACTAGCCTAGCGTGGTACTCGTTTGTACATTTTGTGGAAGCAACACGAATTCAATTCATGCAGCATAAAGCTGCACTACAAAGATGACTGCCAACAGACAAGCACAAATATCAAGCGCATGGAGTGTACCAAGCCAAGCAAATGGGTCAAATTCCAGTTATTAGTCACTGCCTAATATTATTAAAGCTAAAACCATGCCACAAGAATTGTGCGCCTTTTCCATTATTTTTCAAATAATTTTTAGTCAGAGTTTTTCTTTTAAAGTTACATGCAGCTCATGACTTTAGATAATCTAAAGTGGCGCGGCGCGCATTTATTTGCTGTGCAGTGCAGTTGATTTGCCAAACCGATTTTTTTTCTGTTTTGTTTGTTTCGACTAAAAACTAAACTCAAACCAATTACTAGATACAGACAGAGAGACAGGCACAGTTTGCGCAATGCAACTGCGCCAAATGTTAAATGTTGCACTATAAGAATGCCAATTCGGAAAAATTTCTATGCGAAAGTTCGCATAGCAAATGTCATAATATATGAAATACAATTTAAACTTTCATTTTCATTTGTGAAACTTCAAAAGTCAGCGCCACTTGTGCACCAAATAAGGCAGCTGTTGCACGCAAGACAACCAACCACCAGCAGCAGTCGCAGCAGCAGTCCATGTCACGCATGCCACGCAGCCGTCTTATTTGAAAGTCGAAAATTGTGACAGCAAAATTTTATGCTGTCGTTTGACATATTCTTGATATAAATATTATAGCCCAATGAGATTTGTCAATGCTGTTCTTTTGATTGCATTTCGACGCTAACAAGCTCGAATTGGATCGACTCAAATCGAGTCTCGCGGGCATTGCAAGCAGACAGCGACAGACTTTTGAGATATTAATGCCAGCGATATATAGAAATGGTATATTGTGGCCTAAAGAAAATATGATTCAATTTAAAATTATAAATTTTGTGCGCACACCACAAACGCCTTCAAACACCCACAATATGGCGTGACACGCTAAGGCAATAATTGCAAACGACCCGATTTATAATAAAAAAAACGTAGACTACATGTTGAAAACTATAAACGAGTCTACTAACTAAGTAGGCTATATAAATAAAATGCATGAGTTGCACGTTTGTACTTTTAGGCTTAGAAAGAAACATTTTAGAAAATATTTTCTTAACAAAAATACAGTTTCTGCGCGCATTTGGGGCAGGAGATGAAGATATTAGGAAACACTCTATATCTGAATTCTATATCATTCTCTCGCATGCTAATTACTTTAGATATACATGCTTGTCTGTACACAGTAGTGGTAGTGTAAAGAGATTCATTACGCATCTAGGCTTTGGTGACTAAGAAGATTTGGTCAGTTTTTGTTTCATTTAAGGTAAGAACTTGAACAAGTCCTTTCCTTTATGCCTGCACTTTTCTGGAAAATGTGTTTAAATTTTTAATCGTAATTCTTTAGAGATTAAAAAAAACTTCCAACCATGTTCCATATATCTTATAACTTTCTTCCATATATTTTCTACCTATCTTCCATTTATCTTTCATCCATATTTCAAGTATCTTCCAACTATCTTGCAAGTATCTATATTCCATCCATCTTTCAGTTATCATCCATAAAAGCTCCTTCTTATTTACGATTATTTTCCAAGTATCTGCCATCAATCTTCGATCTATTTTATCTTTTTTCCAAGTATCATGGAAGTATCTTCCAAATATCTTCCAACTATCTTCCAAGCCTCTTCCAAGTATCTTCCAAGGGTCTTCCAAGTATCTTCCCATTTTCTTCCAAGTATCTTCCATCTAAATTCCATCTATCTTCCATCTATGTTTCATCTATCTTCCAAGAATATTACAAGTATCATCCAAGTATCTTCCAAGTATCATCCAAGTATCTTCAAATATCTTCCAAGTATCTTCAAAGTCTGTTCCAAATCTCTTCCAAGTCTCTTTCAAGCCTCTTCCTAGCAGCTTCCCATTATCTTCCAAGTATCTTCCTATCTTCCATCTATGTTTCATCTGTCTTCCATCTATCTTTCAAGTATTTTCCAAGTATCATCCAAGGCTTTCATTTCATTTCCATTTCAAGGGTCTTCCAAGCATCTTCCAAGCATTTTCTCATTATCTTCCAAGTATCTTCCAGCTAACTTGGATCCAACTTCCATCTATGTTTCATCTATCTTCCAAGTATCATCTAAGAATCTTTCAAGACTCTTTCAAGTGTCTTCTAAGCTTCTTTCAAGCTTCTTCCAACCATCATCCCATTATCTTCCATTTATGTTCCATCTATCTTCGAACTATCTTCCAAGTATCTCCCATCTAATTTCTTTATATGTTTCAAATTTCTTTCATTTTTGTTTCATCTATATCTCTTTCATCAATCTTTCATCTATATTCCAACTCTCATTCATGTATCTTCCAAATATCTTTCATCTATCTTTATAATTCATATAAAGATCATATCTTTAAATACTTGGTAATTGGAACTAAAAAAGAAAAAGCTGTTCTCCATTCTTAAAAAAAATTAAAGCACTGCCGAAATTCCAAGTTATTGGTAAAATGTGCTACATCATCCAATAGTTTTTAAACAGCTTTTTTTCTTCCTCTTTCTCTCTCTTTCTTTCTCTCTTTCGCTATCCATACCTCTTACGCCAATACTGAGATAAAAGACATGGAATGGGCGAAAAGCAACAATGGGCAAAACTTTTAGTTTGATTATTCTTATTTCTGTCTCTGTATTTGTTGTTCGTTGGTTTTATGTGGTCATGTGGCTTGGGTATTTGAGAGCTGCATTGTGCACTTTAATTTAAACGTATAAACAAATATTTTTTCAGTCTCAATCAATCAGATTCTATCATTCATAGGCTAGTCGCAACTCATTAACAACTCCTACTCTCACTTATTGTATTTCGTTAAGCCCTAACAAAGTCGGGTATTATTTCATTTTTTATTAGTTTATAATACATATGTGGCAATTTGCAACTGCTGGCTGACTTTTAGTTTGTGGCATTAGAATTTGCTGTATGTGGACTTTGTTAGTAAAATTTTGGGTGTGCCAAACCAGCCCAAAGTCAAAGCGGTCGCCATAGTCGCAGCAAGTAAAAGTCAAATCTGCTGCTGTTATTGCTGTGGCATATATGCAAAATAGTATGCCAAGATTATACTAAATGGAAGAAAAAAAAATCAACTACAACATAAATGTAATACATGATTCGATATCTTAATGAGCGCGCCATTTTGCAGGTCTTGTGCACGCCATTATTTCTTTTCGGGTTCAATTAAGATTAGCAGCAACAGCGGCAGCCAGGCACAATTATTTTTCTAATACATTTTCAACGATTTCGTTTATTTTAAATTACCAAACTATGCCAAACAATGGTAAATTTTATTATGCCGCAGTTCTCTAATTCAAATCAAGCTAAGATCTAAATGGGCTGCCATCTAATCAACGCTAATTGTGCATATATGCAGTCTGTCTGTATCTATTTTACATTAGAAGTCATTAATTTATTTTTTTTTCTGATGCCATTTCGATTGGAAATGTTAAATAACAACAACAAATTACCACAATATATTGGAAACTAATGAAAATTCATGCAGTGACTCAACTCTAGTTCAGTTTACTTTTTCGAACGCATTTAGCCATTGCCGCCATAAAGCAAAAATGAGCCAACTTGTTACACTTGTAATTACAAATACCTTTTGATTGCGCTTCGTTTGTAATTTTCCGACAACTTTGACGACGATTTCTTTAATACGTTTTCCAAGTAACGCCCGTCGCAATTTTTGTTCGAGTACGAGTAGTACTACTACTCTTCGACTACTTGAAGCGGCAGAGCTTCAGGTTACAACTTTTTGTCGACTAACTGACTTGACTGACTGGCTGTAAAAATTTTCCCATTGCAATGAAGTTGTAGAGTACAATAAGAAAGATAGACAGACCGACAGACGAACGGACGGACAGGCATTTGTCAAAACATTTTCGTTGCAACATTTTCGTTGTTTTTTTTTTGTTTTTTGTGAGAATTTGTAGCAATGCAATATGTGACAAACAGGTGGCACAATTGCTTGTAATGGCAGACTCTTCACTCTAGAAACCATTGAAATTCGAGATGGAAAGAAGGATCAAATTACTAAAATACTTTGAAATATGTGAATTTTTGTTGGTCGCGCAGACTAAATTGACTATTTGAATTAATTTAATGCTGCTGTAAGGTACCAAAAGTAAATCTAATTTTATGTAATGAAAACTGAGTGGGACGATTAGCATAGGCCATCGTGTACACTTGTACTTCAAAGCTTTGTATTATGAAAAATAGTGAAAATTGATTTAGTGATAGACCAGCAAGAGAAATATTTTACTGATTAAAAAATCAATCCGAAATTAGGCATGGAGATGCATCTGTTCCAAAGCTTTTATTCACTATGGAACGCATACTTCAATGTAATGTCACCAACCACTTTTTGAATTTTGTATGATAAACTGTCCTATTTCGTTCAATTAGAAAAAAGTATGGTATCCTCATGAAAGTAGGCTTCTAAGAGTAGATGCCATTCAAAGCCACTACCAATTTTTTCGTTTTGTATGAAAAACTTCTTGGATATAGTTCATATCCATGTGAAATTTAATGTGACGGCTTCTTATGTAGAGGAATTTCACTTATATATGAATAGATTTGTTCCGACTAGATACCGTACAAACCACCAGCATCAACCAATAGTCAGAGACTCTCATCGCAAAAGAGCTTTAATGTGTGGCAGCAAAAATTCGATAGCCGTACCGAGGGGGGTAAGCACATTCAATGAATATAACTGATCTGAAAAATGAATAGAGTCTAAATGTTCAATTTTAAAGGCTTTATCTATATTTAGGCCCTGTACCGAAGGTACAAGAGCCTATTGGTTTTGTGCAAATGTATGTAACAGGTAGAAATAATGGTCGGAGAACCCCCAAAGTTACCCCCATTATGGTCAGGAGTGATAGAGGAGTCGATATAGCCATGTCTGTCTGTCCGTCCTTCCGTCTGTATGAACGAAAGGATCTCGGAAACGGTAATAGATAGAGACCTCGTGTTTTTTGCATTCGACTAGGACTGCTCCAGAATTTCACAAGTTTGTTTTAAAAATCGGTTACGCCCGACTGTAATTTTCTTACTGGTTTTATTTTCATACGGAAAGCAAGACAGACGGACATGTTTACATCGCTTCGCTTTTTGTTGCTGATACAGAATATATATCTGTTACATTTGTACAAACTTAATATACCCTTTTAATGTATGCGAATCTCGTAATTTATCACCCATGCACTTTGTTATTGTTGAACTATTTATTTTAAATAGTCTTAAATTTGTTGACAGTTTTTTTTTATTCAAAAAATTTGTAGGCCTATTCAAGCTATCTTAGATAAGTTAAATCTTCAATATTTCAGACATTGAATTAAAGAAATTAATCATATGCCGATCGATCGATTCGCCTAAACGAATTTGTGGGTGCAAGATGATAATACAGGATAGAGCACAATTAACACAAAATTTTGACATTTTGCTGAATACATTTCTTTTCATTTTTTGAGTATCCACAGTAGAAATGCTATATACTTCTATGTGAAACTTTTAGCTAAATCTCTTCTCTATCAATTTAAAAGCTAATTGAAATTCAATATGTTTTCTAAATACTCAAATATTTTACAAACAGGAAATTAATAATATTTAATTCTTGTAACAACATATATAAGCGCTCGAATTGCATCAATCTCTACAACTTATAAGCTTAAATACTAAACGCAACCATGTTACCAAAAGTGTATTGAATTGTATACAAGTCTAAGACGCTTAGCCTTTTTTGCAAAGTAAATACTTCGAGAGTTCCGTTCTGAAATCATTACAAAAGATCATTTCATGGCCAACGCCTTAGTGCTGCAATGACAATCACGATGTCGGCAAAGCCAGGCCTTATAAAGACTTTTCAAAACGGCGCAAATGTTGCGCAACGAACCCAAAGTTATATTATATACACGCAGTAGTATGTCTTAAGTAAATGTCAGTCTCAAGCGACGCCAACATGAACTTGAGCTAAGATTTTGCTCAAAAAAACTAAGAATCAGTTACTGCTGCTGCCGGCTGCTTAATTGTTTTATTATAATTGTATTTTTTTTGTTTGATATGCTGCACTGACAACAATTATAATAAAAAAAAAAAATTAATTTGTGACAGCAACAAAAAAAAAAAAAATTAAAAGCATTTAAGCAGCAATAACAACAATTGTTACAGTTTTAAATTGTTTAAAGAATTAAATTTACAAGAAAGAACTGCCTACTCATGGCGCTGACGTTGCCTTGAATAAAGAAAGAAAAAAAAAAGGCACTCAAAGTGTCAGTAGTCAAATTTTGTCTGCTCGAAGGTTTTAAGTAACACTTTTACTTGTACAACACCATTTTTTTTTTTATTTCATTTAACAACTAATTAAGATTTTCACTTTATAAGTTGTATTTTAAATGGTGTCAACGTTGCGTCATGCAGTTTAAGCATTTTAATTAAACTGCCACCGAATTCATCGACAACTTTATATAGTTGTACCCTACTAATTTAATCCGCCTCTCTTGCGGTATATAAAATGTCATTGAAATAGTTGCACGCATTTTGGGTATTTTTTTTCTGTTACAGTTTTTGTTGTTGCCTTTTAATAGTGTAGCGCTGACCTTTTCAAAAGTCTTTTTTTTTCTTTATATTATTAGATTTTCGAGGTGTTATGCAGGCAGCTTGTTTTTGGGTTTGGCTTACTTAAAATTTACTACTGTGAAAATTTATTTAATGCAACCACATGGCGTATACTTGATGTGGTTTTAACACTAATTTAACACTTACGTATACAATTTTTTATTCGCATTTTTATGTAGTGCTGAAGTTGTTGTCGTACATACCTGTAATTAAATAAAATATAAAAGAAATCAAATTAGAATTTTGTTTAACAAATTGTGTACAAAAGACTTAAGCCACAAAACTTTGCTGCTTGGCGGCATGAGAATAAAATGCGCAATAAAATGTTATTTAATTAGATTTTTTTAAAATAATTTTGAGTCTAGTTTTTTAATGGGTTGCTAAATGGGCTATTAACAAATCAGAACATAAATTTAATAATTAAGAGAGGCTATAAAGCAATATTTATTTCACAATCAACTGTTCAAATTTTGTGTGGGAATAGCAAAAAGCAATTCACATAGGGAAGATTCTATAGCAAGAGCAGCCCAAAGAACAAAAATGTGAGGCGAGTTAATATACATATATATGGTCTGCATACATGTCCACATGTTAGAATATTCACACAAGTGCACTATACAATCCAATCATACAATTCAATGGCTGATAAAATGGAGGACTATGGAACTCAGTCATCGTCTGACAGTAAACAAAATAGCTGACTCTTTTTGATTTTTTTTTTTTTTGTTCTTGATCATTGATAACCGATTTTGATAGGTTTTTTGTCATAAAATTAGTTGTTCGCGCCAGGTGGAACATCATATTTAATTAAGATTATTTTTAAGCCATGATTAAGTTTGGCGGGCCTTTGCAGTTGGCGTTAAAAGTATTAGAATTTGGATTGGCTGCAGGGATACGTCTTCATCAGTGGACACTTCTTTCGTATTGTACTCCGCGCTACGTCTTACAGCGCGCCGTACATCTCTTAATCAAAATCAAATATTGCAACTGCGGCAGCGAAGAGGCAAACATCGCTAAGCACCACCACTCTCTTTTGAAGAAAAAAAAAAACGTTTATAAAAAAAGGAGTTAAGTAGCGTTGAAATGGTCCGGAACAGATTATGTATATGGACTAATTTCGCCACACTTCCTCCTTGGCGGTCGCTGCGCCTTCCGTACTCCAATTTATAATTCATCTTTTACAACCTAGAATACTGTTTTTGTGAGTCCCTTAACCTCCACAGCAACGATACATTATTGCTATAGACACATATTATAGAGTGATTGGCTAATGTTTCGGCATCCCCAAACTAAAAAAAAATAATTTGAAACCACAAGAAAACAAAGCCTTTCAAGAAACATTTGATGTTGATGCTATAGTATTTAGTCTTGAGCGAGACCAGATATAGGGTAAGCACAGATCACCAATCTGATCGATAACATATACCTAGCTGGTAGCGGTGGCTAAACCTCAACAGGGTCCTCAAGTGTAATAGACTGTTTAAGAGTCTGGCGATTAATAGCCGAGCGGCTGGTCTTCGTTCTCAGCGCATCAATATATTATGGGTTTTTGGTGTTAGTGTAAGCTATTTACGATAAGAGTCAGTGAATAATGGTATACCGTTGAAAGCCTGGATGAAAATGATGTCGTTGCCGGAGTAGAGCTGCGGAACACTTGGTTGTTCATTGTAGGTTTCGAGAAGAAACGGTGCTCCATAGTGTTACGCGTTGGTAGCATGGAGTTGGGTACTTTGAGGGAGCAATGATGTCGAAGTTTTGGAATGGCAATGGAGTTTGCAGTTCGGTTATGGATTGTAATCTTGAAGAGTTAATCGATGTATTGATGGAAGATATAACGATTATTCATCTCGATGTTTTATGATGGAGAAGTGAAATCAAGACTTGTGCTTATATTACTTTACCAGGCCTACCTTGTGCAATTGAAACTATATGTGCTGTTTGGGTTGTCAGAAATTGAACCCTGGCGTTTGAGCCAAAATCTTATAAGTAATCTTGATAATTTATTAACTTAATTACGATAGCCGACACTGATGGCTTAGTCTGTACCGTGGGGAGTTCGAACCACCTTATGAACTTCGGTTCATATCGACTCGTTTGGCTTTATATTATGCATAATCTCCAAATGTGTGAACATTCTATAACGAGATTCCCTTTTTTTTTTGTTTGTGTTTCGAGGCAACTCAGCTTTTGTAACTAATCCAATCAAAGGGTATATATACCTTTGATTATTTTGTCTCATGTAGATGCCAAGGTTGTATATATTGTATATATATTTCTTTCAATTTGTATTCTGTGTCGTATTTGATATGTGTATATCTGAGTACCTTGTAACTGTGTCTGCTGTGTGCGTCTCTGAACTGTTTATAAGTATTACGATGGGTGCACAAACGCTATCATAGTCCTGTATTTCCTGCATATAAATACGAAATGTGACACTTCAGCAGCCCTTTAAAATAGTTTACTTCGTAAAAAGAAGCTTTCAGTGTTTTCTGACTTTGTATATCATTGAATGTACCAACCAAAGGGTGTAGCTGAACTCCAAGCGTGCTTCTTTCAACCTTACACTGCTTATACGTCTTAATTATAAATATTTTCTAAAAAAAAAAACTAAATATTTTCTTATTATTATTTAAAATCCGCGAGAACTGTTTCCCAATTCTTTAAATTTTTACTGCACATAAGATTGCAAAAAATTCCCAAAATTTCGGTACTTTATGCATTGTCTTAAGTACAGGCGTCGGTCGTCGCATTGTAAACCATTTTTAGCAGTTTAGCTATGCGAATATATTATAATGGTATATTCTCGTAAAATATTATATATACGTGAGATTTCTATGTCGGCCGCCACAAGCAATTTAGTTTAACAAACAATAACAAATCATTGAGCGCGGCAATAAATAACCGCAATGAGTATTGTCTGTCCGCCAACAAAATGCGCCAACAGGAAAAAAGTTTGGCAATTAGCACAAATGTGTTGCAAGCAGCCAACACTATGAGTCACAAAACAAAAAAATGCGCCAAAAATACTTTACAACAAAAAAAAGTATAGAACCACAACGCAGACAATTTGAATGCGCCATAAGTCATTCTCAAGAACAGTCGCACAAGACAGTCAAGTCAAGGAAACGAACCGCGTGCGCTGCATTTTGTTAATTATTTCGCCTGTTGTGTGTGAGTGGCATGCATTTTGTGGCAATTGCTATCTGTCTGCCTGTATAGTCTGTCTGTCTGTCTGTCGAGTAGGTGTCGCACGTTGTGTGTTACATTAAATTAGTTGCTTGCGCCTGCGGTCGCCATGCCAAATTATGTAATACAGCATTTATCTCCCGCAGGACAGTGCATTTTGTTTTGTGTATGCAATTGTGCTAATTTTTAGTGATTGTTTTTCAATTAAGTAAATGTTGTGATTTTTCCCAGGCGCCTGCTAAATGTCTGCTAAGCTTGCCATTAATTTATAATATGCTCTAACTTTAAACTAAGGTGTGGTGCTGGCGGCGGTGGCGTTATAAACTGGGCGAAGTCGTCAATTGTATATATAAAAAATGTTCAATCTATTTTTTTTTTTTTGTCTTTCTCTAGCTTGCACATAATGTAGAGCAATTAATGCCACAGCTTATATAAGTTGAACACTTCATGCACTGAACTGGTCTAGTGACTCTTGAGACTTCTGTTGTTAATTGTTGCCGAGGCATTTATCTGAGATATGCGTTTTTTGTAATTACTTTTGCTCGAGTGTAATTTGTTATAAATTTATGTAAAAAAGTAATGGGAAAAATTTTAATAAATTTAAAAGAGTCAGAAATTGCCATATTATAATAGAAAAAATAGCGCTTAAATGCTTAGTTAAGAGTACTGACAACTGCTAAAATTATGGGCCTTCGAAATCCAAATAAATAAATTTTAGAGGCTACACATAGCCTGAAATCAACATGACTTGAAAGCAATAGTCTAACCTAATATAAAAATTCAAATGAACTTCCTCTACACCAAATGATTATCAAGTAAACAAAAGACTTAAGCAACAAACTTGCCGCTTAGCTTAGATTTGTTTTTGTTTTTAGTTTTTCTAGCAGAACAAATTGATAAGCATCGCGCTACTTTAAAGCAAACGTTCAACTTTATTTGATTTTATTTCATTTATTTTTTGCCTTCGCACAAAGAAATCAGAACGACAAAGTTTATCTTCAAACAAAGATCTGCTCAAGTTAAACACGCAAGATTCTGAATTTGAATTCATGTTCTGTAACCAGTAGCACTTTCAAGCGTACAAAATGTGCGACAGCGCATTAAAATTCAAATCTGCACGCCTTAAGGACTGAAAGCTGACGTTGTCTCGTCGGCTGTTGCTAAGAATTTATTTATTAGTTATTTTCATTGCTGACTGTGTTAGCTGCTGGTCTCATTGCTGTTGCTGTTGTGGTAATATTTATGTCAGTCAGCCTAAGTAGCTTGTATGGCGGTGCCGTTCAACATGACTCAGCTTGAGGCGCACTCATTCGCGCACTAAATGCGATATTTAGTTCTTGATTAGCTACAATTCGCATGAAAACAATTACACGAGTGTATTTGTATAATGGTATTTGTGTGTATCTGTGTTTGTGTTCTTTTTTTGTGCACTCAATTGGCGCAATTCTTGCTGCTGCTGCTGCTGCTGTTGTTATTATTATTATTATTCTTGGCAGTTATTCAGTTTGTAAAAACTAAACCAAGGTTACTCTATTCGCAATTCAAATGCAAACGAAATGAAAATTGTTTTAAAAGGCGCAAGCATATGCAGCTTGTATGCACGAGTTGAAGCTTGAAATCGAATGCAATTTCGATTTCAATTTGATATAAT
Organism: Leucophenga maculata; assembly: GCA_035044805.1. Lineage (NCBI taxonomy): Eukaryota > Metazoa > Arthropoda > Insecta > Diptera > Drosophilidae > Leucophenga > Leucophenga maculata. The sequence continues at coordinate 793,111 of JAWNNP010000005.1, read as the reverse complement.
TGAAGGCAGCTTAATGTTGGTATTGGGAGGGATTTGACATTAATAGAATTTAGTAGAAAAATACAATCAAATTTAATTTAATATAAATGATTTCAATTGAATTCAATGCGTACACATTTTTATCAAAGTAGAGAGCTAACTCTTAAAAGGATTTTCCAATTAAATGATTGATATATGAATTACTGTCAAATGCTTGATATTATGAAAAACATTTAAGCTGACAAAGAACTTATGCACTAAATATCATTCCAGGAAACTAACATAATAAAATTAACGCTTGAAGTTAGTTATTTAATATATGGAAATATGCATTAATTAATTAATTAAATTAAGTAAAGCCAGGTACACACAGTGCCAGATATCTGGTAAAAAATATTTCCATTGCAATGTGGTGTAAACAAGGTTTTACTGTAAACAGAAGAAGGAAACTTACGACCACTTTGACTGGGGGGGAGAAATTTTTGTACGGCCGCCTGGTTGGCTGGCTGTGTCCTAACTTGCAGCTTTTCAATGATCCAAAAATTAAAAATTTTAAGAAAATAATAATATAGAGTTTTAAACAAAGATTAGAGCCGATTTAAAAAAGGCGAAAGGAGCTAATTTACTCTCGATAGAACAAAGAACTTAAAGTTAGTTATTAAAACCATAAAACGCAATTTTATTGGCATAAATTGGCGTTAAGTGAAGTGCATTGAGCCAATCAAGGAGCATCAATTTCAGGAATAAGAATTTGACAAAGAATTACTACATAGGGCATAGATTGGCTTGATGAAAGTGTTGGAACATTAATTTGAATCTAGATTTCCATTGGTATCACAATTTAATCTTCGAAGAGTGCTTATGCATAAGTGAAAGATGCTATAGTTGCTGTTGGTGCTGCTGTTTGGTTTTGTGCATGGTGAAATAATAATGGTGAAATAATTGCAATTTATGCATATCTTCTTACTTATCACCGATGAGAGTGTTAGATCGCGAGAGAGGCTAGACAGAAAGGTGTATAGTAAATAGATAATTTGCAATATCGTTCTTTCGTTTCTTTTGTGCTACTTGAAAATATTCTTTAATAATTAAAACCAAATTTAGGTATTTGTTAAAAATCAAAAAGAAAATTCTACACTCTTATTATTGCTATTCGAAATAAGTGCGCTGCATTGGGCTTGGTCGGTCATCCTGTCATCATCGCTTACACATTAATTATGGCTGATCGTAAGTTTAACGACCTCTGCGATGACATATAAATGTGATAAGCAATTGCACTGCTAGTACGCATGTACACACAAATAGCGGGTGGTATATATTTAAACATGCTGTGAGACTGCTTTGCTTGTACACATACGTACAAGCAGCAGGAATATAATGTTAACAAATCTCAGAGTTATTGGACAATAATCTTTGCTATATTAATTGAATTTATACACACGTATGCCGAGTTAATTTTTCTTGATTTTGTGAGTTTAATAAAAGTGTACTTTGTAAGCCTTGACATAATACTGCATGCGTCACTAAAATATGATATTTTATTAATTAAATGTGTGTTGTGTAAAATATGAATAACTCATAATGACAGAAACTACAAATGGTTCATAAAACATTTACCATGAATTAATGCTAATAAGTATAAAAATACTCTGTTCATTTCAAGTGTCATCCAAAAAAATGCTCCATTGAAATGCAATAATAAATTCAAATTCATTTCAAAGTCATAACTGACAACTATATTAATATCATTCAAAACTTTTGGCGCCAGTTAGCAGATTACGAACAAACTATGACAGCTAATATTCTAAAAAAAAAACAAAGCGGAACAAATTTTTATTCTCATGGTGCAATAAAATTTTCCATGTGAAAAATCACAGAAAAATCTTAAAAGCCAGACGGACAGACATACGGACATTCAGAAAAACAGAACAAAGCAAGGTAACTCACACGCTGTGGAAACATTTAATTTGGCGAATAAATTTTGTTCGTACTTTAAGTAGATTTTCATGCTCTTTTGTTACAATTTGTTGCCGCGTCCGGTCGAACAGATCGGCATAGATTAGAACAACGAAATTCCATTAGTTAGCAAGCAATTAATTGCAACTAAGCGAATACTTTAGTTAAAAGGGAAAATTTACAATAAAAATTAATCTTCAAGCAAGGAAGAACCAAGGTTTAAAAGAAACAAACAAAGACACAATGTGCTCGATTCTGCTAGACTCTGTAGTAGGCACTTATAAAGACTTTGTTGTCCTTGTCAGCCATTAAGTTGTCATGGCGCAAAGCCCTGTGGCAGACGAATAAGCTAAGTAAGAAAAAAAAAAAGCGAAACCCAAAGTCACTGATTAATGAAAACATATTAATTACTTAATAAAATTAATTACGCGTAATTAAGACAAGACAAGTCACAAAAAAAAAAAAAAGAAGAAGCTGTACTAGTAAGTAGCAGAAAATCAACACAGATTTCTAACTAGTTCCGTGTAGCTTTTCAGATTCACTAATTTCGCTAATAACTCGCAAAATTAAGCGAACATGTAAGAGTGCTTAGTGTTTTGTCGAGGTTATGGACTTTAATATGCCCTGCAGATTTTTTTTTTGTAATTAGTAGGGCAAGTGGAACTTTAAAAAAGGCAGAAGCAAGCCTTGCTTGTGTGGAAAGACTAAGCTGTATGTAATTGAGCTCAAGACACTGAATTTGTACTTCAGATAATATTAAATACTGTTTTAAGAGACCTTAATATATATACCAAGCTTGCAAATTTAAGATGGTAGTACTTAGTTGGTGCCCGAGCAGGGATCTAGTTAAAAATTAGTAAAATTAGAAGAGCAGAGAACTGAGAAGATTTAGAGACATTGTAATGTTTTAAGACGATAATAAACATAGATTTTAGAGCCTATAATAGTAAGAAATACCAAGTTTTTGGAAGGTAATACTTAACTGGCGCCCGAGCAGAGATTAATTTAAATATTAGCGTGAGTAGAACAGAGCAATAAAATTAATTATACAATATGCCAATCAAATTCTACTTTATTTAGCTCAACGCAATATGCAATATATTTAACTGGCGCCCGAGCATGTATCAAATAAATTATTATCATGAATAGAATGAAGAAACAAATATCATTATATGATTTTTTATTCAATTAAATAGTACTTAAATTACCTCAACGCAATATGTGACGCCCGAGCAAGGTTCAAATTAAATATTATGGCGTGTACAAGAGGTAGAAATATTTTAGTTATATTTTTTTGGTGTCACTTAAATTCTACTTTATTTAACTGGCACCCGAGCAAGTTTTAAATTATATATTACAGTGAGTAGAACAGAGAAATAATTTTGATTATTTGTTTTTGATGGCAATTTTAGTATCTTTATTTAGCTCATGACAATATGCTATATTTAACTGGCGCCCGAGTAAGGAATGGTGCAAATTAAATTCAACAATAATTGGTTCAACGCAGCACGAGCTGCGTTCAAGTTAAATTTCAGAAGTTTTGACGTCTCGAGCGACGTTTTCTTAAAGCTTTAACTCTGCCAAAAATGACTTATTTCGATGTGTATATCTTTAAAATTCTGGCTTTAAGTTCACATCAGAAAAATTGTGGTACGAATTATGTATATGTTGCAGCCAGATAGTTGCACAAAGCTAATATACCACTCAAAGTCTACAAAAATTGCAACATAAATTCTAGCAATATATTTTCTTTAACTGGTTTTTCACTAAAGTCAAAGAAGAAACCAAAACCCATCAAAAATAAACACCCAAAGTAATTATCCAAATTAAGAAAAAACTTATACATAAAACATATTAAGAACAAGTTTATGGCTTAATTAAAAAATGCAGAATATTTCAAAGTCTTATAGCTGACAATGAAAGTTTTTATTTTTTTCCCACTCTAAAGAAGTTTCATAAAAAATAAAAAAAAATAAAAAATATTTTCTGCTTTCATTTATTGTGTTAGACATCGACGCAAGCAAATAATTTAATTTGGTCAATAACATTTCGATAGTGCAAAAGCGCAATAAACTCAAAGTTGCAACATGCTGCGCACAACAACAACTACAGCAAGTGGTAACAAGTTGCCACATATGCTGCTGCATTGTTGCACTTACTGTTCGCAACACCTTCTTCTCCGCAACGTATATTGTTGCAAAAGAAAGCATCTTCGTCCATTAGACACCAAAAAGCAACAGCATAAAATAGTAATAAAAAAAAAAAATAAAAAATTGTTTGTTGTTTCAGCCGCTTTTAGTCAAAGTCAATGTAGTCTTTAGCAAAAATAGCAAAGTTGTCTGTGAAAAAGTTGAAAAAAAAAAAAATATGTCTGGCGCTTCGCTAACCGTGCGACGCCTTTGCCGCACGCACCCGCGCTTCCTCACTCTTCCTCTATTCACTCACTTGACATGAAATTTTGTTGTTTTACCAGTTGTAGTTGCTTATTTTTCGTAGTTTTGTTTTGATTTACCGCAAAGTATTTTTCATTTTATTATAAACTATTTTCTTTCTTTGGTTTGTGCTTTTTTATTTCACTATCTCTTTTTTTTCCTCTTCACTTTTTTTTCTGTTTTGCTTGTTTTTGACTATGAATTTCGGTTCAAGTTCAACGGCAAAAGTGAACCGCCAACAACACTGACTGAGATACGAAGACCAAAGCAACAACAACAACAACAGAAACGACTTCACCTATGTTTGCTGTTATTGCTTCTGCTTTGAGATCTGGATGTGTATGAGTGTGTATGTGTGTGTTTGCAGGCGCGCCAGCAGCATCTTGCAATTTATTTTTGCCAACTCGTGCCACAAGCAAACATCTCTTGTTAATACACTGCTTAGATATAAAGCGGAATAGTATATTGAATAGGATGAAAAGTTTGTAACAGCCAATAGGAAACTTCAGGCACTCGATACAGTTACCGTGAAACCATTTTTGGAGCACAGCACAATATGGAATTTAAAAGAGTCTCAAGTGAGACGACTTTGAAGTTTCAAGGTTTACCGTCATAGGTCACAGAGCATTGCTTATTAGAACGAACAGAAATATTATAGAAATCACTAGGTGCGTAGATTCTAAAGAAGAAAGAAATAAATTTTGCAACGGATTGTTACTGGTGATGAAAAATGGATTCATTGCGACAACCTCAAGCGCCAGAAATCGTATATGAAGCACGGCCAAACCTCAACATCCACGGCAAAGCCAAATATTCATGGTACCAAGGTAATGTTCTGTATTTGGTGAGATCACAAAGATGTGTTGTATTATGATTTATTGAAATCGGGTCAGACGAACAAAAGGGACCTCTGCCAAATACAATTGATTCGTTTGAAAAAGGAAAAATGCGACGAAACACGTATACATAATTTTCCATCATAACATGTTGCAGGACCGGGTAAAAACTATTTGGAAAACAGTGATCTCTTCTGTTTACTACTTCTTCAAATCAAAAAAGCTTAATTTCAGAACAGGTTATCAAAAATTAGCTCGATTAGTTCTTGGAGAAGTTCTTTTGGGATGAAATCCACAAACTGCCAGAAAGATGGGCAAACGTCGTAGCTTCTATATAAAATAGTTAACACCCGCAACGTATTAAAGCATCGGTTTCACCGCGCCTAAAATTTAAATCTCCTCTTTTTCCTTCCTTCTAATGTTTGCTGGCATAACTGAAAGATACTTTCCTTCTTTAAACATCATCCTATGCTATGCAGTTTGCTTTGCATGTGATTTTTGGCATTGATTTGCATTTAGCTGCCAGAAGAGGTGTAACAGCAGCCGCCGCAGCGTCAATTGAAAGTTAACAGTGACCCAATTGATTTTTGGCTATTGGTGGAGAAGTCGATAGATGACTATGAGTGTAGTAAAATAAATATATAGAGCTTAAGCTGAAAAATTACTATATTTATTTGACTAATTCGAGTATCCTTTAATAGTTGAGTGTTATTTTTGCATATTTTGAGAGTTTATGCTTGCTTTGTATGATCTATTTCTTTGTCTGACTTTCAAATGCTGTATCAGATTTTCAGCTTAGTTAAATGAAAGAATGTATTTCAAAATAAACTTAAATACTACAATTACCAGCTAAAAATTCTACGACAATCTACATTTTTGAAAATATATAAATTCGCAAGTAAATATATTTTTTTGTGGAACCAATATATACTGACATTTTTCCATTTATGTCTTGTTCAGGCGTTCATACATATTCGACACTCTCAGCACTAGAAATAATGTATAGTTTTCATCTATAACTGGCAGCAAACGCAAAAAGAATTGTTAATAGATTTGATAAATGCCAGATGTTTGGCTCTTTTTCCATCTAAATTTAAGTAAAACGTGTAACTTGTGCACACTTACGACGTTCTTATGTGTAAAATGTTTATGTAAAAGTCCAAGTGGTTACACCATTTACTCATCTGTTCTAACTAAGCTTCATTAAAGAAGCGTCTTAGAACCTATATCATACTCAATTTACATAGCTAATACGAAATACGTGTATCAGATGCAGTGGTGACGAATAATGATGCCGCCAACGATGCTACTTGTGTCAATTGCCTATAATGTAAGCAATTTCTGTCTGTCTACTGCAGTCAAGTGGTCATTGCAAATCTTACTAAGATGTTATCACTTTGGACATCTACTGCACTAGCTTATCTAAGAGCAGTACCGATGTCTGCCTTAAACATCTAACAACTGGCTATGAGTAAAATGTGGCCTCTTGGCTGTTATGGTAATGTCTACAGCCAGTGCGGCGTCCTTCCGGCTTTATAACTTTTTTAACATCGTCCTGAGTTACAGAATTAACTGCCTACGGATACGAGATTAAAATTTTCAAAAACAAAATGATGGACCCGTTTTTTTTAGTTTTTCAATCAATGTTAAACAAATATACAGCTGTCGCCGATTACCAAGTCAATGTTCAAATTTCCATTCAAAATAGCGAATGTTTTTATAAAAAGGGTTCAGTATCAGGTATCACTGAAAATCAAGAGTGAAGAGTAATTTTTTTAATTAAATTTTAACGCAATTCCGCAGCAGTCAGCAATCAATATTTAAACTTTTTACATGTTAGATGCTTAGTCAACAATTTCTAATTGAAAACACATTCGGATCTAGCAAGACTTTTGACTCAGATCCTCCTGAAGAAACATTTTTCATCATTAATTTTCAGTGATTGTCTACCGTTTACTTGGTTATTCACTCATTGGTTTGCTACATGGTAAATGTTACTAAGTATATACAATTTATTTCAGATTACAATTCATTTCGGAATTATGATCTCCATTCATCAAAAAATAATGCACATCTAAAAAATATTTGACAATGTACAGTTTTCAGTAAGTGTGAGTTCCTTTGATTTGTAATGCATTAAATTAGTTGGCGAAGATATCTAGGATCAACTGGTATTATGAAATGTTGCCACTGAGTCCTCTAAAACATTAAAAAAATAATTATTGACTTTTGGTCAGATTTTTTGACATTGGATCACAGTTAAAAACTGCGAAACATAAAATTTTATACGTAGAACACATACAAAGACGAAAAGAGCGAGAGGAAGAAAAATGAAGAGAACGAAATATATATAGAGAGAGAAAAATATATAATGAAATACAGAGAGAGAGAGAAAGAATGAAATAGAAAAATATTTTCGTCAGTGGTGTATTTGTTGGAATTGATTTCATCACAAATAGGTAAAGAGGTGAAGAAAGAGAGAGATAGAGATTAAGAAATATAGAGAAAGATATAGATAGAAAAAAAGGAACGAGTTAAATGGAGAGATGTATGGAGAGATATAAATAGAGAGAGAGAAACATAGAAATAGATATAGAGAAAAATAGGTAACTAGGGAGAGAGTAGAAAAAGAAATGCCACTGTTGAATATATTTTTCTCCTCCCTCTCTTTTGCTTTCCTCTTATACTAATTTTTATTTCAGCTTCAATAGCTTCGCTATATTATCTAAGGTAAATGCTCAGAATATGTTCTGTCTTGTAAAAATTATTAAGCGTAAAAATAGTTCATACCAAAGCGAAAATAAAGAGAATCTGCTTAAAAATTCTTATTTAAAACTGATTGATCTGTTGAACGTTGGAGCTCACTTCTATATAAATGAAAATATATTTTGGAGCGTTAAATCTGCCAAGAGACACAAAACACTGGCATTTATGAAGGACTTCAGTATATGTTTGTAGTTTGCTAACTAAAACTACATTTGAAGACTTTTAATGGTTTATGAGTCGTTGTCTTGAGAGATGTAAACATTTTATGTCAACTAATAAAAATCAAGTATTCCGCGACACCTTCGCATGCCAGTAGCAAATGTTTCATAAAAAATTAGCTAATGTAATTTCATTAATGCCAAGAATTAATAAAAATGCACGTAAAAATTAAACAAGCCACACTTTAAGCATAAAGCTCATAGCAAAACTAATTCAAATTCAAATAACTTCTGGCAGCTGTCTGTCCCTGATACGATGCCACTTGGCTGCATTTAAAATTAACAATCATATTCATTTAAAAGTACACAAACACATTTAAGTAAACACAGGGTCAAGTATTCTAACATTGTAAATATGTAATTTGTTGCTACATAAACTAGTTTGATTTTATTCACAATTTTTTTTATTATTATTTTTCTAATTGTACCAACACCATATGCGGTCAATAAGAAACAAGCTAACCACAAGCAGACAAACCGAGAACAGATTCATCTAGATATTAAAGTACTCGAACATATGCACACGCTTTGATTCTAAAACCATTTGAAATTTATTGGCGCACAAACTGGCTTTAACAACAACAGATACAATTAAACTGATGACTTTTAAAAAAATATATATATATATTGTAGTATGTGCAGCAGAATGCTTTGCCGCCTCAGTTGTGGCTTGTTGTTGGTAATGACATTTAAAAATTCTGTGGCAAAAACAATTTGCATGGTCATCAAGTGCTCGCTATGTATTTAGAATATATTGTATATAGATTTATTTTGTAGCTATTACATTAGGCGTGGCAGTCACAATTAGAATTGAACGTGGGAAATTGTTTGCAACAAATGTTTGCCAGTTCAAAACAGTTCAACAAATTATAAAACACAATATGCGTGTGAATGTCTTACGAGTGATGTGGTTTGATTTAGAATTTGAACCGCAGCAAATTACACACATAAAACACATTTGTAATAAATTAATATGTCAAACACTGACAGTGGGCATATGTAATAACTAATGTCATACGACAGGCAGGCGATAGGACCCTTTGCTGACATCCCTCATAATGCATTAAATAAAGTTGTGCATAAAATTTATGACTACCAGTTTAAGTGCTGCTTCAAGGCACTCTATCAAAAGGATACAACATATGAAAAAAACTATGTTAAGTAGAATGCAGTTTGTTTGTAAATGTCAAACGAAGATGTCGAAACATGCAGCGAGATACAACTGAGATACTCTACGCTGAGTGCAATGTTGTTGGCTACAACTGAGAGTGGGTCTATGAAATTTGCTTCAATTGTTGCTTAAAAATGCAATAAATTCTCGACGGCTTCATCATCATCATCATCATCATGAACAGTGTTACCAACCTTATATTTCGGAGGGCGTTAAGTTTTAAAAGCGTGCAATGCGTAGGCTTATTTCTTTGTAATCCACTACGATGTCGTCTATATCAACATGCTTGGCGTGGTGGCTTTATATTTTGCGATTTTTCACATTTTTTTCTCGTACTCGTACTGTCGGTGCGTCTTGTCTTGATGCTGTTGTTTCGCATTTTATGAGATACTTTTGTGCTGATTACGTTGCAACAATAATTTCTTAGTAGTCATTGTTGTTGTTGTTGTTGCAACATGACATATCAGAAAAAAAGTGCAAATTGCAACTAGAATAACAACGAGTTGCATGTGTAGATACATTAAGCGATATACATTGTAGTTAAACTTGGAGCACAAGAATTGTTACTCGGTCTGTCTTTAAAAGGTTTCGAAATAATACTCGTAAATATGTCTTGCTCTTAATTTCACACCTTTAAGTTCTGCTACATCCTGTCGCGCAAATCACTCACGTGGAAACAAAAAATTAATTGCAAAATTAAAACAATTAAACAAACCGCAGTTCATTAATAAATATTTCATTTCAAGCTTATCTTCAATAATTAAAATATAATCTACCTTGAACGTTGACGATTTCATGCCGGTAGCGTGTTGCATGCATTTATTTTTTTTTTATTGGAAAAAAAATGTATATAACCGGTGTTGCTCGGCTTAGATAAATAAATTGTTTTTGAATATAAATTAGCTCAAAACTATATATGTGTTCGCTTTAACATTTGCTTTCTGCTTGCTTTCATTGCCTCTTAATATTTGTAGACAAATATGCGTAGAGTAAATATTTTTAAAAGAATAAGAAAATAAATTTGAGTGAAGATATCGCAACAAATCATCAAAATTCTTTAGAGTAACATGTTTAAATGTCGAAACACTTCTGCTGAGGACTGTGGAATATTCTCTTAAATAATATATTCAATTCTATAGAAATTTCCATTTCATTTCCATTGGGAAAAGCAAAGTGTTATGCTCAATTTACCAAGAAGGAGAAGGAAATATCTGTCCTCACTGGCTGTACCCTTATTTTGAATGTTTTCCCTAGTTTCATGGAAGAGAGTTCACTTCAAATCTGTCTATCAAACAGAAAATCCTGCTGAATCATACATATTTTTCGAATCTTCTTGAACTAAGGGATCCTGAAGTGTGCAATATGTACTAGGCTATCATATTTTTCATAGAAATGTGTTTTGGAACTAAATTTTTTGCTTTAGTCGTCTCGTCCTACTAGCAGACAATTTTAATATACTTAGTTGCTTCGTATAGCTTGTTCTCAATGCTTATCAGATCGTTCCGCAAAAATTTCAGATATTGTTAGATTTAGCCTATTTTTTCTCTCGCATCCAAGTCTTTCGACACAGTCCTCAATAGAGACAACAAAACCTAAAAAGGCAAAAGTGCTTGCTTGTCATAATCGTTGGGTCAGCACAAATTCCATGAAGTTCAGGACATAATAGTGTCCTCCGCGTGAAACATTCATTTAAATAATTTGAAATTTACTCATGTAATGGATACCAAATAAGGCTGTTTCAAAAAGCATATCTATGGACAATTCATCAACGATTTTGTGCTTGCTTCCAAAGGCAACTATGTGCACTCCGGTTGATGATAATAAAGCTTGCGTATGTTCCATTAACTGGCTGCCAAAGCTACTCATAAGTTCGAAAGAACACTAAGACCAAAGATGTCTTGTCGATCATAATCTTCACTTACAATAGTCAAAATGTGTAGATAAGACCATTAAGCTGAAGTTGAGGATCAATTAAAAATGACAGCAATGGCTACCTAAACAACGCAACCAATTTTCTCGACGATTTATGGGTTTTTATAACTGGAAGAACTATTACACTTTGCAGCACTTTGTTTACCAACGAACTACTACTGGCCTTTGTTTGTTTAGGGACTATCAAAGAGGCGAAACTTGGTCCACACAGTGTCTCACAGCATACAAAGACCGATATTTCCCAATGATTGTTTCTGGCTTATGTTCAGAGGCTCTAAACCGGCAACTACGTGTCTGTAATAATTTTTCTCTGCCCATTACAAATGCAGAGAGAAATTTAATTTTATGTTACAATATTTTTTTACGATAAACCTTTATTTGAGAATATTTTATTGAGAACCTTTTATTGAGAACTTTTTATTGAGAGCCTTTTATTGAGAGCCTTTTATTGAGAACCTTTTATTGAGAACCTTTTATTGAGAACCTTTTTTGAAAATTAAAGCGCGCTTCACGACACATAATTAGGCCACTTTATACAATCATTCGAAGTAGTTGGCTTATGTCAGCGGTAACCTATCACTATTACCTCATTAATGCGTTAGTTTATATCTTGTATAAGTAAACAAACGTAAACATGAAAAATAGATTATCAGGAAATGATTTTCATAAATCTGACATGCTTTTCTGTCTATTTGTTGATTTTCTCTAATCGTTGCCACCTTACAACACGACTCGTTCGCTTTATTTTTGTTAACAAGCTGATATTAGTTTTGATTTCAATTTCCAAGTGCAACAACAACAAAACAGCGCTATCTTGGCTCTATTTTGAACTCCTCTGCATTTTCGATTAATATTTAATATTTGTTTATATATCATTTTGTATATTAATGACATTAATCTTAGCTGATATGTAGTAGTTCAACTAGTTCAACTATTTCATTGATATTGTATAAATTGTATTAATGATGATTTAGCGATATTACGAATTGGATATTTTGAAGAGATATGGGTTATCGTTTAAGCAGCCAAAGAACATTGAATCAAGAATGTTGTTCTTTCTTTCGAAGGTCTATTCTCTTCGAAAAATAAAGAATTTTAAACAATACAAAATTACGTTCAAACGAACATCTTTTAATTTTTAATCTGCCAAGATTTAAAAGCAATATATCAAGTATCATAAAAATTGTACAATTTTATTACAAAATATTTTAAGGCGTTTAATAAAATATTAACTGACACCAATAAAAAAATATTTACACAATCACGTTTTGATGTTCTTTTAAGTATTGCGCGAATGCAAAATAAATGAAATATTATAGATTTTAAATATTTTCCAGTTAAAAAAAAAAAAAATATATACAAAAACCGGATAACATGTGTCTTATGCAAAACAAAAACGAATCAAAATTTTAAATTTAAACAAATAACTAAAACAAATGAAATAGCTTAGGAGTTGAAGAGCAAGTGTAGCCAGCCACATACAAGCCTAGGCACATTAGTCATTGACTTATTAACAGAAATAACATAATAATCCGCGCTTTTGCTGAATGCTCAAATGCAATTTATTATAAAATATATTGTTTATTAAATTATATATCTATACTTTACTATATATATTATATATCGGAAGCAGATGCGAACGCACAACAACAGTTGTGCGCGCAGTGAGTAAATCTAAAATTTATGCTAATAATAAAGTCAACAAAAACATATATTCGTGACATTTCGATAGTTGCTATATTACTATATATATATATATATATATATATATATAGTATATAGTTTCGCTGTTGAAAGATTTTGTAGCAGCAGAAAAAAAAGGCGACGAAATTTGAGACAAGCTACGCAAAAATTTAACACCTCATGTTGTGCGTTTGCTCAAGTTCAACATGTAACCTACATGCAGATACTTAGATACTTTTTTTTTTTTTTTTGAAAAGTTTGACACAGTCATAGTGGCTTAAGATCTATTTGTATTTTTTTTTATTTTGCGCTGTACTTAAACCTTGACTTTGGCTTTTCCAAAGACTCAGGCCAGACAAAGTTAAACGACAGATGACAGCATGGCGTTGTAGCTGTCTATTTTTTGTATACAACGCAAGTTTAGCTATGGCTTTTGATTATTTGAACTTCAATGGAGTGATTAAGTTTTTTTTTTCTTCGTCTAATAGTTATCATTTGAATTTGCTTGGCACTCTTTATTTTTGCTTAATCATTTGCATTTGAAACTATAGCTGAATGTTTTATTTTTTTCTATTTCTTAATGTTGAAGTTTGTCAAGTCAGTCAGTCAGTCGGTTGATTGTTGCTGCACTCATAGCTATATGCAGAAATATCAAAGGTAAAACACATTTACATATACATACAATATTTTCATATTTTTTCGATTATTATTGCTCAAATTCAATGTTGCTTGTTGTATTTCGCTATCTCTGATACAAGCTTATTTGATCAATTAGATCTGTTCGTTCATTCAAACTGTTAAATGAATTTTTATTCATCAATGTTCGAAATTTATTGGGTTAATGTTCAATTAGTTGCTTACTGCATGCTGAGTTTTGGGTCGTGTGGGGCGTGCATTTTTAATTTTGTAGATAAAATATTTAAAATAAATTATACAAAAAATATAATAAAATATGTTGAAATGGTGTTTAGTATAACTAAAAATTAAACATTTGAAACTTTTTCTTAAATGAGCGTTTGTAATAGTCTCTTGACCGCTGAGCTTACATATTTCAAGGGTAAATCTACGTAGACTGGCTTGTATAAGATTATTAGAATGTTGCCAGCGGCTTTAACACCTTAGAGACAGTCACTGACAGTAACTCATAACTAGTCGATTTTTAGTTGAGAAATTAATAGTAATCAAACAGTCGTGTATACGCCCTTTCTTAACAGCATAATAATAATAATTAAAAAAAAAAAAATAATATATGACAAAACTTTAATAGTGAAATATTTTGAGTATGGCCACAAATTCCAATTAGCTCACACACTTAAGGCTGCCGATATATCATTAGAAATAGCTTCAAATATTTTCAAACTTCAACCGATAGTGTGAGACAAAACTCTATGAAATTTTTTATAAAAAAAAAAAAAAAAAAACAGATTCCTGCCAGACATCTGGCACCGTCTGAGCCTGCCTCAACACAAACATTTTAGTTGCCTACTTCTACTAATTCGTGTTGCAGCAATTTTTCTTTGTTCAAGAAAACATATGAGTACGCTCTATATGTGGATCTTCGATCCGGATCTAGTAAATCAACTAAATTGGTTTTGCATTTAACAGTTAACAAGTGTCCATCGTTACGCACTAATAAATGCCAACTTTTTTCTCCACTTTCTCATCAACTAAACGCAAAGGATTGATGACAGGACATCAGTTAAACAAAACCTAAACTTTGTCCCATTTTGGATTACTACACCATTTATCCGAACACCATGAAACGTTGGGAAGCTATTGAGTACACTTGGGCGTATAGTATAGGCCTAATACATCTATCGTAAAATATTATAATCCAGATCTAGAATTTTTTAAACTTTATGAGAATTATAATTGACATCATTCTCATAATAATGCAGATAGCTCTGAAATAGTACAAAAATTAAAGATCATGTATTAGAAGCTAGCGTCACTAGGAGAAACACAAAGAGTTGAGTAGCAGAGCATGTCGGGTCAGCTAAGAATCGTAGCATGCAATGATAACACAAATATTGGAAAATTGTAAGTAAATTCAGCTCGATTAACAGAAGAATCGAAGTAGCCATGTCCTCAAAACTACGTCATCAATTTTGTAATGTCAATCTGAAATTGGATTCTGAGTCATATACCATATGTTTTCAAGCTAAATACAGCTGTGGCCACTAGTAAGTACCGCTCTCACACAAAATTAATAAAAGCAAAATAAATTTCTATAATGAACGTCCGCTGCCCTAACTGGAAATCCACAAAAAGGAAGTTTGTGTCTGGGATAATATATATAAATGACAGAAAAGCCTAAAAAATGGAAGAAATGTAAGAATTTGCTTATAGTTTGGCGTAGCTTGTTAGTTTTTATATTTTGCAAATATAATGCGAATAGTATATTAAAAAGATGATTATAAAACACAAAAGGTAACGTAGAAGAACCCATAAAATATATAACTACTTGAGCATCTCAACAATTGGAGTCGATTCAGCTATGTCCGTATATCTGATTGTCTATTTATATGTTATTATGGTAGCTACCCCTCTCAGTTTTCAATCAATCTGTTAAAAATTGCTTTGGAAACTTTCTTGGATCGGCATTCGTATAAGAGTGTTCACTTGAAAACTCTTTTTTTTTGTGGTACAAAGGAAAACTGTCCTGTATACGAGTTGTATATGTAAAAATCGATTTCCACATACATGAATGAACAACACTTGAGAACGGCTCGATTGATTTGGCTGGTTTTTGTTTTTCTTTTTTTATTAAGGTAAATTATTTTTCGGCTGAAGCATACACATCACACAAGAAAATATCATCGACTTACAATGTTTTAACGAGGCAGATTGAAAGAGAAATTCACTATCATGCAACCTCATTACTGCTGGCATTGAATGTTGAACACAATTTTTTTCAAATTTATTTTCTTGGAAATTCTGATGATGACATCAATAAGCAGTATTTGAGCAACTGATCTTATAGTTCCTACATTAACACAATCAATTGGTGGAATTGTTCAAGACTGTAATCACAAAAAGTTTATCAGAGTAGACAAAAGACCAGCAGGCGAATATGAAAGATGCTTCAAACATGAATGAAGTTGCCATTTGGCGAGAATTTGGTGGATGCAATCAAGATGACTTATCCTTATTATATAAAAATATCAAAACATCGATATTCCTTACATTCGGTTATTTCAACAATCCAATGAAAATTTTCTTTTGACTCGATTTTGATGAAATAAACGCCAAATGTTACACACAAAAAAACTTCTTATCTTTCAGTAATTCGATCTTGAATCCAATAAGTGAATTTAACATGATGCGCGCACAAACAAACAGACAAATATTTTGTTTACGATTTTATATACATTTATGAATGTTGAGTAATGTATTGAAGTACTCTACACTATATAATGTACCCCCTTCAAAAGTCTAAAAAATGCAGCCTAATTAAAAATATTAACTGCCACTTTAAGGAAGTGCAACTCTCATAAAAACATGAAATATCTATAAGACACAGCCAAAGTTAATGTCAAATTTTCCATAACCTTTCACTTTCACAGAGTAAATCCTATTATCATACACAACAACACTCTCGCGAACAACAGTGACAAACTAAATATTTAAAATTAACAATAAAGAGAAAAAAGCGGCAATCGTGTGGCGTTAATTTCTTCGTTGATAGTCGATTTTCGAGTGGCCAATTAATGTCGAGTCGGAAGTGAAATGCAAAAAAAAAAAAAAAAAAACTATCTAAAAATGTAGGCAGGTATATAAGCGCGTATTAGGATTTGTATAGAGCAGTTATTACATTGTTTTGTAATTTAGATTTTCACGCGCAATTAAGTCACGAACTCATTAAGCAACGAAAGTGTGACGGCATCTTACAACAATTTTACAACAATTAAACAACGAAAATTTATGCATTTATCGATGCTATTGAATGCATAATATGCTGCGTAATCTTGCGCACTTTTTCTTCGTTGAAATTTCTTTTGATCTCAGCTGCAATTATGTTTAATAATTATTCTGCATGCGTTTGCATTGGTCATGGCTGTTTTGTAAGTTAAATGTAGAAAATCAGTTCAAATCATCAATGATGCGGCACTTTTTCTTAAACGATTTACATTTCATGCAACAAATTATGTCAGTTATTTAAAAATGTTATTACCGCCGCCAACTGTGCTGTGCTGCGATGTGAGTGACTTAAGTCTTTTGTTTCTTTTATTTTATAACTACATACACGGCGTATGCGTATTATCAATTATGATTCCTCGAACCGGAATTTTCATTTAATTTTTTTTTGTTGTTAAATCTCTTTAAGCCAATTAACTTGCTGGCTGCTGATATTGTTAATAAACGCAGGAAAAGCGCAAAAAAAAAGGAAAGACTAGTTGTGATTGTTTTTTATGATTTTTTTAATGCAATTTCTACACTAAAAGTCATTTAGTTTTTTGTTGAAAGAAAAATTTTACGCTGGATATAATAATTTTCAATGTCACCAAAGTCTGTCTGCAATGACAACAATAACAACAATAATAATAACGAACAACAAACTGGCAGACAGGTAATCAACCAGTTGCGTAGCCAGCAGGTTTTATATTACCAAAAAAAAAAAAAAATAAGAGAAGAAAATAATATAACTGAAAGGAGTTATTGCTTTCGGTATAAACGAAGCCTTAATACGCTTTAGACAAGCTTAAAAATTTTTACAGAGATGTACTTTATTGAAAAAAGCTTGATTAATCGCATTAATCGACTAAAAATTTCCAAAGACAATGAAAATATGAAATGTGACAACCTTATTCTGCCTAAGGTGTGGGAGTTCAGTCTAACATAATGTCTCCATTCACCGCTGCTCGGCTTAATGGCTGCGTTCTCGCTACCATAAAAGAACGTTGAACTCTTTAGATCAAAGGAAGCGGATTTAAGTTCATGAAACAGACTGAATCTCATGCGTGAGTTCGAAGCTATGACCGAGAATTTTCCGAAATTAAAAAAAATGTTTTAGTAAAATGAAGCGTAAGAAGAGGACTTTTCCTATAGCTACACTGGTTCCTGCTACACCAGTAGGAAATTTCTAGGGCAATTTTAGGAAGCTAACAGCAGAATTGATGTCTGTTGTACAAACTTCATATAAACCTCGAACTGTAACTGAGACATATCGTCAATCCAACTATGAACATTTCTGGTACATTTGTAGAGCCAAATGCCTGTAGTACGTGCTGAGCCTACTACTGTTGTACCTCTTTCTATTGCATTAAAACCTATTGGGTCGTTGCTTCACGTAAGTCAGTATTTATTTCTCGCCTTACAGCAACAACAACTGAAGCTGATATCAAGGATTATATTAATTTGCAGCTTGATTTTTCTTAGAATTGTTCTGGGTGATTGTTTCGTTGTTAGTTTTTTCATTCATAAACTTAATACTAAGGTAGGGAAAAATAATTTATTATAAGAAGTTTTTCTATTCTGTGTATAAGAAATTATTTACATTGTGCAACTTGGCAGCATTAACTGCTATTACCTGCTAATTGGCAGTGGCAAGATTGGTATTTTTTAGCATCAAATTACACAAAACGTTTTTGATGTTCGAACACTATTTGTTGTAGTTGACCTTGACTTAGAAAACTTAACTCGGACAAGAAATTGATTAAGCTCATAAAAATCGTAAACGACAATTTTTTAGGACAAGGCAGCAGTGCAACTATTTCTATTTTTTGGCGACTAAGCCTTATTCTCTGCCATTGGGAAATGCTGGTAAAACGAATGTAATCACTAGTGTCCTATGTTTAAGTATGAGTTTCTTTATATAGGTCATCCCGAATCAGTAGCCATTAAATATTAATGCTGAGAACCAAAAAAAAAGTGATATTGCAGATCATCATGTGACGTACCTGAAAATTGAGATAATCTTTGGCTATCAAACGTAAAATTTTGAATTGTTTTTTAACCGAGAACATATATTGGTTATTGATGGCATTCACACAAGTTAAAAAAGATGTTCATATTGTTTGGTGCAAATAAATGCTTGAGAATTACAGCGGCAGCACTTCAAAAGACGTGCGTACGTGTGTGATTAGTGATGAATCATGGATCTATGCATATAAGCAAGAAACAAAAAAATGTATGTTCCAAGATGGACCAAGTCGAACATATAGTTATTCACGCTATATAGAATTGATTGACTTTTTCTACGTAAAAATCAGATATCTTCTTTGTACGAAGTTATCATTCTCCGCCACGATAAAGCGACCTCTAAAACATCGATGTAAAAAGTTATTTTTTGAGCACTCAAAACTGCTAATTGATAGATCATTCAACGTATTTTTAGTAATTATTTTCGTACAAACAAACAAGGCAAACAGTTTGAGCGACGACGGCCAACAATTTAAAATTTTGCAAATCATTCCTATGATAGAATATTGGAATTTTTATAGCGTAGCTATTTTTGCGGCATTTGAGCAGTATTCTGAGAAATTCTTTTTTTTTTTAAATAAACTTGTAAAATTCCGGAGCAGTCCTAGTCGAATGCAAAAAAGACGAAGTCTCTATCTATTACCGTTTCCGAGATCCTTTCGTTCATACGGACGGACAGACGGACATATCTATATCGACTCCTCTATCACTCCTGACCATAATGGGGGTAACTTTGGAGGGTATCCGACCATTATTTTTACCTGTTACATACATTTGCACAAAACCAATAGGCTCTTGTACCTTCGATACAGGGCCTAATTACAAAAACCTAGACCAGTCCCCACACAAAAAAAAATTTTTAAAATTAATATTAAATTTAAAAAAATCGGAATATATTAGTATCTATTTGAAACAGTTGCAAGAGATTTGGTGCATATATATATTGCAAAGGAAAACAAAAATATCTAAAGAAATAATAATAAATAGTGTAAATAGCTGTGATATTCTCTTATGACCCATGATACCAGAATAGATCAAGCGAAAAGAACGATGTGTAATAATTGACATGTCCAACTGTCATTCAAGTAAAATAGAAAACCTTAAAAGACTTACAAATTTCAACAGATCGGCTTAGGATATAATGACCACCATCGGTTCTTGAATCTGTCCCTCTATCTTTATGTACTAGTATATTAATGTAGCTTCAAGAATATTCTTCTTTTCCTTTTTATGCCGTGTCGTCCATTTAAACCAATGGCATACTTTCTAGTTTTAGTATAAAACATTTTATATTACAGCCCATTAAGCATTAACTTGATTGTTAGACTTGAATACTTTAGTCCAACAAATGATTTAAAACTACAAATTGCTAATGCGCGCCCATTTTAATGATTGTGCCCGTACAAAGCTTGCATTATAGTTAGATTTATATTAATTTATTTTTTATTTTTATAGCACTTTTTAAAAACTTTTCAACAAACTTTTAATATATTTTCCTAAACCGTATTTGTAGGGCATAAAACTACAATGTTTGCATTCAAACTGAAACGCTTAAGTTTGATGACATTTTAGCTTGATTAGCAACTGCGCTGCAGCATAGTGTCTGGAGACATCTTTGAGCAGCTGGTCTTGTACATTGTAGCCGCTTTCAAATTGTCTGTATTTGTTTTTTTTTTTTATTATATTTTTTTTTTCCTTTTTAATTGTCAGCCTAAAACACTTAACGTAATAAAATTAAATTAAAACATTTGATTGCTGCGCTTTTAATAGTTATGCGTGCAATGTGAGGTGCGTAAATGTTGCGTAGTGCCATGATGATGATTAAAAGAAAAAAAATATAGATATACACTTGAAATTGCCGTCGATTAACGCATTTTTCGCTGATTTATATGATGAAAGCTGAGCTTAGATAATAACTGCATTAGTAAGTTGCTCTTAGTAGGCAAATAAAAATGTCGCCCAATGTCATTGAACTTGTTGCAAAAATTTTAATTTATTTTGACGCTTTTCGAAATTATTTATGAAAAAATGTCGTTGCTAAATTTATTGCCGTTTTAATTATTATTTATTAGGTAATAAGTATGTATTAATTGCTTCATGTGTTGTAGCGTGACACAGTTTTGTTTATTTATTTATGCGGCAATATTTTAGTAAATTTGTTTTTGAAATAATTAAAATCTGGTTTGGGGTGAGTGCTTCAACAATTTATTTGAACTACGAACTCGTATAAATTATTTTAATTTTGGCATATTTTAATATAAATTTTAATTTAAGAATCTTATGAACTGCCAAACCAAAGTACACTTCAAACCACTCTCGTTTGAACAAGAAGCAACTGCAGCTGTAACGAACAACACGTGCGCTGATATACTTGATCTACCGCAACTGTGGAACGATGTCCTTCTGATATATACTCATGTAAACATATATTAAAGAAAAAAAAAAAAAGAAGCCATGCTCAAGGTCGTTTCGTGCAGCCAGCACATAAAAAAGTTAAAAGCCAGTTTCGTTGCAGTCGCATCTTAAAGATACTTTTTCGTACTCGTCGTCGTCATCATCGTAACTGCAAGCAACCGAAAATAAATTTACAGCCAAAACAAAATAAAAAAAAGCAACTTTTACTTTCGTTCTGATGCATTGCAGCCAGTTAGTTAGTTAGCGACAGCTGAGCAGACATGCAACGACAGACCAGGTCAAATCAGACCAGACCAGACCAGAGACACCAAGTCGTACGGGTCGTCTATAAAACTGTCGCTGACAGCTTGTGGTGGCATTTTGGCAGCCAAGCTGTATGCAATTTGACGTTGAGAATGTCAGACATATAAATCGAAATATTTAGTCAATTTGAAAGGGCTGCATAGTTTTTTTTTTCTTTTGTTAAATGCAAATGTGCAACAGCAAAAGTGAGCGTTGTGCACATTAAAATATATTACTGGCTAAAAATATAAATTACAGAAATAATTCTGCAAAATTTTACAAAAATTTATTATTTATGTCCTTGCTGTATGCAACTTGCTTTCATTGAATCATTAAATAACCTTGTCGCAATTTAATTGTGGGCGCAACGTACAAGGAATGCTTCCTGCCTTTAACTTTCGCATTTCGAAATTCAATAAATTAAGTCCTACACGCGATTTAACGCCCTTTTAATCGAAATCGAAAGTATTTATTGTCTACCTAGCAGAAACAAAAGACTTAAGCAACAAACTACTTATTACTGAAACGTGGGAAACGATTTGCTATGCATTCACCAAACTTTTTGTACTACTGCGCAGTGGGTGCCAACACAGGAGGCGTGCCTCTGTGACATATCACGCTTACAATTCAACTCGATTTACTTTCAAATAAATTCTGTGCACCATCAAATGCGCTCAACTAATACACTTGTCTCGTATGCTTTGTTTCACCTTGAAATTAGGTAATGCCCATATTTTGTTCATGCTTTTTGGGCTTACAATTTCAAACATGGAATTTGTGTTTGCTTTGCTTCGAAATTTGTTTCTTTTTAAATTGGGTTTTCGCCTCTTTAACGCTATAAATTTTAACAAGAAATTGCATTTGCTCTACTTAACACTTTTGCGTATGAACAAAAGACACGCGTTGCGTAAATACTTGGCTTTAATATTTATTTTATGCATATTGCTGCTGCTTTCGTAGACTGTATGCCTGGCTGAGTTTTGTTGGTTTTTGGAAAGCCGGGCGTATAGTGTAGAAACCTCATAATTGATTAGGTGCTGATTTGCCAATTCTTACCTGTAAAAAAAGAAAAAGAAAGGAAAGATGTTTTTTAAAATATTTGTTTTATAATTTTTTTGGTGTCAAAATATAGTTTAAGTATTTTGCAATATTAATTTATGATTTCCGTTCTCATATTAGTTATGTTTGGGTAAGGTAAAAAATAAAGAAAAAAAAAATTAAGCAAATAGAAAATTATTTTAATTTTTGAATATATTGAAATCTTACACATATATTATGACCTAATGACCATACAATAATCTCATAATTTTGTCATTGTCAGCTTCAAAATTGTTCGAGTGATCTTTAATTAAGTCAATATCCGCATAAAAATAGATAAAGTAGCTTCTTGCAGTAAGTGGCAACTTTATATACATTTACTAGTGGAATGCTTCCCATTTTTAGAGAGTTATTATACAAACCATTTACCCACTTATGTGATTTATTAGAATAACTTCTTTAGTTAAGTTAATATCAGCTTAAAAAAATCGATAAACTGACTTTTTATGAATAATGCCTTTTCAGACATACACTAACAATTTTTTGGGGTAGCTCCCATATATATACCCACCACCTACCTATGTGGTGCTTTTTGATAAAAATTGAATTAAATTAAATTTGTATCAGCTTTAAAATCGATTTAGTGACTTCCTTTGACCGGCCACTTCAAGAACATTTACACTACTATTGGACTTGTTCCCCACTTGCTGGGGAAGTTTCTATAGAAACCAAATATCATCTTATTATTTTATTCGGTCACCCCACAAACTGAATGAGCCGAACTGGTACTCCTAATTCCTGGGATAGTTTCCATATAAGCCAACCACCAAATTATGTGACTTATATAAATAGTTTCTTAAATAACAAGCTCAAAAAATCGAAGAAGTGCAATCTTATTGACGTTCGCTTTTCAGACATCATCTAAAGGACATTTACCGGTACGTTTTTCGGTAGCTCCCATTTTTTAAAATAGTATAGGGTTGGAAAAAAAACTTTTTCGTATTTCAATTAAGTATATCTAGTTAAGTATTTGTCGTATGGGGGCATACTTTACAGCGTTTGAAAGGTTTGAGTGTCTAGTACTACGCTCTTTTGCGCTTCAATTCAGTTCTGAGCTACAGCGCGTCGAACATAGAGGTCTCGAAGGACGAAATCCGCAATATTTTCAATTTTTACTACAAAGTCAAAAACGCATTACATGCTGCCAAAAAAATTTCGGATGTTTACGGGGGCTTACTTGTTCAATTTGCGTAGCAGAACAATGGTTCACTCGATTCCGTTCTGGTGTGGATGAAGTGGAAGATCGAGATAGACCGCCATAGTAGCAGCCGTACCAACGTCCGGAAGCTGAATCTCAGTCATATGACCGTTCAAAGGCATTTGAACCAAAAAAAACTTGGCGAATTGATATCAAAAAACCTAATGGACCGAATATCCATCTGCGAATTGCTGCTGAATCGCAACCAAACTGACCCATTTCTGAAGCGAATGTTGACTGGCCATGAAAAGTGGATCACTTACGAAGCGCAAACGGTCGTGGGTGAAGGATGGTGAAGCGGCCCAAACGGTTGCCAAGCCCGGATTGACAGTCAAGAGGGTTTTGCTGTGAGTTTGGTGGGACTGGCAGGGAATCATCTATTATGAGCTGCTCCCCTATAGTCAAACGCTCATTTCGGTCTTCTATTGTGAACAACTGCACAGCTTGAAGGCAGCAATTGCCAATAGGAGAGAAATTGTGTTCCATCAGGACAACGCCAGATCACACACTTCGATTGTGACGCGCCAGAAGCTCCGGTACTTCGCATGGAATCTATCTCTTCCGGATATCGGATGACTATCTCTTCCTGTCTATGTTGAACGATTTAGCTGGCGAGAAATTGACCTCCAAAGAGGCTTGCGAAAATTAACTTTCTCACTTTTTTGCCAATAGGAAAGCAAGCTTCTATGAGCGGGGCACAATGAAGTTAGAAGTTATTGCTCAAAAAGGCACTTATTTGAACTAAATTGAACTAAGATGATTGTACGCAATTTTATAAAGATTTGAAGTAAAGGCAGAAATAGGAACGTCTTTTTGTTCCAATGATATATAAACCCATTCTTATTGTAGCAGAATCATTTAAACATCTCAAAAAATATACGATGAAGAGAATAGCCGCATTTCCAATAACGAAGTATGCTTAATGCTTTACGAAAAGAAGAATTTGCTGGCTGATTTAATAAACCAAACCTGGTGTTGCATAATCATGTATACAGCAGCGCTTAAATAACTTCTTGACTACAACATTTTAAGTACATATAAGCTAATTTACTCATTCGTCCAAATCACAGGAAAAGTAATTTAAATAAATTTAAACAGATTAAAAATTATGAACGTTTTCTACGCATCTCATATCTCATCGACTATCATCAAGGCTAACAATATTTTAACCCAATGATGCAGCAGTTTCTCCAATTAAATTTTGTACTGCAAGCGTTTATATGCCAAATCCATTAGGGCTTCCCTAAAGGCCTTTTAACATTCACCACTTAGGTAAATAATTTTGTACGTAAGATTTTTGGTGTCAGCAGCATGTCAAGGGAACAGCTGCCACACCCGCGCTCTATTTTTCTTTGCTGTCGAAAAGAGCAAATAAAAAGAAAGAAGAAAAAATAAAATTATTAAAAATATACATGAACCATAGCTGCCAATTGCCACAAAGTCATGTGTAAATATTTAAATTTTTATTTAGAGATTTTGCAATCGAATCAAAGGCGGCGTCGACGGGTATTACATGGCATTATTTGTGCTTAGCATGAAATAAAAACTGAATTTATAATTTAATGCAAAAAAAAAATAAACAGAAAAACAAAAGCGAAAGGGTGCAAACGAGCTTAAGCTGCCGGCGAACTAAGCTGAGGTCTTTGTTAAAAGTCAATCAAATATATTCGCACGACATGTTGCCGCAGTTGAGAGCGAAATGAACAGCCAGAAGAAGAAAAATGATATTGTATGATATTTGTATTGTATTACTAAAACAAGTAGAAATGAGGGGGGCTTAGACAAGCGTTTAGATATTCGTGCAATGACAACATCACATCATGCACTGAGCTATGATGAGATTAGATTACAGCACAAATTTCAACATCGACAGACGGACGGGCAGACAGACAGACAGATCGACAAATGGAATGCAGCAGCGGCAATAACTTCAGTTACATTGGCAATCTGAGCTTCACACTCTGCACTTACGCTCGCTGCTAAGCTGCAAATCCATACAATCCATTGCATACCATGTTGTTATGAATATGCGATGAGCACACTTGACACTTTTTGTTTTGGTGGTGTTTGGGAAAATGCAATCCGCATGCACACATGAGATAATTTGTAACACTTGCTGCCTGGCTGCATGTATTACATTATTACGAGTACATTGCAAGTGTTTGTCTACTCTTATAATAACATAAAATACATTTAGCTTGGGAAATTGCTACGCAACAGCATATGGCTGTAGCAAGATGTTCTTCTTTGAGTTATTCAATCAGCTATATTACCGCTTCAAGGCTATAGTATCTTCAACATTCACTCACAAAATTATTATTTAACTCATTCTTGATTTGTTCAAACAGTCACAGACAGAGTCTGCACATGCAAATTTTAATCAATCAGCTGCGTATCTAAGAGTATGCATAATCAGAAAATCATTCAATGGCAAACAACCTAAATAAATATTGAAGGAAATAGAAGAAAAAAATAAAACTGCATAAATTTTAGCTTTGAATTTCAATTTTGTTTCATATTTGATGCGCACGCAAAGTTGTGCAAGCATTGCGTTTATGCGTTTCTATTTTTTCATAATTGCAAAATTATTCTCCTATGAATGCCATTGCAGTTGTATAGAAGTCATGCACTCAGTCAGACTCGGAAGATCTATAAATGAATGCATTAACTATAAGCATGCACAAAGCACTTATTCAAAATTAGCAACTGCATATAATGGGTGTTTCAAATAGAGCACATGTATGCGGATGTACGTTTGCGCAGTCCATACTAAACATGGGAAAATCCAAATACTGGCCTTCTGGAAAGTTCTCGATTTAATGGATTTTTTGTTTACTCCGGCCTATCAAAACATCATCTCCACATTATCGAATGTTTTAATATGCATGGCAGGAAAGAGAAAGTCCAGCTGACAAGTGACTTTTTAACAAAGATGACAACGAACTGAAGAATAGGCTGTTTGGTTTAAGAAATATAGTCTCTGCAGCACAACAAAGTATCTAAAGCGTCCAATCAAAAGGAATATTGTGGAAAATAGGTAGCAATGGAGTGAACATCGGGTAAGAACAAAGTTAAAACATTCGCAAAATTAAAATTCTAGTCTAATAAAATCAGCGAATTAAGCAGAAAAGCTAAAGTTGAATCCCATTCGTCAAATCCCCCACGGAAAATAAAGCTCAAGTGGTGTTCATCAATAAAATTTAATCACCCATCTTCGAGAACATGCATGAAGTCATAAATAACAAGTAAGGAAATTTCAGTCGGGCGTAACCGACTGTAAGAGGCCCTGTACCAGTTTAGGTCGCCTAACAAACACATTAAATGTTTCGCGAGCTTATGGCCAAACACATGAACACTTCTCACTGCGCGAATATGAATGAAAAGAAAAAGGGGGTCGTTCAAATTCAATTGCTTATAAAATCGTCATTTATTATCCGTTTTTGATGAACTTTTTTTGATTTTTGCTTAGAGAGGCGTTAATTTTATATTGGTGCACTAAATTTTTTTTTGTGCCGAAGAAATTTTTAGCCTTGGGGGTGATTTTATGGTGAAGGGGGGGAGGGGCAAAATTTCAAAATAAACTTGTAAAATTCCGGAGCAGTCCTAGTCGAATGCAAAAAACACGAAGTCTCTATCTATTGCCGTTTCCGAGATCCTTTCGTTCATACAGACGGACAGACGGACATGTCTATATCGATTCCTCTATCACTCCTGACCATAATGGGGGTGACTTTGGGGGGTCTCCGACCATTATTTCTACCTGTTACATACATTTGCACAAACCCAATAGGCTCTTGTACATTCGGTACAGGGCCTAAAAATCTTCTATCTAAATGTATAAGGCTGCTGGCATTCATTTGTATTGCTATACTCAGGCTGGAACACTATTCAAGTCAGTGGAAATGTGCCAATAAGCCCGATAACTCCTCCATTATTTTACAGTCAACAGTTCTTCAAGGTATTTGAAAAAATATGGTCAACATTTTAAAAATAAACTCGTAAAATTCTGGCGAAGTCCTAGTCGAATTGCGAAAAGAATGAAGTCTCTTTCTGTTACCGTTTTCGAGCTCCTTTCGTTCATATCGCTCCTGACCTAAATGGGGCTAACTTTGGGGGTTCTCCGACCATTATTTCTACCTTATACATACATTTGTACCTTCAGTACATGGCCCAAAAATTTTTCAGCTATGTTTCTGAGAGTGTAGCAGCTGTGTAGCACTCAAGTATCCTCCACAAAATTAAATAAAGGCTTCCGGCTCCATAATATCGTATGTGAATAACCGTTTCTTTTATGTAAAACAGCAGGTAGAGGAATCTATATTGTTCCCTATCAACGCAGAAATACGCTAGAAAACGATTTCGGAACAGTGCTCTATAACATATTTATAGCAGCCATACCTATATCGAAGTTAATGTGGCAACTAGCAGATCCTGCATAGAAGTTTAACAACATTGCCAAACTATACACTGCATGATAAAAAAAATGGCTAACTCAATGGAAAGTGGACGAAATTCCTTAGAGACCATCTCGAGCGCAAACTGGCATGGAAGGTGCATATCATAAGAACAAAAAAACTTTGAGAGTAAGATTCGACTATACAAGAGTTCTTCAGAATGCTCTCCAATCGAAACTAATGCCTGTTCAATAATACTGGGAGTGCGAATTAATATTTTGTGGACTAACGGAGGAAGATAATACCAGGAATACTTGCAGTATGAAGCACACTGATGACATTTGAAGATCCATTACCATCTATTTTTGGTTTGTCGACTATTAGGCCCATTTTTCTTTTCTTCTGAGATATTATCTTTATATAAACCCCTTATTTGTCATTATCTGATTTTTAGTCTATCGGAAATGTGAAGAAAACTTTTAAAAAAAATCTTACGTAGGCATGTAAAGGAGACCGTCCAAATCTTACCAAAAGCAAAAATAAAGAAACAACAACACAGCACAAAAAAATGGCATGTTTGTTAGAATTGAATGAATAACACAGAGATAGGCAAAAATTAGCGGCTAAAATTAAGAGTATAGAACTAGAAAGCATTAACAATTATTAACATTTAAGTTTCATTTGAGGGTGAGATGGGGATCACAATTTTAAATAGAGCAAAAATGAATTTACCGTTATGGTTTTTAATTTTATTTTTTGCCTATTATTATTAAATAATTAAACAATTTAGGGAAACCGCATTAGTTGGACAATAATTACAACAATTCAAGAAACTCTCTACAGCGTATACTCGCAAAAAATCTGTGTCTCCAAGCTTACAAAAACTAAATTAATACAACAACTGAAGCCTAATTACCATGCAGAGCAAAAAGAGTTCGTTGAATGGATTATTGAAGCACATTTTCACCTTTAAAATTTGCCGTGTTTGTGATTATTGCAAAACAAATTCATTTATAACGTCACTGCTTAGTGCGGCTTTTGGACTGGAGGCATCATTGGACCTTACTTATTTGAAAATGAGGCTAGTCAAGCAGTGACTGTCTACTAGTACGCAATGTCGATGCATGACAAATGGTTTCAACAAGACGGTGCCACATGCCATACAGCCTGAGATTCAATTAATTAGTGCATGAGACATTTGATGAACAGAATTGGCCCTATAGATCGTGAGATTTGACACCATTAAATATCTTTTAATGGGATTATTTGAGGTGAATGGTCTACGATGCCTACGCTCACAGGCACAACTGCATTACAGGAGCAAATTATACTCTGCATTCAGCCTCATTTATGCAGAATAGTCTTGGAAAGAATGCCAGCAAAGCCATGGTGACCATATGCGGAATATGTTACTCCATAAATAAGCCTATCCTATGTACTATGCTTTGTATTTTATTCAAATCTTACGTGAATACTTGTACACCCTTTAAAATAATGAAAATCTGACTAAAAAAACGATAATCTGACAAGAATATCAAATCAATCAGCAGTTCATTCTGATTATTGTTTAAAGCACGTTTGGCGCAATACAACAGAAAAACGGTTTGTTAAATTTTAGCATTACTTGAGACATTGAGAGAATTCAGCTTACATTTTTATAATATATTCATTCAAATAGAGCTTCTATAGTAATATAACTTCAATAGAAATTGTTATGGTTTAAAAAGTTTTCAGTTTTACTTAGAAAACATTATTAATTTAAACTTGTTTTCAACTTTTCGTTACGCTTTTCAGCAACCCTTGAGCGCGTCGAAGCGAACGAAAATTAACTTAATTTATTAAGCGCTGAAACAAATTAGCGAAGACACATAAAATGAGCAAAATAGCGTAGAGATTTAGACACAAGCAAAGCGCGCAAATATCAAATTTTACATAAGCCACAGAAAAATCATTGGATCATCAGCAAAAACTTTTAGCAAAATTTGCCACACCTGCTACAGCAAACGATGCCGACTGTCGCCTTCTTGCCAGAAATTGACAGCAGTAAATTATTATTTTATTTTGTTTAGATATTTGTCAAACATTTAGCAGCGGCTGCTGTCCGTCAGAACTGCAGGCGTTTCATATTTATATATTTTTTTGCAGTCACTGTACTGCTTTGGAAATGTCAATGCCAAAATATATAGCTCCAAATATTGTATAATAAAATAAAATAAAAGTTTTGCATACAAAGCCAGCCAGTCAGCAGCTGTCAACGGTGGGCGTGTGATGCTTTGCTATGCAACTTTTACATATAAAATACGGAAGGGCGTTTCAAATTACATGTAATTAAAACTAATTCAATGACTGCTGCTCTGTGGCAAACACTTGTGTCTATTGTTTTCACATATTTGTGCCTGCATTTCTTTGCAGTTTCAATACGAAAGACTTAGGCAACGAACTTGCCACTCACAGGTTGAAATGTTGCAATAAAATTTTGTGATGTATGAAATAGTTTGGTAGCGCAAAATTATGCAAAATAATGCGGCAGTATGCGGTTAATTATACTCGTACAATATATTTATTTAATTGTTGCACTTTTAATTGCTGTCAGTGTAGACAATGCTGAATGCTGCATAAATGCATAAAATAAAATAACGCCAACGCATAGAAGTCATTGGCTGTTGTATATATATCTTGAAGTGTAGTTATATATGCATAAGCTTAAATAAATACGGCTCTTATGTGTTGAGATAAGCATTCATTATAATATTTATGAATATTAGCGATAACACGTATCTGAATATAGATTTTTTTTTAGACAAAAGTATCTGTTGATAATTTTTTAGTTATTTATAAAGCCAAATTATCTCACAGAGATAAAATTGAGCCACCTTCTTCTGAAGATTGTTAATTCTTTTTGTTTGAATTTATTTCTAGAGCCAAGAAGCTCGTCATTGCATTTAGTTCAATAGCTAAATGCGGTAGAAAAAATTGTTTATAGATACTTTTTGTTTTTCTAATACTTTCCCACATATTATACTAACTCAGATGAATATATATAAAAAAAAGAAATTTTAAACGAATATCCGGAAAAAAATATAGCTTTAAGCAATACAAAATTCATTAAATTGCATTTCTATTAAATAATTTTTTACAATTACAAATTTTTAAGTAGCCAAAAATAAAAATAAAAAAAAAGCGAAGCTACTAATTATGCATTTTGTAAGCGGCTCAAAAGACCGCACACACACACACGTACAGTAAAACCAAATTCGACTATTCGAAATTACTAATTGGGCAATGAAAATGGACGAGCGAATGTCTAAACTAGCGACCGACTTTCACGTGCAAATGGGAAAATGCGTAGAAATCAATTACGAAATACATTAAAATTAATTTGCGTAAAAGTAGCTAATGGCAAAGAAGCAAAAAAAAAAAAATTAAATAAAAGTGGCACTAACTCTAAGTGTTGGCTTTGGTAAGTGAAATAAATGCGAGGGTTGTTGCAAAACAATTTGCAAAATTAAGGCAGACAGCAGTTATATATGTCTGACTGTCTATCTTTTATTAAAACAGCTAAAACCACCCTCGTTTGTGTGTTATATATACAAATCATACGCCAAGGTTGCCGCATAGTTTGTAGTGTTAGTACTTTGCATACATTGGCAATGTATCTATCAGATACAAGTAAGTGCATGTATCTACGTTATGTTACAGGTGTGACGTCCGCGCGAGCCGGACATGCCGCTGCCCTCTCTACGTGCTTAGCTAAATTACAGTATAGACTTCGATTTGTCTGCTGTAACTTATATTGGAATTTGCGTTTGCTTTTTTTATAACAAAAAAAGATTGTAAACGTAATCGCAACTATTTCTTCCTGTAATGCTTTTTCTTTTCATTGTATATATGTATTTTTTTTATTTTTTTTTACTTTATTTTTCAGCAACAATAATAACAATTAATTATATGCAAGCTGCCAATCGGGGCAATATATGTATTCATACCATTTGTGCTTCAAGCTTGGCTAAGCGCAGTAGTTAAAATCAATATATAGAAAGAAGTGTAGTGAAAATGAAAGTGCTGGCATATTAGCCAAGTTAAGAAAGAAACATTCATACATAAAATTACTTGCACGTAACTAGAAATTATATTTTTTTTTTTTCATACTACATGTATTGGCTACTTTTTGAGGTCTTTGGGTCTGCCCGCCGCTGCACATGTAAATACAACTGAAAGTAAAAGTGTTGCAACTAAATATGAAATATTTTAACTACAATATTTATAAAATTTCTTGCTATTTACCGTTAAAGTGAATGTTCATTCAACTGCACACAACAACATCAAAGCTTCTTCATCTTTAGTTTGTCTAACTTGACAACTGATGCTAATCATTAACACAGTCAGCTGCACAATATGTTAAACGAGCTATAAACACCATCTTAAAAAAAAAAACGCTCGTCTATGTATAACAGCATTTAAATACATTTTGAAATATTGTATCTTCTTTTTCTTGCAGGCGTATTTTCTGTCTTGATGACACAATAAAACTTGTCAAAACGACGCATTAAGCCAAAAGCAAAATGTTGTTTGAAGTACGCTTACCTGTAGAAAGATGATATATAAAATGGAGCCAAACATCAATAAAAGAAAGTACAATAATCCAATGTTGTAGCGATTGACAAGCTGTACTAATGAATGGGTGTAGAGATACTTCAAGCTATATTTCATGATCATTGTGTCGAGTTGAGTTATACGTAAGCTAAGAAGAGCACTTTCCATTTCATTGATGATTGAGCATAAAATTTTATAAAACATTTTGTAAACCATTAATGAAAAAAAAAAACCTACAAATCAGCTACAGTTTTGTTAGACAACAAAGCTGTGAGCATTAGAATAGTAATTTGTGCGTGGTATGGCCTATTGTAGTAAATGATATGCGGCGTTGTTTGGTAACATGCACTGATTTGAGTAATATAGAAATGGATGAAGGTAGCATGTGAAGAGTAAGAATTAATTGGCTTAAACAGTCAGACTTCCAAGTTGATGTCTCCTTAAAGCGAAAGAACCAAAGATTTATAAGGCACATTCATTGAAACATATTTCTACTTCAAAACCATTTTCAAAAAAAAAAAAAAAACAAATTACATTAGGCGTTCATTTCCTTGTCAGCCAGAATTGACTTCCGGTAGACCAAAACTGTCTGCGAGGGGATTCGCTATTTATAACAGGATAAAGTCTCAGCTTAAACATATTTTGTTCGCTAGTGCACTCCAAGTGTTAAATGTGAATTCATTCAGCTATTGCCTGGTCTTACTGTGCTTGAAACGAATACAATGAAGCCAATAGCCAATTAGGTTATAAAGTAATTGAATTTGCCACTGGACTATAACTAGGTCGATTCAGTTATTAAAAAGTTAAAAAATAACAAAGCTGCAGGCTCTGATGGGCTGCCATCTAAGTTGTTTAAGACCGGCGGCGAAGAATTGGTTAGGAGTATGCATCAACATTTATGCAAGATATGGTCCGATTAACGCATACTCAATGACTGGAATCTCAGTGTTCTCTGTCCTATCTTTAAGAAAGGAGACCCCCCGCTGTTTGCACCAACTACCGCGGAATAAGTCCCCTTTCCATTGGATATACGATTTTGTCGCGCGTATTGTGTAATAGGCTGAAGCCATATACCGATTCACTGATAGGACGATATCAGTGTGGCTTCAGACCAAAAAGGTCGACCAGTGACCAAATATTAGCATTACGCCAAATCTTAGAAAAGGCCCGTGAATTTACCAAAGACACTCAACACATATTCGTCGACTATAAAGTGGCTTTCGAAACGCCGATACGATCGATTGTCCGTCTTTGCATGACGACGAAAAAAACCTCTCCGACCCCTTTGATGCCAAGAGAGGTTTCAGACAGGGCGATGCTCTATCGTGCGATTTTTTCAATCTGTTGATGGAATACATCCTACTCCAGTGCATGTACATACAGAATACGTCGGGCTCGATCTTCCAAAAGGAAAAGGATGCTGCTCGCTGACGCCGATGACATCGATATCATCGGCACGCAGTAACGGCGAGTAAGCAAGGCGTTCTGAGAGATTGAAAAATAGTCTCGGCTCATGAGTCTAGCGTTGAACGAGGACAAGACGAAGTACTTGGTGTCTTCTCGCACTCCATCATCCCGTCTTGTGACGATAGACGAATTTCAACTTCAATGTTGTAGAAATCTTCGTATTTCTTGTATCCGAGATAACCAGCAAGAACGTCAGCCTGGAGATCAGACGCTGATACTCCCGGCCCTACTGTGTGGCGCAGAGGCATGGACCGTGATTGTGTCAGATGAAACAGCGTTGGAAGTTTTCGAGAGCAAAATTCTTCGCTGGATTTTGGGTCTTATTAGAGTCGGCGATGAGTTTAGGTCCCGTATGAACCGCGAGTTGTTACGAGCTATTCGATGAGGTTGACATAGTCCAGCGCATAAAATTCTAGCGGCTGCACTGGGCTGGACACCTCATTCGAATGAATGAAAGAGCTCCAGCACGTTTACATGGTTTACATGGGGGGCCCCAAACTTGATTGGAGGACGCCGAAATAGAGGACGACCTGGCACTCGGTGGAATGAACAGGTATGAAGAGATCTCTCCGTACTTGGCATTCAAAACGACTGGCGCCAGCGCGCACTAGACTATGCGGCCATGAACGAAAGACGGTTGAAGGCCATTTAAGACCATCAAAGAGCTTCAAAGATAAGACGTTTTACTTTTGAATGCCTGATAGGTTAAAGGTTAGTTTCGAAGATAGCCATTATTATATAACAGATTATAAATTTTGTTGATAGGTTGGAAATTGTATGAAATTATTATGAAAAAATATGGATTTGATTGTAAGATCATATAATTTTGTTATTTATATTGTGTTTGAATAATAGTTTAGTTCAGAAGAAGTTTAATCGAAATAAATGTCTCTATATTGAGTGAGCCTCATATTTTTGGCTACTAAGAACCCTACACAGTTTTTTTATGTTTTTTACTTATTTTTTTCTTTATAAGCTTCTTATTATGAAGTGTGTTTAATAACTAAGTGTTGAGTTAAAATATATATATAAGCATTTATTGCTTAAGAAGCGTCTTGACTGCCGAAATACTTTTCTGAAGTCGACTTTACAACTAATCAGATATGTATATCTGATCGACTTGAATATATGAAAACTCCGCTAAGTTATATGTTTTCAGGGAACCAATAAAATAGAGTACTTTTACTTGTTGAGCACTGGGAGTCTTCGGAACCCATGTAAACACATCTAAGCTGATAAAATTTACATCATCAATTGATATAACTCTTATTGTTGCATATAAATAAATAATACGGTTCAAATATTTTCTTAGAGATACAATTTTTTTTGAAAAGTTTCTACAATATTCTGCTTCGTTATTTCTTTAAGTTGTTTTCTTTACAAAATTAAAGAAAATTTCTTTCAAAAGAAAAATACAAACTGTGAACATAAACATAAACAACAAAAAGGCATAAAAACTGTCCACGCACTCTCGGTCAGCGGTCAACACATATGTGACGAAAGTGTGTTAGAAAAATCATGTCGCCTCAGTTGTTTTCATTTTGAAAAATTTCACATAATTTATATGGCAACAATGTAGCATAAAACATAAAACATGTTCAGTGCGTGGTCACTGAGCTATAAACAAATCATATGTTAAACAGAATATACATATATATATACATATAGCTAATATGAGTAATTAAATTATGCCCGCGCGTTTGTCAAATTTTGTCACATAATATTGTGTTGCAAAGAAATGCTATAAAAAATTTTAATATAAAAGACAGACGGAAGTCTATATAACTCTTGTCTTGGATTTATTTATATTTTCTTTAACGCGCTGTTGGCAATGAAAGCGAAAGCTACATTGTTATTTTTTTTTTTTCTAAGCATAAATAAATAAATAAGACAATATTTCATAATTTAATTAAAATCATATGTAATACACAAATAAAATCTTATAATGAGCTGCGATATTTCCATGCATGCTTCTTCAATGTCATTGATAAAATAAATATAAAATGCGAAATGCCGGCGACTTCCGTTTCCGGCGTTACAGTGCGTTAAAAAGAAATATAAGAAATAAAAAATATTGGAGTGTGTGAAAAATAAAATGTAGCACATTAATTTTGCACAATTGTTGCAAATATTTTTTTTTTTAATGTTAGTTAAATATTTTAACTGCCAAAATTTTAATAATTGACTTGTT
The DNA here is from genome assembly GCA_035044805.1 of Leucophenga maculata. NCBI lineage: Eukaryota > Metazoa > Arthropoda > Insecta > Diptera > Drosophilidae > Leucophenga > Leucophenga maculata. The sequence continues at coordinate 756,578 of JAWNNP010000005.1, read as the reverse complement.
TATTGTTTTTTTTTTTAACTGTATAAAACTATAACGAATTGAGGAGCACTAATCATGATTAATAACAAAATGTTGCAGCAGTAGAGCGGTAGAGCGTTTAAAATATATACTATTAAAATTATTATAAATAGAAAAAGTTATAAATCAAAAATTTGCATATTTAATTTGTGTAGAAAAATTAAATAAAAAATGAACGAGTGAGTGCTGAGTTTTTGGATTTAATGTGAAACTTATTGACTTTTTTATAATAAAGTATTGTGCTCAACAAATCGGTAAATGTTCAAGTTTTATTGACACTGAATAGAATATAATAGTCATATTAGCAAGAACAACAATGATAGAGACTCATGCTGCCCACCGTTTCTTTTTCCTAAGTATCTAAATTTACAGTAGACTATGCAAAAGTAGACTATGGCACAGTATCAACGTAACTGTTTTCTATTGCTCTAACAAAAATGTATAGCGACTCATGCTGCCCCTGCCTACCGATTTTTCTATATATATACATATATCAACATAACAAGCTTACCAAAGGAAAGCCAAAGTTTTATTGTAGCTGTGTTGCTTGTTTGCTGAGTGCTTTGTTTGGCGCGACATTTCATGTGAGCCAAGTCGTGTTGCCTTTAGCATTGAAGGACTAACCTTCTTTGTTCTTGTTTTTACAAATTTCATTGAGTATGTTGTCATTGTTCGTTGGAAATGGTAAACATTTGAAACCATTTTCAATAGAGGTGACAGATATGTGGCACCGTCTTAAATTGATGCAACACTAAGCTGTTCAGCCACCATTCTTCACATTCTTGTTAATCTAATCTGCAGTAATGTACAGCGATGGTTGCGTAACTAATTTTTAAGCAATTGCAAGTAAAAGGATCTTTACTTTTAACTGCTTACCGATTTTAAGCCATATACTCTATGTACATGCGTCCTAATGGTCCTTCGAGCCGGTGAGATTCGCCATAGTATGCAATATTTTGGCTGCCGTTAAATTAGCTTTACAAGGTTTGTAACTGTAACGAATATTTATTCCTTTTTCTTTTTTCCTCTGCATGTTGTGCAGTTTTTATACTAATTATGCGTTTTATTGGAACTTCGAGCCGGCTACGTATGGCATATTATGCTTCATTAAGCATTGCGTTTTATTATAATCTTATGTTTAGTAGATTTAAAGAACCTTTAAGCATTTTCTACCACATTTTGTGGTATTGTTATTACAGTTAAGTGTTTTCATGGTCCTTCGAACCGGTGAAAGTTTACCTAGTGTATTATATTAAGGCTGGCATAACTTAATTTTCATATAGTTTGTATATATAAGACTATTTTCGCTTGCCTTATTCAATATTTGCTGTTTTCATTTCAATTAACTGTTTTATTGGTCCTTCGAGCCGGCTATATACAGCATAGTATGCTGCATGATATGATATGATATGAAGATACAAAGCACTTTTGTGCCATTTCTAACACATTATATGGTATCTGATTACAAGTGCTTTCATGGTCCGGTTCGAACCGATTGTATACCGCTTTGTTTATATAAATATAACTGTTTTCGGTTTCTATATTAATTTTTTGCTGTTATTTTTCCAATTGAGTCTAGCATAGTCTGCTACTTTATATAACACATGTAAATATATTCATATCTTTCATAGATTGAAAAATCTTTTGTGGCTTTTCCTACGCATACAGAAGATAGGGTTTCAATATTCGGCTTTTAAAGCTTTAAGATGTATTTTTATATCATAATATTGGATACTAAAAAAATTAAAAAATCAAAAACTATAATAAATAATAGTAATAAATCAAAATTATATCCATTTAATTTGCGCAAAAAATTCAAATAAGAAATATATAAACTTTACACTACAACATTTTCTTTTTCTAATAACTTAAAACAATAAAAAAGCAATAACAAACATAAAATTTACGCTCAATTGTCGCTTAAACATCAAAAGCTATTATTGATATTGTACACATGTACACCATATAGTTATTTGTTATTAAACATTTCATATTATATAAGTCACTGAGGCAATTCGTAATACTACAATATAACACAATTTTAATTGCATCTTACTATCTCCTCTATATAGTAGTTAGCCGACTTTGCAAACATATCTTGTAACTGAATAATTGCCGTGCAACAGCAACAGTAAATAAACTCTAAATATGCAAAAATTCAAATGAAATTGGAAAATAAATGACAGCACAGCAGTAGCCAAAGTTATAGATACATTTAAAGTAAAAGTATCTGCACAGCTTGAGTTGGAGTTTTTAAATCGCAAAACCGAAAAAGCCAACAACAAAATTTTTTTGAGTTATTGTTTGGCCGCAATATAACAATTAATTTGGCACTATGTTTATTGGAATTGGAATTAGTTAAATCTATAAAACCTATACAGATGCGCAGCCGGCTACAAGCTGTTTTAAGCCGCTCAAAATTGGACATAAAAACTTTGTTTAGATGATGCTACTCTAAGTATGTCATGTGGCGTTGTTTATATATGTCTCGCCTGCTGTGCTATTTTGATGTAAGTTTATTTTATTAGCAAAAGTAAATATTTATCATAAAATGTGTTTGAGATTTTAATTAATTAAAATTGACTTAATTTTTGAGCGCCATTCATTGAACTTTAAATAAATAAATAAATACATTCACTGTGCATAATTCAATGTCACCAACTATCTTTGACTCATATTTAAAATAAATAGTTGTAAGTTGGAACTTAGGTGCCCACATAAAAATTGTAAAATTTTTAGGTTTGGCAAAAAATATGTCCAATAAATTTGTGCTTTTTTTGGCACAGCTTAACCACAAAGCTAATCAATCAATAACGCAGTCGCTTTAAACTTCCTTAACAAAAATTTTATATATTTTGTTTATAAGCAAAGGTAGGCATTAAGTTATTAATTAAAGATTTATACCGCAAAATTCTAGGCTTAATTTCTTATATTAATAGCTTGTCATTTTATGTTTAAAGGGACAAAAAAAATTAATAAAAAGAAGTTACTCACAAAAGAAATCGAAACTGGCTAGCATGGCGTGAATTTATTTATAAACGTTAACCAAAAATATATATAAATAAATATTTATAAAAAAGAAGCAGCTTGGCTGTTGTCAACAACAATTTTTATTAGCCATTAGTTTTAGTCAATAATTTTATATCTTCTTGTATATTTGCTTGTCTTTACACTATACTTTATGTATACATATATAGGTATTATGTCAGACAGTTTGTGCGCTGTAAAGTAATACAGTAGAAGACTATAAGCTGGGAAACTAAAGATCAAAAATGATGCATGATTTTTTAGTACTTTAATTACAATAGCACACAATGCATTGAGATCTTATACGGCCCACTTTGCTGAATGTAGCCGGCTCGACGGACCAATAAAACGTTTAATTGCAATAACAACAGCACATAATGAGTAAGAAACGAAAAGAAAAAGAGTTCTTTATATACACAAAATATATGAACATAAAAAACTGCTGCCAAAATGTGATATGCCCAATATATCCGGCTCGAAGAACCATGAACATGAACACAGTCGAATATAACCAGTTCGAAGGACCAATAAAACATTTAATTGGTTTAACAATACTATGGAATGCTTAAATAAAACAAAAATAGTTTTCTATATGAACAAACTGAATGAATATAAGACACGGCAGCCAAATTTCATATATTATACCGAATGTCTCCGGCTCGAAGGACCATGTAAACACTAAATTTTGATCATAATGACATTTAATGTATTAAAAAAGTCATAGAAGCTCTCAACTTCTACATACCCTATGCATATAATTAAGCGACAAATACAATGGATCACATTATACCGAATGTAACCGGCTCGAAGGACCAATAAAACATTTAATTGAAATAACAACAGCAAAAAGTGAGAGGGGGAAAAAAAGACAGATCTTTATATACAACATAACAACGGCAACTATAATGTGACAAGTTATGCCAATCGTAGAACTTATTTTCCTAGAAAGTTAGATATTCAGTACTCACTGAATTTGAAAAAAAAAAAACTAATTATACAAAGTTTTCGTTGCGGATGCAAAATTTTATGGGCTTGCACCATGCTATAAACATTTTCAGTATTACATATTCTTCCAAATCAAAACATTATTAAAATACTTCGTTGATCGTAAAGATTTAAAAGTATTAAACCGTTTGTGAATTATAAAGTTTGGATTTAAAATGGTTAACGGTTATAATTCAGTACTCATTTTCACAAATTGTTAATTTAATATATGTGTTTTAAACGGGTCGAGTAGACAGATCGAACAGATAGAACCAATAGGTAGGCCAAGTAGATAGAGTAGAACAAGTAGATACCTCGAGTAGATAGATCGGTTAGTCAGATCGAGTAGATAGATAGAGTAGATAGATAGAGTAGATAAATAGAGTAGATAGATAGAGTAGATAGATAGAGTAGATAGATAGAGTAGATAGATAGAGTAGATAGATAGAGTAGATAGATAGAGTAGATAGATAGAGTAAATCAAGTAAATCGAGTAGATGGAGTAGATGGAGTAGATGAAGTAGCTGGAGTAGATGGAGTAGATGGAGTAATTGGAGTAGATGGAGTAGTTGGAGTAGATGGAGTAGATGGAGTAGATGAAGTAGATGGAGTAGATGAAGTAGATGGAGTAGATGGAGTAGATGGAGTAGATGGAGTAGATGGAGTAGATGGAGTAGGTGGAATAGGTGGAGTAGATAAAGCAGATGGAGTAGGTGGAATAGGTGGAGTAGATAAAGCAGATGGAGTATATACAGTGATGGAGTAGATGCAGTAAATGGCGTAGATAAAATAGAAGGAATAGGACTAATAAATCGAGTAGAACGAGTAGATAAAGTTGATCGATTAGATTGAATGTATAGAGTATTTCTAGTACATCAAATAGATAGAGTAAATAGAGAAGAACGAGAAGATCGAGTAGATTTAGTAGATCAAGAAGATCGAGTGATCAAGCAAATATAGTAGATATAGTACACCGAGTAAATAGAGAAGAACGAGTAAATAGGACAGATAGAATAGATCAAGTAGATCGAGTAGATGGACCAAGCCATGAGAATATATGTTTTGGATCCATACATGTATAAAGTAATGACAAACATTTTCAATTTCTGTTCATTTAATCTAGCAATTACCTACACACTGAGTTCAGATTACTAAAGTTTAAATGTAGGGTATTCAAGCTTCAATACTTAATTTTATTTCTACTTAAATAGAAACAAACGAAACAAGTTTATAAGCCTTTTTGTGCGGCATATAAAATTAAGTTGATTTAAAGATATATGCGAAGCAGTTAAAGAGGTTTTCATTAAAACGAATTTATGTCTGCAGACGCGTGCTTATATATTTTGCTTAGATAAAGATTCTAAATTTAAAGCAGCCATCTAGGCTCTTGAACTTAATATACTAAAATTAAAATATATTAAAATGAAGCAGCTGTGAAAGTGAAAAACAACAAATGACTTACAATACTTCACAGCTTTATGAATTAATTTTTTTACTTTTTACTTTGTATATGCGTCACAATTCTTTAGATAAATGCATAAATTATAAACTTTATATGTTGTCATATAAAAAATTTGAGACTTTCTGTCATTAAACGTAGCGTATTGTATAGAACTCTTACTTTTACTTGACACAAAAGGCTTGACAGAAAAATTGAGCAATAAAATACAAAAAATGGCAATAAAAAATTCTATACAACTAAATAAATTTCAGCCATAAATTTACGGTTTCGGTAGACAAAGCAACGCTTTAGAGTGCAGCCAATTTTTTGCAGATGATTTCATTGATGCTGTTAGCTCAATTAGTTCAAAAAAAAAATATAATAAAAAATAATAAGCAAATAAACAGCATAGCAAATTAAAATAAATAAAACATAATGCCATATAGAAATAAATGGCTTGCACAACTAAATGTATCTTAAGCGAAATAGATCTACGAGAGTAAGCCCAGAAAGATTTGTAATTAGTTAAGCGTGCTTATAAAAAGTAGTCTGTCTGCAAATAAATCTAAAAATTTCTTATAACGCTGCTTTACTTCTTAGACAACCCTCGTTTAGATACAAAATCGCGTGTATATTCGTCTCAAGTCATCGATTGCGTCTAAATTTGTTGTTGTTATTGCGATTGATGATGCTGCTTTTGGCTGCTGACGCAGTTGTATTTAAAAACTTAAAATGTATCTATAAGATACAATTGCAACTTAAACCATTTCAAAGCATAGCAAATTATAGCGCAAAATCTATTTTGCTGTTTTTTCCTTAAAACATCATCTTTGGCGGGTAAATGCACTGCATAAAGTTTTCTCGCCTTGTCTTGTATTGCTTTAAAGTTTGTTTGGCGTTAAGACAAACATTTTATTTCTTTATCTTTTTTTTTGTTGTATTTTTATGAGTATTTTTTTTTTTTCTGTTCAACTGATTTAATTAGGCACGAGTTCGTTGCCATTGTTGATTTTAAGCACTTTTCACATTTAAATAAAAGCTGGAAAAGTGTTTTTCTAAGCAATAGTGCGAACTGTGGCGCTTTTGACTGTGTGTGGGGCACAAATTGCGAGTATTGTCTGAAGGTGTTGCACTACAGCTTGGAAATGTTTTATGCATGAAATTTCTACAACAAAATGAAGATATATACGAGCTGTGTGTGTGGCATTGTATGAATCAGTCAAGCAAGTTTTCAGAATTAATGCTAAAAGCAACCAAAAAAAACCCCTAATTATGCGTTAATCTTTGATTTCAAATTAGCTGACCTTCGAAGATTTTATTGTGACGTAATTTGGTAAAATTTGATGACTTCATTGAATGATTTTTTTTGCTTTTACAGGATATTGCTTAAATTTGCTAAAATAACTTATTATTTTTTTTTTTTTTTTTGAGTAGAAATTAAAAAGAAAAAAAAACATATTTTTGCTTAAATAGCGCACAACAACTTTTTTGTGTTAAACAGCAAGTCTATGTTTCTGTGTTAAGCATGTTCGCGCACAAATGTTGTCGAAAAAATATTAATAAAAAAAAAAATACATAAATTGAACACGAAATTTACCGAAAATGGGTTAAATATTGTAGCAAGTTTATTGCTTAAGTTTTTTGATTTTAAAGTGAAAATAAATTTAATTTTTTTTATTTGTAGAAATACGTCATCACGCTGTGATATGCTCTCAAATTGAAAGTGCATCCTGCATGCGCTGAAGCTGTAAAGTCAAACTAACTCAACCAGCCTTACAAGCAAACAGTTGAATGGAGCCACAAAAATTTACAATATTTCATGATTAGTGGCACGTGAGTTTAAACAGGATTAATATATATAAATATAATTTTTTTTTATAAGCTAAATCAATTTTTATTCATTCATCTTCAACTGTCTGCCGAGCAGTTTCCAGTTAAACTAGTTTTTGAAGTAGTAACAAATTAATTAAAGTTTAGAAGCTACTTTTTGCTGCTGGAGGTTTTTGAGTTTCGCAGTGGACATGCCACGCCTACTTTATTATTAATTATATAGAGATTAAATTATGAAGTGATGCTAAATTCATAGATCCGTGTTGCAGTCTTCATTAGAAATAAATATTGTACGAATTTTTGGCTGGCCATTAAATTAAAACGAATTAAACAAAAATATATTTAATGAAAAATTTATAGTTCTTCAGCATTTAAAACCAGACTAGAGATAATCATTCAAAATTTTGTGCCAATCATTTATAATCTTTTGATGGTTTCATCGCTTGTCCTTGTCAAATCAACGGACCTGTTTCGCTATAAGCACACATTATATTCAGAGCCGACTTTGGGATGGCGAATCTTCAAACTCTAACAGAAACGTTTTGCTTATCTAACGCTTATGGCAAGAAGCTTTATTCTATTTGAGAACATATGCTTCTTTGATTAATAGAGCATCGGGGAGAATTGCATAATTATTAAAGTCTACTATTCGATTATGTGAAATATAACCCCAGAACATAACACTTTCTTCCTATGACATACTTTCTGCGCTAAAGTTCAAAATTATTTCTTTACATTCGTATTTAAAATAAACAACAACAAGAAAATTAATTTAAATTTTACACCAACCAAGATATTTTCATATAATTTTGTTAATTTAAATGCATAAATTTTCTATATCACTCACTATTTTGCTTCTCTTCTAATCGTATTACTGACTACCGTAAAAATGGCACATGCCAGTCGCCGCTGGGCACTCCTTGGAGTGTAGCTTCCGCTGTGCATTGCACGATAAAAGCACATTAATCAATATAAGATATAAGTCAAATGATCTCTGCCCCTCGCATTACCAGTTATAGAGCAACTTTGCCAACGTTGAACAGCAACTTCATTTGGTTTTGTTGTTCTCAATTTAAAAGAATTAACTAATTGAACTATTATAATTTATTCATTTCGAATTTAAATTAGATTTAAGGCGAAATTTCAAATGTGTTGCTTAAATTTAACCTCCAATTATGCTGCTGGTTCATAAAATCTCATTTCCTCAATATTCGTTTAGCAACTAACGCGCTTTAAGTACTAGTCAGAGCTCTTCTTTTGGTTAAGGATTTATAAAAAGTTTATATCGAAGAGATCAAATCTTGAAATAGGTTTTGGAGCCTATTTATAACATTTAGTTTAAATTTATCTAATGGCAGATTTGGAAAATATGTTGGTTCAAATAGCGACAACCACCAATGTAGCTGAGTAATAAAGTTTCAGATTCTTAGCTACCGCAGCTAACAAGAAAAATATCGAAAAAATTTGTTTAGATTAGGGGCGCTATATATCACTGGAGCATAAGCATCCACGCCGATATATTATGCTTTGGAGCACTGCATGAACTTGAAACAAATGCATTCAAAATATAAAACGAATGCGCTACCATAACAGTTAATGCCATATCTCTAAAGAAAAGAGCTAGTTATGACATAACTTCACTTGCATATATTCAACTCCAAAGGCCGTTTTCTGATCTTCCTATTTTTGCCTAGATCGAAATCCACCTAGATTTGCAAATTAGGCACTTTTGATTGCTCAGAAATGCCTTCAAGTGACTCCACAATCGAGCTCTCTTGAAATATTTTTCATATTTTCGCTATATTATATATTCGACAATTGAAATGTAACAGTTATTAGCGAAAGCTGATTGATGTTCAGTGCTGACATAAGTGCCCATACGTTTTAAATGTGACAATGCTGTAGATGGATTTGCAAATCTATGAACTTCAATCTCATTGATTGTGATCGTGAGGTTGGAAAAACCATATTCACAAAATATAGTTGAATTTTGTATCAATGGAGATCAGAATACGGCCCCAACTAGAGCTTAGCTGGCATAACTATGGGTGCACGATTTTGAAACTGAATCTAATTGTAGTTATTCTGTATACACGAGAATTTAAATGCGTTCGATCTATGTAATATATCGCTAAAATAACGCTTTCAAGTTTATTTATTGGAGGTTGGTCCAATTTTTTTCATTTGAATCGATTGCACTTTGCTTTAAAAAATTCTTGAATTGTGGAAAATTCTTAAGCTAGCAAAAAAAAAACTCCATTTCCTATTTCAATTTTTCGCTTATAATTTAAAAAAAAAAAACCTGCATTGCGATTGGCTCTGCTTATCACATTTCCCTAATGCTTAAATTTTCATTGTTATATTTTAAATGGCATCGTCGTGAACTAAAAACGTTACAATATAAGGACATTCGTACGTCCTTACATAGTACAAATGTAGACGGTGTTTGTTTAGAGAAAGATATGCATTTCCCATGAAGTATTCAAAAGAGGCCATAGAATATCATCAACACGTTCATAGTTTCAGTTACTCTAATTTATATGCATAAAAATTGTATTTTCTGAGTACATTCAAATTTCTAGAAAAACTAAAATAAAATCTGACATATTCAACATTTGTACAAATTCACTTTATTCACTTTTTAAAAAATGTGAGTACCTCAAACAGATTTTTATCAACGGAATTTAAATTGTTGCTTCTATTTTTTCACTCTCAGACTTCCTACTATCCAATCGATTTGCAACTATTTGGTTAAGATTTGCTTAAACTCATTCATTCCAATATCTCAGCGAAGTAAAAAAATCGAATCAAACAATCTCTTTATGAATCAATAAAATTGGACGAAATTAATTTTTAGATATTTTCTGCATATAAAGACCCCAAATAGACGGAAATATTGGTATGGGGCCTTCTCAATGATCCGATATGTATATTGATTTTTTTTTTTTTGGCTTGGTCTAAAAATACATATTTTAGCATTTTTAGCTAAATTAAAAACAACAACAAAAGATTTTTCACTCAAATTCCAAGAATGAAGAGTTGGATTTATATGGAAGCTACCACTCTTATAGATGTGATCTGGATCTTAATAGAATATTTTTGGAGGATTGCACTAAAACACAACAATTTTAGCATTTATAGCTAAATAAAAAATTAATTTAAAAGAACAAACAAATTGTTTTCATAAAATCTATTGAGGAGGGAGAGATTTGTACGAGGGCTATTTAGTAATCCATCTGGATATATATGGAATATTTTATTTGTATTTTCCTGCAAAATACTAAATTTAGCATTTTTAGTTAAAATAAAAATAATAAAAAATATGTTGATCATACAAAAACTCAGAAAGGAGGGAGAGATTTGTATAGAAGCTACTTTTCTTAGTGGTCTGATGTGGATCATTATAAAGTATTTTTAGACTGATCAACAACTTTAAAATTCCAGCTAAAAAAAAAAAATTATTAAAACAACAACAAAATTTGTTTACTAAAAAAACCCAGAAAGGAAGAACAGACTTGTATGGGGGCTAGCCCTCTATGTGATCTGATCTTAATACTTATGGAATATTTTTTTTTTTTTTTTTTTTGTAATTTACCTAAAAAACACTAATTTTAGCGTTTCTAAGTATGTTAAAAACAACAATGTTTTATTCATAAAAAATTCAATTTTACATACAAAAAAAACAGAAAGCAGGAACAGATTTGTATGGCAGCTACCACTTAAATACTTTATTTATTGAATACTAGCTATCTGGAGAGAAAATATAAGAGTCTAAATATTCAATTTTGAAGTCTCTTACTTTTATAGTCACCAAGTTCTTGGTGTTTATACGGACAGCCAGACAGACGGACGTGGTGTGTATAAACTTAAGAAAATCTTTGTATACTTTTTTTATTAAATGTTTGTATATATTAGATTTAGACTCATTGAATTTAAATCTAAAAAAATAAAAAAATTATTCTTTAGGCCTGTTTAAACAGCTTTGTACACTTTGTGATGGCATACATTTTTATATACGGCCGACATATATCCTTTATATATTCCGCTCCATAAAATGCAAAACTTTTTTAGATACTTAGTAAATGAACTAAAAATTATTTAAAAATTACTTCAAATGGCCATAAAAATCTGCTACATTCATTTTATTGCTTTAAATCTATTTTAAAAAAATTGAAATAAAACGGACTTAGGACACTAAACGAAATTTTTTTTTTAACTAAAATCTTTGCACATCTGAATTCGGCTTTAATTACAAAGAATAATAATAAATTTTGACTAGGATTATTAATTTTTTCAAAATAAAGGCTGATTCAGTATAGAAAATCTCTTAGTTTCAAACAAATCTTAGTTGAATTTTCACATATTTTTCGTATCAAAATTTCTAGCAAATATTTTCTCAAATTAAAAATCAATTCTAAATAAATATTTTCCCAGTACAAATTACCAACAAACCAAATACGTTCTTTAAACAGTTTTTGTACAACGTGCGGCGCATAGCAAAACAGCAAATCAAGTTCGTTTCTTAAGTCTTTCATATCAAAAATTCACACCAAAGAAATACGACAGCAGCCGCAGCAAATGCAAGTTTGTTGCTTAAGTCTTTCGTTTGTATACTATTTTTCCAATACTTGATTTTTTTTTTTTATTCGTGCTTTGCCAATTTTTTATTATAATCCAACGGCAAACAATTTCGTAATTTGTATTTTTTGTTGCAAATATTTGTTGTTGTTGTTGTTAGCTAGCTCACCTGTTTGCAAGACCAAAGCGCATAATCCAATGAACCAGAATAAAATTAATCCACGTGTTAAATCCATGTTGCCGTTTTTTTTTCTCTTCAAATTTTGCCTTTAACCGATTGTTGCAATATGCCAGCCAGCCAGCCAGCCAGCGTTTGTTATTATTAAAATCTGCACGCGAATGGAAAAATGCAACAAAGTTCACAGACACAAAACGCGTTCGAAATGCACTCTTGGCGCAAACGAAACGAAAGAAAAGCTTTAACACTTTTTTTCTTAGGTTTTTTTGGCTTTAGATATTCGCCAAATCCAGAGCAGCCGCAGCTCAGGCAGCTGAGAAAAAATGTTGCAATTTCAAAAATACAATTTCAAAGCGATTTGATGCTGTTTATTTGATGTTTCGTCTCGTTTTCTATTTTTTTCGCTTTTGTGTTACAATTTTATTTATTTTGTTGCAATTTTTTTTTTTATATTTTTTTTTATATTTTTTTGTTTTGTTTTTCGCTCTTTAGACACATGTAGAAAAATCGTATTACAACACTTTTGGTTTTTCTGTGTTTTTCACTTGAATCTCGTATCAAACTGGCTGCTTGGCTAAATCCAATAAGATCTTTTTTTTTATTTTGTTTTCTTCTTTTTGTTTGCGAAAACCGCACAAGCAACTTGCAACAAGTGCCAACTAGCGCCAAACAAAAACAAAATGAAACGAAAAGAAAATCGCACAGAGAGATTTTCCACGCGATATGTAGACGATGAAACGGAAAATCGTTGCAGAAATCAAATAAAACTTAGCAAACGAAAACAAAACTATAGAAACTTTCTTTTCGTTAAAATGTTGAAGTGTTTGTTTTGCTTTAAGTTTTTTGCTTCAGCTTAAATTCTACTAAATCACTTGGTTTGGAGTATGTGGTTTGTTTATTGGGAAAGTTTTGGATAGGTTAGTTCTTCTGTGCAGCATTAAACTTTTTACATATTCTTTGCAGTTTTAAGACATTTTTGAAAATTTTATTTAAAACACTTTTTCAGTTTTTTGTTTTTTTTTTTTCCTATTAAAATTTTTTCTTTGCAAATTTTATTTTTTTGGTTGCACTTCAATTTAAAACCGTAAATGCAAAATTTGCAACCTCCGACGACGACGATTTCGTTGCTCGTTTCGTTTCGATATATTTTCGAAGATGAGGAGCGACCAACGTCTTTGCTGGAGCAGCTTAACAACGCGACTGTGCACAAACTTCTCAAGCAGTTAGCTCAATAGCCACGAAATGTTGAATTTAGCCAAGTTTCAGCTTGCCAAGTTTCCAAGTTACCAAGTATTCCACTGCGCAGTCGCAGCGCGCTGTTAACTTAACAGCAGTGCACTGTTAAAAGCGTCGCTGTTAAGCTATTAAGCTTGTTTTTAAGAGCGTTCGTTTTTCTTCTTTTTGTGGGGGTTTCATTGACAAAATGCGTTTCAAACAGAAAAGTCGTCGACAAAAATCGAAAGCAAAATTAACTGGAAACGCTTTTATTATTTTACTATTCAAGCTGCGCGTTTTCAGCTGTTTTTAGTTTTCAATTTTTAGTTGCAGCACAACATGCTGCAAGGTGGCTTAGTTTTGTTGTTGCTTTGCTGCTTTTTAGTATGCTTTGGGTGGTTGACTTCACTCTTTTGCAGCGCAAGTCTTTTGCTTAGCCATAGAGAACAAACGGTCTGTTTGGTATTTCTTGTGCGCTATTGTGAAATTTTGTTACAGTTTAGATACTTTTTTTTTTTTTCGATACATTGCTGCTGTATTTTGGCTATTTGTTGTCTTTGTCTTTGTCGTTCTTGTTTTTGTTGTTTTGTATTGTTTAGTAGTTAATTTTTGATACATTTTACACTTTTTGTCGCTTGTCGCTGATTACATTTGAAATATGTGTTTTTTTTTTTATGGAATTCTATGCGGAATAGCTGGTGACGATGCAGCATTGGCTTGGCTGGTTTGTATGTATGGATATATGTTTTGGTATTGCACAGTGGCGTATGAGGAGTTGTATTAGTTTAGGGTATGCATATACAAATTAAATTGTTTATTTTCAGATATAAGCTTGACATACAAATTAAAAGATATATTATTAATAAGAATGCCCTAACTTAAGTGCTGCGAGGAGATCAAAATATTTGACATATATTTTGTGAGCAGTAAAATATGTCATTTAACCAGGAATAAAATCCAACTGCCACAATATTTGGAAGTTTTCTAAACTTATTACTAATATTTAATCCACTTCAACTTAAAACTTCTTTTTCCTCTTATATTTCAATACAAAGTTTGAGGCCGTATTTGAAGAAATATGTTGTCAAATGGATTATATTGTCTCAATAAAAAATTATAGGATTTCATAACGGAATGAATGAAGGAAGAAAGTAATTGTCGCAGGAAAATATCGCTGCGATATTTATTTTTGCAGGATGTTATCAGCAAAAACCTTGAAGGTATTTTGTGCAATTCCGGATCGAATTACGCTTCAACAGAAGTTCTTTTGCTTTGTGGAGTAAATGCATATATTACGTGTATGAAGCACCAAAAACTTAAGATGCCTTCAATTCAATTTCAAAATCCAAGCAGCAAGCACTGAAAGTACGTCAGACTGGCGGCAAACCCTCCCAGCGTTCAAAAATTATCTATTGAATATTGGTAATCACTTGCCAACTCAATGTCGTTGCATTCGATTAACTTCATTGAAGAAAGAAACAAGTACCAAATTCGTAGAACTGACTAAAACAATGCCTTCTGTTACACCCCATATGCACTATTCCAACAACCTTTAAGTTGTATCGTTTCCAACTGCACTAAACAAGAGTTGGATATATTTGTATAGGGGCTTCCCCTTTAAGTGATCCGATTTGAACCTTAATAGAGTATTTTTTAACGTAAGGTACTACAAATTTGGTATATCTAGCCAAATTCATAGAAAAACCTAGAATTAGAAGTAGGTTGAAATGGTAAGTGGCAATCCCTCCTTAGGAAAGGGAGATTTAGCGTGTTCACTGAGCACAAGAGATCTGATCTTCAAGGCTTTTATAGACTCCAAGTTTTCGATATTCATACGGACATATGGACACATCTACATATATCGACTCAACTATTGATCAAGAATATATATACGAGAGGCATTTATATTGATTGAACATAGATTCTTAGTTTTTGAGATTTGCTGTATACTGTTGAGTGTGATTTTCCACCTCTTAGGCAATACCTCCAACAACAAGAGATATCTATGTAGCCCATCAGCAGCATCTTGCCCGAACATAGATCTGTGTTACAGGAAAGGCAATCTTTGTAATTGATAAAGAAGTGAAATTATGTTCATTAGATATCGAATGGTCGGCAGCAAAATTATTAAAAATAACTGGTCCTATCACGCTACACTGAGGAACGCCTGACAAAGAACTGATGCCCTTATTAGCATAAAATTTTTTTGTCAAAAGCAAACCGATATGCCACATCTTCTCAAAAGCTTATCGACAAACACAGGCTTCCTGTTTTGTCAAAGGCTTCAAGAATATTATACACGACTCGGTGGAGCTGTTGAGCTGTTCCGAGCTCCGAGCAAACACTGAACTGTGAGCTTGTAATAATCGTTCAAAATAATCAACACGAGCTAGCCAGAAGATAAACAGCCGAATTGGGCTATATGAATCAGAATTACTTTCTAGTTTACCAGATTAATAGATCATTGTAACAATTACGGTTTTCCAAGCCGATGGAAAATGATTTAAACTTATGATAACATTGAAAAGAGAAACCAAAATTAAAAAAATATTCACTGGCATTGCTATTAGTGTTGCGTTGTAGGTTTTATCGTGGCCAATGACTTTGTTGTTTTTAAGACATTTTATGTCGTCAGACACAACTGTCCGTGCGATGGGAGCGTTAAGTGTACGTAACCATTTGTACTGTAGCTAAAAGTTCTCGGCGAGGTGTTTTGTGAAGACATCTACATGTTTAGTATCAGATCGACACCACTGTCCTTTGATGTTCCGTAGTAGAGCCTGTCCCTTTGGTTGACACTGAACACTTCTACCAGCAATTAATTTCGAGTGCCGAAAAGCAAAGGGATGGTCGCTCCAAACAATTTTATCTATTTAATTTATTAGTTTTATATAGTCTTACATTATTTAGTAAACTAGGTTGGGACTTAGACTAAATAATGAAAGAAGATATACTATCGAGCCTTCAAACATTGGAGAAAGTGTATGTGAAGGAGACAAAATGAAAAACAACGAATATAAGGTCTTCACTGAAATAATATAATGAAAATGAGTCAGAAATGTCATTAATAATAATTATGTGGATATTATTATATTAGATATTAAATAAAGATTCGCGAAATGTTGTGCTGCTGCTTCGTTTAATTTGGCCAAAAGCTGTTTGAAATAATTTGCTGCTTTCTTGAACAAGCTCTTATCTGCACGACTTCCATTTGTTTGCCAAACTTTTCTTAATCGACGTTTAACGCACAGATAAGATATTAAGTCGAAGTTGAAAGTAAAACTGGTTCTTTCATTATATCGTTTGAAAGTGGTTTATTTAAATGTGTTGCTGAATGTATGAGACTTGTTAACAGTTTACAATCCCATAGAATCCTATGTTTAATTAATTTATGGATATATGTCAGCAGACATGAGATTTAATCAAACTTTTAAAAAGTGTTAGATCCGTTTTTGGCGTTACTATATGGCATGCCTTTAACTTGTGCTCAATTGCCGTACTGCAATTTTTTACAATTGTTAAGGCATCAGAACTTAACTCATAGATGTCTAAGTATTCCGCGGAGAGATCTGCGTATACTACAAAAGTTCGTCAGGTATTTTTCTATGATAGCTTGGTCAATATGTGGCGTTTCCGGTTAATAAAAAGTTAATTCTATTGGTTTAGCGAAGTCGCCTCCTCCATCCATAAACCAATTATCCAATTAATTTACAAACCATTTAAAACCAATGTTTTGTATTCATTAGTTTTGAGTGAACAACGCAGAGACATATGCCAAACTGTGTCGAATTTACGAATATTCTCCTTCTAAGAATGGATCTCTAATATTTTTAATTTGCCGTATCTTAAAGCACTTCTAATTGTAAATGCCGAGCAACTATGTACTCCAATATATGGACGATTTCCATTAATGTTCTCATAAACAAATATTCTGAAGTAGCTTTTATCTGTAAATTGGGTATCAGATGCTAATATATCGTCAATATTATTAGTGCAATAACTGACCAATCCATTTACAATGGATCTAATTTTCTATAAGCCTATCTTATCAGCTGCATCAAATGTGTTCAAAGATAAGACGGTTTGATTTTATGCGTGACATCACCAATTTTGTAGTGCTTCTTATTTGTTCTGGAATCCTTTTCATGTATCCTAAGCTGCATATATATGCAGTTTGATAGTTCTTCTATATTTCGTCAAAATTTAAAAAATAATTAAAATTTTTCAAAATCGGTCGGATAGTTTCTGAGTGGCATTTAATTCAAGCGTTGTCCTTAGAATATATAAATAGATTTTGAAAAAAAAAAAAAAATCCCATAAAACTTTTACACAATTCAAAATTTTGCGGCATAAAAGCTTTGACCACCGTTTTTCCCAATTGCTGGTTTTTCTCCATGTTTGAAAATGGATGAAAATGGAACAAAATCTCTATACAACCTTTCAATTTCATTACCTCACCTTGGTGAATCAAAAATTCGCATATGTGATCCTTGTCCTCTCTAGCATTAACGGAGTTGGTGGGCGGCCGATGTGGACTACACATTTCGACTTTAAAAATTTTACTGCTAGAGCCTGCTTCATTACTAAAGCCTACATGTGCTCATGTTTCTACACCTCCACCACTGTACTCATTCAAATCTAATCTACCGAATCAGTTACACATTTATATGCACTTTTGGACACAAACGCCAGCAGCTTCTATTGTATTCTCTAACATTTATTTCTTTGTTGCTGAACCCTTGAACATGATGTGATATGAGACGATAAGATTATATGTATATGGTTATTCGAACCAAAGAATGGCTTAAAATAGCATTTTTGAAAGCATTCAACAAGCAAAGTGTCGAAATAATTTAGTGTTTGCAACATAAATCAAATTCGTTGCCAGAAGCAATAATAAAAACGTTGACTTTCACATAAAGAACTATTATGTTTTATGAATCGAATTAGAATAATGAGTTCGGACATAAAATCAAAATCAAAAGAAAAAAAAAACTAATCGAATTATGAGAAGTCATGCAATAAATTACGTTAATTTAAAGCATTCGAAGGCGCCACGAATCAAACAACAAACTAAATAGCCAAAGAACTACGGCAGCCTTGAATGTGCAAATGCGCAAATTTGAATGTAAGCATGCTCGGATACTTCATAGTAGAGAGAATTGTTTTTCAAAATTAAAAACAAAGCCACACAAATCCGAAAAGCTAAACACCACTCAAAACTATGTTTTAGCTGGCTAGTAAAACCATTGAAGTAGAAATATTTTACAAAGCTGAAAAAATTCTTAACGCTTTGCTTCGTGCCAACAATTTGCAAAAAACAACTCAAAAAAAAAAAAAACTTTAAAAAAAAAATCGAAAGTGAAACCGAAATCGAAACTGAAACTGAAACCGAATGCGAATTGTCTAGTGTAGTCCAAGCAACAATGGCAACCCATGGCATAGCGCAGTGACTTGAGGGGCGCATTAAAATGCAACACCCGCTCAAGAACTGGGCCAACATACACATAGACATACACATTGTATTGTGTTTTAGCTGCCAACAAATTGGCCACGAGTGTGTATGCGAGCCAAATCAAGTCAAGTCAATAAGACTTGCCGTGCCAATAAGACAATGGACGCGTTCGTTCATTTGATTTAACACAATTTAGACGCAATTTTGTCTAAATGGGGTTTTTTTTTTTATTTTTTTATTTTTTGATTTTTTGCTTTTCTCTTATTACAGTTTTTATATGCAGAGTGTAAAGTGGGTATTAAGAGTTTTTTAGCGATTTTGTAACGCATTGAAGTAGTTAATGGGAATTTATAGAGTATCCAAAAGAATGTTAGAAGATAGATTGAATATAAATTGAAGTTTGATGGAAGATAGATGGATCCATAGATGTTAAAATATAAGTCTGCTAACTAAAGCGTTTAATGAATTGGTTCTATAAACCATGATACCGGTCTGGAACGCTTCTATGGCCTAAGATAGCTAATGAAAATTAAGGCGTTGGTATCGCTTATGGACTCAAACAACATTGCACGTCTCAAAAGAGATTTCTAAGACTGATTACGGGTGATACTCACTGACTGAGAAAGCATCTTAATAAATGGTTCATATTCTTAAAAAATAATCTAAATTCAGACTCGAAAAAGATGAGATCAGCATACGTTTATAGAAGAGATTTATAGAAAAAGAGCCTAACTGCTACTTCACAGCGGCATATTCTGCGTCTTAGCAATGCAGTAGTGAGACCTATATTTGAACTGTACCTACTATAACGGTATAGTGCGGAGAAGTCATACTGTTTAGACGCAGTACCCATTTTTACTAAGGATTGATTTAAATTCGTCCTTCTATACAATTAATGCATACCTATCCCATAGCATCAAATCGGTCTTGAATTGAGAGAAGCAAGGAAAGATGACTCCACAATATGTACACGTGATGTTATTTGTTATATTCAGGATTTTTGGCCAAGTATATACTAAATTTTTGCATATATATGTAACGGGCAGAAGGATGTTTGACAGACCCTATATAGCATATATGTATATATTTTTTTGATCAGTATGTAAATATTTTATTTGTACGCAGAATGGTGTGGATGCCACGCCCACAACGCGCACCACACTGCTATTCAGCCGAAACATTAAAAAAGATTATGAGACCACGTCGTGGAATGTATCGATCGGCTCTAAACTCCCATGACACCTGCTGTTACCTTCTTTCGCGCAAGTTAGGTTGCAAACTTTGTATTAAATAACATTTAACCGCCTTTGGGTTGGATTTTGGAAAAAGCCAGAGTCCAGCATACTATCCCCTCAACACGCTTTTCCTGATCACAGTCTGCGCTGATAACGAGCTGTCCGATCACATCTTGTCCCTATCAGAAAAGCATTATCACTCTCACTTATTCATCACACTCTCTCTCCTTTGAAACACCACTTAGACTACCCTGTATCACAAACACCCATCACTACTCACCCAAAACAAACGCATAAATATTGTTTATATGAAAAATGTTAAAACTAACTAAGAATTATAATTGCTATGAACATTCAAAATGAAATCTATAAATATGCTGCACACATTACCAGACGAAAAAATATAAGTGGTTCTGTTAAATCAAAAATAGTCAGTTTACACCCTCAAGAAAGTATCGGTACCTGCTTAACTACATTCTCCCGGGTAACTGCACGTAAATTTTATTCCTGGTTTGAAACACTAATTATGATCCTAACTTTTAGCACGATCTGTCTAGCAGTGTGCTTACATCAGCTGCTCAATCCTCAGTAGTGCTAATCGATTTTTTATAAGGCTTTATCGTGGCATTCGGCTGCTATTAGGATGTTTGCTGGTCTGTGTGTGTCATACAATCAAAATGTGTTCCATAAAGGTATGTTCCGAATTGGCTCGATGCAGCGTGACTCTAGCTAGATAGCAGATGCTCTTGATACCGTTTTTGAAGGAAATTCAGTTCAGACATCTTCAATACATGATCGATATCTTTGAAGCTCCCATTGCTACTTTCCGCATTGAATTCCTTCACTTTATCGACGTTAACGTCGGTTAAACTTTTTGAAGGCCATCCAGTACGAGGCCTGTCTTCGATGATCTCTCGATTATCGTTTATACCACTCATAAGTGCACATTTTTGACAGGGCAAAGTCACCATAAGCCGTTTGCACCATTTTTATAGTATCGGCACACAAAATTTAACACAAATACGTTGACCAATATTTTCACTCATTATAATAAATCGCGCAGCAGTACTAATTTCGACTATTGACATCATAATTAAAGAGTATTCCAAACTAGAGTAAGAATTATTTCCCCAAATTACCTCCTAACCTACATGATTGTAGTTAGCCAGGTATCGATACTTTTTCGTCAGTGTGTATAAAGTTGATATTAAAAATATATTGGGTTAATATAAATTTGAAGTTTCTCATGGACTTTCTGAACAGATACGTAGGGTAATGACTGGTTGGTGGAGTTGCTTTTTTTTTTTGCTAAAATTATGGCCGAGTAAAAATAGAATTCCAATTTGTTGATTAATAAAATTTATCGAGTAAGTTGGGACACCTCTTAAAAATTTTTTACTAATGTAAAATAAAAACTAAAACTGCCTAATTTTTAAGTTTTTAAAATTTTTTTTTTTTTTTTTGTATTTCATTGCCCTTTGGACATGAATATCATTTTGAAGATACAGAAAGAAGGCATCAGACAAGTTGATATATTCTACACAGAGCTGACATATAAACATATTTTAAAATGGCTTTAATACAAATTGACGCAAAATCATGTGCAGGGTATTAAAACTTCAATTTGAGTTTTTCATTGTTGTTTTTTTTTTCTCCAATTTTTTTGTTTTATTTCACGTATTTTTTCTTCATTACGATTTTATTATTTTTCACACGAAGTTTTGTTTCATTATTTTTCTTTAGTTCAATCGCGCACAAGATTTGATTCGATTCAAATTCATTCCGGAGAAGGAAGTTTGCGCTGTGCCACAAACGCTGCTTGGTGCTATTGTATAGGAAGTCGTCGGGTGTTTTTTTCTTCATAGTTGAGCAATTTTGAGGTCTTTTCGGTTTTCAGTTTTCAGTTTTGCCTTCGATTTTTTTTTATTTACAATAGTTTTTTTTTTTTTTTGATTTCTTAGTTTTGGACTCGACTCGTTGTTTTCCTGTGATTTTCGTCTAAGTGGCCGAGCTAATTAGATTGTATTTAACATGTACTATCGAGAGACAGACAGATAGATAGACAGACAGACTATCGTTGATTGTATTAAATATACTAATTTCAAATGGAACGCAAAGTGAAGGCGTGAAAATTCAAAATTCAACATATGTGCTAGTTAAATTGGATTGATTGTACTGAGTCTTGATTTTGATGTAGGTTCAAAGGTTTCCAATTGACTACCTGTTGATTTCTAATTAGAGTACATTATGTGGACCACCCGAGCTAGCACTTGTCGATAATTGAAAAATGTCTAAATGGGCCTTCGAGAAGTAATTGCCATTCGATGTACGTTGCATTCGAAGGACATTTCATACGTTAGACGTAAGCATAGAATTTTTGTATTGGTTTTGTATTAAAGCGCTAACAATTGAATTGGTCGCACTTTCGAAATACAATTCCGTATCTTAATCCGTTTCGTTTGTTGCTGCGTGCCACTCATAGATTTTTTTCGGTTTTTTTTGTTTTTTATTTTTTTTTTTTGTACTCGTACTTCGTGTGGCTTTGTCGTTCAGTAATTTTGGGCTATAAATTGATTGCGAATTGAAATCAATTTATTAAATATTTTAATGATCGATCGTGCATTGTTTGCTTTTTTTTCTCTCGTAATGGATTATAATGAATTGTTCAAATTGCTGGCACTTGTTGTG
Organism: Leucophenga maculata; assembly: GCA_035044805.1. Taxonomy (NCBI): domain Eukaryota; kingdom Metazoa; phylum Arthropoda; class Insecta; order Diptera; family Drosophilidae; genus Leucophenga; species Leucophenga maculata. The sequence continues at coordinate 733,929 of JAWNNP010000005.1, read as the reverse complement.
GCGATTTTTTTAGTTCACCTGTTTTGTTGTTTGAAAGGCAGTTCGTTTTAAATTTTTTTTTTTTGTTTATTTCGAAAAAGGGAAGTTGTGCAGTTGATTGAAGTTATATAATCAGAAAAGAAAAAAAATTGGTTTGATGTTGCTCAACTTGAGTTGGAGCTTTTAAGTGAAACACTCAATCAAATGCTGGTTGCTTGTTTCAATGAGTCGTTGTAATAAATTCTTAACTTGAACATATCGTTTTATGTAGCTACAAACAGAGCTAATTAGTCAAATTAGCGTTTTAATTATTTTACAGAAGACATTCTAATCTTATTAAATCGAATACGTCATGTAGTTATGAACAATTTGCTGTCGGCTGTCGTTCAAGCTGCCAATATTTCAGTTCGAGATTTTATTGATATGAGGCAAACGAATATGAATATATTTAATGTGTGAGCGGCTAGTTTTGACACGCAAAGACGAGTAGCACATTTTTTTTTTTTTTTTAGTTTTTAAATAAAGCAAAATATTTTAAAGAAAGCCATTCAAAAAATATTACGAGAGTAGTTCGATAGGTTTGTCATAATGACACGCGCAATGCGGGTGATACAATTAGATCATCGCGACGCCTTGAAAATTTCGAAGAGCTGTCTGTGTTGTGGCACTATCGCGTTTGAACCTCATAGTAAGTCTCTGAGTTGACCATTTCAGTCTTTCTGTCATAATCAAATAATTAAAGCCAATGGAACCGCTTAGCTCATTTACCTCGCCAAACAATAATAAGTGAAATATGCATCGATGTTTCCAAGATCTCTTATAGATTTTTGGAGCCACATAAATGGGAATTTGGCTTCTTTACGTACTATAAAAGCATTTTTTCAGTGTGACTATTTTTGTTGGCGAAAAGAACTATAATTTGGATGGATCCGTTAGTTTTCGACACTATTGGAGGGAGGGGTTTAAGAAAATACTTACAAATATTGTCTAAGCGAAATTTCGGTGGAGGATCCGTTATGGTGTGAGGTGGTTTTTCAGATGATGGTACTCTGTCACTGCACATGGTATTCTCTTGAATGAATAGCTCTGAATATGGTGAGGTATTGGATCACATTCTGCTTCCATTTCCATACAAGTCATCAAACGATAGCATATTTGGAAGCATGTTAAGTGGATATTATGGACTGTCCAGGCTGCTCACCATAGCTAAATAGATAACTTGTGAGGCATACTACCCACGAGTATTTAAGCCGATAATGAAAAATTAAAACTTGCCATTTTGCATAAATGGCGAAAATAGTTAGATCCATGTGGAAAAGAATGTTTGTGGTGGGAAGTCTAAAGATAGATTGGACGTTGGAAAAGAACATAGGCTATTTTTTGTCAAAATCGGAGGGACGATGCCCCAATCCTATTTATGGAATAAACAGAATTCGGCACACATTTGCATCAATTTAATGAAGAGATATAAACAAGTTGGTCAGCAGTGCGTTCTCCGAGATTAAAATCAGTTTCGGCTCATGGGTCTAGTGATGACTGAGGACAAGATGAAGTACTTGGTGTCTTCTCACATGCCGATATCGCGTCTTGAACGGTCTTTGAATATGGAGAATTTGAACTGCACTGTTGTTAAAAACATCGTCTATATTAGATCTGAAATAACCAGCAACAACAACATCAGAATAGAAATCAGGCTAAGAATCACGCTTGCAAATAGATGCTATTTTGGGCTAAGCAGGCTAATTTGAATTGAAACCATCTATCGAAAGACGAAAATCAATATATATATATTATACGCTGATACTCTGTTTCTACTGTATAGGGCAGAAGCATGGACCGTGATTGAGCTAGATGAAACACCGTTCGTGAAAACTTGAAGAGAAAGATTCTTCGCAAGATTTTTGGTTCTTTAGAGTCGGTGTCGAAGTTAGGTTTCATATGAACCTTGAGCTGTACGAGCTATTCGATAAGGTTGACTTAGACCAGCGCATAGAACTCCAGATACTGAACTGGGCTGGGCTCCTCATTCGAATGAATGAAAGAGCTCCAGCACGCATGGCTTACATGGGGGGCCCAAACTTGATTGGTGTACGACATAAGCCATCTAACTAAATATGTAAACACTATTATTAAATATACTACATATCATTTAGACAGATGTATACTTCATGGGATATTGAGAAAAAAAAATAAATTAAAAGGTTCTTCAATAATTTATTCCACAGCTATGAGTCGAGCCATAGTCAGGTCTGAGTGTCGTAACATTCCTTTATTAGATATAATTTTTCACTGATAAAATGTTAGGATATAATATTTTATGCAACGGTTTTAGTTATATGAGGTTGAGCTTACTCGAATGCGGCACTCATTTTTGTTTATTATTTTGCCTATGAAATTTTTATTTACCAAAGCGTTTCTTATGCACTTTGTAGCTAAGTCACATACAAATTTTAATATACTTTAATTATGAGTGGGAAAAAAGGATCTTTATATTCGAATTTAGTCTTTAACTCTTATAGTTTCTGAAATCTGAATTTTTATACTGTCAGAGAAACGGACAATGCTGAGCATGAATATTTGTAATTTCTGTGTTCACAAAGTTATTATAACCAAGATGCAGGGTATAATTGCTCCAAATTAGCTTAGAGCAAAATTAAATATTTAATCAAAATGTGTTTTTTTTTTCTTAACATATATACAGAAATTAGGTGTCGAATATTTTAGACAAAACGCATTGACCTTAATTAACATTTGAAGTATTTAAACTTTTGTTTTTAATGAATTTTTTTTTACACATGCAACACATATTAAATTAGTGCAAATTATTGTAGAATTTTAAATTATTTTAAGGTTATATATAAACATTTTTTTTTTCTTTTTTGTCATTATTCAATTTATTGACTGCAGCTATTAATAGCAACTATTCAGCTGACAGCTAATCACATTAGTGACGCTTACAGCGTTGATTGTCTATAAGAAACATATATCATAAAGAAACAATTGTTTTATTTTTGAAAAATCTTTTACTACATTAAATTATTCAACGCCCGCCAACGCAGTATTTATATATCATTTAAAGATACAATTTTATAACTAAGGCTATCAGATAGCCAGTGCGAGATACAAGATACAAAAGCGTTAAGCAAATTCGCCACACGCAACAAATGTTTGAAAAATAAACTAAATTAATAATAAGAAATATAATATAGTACAATAGGCATTTTGATATTGAATTATGGGTAAAAAAAAAACTGATATGTCACTCTGCATAAATTGATTTTTTTTCCTGCTCAGCGTTAATAATAACAATTTTCTATGCGGGTTTTGTCTGTTGTAGAATTGTAAACATAATAAATATGTTTAATTAATTTCGTTGGCTTTTTCAAATGGTTATTTACTTTCAATTAACGCGGCTATTATATTGCGCTTATGTGTATCTGCTATTGCTTTATAGTCGTACGAATGCAACCAAACCCAACACATAATGAAGGTCGTTACAGTTTATGTGCGAGGTAATTTTTTATGTTTATAAATCAATTAAACTTTATAGAAAAGCCATACGTAACAAATCGAATTGAAGTTTTTAATAAGGAAGCTCTCAAGGTGGTTTTAGTTAAGGGAATTTAGTGCAAAAGTACAAAGCGAAAATATGCTTAAACATGTTTAGTACAAATCGGTTTTAAGTTGAAGCTGCTTAGCGCAGTTTCCGAGTTTTCATAGTTGCCCTTGTTATTAAAAATTATTAAATATTAACCAAGTGGCACCCACAGCTAAATGTTTGCAATTGCTTGTCACCATTAAGTATCAAGAAATGGGCGCGGATTTAGTCTGGAGTCTATTTCCTATTCCCACTCAAGCCATTCACTGACGCCAGTCAGCAATGATTTTTGCTGTCGGCTGCTGTAAGTAATGTAAATCAAAAAAAGCAAATGTTTATAATGAAACCATTAAAATGTAAGCCAAAAATAGCAAAAACGCCATAGTCTATATAGCATACGAACAAGATTATTACAATTTGATAAATTCGCGTCGAGCTATTTAAAGTGAATGGCTGCTTGGTGGCTATTTTTTCTACTTAAAACCAATTTTTTTTTTTTTTTTGCAATTGTGAACGCGCCCCAAAAGCAGTCCATTCAATAGTTCAAATTTAGTTGCTTTTAATATTAAATGAAATGAATGTTTATCTAAGTATTGCGTGGATGTCTTGCTTGCTTGTCTTGCTAACTCAGCATCAAAGTCTTTGTTGTTTTTGCTTTGGTAATTAAGACATTAAAAAATGTGCGCTCGTTCATATGCTCGTTCATTATTTTGTTTAAGTTTTTCATACTTTTTCATATTTTTCTACTCAAACTATGACAAATTGTGCTATTTAGTTTATTTAATTTTTATTGGTTAGACTGTATGTTGAACTGTTGAAATATTTTTCGCATTTTTGGGTCAACATTTTTTTGCCTTTGATACAAATATTTTGCTTAAAGTTGTTGGCACCCAATGATTTGGTTGTCGTTAATTCGCATTTGTAAAAGTGTGTAATTTAGCAGATATTTTAAACCATTTGCAGATATTTTCGTAGTTGACCTTAACAATAAAGTGTAGTCATGCAGTAAGGAATGGTCGGTGGTAATGTTTTAATTGAGATTACTCATACGCACTGTGGGAACGAACTAAAAATGTATGTAATGCAATTAACTTGATTGAGTGATTTTACAGAAATGGAAATCATAAATAAAAAGAAAAATAGTTAAAGAAAAAAAAAACAAAGAAAATATGTATTAACTTACAAGGACGTAGAGTAAAGGTGTTTTTTTTTAGACATTATGTAGGCAACACTATTAAGCAATGCTCTAAATTATGATACTTACTTTTTTTTGGCAATTATTTTGCTTAACAAATCTTTATTAATTGACTTACAACAGTAGAAATTATATTCCAATAGTAAGGTGGAAAGCATAACGAGAGCGGAGCAGAGCTTATCAGCGCTGTATAAATCAAATACAGTACAAGCATGTTGATCAGCACAGCTTCTGTTTTGCGCATTTATATTATTTGACTAGAGCTGAGCTCTTATTCAGCGCTGAAAAGCTCAGCTCTACTCAACTCTACCGCCCTCTCTATGAGCACGTGACCTTAGATAGGCATTTATTTGTTCACTGTATACAAAACTGTACAAGCCTATAGCGGCTAACACCATTACCCTAGGTTGGACGCTTGATCACTCGGCCCGAAGCTCAAGCAAAAAGCAGCATTCAAACAACTACGAGGAGGTACTTGGGAGCTGCAATAAGAGACTTTAGCTTGAAGAACAAGACACGATTGAATACTTACTCTACTTGCATAATGATGGCAAAGTCCTTGAGAGCATGCTGCAAAATTCGATGAAACTCTTCTGGTGCGCTATGGAGCTACCAAGTGATGGTCGGGTAAAGCACACTGTATGCCAATTACTGCCAGCATTCATTCAAGAAATATTCTCTCGTATAATTTGTAGAATGTCGGCAGCTTAATTATTCATAGATATGACGCAACAATTTTCTCTGGCTTGGCTTGTTTCGGATTCATAGTAATCACACAGCATACTTCCATTGCGAGGGAATGTGGTAGATGCGTGTCTTAGTGTAAAAAAGCAGCAGCGGGAACAATACGGCAATTTAAGGGAAAGTCTTAACAACTTTGCTATCAAATCCAACACAACCAGGTGATTTAATTTGCTTTAATCTGCAGACGTAATTCATCTAGCATATGTGTCAGAGAATCAGTTTTCAGGAAAGATTACGACCTCAAAATATTTGAACTGGTCGTCAAGCTTATCAACAAACGCCGATGCTATCTTATTATCAGTTTTACGTCAAGTGCAGCCATTCGAAAAAGTTTGACATCCTGGTGTTCTCTATAAAATAAAAAATATGCATCCTGTGTCATATTTTGTTTTACTTAGGTCCTATCTTACTGATTGCTGCTTCTATGTTCAAAAACAAAGTGGGTCATCTGCCCTACATCTTATTAGGTCAGGTGACCCACAAAGAATTGTACATCGGATATACCGAATACAGATACAGTAAAAGTAGTAATGTATTAGGTGGGCAAGTGAAGCAAGTTTTTTTAGTTTAAAAAAATTAATAAAAGAGGATTTCATGTGTAAAAAAAACCAAATTGCATGCTTTGGGCTTCAAATTGTTTCCACATCCAGTGTCAGCCTACGAACTTTTCAGCCGAAATGTTTCGCTGACAAAACTGCGATCTTTGCTGTCAGTGATGATCCCATAAAAGCATATGAAAATATATAACTGCAGAATGGATAAATATCTAAAAGTGCATTTCAATGGAGTCGACATGCCTCAGAATTACTCTGTCGAATACCTGGGGGTACATCTTGACTATAGGCTAATCTGAAAAGCACACATTAATGCTTAATCCGATTATCATTACGTTTAAATAGCAAGCTAAGCAGTTAAGTGTTTGTTTAAGTTTGCTTTTTAAATCTTTGAATTGGAAAGTATAACTATTATATACGATGTGACCTACCACTGAGCCCTGAGGTACTCCTGAAGAGATTGACTTTGACGTATAATGTTAGTTCTTGTAGCATATTAACCGAAAGTAAGCGCTTACTCAGTTCCTTTGTTGATGATTGCACCAAGCACTTCACTCCAACTCGCCGAACGTAACATCATATTTTCTATTTAAAAAGCTGACTCATATTTGTAGCAAAAAAAATATATTTTTCCTTTTAGATCACATTGAACTTCGACCTTGTATAGTTTTAGCTTCAAACAGTTCTTAGTGTTTTGTCGTGATTTAACCTTATACACAGTCAACAACGACCTTGTCTTGTGCACAGCAATGTCGCGATTTAAGTTTTTTATTTTTTTTTAATATATTGTTATTTAGTTTAAGTATTTTTTTTTTTTTTTTTTTTGCTCTTAGAACTACAAAATATTTTTAAACACAAAGACTCATTAAATGCGGGTAAATGTTTCTGTAAATTTTTGAAAGGATTTGCAAATGAAAAACCGATTCTTAACAAATCCGCAAGCGATTTTTAGGTGCAGCCGACAAAATAAAAAGCAAAATTCAAAGAAACACAAAGTAAAACTAATAAAAATCAAATGTTTATTGTCTACAAGTACATTTAAATAAAAATCATAATAAAATTATGTATGTAAAATATTATAATACTCTGTTGAAAAGTTCTTTGTGGTTCGTTTTAATTGCGCAAAATCACAAAAGCAAAACTAAAGTAAAAGTCACAATTTATATTGTGTAAAATAATAAAAACCAAAGCCAAAGCCAACAAACTAAAAACAAAATCACTGAATTAGCGTCAAGTCAAGTCAGCAGAAAAGTGAACAGACAAATAAAATGAGGCGTGGTTGTTAAGTTGAGGTTGAGTTTGGTTGCAGTTTGCTCGTTTTTTTTACATTGTTGTTGTTGTTGTTGTTGTTGTTGTTGTTGTTATAATTTAAATTGCACTGGAATGGTATAGAATAGTTGAGTGTTGAATTGAATTGACTCAAGTCGAGCTGAGTTTTGTTGAGTGTGTTGATTTAAGTGGAGTAAAAATGCAAGCCACTACTCACTGCAAGCCACTGTGGCAATACATTGTAACCTAGCTCCGAGGGTAGACCCAACCTGAATTCTTATACAGTATGAAGTTTTGAAAACAAACACCCACACTGAGGCTCTGGATTGGCTAACTCCAAGGAAAAACAATTCTTTTACACCCTCTCCATATATCCCTAGGGAATCTGCATAAAGAATCCCTCCAAGAAATACCCCCTATGGAATCACCCGGGGAATCCCCCAGGTAATCCGTCCAGGAAATCCCACTAAGGAATCTACCCAGGAATTCATAAAAATCCCAGGGAATCTAAAGGAAACTCCCAGAGAATCTTCATGAGAATCCCCCAGGATATGGCCCAAAGTCCCCCATGAGAATCCTCCTAGGGAATCCACCTACAGAATCCCCCAAAGAATCCCTCCGGGGAATCTACACAGGGAATCCTACTAAGGAATCCACCAGGGAATTCTCCTAGTGAATCAGCCTAGGGAAGCCCAGGTAATCCCCCAGAATTTACATACAACACAAGAAATCCTACCCACAAGAAATCCACCCTTGCCGGATCTCCTAGGGGATTCCCCACGAAAATTCCTAGGGAGGTTGCATGTTTGGATTACCTAGGAGAATTATCTTAGGGATTTTTTTAGAGGCAAAATGAGACAAATAGGGGGTTGCCTAGTTGGATTTCTTGGGAGTATTTCCTAGTGGAATTCCCCTGCGTAGATTTCCTGGGGGGATTCCTTGGAGTAATGGTGTCATACGGACACCGGGATTGCAATCAGCGACCTCAAAAATATAAAGCTCCCCCAGGCATAAAACATGTCCAACTCAACTACACTTTGTGGCCCTGTGCTATCTATCAAAACAACGATTAGGAGACATTAAGTATTCAAACTTGAAACCATATGCTTTGATTAAAAGGAGATTCTGAATATTCAAAATTAAAGGCTATGTCTCTTATTGTCTAAAAGGTCTAGATTTTTATAAGGACAGACATGCCTATATCGACTCAACTTTTAATGCAGATCAAGAATATTTAATGGACTCTGCTTCGCTTCCTTCGGACTATTATATATCCCATGAGTCTGCTTTCGTTCATCGTGAAACTTCTAGAGAGATGCTTGTTGATATTGGCGACCCTTTCAGTTTGGCTTCAGCAAGGGATACGGCACCCATGGTCAGCTGAATAGGGTGGTTAACTTTATGGTAGACGAATTACTTGAACATCCGATATGACACGATGGCCTACTCAACCAAATAAAAATTTCTTCTCAACTCAGTTGCTTTCGTTAGTTCGGAGCTTACTGAGGGACATGAACTTCTTGGTGATGCTGTATGGTGTGGATTAATGCAAATTTTCCTCAGGGAAGCTTACTTTGTTGCCTACTTTACAGTCTATTCACTTGAGATATGTCCGTACCATTCCGATGGGTGGTCCTCTGAACTTCATCACTACCACATTCGCTGATGAGATAGCCACTAGCTTGCTCCAGCTATACCTCCTGACAAAAGTTTGACAAAAGTACTAAAAGGTGGAATATTAGTACAAGCATCAGTAAATGTGCAACAGTGACGCACACACTCAGATGGAAGCAATGGAGAAGGACGCAATGGGGTCTTTCTCCTGGATCAGGTGGTTTACTATACTTATTGTGGTTGAAATATACATTAAAGCAATCTTAAAATCCATATACGCCAAGAATAACAATTCGGGTTGGCTTCTCAGTGGTTTCTGCTGACAAAGACCCTCCACAGACTAACAGGACCGTCATGGTACATGCGCCTAGCCAATCTAGAATAAAACCTAAACTACTGAGTACTTTCTGTTCGTCTGTTTGTCTTTCATGTTCATACTCAATGATTGTCATACACAAACTTAAAAATGCAGATTGCTCATTTTTTAAACTATTTTAGATACATCAAACTTGTTAAAAAACTATAAACCCAATTCAACGCTCGTTGGTGACTTCAAGAAACACCCTCGTGCATATTATAACTGCTGCCAGTTGCAGCCCATCCGTTGTTACGCCACACGAGAAGGTCAACAAGTCTCAACGCTGGACTTTTTGGTTTCGGTATATTGAGTCGTTGTGTAGTTGTGGGTAGCACTGACTTGCATTCACATTATGGCACATTGTTGTTGTTTCTTTATTATTATTATTTTTTTTTTTTTTTATTCTGATTTAAGTTTTGTAGAGCGTTTTTCGAACTGCACTCTTATTCGCATTGATTTAATAAGTATTTCATATAGGGGCGCGTTGAGTTTTTCAACAGGAACTCGATTGTTTTTTTTTTTACTTGATTTGATTTACACTTACTATACGACTACTACTATTGCCTCAAGTTCTCTGCATTAAGGTATTATTAAATCTATAACTCTAAAGCCAATTGTTTGCTAGGTGTGACTCGACTCAGCACCATGTGAAACAATGACGTTTTTTTTTTTTTTTTTTTTTTGTATCTATGAATTATTAGAATGTACATTCAATCTTTAGTAATAAGCACTTAATTGCTCATAAATTAATTCCAGCGTGCAATTAATTTTTCTGCTTTTAACAAAAGAACAAAAAAAGGCTTTTATTTCAAGTCACCCACGGTGCCGAATTTTGCGCAATTAAAGATCGCCTACACTGATTTAATTAATCAGCCTAAATAAACGCTTTTAATTGTGGCGCGCAGTTTAATATCTTTTTCCTGTTACTTTTTTTTAGTTTTAAAATTTCTGCACCTTGCTCGAGTCATTCATTAATCACATTGTACCGAAAAAGACAATTTATCGCCAAGTCTCAATCTCGCATTCCGAAAGGCCTAAGTGTCCAATTAATTTATAGTATCCGTGTCCAATGTTGAGTGATATCTGTCGAATTTCGCAATATAAGCGTCCAAAGTCAAAGCAAGTCTAACAGGCAAGGTCGCCGAAGTTAATCGATTAACGCACTTGTGCAGTAATTTGGAGGAAAAAAATTTATAATAAATAAAGCAAATAAAATAATTAACAACAAATTTTAAAAATTGTACAGAAAACCCAATAATAGATGGATGGAGAAGTTGTACAGTCATCTTAAGAGTACAAAAATTATTTCTTTTATACAATTCTTGAAAAACCCCTCAACTATATTTATTTTTTTATTTGCAGATGACTGAAAGTGACTAATCAGTTGACGACGAAGGCGTTTACTGGAATCAACGGATACTCTTTGAAGCCTATTGGATATAATAGTGTATTGGGAAGACAAAAATTCAGTTATCCTCGGCTCGAAAATATGGCCTGCTACACAAGTTTCGATAGGAAGAACATTTTGTACTTTTCGACTTGTATTAGATTTCGTCTCAAATTGTAAAGTATCAATTTTAGGACAGAAAATGCACCAAAATCAAAAAAAAATAAAAAAAAAAATCTCCTGTTCTAGGATTCCCCATCCAAAATAAATATATGTAATTTTTCAATTCATCCAGAAAATGCTTTTAGAGTTTTGATTTTTTTAAGCACATAACTCTTATTTGCAGTCACATTAAGTTGAGATCAATTAGATGAAGTGAAATTTTGCCTATTATTCTTATTTTTTATTGAGACTTCTTCGGAATAGTAAATTTCTGGCAGAATATTCTTTAGTAGTATTAAAGTCCATGGTGGTGTTATAAAGTTATTCACATAGGTTTTAATTCTTGGACTTAGTTTCCATAATTAAAGATGATCTAGAACTGCGCATCAAATGCTTTTCTTGCTAAGGATTTGGTGCGCCATTTTGGTGTCTAAACTATCAATCTAGAATGATAATTCATTTATTAAATATAAGCAATATATGAGGGTTGCTATATAAATTTCTACCCTGACGTTTCCATCGTAAAGTCAGAGATTTTTTAGGCCTAACTTTTTGTGAACACTTTGACGAATCAGCGCAATTTTGTTTCTTTACAGGCACCTGAAAAATTCATCTCGACTAAAAAATGGAACTAAGCCGTGAACATTTTCGACGTGGATTATCAAGACAAGAATGCAGTTCGCTCACCGACGAATTTCGTGAAGGTCGTCCAAAATCGGTCGTTGCGCCAGAAAACATCAGTGATATACCGTGATATTGAGGCATTCCTGGGCATTAGTATGACTAGCATACAAACAATATTACATGAACATTTGGTCGTCAGAAAGGTTTGTTCACATTGGATACCGCATAATTTGACAATCGCTGAAAAGAAGGCTTGTGTCGATTGGTGCAAGCAAATGCTGAAGAAATTCATGCGATATGTCGATATATCAAAAGCAGTCTACTCAAACATGACAGGTGACGAAACGTGGATACATGCGTATGAGCACGAAACCAAACAGCAGTCGACCATCTGAGTCTTGCGCAGCACATCGAAGCAAATGATCGCATGTTTCTTCTCGAAAAGGACGGCCAATTCTGAATGGTATACAACCATTTATTTAACTGAAGTGTTCGATGAACTGAGCAAAACCAACCGACGAAGACGAATTATACTTCATTACGATAATGCGAGCTCTCACACTTCGGCCGTAACAAAACAGTTTTTAGACGTTCAGAACATCGAATTGATGGGTCGTCCGGTGTACAGCCCTGACTAGGCACCAAATGACTTCTTCCTGTTCCCTTACATCGAAAATAAACTGCGTGCACAGCGGTTTTCAACTCTCGAAGAGCTGTTGATGCCTTCAAAACGCATTTTGTGGGAGGTAATTTTTTTGGAAAGTTTATTCAACGCGTTCATTCGAATCATTAGAATATTTTGAAGATTCGAATAAATTCAGAAGCCATTTTGAGGACAGTCATATTATAGTTTTACTAAAATATTTTTAAAACTATCAGAGATCTTAGAAAAAGTGTGTAAGCCCACCAAAATTATTTTTTTATTTTAAAATTTAGGAAATATTCAATAAGAATTACTTTACATACCATTATTTAAGTATTTATTTTTAGTAACAATCAATCTCGATCATTCCTCGAGTCTTACATGTTTTAGTTACTTTAAGCAATTCTTGCACAAATAAAAGACTCTGTTTCAGCTGCATGTTAGACCAGTTTACCTTGTTGAATTACTTTTAATTTTAGTTAGATAAAGTTTAAAACAGTTGTTTATTATTTTTTTTTTTCTCACTGTCGCTTTAGAGCGCCGCCCAGTTTACTTTTACAAGATTGGCACGTTTTGCAGTTTGAGGAATTGTATGCGCAAACTAGTTACGAGTATATCAAAGATACTTTACGACAACCAGGCGGCAGGCAGGCAAATAATAAACAACTACAACCGAGTAACTCAACTAACTCAAGTGACTTGGCAACGGCACATACTACAGCAGCAGTAGACTATAATACTTTGATTCTTTGATTATTTATGAATATTTTTTATACACTTTTTATATAGAATGAAAGGGTATATTAATTTTATGGAATTGTATGTCACAAGTAGAAAGAAGCGAGTCAGACTTCTTGGTCAGCATCAAAAGTTAAGTCGATATTGAAATGTCCGTCTGTCCGTTTATCTGAACATTAATAATAAAAATTAATAAAAATTAGAGCCTTTAAGTTTAGTTAGCCAAATAGTATCTATTGCAGGTGCTTTGGGTACTAGCTGAGTTCTAGGCATTAGGCTTCATTATAGGTATACATATTCCAATTAAAAAAAAAAGGTTCAATACAGGGTATTTCAAAGTCTTACACACTCGATTGCAATGTACTTTTTTGTTGTAGTTATATATTGGTGACGTTTCAGATACGCTCTACTTAAATATTTAAATATGTACAACCAACGACAAGCTGTGCGAGTGAGTGAATTGGTCAACACAGATGAAACATGATTTTATGGCATTTTGAAGTTGTATGTTGACATGTTTCGAATTTGTTTTTATTTTTGAAAATTTATTTATTTATTTATTTATATATTTTGTTCTTAACTACATTCACTTGACCTTAAATTCGACACAAAGCACGACTGACCCAACACGTTAATGTTTGCAACAAACACTCGAATGTCCTTCAAACTCAACGCAAGACAGTAGCATGCAACAAGCTGCTCGATTGCAATCAAGATCCTGTTCTTGAAGTAAGCAACAACTTCATTCTTACTATATATAATATAATATGCTGCTATAAAAAATCGTTGTTATTAATTTTTAAAACACAATTTTGACAGTTTTATGGCTTTTATGCATATTAATTTCTATAAAGAAATCATTTATCAAAAAATCAAGCACAAGCGTAGTTTATTGATTACAATTAATATGCATAAAAAGGTACAAAAAAAAACAGAAATTTTTTACGCCAATATTTTTTTTCTATGCTTAACATCCTGTATTAATTTATTATGCAACTATATATCTTAATGGTATTGTTCCCATAAATTTAAATAGACTTAAAACCTGTTTTCAAGCGCGTGTAGTAGTTTCCCAAAAAAAAGTACTACCTAACTAATTAATTGTCAATCAAAAAATTTTTAAAAATTATGTATGGACATAATCAGCTAACATTTTAATTAATTCATTTGTTTATAATTTTTTGTTATTAATTGAAGTTGACAATTTCGTTTTGCTGTATGGAACATATATTTCCAAAGTGCTTAGAAGAAATATTTTATAAAACTTCAACGCAATTAAGCCAGATTTGTAATTGGATTAGCTACATATATGTATGCATATGAGAAGGCAAAAAAAAAGAATATAAATAAAAAACAAGCGTAATTTTAATTAAGATAATTATTACACTTTGAAGTGTCATATTTTATACATATATGTAGTATATAGTAGCAGAAATTGTTGATATATTTGTTATGTATGAAATTATTAAAGAATGTTGTTTTTGTTGAGGAGAGCCTACTGCCGCTGGCTGAAGTTTTTACATACTTAAGTATGTATTTATAATTACAGGGTGCTTTAAGCGGAAATGTAAATTTTAAAATTTGCATCAATAAAGCTTATCGACATATAAAAAAGTGACGGCAAAAAACCAGGCATACCATACAGTTACAATAAAAGTCCATACATTCTTCTGAATTTTTGTATAAAAAATGTTTATTGCTGTTGATAATTTAGCTAGAAGTAATAAAATTTAGTCTATCTTACGTTATTCTTTCTCCACCTCATATAATTTAGCCACAATTGCTACTCTATGCTGATTATACGGTCAAACCCCAAGTTAAGACAGAATCAATTACAATGTGAAAATAAAACATCTACACAAATACGAAATTTCGTATAATAGACTTCCAAAATTCCATACTAAAAATCTTTATCCTACAAATATACAAAAGTAGCACCATAGTCCCCATTCTCAAACACTCATCTTCTAAAACAAACCTTAAGTCAACCACCCGAACTCAAAAAAACCGTGACAGATCCGTACCCAAAAGAAACCGCACCTAAATAATCTCACTGGATTTTGTCAAAGCGTTAGACAGGATAGGTATGCACACTATTCTAGATAAACTCGGAGAATGGAAAATTAAAGCCAAAATCATGAACTATTTCAAGAGCTTCTCAATGAATCAAACAGTTTTCTCATCCATAAATAGGTGGAGCGAATAGTTTTGCGCCCAACCATCCAGAGATATCCTTATAAAAAACAAAAGCTATCATCCCATACAGCCTTTAATATTACCAAAAAAAAACACAATTTATAAAAACTGGTTTTCTCCCCTTCTATACAGCTGTATCCTCTTCCGCAATTATAGCCATTACTGTATTTTAAGAAACTCGAAAAACTCTGCATATAATCAGATTATCTTTCCTCCATTGGAACAATAGCAAATCTTAACAACTTTGAATACGTTCATCAATTTTAGAATCATCGGTGATAATATTAAAGTAAGTATGGGTAGGTAATCTAAAAGCTTGATGGAAAAATATTCACGAGCTTATCTCAGCTTTGAGGTACTTCTTCATCCATTTGTAACAAATTTTTGTTTGCTTGTGCGCGTATCACGCTTAAACTGATAAGCCAATTTGTATGATTTTTGGTATATATATGGATAGGACGTTGGACGAGAGGGAGATGCCTAACACCCCATATAAGCTATAAACCAAATTAAAATTAAAATTTTGCATACAGGTTAATGTGATCAGGGGAAGTATTCGTATTAAGTTTGGTCAAAATTGGAGACGGCTATGTTCTATTCTATGTAAAAAAATTTACTGCACATCATTTTCTACAATTTTGCGATGGTAAAGTCTTTGTAATAATAACTCGACAAGCTTTACATAGACTTGAATAAATCTGGTAGTTGTAACCATTCATTACTAAGTGTAGATTTAAAATCTTTAGGGCTAGAAAAGATGAGAGTTTTCGCTTTTGTATGCAAGTTTTGAGGCATCATTATGAAATGGAGTCATGGACATTAATTTATCATGGAAGACTCTGTGCACTGGATCCGCTCCAGTGAGATCATCTAATATCATGAAAACTGTAATTGTCTATGAAGACTAGAGTAGATTCGAAAAAGTTTAAGAACAGCCAGCTCCGTGTTGTGAATGGAATGTCAACACTTGCACATTTAATTTTCTTTAGAACCTCTAAAAAATACGCTTCTGTCTCCGCGATATAATGCTATTTTTGCTATTTGTTGCTATTTTTTCCGCCCCATGTTGGTGAAGCTCATTCACTGAGATCCAACATCTCAAAAATTTTTATGTAAAATATTTGTTGGTTTTCCATTTAATCTCAAAATTGTGCATATGGGGTTCAAAGAACCCACATTTGTCACTGCTTGATTCGGTTTTTACGCTGGATGCATCTTTCGAACATACTTATACGAAAATGAGGCTGGTCAAGCTGTTATGGTTACTGGTGCTAGTTATCGCGACATGATATTCGACTTCTTTCTGCCGAGTTTGGAAAATATTGAATGGATGACATGCGGTTTCTAAAAATCGGTCGGAGTTGCCATACAGTCCGAAAAGCTATCCAATTACACTATGAGACATTTGTTGAATTATTACTTTCTCGTTTCGGTGATCAGAGGGATACAACGCATTATCTACAAAGTTCAGTCACATTTATGCAAAGTGATCCTGTAAAAGCTTGACAAAATTGTACGCCACAGATCTCATTTGCTCCACGGAGCTATTCCAAATGTATCCTGCTTACTTCATATAAAAAATAAAATAAAAATATGAAAAAAAAAAATATAAAAAAAAAGTTTTATTCAACAATAGTTAATTCTTGGGACCGCCTATATTAATTCCATTTCAAGATGAATGTCACGTTACAGATATCTAGTTATTCCAATAATCGGCGAGGTGCAGCAATATTTTAAAAACATGTACATAGAAGCAATTGAAACTTGATAGTCGACAGAAAAGGTTTCCTGAAAGATTTCTTTAATATGAAACTGGGATGTTTTCAGTTGAAAATTGAGAGAAGTATTTGTGTTTTCTGGTAACACCCAATGAATTGAATAGAATTCACAGCAAAGCTAAAATCAAGGGTAATCAAGACTGATCTCAAGTTTTAAATAACTAATATCTGAAGATATTATACGAAAACTTCGTAAGATATAAATAAGATATTTTTATAATATGAATAAAACCATTGTTTCTAACACTCAGAAGAAAGACGGAGCACGGCAACATTTTCATAGAATTTTTCTTATTTTTCCATCCATGATCCAATTTTATGAACATAGATAACTTGCAGCCCATAAAGGATAGATCCGTCAAAATTGGATATTTAGTCTTTCCTATTCCTCACACAGATAACTATTATTCAATAAACGTGCCAAGCTCTCATCTTCTTAGATTCTGAATTAAAAAATGTTTGATTTTCTGGTCGTTCCTGAAAGCTGAAAGCACCAAAGTTTATGTATTTTATTTTAATTCTAATAAAATATTCAATATATGTTCGATATCGGACCATTAGATGAGGTACTCCCCAAACATATCTGTCACCCTTCTTGAGTTTTTGTAAGATAAATATTTTGCTCTGGACTAGTTGCATTCATTAATCCCAATAAAATATTCTACATTGAGCCACATAAGAATATATGGCTTTAATGTAAAGATACAGGTTATCTCGCTGTAGCATTCCTTTTTATTATTATTTTTATTTCTGTCGCATTTAGCTAAACTATTTTTTGAAGCACCCTGTTCAATTAAACATTTTGTCACAGCAGCATTAAATAATGTACTTCAAAATCGAACACAAATCAACCAACGCCCGCAGTTGAATAAACCGGATCAAAATGCTAGAAAGATAATAAACACAACACTCGGACACTCAAACGCCAGAATAACTTTTTCAATTGTAGATAGTCATGTCATATTTTTTTGTAGATACACTACAATGTGCCAGCACCAAGGTCATTGCGTTGTCTCAAACCCCATATCAGTGAAGTTTTTTTAAGCCAATTAAATTGAATACTTTTTTGTATGCATACCCTTCCGCGATAAGGCTTTGGGTTTAAATAGTGAATTGTGCAGTTGGAAATTGTTGCAGTAGTAAGTGCAAAATGCGGAAGTAACTGTACTGCTGTGCACGTTTAACTGTTTAAAACATGTTAATATGCAGTTCACTAACCGGACAGTGTTGGGTAGGATTGGTCAAGACACGTCTCTCTACAAAATTAAATGCTTCCTTGAGATATTTTTCTCAATTGTTTTCGTTTTTCAATTTTTATTCATTTCCCATTTCTGTGTTCTTGACAAGGGCACAACATAACGACGCAACAATGCGCTACACGCAGACAAATTGCAGCCATTGTGGCCAGCTAAGACCCCACAGCGAAGACACGGGCAAGAACTGGACTTGATTGGCCGCTATTCAGTTGAAGAAACTTGGACATGCTCAAGTTCAAGTGCGTGAACCCGTTTAAATGCGGCATGTGATGCGATGCAATGCGATGTGATGAGCTTGGCGGGATGCCGCATTGCCTCATTGGCATGCAATGTGCTTGATTATGCATTATATTGAAACATAACATAAAACGCTCTGGCGTGAGCGAGTGAGTTTTATTAATTTAAAGACATAAATTTTACGAAAGATATTTCTTAACGAATTGCATTTAAGCTTTGTTGTTGTACATCAAGCATTCATTTAGTTACACGCCTACAAATAGTTTTTTTTTTTTTCTCTGATTTTGTTTTTTTTTTTCTTTATAGGCCAACAATTGAGTTCATGTTGCAATTGAATTCATGTCGATCGTTCAATTCGGTTCAATTCAGTTCAGTTCATTCCCTGTCGGCTTAGTTCAAAACATTTTGTTACTGCTACAAATTCCAAACTAAACTTATAATAAAATTTCAAAAAAAAAAACCAAAAACAATCCATAAACAACTTTTACTTTCAATGCTCGAATCTTTTGCTGTACCTGAACATAATGAATTGCGCCTTAAATGCTGTGTTTGCTCTATGAGTTTCAGATGAGAGTTCGAGTATATGGAGACTAATATAGGTTGGGCTGCTGTTGCTAAAGCTCAAGTAACTGTAACGAATTATAATTTAAACTGTTAATACGCCCGTTGATTTTTTGGAAGCTTGGCATTTTTAACTTAATTTTTTTCTTTGACTATTTTGTGGGCGTTCAACATGAAGGTGAACAATACTCGTAGATACAATGTATAATGCATTTCTGATTGAGTATGCGCCCGAAAAGAGTGTAAGGGCAGTTTATAATGTAATCAAGCTCTGCAAAATGTGGGTACTTAAGATTTAATGAGCCTATCTTCAAGCCTTTGATGACCTTTCAGAGCTTTTGAATTTTTTTTGAGAGAACTGAATGCATAATAGAGTCATTGATGAAGTAATCAATTGATAATAATTGATATCTCTATTAGGTATTCTGCTCGATATATCTACAAACTCATTAATATCAACGGAATATGGAGGTGAACTCTAGTCAACACATTTGACTTTGCTTTGGAGATGTTCTCATAAAAGATAAACACATCGCGATAGAGGAAGCTCACAACTCGACCATATACAGAACTCCTTGTCCGTTTTATGAAAGGAAGAGGGAATTATTGAAGACATACATGAGATCACAGCACACATGGTACAAATCCTAATTTAAACAAGATCTTTCCGTTCCAGACAGTGAAACGATGGGTTTGATTCCGGATAAAATGCTCATCGCGTCGTTGGCTGATTACATTGATATTTTTTATTCAGACAGTCTCCCAGAAGATTATACAAAGAAATGGAATATTAAATTTAATAGTGAAACAAAATTGTGTCTAATTCTTCTATTGTCCCGATGTGGATCTATATAGAATATTTTATTAAAAATAAATATATACCAAATATGCAAAATTTAAACTAAATATAAACAAAGGCAAGAAAACTTTTCCATTAAAAATAAACAGAAATCAGGCACAGGTTTTTATGAAAAGAGGGAAAGAGATTACTTCCTGGAAAGAATAAAAGAAATAGGAACCACAGCTAATTAAGACATGAAAACCAAAACTTCTCCAAATAAACTCTGCTTGAAGAATATTCTCATTTTTGCAATAAGGGGCGTTCAAGTATAGCGAAACGAAACAGTAGTAGGAGAGAGTGGGTCTTGTAAAACTTTAGGATGCTTTACAGGGTGGGAGGGAGTTTCGAACATTGCTTAATCAGTGTTGTTAAAAGAGGGAGATTTGCATCATCAGCTGTTCTTGGCGTCTAAAGGTTTCCATGCTGTCTTGCTAGCGCAACTGCGCCATAAAAATGCCAAGGAAATTTGGAAAACGGACAAAGAAACAGAAATGCAAGAAAACGCACTGGTACAATCAGCTCCTTAGAATCTCTCGCATCGCTGCTGGGACCGCATCAATTATTTGTTCTCTCTTTTAAGATGATAAGGCCCGTGTACCAATAGGTTTACCGTTAGTAAATAGTCAGAGCCCTCATTTAATGCACATGGAATACAGCGTACTTTTACTTGACCATGAGTGGATCGTGGTAGAGCGGCACACACTGATTCCTTCAAAGTCAACGTGGATCCTGACAGTTTCGGTGAGGAAAAAGCTGTTGGTTATAGCGAGCGGACACACATATCCATAAGAATGTGGAAAACACATCCTCCACAGCGAACAGCCATGCTTATGATTTCTAATCACTTTTATCAGTGTCAGCATTCGATCGTCGTCTTTGTCGAAGGTCAAAAACTTTGCCATTCAACACTTCAAAAAATACAACTTGTTCATAGCGACTAATGCTTCTGGACGGAGCGCATACAACTGAGTTGACAATGAATATTTTCAGGACAGTGGCGAGACACTTGCTTAGGTTTGGAGGGATATGAATATTGACAACTACGATGTTTCTACGGAGTATAAAAAGCCCACATATAGCTTGTTGGGTCCTTCTGAACCTAATATGGCGTGGTATGTCCTACATGTACGTGAATTGCAATATTTCTTGGAAGTGATTAAATGAGCGAATGAATCACTGCTGTGCCCGCTCGTATAGTGCATTGAAATCTGTCTTTCTGTAATTTTACTGCCTTCACCCAGTCTAATCCTTCAAACCCGACCTCAAGACGACAAGATGTCACTAGAGTGGGCAAAGTCGTTACGTGCATGCCAATATTCCCGTCGTGAAAGTAGAAGACGAAGTTGATGCAAGTGGTTTGACGATTCCGGAACCACCTTTGTCTGATCTCCGGATGCCAGTAATGAAAGAGTCTGAGTGGCGGACAGTCCCGTGAAAATGTTTTATTTCAGTTTGGTTTCCGTTTCTAATTGCGTATCCAAAGGTTAAAATAAATAGAAAATCGTTCCGGTGCGTTACTTGATCAGATGGAGGGTCAAAATTCTTCAAAAACTGCGTTACGTAACACTGAACGCCCCCAAAATCTCCATATCTATACCATCGCCATATAAAGTAAGCGGAGCTGCTTACAAAATGTTCACCCTTTCCGCATTTTTATATGAAAAATTCCTATTGTTTTTACTATTTTCGAAAAAATATACGAAGTTTGTTACAATATCCTTACAAAAATCCCAATAAAATGTATCACACAACATAGAAGTGAAAGGGGATAAAGAGTATCTCGAAGTCGTGCAAGCTCAATGCTTGTTTCTTTACTTCTTGTTGGTGATGATGTATCAATAAATTATTTATATAGAGCAGCCCATAAGTAGCCAATGTTGTAAATTCCATACAGTTCGCCATGAGTTCATAGGCTACTAGCAACACTTTTGTTATTGTTTTTTTTTTTTTTACTTTGGAATTTCAGAGCAAGGTCGTTTGTATCTGGGCAAGTTCCGAACGTCACTGCTTGTTGCAACAACAAACATGTTTATTTGATTAAATTTCTGTAGAATATGTTGCATTGATGTTTCCTACTGTTAGTGTGACCGATGTTGCTCTGTCGGCGATTTGTATTGATTCTTTTTATGCTACAGAATCGCTGGAGGTGATGGAGGTGTAGCCGCTTAACTAAAACATAATTAAATTGTTTAAAATGTTGATTCATCTCTGCCGCAGCAGCAGCAGCGTCGTCATTGACCCTGCTAGGCAACCCTTTTGTACTGTTTTTTCAATTTTTATGTTCGATACTCATTGTTGGTGCAACAAATCTTGTGGTCAACATATTTGGAGCTGAAGCTGTGATGTTTAATAACGAACAAGTGTTTATTTAATGATTTTAATTGAGTTTTAATTACCAAAATTGTTTAGAGTTTTTATTTTATGTACATTCTTTTTGTTAAACTAGAGATGGTTTGGAAGATTTTTAGTTGTGTGGAAAATTTTCAAAACGAAAACATGCAGTCAAAATGGCAGTTAGTAAGCATAGCCCAATGAAAGAGGCTCCATGGCTTGTCGTGTCCAGTTGTAGTGTGCAGTTGTTACCACAAATTCAAGTTGTGCAGTGTCTAATATTGCCGTGCAGTATGTATCGACCTTAGACTACTCAAAACTACTTTGAAAACATGCCAAATTGCTGTTAGCGCATTTTGACTGCTTTCATAGAAATTTGTTTCAAAATCATTAGCCATGTCAACCTTTGAACTCTGCAAATATTTCAAATATTCCGCAAACCGAATATTCCGCAACGACTGCCCCGGTACTATTTAATAAACTGCGCTGCCATGTCACATTTCCTGCTGCTGCAATAAACATTTGCCTTTCTAAAAATTTGTCAACACAACAATGCCCCAAAAGGGGTGAAAGAGTAAATGAAGGTGGCAGCAGCAGCAACAGCTTATTGTAAGAAGAAAAAAACAATTAGTCCGCTGAAAAAGCGCAATAAATAAATATTCATTTGCATAATAGATTTTTATACAAAAGGCTGTAATGGTCAGCTTGCCACAATGCCGCGGCGCAACTGCTGGCAGTAACACAGCTGTCCGTCCGTCAGTCTGTGCGTCTGTCGGACTGCCTCGCCACTACACATTGCAACTTGCTGCAACTGCAACTGCTATAGTCTGACTGCGCCACATTTGGAGCAAATTCGTGTGCAAACTGAGATTTTTTTTTACTACACTTTTTCTTCAACATTCGATATACTTTAAGTATATAGTAGATATATGTATATATATACATTATTTCTATTTTTTTTTTTCTACTCAAATGTTTTGCCGCGAAAGGCAAAGCACGATCGACTAACTATATTTTTGGCCATTTTCAAAGCAGATTAATTACCAACCGCTGGGCATGGTTCGCGTCTCGACAAGCAAATAGCAATAGCAACAAGCATAAGAGTATCTTAAGCACGAGTTACTATTGTAGAATATAAGTAGTTAGTGACAGTACGAACTCCAAGTTAAATTTAGCAAAAAACTGTAAGAAAAAATAAAATTCGGTGCGCTTTTTATTACAAAATATCAAATGAATTTACGATGTCGCGAAAAAATTAAATCATTCAGCGTTTGAAATGGATTGGAACGGTCGGTCTGCTTATGCGCATAAAATCTTAAGTTACTACAAATGGAACATAAAAAAAGTTAATTTTAGACTGTTTGTCGAGAAAAAAAAAACACTTAATGCTGCAATTCCTGCCAATAATACTCGTAGTTAGTTGACCAATAAAGTTCCACTAATGGCAGCAGTTTTTACATAAATTTTAAACGCATTCAATACTTAGACGACGCGTGGCAGTTGCTGAATTGCTGAATTAACGCGGCTGGATGTCGCTCGAAGGTTTTGAAGTCGACTCTTGAGAAGAGGACAGTTCGGACAGCCAACAGAAGTGTGGCACACACGCATGCGTAAACTAATTTAAGTTGCAGATTGCTTAGCTGTTTTTTTTTTTTTTTGTTTTCTTTCGATGAAGTTAAATTGTAGCAAAAAGTGTTAAATTTTAATGACAGCCAAGACAAGCCGTAATGTTTATTTAATTTGTTTTAAATCTAATTTGGTATGTTCTCGAAAAATTTTTAATAAAAACAGAGTCGTGCTGTGTGTGGTCCTGTTTTGAACTAACTGTATCTTATTACTTTTAGAAGGTGCGACAGTGCCTCAGCGCTCAAATTAAGCTTGCTTGACAGTCTCAGCAGCTAGTTCAATTACGCTTACAGAATATCCAAAATGGCGGCAGAGTTGTACAGCTTCTTTTAAAAAAAAGCTAAGGATCTATTGACTTGTTCTGGAATACCATGACTTTGCCTAAAGCTAAACTGATATCTTTCTGAATATCTGGAATATGTGGAACAGTAGTGAAACATCTTGGCACATTAATTCAGACATCAGACTGACTGACTGACAGTGTCTGAATTGCAGATTATATTTTGTCAACTACTAAAGCATTCCCCGGACTTGACGAGAGTAGTCTTCAACAGTTTTCAGCACTCGTCTCGAACAGATCCAGCACATATCCATATCCAGTTATGGTAAATGAATAGGATCCGATAATTAACCAAACTGTGATAAATTTCTACCAGATCTAAAGAAGTTTTACTTGAAAAATTCGCTCGAATGTTATAGAGAAGATTTAAAACCCAACAAGATTCTCCAATTTATCAGGTTTCAGAATCATCATGCGAGCTAGAGCATTAATAAGTAATACTTAGAGCATCACTCCCATTTTTAAAAGTGCTTCACCCAATACTGTCTTAACCTCCCTAAGGCCCCCAGTCATACGGATCGATATACAATTTTTGAAAAATTGTTAAAGAACCAAAACAAGCAAACAAACAAATAAAGTATGGTAAACTTGGCCATATTCTATAGGCCAATTGATGCCTGGTTTGGATTTGGAGATTCCTTTTTATGTGTTTGATGCTTACGTGTATTTTCTGACTTATATTTTAAATGAGACCCGGGGCTCAAGGCATCAGATCGAGATAACATTTTACTATACTGTAACATATGCGGTATCGGTTTTGAAATGTGGAAAGGAACATATTTAAGTGGTTCAAAAAAGAAAAAGAAACATGATACCCAAATTAAGTCGAAACTAAGCTGATTCTTTGCACACAAAGAAACTAATCGGCAAACTGATACTTCTACCATATCGACTCAAATTACTTCTGAAGATATTGGTTTGGCAACGAGGACCATATATGACGCGGAAAAACTAGTTCCAGCGCATACTGGATGCAGCATCGTGCTCGTAAATACCGCAAAAACGATTATGATTAAAGGAAGATGTACGCGATGTTTGGATTCAGACTTCTCAGAAACTTACGAAAATTTTCCCCAATATAAGCGGTAGGACGAAAACAAGAATTTTGTCTAAAAATGTATTCAATGAAAGTGTGGAACTGTATTTGCTGCAGGGTTTTTCTTTTCAATACCATGTACGAGGAGTGTCCGAAAAGTATACGACCTACATTTTTGGTCAGTGGTTACGATCTTGAAACTAAACAACAATCTTCATAGTGGAAGCGTCCTGACGTTTCACGGCCGGAAAAAGCACGAGAAATTCGGAGCCATGTCCAGTCAATGCTGATTATTTTTTTCAGATAATCGAAGATGTGGAAGCATCACTGGGAGCGTGTGGTTCAATCAAATTGAGACTACTTCGAAAGGTGCCACGGCCCGGATGACAAAGAATAGCACCAAGGCGGAGATGTGAACATACGTCGGATACTTTTTGGACACACCTCGTACACTGGAAATGGTTTGAGTTCGTCTTATGTGTTTAAGGATTGGAAACACAGAAACAACTTCCTGATGTAGCATGAGAACAGCACAGAAGAAGAAAAATGTTAAATTTTTGCAGTAGTCAAATTCTTGGCATCCAGAGGACTAAGCTTCCGGGGGGATAATCAAATTTTGTGGTCATCAAACAACGGAAATTACTTGGGTTGCGTAGAACTCATTATTGAATTTGACCCTCTTCATCGATTGCCAAGAAAAATGATCTGCCTGGAGAGACGAGAAACGAGGCTCGAAATTTCTTACTGTCAAGCATAAACTTATAAAAGCAGATCATTTGGAAGAATATTTCCCAAATGTGGAGGTGAGTACAAGAATATGACTTTGAATAATGGTCACAAATTGCAGTGGAGAACTCTATTGAATTCATCAAACCTAACCGAATCTGTTATCAAGAAGAAGGGCAAGAACTACATCACTTGCAAAATCAAACCTTTATCTCTACGCAAGAGTAGATATGAGACATCCTCAACTGAGGTTATGAAAAGAATAAATGGCCACGGGTTTCAACGTTTTCACTTATTTTGTTTAATTTCCTTAGTTATATAAAAGTGTGCAATGTCTTCTAAGATCCATATAAGCAAGGAGCCTGAATATTTCAAGGTTGTCCTCCATTTTTTATTTAATAATATCGTCGTTTTTTATTATGCAAGATATGCAAGAATCTCTCAAACCGAAGAATATTCCTAATACCAGACAACTTTTTATATAAACCAAAAAAACAGTCTCCGACAACTCCTTTTCATACATAATACAAAATTATTTCACTTCTTTTTTGATTTACATAATCCTTACTGCAGAGCAGAAAAAAAAAACAATTTTCCATTTCAGTTATGATTCACGCTGATACTATGTGCCCCAAAAATACACAAAAAACTCCCACCAAATCGTGTCCAAAACAGGCGCCGCAAAGAACAAACCTCTCGAAAACGTTTTTTTAAAGACACCCAAGTTGGCGTTGAGTGTGAATGTGAAGTGAACGATTGAACTGCGAGACTACTAAATCCGAATTTAAGCAAAGTAGGACAACCTGTGTCGAAATCGAGTCACAACTCAAAACCAATAACACAAAGCTTCAACTTCAAGAACAAACGAATGCACAGAAAACTATTAGAAATTCAAATAAAATTCGGCATTAAAAAATGCAAAATAAACAGTCGCAGTGGCATACATTTTATACGCGGCAATTGCCTGCCTGCCTGCCTTCCGCCTGCCTGACTGCTGCCTAGAATGTCTTGAATATCTTATGGCTGCCTTGAGGTCGCGTCTTGTTGTGAATTGTTGTGAATTGCATGTTGCATACACCCACTGCAGCAGCAGCAGCAGCACTCGAGGAAGCGAAAAGACTGCAACAGACAGATAGAGGGACAGACGGACAGTTTATGTTGGCGTTGCCGCTGGGGGTCAGCACATGTACATTTTATATCGAAAGGTATCTGCTCCATTGTTGTATTCGGTTTGTTTCTGGGAGCGGTTTTTTATCTCGCGACAAAAACCAAAGGGCATTTCGTACAATAATTCTAAAAAAATAAAAGTGTACTGCAATGCAACCATACAAAAAATTCTTGAAGATCTGCTGCAATGCCACCACACCTTAAATATAATCCAATATATTTGCAGATTTTGCTAAATAACTTAATGCATTAAATTGAATCATAATCGGTAATGGCAAACAATAAACAAATTTTACATAGTTTTCCAGATAGAAATCTTCAAAAGTATTCAAGTGGAAAATCTTGTATAGGGCGTTGCAGCACAGCGCAAATGGTTTGTGAGGTGCATGTTGCAAGGTGCATGTTGATGACGACGACGATGATGATTGTTTGAGGAGGTTGACGTTGGCACGAGTCAAGTCAATTGGATATCAGACAATGCGATCAGCGAGATGACAGTTTGCCAATGATTAATCAAAAGCTCAAATGATTGTTCATTTATTTTTTTGTTAGTCATTTTAATAGCTTAAGTGATATAATATGAATACCCTACTTGCGAAGTTTAGTTAACAGTTTGTCGGTAAGTTTGCAACGCATTAAAGTATAAATCGGAAAAATATTAAAGTATGGATCGAAATGGAAACATTTTAGTAGTAGGTCCCAATTGATTTACCACTTGTCTAGCAAAAAATTCGAAATCCAGGATTTTCTTCTATGAATCCGTCCGTGAAAAAGGTCAACTAGTGACCAAATATATGGAGAAGATGACCGGAAAGATTTCCGCTTACTTGGCATCAATAACAACTATTTAACATAGAGTTCTGGAAAAAAGAAAATTAAGGCACATAAACTCAAGTAAAATATTTAACTGGAAACAAAAACTACATAGACGGCTCCCAAGAGGTAAGGAGTTGGTGCTGTGGTCTTCAGACTTCGCATAAACTATTTCGAACCATTAGTGGTATGCGATAAGAGGTGTGTCATGGAAGGGTAAGCACCCGGGAGGGTGAGTGTAATAAGTAGAAGAGAGTCAAACAGAGCTTTAACCCTTATTCAATCAATTCTAAGCCTATTCTAACAGTTCTAACAGTTTAGGAAGCTTGAACAAATACTCAGAATAAATTAGCAAAAAAAAAATGGAGTACGGACTTTGCTCATAAATCCGGTAAATTTTTACAGTCTTGGAATCAAGCCAATTCTAGTGAAAATGAAGCCAGAGATGAATTCTAGGAAAACATCCGGAACCAATAAGTAAAATCCGTCTGTCTGTCTGGCTTTCCTTATGAAAATCGAGATCTTGGAAATTATAAGAGTCTTCAAATTTGGATACTTAGATTCTCCAGTTTATTCTTCTCTTGGCGAATATGGGTAATTACAGCTGCTATATCTGAAACCAACTCAGACTTTTAAAAATACATATTACAAAATATCTTCTTAAAATAACCAAATGAGTCATCATCAAGCGGACCTCCACAGAGTAAAACACCATATGAACCACTGACAAAAAGGCCTTTCTTAAAATGAAATATCACCGAATGGGCTGTCAAATGGAACACCACTGAGATGACCACCGCTAATTTGATAAAAACTAAATGCTTAAGCGCTGTAGTCGAATGAACGGAGTAATATTAATAATGGGTAGACTAAATCATACAACAACAAATTGATTGTCCATCGGTTAATATTTGAAGCTTCCTAAATACGGTCTATCACTGCGGAGCAACACCAAATTGAACCGGATACAATTGGTTCAAAACAAAAGCATTTGTAGCATTACTTCAGCGCCATAGTATGTGATTGCTTTGTAATACTTTACATCACCGTGATCTGTGTGTGAGACAATTAACGTCTCAAAACCCATGCCAATAACTTGACTTAGGCGGTTGTGCCTTAGGAGTCTAATGCGACTTCATTCCAATGCGCAATTTTTATCATTCTAAGGAGAAGCTATTCAAATTATTAGTTTTTGTTGACCATACTAACTATTGAATGATATGAGACACATTTTTTGATGCGCAGGATAGATATAGTGAGTAAGAATCTAACTAGGCTAGGAATGAGGGCCAAGGATGAGGCGACACGTGGTGCTATAATGGAGACTATAGGCAATTTACACACTTCGCACTGCTAGGTTACCGCAATCCACGCACTATCCCCAAAATCATCGATGATGAAAAGATCGACAAAGAGTATGATATGAAGAAAGCTATGGAAACTCAACGAAACATGACCGAGATTTATACATGCGATAACTTGGAGAACTTTCCACCATTTCCACAGTATCACACTTCACAGCAGGACACCCCATGGTCGTAGCAAAAGCCACAGACAAATCAGGCTCCACCCAAAACTTCGAAGCAAGAAGACTTCACACACTTTGCAGGTTGCCATACACTTTTTATAAATTAATACATGAAACATAGACCAACATACACCCATAGACTCAAGCTCGATTGCATTTAAACAGCAACAAACATTTTAACACAGGCCTCCAAAATTCAACTTTCTTATTTTAGATATTGGAGTGGTTTCTAATATATTTTTGTCTTGGCCCCAAAGTTGCCTTTCGCATCAGGATTTTGGAAGAAAAGGGGGCAAAAGATCCCAAAAAAACGTGTTTTTGAGGTTTTTCAAGTTTTTTTCTCTTTAACCGGAAAAATAAAAACCTCTACATACGAAGATTTTGATTTCACAAAATAAGTTCATTTGCAAATTTTTTTATTAAAAATATTGTTTTTGAAATTTTTTTTTTTTTTAAATTTTGATCATTTAAGACCCTTTTCCATAAAAAAAAAAAAATTTTATATTAGAAGTTGTGAAAGTTTATTTAATCATTTTGTTTGATCAAAGCTAATTTAAATGAAGTACAAAAAAAAACTCACCCATGTGTAATATTTTGACATAGACCCTCATCGACTTAAATGTGCACTACGCAAATATTTTCAACAGGGCATTCCAATTTCATTGTCTTTCTTCACTCCTTAGCTTTTTTAACAGTTAAACATTTTGTGCAGATTTAAACAAACCAAAATAAAAAAAAACAAACAAAAACAATTTAAAAGAAATCATTGACCAAAAGCTTAGGCTTAGGCCACGCACTGATCGCTGAGCGATGCGCCAAAAATTAAAATCGATTCTAGCGCTGGTCTAAGCTTTTAATCAATTATTTCTTTTACATTCCTTCTTTTTTTAGCAATTGCTTTTTATAGCACTTCACTTCACTTCTTAGCTTTTCTTTAACACTTTAAGATTTTGCCCAGATTTAAGCAAACTAAACAAAAGAAAAAAAAAACAAAGACAATTCAAAAGCAATAACTGTGCAAGAGCTCACGCACAATTTTTTTCAGCAAAGACATGCAACACTTTAGACTTTAAACACTGATTTTAATAAGAAAAAAACATTTGCCAATCTTATATTACACACTATTTTATGCTGTATATATTAATTAATATATTTTACTAATTATTGCACATAAATTTTGATTAAAATTATTTAATTTGTTTAATTTTGAAATCACTTTTTAGTTGGACGACTTCACAATGCAAAGAAATATTCAAGACTGATTATGCAAAATCCGCAATGCTGAGCATCAAAAAAAGAGCGAACAATTGAGAGTGCATAGGAGCTAATGAGCACGATAAGACGATTCTAACGGTGCTTATTAATTGCTGCTGCAATAGAAAGCAATGCAAAACGATGGACTTTTTTTTCAATTTCAATTTTGTGTGCTTGAGCGAGGGTGGAAATGTTAGTTCATATAGTTTTATTTTTTATTTTTTTATTACATTTGTCTATTGAAAAGAGAATCTTACATAAGATGCGAGGTGATAGTGGTATATTCTTGATCAATATGCCTAAACTATGCAAC
Organism: Leucophenga maculata; assembly: GCA_035044805.1. Classification (NCBI taxonomy): domain Eukaryota; kingdom Metazoa; phylum Arthropoda; class Insecta; order Diptera; family Drosophilidae; genus Leucophenga; species Leucophenga maculata. Next base: position 703,061 of record JAWNNP010000005.1, on the reverse strand, counting down.
GAAAAATGTTTATCAATTAATTTAAAAGCGATGGAAAATATTTACAAATGATGAAATAAATCTTATTTGTATTATTTTTATTCGTATCGGGAGTCCAGTACAGAACGCACGCATCGGCTCGCTAGCCAAAATGTAAGAAGCTCACAGTCTCATGCCAGAGGAATATAGCGCCCAGCCGCAGAAAGACAACTTACATATATATGTCGAGCGGAAGTGTCTTCTTTTCAAACAACACAGCTTTGTATCGAACGTTGAAAGAGCTTAGAAGCTCTAATGCTATTATGGAAGGAGTCACTTCCAGATATCATCAAAGCCTGTCTCAAAAACATCTCCCTTATGGAGTACTATGAGAGCCTATCTTGGTGTAGACATGCATAAAGATTCTCGCAAGAATTTCTTAATCTTGGTGAAGAAGTTCTCCTATCATGCTCTTAAGGAATATAGGCGCTCTTTACACGTGTAATGGCACAAGGTTACTTATTAAAAAACTTCCAAGAAAATTTGGCTGTGGTAATCAACCTCACGGGTCCTGCAACCAACTAACCAGCTGGCAAATATACGATAATTACAATGGCTCCAGTTCATTACTGACTATCATTTGGAACTGGTTCACTCAGCGATGTTCTACTCAGATCCATATAGCGGTGGTGGCTTAAATAAGCCAACTAACTGCGTATACTACTACTTATACAAAAGAAAAGGCAAAATCAAACATCTAAACAACATATATTGAAAACAACTAAAACAAAATGTCTATTCAAACTATTAAATAACAAATAGAACAAGATACCCTATAACTTGTATTGAACAACCTATACTCCTGTCTTGTATAAACAGATTGTGAATTATAAAAAAAAACCTTGAAATGGAAATATACGAGAAAAGCCAAGTGCGTACGTTTTTTACTTACTGGCCCACAGACGTCAATAAGATGCCAAACGTGCAGGACATAAGGACATAGAAAGGAAGCAGTTTCTCGAAGAAGTTGAGCAAGGCAACCTCTAGCAGAACCTGTGGCAGCTAACCAAGTGCACTAATAGACCTATAATGAGAAAGCAGCCTGTACGAAGCCTTTTCACCCTTTGAATTATGCTCCTAACTTGACGCAGAAGAAGCTCTTAACTTTCTAGACGTGCCCTACCAAATGGAGTTGAGACGGATGAACTGATCTGTGAAATTTCACCCTTTGAATGATGCTCCTAACTTGAGACGGAAGAAACTCTTAACTTTCTAGACGTGCCCTACCAATTGGAGTTGAGACGGATGAACTGATCTGTGAAATTGGCTAACTAAAAGTATTCAAGTCACCTGGGTACGACAATTTTGATATTTCTGTCAATAAAACCTTGCTTCCGAATGGGATTCATCAATAAATGCTTCCAGCTAGGCTATTTTCCTACCCAGTGGAAATGTGCCGACCTGGGAAGCCTGCAGCCAATCTTGCCTCGAATGGCCAAAGTAGTCAAGAGACTACTGCGTAGAGTCCAACTAATAGTGGAAGAGGCTGGTTCGTTCCCTGATGATCAGTTTGGCTTCACCTGATCAATGCCATAGACTAGTCGAGAGAATACTGGAGGCATTTAGAAGAAAAAGTATTGTTTGGCCGTCATTCTGAATGTAAAGCAAGCCTTCAATAGAGTGTAGCATGCCGGTCTGCTCCATAAGATAAAGACAACTCTTCTACCACTTCATCAGGTCATACCTTGAGCGATATGGAGAATAAAGTTTTAAAATAAAAGAATTTAGAGCTTGAATTTCACAGTGAAGCGTACTTAGACCCATTCTTTATACGCTCTGTACAGCTGACATGATGAGTTAGAAAAGCTGCTGGCCGCTACATATGCAGAGGACCCGGCTTCTTCTGGCATCCGACGTCTCCTTTCTCTTTCGAAGGCAGCTTGACATCACCAATATTTGGCTTAAGAGGTGCAACATTGAGGTGCGTCCCAAGAAGTTCACTCGAAATACTTTCTCGCTGAGAAGAGCAGACTGCCCTCAAATTTATCCCAACAGAACAACTATTCCTAACAGCGCTACAGCCAAGTATCTGTAAAGGGGAACATGACATACTCATCTGCGCACCAAAAGGACTCAACTCAATGAAAGGCTAAACAAGCATTTATGGCCGAGGGTCATTTCACAAGCCCCAGTACACAAAGTGCTAATAAAAAATATATGGACCTACGGAATCTCGATCTGTGCCACTGACAGCAGGAGCAACTGCTCTATTATTCAAAAATTACAAAATAGAGCTCTCCGAATTATCTCCAACGCGCACCTGTTCCTTAGATTTTTGCGATTTGCCAAAAATTGAACCCAAATTTTTATGCTCATATTTTGTATGATAGAACCTTGAGATATTGTGCATATATTGGTACATTATACATATGTATTTCTAAAATCGTTGGTTCCGGATTTTATAAGTTTAGTAATTTTTTATGTACGTGAATCATGCTTATAGACTATAAAAAAATTGCACTCTTGATTTGCAGCGCATTAAAAAGTCGACACCACAGTTTTTCTAAACATTATTTTCTGCTTAGTTCATTGCTAATTGTTTAAAAATGCAAATCTGCGGAAAAGTCGTCAATTTAGGCGTGGTGGCTCTTTGCTTTGTTGTACAAACTTTAAATGTTAAAAGTCGCACAGAGAGTTGTTGTTTTTTTCTCGAAATGAAATTCAAAATTTTTATAATTAAAAGTAAAGCACAGCGTCAGGCGGTAACGCGTCTCATTTGCAAGTCAGTCTTACGCTGATCTCCTGTTTGGCCTCAGTGACATAAGCGAGCGACAAATGCATTAAAGCGATTCATTGACATTTAAAGTGAGTGACAAATTTTTTAAAAGCAAAATTTTGATGCTTTGTTTTGCTGAGTTTATAGCCAAAGGCTATCACACCCCATGCTGCTGTGGCTGCTTGTTTATTTTCATTTTTATTTTCATTTTATTCGCTCGAATAACTTGGCTTTGGTTGGTTTTACATGGTAAATAAAAAATTGTATTAACTGGGTCAAAAGTGGCTTGAAGTACTTTTACTTTTCTTATTTGTCATTTGTCGTCTGCAATAATTGCGACAAGTGACCGCACAATTTATTAAATTAAATTATTGGCGGCAACTTTTAGACTTGTTGCTGGTTGCTCTTGGGTAAGCGACTTCGTTTGTTTGGTTTTTAATGAACTTGTCACCTAATGAAGTACAATTTGTCAATGTTGTCGATTACATGTTTAAGAGTTGTAAAAGAAAAGAAAGATACGGAGTAATATATCACATAAGCAGCGATATTAATCTAGTAAACTATATGATTAACATGGGAGAAGTAGATAACAACGAAATATAGTTGATTTTTTTAATAATTTCGCCTTTTATGCTGGATATAATTCGGATTATACGAAAAATTATTTTAACAAAACAAAAATTTTAAAAGTGAGCATAAAAAATAATTTTTCGAAATCAGATTTTAGTAGTTTGCCAAAAATTGAGCCCAAAATTTCATGCTCTTATGTTGTATGTTAATGCACTAACATATTGGAGATATTTTTGGTATATGTTACATATCTCAGAAATCACTGGTTCCAAAGATATGTAGTATTATTTACATACCATTTTTTAATGTTTTTTTTTTTCAATATTCTCGAGCTAGGAATAAAGAAAAAACAAAATTTAAAACTATGTCTCTCGAAATCACATTTTATTGATTTGCCAAAAATTTAACCCAAAATTTCATGCTCATATTTCGTATGATAGTGCCTTGTGATATTGCAGAAATTTTAGTATGTGATATACATCTCTTAACATACTGGTTCCAAAGATATAGCATTATTAAAATTTTTTATGTTTTTTAATTTTGATTATCTTTTCAAATCCGAAGTTCAACAAAAGATAATACATTTTAAACTGAAATCTCTTAAAATCACATTTTAGTATTTAATCCAAAATTTCATGCTCATATTTAGGCTGTTAGTGCCATGTGATATTGGACAAATTATGATATGTGATACATAAGACTAAGAATACTGATTCCAGAGATATAGAATTATTAAAAAGCCATTTTATAATTTTATTAATTTTTATAAACTGCTCGAACCCAGAGTTCATGGATAAATGTTTCTCTTTGGAGAACTCTCCCTGCTTAGGATGCTTTTTAGCACATTACTTTTTTTATGGTTCGTGCTCGGTAATTTTTTTTTTTTTAAGTTAGCAGACAGACAAGTAGAGAAGTTTCTCGAGATGGCACTTTGACATTTTTATAAACAATCTTCACTCATCTTCACTAGGAGAATCTGTGCTATGTGAGACCATGTCTTTACTGCCTATGTACAGTTTCAGCTGTACTTTAGTAGAACCACAAATTGCATTGATGCTTTATTGGTCTTTTACTACCTTCCCATATTGTTCTTTGGATCTCCACCGGGTCCGAAGAAGTTTACAGTATCCAAGCTCTGACCCTGATCGTGACGGTTTATCATTAAAAACTAAATATTTTTAGTCTAGTTCGCTGGTAGATCTTTCGAAAATTGTCGTATTCAGGAGATTCTCTAACTATCTGAATGGCAACTTTTGCTTCTACACACTACCATTTGTTTCGTAATATTATACGCTCTTCGTTACACTCTTCAATGAACCCTATTAATGGTCAGCCTTTGATTATATCCATGAAGCTTACTTTTTCATAGCCCTTGGTAATCAACTCTGAAGGCACTTGTCACTGAAGAATCCTGGCACCTTCCATCGGCAGAACTTCTATGTTCTCCAAGTTCTAATTTGCGTGATTCCTGCTAGAATTGGTCTTTAGATGTTCTCTCATTTGTGGCCTGTGCTGCCCTCAGGTTCTGTTATTTCTGACCAGTGGTTCGTGCTGGGGAGTTCTGGTCTCCAAGAAAATACATACAAAAGCAGGTCAAAGCATTAAAATTCATAATTTTACTAAGCGCTCCGTTTACGACTTCCCTTTTTACAGAAAATAATATGTCTTCTTCAACAGATATTCACCCCCTAAGTAAACTAAAGAATGTATTAACAGATAAAAACAAGAAATTAGATGTCATGGATTTTTTTCATTTTACATAATACTTCCTAAGGCACACTTAAGGTGCAAAATGGTGTTGCCATGAGTTCAGAGCACTCTCCAATTTACCTCATAATGCAAAATGCTTTAGAACTATTAGAACCGAAGGCGTACGATCTCTTTTAAAAGATGACAATGACTTCAATGAACAAATAAATTGTCCTCTAAAGCATTAGCATCTTTTGATAAAACTTTATTTTTAGCTGAGCGTCTGGAGAATACTTTTGAACTTGTTGATGACGAAGAAGAAATACTTCATTGAAAGAATCCTCAACTGAACAAGAATTTTAGAGGTTTAAGAGGCTGTGACTCAGCTTCTAGAAAAGGATTTTGAAAATTGAACAATATTGTCTACGCAGCGCTAAAACTTCGACATGTACGTCTCTACTCTCTACATGATTGATCAATCGCTCCATACACTAGTTGAAGATTTAACATATTTCTCAACTAACGAGGCTCTTAAGCTTAATCAAACTACGGCAGATGTTAAAAATAGCATAACAGCGCTTGATGATGCAGCATCTAATTCTGAGGAGAACTTTGTCTTCCTGGCTCGATCATACAAAAAATATAGGCCTAAAAGCCGTTCCAATTGCGTAATACGTTTTTTTATTTGCTTAGCATATGCCTGAGGTATTGCTAGTTTCGCATAGCACGGCAAACATCAAAAGTTGAAACCTATAAAGTCTGATGACCTTCTGTAACCTTATATACTTATTTGTATTAGTTAAACTTTAGGCAAAGTATTCTGCATTCTAAATGTTTGATTTAATATAGAATAGCTTGTAAAAGACTCAAATTTCAGTGCAATCTCAAGTATCGACCATGCTTCAAGTATTTACATTTCTCAAAAGAAAAAACCCCCTCCTTTGCTGTATGCAATATTTTTCTATAAAGAACTTTAAGTATTGCATACTTTTCGGCTGAGCTGCATATTATGACACATAAAACCCCCACAGCAGCAGCAGCAGCAACAACAAGAAAAACAACAATGAAAACAACAACAACAACAACGTCTATGTCGACCACAACGACGACGACGAGTCAAACAAGGCTAAAAACAACAACAACAACAAAAGTTGTTAAAAACGAAAACGGCGCAAAAAAAAACAAACAATGACAACAACGACGACGAAAACAAAGTCAAGAAAAAAAAACAGAAACGACGCTTGCTCACTCACACTACTACTACCACACACAAGCGGTCGAGTGCAAACACACCGATACAAAATATACACAGTTACTATTGTATGTGTACATATGTATGTATGCAAACATAAGGGCTTTATGCGTGCTGTACTGTATCTCTGCAGTGTTACAAAAATTATCGTCGAAGTCAAAAGCAACAGCAAAAAGCATTTGCATGTTCCATAGCACGCAATTACATAGATACACAGATACATACATACATACATACGAAGTTACATAGACACAATTAAAGCGTCACGCGCACGCCTACACACAAGCAGAGCACTCAAAATATAAAAATAAATAAAACGAAATATGCATGCGCATTTGTATATGTGTGCTTGTGTGCGTATGTGTGTGAGTATCTGTATCTGTGTGTTGTTATTTCTAGCTTAGCCGCTGCTGTGTATGACGTGTAAAGCAAACTCAGCGATAATATGCCGCACATACAAAGGCAAAAGCGGCTGGCTCTGGCACTGTCATCGACTAACGATGATGAAAGAGAATAGAATAGAATAGAATAAAAAGAAAAAGTAAAAAGAATTAGAACGTAAAAGGTTGAGGCCATAAATAAATAAATAAATTCTATGCTTTGCGTTGCTTTGCTTGTGTGTATTAGGCTAAACTGACAATAATGAAAAAAATATATTTTCTATGTATTTATGTTTGTTTGCATGTACATATGTATGTAGTTGTTGCAGAAGCGACATGGCATGAAAAAGCAGCTATTAGCAGCGGAAGCAAGCAAAATTTTATGCGAATGTTATAGAATGAGAAATTGTGTAAAAGAAAAGAATTATGAAAGGAACAGATACATTTGTATCTACATACGTATCTAGTAGGGGTGTTCTTTTGAGAATTATACTTCTTGAGACTTTATAAATTTTTTGTTGTTTAATTCAGCTTTAACTATGTTTTATTATAGACGCGATCGCCCAGCTGGCAGAGTAGTAGGTGTTGCTTTAGTAATTAGGAAAAAAATTAGTATATATGTATAAAAATTAATGTATCTATGTATGCCAAATTGATGTTCCAGGAAGATAGTCTATCCAATCTAGGATGTATCTAAATTATAACAAGAAAACCCAGACATGGAAAGACAGACTTTTAGATCGAGAAGGCACGATCCTTTTGAGACTGCAATACAATTTTTGCTACGAATACAAAACAAAAATAAATAAATAAAATGGAGCCTGATAAATAATCATTTGTTGGTATGAAACCTCATAAATAATCATTTTTTCGTAGACTAAAATCCGAGCTAGACTATAAAGACGATAAAGCATGGAGGAGGGAATATAATGTCCACAACACGGAGTTTGATCACTTGCCCGCATTAGTGGTATAATGGACCGTTTTCAGTATTTGGATGTTCCTAAAAACAAAATGGTATGCCAGTAAAATACACCTCCTACACTCCCCACTATAAACATTATTTTCAATTTTTATATATAAAAATTTCATTTATTAAATCAAAATTTAATTTTTTATATAGATTTATGTATAATGAAACAGAAGAGAGACAACTTGACTCACAAACTTTTTAAGCCCACATTCAGAATAAGTATTGTTTCGCAAATACAGTCCATATTTACTACTTAAGCCTATTTGAACTCAGCAACCGCTACATAGTTTCACTTCAAACTTTACTCATATTTTAATCCCATATTCGGAACTGGTTTTCTTTAGTAAAAATTGCCATATTTTGTGTTTTTGCTTATTTAAAGTCAGTAACATCTCAATAGAAGTGGTCATACGGTTGCGTTTATGGTCGAATTTGAGCCGTCACGGTACACAGCGATATAAATACATAAGTTTCCTATAGAAAGCTAAACCATCCTCACTTTTCTAATGGATCTTACTTTTCCTGATCCCATCAACATGTATTCCAAATATCCTTCCCTTACCAAAAATAGATGCAACGATTTGTAGTACATATTTTGTTTATCGCTTTTACGGAAGCAATGGCACCGCCCCCTCCGATCTTCACAAAACTCATAAAGTGATTTTCTTCCGATCCCATTAACACGTATAGCAAATATCTCTCCCGTACCTCAAATAAATTCAAATTTTTTTATGCTTATTAGAGACACTCTGGTGACAACCTCTTTTAGTCGACCAGGACGTTTGGCGTCACTTGTGCTGGTACGACTACAACGGATTGCAGTAAACCACTTCTCGACCATTGAAATTGATGGTGCAGCGTGTCCATACTATTTATGAAGTCTTTCCTTGAGTTCGGTCTTGGTTTTTTTACGAAAAAAGTTATGCTCAATCATGTAACAGGCAGAGAGAGAGAGAGAGAGACGAGGCAGATCCCATATAGTATGTTCTTGATAAGCATCAAAACTCGATTGAATATATAGACATAGTGTCGAGATTTGGGTCAAGAACGTCTGGATTCTCCTCATCAAATGTCCCGGCCAAAAATACTGTCACCCTGCAGGAACTAAGACAGCAGTTTAGAAAGTTGAAGGCTAAGAAATCACCTGGCGAAGATCTTTTGGATAACAAAATACTAAAATACTCCCAAACAAAGCACTGTTATTTATATTCTTGCTCTTTAACAGCATCCTTACACATTTTACAATAACCCCTAGACCAATAAAGCAGTAAAAGTTGACTCATACAGGCCAATTAGTCTACTTCCCGCCCTATGTAAGATTATGGAAAGAGCCATTTTCACCAACTAGAAAGCGTTACTCAGAGATTCTCGTAAAAGTCACGGCATTCCGGAACAACTTCACCGTGTTGTCACGGCTGTGTTCATCGATATTCAGCAAGCTTTGTTGTCTTCTGAGCCAAATAAAGAGCTCTCTAACCCCTCAGCTAATTAATGGAAAGATCATGCAATATTATTGAAGATGAAAAATTGAAAAAGAGATACATCTACGCATTAGTACCCAAGGGCAGCGTTAAGGTCCAACGTTACACGCATACAACTAGCTCAGTCACAGAAGAGTTCATGAAGACGATATTCTTAATGCTGTACTGACAAGAAGCTCTGACATTGTAATTGCCACAGAAGCATTGCAGCAATACGTGCGGAGTTTTGAGCAGTGGTCCTTAAAATAGAGTATAGGGGTATATGTTATAAACTGTTCAAATGTTACATTTGCAACAAGAAGTTCTTGCCCTGGAGTAATGTTGCTAGGTTCTATCTTGAAGCATGTACGTGCCCAAAAATACCTCAACAAAGTGTCTACATACAAATCCATTCAGAGTATGCGGAATTGACGTCACGTCCCACCTAAACCAAATTCGAGTCGCCCATAGCAGATTACTAAGAACGATGTGCAGTGCTACGTGCTGCATGCGCACCAGGAACATCGAATGGGACCTAGGAGTCCCTAAAGTTGGCGACATTATTTAGGTACAAGCGAGGAGGTATACGGAACGCCTTGGATTCCAACTGAATCCACTGAAGAAATTCAATGTGTTAATGTTTCAGGGTTTCCAATATCCCTTGCCACCTAGCAATTTCTTTACGATTGGGAACAGTTAGTAATATGAGGGCATCAAATATGGAGAATATGAAGGGTACTGAAGCAGTTCGTTTAGTATTGCCATTGCTTTCATTGAAGTATATGGGTCAGCTGCTCTTGAATTTGTTGTCCATTCAATGTTTCCTTCTAAACGATTCTTCGCTTCCAGTTAATCAAAAAGAATTATTACATGTTCCATTCAATAGAATCATCCTTTTTACTGTTCTTTGTTCATTTTTTTTTTTGAATCGAGACAGCAGCTCCTTTGAATAAGTGTGACATTTTTTAAATCCTATTTTTAAGTGTTCATTCATTCGTGATTTTAATCGGCTATGATCAAGCGTTAACCCATCTTAGAAATATTTTGTTCATACACATTTTTGTTTTATTTTTTATTTGGGAAATACTTCTTTCATTCTTATCTTTGATTCTGTCCCTATCTACTGTCTGTGTTATTGTTGTTGTTGTAAATTTCTAACAAAATATTTCATGTAAGTATAAATCCGTCCACTAAAAAGGTAGCCTTCAAACAAGCATTCGAGTTGATATAGACATGTCCGTGTGTCTGTCTGGCTTTATGACTATAAGAGAAAGGGTCTTCAAGTTTTTATATTTAGTCTCTCCTATTCCATCTTCAGTTAACTAGTATTCAAAGAATTTCCAAACCATCTCTAAGGGGTAGCAGCTTTGTACTTTCTTTTTGTGTTTTTCTATGAAAAAAATGTTTGCTAGGTTAAATTCGGCAGAACCACCTAATTTAATGTATCATCAATTCTAATAGAATATTCGAAATAGATCCAGCTTGGACCACTAGCAGCTGTTGTCTCTATACAAACCATCCTACTACCTCTTCTGAGTTTTATTAATTCAACTAGTAACGCCCAATTTGTATCTTACATTAATCTTAATGAAGTATCCTTCAAGGATGCAGTTACAAATTCAAGGTTCAATGAGTGTAAATTGTATCTCGAAGTCGCACAAGCTTGACTGCAGCATTCTGCATTGCACAAATTTATTTTGAGTAACCCCGAAAATCCTTAACACCAAATAATAATGATTACCCATTAAAAATCAAATATTTGTAAAATTGCAATTGCAAGACGCATGCCTCATTAGCTACAAAATTCAGCATTAATATCAAATATAATGCAAAATGTCAAAGGATAATAAAAATCATTTGTCATGGTTCAGCCTAAAAGTTCACTGTTGTATTTTCGCCTTTCTTTTCGAGTATTAAAAAAAAATAATAAATTATAAAAAAAAATAAAAAAAAATATTGCAATGCTTTCTTCTCAAGTCAATTTATAAAATACAAAACAAATATTTCATACACGCAGATACTGTATCTAGATACATTTATGTATGTAAGCGTATATATCAGTTGCCTAGCCATGCGTGTCGTTGTGTGCGTGCAATAAATTTCAATTGAAATTCGTGTCAAAGTGGAACGAAAGCAAGTAGCATAAAAGTTCGGGCAGACACAAACAGACATACGCACACACACACACAAACAGCAACCAATACAAACACAGTCACATGCATGGCAGTCGTAGATACATATTGACATGCTATATTGGTATTGGTGCACGTGTGTGACCAACGGTCGTCAATCTGTCAATGCACTTAGTCATACACACAGATACAGCACACAAACAAACAGATACGACACGCTTCGAAAGCGATTTTAAGCCGCTTTGCTCGTTCGGCGACGCTTTGCAACCACCCACAACAACAACAACAACGACAAGAAAAAATCAACAACAACAACAACAAACAACTTTATTATTATAAGCGCAAAACAACAACAATAGAAGAAATCTGCCCTTTCATGTTTTGCCTTTGTATGTGTATGTGTGTGTGTGTGTATCTGTGTCAGAATTTGTTGAAATGTTTGCCGGTAAAAGATATTTTTTTTTTTTTAGACTGTATCAAGTTTAGTTTAGCTTAGGCCTATTTGTTTTTAAAATAAATACTTAACTGTCTGAGAGTCGCGACGCATTTTGATTGTATAAATTCTTGAGAAATATGACTGAAACCCAATATGGAAGCCTAGATTGATCGTAACCTTATAGCTTATAGAGTACCCATATAAAAATGCCAAGCGCTCTCTTGGTGGTCCAATACAAAACTCGTAAAATTCCGGCGAACTCCTAGTCGAATACAAAAAGAACGAAGTCTCTTACTATTACCGTTTCCCAGATCCTTTTGTTGAAAAGGACGGACAGACGGAAATGTCTATAGCGACTTCTCTATCACTTAATCACCTTTAGCTCAACATGGCGAACCGATCTATCCATGTCCGTCTATGTGAACACGGGACTTATACCAAAAATTGATGAGGAGTGACTTAGGCTATTTAGGCATTTATTTCAAATCGGACAGGGTGGAGTCCCACGCCTAGTATAATCGATAAAAAAAAATTTCTCATATCTTTGCATCCATTTGAGATACAAAATTATATTTCACAAAACAGAAATATCTTTGCATCCATTTGAAGTGCTTAGATGATATTTGAAATACATGTTAAAGGGATCAGAATATATAAAATCCATTAGAAAAGTGGGGATGGTTCCAATGTCTATAGGAAAGTTTCCACGGGACAAAGCGAAGAACTAAAACGGACCACTAAAAGAAGTAGCCCATGTACAGGCAGCACACCTTTGTGGTATTAGGTATAAACAAATTTTTACTGTTTTTTATTTAGCTAGACAAGCTAAAATTAGATGAAGTTTAAGTCAATTCTAATAGAATATTCCATTAAGATGCAAATAGGAACACTAAATAGCGGTAGTCCAGTAGTAAAAGTCCAGTCAATATAGACGACATGTGCATATGTCTGGCATTAAACAACAATAACTTGGTGTCTATAAAAGATAGACCCTACAAGTTTAGCTATTTTATCTCTTCTATTCCATTTTCAGATAAGTAGTATATATCCTGCATACAAATTTTATGTTCAATGGTTACTTCAAGCTGTTCGAAAAGTGCCTGTTAACGAGGAGGCAGGCTCTTGAAACTTTCAAAGATCGGATAGCACCTTTCTAGTTTGCATTCCGGAACTCCAGAGCAATTAAATAGAGTGGTTAATTTCATTCTGGAAGGTTTTGTACCTACTTAGATATAACACAGGTTTTTAACAGAGTATGGCTCGATGGCCATAGTCTGTTGCCTCCCCAATTTTACATAGTAGTGCAAAACTATCTGTGGGATGAAACCTTTTCTGTTGTCCTGGATGGAGTCATCATGTCGAAACGGCTTTAGAAAATTCATCCTGTCGATCTCAATCTAAACCGATACAATGACTATGAGTTACCTTTTCGTCATTTATTCTTGACTTTAGATGGTCGCACTTCCGGACTTAGATATTTACCGGATATATTGGAAGACAATTAGCTGCTTGCGAAAAAAAAAAAACACTTTGTCTTTTTGTGCAGTGGATGGTAATTGATCTGACTTGCCGAAAAATGTGATTGATGAACTAAGTACGGAGCTAGCAAACCGCAAGCCTGAAAAAATTGCTTACTCGAGATGGCTTTTGCTAATCGTATACCTAGACTTTAGGACCTTCAAATCATGGCAAAAGAAAAGAATTTGGAAATTCTTGAATTTCCTTGTTACACACACAGAGTAACAGAGGCCTTACAATAAGTAACTGAAGGTACTTCTGTATTATAACCAGATTTAAATCTCGAGCAGAAATAAATAAGTTTAAATTTAATAGATTTTATCATTTATTATAAGCCGCTTTTGTTTGCTGCATGTATTTTCTTGTTCTTTGTATCATTGACTTTAATAATAAAAAACCTTTTAAACTTAATTTTTAACAAATTTTTAAAGATGCCACTTTTTTACCTTTTCCGTAAAATGTGTAAAATTTCGCAAATTTTAATACCTCTTGGAATAGTATAGCTCAAAGATATAAATTTCTTACACATGTATGGGACACACTATGTATGTATATAATCTCCAGAATGAACTTCCACAACTTTCTCAGACAATTAAAGGCATGATGTACTAAAATGTTCCATCATTATCCATCTACCAGTTCTCTTTAAATTGTTGCATACCATCTGTTACTGTTAAAAAATACGCAAATTTACGAATCCTTTTACTTTATTTAAACTCATAAAATATTTTACAATCGCATAGCGATCCTCCCACATTATTTCTGCAGAGATTAAGTTAAACCAAGCAATTACAACAAAAGTAATTCCTAGATTTGGTGATCGCTTAAACGAATAATGTCAAATAATTTCTTTTACACCTGTTGTCTTTTATTACTCTTTCATCTGCGCTTGTCTCTTCTATCTCGCTTGCACTTCTACGAACTTATGCTTGTAATAGTTGTTGTTGTTGTTGTCATGGTATTTACAACAGAGAATAAAATATTTAGTTTCCTTTCCCTTTGCATACATGCATACACACGCACACACCCCTACAGACACAGCTACATGCAATGCAACAGCTACAAAAGCAAAAACAAATACGCTCACATAACTGTTTGTGTTACGCTCTTTGCGATCAAACGAAACTGGTTTAAAAGAAAAAAAAACTTTTATCAAGAGATCCTGTTAAAATGTCAACAGTTGGTTTTGTTGTTGTTGTTGTTCAAACGATTTCTCTGTAATTATGCAGGAATGCATGCTTGTATTTTTTTTTTCGTATAAAAACGCCATTGTATGTGTCTGTATTAGTGAGTAATAAAGTTGAAAAAGAAATTTAAGAAAGATGTAGAAGCAGAAAAAGTGTAAGAGAAATATGTAATAAGTAAGATCACATGCAAAGGCAAATACACATACATACATACGCATGCATAGAGTGAAAAGCTAAGCAAGTGTAAGTGCGCAGAAAGCGGTATTAAAAAAAAAAAACAAAAGAGAAATAAAAATATTACAACACATAACAACAACAAAAACAATAGCGCAATTATAAGCAAAGAATCAAATATAAAAATGTAAAGAAAACTCGAAAAAAATATGCTCAAATACAAAAATAAGCACACGCATACAAATAAACGAAAAAAAAAATGTCTATAAAAGATAAAGACAAAACGTAACGGAAAACTGGCTATACGCCATGAATACCAACACAAGTGTAGCACACACACACAACACATTTCATAAATACATACATATATAAGAATACCGCAAAACTGGCTGTGTTAAATTTTTATATATTTATATGTGTGTGTACGTTGGCGATGAGCAAAACACACATACACTAATGCAGCAACACAAAAAATGCATGCAAGCACACACACATGCACGCAAAGCTACAAATGCAAAGTCAAAGCAAACACATACACAATTGCAAAAGCAGAAGCATGTCGCTAGGCATTTTATTTTACAGCGCAGCAGTTTTCTTTCAACGCTCGAAGAAATCGGTTGACTATTTTGTTTCGTAAAGAAGAGCAGCGGCGTCTTGCTGAAAAAAAAGAGTCGTAGAAAGACAGTGAGAGTGAGAGAGCGCGCCGCGCGCTAAATTTAATAATAAAACATTGCAAGACTGAATTGACAACTAAAACAACAAATTACAAAAAAAATAAAGTAATTAAAATTGCAAATAATTAATTAAAATTGTGCAATACAATAATTTATTAAAATTTTTCTTTTGTTTTGCAAAATAAATACAAACGTGTGCGGCGTAAAGAGTAACAAATAGACATGTGTTTGTGTGTGTGTGAGTGAAACGCAATGCGAGCCAAACCAAAGTGTCAGTGGCCAAGTACAATTAGTTAAAACAACGGCCGCTAGTTGGCGCCATACGCAATTATCGTCGCAAGTGTGAGAGCGCAAAGAGCGTAAAAATATAAACACATACGAACAGAAAGAAAGGCAAAAGAGTGAGTAGCAATAATAATAATAATAGAAGAGCATATTTGTTGCTTTTCGTTGTTGTTTTTGTTTGTGTGTGTTTTTTTTGTCAAATGCAGTCAAAAACTTGTGCTCAGTTTTGTTTTTAACACATTTCCAATTCGCATTTTTGTATTTGTTGCGCTCTTTTTTTTTGTCTATTCTGATTGGACTTTCTCAAAAAAAAAAAAAAAAAAAAAAAGATTTGCAAATGTGAGTGTATAGCGGGAAAAATGTAAATAAAAATCAAACACACAAGGCAAACAACAATAACAATGTGTATAAAGTAGAAATAGCAAAAAAATAATCATTTCATAAACAACAACAACAACAAAAAAATACAATTACATGAGCACAGCGGCGTGTATGCGTGTGCAGCAACAATAAAAGAAAAAAAAAACAACAAAAACAAAATTAATACACATACACTTAAAGCAGCAGCAGCGCAGCACAGTGTGCCAAAGAAAATAAAACCAATTGAATTTTTGTGTTGCATGAATGCAAAATAAATTAATCTAAAAGAAAAATTAATTTAATTTCTTCTAATAACAAACAATAATTTCCTATAATTTTAGAACGCTTCAAAAATGAGTGCTCAATCGAATTTCGAATACCTTTGTCGCATTTGCGCAATTAATACAAAAGGCAAAAATTCGGTTGCCGAATGCGTTTATATACTAAAAACTGCTGGATTAAAGGATAAGATCGAGCGTTATCTATATCTAACTGTAAGTATTTAAAAAAAAAAAAACAATTATTTCTGCTTAACAATTATTTCTACACAATTACTACAACAAAATGAATTAACCGTTGTTTACAGTAGAAGTAGAAATTAAATAAGTAGCAAACAGAAACAACAACAACAATTTTCCATAACTGTAACATTAAATAAATTTCTATTATGCTTTGCCAAAATAATAAAAGCTCAAAGAGAGCATAAATGAGAGCATAATAAAACAAACAGAGCATAATATTTAGTGAGAAGCTCCAGAACAGCTGTTTACATGAACAAATTTGTTAACGATCGAAGGGCATGTTTTGTTATTTCTTTGAACGATTTGCGTGTGTGTGTGTGTTCAACATGTTGGTCCACAAAAAATTGAGAAAATTAAAAAAAAAAATTGAATAAAGATAAACAGAAACAGAAACTCTAGTCAAATTACACCAATTTTCTGTTGTCTAAATAATTGCAAGACTAAATAAAAAAATAGTTACTTAGTTTTGACCAAATTTCCTTGTTCTTGGGAACGCCCCCATACAAACCTAACGCTTACATAGGGTTTTTTTTTTATAGAAATCTGCAATATCACCTTCGAAATCGATATAGTGGTTTTTTATGGATGCTTGCTTGACAAACAGATACTATGTATGTACATATTAGGGTACTTCACCCATACACCGTCATCTTTCGATGACAATCAATAATATTTGGCCTTATGTCCTGGAAAGGATCATTACAATTAAAAAAAGGGGTGAGACGGGTTTTGTTGACATTGGGAAATTAGCTAGATACATATTAGAAATTTGGTTACGGTTAAGGACTAACCTTATAAAATATTCCATTTTGGGTCCGATGGGTCCACTAGAATGACAGGCTCCTAAACAAATCTGTCCCTCCTTGAAGGATTTTTTGAAATATCGAATTCCAAAATATCCAAAACTGATCTAAATATGTATGAACATATGCCCTATACACGTTTAAGCTTCAATGGAGTTTTAAGGTAACTCGAAGTCGAGTATATTCGACTTAACGTTCACTTTATTGTTGGTTTAAAAATTTTTTAGTTTTTTGTAATAATTCTTTTGTATAGGTACTCTGTTCCCAGTCGATCTAGCGGTTCTCTGTCACAGGTTTCAATGTCATCTATTTTTATTTTTTCTTTTTCTATTGAAACTTATTTTCACCGATGCTCCTTACATGCGTTCCAAAGTCATCAAATAAGACAATTTCATGGTGACATGACGAAGATTTAATTATATATAAAAGAGGTTTTGGGTTTTGGTGTTTCTCTTATATAAATGGGGCCATTTTTGCAATTTTTTCAGTGGATCATTATTCTTTTGGTGTCGTTTACACACGTACCAAAGTCATCCTTATGGATATATAGTTGGTGACATATAAAGAAATTATTTTTTTTCTTTTTTCTAGTAAATTCCTTTTTTTTTTACACTTTACATACGTATGTATGTCCTTTTTCACCCATATGTGTGAAATGCATCAACCTATGACCATTTTGGTTTTCCTCTTATATGGCGTCATGATATAGTAAATTTTTTATGATAACTCATTTTCCTGATTTCTTTTAAAAACGCACCAAAGTTGCATAAAACAATATTGCTAACATTTTTCTCTCTTATATAAAGGTCGTAGCATAACTCATTTCTTTCTTTGGTGCCACTCCTCCATTTTATTATTTTTTCTGTATACGTAAAATAATAGCTGATCCATGATGATTTTGGTTTTGCTCCACAAATTTTTTTATGAGATCTAATTTTTACTTTATATTTTACAGTTGTATCAAATATTTGCTAGTTTTCCTGTTGTTTCTCTTTATGGAGTTTATATCATCGCACTTTTTTTCAGTGGATCGTATTCACTTTTGACATACATAACAAAGTCATTGAACAAAAATCTTGGTAATTTATGTAGAAACGACCAATTTTATCGTTATAAAACATTCCATATATGTTCAGAACGGAGCACTAGGCAGCTTTGTATAGGAGCTATATATATCTTACCTCGAGATACATTGTTTCCTTTTTACGGTATATTCCTGATAGGCTCTGTAGTTGTCACTATGAATCTCACCAGAGCTTGTGATCTTCATGACTTTATCAATTTTTATTTGTACTCCTACATCAGAACTGGGAATTTGCCATCTGATCACCTTGATTGTGGAAGGAAATATAGTGTTCACTATTCCTTAGAAATATTGGCTTAATAATTGGTTGGTGGGAGCTGATTAAAAATTAAGTATCCATATTTTTGAATGGATAGATAGATAGATAGATAGATAGGATAGAGATTCTATAAAAATACTTTATTTATTTATTTATTCTTTATCATTAACAAAAGCATATCAAATCGTTATACGCATGACGTTCTTTCCTTCTGATCATCTCTAAAAAGGCCTAGATTCTAGGCATAAGAGAAGTAGAGACTTTCACATACTCTGAGTTAAATTGTGTTAAATACAGTTGCCAACCTCACTATAAAGGATAGCCCCATAAAAACTGTGACCCGCACAGAATATCGTATGAATCTAAAAAAATCATGGCTTAACTTGGTTTTTAATACACCGTCATCTCATCCAGAAGAATATTGACAAAAAACTCAAAAGTTGATTATACAAAAAAAATCATTCATTCATGTTTTATGATAACAGCTTATCTAAAAAAAAATAAAAATTAATTGATTATTTATTACCCTGAAGAAAAGTATTGAAATATATTGGTATACAACTGTAAAATCTTAAAGTAAGCACTAGGACCATTGGTAGCGATCATTTAAATAATAGGTTGACTATGTATGTACATCAATCGTAGAGTAATACCAGGATAATTTAGAAATCATTGTTATATGTACTCTGTTTCTATAGGGGAAAAGGGTATAGCCTAAGTTTAATAAGAATTATCTTACGTTAAAAGAGGTTATCCCCATAACAATTTGTTGAACCTATCTAAGTTCTTGTAAACATTTTTTATATTATTGTTGTTCATTAAGTTAAAGAAGCTAAATTTAAGAAAAAATATTCCATATAGGCCAAGATCGGAGAAGTTAAAATCCGTCATACGAATAGGACTCGTAGTAGATCCGTTCTTTCTTTTTAGTTATTATGAATAATTGATAATTTCTTTCAAAAAATTCATCGTGAGTTCCTAATTTCAAGGGTTAAATTCCATTCTCCATTCAAACAGGATACTTCATACAAATACACATGGAGAAAGGCTTAGATAATAAAATAATATTCGAGTAAACAAACTATAATGTAATACAAAGTTATTATTAAACAAGGTTATTGTTGTATTTGTATTTTCTTATAGAATAGAAAAAAAAATTACGTAAAATGTGCTTAAAGTTTTGCGAAAAAAGATACAAATAAAACAAATATAGGAACAAAAAGAAAATCTAAAAATATACACTTAAAACGAACAACTTACATAGTCGCTTGTCTACAAATACAAAGAAAGAACAAAAAAATTATATTTATGTGCCTTTGCATCTGTGTGTGTGTGTGTGTGTGTGTGTAAGAGTGAGTGGGGGCCATAAACGCTGTTTGTAACTGTGTGAGTTTGTTTTAAGTAGCGCGCTTCGCTCGTCGTTTGTGTATTTGTTCAGTCACAACAACAACAAGAACATCAACAAAAAGAATGACGATGACAAGAACAAAGTCGAAGACGACTTTCAAAGTAGGCAAGGAATTTTTTGTATTTTTTTGGGCAAACAGAAATTTTAATTAAAAATGTAACAAAATATTAAACTTAAGTAAAAGTTAAATTAATTAAGAAATAGAAAATATTAAAAGCTAATAATTTTAAAAAAATATGTTTGTATGTTGAAGTAACAAGCTAAAAAGGATTGATCCTTTAAGCAGTGATTTATTAAATTAAAATTAAAAAATAAATATAAATGCTTAACATATTTATTTATAAATTTTTTTTTTTTTTTGTAACTCATGCAAAAATTTAATAAAAAAAAACAAATCTCTCGCATACAAATACATACAACAAAAAGATATAAAAATTCAAAGCCAGAAAAAAGCACATTGATAAAAATAAAATAAAAAAAAAACAAAAAAAATCAGAGAGATACAACAAAAAAAAAAACAACTGAGCAGCAACAACAAAATCTTGTTTAGTGACATTAATACATATGCAAAAGCTTAAAACACACACACACACATACAGAGAGACATAGTAACACTTGCTGCCGCATGCTGACTGACTGACTCTCAGACTGAAATATACACAGTTACGCACAGACACACAAACACACGCACACAGTCATACTTAGATATATTTTTGCTTGCTAGCATTCAAGGCAAGCACGCGAGTAGCAAGCAGCAAGCGAGCGAGCGTCTAAAAAAGCGCAATCACACAGAGACAGACTAGACCAGACAGACGGACAGACCGACCGACCGACGGACAGACAAACAGGCAGACTAGACACAGTCAAAATGAAAACTGTTTGCATTTGCCTCCTGCTATCTTCTATACATGCACACAGTTACACACAGATGCATAGGCATGCAAACATGAATAAAAAAAAAAATATATATATATATTACAGATATCTACATATATATATATGTCTATATAGCGCTATATATACTTGACAAAATATGAGTTTATTTACATACATAACTGTGTTGTTTTTTTTTCTCGACTTTAGCTTCATTTACTCTCCATATGCATGCTTAGAAATGTATCTGTGTACTTAGAAAAAGTGACTATATACATTGTTGAAGTATTAGTCTTAGCCAGTTCTTAAGGAAGCTTAACAAGTTGGAACAAGTCTAAATGTTGCAAGCAGCAGTCTTGTAGTAGTCTAGAGCACACTTTTATATTAAAACTTAAAGTCACTGAAATGAAAAGGAAACATAATTTTTTATGAGCCTACTAAATGGGAAACAAGTGCAAGGAACAGACTTCCTTTGGAAATTTTCTTTTACTGACTTTGGACTTCTATTTTTTTGTGTTTTCTATCTACAAACTTGACATTTTTTGATTCCAAAATAAATTTTGTGATAGTATGTAGTTCTGAATTTCCGAATTCGAGTAGGTTATATATTCACGAGAATTTCTGGTAGATTTTCTAAATTATTTTGTGATAGTAATGAACTCCGAACCTCCATCCTTCCAGGTAGAAGTGTAAATTACAATAATAACACATAGGATCTGAATTCTTATAACACCAATTGATAGAGTATATAAATGTTAAACAAGTTTTTTGTAAACCCTCTATCCATATAGTAAATGGGTACAGATTCCAAGTATCTGCCATCCAAGCCATGCAACAGTGATCTAGGAGAGAAGATGTATCCAGGGTCAAAGTTAAGAGTTTGGCTGTGTGATTTCTGTAGTTCAACAGTTGGAAAAGAACATAGTTTTCTTCTTGATGGTAGTCAAAATAAGGTCTTCATGTAAGCTGAAGCTTCTAACATACCAATCACAACTAGTAGTTAAGCGCAGAGGATTGATTTTGATAGTTTCAAGCCGTTTGAGATTTGATCTTGCACCGACTTTAATACCATAACTGCATCCATAATATGCTGGTGAATATTTCTTTTATTGCATCTTAGGACATCTTTTTTATTTTACGCCGCAGGCACCTACAAACGCAGATATGTGGCCCTTAAGAATTTTGCTTCTGCCTATAGGATTTCTAGGAATTCCGCTTTGATGACTTGACGCTTAGCTATGCCGTCAAGAAATATTGTCAAAGGAGTGCATCGCTTTAGGGTACAGCATACATTTGAACACTTGACGGTACTGAGTTTATTGCTCCATCTTTTCGTCGAAACTTCATAGATATGTTGTCCATGGCCTCAGCACCTGGTACGAGAACGTTTGCTTTAAAGATGGAATACAGAAAAGGTCTCAAGCCACCTTTTCATTGCGAACAAGAAGATCCAGTGTAAAGGTCTCAAGACACTATACCATGGCCTAAGCATCTGCGCAGGAAGATTCGCTATAAAGCTATAATACAAAATATTTTCCAAGACACTACCCATAGGTATTCCAGTTAATACTAAATGAATGGCGAACATATCCGATCGCAACTTAATATAAAAGTGGTGCACCTCTTCGAAAGAACGCAATATAAGATTGTACGAAAGAGGTAACCATCTTTGATATTGGCCAACAGCCCAGTAAACCACTATTCACTATTTTTTGGGCTCAAAGGCACTGAAAATGTTTGACTATGCAGTGAAGCTGTTCCGGAGTGTCCAAACTGATGGTCCAGAATAAGACTGCGGACTTCCACGAAACCAACAGTCTGGACATCGAATAGGCTCTCTCAAATCTTCAAACTATTTACGATCATTTTCCGACTTGCAAGGCTTGGGGATCATAAAATCACTCAAACTCTCATTGGGAGTTCTGCAGCATCCTTATTATATCAAAAAAGGACTGTTTGCTTTAGGTAGTACTTTCAGACTAATAGAATATATTATTTATTATCGCAGTAAATAGATAAATTGATGTGGATTTATTTTTTCTTTTTCACTGTTGGAAACAAAATTAAAAAATTGGTGTAGATTTTTAGGAGTCTATAACACAATATTGCAAATAAACTTATAGAAGTCCAATTTAAATAGAAATGTTTTCTATTCTTATGATCTCTAGACAAATTATAAAAAGGAGGCATCGCAGACCCTATTAAATAACTATATATAATCTTGATCTGGAAGTCAAGACGACTCGACCTAGCCATGTCCGCCTTTTGGAATTTTTTTTTTTTTAAATAAATTTTGTAATATATGTACGTATAAAAAACCGTTAGACTAATTTTGAACAACTTTTTGCGGAATTTTTCTGAAAATTTTTTGGTAGAATCCAGAAAGCTAAGTGGAATATTTAACTTTAGTATCTGCCAACCCCCCTAGAGGAGGGAGTAGTTGGGTGTTAGAGTTTGCATTGAATACAAGTTATCTAAAGAATAAAAAAAAAGAATCTGAATTTGCAAATTGGAAGACTTTAACTCTTATAGTCTTGAAGATCTCGACGGAGAGACAAAGATCTCTATATCGACTCGACATTTAATGCTGATCAAGACTATATATATACTTCTGTCTTTTACAAACTTAGTTTACACTTTTTTTCGTATTAGAAAAGGATTCTTGACGAGATCTGCAACATTAAAGATTACATGGCCATGAAACTACGGCATAGCTCTCTCAGTTAAACTCAGAGAGAGAGAGAGAGACATCCTAGATATTAAACCATTAAATCTAACATAACAATGTGGGTTCAGATGCGGATTTTGTCCGACCCAAACACAAAGCATTCTAATACTATGTATGTAAGTCTCGCCCACAGTATTTTAATATTACAACCGCACCTCATATGGTCTGCGCCCGACACTTAATGAATAAGAATCCTAAAGGTATGGTTCCCTTTAGGATTCTTGTTCATTTCTCGCATAGCCAAACGGCATTCAAAACACTTATATTCTGGCCATTCTCCTCCAGGTTGTTTAAACAATTTCTCTGTTGGTTTCTTTTCTATTTAGCATTAAAGGTAATGAAATTGCGAACGATCTGACCAGATTTGGGTTAACAATCACAATGTTAGCACCAGAACCCTTCTGCGTCATTACTAAAGTTTATATTATTTATTGGAAACTTCTTTAGGAAGTCCTCCATTCAAAAGCGAGCTGTTTGTATCGGCGCGTATTTTATACTCTTTTAGTTTGTTTTTATTTAACTCTCCATTATTTATATGCTCTAATTCTTCACAGATCAATGAAGATGATCTTTTTCCCAAAGTACTCTGCAAGACATGTTTCCGTCAGGTGGAGGCGACAGCATCACTCTCCAATATTGCACAAAAGACGCAAGAAGAATTTCGAAATTTTCTCATCAATACAATGGTGCGTATTTGTATTTCATACAAAATGGAACATAATAAATCTAACTTTTATTCAAATTTTATAATTGCAGCCCAAGCGTAATCAACAAATTGCTGCGCATAGTCACCACAACAACAACAATAATAACAACAGCAACAGTCAAAGCGCACCGCTAGCAAGCAACTATCAGCGTCAAACGGCAGCAGCCACAATATCACCATTTGATGATTTTCGTCCACTTGTGCTGCCGAAAGCACCAGATACAACCATTACCCTAGCACCACCTGAGGTGGTAATCAGTTTGACCAAGAAAAATAATGAAACACGTCCCAGAACTAAGAATACAGCAATACAACAGCGTCGCAATAGTGTCTATGATGCACGTTATTTCAATGCGCCTGTATCTATAGCACAGCGTGGCTTATTGCCACCAGCAGGCATAGCGGCGCCATCAAGTCTAGAGATAACAGCGACACCGAAACCGTTGGCAACGCAGACTTTAAATACGGCACCAATTGCAGCGCCGGCAAAACCAACAACATCAGCAACAGGCTTAGATAGCCAGTCTAAGACTGCGACAGCAACAGCAGCAAGCAACTTTAATGCACCGAAACCCACTGCAGCAACAGCAGGTGTTATTAATTTCATACAGACGCATGGCAAGATTACAGGCAGCACAAATGGTTATGGCATGCTCAACAATATGCCCAACAGCATAAAAGAGCAGAAGAAACATAAACTGGATATGGCTTTGAAACTGGACAATACAAAGCCTAAGAATAGCGGACAAATATCATTGCTAAAGCCGGTGCAAGCACGCCTCAAATCCGTTGAACCACAGACACGTGTTGCTAAAAAGCAGGAAGAGTCAACGGCCATGCAGGTGACCACAGTGACTACGCTGCGATTGAATAAACACGTCATCGATGAACAGTCTTGCATAGAGGAATGTCTGCCGGAAAATATTATAATTGCATCGCCGAAACTGCGTAAGCGTGAGGATGGTAGTAACACTAGGCCAACAGTTGAAGCCGCCGTCAAGCATATACAAGAGAAGGCCACAAAGCAAGGTCAAGCACTGCCAAAGCAAAAACTGAATTTGTCAAAGCAACCACAAACAGCACCACCACCCCTTGCCAAGTTTGCCAATAAACAGATTGTAAATCCGGTCGGCAGTCTAACTGAGGGCATATTACTGGGCAGCGTAATACGTGATCCAGATCTATTGAAGCTAATACTCAAGGCATTACAGTGGCCAGTAAATGTGGTCAATTTCGAAGCGCAAATGACACGTTTAAAGAATTCAAAATTCACAGAGATTATGTCCGATAGCAAATTACTGCAGGATACCGATGTAACACAACTATTGGGGCCATATATAGCACCGGTATTGATGGCAGCACAGGCTATGCAACAAAAGCAACCAGCAAATAGCAGCGGCACAGCACAACAGAATTCTTCATCATCATCGTCGTCGTCGCAACAAAAAGCTGAAAAGACTGTCAAGAAATCGGAGGCACCACAAGCTACACAAATGCTGCAAGAACTTGCCACTAGCACAGATTTAGCCAGTGCCATACCATACAAATTGCCGCCGGAAACTTCTGTACAATTGGTGCCATCAAGTCCCACAGAGCAGCAGCAGCATGATTTATGCAACAACAATAATAATGCTAAAGAGACAGCAGCGACGACGCAGCGTAGCAGCAATGCTGCTAATGCTAAGCGTAAGGCGCGCATGCGTGACACAACGGTGAGCTTTGTACCGGAGAATGAAGCCAGCGGCAATGAAAATGCCAGCGCCGCACAGCTGAATCTCAATTCGCTATTATTAAGCCAATATGCGCAGAATTTGAGCGCAAGCGATACCAGTCTGGCGATCTATGATCTAATGGGTAAAAAACAATTGGGTGACAGCGCTACTATGCTTGCTAGACAGCGTGCACAGAATCAACAACGACGTCGGCGCAATACAATTATTAATCTGGAGGATATTGTACTAGTGGAACCGGAGCCAGAATTTTTAGCGCCAATTGCAGAAGCAAATTCCGCAACAAAAACCGCAACGAATAACGTAGAAACAACGAAGGAAACTACATCGTTGCCTACAAAACCAACAACGAATGGAAAAACAACGAAACTGCCTGTGGAACCACCGGCAGTTACCTTTAAGTTACCCACAATGGAAGCGGCGCCAATAGTGATAACGCGTCCCATTATCAAACGTCGCAAGACTGTCATACAAAGCGCTAAGCCGGCAACGCCAATAGAAAAAGAAACAATAACAACTGCTGCGGATGTGGTTGCGAGCGCCAAACAGAAAACTAGTACAAAGCAGCAAAATGTAGAAAAACAGCAGGAGGAGAAGGAGCAGCAGGTAGCGGAAAAGCAGCCTGAAGTAGTAGCTACTACAGTAGTTGCAACTATGATGAAAGAGCCTAAAATTGTTGCTGCTGCAACTGATGAAACTGTACAAACTGACGAGATGCCAGAAATGCCAACAAGCACTACAACAACAATGCCACAGGAAGCAGCAGTGGAGGCATCAAATGCAGCAGCAGCTGTAGTTGAAGCAGAAATTAACAACAGCGACGACAATGTTAAAGAACGTGCCAGAACACCGGTCGGTACAGCTACTGTTGCAACAACAACCATGTCGGATGCTACTAGCACACCAATTCTAAACATTTCAGCTAATACTTCAAACACAAGCAGCAAGAATGCAACGCCTGCTTCAATTACATCACCAACAGCAGCAGAAGAGCAGCCAAGCATTGCCGCTAAAACAGAAACAACAGCAGCAGCAGCTACTCCAACTAACAAACCAGCACCAAGAAAATCTGTTAAATCTGCGCTTGGACAACAACTGCTGCAAGCAATTGGACTACAACAGCGAGAAAAGATTAGCTTTAATAGCGGCGGCGTTCCACGTGATTCGTTACGCACCGCGCTGAAACGTTCGCTAAAAGAGGTAACAGAGCAGCAAATGAAACGTCATAAACAAGAAGAACCCATTAAACAGAAGGCCGATTCGACGACAAAAAGTGAAAAAGTTGTTGAAACAATTGATTATGGCAAGCTAAAGCCGAAACTCGAACCGGAACCGAAAACGCCGGCACAAGCGAAACGTAATCGCAGTAGAGTAAATAAAACGGAAGCAGAAACATTGCTTATTAAGGCGTAAGTGTTGTATTTTATTATGCATGATCCATGTTTAACTATTTTTTTCCTTATTTACAGCGAAAAACCAGAAACGCCAAGTGTAAGCTCCTCAGATATGACAACACGCCGCAGTCGTGCACGCAAGCGTAATGATGATGCAGAGCTAAAGCCTAAAATCGAACAAGAAGATATAGTTTCGATAGTTTCGGATGTTAAAGACGGCGATGCCGGTGAACGTTGGGATGATGATGATGATTTGCCTTTAAAGCAGGAACTTGAAACAAGCAGCAACGCTGGCGCTAGCGATAATCGTTCAAGATCACGTCCTGCGCGTACCAGCAAAACTAATTCCAAGTACTATAAGAGTCCGGAACGTACAGTAAAATCACGTTCTTCACATGTCATGGGCACACGTGCCACACGTAGCAGGTGGGTGTTGTATATTGCAAATTAGAATTGTTGAAATTATTTTAAAGAAGAAATTGTATAAGAACTACAAGAAAAGGAAATAAGTAGGTTTATATAGAATTGATTCTTTTATGCTATACACTATTTGAGGAACGATTTTGAAACTCTAAATGCTCAAAATTTTGGCATACAGACAGACGGACATATTTTGAGTGATTAACAATGCCAACTGTCGGAAGCACTTGAGTCGAGAACAAAAATATCTTACTTTCAAATTACAAAGATTAATCACTTGGACTATGCGGGATTTAAACTTTAGGACTATGAGGTTCCGATATCGGTTTACATATATGTAAGTGAGGTGAGTACTCTCAAAAGCAATGATTACTATCTCATTGCCAAGACTAAGTTGCCGTCAGTAAGTGAGCACAATCTTCTGCTAACCAAATAGTTTGTCCACACCGAATACGTTGATGGTTATCTAAACTATTAAAACCCCCTCATGGCCAATCCCATTGGACCATATGTCACACGGAAAATGACCATGCATTGATATTGCAGTAATCAAACTGCAGCTCTTTGGTAATAGCCACTTTAGCTGTGATGCATTTGGTGCATCATGGCGATGGTCCATTTGGCTGTGGCCCATTTAGAGGTGGTTCATTTAATAGTGCTCCATTAGGGTCCAGTCAGTGGTGGTTGACTGTGGTCCATTTGATTGTAATTTTCAGAACCCCATTTGTGGTTGGGTTCCATTTGGTGGACCCCTCTTATGCGGTACACCATTTTGGAGTCTGAGCTCAGATTCGGATGCAGCAGGATTTTGAAGCCATGGTGAAATTGATCCTTCTTATCTACGATTTTTATGTGGTTATTCTTACCTACTTGGAATCAAACAATCAATTTTTCTATTAAAATATAATTTTTTTTTTTGTTAAACATTTAAAATTTTTTTTTTTTTTTCGGTTTCTAGAATGTTTTTGTTGATGGCTCACATTTTTTTACTATTATTTTTATTGATTAAAAAAAAAAATAAAAAAAAAATCCAGCAATTGTCAGGTGTGGGGTTCGAACCCACGCTCCCTCTCGAGAACCAGAGCTTAAATCTGGCGCCTTAGACCGCTCGGCCAACCTGACTAGATGCTCGCTAGGAACTTAAATAACGACGAAATGAAAACGACTCAATTTAATATTTTCAATTGATAAGGATTCGGAGAAGATTTTTTCAAAACTAAGAATTATTATAACTTATAAAAATCTTAACAGTACTTTACTGACTAATTATTTGGGTTAATTTTAAACTAAATTGTGTGAAGATTTCACTAAAACTATTCGGCGCAGATGTAAGAGTTTTGGTATACATATAGAGTGTACTATACCACAAGTTAAATGGGTGGTGCCAATAAAAAAAATAAGAGGCCAGGAAAGATAGTATTATAGATATTATTATGGTTCAGACGGTGCTAGATAGATGACACATTTTTTGATACGGAAAAAAATAAAAAATCAAATTCTTGCATGTTTAAAAAAAAATAATTATCAATATTTAAATGCTATAAAGTCTATGAACTATTTCAAATTACTAATTAAATATTTCCCATTTATTTTTACTTACAGAACTTAAAACGTATTAATTGGATTTACTCACTGCAATCTGTACAGAATTTATTTTTAAGAGATTAATTGCTTTTTTTATTTTATTTTAAATTTTTTTTTACTTTAATACATTTTTTCATTTTGTATAATTCATTATTTTAATTACGTCCTATTAGCAACGCTTAATTGTATTAACTTTTTTTAGTTATTATTTAGTTTTAACCTAAGTGCAGCAACAGCAGAATTAAATAAGCAAACAGTTAACAAATATTTTATAAATTAATATATAAAATATTCATGCAGAATACAAGCAAGATATATTACATTTGATAATCTTTAAAATTTAAAGAAACGTTTTTGAAAAGTAAAAAATTTAAATCAGCAAATTGTTGATAAAATGTGTTTCTAATGATAAAATAAAAAATAAGTAAATACTTTTAATAGTTAATAATAATGAAATAGCCTTTGAAATATTTAAATTTATATATAAAACAGCGCGAATAATCGAATTTTTATTTAATTTTTTTTCAAATAAAAAGAGTTCATTGCCATATTGCTATTAAAATATTGAATATAAACATATGCTTAAATAATTGAAATAATATGAAGAAGAGGAAGCGTATGCTAAAATGTATAAAATTAAGTGAAATATTTTTGAAATGATATATATTAAGTATTTACGAAACAGCGTGAAACTGCACATAAATATTATACGAAGAAATTAATTGATTTTGTCATTAAGCTAAGCGTATTTTTTTATAAGATCGTACAACAAATAATTGTATATGTATATATATATATATATTATATACAAGTATGTATAGTTATACATATATATATAGTAAAATAAGTGAAACATTTTTTCATTTGAATTTTGAACAATAAACATGAAATTATAAATTTCAGTTATTAAATCATAAAATAATTTGTTTATTTAAAGCAAAATTTTTACATATGCAGGCATATCATATCATATTATCGTTGAATCATACGTCCAACCTATAACAAATTGCACTGAAATAGACAGCAAACATAAAGAAATGTAATAATTCTGATTAATATTTTACCGAAATCGCAAAAGTAAATAAAAACGGGAGCACGCCTGTTAGATTAAGTTTGTCGAGATATTTCTGAAGAAGTTCAAAGATAATAGATCGCTTAACTACAGATTAGTTACATCTATTTAATTCATCCAACGGACCAAAATTTTATAAACTCAACCAAATTCTACTACAAAATAATTCTCTTGACTCAATTAATTGGTAAATCATCAAAGATCATTCGTCATTGCATGATGACGCTATAACATACACAGAACGTTGTCAGGGTAACAAAGAAGAACTTTTTTTAATCTATTGATGGAGAACATCCTATGCTAATGACCATACATACATAAGTTCGACTCATAGGTTTAGCAGTAAATTAAGAAGAGACGAAGTACTTGGTATCATCTCGCTTGCTATCATAGCGTATTGAACGGTCTGTGGCGATGTAGAATTTCTACATAGAAATATCAAACGAAGAAACACAATACATTCAGCTAAACAAGCAAATAAGTAAGACCTTCTTTTGATCGACGAAACTGCAGATGTATAAAAGACAAATACTTCCGGTACGACGCTGTATGGCGTAAAAGCATGAACCGCTATTGAATCAGAGCAAATGGTTAATTTAGGGAACAAAATATCAATTGGTGGAGGACATAATAGACAATGGAAATCTGGTAACAAATGCACAGGAATCACTGAGATTATGGAGGAGTCATTTCTCCAACCTACTCGGAGGCGCTGAAGCGCACAATTCCGCCGATAGAGAAATGACACCGGAACCACCAGTTAATGATGGCACTATTGTAGAACCACCGGAGTTTAACGAGGTCAATTCAGTTATTAAAAAGCTAAAAAAAACAAAGCGGCAGGCTCTGATGGGCTGCCAGCTGAGTTATTTAAGACCGGCGGCGAAGAGTTGGTTAGGAGTATGCACCAACTTTTATGCAAGATATGGTCCGATGAACGCATACTCAATGACTGGAATCTCAGTGTTCTCTGTCCTATCTTTAAGAAAGGAGACCCCACTGTTTGCGCCAACTACCGCGGAATAAGTCTATTTTCCATCGGATATAAGATTCTGCAGCGCGTATTGTGTAATAGGCTGAAGCCATATACGGATTCACTGATAGGACGATATCACGATATCAAAATCAAGATCTATAAGACGCTGATACTCCTGGTCCTACTATATGGCGCAGAGGCATGGGCCGTAATTGAGTCAGATTAAACAGCGCTGAAAGTCTTTGAGCAGAAAATTTTCGCAGGACTTTCGGTCCGATTAGAGTCGGCAACGAGTTTAGGTTTTGTATGAACCGCAAGCTGTACGAGCTATTCGATAAGGTTGACATAGTCCAGCGCATAAAATTCCAGCGGCTGCACTGAGCTAAGCACCTCATTCGAATGCATGAAAGAGCTCCAGCACGCATGGTTTACATGGGGGGCCCAAACTTGATTGGTGGACGCCGACATAGAGGACACTCTCATATTAATAAAATATTTAAGGTGGAAACACAAAAGGAGTATACATATGTACAAACAGTGCCACATATCTGGACAGAAAATTATAATTATCAGACATTTTTTGAAAATTTTGTTGATTTGCTGTCACGTTTGGTTGAAATATGTACATATTTGAAATTATTTTCAATTCAATGTAATGAAATATGATAATATGTATTGGCCAAATGAAGTCCTTGAGTCATTTCCAATTTATTCCGTCACAGCCTCCACAATTTCGCGCTACTTAAATCATCGATTGTCAATTACCATACCCAAGATTTTATAGATATTATAGACAATTTCTAAGGAACCTCATCAAATATGGACATGTAATACTTATTTTGAGCGCCATTAGTCTTATTTTCATTTTTGCAGCTCTTTTGTACATGGTTTTCTGCTAGTTCTCTCATTTCTCCTTGATTATACGCATTCACTATTTTTTATATTAATGAAACAAAAATGTGAAAAAACTTTAACTTGGGTAGAACCGAAGATTTAATACTTTTCACATTCACCAAAATATTTAATTCTGTATTTTATAGAAAAAAAAATGTTATCATAATAGAACAATTGGGGATGGTATGGTTGCTACACCTAAAAAGAGCGTTAAGTAGCTCATTGATATATATTCGGAACTCTCATAGGCATTGCTAGGGTGAGAAAGGGAGAGTTGTGTTAAATAGACTCCCCATTTGGCTTTGCACAGTGAGCTCCGCCGACATTTACTTTCCCCTAACTACTTGGTACACTGAACTATTGTCATCTTCAGAGAATCTCCATACCAATTTTTTGATTATTTAACACAAACTTTTTGTCTAATTTCAATATTGAGACCAATACTCCTAATCGATTAGACATGTCGTTGCGACATCATTCTGACAATTCTTTGGTGTTACAAACTTTATATTAAAAATAATATACTCTTCACAGTATCTGTATAAAGTAAATCAATATAAGAAGAAACAGAAACAAACGAAGAATGCTCGCTCACCTATTATTCTAGCTACTTAATGATCCGCTTCAGTGCGCCTAGACCTCAAGCAAAAATGTTTAATTTTTTGTGTTTTAATTAAACAATCAAAATGAGCATAAAACATTATTATTCTAGGCGTTAATAGTGTGCATAGTATATTAATTTTAAGGCAAAGTATGTAACATCCAAAATAAGTTGACAAAATAAAGTGTATATATATATATATTGAAGCGATAGCACGCTCTTGGAAATCTTAAAACACTTCCGCGAGCCAAAGGCTTTAAAAATATTCTGAAAAAATTTCTTGAAAATTAACACGATTACGATGTTGTTGGTGACTATTAGGTTCGCCTAGCGCCGTATACATTTTCCTGAGGTAGGCAAGGACTGTCACACATTTGAACAGTAAACTTCGAAATTTATTGAACTATCTTCACACACCTAGAACTGACAGTCTAGGCATGCATTGAAACATGCTTTAAATATGCTTATGTACTTAGGAAAATTTTTTTAAAAGTATCGATACTTTCTTTTTTAACATATCGATGACAAGAGTAAGAATGGGTTCAGACGGTTGCAGATATAATACAGCTTTATGACATTACACTGAAAATAGTTTTGAATATTTTGAAGATTTCAAATATTATTCAGTCTGAAGCTGGCTGAGTTATTTAAGTATAAAACTTGTAAAATTTTGGCGAAGGGAGAAAACAAAAGCAAGGAATTAACAGACAAAACAGTAAATACCAATGATGATGCTTGTAGTAAGTCTTCTTTTAAGTAGCTCTCTCTTTTCCTCTCTCTCTCTCTATGACTTAGATGAGAGAAATGAAATAGTTGACACAGCAGCAGTAGGCGACACTTTTAGTGTTATTATTCATATTTCTTTCTCTGCATTTGTTGGTTGATTTTATTTATTTTATCATGTGGCTAATATATTTGTTAACTACATATATTTGATCCCACATAAGAGTAAAAATTATTCCAACAAGTTGCGACAACTAATCGACCCATCCTAAATAATAGTGTATTACTATGGACCAGCAGACAAATTCTGGCTTATATAATCTGGAAAATCGAGTGGTTCCACGCACTCTAATATTGGTCAAAAATAAGTTCGTAATATTTCAGCATTTGTGGATATATCTACGCAATTTTCATCTCATTATTTTTTAGTTTTAGAACTAAATTTTTTTTTTTATATTTCAATAAATGGGCGTGGCATATGCAGTATGCTAAGCCACCTCACTGACACATTTACCAATTATAAACGTTTTATGAACGGAAAATAGTTCTCCGACTTTGTGATTTCCGTGCGGCATGGAAGCAGAATTTAGAACCGTCTGTCGAAGTAAAGTTCCGAGGTCATACAATCTGTTATGCTACAAATCACGATATCAGATGCACCAGAGCTAGTCTGGAATTTCAGTGCGTCATACGCTAATAAAAGTTTTTTTTTTTTTTGGGTATTTCCTATTATATATAAAGGAAGGAATTGATACGCTAAAAAGTGCTTGCTTATGCCTTTCATTAAATTTTAATTCATATATTTACACAGTAAATACCAGTTCAAATAAGCCCATCAACTCAATATGCCACACAAAATTCCTACACTGTAGCGCATCAAAGAAACAAATATTCCCGCGTTAGTGGTCCGTCAGCTAAATAGCTGAAAGCAGTTTCAAATGCGACGCGTTGCAGAACGTACGCAAACAAAAAAATATACATTTCGTGCTCGATATACATATATCTAAATCTAATTGAGTGAATATACTTGTATATATAATATATTTTGGTTGATTTTTGCATAAAATACAATACTAAACGAAAGTAAAATCGCGTCAAAAAAGATACAAATCTGTGCGTTGCTTTGAGCCTGTTTAGATCTAACCTTGTGCAGAAAAAATAATAAACAAAAATCTCTCAGACGAGAGTATATATGAATGATTTTTATTGTGACAATGTATGACTAAGTTCTATGTAGCATATATATTTATATATATTTCTATATATCGCGTATAGTATCTAATTAATAATATTTGTCAGTTAGTGTAAACCATAAAGCTTACTTTTTTCTGCTACAAGATAAAAAGTTATGTGATTTATTTCTTCAACAACTCATTAACTGATAAGATTTGTTTTTGTTTTATTTTAATTAATATATTTTTTTTAACAGTTTTTATTAAATTTTTTATACGCTACACGTATAGTAAAATAGTATATATAGATAAGTTTTATATAAATTTTTATATAAACAGCTCGATGTGACGCATACAATTTGTTTAATATATTTCAAGCAATAACTCTCCATACTGAGTTTCTTTACTGCAAGCAGTTAAGCTGTAAAAACTGTCGGGACTATAATTTATAGCGCAGTATGTTGACTACTATACCATGCTATAAATTATAGCCCTTACAGATACAAACTTATTACAAAAGTTTTTGTACAGAAAAATATTTATATTTAAATTGTAATATTAAGAAAAAGTTCTTACAACAATATCCAAAATAATAGCCTAAAGGTTTCAAAGCATCACACTTTGTTCCAGATAGGTGTTATATAAGGCACAACCACTATTTTGTCAAAGCTATAAACTGCAAATTTGGTCTCAAATAGGTTTATTTAAGCATACAAACCTAACATACACTTCTACCAGATAAAGAGATTCATAATAAATTACTTCACCATAATGTTTATATAAACTCTTCTGAGTTTAAATCTTCCAATTTAAATTATTCTTCTTTTTGATGTAATTTTCATAAAAATTGTGAGCAGCGTAATAAAGCTTCGGTTCTACCGTACTTAATGTATTCTATTGGTGATTTTTCTTTTTTTTACTGTATGATAAATTTCTCATAACGTAAAAAACTCTATTATATGCTTATGTAAAAAGTTTAGACGGTTCATCAGTCATATACGTGCGTAACGTGTGAGTAAAAGTTTCTTCAAGGTTTTCCGTCCAGAAGCAATACTATGGGTTGTTGTTTAAAGAACAAACGTCAGCGTCTGCTGACCTACAATGGCGCCGATGAGGAGGAGCAGCTGCGTTCGTGTAACAGTTGTGAAGATGTAAGTAACTCCATATTTTTTATATACATATAGTTCTACTAGGTAAAAACTACAAATGTTTTTGAAACCATCCATAATTACAATTGATATTTAGCCATGCTTAACGAGTTAGACTCGCTGTAGCTCTTTTATTTTTTATGCGACTTTTCTTGAACTGAACTAGAATATGGAGAATAGTCGAATCACTTCTAGGAAACTGGTGATGTATATAGTACGATATCGAAAGAATCGGGAAGAAGGCAGGAAGAATTAGATATACCATTCTGCAGTTTGATTATGGAGAATAGCATAAATAACTGGCACGTGTCACAAAAAACAACAATGATTGATGTCCGAAGGGTATGGTTTGAAATACTGGTGTAAAACAATCTAGGAAGCTAGAACAAACCCTAGGAAAATTAACTCGGACTACACTACACAGAGAATAAGAATTTCTAGACTTTCTCTTTTGTTCGAACAAGCTGTAGCTATCTTAAATTGTGGAATTGTGAAAGGTCAACGCAACTGGGATACTCCGTGGTGAAGCGAGCGTCTACAAAAACATAGGGCGAAAGTGAGATGGATGTAATGGATGGAGCTAACTCTCTATAATTTATCTTCATGCTTCAGATCTTCATGCGAAGGTGTACAAACCACCGCAACAGCCGATCCATTTTATCGGGCAATAGAAATGATGTCATTGGATGCAAATATCTCACTCCAAGTCCTTAAAAAATCCTTATAATGTTATAAATGCAAAACTGAGATTGTTTGTAATACTTTCACGCCAAGACCGCGTTAACCAATTTGTATGAATTTTGGTATAGAAATATGAATAGTTGCAATTTCCCACGCCTATATAAGCGATAAACAAAGTTTGTTATATCTTTACATTCTAATGAGTTACTGGGATGAAATTTGGTATACATGGTAAAGGGATCGGAAGAAGTAATCCTATTAACTTTGGTCAAATTCAGAGACAAAATTGGGCGTTGAGAGGCAGAATGAAGCATTGCATATCTTTTAAAGTATATATCATGTTCATAATCATCAAAGTAAGTCGAGTCGATGTATATATGTCCGATTGTCTGACACAAAACACTTATTTGTGCTGCTGGTCGAACAAAAATCTTGTCGCATTGTTTCGACAGATGCTATGGGAGTTCCTCCTCTTGAATTTGAAGTTCTACGGCGTGCCGTCGGATTGAAGAATAAGAGGCAGCTTCCTTTGCTGCAGGGTGTGTGATATAGACACATTATAGTCACGTTAGTCCGAGTACATTCGTATCGTCACGTTTGTTGCGGATAGGCCTGACTTTGGTTTCAACCTCCGTCTTGGCTTTTTGCTGATTGGTCTTGGCTCTCTGAAAGCGTTCTTGCATAAAAGTTCTGTTCTTACGTCGTACTTCATTGCCTGAATCTAAACAATACCTAATAATAGCCGAACACAAAATAAGATAGAGTTCTCATGTTGGAAGAAATCTTATACCAAAGACAATGCATTAAAAGCTACTCTCCAATTGATGCACAAAACCCCACATGCATAACAAATCTCTAATAGAATGATACTCACCACTAAGAGACCCTTCTAGAAAGTCAGACAAGGAAAAAACACAGCTAGAATCACTTAGATCCATTAGCATGCTCCAATTTTTCATAGTTATTTGGAAAAAGTATTGCTGCACATATTCCATCCACATAATTTTTTTTCCACGCGATTCTATATCAGGAAACCTTTTGAGCAAGTGAATTGGATCACATCCAATCTCAGAAAGGCTATAGAGCAGTGTGACTCAACCGACTTAGGCTTAACTAAACTTAAACCAATGCACCACAAGCCACTTCGGATAGACGTATGCTCAAGTAAAGTATCGAGTAGCAGAGCTGCCCATCTCAAGCTGAATGAAGATGTTTGGCAGACTTTTTTATTTTCTTTTTTTAAATTCTTTGATTCTTTCCAATTGCACTCTCTGTAATTTAACTCATTTAACCACCCTAGTTTGTACTAACTTTATTTTTATCTAAGCGATTTATGGCTCTGATACTGCATGCATTTCATAGATAACCAATATCCGTACTCATATTTGCTTATATGTATACAGCTATAGAAATTGACAGAGACTTAAGATTAAAGTCCATCCTTTTGTACTTCAGCATCCCATTAAAAAAAAATTGGGAAGTGTTGATTGAAAACGTAATTGATTCGAAACTCGATGACGAAAATCAATTCGTAAAAATGAAACAATCAGAAAATTTCAATGGAAATTAAACAAATTGAATAAGCCGAATATTCTTAAGTAAATAAAAGATATCACTGTCTATCTGTGTCACACGCATACATAGACACAAATACGTCATAGATATCAACACACAGACACAGTACAGTGTATGCCAAAAATTATGCATACATATGAAAGAAAGTTCATATTTTTTTGATGATATAGAATCTAAATTTTTTTTCAACGAAAACCGGTGGCTGGCTACGTAGTGCAGGAATAACAAAGAAGTACTATACGAAGGATGACACATCAATTCGAGGATTTGAGTGTTTAAAGAACCACTTGATTGATCCGATTTTTGTTGGTGGATGACCCTCTCTCTTCGGCAATTAGTTTGTGCTCAATTCTCTCAAAACTATTCTAGCAAACAAATGGTTACATAACATTTACCTTCCGAAATTCAGATGATTTCTCATCTGTCACAAACCTATTTTTTAGCACCGCCTATATGATTTGCTTGAACTACCCTCTTTTTGAACTTATGTCCAATTATGTGGTATAAACAAATATTTGGACAAAGAAGATCCATTGTTTGTCCTACTTAGCTATGCATATGATATGCTGTATTTTTCAGGATCTTTACTCTGTTAACTGATCTGTTGTAATGATTCACAATCTTAGCTGGTTTCTACATAGTTTGAACAAGATTTTTTCCGTTCCGAATCATAACACCTTGACTCTTTTTTTGCTTTTCCGATCTACTTCCAATCGATTTTAATGCCACAGAAAGGTTCTGGCTCTATCATTGGCGCTACCGACTTACTACGGTAATTTTTGAAGTTAATTGTGCCCTCTATATGGCCATTTGGACTTTACGTTTTTTGCATTTGATGTCCAGTATAAAAATTCTTTACCGTCAGAGATTCTGCGCTCGATGATGTATGTGGATAATGGTTCTGATTATCACGATGCAGCCACTACATGAGCTTATAGAAGCATTGAATACTGCAGGGGTTTCAATGCGAATCATTTCTTGGGAACATTTCTTGGGAATTGAAGACGCTAGTTTACCAAAAACTTTATGCACTCGTGGGAATGCAAAGGCTGACAAAATTATTTTACAGCGCAACCCTTCGACACTGTGTCACGGTGTCTTTTACGAAACGGGAAGTCTTATCAGTCATCACTAGATTATTTGGTTCGGCAGGCTGGTCAGCATCAAGAGTAGTTTCCGCTATGGGTTTGATGCAAAAAATTTGGTTGGAGAAGATGAATTGGAATGACTGTTTGGGTGCATCTAGACAGCAATCCTGGAATTTTTTTTTGTGCAATATTTGCGGAACTTTAACCCTCAGTTACATGGCTTTTCAGTCGCGTCAGAACAGGCTTGTGAAGCTTCTTTATTTTTGAGCTTTAAATTAATCCTCTACCAAATTTAGAGTGCTTTGGCAATCCGCAAAGAAAACGTGTTCCAAATGAATGGCGGCTCAAGCGACTTATTATATACAATTATTTTTAAAGCATTTGTTCGTTTCGAAACCTAAGATCTACTGCAGTATCAATGAGGAAGGGTCAGAAGCAACACATAAGCAACACCGAACTTTGAGAAGTGCCTGAGAGCAGTGCTCCTACATTGGCATTACTCGCATCATCATGTGTCGATGCACTCAAAGAACATATATCGATGCGTAGAGTATAGTGAGAAGCCCAACAATCTACTTTACTATAGGCAAAACCCCTTTGTGCAGATTAAAATACCAACCTCTGCTGTGCCCTTATCAAATCCACTACGCCTGACAACGGTTTTGACCATGGGCGATGGAGTGAGAAAACTAACTCCTATTTTGGAGATAGTTGCAGATGCGGATGCAAAAATAGGAATCTTCGCTCCATATCTCAAGGGGTTCGATCTTCTGGTAAACTTCATACTGCTAATACTAACCCACGCAAGTTAGATGGACGATCTAAGATTTCCCTTTGATTTAACCCAAAAAAATGAGCAGGTGAAATTACCAAAATATCAATATTTCATTAAGAAAGAGATACTTTGTAGCCACATTAAACTTTGCATATACATATGTTTCCTTTTTAGATCCTCTTCCTTTTTTTAGGCCCTGTACCGAAGGTACAAGAGCCTATTGGTTTTGTGCAAATGTATGTAACAGGTAGAAATAATAATCGGAGACCCCCCAAAGTTACCCCCATTATGGTCAGGAGCGATAGAGGAGTCGATATAGACATGTCCGTCTGTCCGTCCGGCCGTCCGTGTGAACGAAAGGATCTCGGAAACGGTAATAGATAGAGACTTTGTGTTTTTTGCATTCGACTAGGACTGCTCCGGAATTTCACAAGTTTATTTTAAAAACTTGCCCCTCCGCCCCCTTTCCCATAAAATCACCACCAAGGCTAAAAATTTCTTCGGCACAAAAAAAGTAACTATGCCAGTATAGAGATATCATCCTTCTTAGCCAAAATCCGAAAATTTCATCAAAATCGGATAATAAATGACGATTTTATAAGCAATTGAATTTGAGCGACCCCCCTTTTCGTTTCGTACATAAAAAAATGTTCTAAAGGCACTTAGTCGTGCAGTGAGAAATGGTCATGTGTTTGGTCATAAGCTAGGGGAACATTTAATGTGTTTCTTAGGCGACCTGAACTGGTACAGGGCCTCTTACAGTCGGTTACGCCCGACTGAAATTTCCTTACTTGTTTTTTTTTTGAATTAGTAAACTAAACTCAAACATAATCAAACATAATTTTCTTATAAAACCCCAAGAGATGAAACAGACCCTTCTAGTGGTCCGATATGGAATAAAACTCTAAAAGAGGGTCGTATTTTATGGTTATACCCCTTTGACAAGGGTTGGCACGTTCATTAACTACAATCAATCTGAACACGGAACCGGGGGCATTAAGTATATAAAATTGAGTGCTGAATCTTTTATAGTCTCTAAGTTATTATAACTTGTTAGCCACTTCTTTTATTGTACGATTTCGACCCTAATGGAAAATTTCTTTAGGATTGACACAAAATATACAAAATTCGGCATTTCTAGGAAAAAAAAACAACAAAATATTTTGTTTCCTACAAAAATCCTGAAAGCTGGGACAAATTTGTATGGGAACCAACTCTTTTAGTGGACCGATCTGTACTTAAAGAAAGCTTGGCGTGTTTATTTAAAACATGTGATCTGAAGAATGATTAGCAAATTCTAAATATCCAATTTTAAAGGTTCTATCTGCCATATATATTGCTTTGGGAATATATTTTTTTCGCACACTGTATGTACACACACATGTGTGTACCTCTAACGCTGTATGTGTGTAGTGCGTATTTTTTTTTTTTTTTTTTAAAAAAAGCCGCATTTACAACGACGACCGTTTGAAAGAAAGCAAAACAGTCGATAAGAAGCTGCAACAAAGCAAACACTCAAAATAAAAAAAAATTGCGCGTAAAACGGACCGGTTTTCAATTCGCAATAAAATAGTGAATGAGTGAGAGAGAGAGTGAGGAAACAAATTTGGCTAAGAAGAAAATAAGCCAACATAAAAGATACAAATTGAATAAAAAAGCTAAGAAAAAGCTACAAAGCACGTGCTCTCACTATACTATACACGCTCACTCACTCGTTCTCTTAAGCATCTGACAGATAGATTTGCGAGAGTAACTAAACTCACTCTGCGAATTTTATTTTTATAATTTCTGAGATACAGTTGTTATGGCTGCACTTG
Source organism: Leucophenga maculata (assembly GCA_035044805.1). NCBI lineage: Eukaryota > Metazoa > Arthropoda > Insecta > Diptera > Drosophilidae > Leucophenga > Leucophenga maculata. The sequence goes on along the minus strand of JAWNNP010000005.1, from coordinate 661,205 downwards.
CGACAATAGTCTGCCATGCTCTTTCCGAGCTATACGATCTCACGGATGCGCTAGTGCACAACAGTTTCAATTGGACGCGTAGTTTGAATTTCTATAAAACGCGTCGCCGTTTGCAAATATTTGAATATAATTGTCGACAATTGTGGCTGCGTGAAATCCTTGTGACAAAAGGTGCCGAAATACGCAGGAAAATGCAACGCGGTGGCATCGATTTTGCCGCCATTGAGGCATCGGCGGAAGCTTATGAGAATATAGATAACTTCGGTGGTGCACGTCGGGGCAGAGTGGGCAGCGGTGCTGCCTCTACGCGTGCTATAGCCGATTTTATGGATGCAGAACGTTCCAGTTTCGAAGTTGTGGACAATTATTACGACATAGAAGTGGTGGATGGCAATGAATTGAACGTATGTACTATGTATTAAAAAAAATTAAAAGTTTATTACAGTTTGTACGAAAGTGTTATACAAAAGTTTGTAAAGAAATTTGTCGTCGACAGCTGCGTCATTTTCATAAGTTTTCATTGTTTTCTTATTTTTTTGTTTTTTTTGTTTGCGGTTTCAATTACGTCGTTTTTTGTGCATTTCATCTCCCCCCTCTACTTTGGACTACTTAGTATATAGCATATCTTTTTAGATTGCCGTTATTCATATGATTAGCTCTGTGTTTTTCTATTTATTCTCGTTTGTTGTGACATTCGTATGTGAGCTTTTTCGGTATTTTTTGGTAGTTTCTCCGAAACAGCTGTGCACAGTGTGGCGAGGCTTATGAATGCAGAAAGATTGTCTACAGAAAACAACAGAAAAATGACATCACCGTGAGAACTGAAACTTCTGTAACTGTATATCTTTTTTGTATAATTATTTTTCTTAATATTACTAAATAGAGGCTTTCTGATTCTACAACTTATACAATAGAAAATATTATCATAAAACTTTTATCAAAACTTTGTTTTTAAGTCATAATTTCTCGAAAACCATGGAACCGATTTTGCTTAAATTTGGCAGACTTCTTTTACATACTTAATATGTACTCGGTTCTGAACGAAGTATTTTTTTTTTTCAATTACAATTTATTTTTTAATTAAAAAAATAGAAATTTTTGGCAAAAATTAAAGTTTCTTAATTGCTTCATTCAAGACCAAGATAAACTTATGTACTAATTAAATCTTTTTCAGTTTTTCAATTTCGAATGAGGCAATCATGAGTTATTCTGTCTACCACATGGAAACTTTTTTTTGAGGTGAATCCCAAAAAAAAAATTTACAAAAATTTTGTTTTTTTTTTGTGTATCTCAGATTCCTCGCCCCTCCTTAATAGACGAAATAAAATTGTTGTACGTCTATCTTTTTTGGCTGTGTCCGTGTGATTGAGTGAATTCAGGATTAAGTCACTTAGTTACAACGAAACTTCAATGGTCCCATTTTTTTATTACAGTCAATACATATAGTAGCTTGACATGTAAAGTATATTGGAAGGTTCAAGATCTTTTTTTGCGTGAAGTCTTTAAAAGCATGTGAAAACTTTGAATACTTTGAATAAACACCGAATTTTCCGAAAAGCTAGCAACTCTATGTCCTCATGCAAATAGCTCACAGCCTACTGCAATAATCCCGCATATCGTATGACCGTTTGAAGCTGGGAACATATTGTAACAAGAAAGAAGGTGTCGAAAGCGTTTGACTTAGAGATATCCTGTACAACATTGAAAATTAGATTTATATATTTCTCTTTAGATCCGTGTGGTGTATTTTAATAGGTTTCTTCCTATATCTTATCATCTCCAAGTTTTCTTACATAGAGACAACCAGGCCGATCCGGAATATATAAACTTTATAGTTCTACCTCGCCTCTTTCTGCCTGTTACATACATTTGCAAAAACTTTATGTACCGTTTGACACTACGTACACCAAAGGCACCGAATGTTCTAATCACGCCAAGCAATTTGGACACAAACTTGGTTAAATTTTGGTAGACGCTCAGTTATATTATGGGGCGCATATTTAACAAGGGTGACTTGGTGGATATTCGTTGGAATTATGAGTCTCCGTGATTTGATTGGACGATTAGCGGGGTGGTCCCTGAAACTGCAAGGGTACAATTTTGAGATACAACACAGAAAGGGAGGCGAAACATTGTCGCTGATACACTCTCAAGGACATGTAACGACGGAATTAGAGAAAGTTTAGTTGAATGATTTAAACGTTGCAGAGTACATCCACATTTTGTATAGTTTTCTTCTACATTAGGAGGATAATAGGGAGCAGCCCTAGAATTCTATGCATCATAACGTAAAGGTTCATATAAAATGGTCCACAAATGTAGGGCAACTACTGTTCCTAAACTTTTTTGGACTAATCGGACTATGTTCCTGAGTTCAATGCTATAGAAAATATTTAGGGTATTCAAAATAAATAATATGACACATTGATGTAGCTGAAGTGTACAATTTTGACAGAGTGTAGCTATTTGGTATGGAGTTTCCTTAGAAATAAACATATTTTTTGCTGTTGTACAGGGTTGATAGACAAAATAAACTGCGGACTTATAAAAATTTTAACATACCTTATTAATACAGCACGTAGTTCTCTTTCAACAGGTCCTGCAAAGATTTTACATAAATATTATTAAATATTATTAAATACAATTTAATTATTTAATGAAAAATGTTTAAACTTACGGGTATTCTTTTTAAAAATTTAGTTTTTTCCAAAAAAAATAATTTTAATATTTCACTGAACAAACTATTTTTTATTCAAAAATAACTTTATTACTCGTTGATTTTTAATATAGTACACAGCATCTCTTTCCGACAGTAAGGTCACCTTTTTAATATAAAGAAAAACATGAAATTCAATTCAAAGCAGGTCAGTGTCCGAATGTTTTTGATACTGAAATCTCTTTATGAGGCTTAAATAATTGTTTGTCGCTTGTGTTGCTGATAAGCCAAATAATATGTTTATTAAATTATTTCCTTCAATAGTTTTGCTTGTGAATAATAATTTATTTGCTTGGCAAATAGTTGATAAAGTCAAGACATTATTTTTTGTTTTGTTATTGCAATTATTTATCAGTAAATAGTTCTCAGCCGGGCCGGCCAGTATGAGATAGTAAAATGAGCGTAAAGTTGTTTTGCGCTCTTTTGTTTATTAAACATGTAATTTCATGCACGCTCTTTGCGGCCCACTCTCACACTATGTAAAGTAAAGCTTTCTTTGCTTAATAAAGCCGCATAAAGCTTTTGTTGTTATTATTGGCAGCAGGTGTTTTGTAATTGTTTGCATTTCTGCTTTTAGTCATTATTTTCTTAATGCAATACCCTACCATGTAGTGTGTACAAAAGTTATTAAATTGTTGAATAGATTTTAATGTAGTAGAGAATTTTATAATCAACCACTTTTATAATAAATGAAACTTTTAACCTTGAATATCTTAGGACGCTTACATGTGATCCTTTGAGACGTTTGAGATAACATTTAGAATGCCAAAATAAAGGTTAATACAAAAAATCTGTTTCATTCCGAGTTTAAACCTTAAGATGACTGGACTATATTTACTTTTTCCCCAAGGGACGACTAAAAGATTAACTAAAAAAATATATTTTTATTCAATAAATATTTTATTTCAATTTAAATACATTTCAAGCGTACAAATAGTTCGTTGTTACTCAACATTACTTTTCCTCCCTTACGCTTTACCAATGAAACAAAAAAAAAGCTTTAACTTTTGGCGCTGCTCAGAGAGAGTCAGTCAGTCGCCCAACGAAGTCGCGCAAAGCGAGTCACGCGAAAAAATGCAGCTAGCGAAATAGTAATAGAAGCAGATGATGAGAAGAAAAACGGAATTTAATGAGCAAAATAAACGAAAATAATTAAAAAGCAAACAAAATAATTGCGAAAACAGCAAAAAAAAAAACTTTCACATGTGCATTAAATGGTCTTCTTAGACATAAAATATTAAAGTCCAAAAAAAAATATTAAAACGCAACGAAAAAAAGCGAACGATTTTACTAATAAGCAAAACCAAAAACAACAACCAAAAAATCAATAATTTTTATACACGGCGGCGTGCACGGCCTGCGGCGACAAAAGAAAATTAAAAAAAATTAAACCAAATCAAAAAAAAAAGAAGCTGTGATTTTTTTTTAAATATTGCAGAAATTTTTGCACGTAGAAAAAAAAATTTTTTTTGGAATCTCAAAAAAACCAAAATTCTCAATGATTGTGAATAAAAAAAAAGCCTTTAATTAAATTTATTAAATGTACAAATAAAAGCTCACAACGGATTAAGTAAATAAAAAAAATTATTTATAAACAAAGCCAAGAAAAAAAAAACTTCGACCACATAATTATAAGCAAATAATAGACTCAGTGTTTAAACTGTAAATAAATAAAAAGTAAACAATTTCGCTTTGTTTATTGTTAAAGCAAAAATTTATGCAAGATAAAAAAAAAATCTCAATAAAAAAAAACTCAATAAAAATCCAAGTGACTCATTAAATTGAAAACAAAAACAACGACAAGTCTAAAGTAATTTAAAAAATGTATCTAACCAATGCCAACCACATTAAATGAAATAAAATAAATTATACAATTTATTTTAAAAAACCGAAACAAAAACAAAAAAATGCTCAAAATTTTAGTTTCGAAATTGCTCAAATAAAACTAAATGAATTTCGCGCTTCTCAATTTTACATCTCAGACCAAAGTTTTCCTGAGTACCAATACTACTCTTTATAATCAACGTCTTTGTTGTTGCCTTGCCTTGCCTTCCCTGCCTGTGGATTTACCTTGAGCGGAACTGTACAGTCTGTAGTTGTAGTAGTCCATACTATGTGCTTCAAGAACTGCCTAAAGCGTTTGCTCTGCTGTTACAAAAGGAGCAAAGGCGGTCTAAATGAGGTAAGAGGATTTCGCTTGGGTGGCCAGAATACTACAAATGTAGCGTGACAGAAAGTCTGCTTTGTATGGAGCATAAAAATAGAAAAATAAAATAGAAATTAAATTATTGATCAAAAATATCCTTGGCATTTTTTTTTTTTTTTTATATTTCTACAAGGAGTTTTGAGTACGCGTTTACACTTGGATGAGTTAATTGGACACAGTGAGGGTACTTGTATCTATTTATGTACGTGTATATGTATAGGAGATGGTTTAATAATAACTTCCAGTTGAAAGAACAAAGAAAAATATATTTTTTTTATGTGGAACTAAAAATGTGAAAACCATTCGAAAAAATAATTAATCCTCTAGTATCATAAGAAGCTAAATGTATCCAATAGAAGGTTCAACAGTTGACTAATTAACTGCAACAAAAAATTTGGTAGATTGATGAATTATAGATTAACAGATTATCAGCTATATAGTTGGATAGTTTGACAGAATAGCACTTTGAAAGATTGACGTGTTCATTGGCGTATATAAAATAAAAAATCTCCATAAAAATCCCTTAATACATGCGCAAAAATATGACCAGTTTGTTAGACTGAATCATTGATAGGTTTGCAACTATGCGAAATAGCTAACTGTTGACTCAACTCAACGTTAGAATGTCATGAAATAACTGAGTATTTATCAGTTGGTAATTTATCAGATTACTACCATTAATTTTAGTATTAATACTCTTTACACGTATTTAACAACTAGCTGGACCCGGCAAGCTTTGCTGCACCCAGTAAAAACTATTGTTATAAAGAATTTTGTGTCTATATATCTATGTATGTATATATGTTCCCTATAGACAGCCAAACCGCACCCATTTTTTCAATGGATATTGCTTGGGGCGATGCATAGCATCCTCATATTTTGACCAATTTTAATAGGATTACTTTTTCCGATGGATTAACAGTGTGCTCTTTCTATTGAACAACCACCTAAGTTGTAGTATTCCTAGCGACACTTTTTTTTTTTTTTTTTGAGGTTTGGGTGTCGTCGTATCGTCGATTTGAACCAAAATTATTATATTTTCCTGGTCCCATTACAATATACACCAAATTTCATTTCAGCAACTCAAATTGATATAAATGTATATCGCTATATGGACGGTTGGTCATCGCACCCTTGGTTTTTAGCAAGAAGTAGCCCATGTTTTTTTCCAACGTTCTATCTATTGCTATACTAAAATTCATACAAATTGCTTTAGCGGCTTAGGCGTGATGCGCGCACAAACAAACAAAAATTTTTTACTTTTTAAATCTTCCCGAAAAATAATTTTTTTTTTTTGCGTCGGTAAACGATTTTAAAAACATATCCACATAAAACTTATATTTCAAAAAATTCAAGAGTGGACTTTCTGTATACATATGTAGCCAAAATTTCTTAGAAAAGACATCCAATTCCTCGGGAAGTAATTTTTCGACAACCTAAAAACTCTGACAAACCTGCCTCTGGTGAATCGGTTAGAATTGAGAAATCTGACTAAAATCGAGAAATCAGACAACTGCCCACTTCTAGATTAGTGGGCCATTATAAACCATAAATCACTCAACCACAGCTACTTGTTTTCGTAGAGGAGGAGTAGGTGAGCATCTTAATAGCTGTATTACAGAAAAGCTTATGTGACCTGAATGAAATATTTAAAGAGTAAAATAACAACAACAATCGTATTCATCCGGATCGATAAATGTCTTTTATATTGACTTCTGCTATAGCTACTTTATTTTTGGGATAAGAAGTTCAGCGGTATAAAGCGAGTAAAGTAACGGTCTCTTTACGCTGCTCTGCAGTACACCAATACTCATCTGACGGTTGGCAGCATATGTGTCACGGCATCTAACTTGAAATTCTCACTCTTCCCGGTAATACCGAATTACACAGAAGTAAAGTGCTGGTAGGATGAAGAACAAACAAAAATGACTTCATATTATTAATGGACAGGTGTTGACTACATCATTAAAGAGTGGAATTCGGTTTTAACGAGTCATAATTTGAACTTTTTTGGAATCATTGGAGTATATTTAGCTTCTGTGAAAAATAACGACCATTCAGTGATGCTTTGATCCAGTAACACTGGTAAACTGGAAAAACTCAAGGCAAACACAAAACCACAATATTTTGAAACTTCAAACAACAGACTTAAATTGATCGGTTATAATTATGTTTCTTTACCCAAACACACTTCTTGGGTACTGTTTCAATTATTTAATGCAAACACAAAGAAATGTTGTTCTTAAAATATATAAATGGCCAACTTAATCTACCGATTAAAGCTCCACTGAATGCTATTAGAGTATGAGATTTGAAAAAAATATGAAAATGCCTGATAACATGCAATCAGTAATACTACACAACTCTTCGAAAAATGTTCACAATTTCCATCGAAATAATGAAATAAAATTAATTGGATTTTAACATATCACACATAAGTTGCATGTTGTGCTCGGTTGTTGACGTTGCAAAGCGGCCTGCACGGGTTTAATTTTCCATAAAATGTCGGACATCTTTGATCATTTTGTATTACTTAAATACTGCAAATTGTGACAGAACACTCTCCACATCATGCTCAAAGCCTCCGTAGCCGTGTAAAAGCAATCTTCTTGCACCACGTTGTGACCAGCAATGAATCTCGCCGGTCACTGTCGTTCCGAAGTTAAGAATCGTTAAAATCGAAATTAAATTTAATTGTTTTTACATTCATGATGATTAGATGAGATAAGGCAAAAATCAAAGTAGAAAATACTTTCTTGAAATATTATCACAGAAATAACTAATTCATTCATATTGAAAAACTGACCTTTAAAGTTTTTTAATATTCATGACGAAATTCACAAATTTACGAAGGTTAGATGCCATTACATAATGATGTGTATAGATGACCTATAGAGTCAAAAGTTATTAATGTTATTAAAATATATATTAAATTTTTAAGCTTAAATATTGCTAAGCACCAACGCTATTCAAACTGTTTGTTGGCGCTTTTCAACTCTTTGAATGAATATAAAATGTTTCTTTCTCGGCGATGCCTCACTTATACAAAAACAATACAAAGAAGTTGTGTAGCAGAGCAAGATGGATCCGGTAGTATAAATATATGCTTAAAAGTTGATATGGTGTCCTCTGATGAATTCATTTATATACAAGCAGAATTACAGCTTCGGTAAACCCGTAAATTGCGTAAATATACGTAAACTGATACCATAATTCTTTTTAAGAGTATTTAAATTTTTTGTTAGAAATTATATTTTTGTAGACTTTTATATATCCACAACGAATTAAAAACAAACACATTACCCGCTTTTTTGTGGAAATTTGTTCTACCTATTATTATTAATACCCATTTTTTTTTTTACACATATTTGTTGTACTAAAATGCCTCTTGGCAGCGTTTAGAACAGAGAACCTTATGCACGCTTAATAAAAACAACAACAACAACAATCAAAAGACAACTTAGACACTCCTCTATCGAAATAATAAATCTATTGTCAAATTGTCGTAGTTTGGAATGTAGCCTAAAATAAAGTGTGCGCTCAAAGCCAAATAAAAAATATTGACATAAAAAAAAAAAGAAGAAAAATAAAAATAAAATACATCAGCTTAAAATTCAAAGCGTTGGCTTACTTAAATTGATTCAATGTTCCAAAAAAAAATAAATATTTATTTCAGCGCAAGTACGTCTGCCATTTTTGGCAGACTTGTTGTTGTTCACAAAGCTTTGTTTAAAATTAGGATACAAGCAACAACAACATTATTTGTTGTTTTTATTTTTTTTGCCACAAGTATTTGGCTCGTGTCTTTGTAAGCGTATTGACTGAGTAAGTCTAAAACAAACAATTATTCATCGCTGCACGATGTCGTCATCATTAAAATATGAACAACTAACGGAGAGACTCAAGTAACCTATAGCCTCATAAAATTAAAAGCAAATACCTCGAGAGACAGTGCGTATGATTAATATGTCGCAACTATGGTCTTGTGGGATTTTTAATTACTTGAATTATATTGAAGTACATATATAAAATTTGCTAAAGTTGATCTGTATATAAAGAGAAGAGAAATGCTTTTAATTAAAAAATAATTTTATGATGAGACAAGTCTAATTTATTCAACGTGTTTTTAATTTTAACTCAATTAATATAGCTAAGTAGCTCTATACACAATGTTGTTTAAACTGTTCAAAGTACTCAATGTGAGCACTTGACTGATTCAATAAAGTGAGTGAATAGTGTGAGTTAGGGAATGACTTAATCAACTCAACGTCACAAAGTTAAGATGATGTTCAAAGCTACGCAAATACAATCAGTTTGAGCAGCTTAAGTAGCAATTGACTGTACTGACTCCAATAATCTTTTTCTTGTTTGCTTTGAAAAAAGTTTAAATAGTCAAGGACAAAAAAAAAAAAAAGGATTTAAGCAACAAAAATTGCACAAGTTTAAAAAAGAAAACTTCTTTTTGGCAAGCAATAGTATGTCTGAAGATAAGGGTATTTCTGCTTTCGTATTTATTGTGCATTGCCTTTACTTCAAGAACAAAAGGTCAAAAGTGTATTTTCGGTATTTATTATAACCTAGCGGACCCGCCTTCTGCTGCTATGCCAGGCAAATGAGTTCTGTGCAATTTGAGTAGCACATACGCCAAACAGTTTGAATAGCGTTGCTGTTTAGCAATTTTTAAGCTTAGACATTTAATTTATATTTTAACATTAATTACTTTTGACTCTGTCGTTCGATTATGTTGAAATAAACGCTAAATGTTACACACAATAAAGCTTTTTATCTTTTAGTAATTAAATTTTGAATCCAATGAGTAACTTTTGCGAGATGCTCAAACAAACATAGATAAAATTTAAAAGCTGTATAGATTAATTAATATTAATTAGTTAATATGATTTTTCCTTTCAATAGTTTCTCATCACTGCATGAATACCAATAGAACCAATAGAAGGTAATAAAATCTTTGTGGTTTAACGGGATATGTCCATAATAACTCAGAGAATTATTTCAATTTTAAAAATAATGTATGTTTTGGGAAGATAAAAATTATAGAAATGAGAATTATAAAACTATTTCATGGCAATTATAACAATTTGGCTTAACACCTGGTGCGCTTTACTGCCAGCTACAATGTCTTAGGATTGCATGGAGGTGATGTAATAAAAGGTGTTTTTAATATTAAACTTTTATTGACTTAAATGATTAAATTTTTTCATACAAAAACACCTAACTGGTCGGTGAGCTTGTATGCACGTTGCTCCAATAAGTCTTAGCTCCGCTTCTTGCCAGAAAGTTCACTCCGAGCAAGACTTCGTGCGCTACCTCCGGCAAGACTAGACACTCTACCGTACCGTAGTCTAGCTTCTCAGTATCACCCCGTTCTGCCAAACGTTCCATCATGCCGACCTGTTATACTCTCACGTTGCCCTTCAGCCACTCGGTCATACGTTGAACTCTTAGATGATCAATTGATGTCATCATAGTCTAAGACGACGACCGTAGTTTGCCAATGGTTTTATCGGCGGACGTTGCAACGGCCCTACTTCCTTTCTCGTCCTCATCCTACAACAGTCAAATGTCCGTAGACCTCGTTTACCGAATTGCCAGCACAAAAGTTTCAGACCAACTTCTTAAAAAATAACCTTTTTGACTGCATTGGCGGCATGCTCATCACGTGTCGACTAGTCGTTCGTTTAATATTGACGACAGTGGCCCGAAATGGTCTAGGTCCTAGACTCTAGGACATGCCGTCGCTTTATGTACAGTTATATGTACATCGCAAAGGCTTTTTTTTTTTTGTCTTCTTGATATAAGTAGTTCGTCAGGCCGCTGAACCTGTTGGCCGATCTTAGTGGGTAAAGATAAAAGAAAGAATGGAAAATACTATTTTTGAACACTGACTAGTATTGCCAGTTCATTAAATTGATCCTCCACCAGATTAGAGCTACTCCTGCCAGACACGCTGGCATAGTGCAAGAATTACAGAAACTCCAGTGGATCAGATGACGCATCGAAATAAAGAGATTACTACATGCTTCGATCCATAACTTTGGTCGAGTTTATGTATTGGTAGTAGTGGCCGCTACATGGGGGTTACCTTTATAATAATGTTCCCACTTCTTTGCCAGACCCATCGGTCCAATCTTGCTTTTCCATCCTCTAACTAGCCTCAGTTGTTAATCAATCTAGTCGTGTTCCTTCTATGCTTCGTATGGTAGCAGTTTTATACCGCCTTCTGGTCTGCTTCGCTCGAAATTCCAGATAGTTTCTTCTTTATTTCAATTCAATTTTTATCAGAAAAGTAACCAATTCTGAAATCTTTATCTCAAACAAGATGACACATGACTTCTTCTTCTTTTATTCGCACAAAATTTCTAACGTTTTCAAAATTTGCCAATCACTGTGCAAAGTTTTAAGACACAAAATTATGCTTTAAGAATTATCCAAAGCATAAAATAGATGAATCCATAAAACTTTGCTTTTTACGGTCAAAATATGAAAAACAAAATGTCTGCAATTTGGAATAATCTACAAAGCATCTATTATGATTATTATGAACTTTATGCAATAAATAATCCACCCGAAGTAAATGCAAGAGTTTTGAAATGGAGCTAATATCAATTTTTGAAGCATTAATATTTAACCGCACTAATTTTTTCTACCTTTCCAGACCTCATTCTACGAATACGCAGATGCAGCGCCCAAATACTACAGCGAACGCATTGGCGTGCTCAGGGAGGGTGTCAGCTACACATTTACCGGCAAAATTTTGATTAATTGCGAGCGGTAAGAGTGTGCAATCGGAATTAATAGTCCCTAGATTCATTACTCCTTTTTTTTTTTACAGTTTTTCAATCAACTTTTTGCTGAACAACGAAAGCCGCGATGTGGCGTTGCACATTAATCCACGTCTGCCACAGAACTACATTGTACGCAATACCAAAGTGCAGGATGTTTGGGGTCGTGAGGAAGTCTCATCGGCGTTACCCTTTCAGTTGAATCGCGGTGAACGCTTCTCCATACAGGTGCTCATTACGGATGCCTGCTATATGATCTCAGTGAATGGACAACACTTTGCCGAATATAGTCATAGGCTGCCGTATACAGCGCTTAAAGCGGTAGAAGTTAAAGGTGATGTGGATCAAATAGAAATGGAGCACAGCGAGGTACAAGAGTATCCAATGCGTTTACCTCAATCAGTAGCACGTCCCATAAGGCTGCATGTCGATGAAACTTGTGATGAAGTAGATGCCGCAGTAGCCAATAATGAAGATGATGTTGATGCACATATACCCAAGGAATGGCGTCTGATTGGTGTGCCACCAAATCTCAAACTGAATTGCCTACAAGTTGCTGCTGCATCACCAATTGCCGATGCTGGTGGTTTAACAATGCCCTATTATGGTTATATACCGCCACAATCGCTAACTGAAGGACGCTGCCTTAAAATTGAAGGACGTGTGCGTCTTTTGCCACATTCATTCTATATAAATCTACAACAGGGCCAAAATATCTGGCCACATCCCATCATTGCATTTCATTTCAATCCACGTTTTTCGAAACAAGGCGGCGCCATGGGCAAGGCCATTGTCTGTCGCAATGCCTGGTACAATGGCAGTTGGGAGGAAGAGGAACGCTCCGAATTGGATACCAACTTTAGACCGGGCAAGACATTCAGTCTGGCCATTGTTTGTGCCGGTGATGGCTTTGAGGTGTATGTCAATCGTAAATTCATAACCGAATATAAATATCGCGTGAAGCCAACTTTAGTGGATACCATTTATATACAAGGTGATATAAAACTGTGGGACGTAGTGCTCGAGAGTAATCCAATGGTTCGAGGTAAAAATCTGCGCATCTTTCATAATCCAGTCTATTCGGAGGAGTACTAAATTATGGCTGGCCATTTGAAACGAGCAAACGAATTGAGTTTAACATTTCGTAGCTGCTTTAAGTTGATTAGTTTTAAGTAAGGAAAAAAAGTTAATATCTTTTTTTCAATATTTGCGTGTCAAGATTTTTCTTCTAATTTTCTTTTCTTTTTTAATTAATAATTGTATAAATAAGTTATTTTTTTCCGATTGCTCTATGTGTAATTCCAAACTGGCGACAATAATTATGCACTTGGCGAGAATTACAAATTCCAGAAAAGTGTTTACGCGGAGAAAAAAATGTTTAAACAAAATAGAAATTGTTAAATGTTATGTGATCTTGTATGAATATAAATAATAAGCACATGCCTTCTTCTACTAAATATTTATATAACTATATAATATTACCTACGTATATATGTATTTGACATTTTATTAACAAATCATTCTGTAAACTCTTACTTATGCATTTGAATGCTTGAAATGAATTTGGAGCAAATGTTTTGGAAGAGAAAGGAGAGCGAACAGCTGAACAAACTTTGTAAAATTAAAAAGAATATTGATATTCGATATACAAATATAAGTTTTGTTTGTTTATTAGTAGTTTAAATTACGATAGATACGGTCAAATTGTTGGAACAACATCTTTAATAATGGTATGGAGGACACAGAGCTTGATTGCTATTGCTGCATTGCTTTAAACCCAAGCTTTGCTGAATATTTTATAGAATGGCGTTGACAAGTATGTTTAAGATTTTCATTGCATTCCGCGGTTGTACTCTGACATAGTTCAGTGCCCTCGTTCTCAAAAATATGGCCACTCAGCTGGATATTGTCGTAAAGCGTATATTTGTGTCAAGTGCGGTTTGATCCACAAGTCAGAAAACTGCGTTAGGCCTAGAGATAATCCTGCTACTTTATTCCACCAGAGTCAAAGTTCTAGCCACTGGTGCACCCATAAGTTACCCTATCCTTATAAATAATATGCCTGGTTACATCAACATCGCTTTATACCAAGGCATATTACATGTTAAGATCAGCATTCAGCACCGCTTAGATCTAAACTCAGACCAACAGCTGTAAGACTGATTAATAGGAAACATATACATCACCGTTTTCCAAAAGAACCTCACAAACTTAATTTATCTTAATATGGCAGACAATTTCAGCCTGGATATTGATTTTTCTTTAGATTCAGAACGCTGAGGCTGAAGCGAGTTCTACTACATCATACGATTCACGTCACTCCCTTAGTGGCGTTTGCACTTAACTTAGCAATTACGAGCTCTTTTAAGGACAAAGAGACAATTGTGAAAGGTTTTTATGTAAATGCAACATCCGCGCAATAAATCCTTGTGTTAAAAGGCTGCTCAAGCGCTTCAGGGGCAACGCGCAAGGTTCTTCGAGCACATGCTAGGAAACATGGACAGCAGCGATGATACCTCCTTCTCGTCATGGATAGCTACAAGGAGAACAAAACGGTAGGTGGTACCGCTCTGACAAGAAATAATAGGCAAACAGTTTTGCTGAACACCTAGCCGAACAGCAATTGGGTCCGCCGTAAAAGCTTTCACGTTATCTAAAGTGACCCGAACTATCCGGAGACTCAACAGGTTTAAGGCTCCTGGTCACGATGGCATATGCAACACAGCGCTAAAGGCATTGCCCTTCCAGTGGAAGTTCGTCATGATCCACAAACCTGGCAAGCCGGAAACTATCCCTGAGTCATACCGACCGTTCATTCCTCTGCCTTTTATATCGAAGGTTTGGGAAATACTGCTGGCTTTGTGGTATCCCGAGGTATTATCCCGCATCATCAGTTTGCGTTACGTGCTGGACTTAGCACTACCAAACATGTACACCGAGTAGTCAACCACATCCTTAGTGCTTTTGAAAAGCTTAACTGCTCCGGCAAAATACCTCAATGGCTCTGTGATGCGCCAGGCCACTAAGACGAAAAATTTGGTTGCATTTGGACAAAAAACTGACCTTTATAGATCATATCAATGTCGCGCCAAATTAAGAAAATTGTTTTGGCTTCTCAATGCGAGAAGTAAACTTCCGCTGCGCAATGAAAGAACCATCTACCAACAAATCGCATATTGCCCGTCAAACATCCACATTTGACGAATTGTTTCCTTGAGCGCATGATGGTAACACAGCCATTCCCACTGCTCTCGGTTGCGGCAAGACTAGTAATGAAATGTTTGTTGTATTATGTGATTTCCTCTGATGGTGTCAGTGAGTTCATCATGAAGCGTTTGTTGCCAATATCGCTAACATGGTCATTAAGCCTCCATCTATACTCGTACACTAGATCACATACCGTCCGAGTACTTCCGTGATATGAATTACGTTGCCATGATGGCAGATTTCAAGACGCATTGTGTCGAAGCTCTATGAAATTACAACAAGTACCGCTTAAATGCCTGCCGATTCTGTTAACCAAGCTTATTTGGAGGTACGATGCTCCTACTGCTAGGAGCTTGACAGTTACATTGCTTTAGGGTAATCCTGATGTTGAAGATTCCTTTTCCATTGACGGTACTTACTCGCCAACTGGAGCTAATAATTTCATTGCAGCCGCACAAGTGTTCTGGAGTTTGTATACGATCCATTATTCGATTTCCTACTCGAAAGCAATGCGTGTTTTGGATTATTTCTAGTATTTTGTACCATTGCGTACCACTGCTTCCAGAAGAGCTTACAAGATGCTAGAGAGCTTGTTCGATATTTTTTAGTACGTCGGTAAAGCTTCACTTGTCGTGAGTTATCTGTCACAACTGACGTAACTAAGTTCTGCAATCAAACTTATCGTATGATCGCTTCTGTGCGTTCTACACGTGCGTAGGCGGCATGCTGGGAAACATCATGTGTAGTCGACTGTGAGCAAGATTACACGGAACGTCAACCTTGCGTTTTAGCGTAGACTAACTTTTTAAACTGTTATCACGAAAAAAGAAGATTAAAATTTAACAATACTAAATTTAGCATTCAGATTGAACATTTATCACATTTGGTTCTATATTTACAATAGAATGTAGAGAGTATCTAACATTTTAAACACACAATTTGTCATCACAAGCTCTTGCGTCTGTCCAAAATTCATATTTGATAAAACGTTCTTTGGGCCAGCAATCATACTCGATTGGGGCCACGTCAATGGTCAACAGATTTTGACTATTATAAAGCGTTGATTTAGCAAGCCACTAAAATAAATATAGAAAATAATTATGTATTAATATTTTGCATAATTTGACTTAGCTTACTTCCTTCAGCCAGTAGAGCGGTATATCATCCGCATCCGTAACATATTTAAAGATTAATTTCAATGCTCGTCGCTCTTGTTGTAGCGCTGCCATTAGTGGATTCAATGCTTCCAGTTCACAGCTAGCATGCAGCGGTATGCGTATGCTTTCCAAGCGCGTACAGTGTCTAAGCAATTGCAATGCTGTGTCCTTAATGCTGCGACAGGGATTATCATATTTGCCGCTTAGCAGCACGCTCAACTCATAGAATTGTATATTAAAATGCTGCGCATAGGATTCATTCATTTCAATCGTTTTGATGCGCTCGCGAAAACGTGCAAATTGTGCCCATTCCTTTAAGCGCAGTATGGGTGCATTGAACTCCGCTTGCAGTGGCGCCGTATTTAGATAGTAGATATGCAGTTGCTGTAAATCCAGTTCTTCAGCAATGGGCAAACCAAATGCGCCCACGGTGGATAGCACCAAAGTGCGCAGCGTATGCCTATGTGGCATTCTAATGAAAGCAGACTCAATTGCTACACGATTATCCATTAGATTAAGATACTCCAAATGTTGCAATTCACTGCAAATGCGTCTCAAGTTCGGCGCATCAATTGTACAATTTGTGGCGGTGAGCTGCTGTAGCGCTTGTAGTTGCTCCATGTGCAAGCCAGTGATGTATCTACTGCTGACCACCAGTCGCCGCAGCTGTTTACAATTGCGCGCGAAACAACGTATATGACTATTATTCAAGCGTTTCTCCAGACACTCCAGTTCGACAAGGTTCACCAGTTTTAAACTGATAAAGTAATCGAAACTGGGTCGATAGAAATAATGCACCAAGATGCTGTTGAAGGCGTCGACACTTGTGTCGGCTATGCGCAGACATTTTAGTTTGTTGTTCAGCAAATGCAACAGAAATTGAAAATCTTCGCTTTTAAGCGGCTTCAGCAGCGGATGCTTGGTGTCCAGTGCGTTGCCGAAGTGGCGATGATTGCGTAGTATTAATTCCACGATAACATCTTGAAAACGCCAACAGACGCGTGCCGAGACCAACTGTTCGGCGAGTGTCAGCTGCGTGAAGATTTCGTAGAGGCAGTCGTCGTTTAGTTGCAGCATTTATTTGTGTTTCATCTGCGAAGTTTGTCTTTGATTACAGCAGAAATGGAGCAATTGTGAAATACGACTTTAATTTGTTGCTGATTTTATGCTCTGTGGGCAATGTTTTTCTTTTTTGTCTCTGCAACAGATAATCAGCTGTTTTGAACTTTTGACTGCAGTGATTCCCAAATGACGAAGAGTTGCTTATTAGTAAGCGCGACAGTGCTGCCAACTATATTGAAGGAAGAACTATTTGAATTTTTACCGTTACATTTTTAAGAACTTTTTTGTTTTATTGGATTAGAAATGTATTTAAACTTAAAAATTTGTGATTTAAAATAGCGACTTCAATGCAAAGCAGATTTGCTGGAGGTCTATAGTAGCAGAACGAAAAGGCAAAGAATCATAAAAATTCCAGAAAATATAATCTTGTCCTGCAACTTTCCATGCACAAGGTCTCAGTTTCCACTTTTCACAAATATCTTTATAAGCAGGAGAGTTTTCTCGGAACTGTTGGGACAGTCTAGCTGAGAATGCTTAGGCGGTCTGATTGTTTCTGCCTTATATGTTGATGCCTTATATGTGTCTTCAATGAAGGTATTAAACACCATTTTAGAATTTTTTTAGCCTAAGTCCTTTTTGAACTAAGTAAACTGAGTTAATAAATTCTTTGAAATTTTTCTCTTTTTTTTTAATTGTTGGTGCTTGTTAGTTCATTAAAAGTGTATGTGATTCGTGCACTTGGTGGCCAGTTTGGTGACAGGAGACACGGCAAGCGCTCACAACTCGAGTAAGCATGCCAGCATGCATGCAACTAACTGGCTGAGGCTAGAAGAATATTGGAGACGGGACCAGGGCTGCTGCTGCTGCTGTTATACCACAAACAAAAACCCCCACCACCAAACCACTAAAGAAGAAAAAAAGTTACGATTATGTCTAATGAAAGGATGCGCTACACATTACAACACAGCAAATGGAACCGTATGCTGCTATATGTACACTGGCGCTGGCTCAAGACATCGATCCGATTGTGGGTGTTTTTATTTATTTTTTTTTTTTTTTTTTTTTGTGTAATATTAATTATTTAAAAAAAATTTAGACCAAATTCTACGAACGCGTGCAACACTTTCCGCGTCTGCATCGCAAACTTGATACGCCACCCTATCCGGGCACAAGTTTCTTCTTTCGCGGACATCTCTCAATGGTTTGCGAAAGCTTCTGCATCAACTTTCTGCTGTGCAACGAAACCGAGGACATTGCGCTCAAGCTCAGTGCGCGCTTGCCACAGAATTATATAGTACGAAATACCAGGCTGCGCATGCGCTGGGGCTTTGGTGAAACAGCGGCCATGATACCATTCAAACTGAAGCGTGGCCGCCGCTTTCTCATACAAGTACTGGTGACGCATACGCAATATTACATCTCCGTGAACAGCTTTCATTTTGCCACCTTCAGGCATCGCATCTCCTACGAACATGTCAAAGCGGTGGAGGTGCGTGGCGACATAAGAGATGTTAAGCTGGACTACTACTATATAAGCGAATATCCGACGCGTTTGCCCATCTCATTGGCGCAGGATATCAAAGTGTTGGATGAGCGTGCGGAGAGAGCCAATGAAAGTTTGCCTTTGCGTTGGCTAAAGATCGAACTTAATTCGCGTTGGTTGAACTTTCGCAATCAGATGCGCGCCGAGTTGACAGTGCCATTCTATGGACGACTGCCGGAACGCTCTTTGGCCAATGGACGTGCATTGCGCATTGAAGGACGCGTACATTTGTTACCCGTTAGCTTTGTCGTAGATCTGCAAATCGGACAAGATATTTGGCCGCATCCCGATGTAGCCTTTCGCTTTAGTCCAAAATTTTTGCGTGAAAAAAGTTCGAAGGTCGGCGGTGCTATGGTTTATCGTACTTCATATCAGCACGGTCAATGGGCGCTCGGTGAGAATTCACAGCTGGAAACTTCACTCGGACCGGGCAAGGCATTTCTATTGGTCATTACATGTACCGCGGATGCTTTTGAGGTGTATGTAAACCGGGAGTTTCTTGTTGACTACAAATATAACATGGATCCGAAGTGTGTGGATATGGTGCGCATACGTGGCGATCTAAAAATCTGGAAGGTTGTGCTCGAAGCGGGTAGTATGATACGTGCAAAGACATGTAAGTACACAACAAAAAAATATTCTTTCCTTTATTAGATACTAAGTCTTGGCCTAACTTACAGTGCGTTCGATGGTACACTTTAAAAATATTAAAGGTTCGATTTCATCCAGAAGATTGAATGCGGATTAATTGTCTCGAAGAACACCCCCAACATTTGTCGTATGAAACTAAATTTCTTTATCTATATATTTCCTATATATAATATGTGTATGCGCGTCTCTTTCAATTATGCATTATCATAAATATTTCATATTTGAGCGAAACCTGTCGAAATTCATGTTCAACAAATTTATAATAAAAATCCTCAGCATTATTAACCGCGAGCTTTATCATCATCATCATCATCGAACCACATTTGTACTCTTGTATTTATGTTGCCTTATAATTCACAAACAACTGCTGGTGAGAAGCGAATACAGAGTTGGTCCCAAATTAATTAATAATAATAATTAATAATATTGTATAAACGCAGTAATATTATATAGTTTTTACGTGATATCGGTCTGCCAACATGCTCGATGTTTCTTTTGCCTATTGCTTATCGTTTACCGATTTACTTGTGTGCAGAACGGTTTGTGCATTCTACCCGATTTGCCATTGTCCGAATGCAAACGAATCATACGGTTGTTCTTTTCACAACAAATACATACAACGAAAAAATAAAAAAAGAAACAGATAACAGCAAAGAGACGCAGCGCAGTTTTATATAAATTAAACGTGTTTAAAAACATCATCATTTCTGCTGTGTACCGCGTAATAAGCATAGATTTGCTTGGCGTGAATGATATCATTGATTTCAGCGTCCGTTTTCGGTATAATGAATAATTTAAGTAATGGCAGCGGCAGCAACAGTAATAACAACAACAACAACGGCGCAAACAATAATCACAACAACAGTAATAATAATATAAATGCGGGCGGCGGTGGAGCTGCTGCTCCGATGGCACCGCCTGCCAATATTGCTGCAGCAGCGCCTCTATTACAACAACAACAGCATCAACACCAACATCATCAGCTGCAACAACAACAACATCAATATTCTGCCGCAGAAGGTAGCGGCATGGAACGCGGCAGCTGTCTACTCCGCTACGCCAGTCAAAATTCACTTGACGAAAGCTCACAAAAGCATATACAACGTCCAAATGGCAAGGATCTTGTCGGCCATTATAACAATGAGCAGCATACGTCGCGTTCCTTTGAGGCAATGAACGAAATGCGCAAGTGGGTATTTATAAACTAATTATGAGTCGCGTGATTTGGTTGAAAAATTTCAAAATTATTTGTTTGCACATTAGGCACAAAGCCAAAAAAGTATTAATCTTCATAAATTGTTTGCTTTCGTTGTTTATGCAAAAATCATTTTTTTTTTTTTTATAAAATTTCGTTTATTGGCGACCTTTGTGCACAATACGCGCGTACCTGCAACCTTGAACTTGTGTGCGCTGGAGCATTGAGGCGTTGCGTAGCCGCTGCTTCCGCATTTTGCGTCCATCAATGTTTGACAAGTCGTTCACTTTTTAAGTTGAAGTTCATAGGAAAATTTTCGAGCATCAGAAAACCAGTTTTTGTACCTAAAACACGCGTAACGCGACGACAACGCACAATAAATGAATGCATGCACTGTGTAGCAAAGAGCATTAAATACCTGAGGTGAAATTTAGTTGCGGTTCAAGCGAAGGTTTAATGCGCTACACATGCAAAAGCGGAATAGTTTATTAGGTCTTTCTGTCGCTATTGTCCTCCTTAAGTGCGCTTTGCAGCTTAATTTCAATTCAATTTGAAGCCTTGAAAAACGATTAAATTCAATAACTGTCAAATATTTGACAAGAATCTAATATTCCTTGATTTAGCTGTCACAATAAACACGAAATTCATTGTTTAATTGGATTTTTAGTAATTGTAGAAAATTTTGTGAAAATCAATGAACTTAAATAGAGGAAGGCTTAAGAGTCTTCGTTGTCTCTGTTGTAGCCATTCTTTCTTAAAAATGAGGAATTAAATGTTAAACAAAACAAGAAAGAACGGCTTAGGCTCGACAAGAAACCCAATTCCGATCTTGGAATACATGAAATTTTTTCTTTGGCATCATGCAAGATATACCAAATTTTGCGTTTCTAGTAAAATAAACAACAATAATAAAAAATTCTTCATACAAAAACTGAAAGGTTTGACAGATTTGTATGGGGTTACCCCATTTAGATCTAGACCTTAATGATATATTTGATAAATTTTAAAATGTTTCCATACAAAAACCCAGAATAATGAGAACGTTTGCATGATAAAAGTCAACATCCATTAGTGAGGGGCTTTAGCTTTTTCATTAAATACAAGTGATATAAAGAATGAAATAGAAGGTCTAAAGATGCAAATTTGAAGACTCTTTTTCTTATAGACTTTACGTACAGACAGAGAGGCGGACATGTCTATATCGAATTGAGTTTTGATGCTGATCAAGAATATATTGGGAATAGGCATTTGTGCGGTTTTTTTTTTGACTATATTGTGAAAAAATGGTTATACATGTTCAGAATATTGTACATCGGAAGCTACGACGTTTGCACATCGTCTTAGCGGCCAAGAACGAATCGATCCAATTTTTGATACCCTGCTCTGAAGTGAAGCGTATTTCGGTGAGGGCATATGAATTGATCTGAAAAAGTATTAATTAGACGAGACTATAAGGCGGGTGATGTAGAACTACCCACTCACTGTTTTCCAAATATTATTTAACCAATCCTGAAACATGTGGCAGAGCGTTGTCATGATGGAAAATTATAAATTCGTGTCTGCTCGCATATTCTGGTCCTTTTTTTGCAAACGCTATCCTCAAACGAATCAAATATGTTTGGTTGAGGTCCCCTTTGATTATCTGACCCGATTTCATGTCTTATAATACAACAAACCCTTGTGATCCCACCAAATACAGAGCATTACCATGGCGCTATGAATATTCGGCTTTGCCGTGGATGGTGATGGTTGGCCGGGTTTCACAAAGTTACTGGTCAATGGAGCAATGTTGCCCTCTGTGCCTTCCACTGACATTCTGAGCCTTTTATTGCTTCTTTTAAACGTGTGGAGACACAGATGCCCGCTTCGATTGATATCCCGGCAATGTTGATTTTGACTCATGATAGCCCGTAGCTGTCGCCCATAATTTACCTACTAACTCTCATGGAAATCATGGAATTCACTCAGAAAATTTAAAATACATGTTTATTCTTAAAAATTGATGTTGTCCCATTCTAAATAATCGCCATAGAGTTAAACGCACTTATTCCAAAGTCTAAATTAGTTCTAAAAAATTTTTAATAATCGTTGTTCGGTATGTCCAGCAGAGCTGCCTTCGATTTTTGTAATATCTTTTTTTTCATGCGAATTGGTTCACGCAAAGAGAAGACGCAACCGCCCGAGCCCTAATGTAGGTTAAAAGCTAGATAAAGGTCTCCATAATCAGTTTCAAACCGATATCTCAAATTCTGAGTGTCTAAATTTGAAACACGACAGACATTGAAATAGACAGACATGTCTAGATCGGTTCATGTTGACGTGTTGATAAGAATATATATTACTGAAGTGATAAGCGATCGGCTCAATGAAGAAATCAATTTTTTTTTTTGTAAAATTAATTTTGTTTTCAATAAATTTATTATAAGTTGTCGATGATCATGAAACCAAATTTGTGTTGTTGTTGTTTGGTTTTTGGGAACAAGTTTTTGGCGCTTGAACTTTGTCATTTAATTCGTGCCCAATGATGCTTTGTAAGACGGAACGCCTTCCTCTCTGCACACTTTTCTTGCCTTCTTAATTGACGAATAATTTGTTTGTTGAACTCATTTTAAAAAGTTTATTAAATTTCAAAAGAAAAATGCTTAAACGAAGAACAAGTCACAAAATACTTCAGCTGAATCATGATGCTAGCGGTATAAATGAAGTACAACCAAGCTTCTCTGCTCGACCGCTTTTAGAGAGCAAAATATGGAGATGATTATAGTAGATGAGGTTCCAATTTGTATTGAAATAATGTGAAATAATTTGTCTTTCAAAAATTTCCTTCCAAAAGTTCTAATACTCTATAGTTTGCGTTCTACGCGTTACAAGATAATAGATGTAAAAACTTCCCGGATTTTGGTTTTTTAGATTTTAATGGTCAAACAACTTGGAGTACTTTTTGGCTGCGATGTGTTACATTCACATTTCATACACAGTTGCGAAATGCTATAGAATAAGTCTTTTTTATCATACGAGCGATCACTTATATATTTTTTATCTTATATATTATATATCCTAACTCACTCTTGTATCTCTTCTCCATTCGCCTACAGACAAAAACAACTTTGCGATGTTATACTAGTCGCCGATGAGGTTGAAATACATGCACATAAAATGGTATTGGCCTCCTGTTCACCCTACTTCTATGCCATGTTCACCGGTTTCGAAGAATCACGTCAGGCGCGCATAACACTGCAGAGCGTTGATCCGCGTGCGCTTGAGTTACTCATCGATTATGTGTACACTTCCAGCGTTGAGGTTAATGAGGATAATGTGCAGGTTTTGCTTACCGCCGCTAATCTTCTGCAATTGACCGATGTGCGTGATGCATGCTGTGATTATTTGCAAACACAGCTGGATGCAAGCAATTGTCTGGGCATACGTGAATTCGCTGACATGCATGCCTGCGTGGAGCTGCTGAACTATGCGGAAACTTATATCGAACAGCATTTTCAGTGAGTTAAACGCTTAATTAACTAAATTGTTAAACGATTTTAATAAACGTTTCTACACACACACAGTGAGGTCATACAATTCGATGAGTTTCTTAATCTCAGCGCTGAACAGGTCATGGCACTCATCTCCAACGATCGCATATCGGTGCCCAGTGAGGAAAAGGTCTACGAATGCGTAATTGCTTGGTTGCGCTTTGATGTGCCACTGCGCGAACGTTTTACCGCGGCACTAATGGAGCACGTGCGTCTGCCATTCCTGTCCAAGGAGTTCTTAACACAACGCGTCGATAAGGAAACACTTTTCGATGGCAATATTGTTTGCAAGGATTTAATAATTGAAGCGCTGACGTATCATCTGTTGCCAACCGAAACGAAATCAGTGCGTACAGTGCCACGCAAACCGGTGGGAATGCCCAAAATACTGCTTGTTATTGGTGGGCAGGCGCCGAAGGCTATACGATCTGTGGAATGGTATGATTTGCGCGATGAGAAATGGGTACAGGCTGCAGAAATGCCTAATAGACGTTGTCGTTCGGGTCTTTCGGTGCTGGGTGATAAGGTTTACGCTGTTGGCGGTTTCAACGGTTCATTACGTGTACGCACTGTTGATGTCTACGATCCCATTACAGATCAATGGGCTGCCTGCAGCAGCATGGAAGCGCGTCGCTCGACACTTGGTGTTGCCGTGCTACACGGTTGCATTTATGCTGTGGGTGGTTTTGATGGCACCACCGGGCTGTGCAGTGCAGAAGTATTCGATCCGAAGACTGAAATATGGCGTTTTATAGCTTCCATGTCGACACGTCGTAGCTCGGTTGGTGTTGGCGTTGTTAATAATTTGCTCTATGCTGTTGGCGGTTACGATGGCTTCTCGCGTCAATGTTTGGCATCGGTAGAGCGTTATAATCCCGATACAGATGTATGGGCACCGGTGGCGGATATGAGCGCAAGACGCAGTGGCGCCGGTGTTGGTGTGCTTAATAATATACTGTACGCTGTTGGTGGACACGATGGTCCAATGGTGCGTAAATCTGTCGAAGCGTATGATTTTGAAACGAATCATTGGCGTGCAGTGGCGGATATGTCATTCTGTCGTCGCAATGCAGGCGTTGTGGCGCATGATGGACAACTGTTTGTCGTTGGTGGTGATGATGGCACCTCGAATTTGGCTTCAGTTGAAGTATACTGTCCGGAGAGTGATACATGGCGCATATTGCCTGCATCAATGACTATTGGACGCAGTTATGCCGGTGTCTGTATGATTGATAAACCCATGTGAATGGAAGAGCAGGGTGCGTTGGCACGGTGAGTATTTCATGAAAATATATTTTTTATTATTTTTTTTATTATAAAAATTTCGTTCTACAGTCAAGCGGGCACATTAGCCATTGGCGTTATAGATGACGAGAATAGCCAGGCCGAGGGCACTGTTGAAGGTGCCGTTGGCTATGCGCGTATTGAGCAGAATTTGCAGCAGCAACAAAATCATCGTCACTATGAGAATTTATATGCGCCAATTGGTCCGAATGTAGCCGCTGCCAATGCCCCTGCAGCAGTTGAAGATGCTGTCGCACAGCAGCAACCAAACCCTCAAGCAGCGGCTGCACCAACAGCACCAGTCCTAAATGAAGCCAACCAAAACCCAAACAACAACAGCAACAATAATATTCATCAACAACAACAGCAACCACAACAGCAGCCGCCGCCGCAACAACATCAGCGCATTTTACCCATAAGCTATCGCAATGATTTATATGATCGTGCCACCGCTGCCTATGATGTGCCACGCTCTGTACGTTCCGGTTTAGGTTTTCGGCGCAATTTTCGTTTGGATAGTCGCTATACAAGCAATGCTGCTAGCGCTGCACTACGCACAGGTTCACTACTTAGTCAGAATGTCCGAAATTGTCAACGTCAGCGTAGTTTTGATGATACCGAATCTACGGAGGATTATTATCGCAACTATCAGCCACCACTGCGCTGTGAGAATATCTACGAACAAATACGCGATGAACCTGTCTATATTAATCTTGGACAAACAATGGCCACACAACCGACACGTTTCTATACGCGTCCATTGGTTTTGGGTCATGGCATTGGACGCATTGAGCGTCATTTGAGCTCTTCGTGCGGTAATATTGATCATTATAATCTCGGTGGACACTATGCTGTACTAGGACATTCACATTTTGGCACTGTGGGTCATATACGTCTAAACGCAACAAGTGGCGTTGCTGCCGGCGGCTCCGGCGATATAAATGCCGGCGCTGCTAATTGTAGCTCAAATTTATGCGGTGCAAACGGCGAAAGCAGTCAGTACAGCAGTGCTAAGGATGCTGCAAATGTGAAGAACAGCGCTTCGTCGTTCTTTAGCTGCCTACATGGCGAGAATTCGCAGAGCATGAGTAATATCTATAAGAATACAACGGGCAATGCTGCGGCAGGCGCTGCAGAACCATTTTTCGGTGTTGTACTACCTAATCATGGCACTAAAGAACGTGAAGCACGTTCAGCTTCCGCTGGTCCGGCAACAGGCGCGAATGCTGTAAATGCGACCTATGAACAAGCGTGCAGCTCCTTAGCTGCTGCAACGAATAGTCTTGGCGTTGCTAGTTTAGTTGCAGGCAGTCGTCCAACCGGTGCCATACCAAAAATCAAAGGCATCGGCTTGAATGCAAATAAATCAAAGGAAGGAGGTGGCAGCACAAGCAACGATAAATCGCTCTCGGTTAAGAATAGCATTACCAAAAAATCGAGTACAGGGCGTGCCGCTGCCGGTGATAGCACAAATAGTACGCTGAATCGCATATCAAAGTCAAGTTTGCAGTGGCTGCTGGTCAACAAATGGCTGCCATTGTGGATGGGCCAGGGACCGGATTGTAAGGTGAGTAGTGTTTGTATAATAATGCTAATCTCTTCTAATATAAACTTCTTTTTTCTCACACAGGTCATCGATTTCAATTTTATGTTTTCACGCGATTGCGTCGGGTGCGACAATGCCTCCTCAATGGCCAATCCGTATGGCACGCCACGTTTGGGCGGCATACCACAAGATCTGGTACGCTACAATATGTCGCCGACAGATATGCACAGCGGCACGTACAACAGAAGCCAAGCACGCGCACAACGACCCATACACAGCACATTGAATCGTCTGCGCAGCTGTACACACGCACATCCGGCGCGTATTGCAACAATTGATGATCCTTCGTATGAAAATGTACACGTACAATGGCGCAATGGTTTCGAATTCGGACGTTCGCGTGACTATGAGCATACCTATCCGCAACAGCGTCCACAATTGCAACGTGCACGTTCCGAGAGTCCGACATTCAGTAATCAACAACGACGTTTGCAGCGTGGCAACAATAACACCGCCCCCGCCGCCGGAACAACTAAAACCAATGCAAAATTGGCAGATCCTTTCAAGAAATACGAATTGAATGCGCATAATAATACATTTAAGCCGAAACTATGTAAAGTCGATGCGGTAGCAGAAAGTAATGAGACATTGCATAAAATAGAACAGCAGCAGCAGCCAGTGGTTGAGGCAACAGTAGCAGTGCCCACAGCTGCTGAGCCGCCGCCGCAATTGGAGACGCTTGAGGGTGCTGTCGGCGGTCAGTGTCAGTCGGAACAAGTACAGGCCATAGTTGAGGTAGCGGCTGAGTGTGATGTTTCCGCTTTGTGTGATAACGAGACTGATATGGGTATAACTAATACATCTACTACAACAACTACTTCAACAACAACAACGACTATTACGACGACTGCTACAACAACAACAGCAGTAACAACAACCACCGCAGCCGCTGCCGCTTTAAATAATAATGAAACAAATGAACAAAATAATATTTAAATATTTTATTTTATGCTGTTTCTTTTAGAACACTTTTTCGTTTTATCTTTTACAACAAAAACAAAACAAACAAACACGCCTGCGTTCAATTACAATTTTTGTTCAACGAATTTTTACACATGCCATTTATATTTTTATTTTTTAATGTAGAATTATTATATTTTATAATACATAATTGTTTAGTTTTAATAATTAATTTATAAGCACATCCTAAAAAAAAAACAACAAACAAACAAAGAAGAAAGTAATGCTGAATACTCAAAAGTTGTTCATTTTATTATTAAAAGTTAAACTTTAAGTCTTCAAATTGAAATTTTGCATAAATTATGTCTTCCTTTGTTGTTGCTTGTTCAAACAATAAGGTTGCTTATATATATTAATATTATATTAATTTAAAAATCAAAGAAAAAATGATTTTTGAAAACTGCTTTTGATTTAAACCAAAATTTTAATGCAATATTCTTGTAAAACAAAAATCTAAATGTGTTATAGCTGTAGTAAGACAAAAAAAAAAAAAAAGAAATAATCCAAATAATGCCAAACAATTGTATGCAAATCCTTTTTGATCCATACACACACGCACCCATATGCTCTGTAGATGTTTGCAATTTTATAAACAAAAACAAAAAAAGATGCTTTTTCACAAAACCCAATTCCATTAAAAGTAAGCATTTGAGTAGAAGAGAGAAGTTTGGAGAGAGATAGAGAGAGAAAATTCATTAAAACCGCAAATGTTTGTCAAATTATATAAAAAATTTTAACTAAAAATAAACTATATATCAAACTACTTACAAAATATATATATTAACTATATACATACATACATATATGTATTAATTCAATAATCATATGTTCTCATATACATATATACCTTATAGCCCATATATTGTATGTATTCATATCAAAAGCATATTAATTATTAAAAAGAAAAAATAGAAAAGCAAGAATGCATTCAAATACATTATGATGAAACGAGTATGAATTAAATTTAATTAATTTGTTATATGATTCATACTTGAGGACGCTGAGTAGTTAAGGCAGTAAGCGTACTATATATACTATATATATTTTATAGCATCTAAATACTATAAACCATGTCAAAAAAGTATAAAAAAAATAAAGAAATCATATTAAATATACAAAATGTGTACTAAAAATTATAATTTTCAATAATCATATATCCTTATACATATTATTCGTCAAATTAAATTAATTTTAAATTTCTTCCACTTTGTTAGTTTGTTTGTACTGCAATTTACTTCCATAATTCGTAATTCAAAGGTCCACGAAGGCAAAAAAGTTATTGATCTATTTTAAGCTATAGTATGCCATAATTTTAAATTATTTATTTATAAACTAATTATTAAGCTAAAACTAAATGGCTGCCAGAGCCTATTGTATAACCGATTTTTTTAGAAATCCTATTAACAATCACAGCTTGGGAATCAGACATTGATAGGGAACGGCAGGAGTTCATTGAATTATTTGGTTTATGGATGAGAATAATAATGGTTATTTTGAATTGTTGGGAAATATAGTTATGTGGGATGTTATGGAATATATTAAAGACGTTGTGTTAGGGTTTGAGGATAGGTCTTCAAGCATTCGTAAATTTATTTATGGATATGAAGTTTTGGGATCGATTTCAGCTGTTTACATTTACTTATTACAATCCCCGAAAAGAAGCACCAGCTTTAAATCGTTTTCCCTTAATAATAAAATATAGTTTCAGCATAGACACTGAATTTCATTTAAAATGGGAATTACTAAAATGGTTTTCTATATTTGCGGTATGTAGTTATTTGGTTTAGACTGTATATGAGCTATTCTTTATTGATTGCTGACTTGAATTTTTATAAAAGTGACAGTTTTTCTATAAGTTTTGCAGAGGCTGACGGTGAATAGTTCCTATCAGTGTTTTTCTATTTTTCTTCTATGAATTTGCTACTTATGACGGGGTTTTCCGCAGTTTAAGTGTCTTGATATGTTTTTTTACTTCTTCGTACGTGACAGCTCCTATGTTAAATGTTTGGAGAGACGGTAAGCCGTAGTTGGTTTAGTGTGGCTAAATCGAAGGGTTTAAGCCGGCTTAGATTGTCTGCAAAAGTTTCGGCATTCTCCTCGTTGGAGCGGCACCATCCACCGTTTATCATTGGGATAGGTGTGTTCTGTAAAGGTTGTCTTTTTATCTTACTGTTAAACCTCCACATATTGTAACCGAGGGGTTTGTCTTGCTTTTTGCTTTTAACTTCAAATAATTTTTTTCCACGCTCTGTTGTTCAGTTCGTTGCGAGTTCGCATGAAGTTTAGCCTACGACTGCGCTTGAGTCTTTCAAGATGCAGAACTTCAGGTGTTTCATGCGCCCGGTTCGGAGATCTAGGACGATGCGGACATTGCTACAGTGAATCAAAACTAGCGACATTGTATATACTCCGTAGAAATAATTTTGCAGCATTTTCAATGTCATCGCCGGATTGTATCTTCATGTTGAGATTTAGTAGCTGATCTAATTTTGAACGAAAATGTTCGATATTTGCGTACTGTGACAAAAGCTTCCGATTTGGATCCCAGAATTTCGCATTTGCAGTAAACTCGACAATCAATGGAATGTGGTCTGAGCTTACATCAGTTATTGCTGGTCTGGAAGATGAAATCCCTGCATATATTGCAAAAGTCATCGCGCTGGGAGTTTGGTTGCTGTATGGAAAATGTGTAGGAACCTGTAGCTAATATCTGATGATGTTGCCCCTACGACACGCAACAACAAAAACTTCAAGACTATAAGAAGTATAGATATTTTATGTTCCCTATGTCTTCTTCAAATAGCTTATATTGAATAAACCCATCTCTAAGGGACTGTACCCACAGAAATCTCCGTCGCTGTTCTGAGATTTGTTTTCTTATTTTAGCTAAAAATGGTAAATTTTGGGAATTATATACGAGGGCCGTTAATTACTTTATGGCACTAAGAATTCTTAAAATTTAGGACTAAGCTACTCATATTCTTATTGTTCTTGCAATCAGTTGAGTTGCGGTCTTGCTACATCCGGTTCAGTTTTATTACAACATCTGTTCACTGACCTAATTATTTACCGACTTTGTAAACATCATCCCATCGCACCATAAAAATTTCCATGGAAAGGTCAACTTTTACCGCAGGTCATAAAAATTTAGATACGTGAAAGAAATTCGCAACTATTTATATCCGACTTTATTTATTACCTGTTTGTTCAAGTTTGAATTTGAACCAATTACAGCAAAGCATTTTATACTTTTCTCGCTCACATTTTTTGCATACATTAAATCTATCTCGCCCACTCTTTGTTTTGCGTAGGCGGAAGTACCTGAACATTTTATGTTTGTAGGTTAGAAGTCTCAGCAATCAGGATCAGCATTGTATACCTCTCTCGCTCATATTTTTACCAACCACTATACATCTGTCTCGCTCACTCTTTAGTATGTGTAGATGGAGAAGACTTCTACCTGTCAACATTAACCCTTTATGATAGGAAATACCAGGTGTATTTTGAGGTTGCAACATTTTTGTATAAATAGAAGATCCTTTCGCATTTGCAAATCAGTCCATTTCTTCGAGGCAAAGAAGAGTCAACTGAAATAAGCTTGAAATATATTTTGAAAAATTGTTCAAGAACCGTTAGGAAAATTTTGTCGAAATGATGTATGAGCATAAAAAGTTTACCAAGCGTCGTCGTGATACGTTGGTTAGCTGTAATTGTCATGATGCCGAATTACCAAGCAGTAGACGCCCGGCCAGGCGCACCAACTACTGGAGTTTGGGCGGTTTGATGGCGGCTGAAGCTGCTCGACATGCAGCTGCTGCTGCTTTAAATTTGAGCAGTGATGCTAGTAAACGTGTGGCGTTGCCGGAAACACAGGAACAGCCGAAAATTGAGAGCGCAGCTACGGTGCGAAAGACTGTAGAAGCAGCTATCAATGGGCCAGCTGTGGCATCTATAACAGCGCAACCAGAACCGATTGAGCAACCAGCAACGGTACCACAACCAGAAGTAGAGGAGGATGATGTACCATTGCAACGTCTACGTATAGCAGCTACAGAAGCTGCTGTCAATGAGCCGGGCGTGGCAACTTCAGCTGCGGAACCGGATGAACAACCATCACCAGTACCCGAAGAAGTGAAAGATGAAGATGAGGACGACATACCACTACAACGTCTGCGCATGCGCTATCGTAGATCTAAGCGTGTTGTTGAAAATAAAAAAAGAATTGAGGATGCAAAAGTGATGCGTCCCAAAAAATTGCGTTCTCAGTGTTTGTTGTAACTGTGCGCATATTTCCCAGCTGAACACCATACAACAAGTATTGGGATCGCTGGATCATATCTGACCAAAATTGAACTGGTTTTGGTATCGAGCAGAAAATCTTCTTATCCACATCATATTGTGTAAAATTCAATCAATTGAACTTCGTGACGCGTCATAGTATTTGTAATTAATTTTAATAGAAACATAAGAAAATTGTATTAAAAAACCACAGAATAAATTAAATATTGTATTCAAAATTTCCTAAGTTCTTAAAAGTAATTTGTTTGAAAATTATTTATTTATTCATTAAAATTTGTTTGTCCTATAAATTTATTTCCCTTAGATATGACACACTTCTATCAGCGCAATTCTTTAATCACTTTAAATATGTGCTGAAAGGCTTCAAGCTCTTCTAGCGTCGAGGTCTATATCTCCACAATCAGCAAATTTCCTTTCTGTCATGGGTTTGTACAGTCTTGGGAACAGGAAAAGCTGGAGATAAACTGAGTACAAGCAGCGATGCATCGTGCACTGCCACAAGTCCTAGAAATATTCTTTATGAACTCACAATGCAATACGAATTTTTCGGATTAGACGACCTTTATTGACTGCGGAACCTGTACTCATATGTCAACAGTTTCCATCTTCACCGGCATCTCCTTGGTTCAGTGTTGGAATGCGTGTGGCGTAGCGCGAATGTGTGACGAAAGTTTGCTGCATGAAATTTATGCGAAAGTTGCAAAACTGTGTTTGATATTTTGGTAGGGGCTGGAGGGGATTTGCTGAATTGCTAGTTAAATGAGTGTCCTTGCAAGAAAACTTATTGACATCAATTCACTCTGAGAAAGATGCACTAAATATTAGCCAGAATGATTCTAATGAACAGCCTTAAAAGATGTCATACTAATGCATTAAAGCATGAGCCTTTTTCTGAAAAATTCTACTCATATTGCTGATAAAAAAAAATATGACAGGATGATTATATTAATAAATTAATGCAATTGTAATTAGGAAATTAGTTGGAAATGCAGAAGTCTATTATCGTCTTAATCATCTCTTGAGGCGCCTTTTGCTTGAATTGTTAGTAAGAGCTGAAGCATAAAATTATATATTCTTGATCAGCAACCAAATGTGACTCTATATAGACATGTCCGTCCGTCTGTCTGTCTGGTTGACTGTATGAATATCGACAACTTAGAGACTATAATCCATATAGTCTTCAAATTTGCTTATTTAGATTCTACTATTCCTTCTGCAGATCGCTTATATTCAATAAATGTACCAACCCCCCTTCATAAGGAAGAGTGTGCAATTACCATGCAAACCCACTCTTTATTATGAGTTTTTCTATGAAAAATTTTTATTATCAAAATCGGTTTACTAGAAATGGTTACCACCATACAAATCTGTTCTAACTTTCGAATTTTTGTATAAAAAATATTCCATTAGAATTGTAATCCGGACCACTAATGGTTGTGGCTCCCTACAAAAATTGAAATCACTAAAGACAAACCATCTATGTCTGGCTATGAACAACAAGAACTTGAAGACTATAAGAGATATAGTGTTCAAGATTTGATATTTTATGTTCCCTATGACTTCTTCAAATAGCTTATATTGAATAAAATAGACCGGCAACGGAAGGAAGATTAGTAAAATAAAAGGGCAGTAGCGTACACAGCGACAAGGAGAGCCAAAAGGACGAATGTAATATTGCATTTAAGTAGATTTAAGTAGTTAGACTTAAGTAATTTTTATTTTTAAATTAAGGCATAAAAATATGCAAATTTAATCAAATTATATTTTTTTGTGGTAGGTTCTAAAGATCGGTGAAAAGTGTTTTTATATCAGTACCCCACATAGTCAATATTATTGTGTGAGATGCGTACTCTATGAGACTATGTGAACTACTTACCATGAAACCGCAAAGCTTTATATTGTATAAATTGTATAAATATATAAGAACTTCTAGTTATATTTTGAAAAATGTGACCATTACTTAAAATAAAATCCATTTTCAATTTGAGTTCTTTGTTCTTTATTTTAATGATTATTTTTTTTAACAAACTATTTATCAAATTGCATATTTCATTTCATTGCTTTTTCATTATACATACACATACATTCATATATATTATATATACTTGTACATATATATATATATATATATATATATATTATATATTTATAAAATTGTTTTAAGACTAAAGTAAAATTAGTGAAAATAATACAAACTGCTTCAATGTGCATGTTTCGACATGCACATTCGCCTTTAGCAAAACACATCAAGACGTTCTATATTTTGTTTTATGTATTTAGTTTTTTATATTTTTTATAGAGAAAGATATATATATATATATAAGTAAATATTTTTTTTTGTTTTTTTTTAGCCGATATGTGTCTAAGCCCTTCTATAATTATGTATTCAAAAAAGCATAAACATCGAAGAGCTACGTAATATTCTTTTT
The DNA here is from genome assembly GCA_035044805.1 of Leucophenga maculata. Lineage (NCBI taxonomy): Eukaryota > Metazoa > Arthropoda > Insecta > Diptera > Drosophilidae > Leucophenga > Leucophenga maculata. The sequence continues at coordinate 626,560 of JAWNNP010000005.1, read as the reverse complement.
GAATTTAATATTTTTTTTTTTGTAAAATTTTGCTCTAAATTTTTCTTTTTTTTGACTACTACATATAAGCAATATTTTAATTGCGAATAAGTGTTTTCTTTTTTTTTAGGGTTTCGGATTATATTCAGTTTAAATATATATATATAGAGTTTTTTTTTGTTTGTATATGTTTAGGTTTTCGCTTTTTTTAGTATACTCGTTTCTCAAGACCCTAAGGGATTATATTTTCGCCTTTTGTTCTCACAATGTAAACTAGACAAATAAAAAAAAAAACTTTTATAAAAATTTAAAACTAAAATACAAAATATTGTAAACCACATACATAAATACACATTTAAAAAATGTTAAACTAATATACAGAACGCTTAGAGCCTTCTACACACCACACTACGCCACACATCATCATCATCCGGAACATGCTGTACTACTTCAGAAACTTCGGAAAACTAAAAAACACAACTAAAACGTTTAGTGAAACGCAAGTTCTTCGAACTAATGGAAGATTTCAACTAATTGCATCATATTTAGTTGTCTGCTGAGATATTTTCTTTTCTTTTTTTTATTGTTTTTTTTTTTAATACGTAGTAGTTCTCTCTCACTCAATTATTTACTTGGGTAAATCATAACTCTGGACGGGCAACGCTTTTGGTGTTATAATCTCATCTTCAAAGTCATCATCGTCTTCGTCGTGTGTAGCATAGTCGCCACCATTGCGTCCGTCTCGTTCAAATTCGCTGGGTACAATTTCTACTTCGGCAGAACGTGTACCTGGTATGCGTTCACCACCACTGCCGCCGCCACCGCCACCGCCATCAGAGTTATCGTTTTTATTTGTTCTCGTCTTGGAGGAGGATTTCGAGACTTGATCGCGTAACATATGCGAATAGAGTATATCATCGATGTAGTACATGGTGCCGAGATTATAAACGAAAATTTCGCTTTCGGTTATCTGTGCATTGTTGACGCTTGTAAAATTGCTGCCCGGATTGCGTGTAATCTTGAGATGACCACCACCAATTGTCTCGAAGACTTCACTGTCGCGCAGATCACGATTATAGAGGCGACCACGCACAAAGTGATTGAGTAGCATCTTGACACCACGTTGTGAGCCCTGGATTGTAGAAATAGGTGTAAGTTAGTAGTGTTGGTAAGTACTTGAACATAATTATTTACCATAATTTCATCGGTTAGCTGATCGAAGCCAGTCTTCTCAAACGCCTTATCCTCGGGCACAAAGAATGTATAGTTGGCACCCGAAATGTGTGGCGCTATTTCGGCATTGTTTAGATATCTAAAAATTGCAGAAAGAAGAAGAAAAGGCAATAATTTAATGTTCATAATTTATAAAAGTATTTTTTTTTTTTCAATGACCTTAAAAAATGTTGATCAAAAATATGTATTTTTGCTTTGAAATATTCACCAATTTAGGTTTAAGGAGCTGCAAACCGCGTTGGATGAAAATCACTCCCGAAATAACTTGGTAGAATCTATTATAATAGTACTGGAAAAGCAGTCAGCCAAGGGGGGGGGGGGGTGTTAGTATAAAATATTGAGGTATTTGATCATGGTCGACGTGTAAGCGTACAGCTCTCGCTAGAAAGTCTGCCCTAATACTACGAAATCAACGAGAAAGGAAGAAATAATTCTCTTAGCAGATTTGGTGATTGAGACTCCTAGAATTCTCCCACCCATTGGAAAGCAAACTAGGCAACAATAAAGTCTGGCAAGTATTACTAATTGTATCCACCTTTATTGATAAAGGGTTATCTAATATTCCCCAAGTATTATTTCCAAGGTCAAGAAATTACAAAGAAAAACTTCGAACTTCTTGCAGCACGTGATGTAAAATCGGATCGGGGGGCATCCACTTCTGCGGACTTTAGAGCCGGTAGTTGTATGACTAAAAATAAATCTTGTCAACAGTCAGAAGACAGCCAGGAAGATCTGAACTGGAGAGGATAATCTATTTTATTTTAACGACTGTTTTTCGATATAATCTGATGATTGATGGTAAAGACTGCAGGGAAAATGAAATGTATAATACTCGCATAGGTGACTGGTAGTCATTTAGAATAAATGAACCATTCCTCAGCAACGATGCAAGAAAGTCAGAAATTTATTCCCTATGAAATCTCAGGCTTGAACATATCAGAAGAAGCCGCAAGTCTCTGTGAAAGTCAAGTTGGAAGATGACAATATTTTCCACACGCCCTATCCAACTACTGGACAGAGTTCACATTTCGGGAATCTTCTTCCTATAGATAGAGTTTCCTTTTAAAAACACTATGTCACGCGTGTATTTACAGCAGATCCACCACTTGGGCTGCTGTGAACAACATCTGGGTGCATAGAATGATTTCCATGGTCCGGGATCAGTCATCCGTCATTGGTTAAACTTGTCGAATAAGCGATAACTGTAAATCGCAGCTTTAAGCCTCAGATGAATATTTATTTCGAAGCCGTTGTATGTATCAGCTACTATACTGTAAAATTAGACAACTAGCCTTACACTTATTAAATGGCGCCCAACGTGGGTCTCGAATATACTTTTTCTCAGTAACGGTATTTAGTTTAAAAATTATTTGTGACATTTTTGATGATTTTATTTGCTCCAACGTGGGGCTCAAATATAATTTTGATGAACAACGAACATTTTTTGTATTTTTTTTTAATGATTTTATTTACTCAAATTGGGTCCAACTTGGGGCTGGAATACATGATTCGTTTGTTGAGTGAAGTCAATTAGCTTTGAAAATTATTTTATTTGAATATATGCACGTTTATTGACTTTCGTAGAGCTTGTCGGAGATATGACGACTTTACACAGCAGCTTCTGCTATGGAGTGAAAGCTATAAGCAACCATTTTTTTTCACGACGACGGCAACTTTCAGTCAACAGCCTTAGGCAAACTTGGCCTAATACATATTGATTTGTTGAAATGGCGCGCAATGTGGGGCCCGAATATAACTGCTTTTAGTGAGGTTAACAGCCTAAATACATATTTTTGTTTGGGATGCTGGGAGAATACTATTAGAGATGACTTTGTTCCACTAAATATTTTTTGACTGCAAGCTATAAGTCTTTGAAATTGTTTAATATTTTCAAAATGCCATTTGTTCCACTGTGCGCTGGTTTTTTTTTTTAGCTCAAAACTCATTTTTTATTTGGTCCTTCAAAAATAATTTTTTTTGCCTCGCTACTGCAACACCTACCTTGTAATTTGCGTAAATCTTGGATCACGTTCGAGTGCCAAAAATGAATGCGATAGAAATTGTGCGCCGAACCAGGGGAAGGCCAACAAAGGCGGTGTTTCCTTATCCTTGTGCATCTGCATAAATAAAAAAAAAAACATTAAAAATTAGCGTACAAAATGGCTGCCAATAGACATATACACACACAAACAAAATATTACCTGATGCAATTTGGATACCACTGCCTCCGAAACGAAAAGCACCTCCGAAATAATAAACACCTGATTGCCATTCGAGAGCGTATAGTCGGCCATAATGGAGACATTATTCACATTTGGTGTTGCTGTGTGACATATTAAGTGAATATAAATCAAAAGCTTATAATTTAGCACTCAAACACTTACGTTGTCCATGAAATATGACATTCTCACCGCCCATTGTATGGACCGTCATCTGATCCATGTTCTTTACATCATTCATGCGCAAAGGACGCTGCATGGGCAGAAAATGATTGCGCAGCACACTCTCGGTAAACTCCTGCACGCTGAACGGATAGAAACCCCAGTCAATGGGATGCCAACGCTGAAAGGCATTATCGGAGGGTATGAGCACTGTGTAGGTGCCATCGTCCATGATGCGCGTCAGATTGCTCTTGGAGAGAAAGTGTTGAAAAACCTTGGTACCGGTTTTCATGCTGCCCAGAAAGGACATAAGCGGACTCGATTTCGATTCCTTGATAATGGGCTCATTCTTGGCATGCGCATGGCTATTGTTGGCGTTGCGTAGCTCCAGGCGTTGCGGTTCATTGTAGCGGCTATGCGATGCATAAGAAAAAAAAGAATGGAAGGTGCATGAGTGAACATGTGCCAAATTAGAAATGGCGTCGTTTGTGCTTGTTTGGCAAAACTTTTTGTGCACTTGTACAACTAACCGAAAAAAAAAAAATTTTGGATGATAAATTCTTGTCAAGTGCACTTTTGACCACTGCAGCAGTTTATAAAAGTACTCAACTAGAAGTACACTCAGCATGCAGCCTGCAGCACATTCATGCAAACTGCACTCAACCGCAAACACGTTTTGTTTTTTTTTTTTTTTTTGCATGCACCACACTATACACTACACTACACTACTCTGCTCACCTATTCGTTTCCTGTATATTTCGCTTTGAGTATGGCGACTTCCGGTCACCCAAATAGCCATCAATTCCAATTGCAATCAAATTCTCATTGATGCGCAGTTTGTACTGAATCTGTATGCCATTGAGCAGCCAAACATTGTTGTGTGATTTTTCCAATTTACGAAAAACCATTTTATGTCCATTTCCATTGCCAAAGGATTCACTCTCGTTGTTGTTGCCGCTGCCACTGCCGCTGCCACCAACATTATTGTTGTTGCTGTTGTAGTTGTCGTAAGCCCTGCCCGCAATTAAATGCTCTAAAACGAATTCCTTTAGACGTGGCTTTTCAATTGTACGCAAATCGATTTTCGGTATAATTAGTGTGTAGGGTACATCTGTAATTGAATAGAATATGGAGTACGTAGAATAATGGTTGATTAGAAAAGAAGCTTCTTCTTCGTTTTTATATGAATTTTATTTAAATGACTTGGAAATTCCTGACATGAAATTTTGAAAGTCTTCTGCGCCATTTGAATTTTAATTACTTAATTATGCTTCTGCAGAAAAGTTTTTCAAATTGTCTAATGAAATGCTTCCCCACTGCCCATGCCATGTACTGATATGTGCTTCTAGGTGTGTTCTGTTACAAACTTGTTTGCATGAGTTACAAATTGAGTTAATTGTTATGCGTCACGCATATGATGTGTTTTGTATATTGGAGCAAAAACGAAAGTGTAGCACGAAGAAGTGATGTAGTAGAAGAAGATTTAGCGCGATATCAAGGTGAGAAGGAACAATAGAAAAACAGTGGCTTGGCGTGGTATCTTTTTTATTGATTCTGTAATTTTCTTTAATGAATTTTTTTTTCGACTTGAATCAAGAGCTCTATAGTCTGAGTGTGGTACTGGATATTGAGACTTTATTTTATGGCGAAAAGTTGCACGACCGTCAAACCCAATTTTTATATCCATTACCCATTGGGTAAAAGGGTATATTAAGTTTGTTAGTATGTATGTAAGAGACATAAGGAGGTGGGGGGTAGTCCTCATTAAGTATATATATTCTTGAATAGCATTAATAGTCGATTCTATATAGACAAATCCTTTTGTCCGTCAGCATGTCTGACTGTCCGTATGAATATCGAGTATTCGTTATTAATTCTCCAATTTCTTCTTCAGATCATTTGTATTCAATGAACATGCTTATCACCCCTCCAAAAAGGGGGTTGGCACTTATCAGTTAAGCCTACTCCTCATGTTGAGTTCTTGTATGAATTTTGCAGCAAACACAAAATTTGATCTACCTTATGTGAATCCTTATAAAATATTCCATTTAAGTCCACCAGATTGGAACGCTAAATTTTGTAGCCCGTATACATATCTGTCCCATCTTACTGGATCTTTGTATAAAAAAAATAACCAGAAACACCGAATTCGATGTATTTTGTTTCATTTCTAAAAAAATATTTTATTTTGGCCCCCTTACAAATATTCAAACAATAGTTTTGAACAACATAAACTTAGAAACTATAAAAGTAAGAGCTTTCAAGTTTGCACATTAAGTATCTCCTATTCCCTCTACAGATCAGTAGTATTTAATGAACGTGTCAACTCGTCTCTAAGGGTTAGTAGCCATAAAAACGTTCATATCCTTTCTGAGTTTTTGTATTGAAAATTTGGATTTTCTGCTTAATCAATTTTAATAAAATATTTCATAAAGATCTATTTCAGACCACCAGTAGAGGTATCATCCATACAAATCTGTCCTCTTTTCTTTTTTTTTTTTGTTTAGTTTAGCTTCAAACGACAAGTTTGGTGTGTCCTATATTAATACAAATATAATATCTCATGCGGATCAAGGTAGTAATATTTCCCCCAAAGAAAGTTCAATGGGGCTACAGGAATACATGAAAGTTGATCACAATCGACTGCCGTGTTTTCTCAAGACATGCCCTTTGTAGATAGTTGTGTATATCTGACACTAAGGAGGCAGTCGTCTGCGCACAAAATAGTCGTGTAATCAGTCTTTATTTGGTGATTTGATTAAAAACCAACAAAGTCTTTGGTCAATATAAACTGTGCAATGTAATAGTAAAAGCGGTCATAACAAGGGCTCAGTAATAGTTCCATCCTAGGTCCAAAGAACCAGACAACTTTCAAACCATTTCATACATTTCGTGCACTGGATGTTGAACTGAGCAAAAAAGTAAGCACAGAGTTACTTCACCGATGATATATCTACAACAACAACGTGATACCACAGGCCATTGAGGACGTGAATGTTGGCCCAAATCCCGAAAGACTCATCGAAACTACAAATTAAACAAAAAAGGCTACTGTCTACACTTAGTTAATAGTAGATGGGGGTGATTTTATGGGGAAGGGGGGAAGGGGCAAAATTTTAAAATAAACTTGTTAAATTCGGGAGAAGTCCTAACATTAACGTTTCCGAAATCCTATCTTTCATACGGACGGACAGACGGACATGGCTATATCGACTACTCTATAACGCCTGACCATAATGGGGGTAACTTTGGGCGGTCTCCGACCATTATTTCTACCTGTTACATACATTTTCACAAAACCAATAGGCTCTAGGCTGCCTTCGGTACAGGGCCTAAAAATTACCATCCAGCACAGTGAACTTTTATTCTCTAAGAGTCGCTATCACAACATACACCTCCAACTGGAGGTCTAGCACGAAGTGTTAATATTTTAAAGCGCTAAAAAAATGTCAGCTTACCAGAATAGTCACATTATATGGATTTGTTGGTGCGCGCATCACGCCTAAACCGGTTAACCAATTTGTATGTATTTTGGTATAAAAATAAATGGGACGTTCGAAAACAATATAGGCTACTCTTTTTCAAAATCGGAGGTGGCGATGCTCCACCCGCCATATAAGCAGTAAACAAAATTTGTCGTATCTTTGCATCCATTCGAGTTGCAGAGATGAAATTTGGAATACATGTTAATAAGATTGAAAGAAGTAACCCTTTAAATTGTGGTCCGAATCAGAGCGGGCTATGCTCCAACCACCATCTACAATCTATAAGAGAACGCTCAAAATTGGATATATATCGACTCTCCCACTACTTTAGATAATTTATAATCCATTAATTTTTCGGCGACATTTTGCAGTATTATGCACTTTGTAGTCCCTCTCTAAAATGTATTTCACTTCTTCAAATTCAAATAAAATTTTTATTGTTGGAAAAAAGGAAAAAAAAAAATTTTAAGTAATAATTTATTAAAAATTTAATAAACTCAAAAAATTTTATAAATGCCAATTTTGCTGTTCAAGCTTTCCAGAATCAACTAAAACACTATTCAGGAATATGGCCCAAATCCAGGCTTGACTGCAAAAACTCAAAAAAAACGAGTAGTCCAAATGAAATACATGTAGTATAGCACCGCCTTCTTCAGTAGAAACATGTTTTGTTAGCTTATAAAGGCAATAGAGCTGAATCTATATGAAACAAATTTTTATTACCGAATTCTATATAAAATTTTTATACGTTTTGAACTCACATTTTGCTGTCGCTGAAATTTAGCATTTCTCCATTTAAAATCAAACATTTGATTGCCGAAAGCGCGTTCAATGTGACGTATTTCCGTGACAATTTTTATAAAGAGTAGCAGATAGATGACAATCGAAAAACTGGTAACCAAAGCTCTGTGCAACGAGGGTTCATAGTAAAGATAGAGATGTACTGTTAAGACGAGCGAAATAAAATCGAATGCAATATCTTTTATTATAAAAGCACTCAAAATCAATTCGTAGCGTTGCCGTAGTTTTATAAGCTCATAGAAGAATTGTAGCTGCTTCAGTGTGCGGCCTGCATGATGCCAACTGTTTGCATTTTGATGCAACAAAGCCTGGCGATAGAAGTTCTGCAGCATTAGTAGACCCAAGTATGCCGCAATCGAGAGCAGGAACGGTTGTATGCCCAGACAGCAGAAACCCAAAATATTCAGTAGACGGCATACAAACGAATGCCGTGGCAAGTAGGGTATATCCCACGCCCCGCTGTCCAAATGAAATACAATGTGTGTAGTTATCAGCTTAAAATTGAAAATGGCAAAGAGTAACCAATTGATATTCGGCGTTGTTCTGCAATGCTTATAGATGCGTTCAAAACTATTCAGCAGCTCTTGTACATATGCCAGTTTGTATTTAAAGATGTAAATTATAGCACAGAGCAGCAGCATATCATTGTATTGCGACCAGCCATAACTGAACATATAGAGTATCGTTAGAGTTCTCTTGCTATTGCCAGCTGTGTTGCTGCTGCTGATGCTTCTCAACGCTTTATGCATAAAGAATACCATGTAGAGTATTGACATGACATAGAACCAGGGTCTAAGTATTAAAATATGCAACGCTGTGACAAATTGTTTCACCAATGGACGCATCTTGAATTTGTGGCGTTTCTTAGAATATTTGAAGACATTGCAGCCACAAATTGTTGTCAGGCAGTTCAGTACGCGTAACACTTTTATTAGAAGCGACATTTGAGACAATACTGTTCATATTTGAGTATAATATGCATATATGGCATATATAATAGATTAGTTGTAGCCAATTGTTTATTTAATGGCTGCAATAATACTAAACGCATTATCATCAACATTAACTGAGTATCGATTTTATTTTATATCAATTATTAGTATCTCCATTAAATGAAATCGGTTACATTATTACATTTATTTGCTAATCCTATCTATGATCTACCCTAGTGACAAACTTTAAATACCAAGTTTGTCAACAATTTCAATGTGAAACAAAAATATAAAAGCATTGCGTCGAGCTAGGGGTAATCAGCTTTATAGCTGCTCCCTAACAGATGAAGGATCGCTACGGATAAATCACTAGTATCATTCAGTCAGAAATTTATGCTACAGCAAGATGTTCCCACTTCAATCTAAATGGGCGTTGCAAGAATCAAAACATTGCAATATTCTTCAAAAGTCTGTCGGCTATTAGTCGGCTATTAAAGAGGATGAGGAACAAATCTAGAGACATTTTTTGCGAGTACTGTGAAGGCATAAGACAAGGAAACCCATTGATATGTCCTTACAATAACAAAAATCTGTAATATGCAATGGAGTCAAGAAGAACCCAGTTTTCTGACTGAACATTCTAGACTCAGAAGACACTTTTGTAAAATTGGGATAAATAAGGATAAATAGGCAATACGAACTCACTGTAAAAGAGCGTCACAAAATAACCCCGAAACACTGCGTAATTGTTTGATGTTCCACGAAACATTACACGATTTCACATTTATATAGAATATATAGATGCTGTCAGGTTCGAACCCAATTTTATATAATTGTCTTCTGAGTACAGTCAGAAAATTTTGTATCATTCTTAGAGCGTTCTTCCTTAGCCCTTAGCATATTAAAGATCGTTTGTTATTGTAAGACTCTAGTAGCGATGTTCCCTGTTTTATACCATCACAGTTCTCTTTATTTTGAGTTTCCTTGGCTCTGAAACATTGAAGCGAGCGAGACCGACTGCCGAATTCGCAGATTCATTTCCTTATAGGTTGAACTGGGTTCATCTGGCAAATACATAAATTGCTGTCTGAGAGGTATTGGTGAATTTCCTTAGCGATTTGAAGTAGTTAGTGCGAGATTCGAAAACTACTACGATCTGTTAGGGAGCATCTGTAAGCCCCTGGTTAATATTGTAGTTCAACGGGATGTTTTTCTTCAAAGCAAGTTTGGCATTAGGGTAGAGCAGTAGCGGGAGAAAGTCCGACAAAAGATATCTTAATCGATGGTTTCTTTGTTATATTTTGAACGAGGGGACCGATTTGAAACAATGAAGGCGTTAAAAGCGAATTCTAGTAGGAAATCGAAGATGAATTCAGTATTATGCAATGAAAAGCGTTTTGAAGGTTGGAACAAACATTCGAATATGAGTATTGCAGTCAATGAGTATTATATTAAAGGACACTAGAAAAATTCCAAACCACATATTTATATTCTGCTCAAATATGAACAGTATTGTCTCAAATGTCGCTTCTAATAAAAGTGTTACGCGTACTGAACTGCCTGACAACAATTTGTGGCTGCAATGTCTTCAAATATTCCAAGAAACGCCGCAAATTCAAGACGCGTCCATTGTTGAAACAATTTGTCACAGCGTTGCATATTTTAATACTCAGACCCTGGTTCTATGTCATGTCAATACTCTACATGGTATTCTTTATGCATAAAGCATTGAGAAGCATCAGCAGCAGCAACACAGCTGGCAATAGCAAGAGAACTCTAACGATACTCTATATGTTCAGCTATGGCTGTGTACAGTACAATGATATGCTGCTGCTCTTTACATCTTTAAATACAAACTGGCATATGTACAAGAGCTGCTGAATAGTTTTGAACGCATCTATAAGCATTGCAGAACAACGCCGAATATCAATTGGTTACTCTTTGCCATGCTGTAGAACTTCTATCGCCAGGCTTTGTTGAATCAAAATGCAAACAGTTGGCATCATGCAGGCCGCACACTGAAGCAGCTACAATTCTTCTATGAGCTTATAAAACTACGGCAACGCTACGAATTGATTTTGAGTGCTTTTATAATAAAAGATATTGCATTCGATTTTATTTCGCTCGTCTTAACAGTACATCTCTATCTTTACTATGAACCCTCGTTGCACAGAGTTTTGGTTACCAGTTTTTCGATTGTCATCTATCTGCTACTCTTTATAAAAATTGTCACGGAAATACGTCACATTGAACGCGCTTTCGGCAATCAAATGTTTGATTTTAAATGGAGAAATGCTAAATTGCAGCGACAGCAAAATGTGAGTTCAAAACGTATAAAAATTTTATATAGAATTCGGTAATAAAAATTTGTTTCTTATAGATTCAGCTCTATTGCCTTTATAAGCTAAGAAAACATGTTTCTACTGAAGAAGGCGGTGCTATACTACATGTATTTCATTTGGACTACAAGTTTTTTTTGAGTTTTTGCAGTCAAGCCTGGATTTGGGCCATATTCCTGAATAGTGTTTTGGTGGATTCTGGAAGGCTTGAACAGCAAAATTGGCATTTATAAAATTTTTTGAGATTATTAAACTTTAATCCGACTCTTATTAAAATTGAAAAGGAGAAAACTGTAATACATTTTGGTGGTTATTTGGCTTTTATTTTGCTGATATATATAATCTTACTTAGGCAAGAATGTAAGGTATTTTCAAGTCGTACATTTCCGACTGCTGCATTTGTTCTCTTTTAATTTTATTTTAGTTTTTATTTTATTTTTTTTCTTTTACTCACCACGCTTTGCCTTATAGCCATACAGTTCCAATACTGGAAAACCATCCTCAATGAAACGTTGCACCTGCTGCCATTTTTCTTCATCCGGTTGTGGCACCAGTCCACTAACATCCGGCAACACTTTGCTTTCGATAAGTTTGGCATTCTTAAGACTGCCATCGATCTGTAAACTGCCAGCACCACTGCCACCGCCACCACCACCACCACCGGGTGACTCACTCGCTGCGCTGCCCTTAACAGTGGGCGTAAGCAGTAAAAGCAGCAAAGGCAGCAAATAGATGACCACACCAGCGCGCAGAAAATGTAACATTTTCAAGCGGAATTTCAATGACATTGAAGTAGTTTTATTTTATTTTGTTTTTATATTTTTTTGAGAACTTTTTCAATTTAGTTTAAAAGTTTTTATTTGAATTTTACTTTCGTTTTGAGTTATTACATAAGATTCGCATAATTTTTTTTTGAGCTGTTGAAAGAAGTATAGAGAAATATTTTAAAAATTATAATTTTATTTCAAATTAATATGCCACACCAAGCGTCTGCATAAAATTTGTCTAATTTATTGAAAGTACGTGTTCAGCGCTGAAATTGAATGAAATTAGAAATTGCCGGTTTTTCCTTAAAATTCATTTATATTTTTTTATTTAACATTTTTTATATATTTTTTAATTGCGCACTGCCGCCTCATTCAGAAATGGTTGCGTTATATGACATTTTCTTTTTTCTTTTTGATTTTTCATGAAAACACTTTTGACTTGTTGCACAAAAAACTCGTTTGTTGCATGTTTGTCGTGACAGATTTTAAACGTTTTTTATTTCTGTTTCTTTTTTAGTTGAATTGCGTAATCTGAGAAGTTGTTGCCGCATATGCGTCTCGAATTGTTTGCGGTTTGAACGCGAGCTGTGAGCGCATTTTAATTATGTCATTGTTACACATATATAATATATATCTATATATATTTTATTTATTTTTAAATGATTTATTGTACACATTTGGCATTTGCTGAATCATTGTTTATAAATGTGGAATAAATTTAGAAAGCATTCTTTGCAACTAGTCATTGACATGATATGAAATGTCAGCGACATTATTTAAAAAGTATTGTTCAGAATTTAATTTAAGAAGAGATTTCAGTGACATTTCTTCTACAACGTCATGCTTATGTTTAAAAGGAAGCCTATAAGCCTGTAAGCGTGGTGTCGACTAGTTAATCGATATGATTAACCAACTGATTAATACATGATTTAAGTTGAAATGAATAATAAAACGGAATGGTTTTTTTTATATATGTTTATAAATTCTTCAGAACTGTGTTTTTCTACTTCTTTAGTAATTATTACTGAACAATTGTTCAATTCGAAGAACTAGTTCAGTTCGCCAATTTTATTGTGAGAGCTAATCGGACTATTAATGTTGGAATATGGATACTAAGTGATATCAGCTTCTGCAATATTACTTCTCAAATATAATTTTACTTGATTATAACCGATACATCATAACCCGTTACTAAAACATCACATGAAATTGGATACACAGAAGACAAAAATATTAATGCATTTAATTTCGAGCCTAATACTAAATAAACAGAATTAATATTTTTCGCATCAAAGCCTCATGAGTGTTCACTACTCGCATAATTTTCTGTTAAACGCTGTACTCCAAGAGAAAAGGGTACAGTTGGTCTGTGAGAATGAAACATGAAACAGCCGGAAGGGAAATATATAAAAGTTTTTAAAAGTATAACTAATCTTGCTGAATGTACCGTTGGACAGATGCAGCCGATTAATTTGATTACTGACCATTAATCGACTGGTAACATCACATTGATCACAACCTTGTGAATGAGTTGTTATTATTCTTTCCTCAAAGCTGTAGAGATCAATGAAGTGTTGTTCTCTTTGTTGAAAGAAATACTTCTGACTAGTGAAGATCAAAATGTTCAATACCCATGAGTGCTTTGAACCAAGACAATTCAAGAGGTTTCATAGCATTGAACACTATTTATCATGAATAGATGCTTTAATAGGCTTTCTACTAGCTACCGCCTAAACTGGTCTATGAATCTTCAAGAGCTCAACATCTTCGATGCTTTGTGGTATTTTTGTTTTATGTTAGGTTCGTATTACTTAGATTTGACAAAGTATTCACATATTCTACGTTGAAGAACTCTCCTTGGCCAAATAAACTACCATTTAACTTTGAGATTCGTGACATAGTGAGATACAAGAAAAGGCTTTATAGATTTGTTATTAACATTCTGAACATTCTGGATAAGATAGATTGCAATAGAGAGGTCAAGACTAGAATGTTGATTGCAGAAGTCGAAAATGAAATGGAACGCCAATGCCTCCTGATGTGAAGAGCTGTCATGGAGCAAAATAATCAGCCATTAAATGTTGAATTTCGCAAAATGATGAGGGACAAGGGATATGCTTTTCTGAAGATTTTTGTGGACTCCTTAGATAAGATACAATGCAACAGAGCTGTCAAATGCTTGAAATGTTAATTGTAGGAGACAAGAAAAAAAGTCATGGGTGAATGTGTTCTGAATTTTTAACCGCAAGATAATTTTTGGAATTCCACCAAATGCATCAGCATGTCAATTATGAAGCAGATTCGTATTAAGAACCTTACAACATCTGGTGCAGTGCTGATAATTCGACTATGAGGGAATAGGTGATAGAATCATGAATGATTTAAGAACTTTAAGTTTCTTCCGTAATCGTTCTCTCTCAACGTTTAAAGCGGTCACGTTTGCTGTAAAGGCTTACAGTAGTACTTCGATAACATATCGTATTCTCTCCTTCTTGACGTTACGTGTAAGACGTTACGTGTAAGACGTTACGTGTAAGTCGTTACGTGTAAGTCGTTACGTGTAAGTCGTTACGTGTAAGTCGTTACGTGTAAGTCGTTACGTGTAAGACGTTACGTGTGAGACGTTACGTGTAAGTCGTTACGTGTAAGTCGTTACGTGTGAGTCGTTACGTGTAAGACGTAACATGTAAGACGTTACGTGTAAAACGTTACGTGTAAGTCGTTACGTGTAAGACGTTACGTGTAAAACGTTACGTGTAAGTCGTTACGTGTAAGACGTTACGTATAAGACGTTACGTGTAAGACACAATGAAAAACTTCCACAAGAAAACTTTCCAACGATCGGTGAAGTCTCCCAGTATACATCATACCTATTTAACCTAGGATTGACTAACTTTGTTCCATTCGTGCTTATATGTCGCTGCAAGCTGCTACGTTTGATTTTTCCTCCCGTTCTATTTTCCTCTTCATCATCAAGTAGCTTCGCTACAAAATTTACTTTATGAGACAAAAGGAGGGAGAAAATAAAACAAAAGAAATTTGAAAACTTTTTGAGTTTTGCAAACTTTTCATAGTTCAACAAAAATTTGTCATTCTTTTTATGGTAATCTTTGCACTAAAGCAGGGATTATCAATTGATTTAATTTGCTTTGCCGAAGCAACAGCCGAAGATTATTTCAACTGCTCTGCTTGACCAAAGTTATGGCAAAGCCAATGCAGCAAAGAAGAAGCGCTTTGTGAGCGAAGTCAATAAAGTACGATTTCACCAATAAACACATTTTCAAGAATATTCTGGTATTTGACATAAAACTGATTATTGGGGAGGAGAAAATTAATTTCTTCAGTTCATTTTCTTTTTACTTTTTTCGCAGCTTTCTTATTTTTTAAAACTTGCTGCTAAGTTTCTTTCTATTTGTCCGACTAGTTTGTAATTCTTTATCAATCTTGCAAAGTTTTTTATATATTTTATTTGTTAATTTTTTTACTTGAGAGTCTTTTTGTGTAGCTGTTAAATTTATTCAGAAATTAACTGACGTCTAATTATAGACCAAGGAACAAATTTTATTTGGAGCAGGAAAAAAAAATCAATAAATCAATCAATAATCAAAGTAATCAAACAATATGAAAGAGCTGTATTTTGTGACTGTTATCAAAATACGGCTTTCAATTTTAATTATTTTTTAAATACATTTCGTGAACTTAATAAAATTTATTCAATAATGTTACTGAACTTTTGTAGACATGACATGCCAAAACAAATACATTAATCTCCAACATTTTCTTGCACTATATACCACAGATGCTTTATGCCTACCTCTACTTTTGAATCGCAATTTGTTTCGCTTCTTATCTTTCATTAAGATACACAAAAATTAAGTAAATTTATACAATATAATATTGTTGACCTCTGCACTTAAATCTGATCGCATACAAGGCTGTGCAGTGTCCAAGTCCGAGCTGCGATGCATAAGCGAGATGGAAGCATTTTCAAATTAACAGAGCTGAACACACACGCACACACACACACACACACACACACAGACAACAGAGATCGTAGTCTATATAATAATAATCTAAATAACCATCTTTGACTAGTAGATAAAGTTATAAATTAATTTCAATTGAAACTGACAGAACTAAACAAAAAACATGAACTGCGTAAATAAAAGTAGCAGCAGCAACATTGTGCAAAAGAAAAGTATCACTGTGATATATCACAGCGGCAACAACTAAACTGAACTAAACTAAACTAAAGATAGTTCTTACAGTACGGCGTAGTCTAGTGTAAGAGTTTAAAAATAAATAACTACTTAATTGAATTTAAGTAACAATTAAAGCAGAGGGAGGAACAATTTATTTATAGAAATATTCCTTAAATTTTTTTTGTTAAATTGTTAATTTGTTATGCATGACACGCACTTCACTGCACTGCGAGTTGACTTAAACAGAATTTAATTAGCAACTTTTAAATTGTTTTTCTTCTTTTTTTTTTTTATTATTTTAATTGAATTTCATTAATATACGCCAGTAAGTAGTTCCGAGTCAAATTGAACGACCGCTTTGCACAGATTCCCGTTTCGTACTGTTCGATGGCGTAGCGCAAAAATTATTATTTTGTATGCTGCTGACCGTTGTTGGTTTGTCTGGACACACTATGTACGTACAAATATGGACTGGCTTTTGCTTCTTTTTCAGTCAGCCAGCGACTGAGTGTAAGCGACTCAGTAAACAATTCAGTGCAGCAGCGCCACATGAGTCGTCGTCGACGTTGTCATCATTCTCAAAAGTTTATATTGATGACAGACCGACCAAGCGACCAACCGACCGACCGACCGACCCACTAGGAACTACTGCACAGCACAGTGAAAGCGTAAAAGTCTGGCAGCAATTCGAAAGCGTTCCAAGTGTGCACTTATCACTTATCACAGCAGAGCGCTCATTATTCATGATTATGCTTTTTGCAAAATTGTGCAACCGCCTTCTACTGCTCCGTCGCTGTGTTGTGCTGTGCTGTGCTGTATACTGCTGATTGGAATGGCTTCTGTATCTGCGTATCTCAGAATGTATCTTTTGTATGCACAACGTGAAACAGACAAGAGTAAGCGGCGAATGAACGTACGTATGAGCGCCCGGTTTTTAAGCATCATGATGAACATCAACATTATTGCAATCAGCATCAGAACAACAATCAGAATTACCGTCACCGGCATACAAAAAAATACAAAAAAAAAATAAGGAAAAAACAGTAGCAACAATGTAGACAGTTGGAACAGACAAATGGAACGAACTGTTGGACGGACGGACGGACATATGGACAGTAGCACTGAGTGACTGACTGACTGATAGCTGTGCAGCTATTGCTCCCAACTGTTGGAAGTTTACTTTTCTTCTTTTTAATGTCTCTTATATAAGTGTGCAGGTTTGGTATTGTAAGTTTGCTGCGAAGTTTGTGACATCAAGTAAAGAAATATATGAAGAAATTTATATAAGAATGTATAACAAATAATCTGGGTTGCCTCCAAATATGTATTATCCCATAAATAGATGAATATTCAAACGAAGTTTGTAAAAACTTTGATAAACCATAATTTTCTGTTTTGGGTTTGGTATTTTATTTTAAAATATTTAAATTTTGTATCATTTATTAAAGACTGGAGAAGATTTTTTTTTGGAAACAGCAAATTGGTGGAGCGAATTGGAGACATGTCTTGCTCTTTAGCGGCCTATTTTGAGAGAAAATTTGCTATAAAATGTACAAATATATTTTAATCTGTGTTTGTTAAGGGGACCTTTGCTTATTCTTTGCCCATTGCTGGTTATTTCCCAGATAGTTAAAGCATTTATCAACAATGAAGTGAAAATGTTCCATTGTCACAGACTGTCCACAGTGGGAGGACGGTGGGCTTGTAGATAGGTACCAAGAAATTCGTCTTATTCTCAGTCACCGATAAATCACGTGTACTACTTCCCTCCAGAAAATTTAGACATTTTCTGTATGGATGGGCATCGGCATAAGAAGTACTTACTAGATCAAGGGATTAAACAAATCACGCGATAGTGCATCAACCAGTTTGGAACTTCTCCTGGTATAAGTGGGCTCGGATATGCATTTTTTCTTTTTCCCTTACAAAGCTTTGTGTATTGAATAGATTCTTCAATTACAGATGAACAAAAAACTATTCTAAAAACCTCTTAAAAAAAAATAAATAAATATTAGATCTGAGAATGGACTGTTATAAAATGTTTGCAGCATTCAAACTCTCATAAGATTATGAAAGGAGGTATACCCAAGTAAAGCAAGTTCATCAACTGTGAGTCGACCCGAGCTAGCACAAGATCCACCGTTTATACCTCTACATCATTCTTAGAAATAGCTTAGTGGCATGACTTCCTATGAGACAAGGGTCTGTAACGGCACTTATGCGCTAGGGTCACAGCAACAGAAAACCCGATTAAGGAGGGAGATGACTGTGTTGCAGAACTGAAATAGAATAACAACTTCGTAATAAGATTCCCGAAATGGGAGAACTGAAAGCAGGAAGAAAATGAGTAGTAAATGTACACCTATGGACAAGGGCGTCACCAACTGTTATCGAAGGGATAGTTGGTTACTTTTGTTTTTTTTTTTTTTTTTTTCAATTTAAAGGATAAGGAGCCTTAGGACTCATCTACTACTACTAATAATACTAGCCATTAATTCATTGTAAGAAAAATATTTTAATAAAACAAAGAAATATCTATAAAGGAGGGACTGTTTTGTATGGGGTTAAGCAATGCAATGGAACGATTTTGGCAACGGAAAAGGTGAATCTAAATAGACAAACTTAAAGACCCTATTTCTTGTAGTCTCCAAGCTCACGTTGTTCATAGGGAAAGCCAGACAGACGCACATGTCATATAACCTCAGTTAGGATTCTTATTGTGTATAAATTTGGTTAAAGATTGATTGATTTTAGTGGACCTGGTGAAGTGTTGGTGAAGAATATTAGAAACTGAGTAGAGAATAGCAAATTACAAAATATATGGCCTAGAGCATTTGCTCTACTGGAAGCTTAACATGAATAGATTCAAATTTTCTTTTAATAATATTCAAATCAAATGTGGACCATAATATGGATTGTGGATAGCTGAATCCGAAATAGTTATAGGAATTCGGTCATCACCGTTAAATTAAAAAAAAAAAAAAAAAATTTTATAGACTGCTCCTTTATTGAAAACTAAATACTTAGAGTAAGCAAGAATGATTCATTAATGTTTACTGCAAATGGGAAAACAAAATGGAATGAAACAGAAATGCCGAAAAATTTTATCATTATTCTGTGAGTGTTGTTTGCAACAGAATTCTGTGAGTTTTTCTGTGTCAGTTTTTAATACACAGTCAGTATAAATGGATATTATTTTAACACTATGATATTTTACAGGAAGATTGCATTTTTTCCCAAAAAAAAAAGCTACGAATTTTAACCTATGTCTGATGCCTTCACAATTACACCAAAAATTATTGCACGCTTTTTTTTTCGTAAAAAAAAATATAGTTCTCACTAGAAGTTTGGCATCGTCTGCACGTACTCATAAGTTACTCAAGTTTCCAGACCGCAGATTTTAGAATTGGGTATTATATGTGGAACCCGTTCATACAGAACTTAGTTCTATTGTGCATACCTATACTAGCTTTTAATTGAAGAGCATATTGCCATGTTATTATTTCTATAACTTTTTTGGTCACAAGACAGTTTCTATGCCATCGATAGCTTATTCAAGGTCGGTCCAACTGAGAACCAATTTATAGAGACGGGAGTATTTTAGTTAAGATTTATGTTCTTCCATATACAAACTGTTCTCATTAAGATCCATACTAAAATTTTTGATGATGTTATTGTTATTCTATTATTCAATCAATTACCTATGCTATTTTCCTCCCTCCAATCCTCTACATTGATCTGTTTGTCTGTATTAAATAAAGGTGAGGTTGGATAGACTTTCAATAGTTTTTATTTGTTTGCTGCCTGGCGATGAATTGACTCGTTCTACTCATACTATATATTAGTTCACGGTGAGCCTTACTATAATGAAATGCATCTTATGATAGCATAAACAATATTTCCACGTAATAGACCTATTCTATATCATACTATCCTATATCATCCACAGAAGTGGAGATAATACTGTTTCTGTGGCTAGTCATTTTGTTGGATAGGTCAGTTACAATCTATTTCAAATCCACCTACAACTTTTCAAGACAGTTCTGCGAAATATATTTTTAGGCCCTGTACCGAAGGTACAAGAGCCTATTGGGTTTGTGCAAATGTATGTAACAGGTAGAAATAATGGTCGGAGACCCCCCAAAGTTACCCCCATTATGGTCAGGAGTGATAGAGGAGTCGATATAGCCATGTCCGTCTGTCCGTCTGTCCGTCTGGCCGTCCGTATGAACGAAAGGATCTCGGAAACGGTAATAGATAGAGACTTCGTGTTTTTTGCATTCGACTAGGACTGCTCCGGAATTTTACAAGTTTATTTTGAAATCTTGCCCCTCCCCCCCTTCCCCATAAAATCACCCCCAAGGCTAAAAATTTCCTCGGAACAAAAAAAAGTAAGTATGCCAGTATAAAGATATCGTCTTTCTAAGCCAAAATCCAAAAAGTTCATCAAAATCGGATAATAAATGACGATTTTATAAGCAATTGAATTTGAGCGACCCCCCTTTTCGTTTCATACATAAAAAAATGTTTTATAAGGCACTTAGTTGTGCAGTGAGAAGTGGTCAGGTGTTTGGTCATAAGCTAGGGGAACATTTAGTGTGTTTGTTAGGTGACCTGTGCTGGTACAGGGCCTCTTACAGTCGGTTACGCCCGACTGTGATTTTCTTACTTGTTTTATTAAAGATCATGGTTTGTGCTGCTACTGAGCCTTTTTGTCTTCCTTTTGAATAGGTTATTAGGCATCATTACGAATTAAAATTGAGACAATAGAATTGCGTACAGTTTGAGTAGCACACTGAAAAGTGCGAACAATGGCAACAGTTTGAATACCCTTAGTGTTTAGCGAATTTTAAGCTTAAAAATTTAATTAATAATTTAACATTTACATTTTTTGAGTCTAATCTTGATTTTGATAAAATAAATGTAGTATGTAACTGAGTGGATACGCGCAGGTACCATTTTTCCTATGATTTTATTTATATAATGAAGTGTATACTATTATAATAATGGCTGTCAAGAACAAGATTTCTAGTAAAAATCTCATATCTTTACGCCAAAACCGCAAAATCTGAATAAACAATGTAGCGTATCAAAGTCTCACTTAAATCCTGCTCAACATTTTGTCTTCTTCTCTTCTATATTTGGACTGTGGCAGCTTATTGCCTTTAACGTTCAGTTTTTTTCTTTATACACGCTGCTGATGAGCCGCTTCAACTTGCTGCTTGGCTTCTTTGGTTGAATTTGGCTTCGACTGCTTCATTTTTAATGAAAGTCTCGTGCAGCTTAAATTCTTATTGGCTTTTTTTTTGCGAGTCTACTCTTTATTTTATTTTTTGTATTTTATTATACGCTACGAATATTTTATTTATGTAGATTGCGCTGTGATCTGAAGCGAGTGAACTTAATTGGTATTGTGGTCAGCATGCATTTTGCTATTTTTAGTTAATTGGATGTTTTGTTGGTTTTTAAGATTCTTTGTATATTTGCATTTAAATGTTTTTCTTTTTTTTATGTTATTTAATTTTATTTTTTCGTTTAGCATTTTTTTAGAATACTTTTTTATTTTTTCTGGTTTCACACTTTACTTAAAGAGAGCCAAAGAGAACACGCACGCACGAGAGATTTTCACACGCTCAAAAGCCGGCTTCAAGCTCATCGTTGATGCTTAACACGCACGAAAAATCACTTTCAGATACGCAATTCATGTGCTACAGATACAATAAAAATATATATGTATATGGAGTAGTGTAGTATAGTATAGTATATTGCCGAGATTCATACGACGATTCGCTTTTTACTACGAATTTTCATCACAACAACAACAACAACAGCAACAGCAACGACAACAAGTACTAGAACGACCACAAACAACAACAATTTGCTAAATGTGTATCCCATGTTTGTAACACCTAAAACGAGGGAAAATTGCCACTTTTCCATATTCAACTACGTTATAAAAAAAGCATAAAAAAGGAAGAAAAAAAAAATGAAAGAGGAAAATTTTTTTTTTTACACTTTTTTTCATATTTGTATAGCAAAATTTTGCTGTAGAGTGCAAACCAATTGAAATTCATTTGCATAATATTAAATTTGAACTATTCTGTTAAATTTTTGAAGCAGCAAACTGCGCTTTTGTATCTTATGGTTGCTGTTGTTGCTGTTGTTATTGTATCTTTCACAGTTTATTGCACTATATAACATTTTTTTTTGTACACTATAGCGCCTCAGCGTAGACTATGCGAATTGATTATTTCCTGTCTTGTTTAAATTAAATACAAAATTTTTAATTTCTTTTTATATTTTATTTTATTTTTTATTTAATTTAAATTTGCACCTTTCACTTGAAACACACACCGTGCGAGTGCGCTACAAACGCGTTCAGTGTTACAATTGACAAAAGTGAATTGTATGGAATGCAAAACGAGTGTCGAGTGTCGCTGTCAAGGAAAGGTTGCGTCTGTTGTGCCGGAAAATTTACGACGAATTAATTGGAGCTTTTCGCCCATTCGGTTGTCAGACACTGCGCGTAGCTTGTAGTATTTTGTTTTGGCGGCAACAGTGTTGTCAACGTTATATAAAAAAAGCTTTTTTAATTAAATTAAAATTTTGTTGCTTGGTATTTTAGTTAAGCCATTGCTTATGTGCAGATTTATTGCTTTTTAATAGCGTAAATTGACTTTGAAATGCATTAAATTGCAACCTCTTAATAAGCTGGCAACTCTATAGCTGCAAGCACACTTAAAGCTCTTGTTATAAGCTCATAAAGTACTGTTATATGCAGCAGCTTTTTAACTGCTATGCAGCTTTGACGTTGACTATAGTAAGCTAAAAGCTTCGTGTGTATCGGAATCGAAATGACGCTTAAAACTGTTTGCCTTTAAAGCTCAAATTGTAGCAAATGCACATACCAACAGCATTGCCAGATCTAAAAATTTATATTCCTACGATTTTTAAACATATGTCAGTTAAAATTAAGTATGCAACTATATATATGGCCTTTGCCCCACATATAAGGTATATCTTTAAGAAAGGAGAACCCGCTGTTTGCGCCAACTACCACGGAATAAGTCTTCTTTCAATCTGACATAAGAATCTGTCGCACGTATTGTGTAATAGGCTGCAGCTATAAACGGATTCACTGCTAGAACAATATCAGTGTGGCTTCGACCAGTGACCAAAGATTCATATTATGACAAATCTTGGAAAAGACCCGTAAGTTTAACAAAGAAAAACACCAGCTATTTGTAGATTATAAAGCCGATACGATCAAAGTTTTTCAACGCCCTGTTTGTACTAGGTATACCGGCAAAGATTGTTCGTCTTTGCATGACGACGCTATCTAACACACAAAGCGTTGTCAGGGTGGGGAAAAACCTCTCCGACTCTTTTGATACCAAGAGAGGTTGCAGGCAGAGCGATGATCTGTCTTGCGAGTGCCCATACATACATACATACAGAGTATGTCGGGCTCGATATTCCAAAAGGAAGTGATGCTGCTTGCTTATGCCGATGACGTTGACATCATCGATACGCAGGAACGGTGAGTTAGCAAGGCGTTCTCAGAGATTGAAAAACTGTCTCGGCGCATGGGTCTAGCGGTGAATTGGTGTCTTCTCACGCTCCGTCATGGCGCCTTGGATGGTCAGTGACGATGGAGAATTTCAACTTCAGTGTTGTAGAAAACTTCGTCTATATTGGATCCAAAAAAACCAGCAACAACAACGTCAGCCTGGAGATCAGACGAAGAATCACGCTTGCAAACAGATGCTTTTTTGAGCTGAGCAAGCAAATGAGAAGTAAAGCCCTCTCTCGACAGACGAAAATAAAGATCTATAAGACGCTGATACTCCCGGTCCTATTGTATGACGCAGAAGCATGGACCATGATGAGACAGCTTTGAAAGTCTTCGAGAGGAAGATTTTTCGCAGGATCTTTGGTCCTATTAGAGTCGGCGACGAGTTTAGGTCTCGTATGAACCGCGAGCTGTACGAGCTATTCGATGAGGTTGACATAGTCCAGCGCATAAAATTCCAGCGGCTGCAATGGGCTGGGCACCTCTTTCGAATGGATGAAAGATCTCCATGCAGCATGGTTTACAAACTTGATTAGTGGACGCCGAAATAGAGGACGATCGGGCATTCGGCGGAATAACCAGGTATGGAGAGATCTCTCCGTACTTGGCATTCAAAACGACTGGCGCCAACGCGCGCAAGATATTGGAGGCGCCTTCCTAAATGCGGCCATGACCGGAAGACGTGACGGCCATTTAAGAAAGTAAGCCCCTTGCAATATACCTATTGCAAATTGGCTATTGATCTAGAGGATGCATTCTAGCAAATACTTCTTTTTGGGATACCAAGGAACACCCCTGTATCAATATAATATAATGCCTTCTTCTTTAAGCATTGCTGCATCGAATGTGTAGATTAATAGACAAGATTTTCTCAGCGAGATTAAGTCAGATTGTTTTTGTCTACTTAGAGGATCTGTTAGTATGCTCACCAGGATTTGTCGAACATTTGGAATTGTTTGAAAGGTTAAGCGATGGCTAACGAGCAGCAAAATAACCAATAAAGGATAAAATAGCTACAGATATTAATGGTACGGAGAGATCATAGAACTGAATGGGAGTGCTTTAATGCAGTTCTTAGTATTAAAAAAATTCAGGTGCTCGCCGGTATGTGAGAGTTCTAATCAGAACTTGTAGCCATGTTCTTCCAAACCGAAATTGGTTTTCCGCTATAGTAGCAAGCTAGTCCAAACTCATCGACACATTAATGAATATCGAAACTTTCTGTTTTTTTTGTTTTTAACAATTTATTATATCAGCGATGTTTTGTTCCCAAAAGTACGGAATGGAAGCAACCAATTCAGGCAAATGTTTGTTCGAATAAATTATTGGACTTATGCCACTAGCACGCTGTCACTTTGAGTCACTTCAGTGAATCAAATGTATAGGATTTCAGCTTTAAAGAAAGTGAAATTATTTTTGCATGCTTTTCCCTATCAATAGCATTTTTTTAAATGTCATGGGATGGTATGACATTAAACATTCAGCAGACTAATTTCTTGCATATTCATTTTCTCTCTACATTCATTTGAAATTTATGTTAATTGGAGTACTTCTTGGGAATACAGCCAAGGCGGACAGCCGAAGCCAGCGCTGGTTTAAAATTTAAAAGGTGACTGATTCAATTGAATATTTGGTTTGTACAGGAAAGCTCATTTACATGGCTTAAGAAGCAGAAACTATGTAAGGAACAAAGTGTGGCCAAGTGTTAGGACAAAATATTATATAAAAAATGCCAAGCATTTAGAGTTTGTATTAAGTTGTAACAGCATAACACAATATTAATAAAAAATAATATATAAATAAATTAAAACTAGAATACAAACCATCGTTAAGCATAATATTTGCTCCAAAAAAACTTCGTAAAAACATTACAAAACTTTGTGAGAAACTGATAAAAGCAAAAAAATTTAAACAACTATTCAAATAGTTTCTCCACAATTCAAACATCAAAAATAGTTCGACACGTATGTATGTATGTGCGCAGCAGCATTTAATAGTCTCAAAAACAAGAATTTTCAACACTTTTAACAAAGTTTATGCAAATGCAGAAAAACCCAAACCAATTTAAAATTACTCATGCTTCAAACTACTGAATACAATAGGCATGAGAGGCAAATCTTCTTTTGTTTCATGGCTGATAAGTGAGTAAGTAGTTCACACTTGTATGCAATGTTGTTCAATAGTCCTTAGAGTATGTGTCTGTCTGTGTATAAATATGTCAGTCTATTTGACTTTCATGTCATTTAACTATTTTAGGCTTTTAAAGTGCTACCATTTGAATGCTTTTCTACTTGGCTGTGATTTTTTGCTGCCTGAAGTACGAATTGCATGCATTGCGAAATGTTTTTTAAGTGTAATTCTATGTAAATGTCATTTGAAGACCTCGAGGTAGCTTAATTTTGTTGAAAACAAGCAAAAAAAAAAAAAAGATAAATGAGTGAAAAGCAAAAAATTAAATTTTTCATTTAAAGCCTACAAAACTTTCTGCCAATCGAATGGAGTCCTTGAAGCGCTTGAACACTTAAAATTCTTTTTATGTATTTAAGCGCTATGGCTGTGTTTTTATTTAAGCTGTTTTATTTCTTTTATGTTAAGGAATTGTTATTGGAGAGAAAAATAACAGACAGCGAAAATCCATATAAATTGACTTCATTTTTTTCTCTCTGTTTTCATTAAAGTTTATTTAATTTCTGTTTTGTCTCAGAACGTTTATCTCACACTAGGCATTGTAGTTCATTGTTGATACTTATATCCTTGAGAATTTCTCTGCTGTTGTTGTTGTTTTAATTATTATTAAACAAAGCAGACTCATTACTATTAAAATAACAATATAAAATTACGCATATGGCATGAAATTTGTCACACACACACACACAGTTCGTTTTTCTTTGAAGATAATTAAAGCTGCAAGTCCTTGCTGCTTAAAAGTATCTGCATATAAATTAAGCTTTAATTTATCTTTTTTATTAATGTCTGCTAATAAATTAATTGCGCGTGTATTTTCTCCTACAGCAGCATGAATCAGTGCAAACGTTTTAATTTGTTAAACAATAAATAAATTTTAAAATAATTATTATGAAAAATTGTTTTATAAACAAGCAATTCATAATTAATATTTAGTACTAATTAATTAAAAACAGATTTTTAAAAATTCGTAGTTGACTTTTACTCTGTAAGAACGTAAATAATTCGAGCTATGCCATACGTCAACGAGTAAAAGTTGTTTGCAGCTTTTAAATACTGCAAAATACTTAAACAAAAAAAATAAAATCAGCCTGTAGACACTTTGTTTACACAAGGATAACAAAATTGAATACAACTAGCACAGCTTACTATACATCTATAGAGCAAGCAGCAGGAGCAGCCCATTTGAAAAGCCAGCAGAGTAGCTTTCTATAGCTAGCAAGCGTAGCCAATTCTTAACTTAAAACGAGACAATTGAGTTTGTCTTTACATTGTCTTTTCATTCTAGTTTTTCAGCTTGTTTCTCTTCGCCCTAAAATATCCTTAGGCCATTGAAATGTATTTTTGCATACATACATACTCCACAGCTACTTGCTTCGTGGCCAATACAGACAGGCGTTTATCTGACTCGACAGCAGGCAGTTAGCCTTAATTGAAAATTCAAATGCACGAAATTGTATTTTATTTTAACAATCTCAAATTGGGAATTGTGATTTAGTTTTATTTGCCATACACTGCAATATTTTGCATGTTCAATTGGCTGTTTACAATTGGCTTCCTTGTTGTTACTCGACTAATTATATACAAAAGCATTTAATTCAGTTGGCTTTTTAAATAAATAAATATGTGTTAAGGCTATACTACATATAAAAATTGGCAGTGAAATTTTATTAATGCTAAAATTGCAGTATTTTTTTTTTTTGTGTTATGCAAATATTTAATAAATATTATACAAACTATTAAAAAAAATTCGCTCTTCATTTGCATCAATATTGCAACATTAATTAAAATTTTTATATATAATTGCTCTAATTGAAAGAATATTTTTTGAATTGTGGTTTTTGTAAATTTAAATTAATTAAATTATAAACAATGGTCCTGGAATTTTCTGCTTTAAACAATTTTATACAATTTTGTCATAAAAGTTACAAAATGATTAAATTTTATTCAAATAAAGAGCCTCATTTTGAAACTATTTTATCTAATAGTCAGCTAGATTTCAGCAAACAAAAGATGAATTGAAACAAAACACGTTAGCGGATTGTGGAATACTTTCCCGACAATTAAATACCCTATTTCACTATTAATAATAGCTCTTCTAATAAATGTTGGCGCTATATAACGTGTCTCAGTAGGGAGGAAAGGTAGAAAGAAATCAGGAAGAAAAAAATACTTTAAGTGTTGGGTGGTGTCACTTTTGTTTCTGTGTGTTTAACATTCGCAAAAAAAAAAAAAATCACCACAGCAAATAGAAAATATGAGAATGGAAAGTGTGAAGGAGAATACTTGTATACTTCACCACACTATGGTGAAAATATATATGTTGTATATGACAAAAAAAAAAAAAAGTCCGAAATCAGAGGAAATGTCTTCGAAAATAATTTATAAAACTTTCCGGAAAACTTTATAAAAAGTTGGCCATTATAGTCGAGTTGCCAGCAGGAAGCCCTAGATCTCAACTGTTAATAAGCAAAAGCACATGGAATTCGCCATTCAGAATTTTGGAATAAAATCTTATTCTCTGGTAAGAGGAAATGTTGCATATTTGGGTTATAGGAAACAATTTGGTGCGAAGAAAATATTTCAAAAATGTAGTTTGATGCTATTAGTTAAGCATGGTGGAGGAAAAGTATGGTTTTGGAGATATATGGCAGCCAAAAAATTTGGAAAGCTGAAATTTATTAAATCCAATATGAAACAAATACAGTATATAGGTGTTTTGAAAGACAATTTACTTCAAAGTGTACAGCATTTGGATATACAAGATAAGTTTTGCCCATAACGTGAAGCACCGGTTCTTATATAATATATATATCAGCATCAGCGGTATATGCTGTCGTGCCGATGAGGAGCAGGCTAATGTATTTGCCCTAAATTTGGCTGATCGTGCCATACGCATTCAAGAGAGCTACATCAGTTGTAGTTGTAATTCAATGCTTTAGGCGCTATATGTCTCCACCCAGTGGAAGCTTGTATCTTTGATTCTCAAGCCTGGTAAGTCGAAATATGACTGTTAGTTGTACCGGCTGTTCAGTATCTTGTCTATAATTGGAAGAATTGAAAGACTGATCTACACTTGGTTCGGTGACTTCATTGATTTTTGGGAAAATATGCTCCATACCCAGACTTTGCATAATAAATAACATTTCTCAAGCCTTCTCGCCAAAGAACACTGAAATGGCCTTTTCATAAACTTAAAGTTGGCATTCGACAATGCATCGCATACAGGGCTACTGTGCATACTCAAGAATGTACTCCCACCGGTGCGGGTATCTCATTCTTTTCACTTTCATTAGGGCAGTGTACTGGCTTACAGTCTGTACACAATATAGACCGCAGAGACTTGTAAGCCCAATGCAAAAGAGATAGAAATCTCTCAGTACAAATCACTGCTTGCGTCATATGATGATGACCCTATTTTTCATGGTGCATGTGTATGTGATAGCGGACTGTTGACAGAAATAGTTGCAAGCTTTTGATACATACGCCAGAAGGTGCATTAATGTTTGTTTTCCTTCTACATATGAAGCCCTCCTGCTGTTATTCTCAAAGACAATGCGCTACGACAGGCAATGAAGGCGAAGTAGCTGGGTATCATCTTTGATAGTAGCCTCATATGTCCCTTGCATATGCCTTGTTAAACTTAGGAAGCTGTTTTGGCTCTTCAACAAAAGGATTAAACTATCTTTGCATAATAATCGCACCTAACTAAATATATACGATTGCCAAGCTTGAAGTAAATGAGCAAAGTGGAATGGAAATCACGAACATAGACTACAGATTATAGCATCAAGGCTCATTGTTGAATGTGACTAGTAAATTCGAGATTTAGCCAGGCAGAATTGGGCTTCTCGAACTTTTCTAGTAGATATAGTGACAGGCTACTGGCACACAGCACCGCACTGGCTATGGCCTTGGCCAACGATGTATGTAAGGGTTGTCACCGGAAATCATATGTTTTAAAAAAAATCGATTGATAAAATGTGTACTCGGACGATGTACAAACTTTTTCTACAGCTTGATTGATTTTCCAGTACGTTCCATTAGTAGAGAGACTGTTTGATCACAACATAAACATGAAATAGTGGAAAAGTTATTGGTATGACTCAATATATACGGACATGGAGCTGAACTCCAACCCAT
The DNA here is from genome assembly GCA_035044805.1 of Leucophenga maculata. Lineage (NCBI taxonomy): Eukaryota > Metazoa > Arthropoda > Insecta > Diptera > Drosophilidae > Leucophenga > Leucophenga maculata. The sequence goes on along the minus strand of JAWNNP010000005.1, from coordinate 596,541 downwards.
ATATAGATGATGCTCTTGAAATTTTCTCAAGAAGAGTTTATGTGGCCGCCTCAGAAGCTGGCCTCAACTTCCTCAAACCAAGTTTGTCCTTTAAAGGCACTAAAATGCTGACACCTTTCTCTTGCTTCTATCAAAGAAACGAAAGTTTCGTAAAGTCTTTCTCCGATCGCAACATTCCGCCGACAGGGCTAACTGACAAAGAGCCTACTATCAACTCAAAGTGGCGCTACGTGCGCATCGCACAACCTGTAAGTCTCACATCGCAAAAAATCACCAGCGGCAAATTACGTCGCTCCAACTCCGAACAGGTAAACGTATTCGTTGAACAACTTGCTGAAGGTTTCCAATCTTATAAAATTGGCTCACTAGATGATGAAGGTTTCCGCACCGTTGCAGTGGACCTTCCTATCACAATTTTCACCACGATCGAAGTTGCCACAACTATAAAGAGTATGAACAGGAACAAATCCACGGGTCGCGATATTATTTGTAACTAAAGGCCCTTCTGGTTAATGCACTCCTTTTATCACGATGATGTTCAAAGCGATCCTAAGAGTTCAATACTTCCCCTACTTACCCTACGGTTGTGTTGCCTAGTATGCCGGAAAGTGACAATACTTCATATTGGCCGAACAGTACCCTGTCTTTGAAGTCAAAGGTGTGCGAGAGACTGTTTGTCTTCAGGATGATGGTTGTCATAGAGTTCTGTGGACTTATTCCAGACCAGCAATTTGGTTTCTGAGCGACTCATAGCAGTACCGAACAACTATATTGAGTGACAAACCCTACAAATTTTTGATTCAAATAAGTATGGCATCGCTGTTTACATTTATCTCGAGTAGGCATTTGATCGAGTGTTGCATGTTGAACTCTTGACCCCAGAGAAGTCTGCCTTTCCTTCACCCTATTTCGGAGTAATTCAATCATATATGGAGAGGCGCCATTTCAGTTTCATTACTCCGGCTGTACTGTCAGACACTCACTCTGTCCTAGCTGGTGTTTCCCAAGGCAGCGTTCTGTGTATAATTCCCTTCTCTCTATTTTCAACAGATATTCCAGTTCCTACCGTTGAGGAGATGTGCATCGATCCAAACAGAATGATGTCATATTCAACAGCTACCACTGCGAGTAGGAAGGTGCAGAATTTCATTGGTTCGCATGGAAACAAAGTGCAACATGCGCTTAACTCTGAAGACAAATGTTCCAGCAGTCCACGAAGGTAAAATACCTTAATCTTATCTTTGATCAAGTGTTTAATTTCGGGCAGAACAGCACTTTACGGGCTGCTCAACAAATGAAGCTGCCAAGAATAGGCGTATAGTCTATGCCTAAAGCATTGCTCTTGTATGGAGATACGGCATCTAGATATGGAAAAACACTGCTAAAACCCAAGGGACATTAGAAGCTCAGCCCTGCGCAGATATATGAACCTGGCGGCAGTTGAGGACCAGATCGCCTTCTACACTAGCTAAAATAATGATCGTCTGTTTGCATATAAGAATCGCTCTGCTGAGAGAGAGGGAGAGAGCGAGATAGAAAACGAGAGAGCAAAAATCTCAAATCTTGACTAACAAAAATAGCAGATGAACATATCTATATCGATTGGAATCTTAGTGCTGATCAAGATTTTATATATTTTAAGAGGTCTCCTACATCTTTTTTCAGTAACATACAGCGTATATAAGGGCGTACATAAAGAATCTAGACAAGTGGTAATCAAGGCCATTAAATCAAGTCTCCGTTGAAGCCAATTGAGCCCTATTATGCTTGTTAGTCGTATGCACATGATCTTTGACTTAGATTTGCTCAAATGAATATAAAAAAGCTTTCGATGAAAAAATTAATAAAAATATCTCGAAAATATCAAAATCAATTTATATATTTTTTGCTTTCTGATTATAAACAATTCCATTTACCAAGTAATTATAAATCTGAAGAAAACAAATTGCAGAGCCACAGTCAGCTGTCTTATTTATTAAACGTACTCAATTAAAGCTCTTCCACGAAATCTGTAACATGATATGCAGTTGAACATATAAGAAAATATATAAGAAAATATATACAAAAAATACATAGAGAGAATATACCTCTGTATTTTTTGTATATCTTTTCTTAAATTTTTTACATAAATAGTTTTCATAAATAGCTACACACATATGAGAGTACTAAGTATAATCGAACTATTTATAAATAGCTAAAATAACAATGAAATCAATTTATAGAAACGGCATATTTAACAGCTTGAACACAGCTTCGCATGCCTCATTAACATTTGCATAGTTACTGTACTTTGTATTTGTCATTCATTCTGTCGCTCAATGGAACAGCTACAAACACGCTTAATATGAGAATGCTGAGAGCGCAATTTTTGCATATGGTCATGCTTTTTGAGTGCGCTCTCTCATTGTTGCTTAGATATGAAAGCCTCTAATGCCAATTATTTGTCAAACAAACTCCAAAAAAACAAAGCAATCTTCACTATAAACATATATATTTTATTTCTAACTTAAAATCCCTTAATTAAAACATCATATCTCCACAACAAATGTTATACTCTAAGCACACAACATGTTGACAATCAAAAGAGCAGCGCTCAGCCATGTAACCAAAATAATTTATATTAAAAATAGCAGAAATTTACAGTCTTCCAATTCGTTTGTTTTATTTTTTAAACAACTTCAAGAGCGAAAGTAAATATTATATTATATTATCTGGCTGACCGCCTGCTGAGTGGCTTAATGAATAACATTCAACTGAAATTTGCTTAACAGATTCTTAGATGTGTAGCATGCACATATGCCCCAAGGAGGGCACTGGAGTACTCTACTTCTATATATGTGTATGTGTGTATTTATTTTTATATCTTTGCATTGCTGCAAGAAAAGTTTTTAGTTTTATTTTTTTGCGTTTCAAATAAAAGTGAAAAACTGTTTACGCTTTTTGACTTTTGTTCTTTTAAAGTTTTATACATTTTATTTAAATGTTTTTATTCATGGCTTGTGTATGACAATTAGCATTTTTTTATACTCTACACATGTAGAGGGAATAGTATTTAAATTTTGTTATATATTATGTAATGCTTTATGCGCTAATAGAGGATATCTGTATGGTTGGTGACAAAACTGGAAGGCATATCTTTTTAATCATCAGCACAACTGCTTCGAAATTCCATCAGGTTTCGAAATTCTGTCGAAAGTCTTAATTCCTAAGAAGTCTAACTAAGAAGTTTACCTTTCTAAGATGTCCACCTTCCTAAGAAGTCTACCTTACTAAGAAGTCCACCTTCCTAAAATGTCCACCTTCCTAAGAAGTATACCTTACTAAGAAGTCCACCATACTAAGAAGTCCACCTTCCAAAGAAGTCTACTTTCCCAAGAAGTCTAATGTACTAAGAAGTCTATCTTTCTTAGAAACCTACCTTCCATAGAAGTCTACCTTCATTTGAAACCTACCTTCTATAGAAGTCTACATTCCTAAGAAGTCTACCTTGCTAAAAAATCTACCTTTCTTATAAGTCTATCTTCCTAAGAGGTTTACCTTTCTAAGAAGTATATCTTACTAGGAAGTCAACCTCCCTAAGAAGTCTACTTTCCAAAGAACCTAAAGCTGACTCTCTGTTGCGAGTTTAGTTGTTTTGTAAGGGTATTCGTTTGGAGGCATCGTATGGCAGCAGAGTAAAGGACATCATTTTGTTGTTGGCCTAGGTACCAAGAGCAAGCAGTTCCTGGCTTGCATGGAACGCACTGCCAATAGCTCGGCTATTAAATCATATGAGAGATTTATTGATAGTGCCCTTTCCAAAAATTTTAACTTTTAGGACCAGTTCTAATTCTAAAAATTGTCTAATGAAGTCAAATTACTGCGTATTTCATCACAACTGACTCTGTATGGCAAACTTCAATAAGGGTCGTGCTCAGGCTTATCAACCTCAGCATATCACTCTCAAATTGATATCGATCTGAATTGAAATATGGTGACTTATATTGCTAGACTGAATATATATAATAATTACCGAGCCAAGCATCCTAGAATTATTTTTTTCTAAAATTTTTATATTTATACAAAATATTTTGAATAAAATTTTGATTTAATTATTTTTAATTTAAATTTTCCTGTGACTCATTTTGCTGCCGCATAAAAAATAATTATTCAAATTGTCAATTAATTCCATATTTATTAGGATTATTTTTGGATGAAGGCATTTTTTTTGTATACATTATAACAAAAATTATCTAACGAAATTTTTTTTAATGTTGCATTAAAAGCAAATAAATCAAATAAATTTTAATAAGTGTTAAAGTCTACTGAATCGGAATTGCATTATGATATTAATAAAAAATTCTGTTGCGATAATATAAAATAAATTCCTGAACTTTCAAATTGGCAAATGTTATCAAATATTCATTTCAATAAAATAATTTTTAATTTATATGCAACAACTGAAAGCACTTTTGCTATAGTTCAAGGTTGAAATCGATATTATTTCGTTGTTGCACATTGACTTAAATAAGTTTATTGTTCTTTATTATTTGAAATATTTAAATATGACAAGCAATTGTGTCGGCCATTTGAGCGAGGATACTTTAAAAGTCAAACTGGTTGGACATTTGAATTGAAACAATTTGGATGATATTTTCTAGTTTTATAGCTTCATTAACTAGAAACTTCTTTAAAACTTCACATTTACCTTTCCTTTAAAAATAAAATGGCGTCTTTTTCAACCATTCTAATAGCAACCGGAAGTGGCAATAACAGTTACAACGTAAGACTTAAAGATTAAATGAAAAAAAAAGCATTTTGTGCAAGAAATTAAAAGCGCGACCTTTTTTGTTTTTGTTTCGTTGTTAGCAAATGCCAGTACGAAGGAAAGGACTAGACTCCTAGCAATACAAACAAAAAACGGCAAAAATGTCGCGCACAGCATGTAAATAATTAGCATAGCTCGACTGGCAGAAAGCTTGCCTGTGTCGGAGTAATTAAGCGGATAGGTCAGGTCAACACCGGCCGGCCGGCCGGCCGCCAAAACGCCATTATGCAGCACTGTCTCGCACTTCCTTTTGCCTTGGCAAGTCGGAAATGAAATTTTAATGTGCCATCATTTAAATGACAGCAACTATATATACTATATATAGTATATAACAAACTGAACGAACAGACATGTAAACAGACACACCTTCTGCTGACACACTATTAAATTGTAATTATTGCCATTTTCAAACTAAATTAACCCCAACAAAACGTGTAAATCTATTTCTCTCTGCTCTGTCCGTCTGGTCTGGCGACATTGTTTGAAAAATGTGTGCAAATATTTATTAAATGCGTATTGCAGCCGCTCGTAATTGCATTGTTTAAGCACAAATAACAATAATACGCATGTAATTATTTATATATGTATAATGAATGAATAGTTGCTCAGATATTTATACAAACAGTGCCAGTAGATAAACAGAAATGCAGAAATCTGTATGTGTGTTATATATGTATTTTATACGAGTATGTTTATACAAGTTGATGATCGCTTAACAGCCTATTGCAATATTTGCCTTTTATATTAATTAGTATTGTACTATTTATTATGTTTGTTTGTCGTCGTGTGAAAATTGAAAGAAAGTAATTAGTTATTAAATAATGAAAATTATAATAAAATTATTGAAGTTAATTCATTGTGGAAATTTACTTTTAGCTTATATAAAAGTGCATTTTAATATTGTTTAATATTTTTTTCACTGACTTAGTTCCATAAAAATAGTAAAATTATGCGGCTATGGCGGCTTTATTTTATGTGATCGAGATTTGCACTTTTTAAAAAGAGACTTTTTTAACAAATCGCCTATTATATAGAATGCGGCGGCTTTATTTTATGTGATCGAGATTTGCACTTTTTAAAAAGAGACTTTTTTAACAAATCGCCTATTATATAGAATGCACAATTTGTCATATCAGAAACTAAACTTTAACATCCTCATTGCTGCCGATATTGAATCCGCTTTGTCTGCGCTCAGCACAGCATTTCGAAATTCATCCAATTGCTGTTTGGTTGCTTTTACTAAACCTCCGCCGTGCTTCTTCGGTAGTGCATCCAGCGCTTCTTTCAAATACACATCCATCTGTGCAGCATTCACCACACGTTTTAGCTGCACGAAAACTTTACCCAAGTCGTCTACAATGTACAACAAACACGGAAAGATAGAGCTTCATGACCAGCTCTTTGCCATGCTGTGCAGCAATTTCTTTTACCAACGGTTTACAATCGGCATAACGACGTCCCTGAAATAGTAAAATTGTAAAGAACTTCATGATAGAAGCGTTGGCCTCTTGATCAACAAGTGTGCAAGCCATCAATGCACACACTGAAATATAGGCATTATGAGCGCACTTTGCAGCAGCCAGACTACGTGCAATTTCTACAAGACCGCCAATATGGCTAACCATCTGCCTGTAACATTCATCACAAATCTTTTTCAATGCTGTGGCAGCAGCAGTAGCCAAGCGATTCTTCTGATGCAATGCGAAGAGTAAAAAGTTTAGCACAGACTGCAATGACTCGGCATGTTGCTCGAACCAATCGGATAATTCAGCCAGCAGAATGATCGATGTTATATGTACCATGTTATGTTGTACCATTCACTATCGGACTGCCAACTTAGTTCAAATAGACCATCTCCTTCACATACACACACACACACACACACACACACAGAAATTTTACAACACTAAGTCGAAGTCCTAATTTTATTGCATTTTATTTGTCATTAAATAAATCTGCGGATTTTGAGGGCACTGTATACTCCGAAATGCACTAACTGCAAATATCCGATATTTGCTGTTAGATCTAAATTATAACTGTCATATATCGAATGCAGTAGTCCCGACAACGATTGCTTTTATCGACCAACTGCTGTCTCTACCGATTAGTTGAAGACCATTTGTAATCGAAATTTAAAATATGTTCGATAAGTATCAGCAGAGTAGAAGATTGTGGTGGACTTATATACACGAAATGCTAAAGGGACGTACACAAAACTGAAATAATCACGTGTTATTCGATACGAGGGGCACTATTGATATTTTGGCAATAGCAAATAAAATAAACCTTTTTAAATGAAAATGGCTTTATTGTTTTTCAAAATATTTCCCTTTGCATTCGCTCAAACCAATTTACGATGCACTTTTTCCACTCCGATTGAGGCTCTTCCAAAACATGGGTTCTGAACGCATTAACAACTTCTTCGAGCGTAGAGAAACTCTTATCACGCTGTTTATTTTTGATGCGTGATAAATCAGGGCTGTACGGCGGATGACCCATCAAATCGATATTTCGCGTGTTCAAAAACTTCTTCTTAAACTTCTTATAAAACTTCTTGTTTAAGCTGATGTGTGATTCGTATTCGACGGTTAGTTTTGCGCATTGCTCCGGCGACTTCAGGCAAACAGAGGATCGTGTACCATTCAGAATTGATCGTCTTTCGTTGCTCAAGTGAAAAAGTGGCCACTTGACCTATTCAGCCGAAAAACAGGCATATATTCATGATTCATCACCTATGATGATCTTATAAACTTCTTTTGAATCACCCTGATCATATTTATTCAGCATATCTTTGTAACAATTCAAACGAGCTTATTTTTGTACGATTGTCAAATTATGCGAAATCCAACGCGAACGAACCTTTTTTACGGCAAGTTGTTCATTCAAACTCTTATTTTGGGCAACCTTCACTGAATACGACGCTAAGCGAACCACGACCATGATTTAATTCACCATATAAGCGGTATACAGTAGCTTGTGATGGTGGTTCATAGCCATACAAATTTTCTAATAAAAAAAATAAGTTTGTAAAATTCCGGAGAAGTCGAATGCAAAAAACACGAAAAATTATATCTGTGTGACTCGAGTGAAGCGAAACTTCTGAAGGAGATGCTCCTATAACAAAACTGTGGAAGCAGGACAAGGTTTCCATTAGATGCAAGTTTCGAACCTTTATGTGAGCTTTGCACTTATCAAAATTTTATGAATGCCTCTTAATAGCAAAGTTGCATTGCGCTTAGTAACGATTGAGTCATAATTTGTACAGTTTGGTAATTTATATGAAAAAACATTAAATTTTTTGTATCTTTGTAGCGAAGAGGGTCGACGCTTCAATAAATAATATTAATTTATTTTGCTATATGTGCGTCTACTTTTACCTAAATCAACGTGACAACCTTTGCGCATTAAAGTATATATATATCAGCTGTAAACAATGGCTGCCACCAAAACTAATGTTTAAAGTATTTTCATATCAATTAATTACACAATTAGAATTATTTAGTTTAAATGAGGCATACAATGTGTGTATACGCATAATAAATGTTTGCACGAAACCAATTTAATTTTGTGTATATGAGCACAGTTAAATAAATATTTACAATGTGCGTATAACCATATATAATAATCGTATATATATATATATATATAATGTAAACATATATTTATTAAAATTATAATTTTGCAAATCATAAAAGCAAATCACAAATGCCAAAAGCTGTCATAGAACTCTTTCTGCCTTTTCTTTTGCAAATGTGTGACAACTGTTTCTAAACAAAAATTGATTATCGGCAGCTAGCACAGTGCAACAAATTTTTATATACTGGCTATACATATGTATTAAAAGAAATATATACTGCCATATGTCTATATACACTGCTAAAGATCGGCAATTTTTGCTTAGCATTGCACATTTTCTCATATTTTATACATAAACAAAGCCTGGCTGGCAGCCAAGCCTGAGCATGGCTTTGGAATAGCAGCAGTTTATCATTTCAGTTGCACTATAAACGGCAAGTAATAAAGTTCGAAGTTTGTTGGAGTAGTTTCTTTTTTTTTTTATTTAGATTTTGTGAAAAATGGGAAATCGGTAATAAAGAAAAAAAAAAAAAATTTATATAAAACAAAACTCCATTAATCGAATTTTTCTTTTGAACAGTCTTTCAACTGTTGTCCTGCTAAACGATGCACCCGAATCCAGCCTAGATTTGGAGCATGTAATTATCTCACCCAAGGACAATGAAAAACAAATGGAATTATTCATTCAAGAAGATGGCGACGTGCAAACGCTTAATCAGCCACTGTCGCCAATGTCGCTTATGCTTATGAAGAAAGCCACGCTCAAGAAATCTGTGTCAAGGGTTAATCGCAGCATTGAAGCTAAGTGTGGCCAAAATTATTGTCAGAATTGGACCAGTGCTAGCGTCATGCTTTGCATCTTTTATAATTTTTGTCTTGTTATTATGGTATTGCTGATCTGGTATCATTTTCAGTTCAAATAAGAAGGAGAACATCACTTGTGGCAGTTTTTTTTTACATTTTGTATTTTATAAACGAAATTTTTTTTTACTTTGTGCCTAGAGTGTGAGAGAGAGAGACGGAGATGGAGACAGAGATAGATAGAGAGAGTGATTTTTTTTTTAATTTGTAAAAATGTGAGCAGAGAAATGGAGGCACAGCCTAAATATTTACAAATACATATTATATAAAGATACATAAATGTATCTCACTTAGAATCACATTCAAGATGCACATTTTACACATATAATTATTTATTTTCATGATTCAATCAAATAAAAATATAATTTAATTTAAATTTTGATAATATTCTTTATATTCTGATCGTTCTCTTCGTCTTAAAATTTCTCAACAGCTTCAAAGGATGCACATAGTTGTTGTTGGAGAAAGAGACAGTTTGCAAGCTAATAACTAAATAACAAAAATAAATACATTATATATTACAGATATATTACATACATATATTATAATATTAATACATTTATAGAAGTGCTCTACTGGTCAGGTGCTATGGATGATACCGTTTCAATCTTCTATTTGTGGCTGTGAGATTCAGTCTTGGGTGGAACTGAAGTCATTCCATATATCTCCTCGCTTGTGCCTGGATGACGGCGCCAACTTTAGGGACTCCTAGGTCCCTTTCCATATTTTTGGTGCATATATAAAATGGAACACGTTACGTTAGGAATCTGCTTAGAAGCTCGAATAGCTGAGTGGTTAGAAAGCTTTTTAGCTTGCTCAGAATATGCCTGTCGAAACTTGCTGAATATACATGAACACAGCCAAAGATAAATTGTGGTTTATAGTGCAAAGGTGTTAGGATATGCAAATGATCTAAGAGTTCGAATAGCGTTTCAACAGATAGCTCATTGCGGTGAATCTCATCGACTTTAAAACACGGAACGTACCGTGTGTTGGAGGAGTAGAAAGTTGGACCTCCAGTGGTAGGTAATTTGTAGGTGAAGTTAGCTATGACTACCTCAAATATTTTCCTCGGAAGCATATTCTTATGTTAGCCCAATAACGATGTTTTGCGTTCCAATTACCACTTGCAATAAAATTTATATATTCTCCACATTCAAGTCGATATGGACATATGCGACTGTTCCGTCCATTTAGGACAATCTTTCTGAGTCTTTGTATAAGCATTATTTTATTGTTGTTGTTTATTTAGCTTGGAACGCCAAATTCGGCATATCTTGCATGATTTGTCAAATGGATATATCAAATAAACGAAGATCGAACAACTAATAGGTGTGCCTTTATACAAATCTTTAGGAACAGGATATCTCGCAGTACATCACATTCGACTGCATCGTTCTTTCTTGTTGAAAATAGTTTTTTTATTTCCTATAATTTAAAAATCTAGAATTCTCACTGTTTATGATATATAATATTCCAGTATTCAAGGTATCAAAAAGGCTAGATTTAGCGGGTTAGAAAGCTGAAGCAACAATATTGATGACAAGCTTACATTTATTCGCTGATTCTCTACTTTTTTTTTTTTTTTTAAACTATTATTCAGTTTTCTCTTGCACCCACATTAATTAAAATCTCAACTACATTCTACACTTTTTGACGACTCTTTCTTTTTTTTCTGAAATTTATTATACATATTTGTTTATAACATTCAATGGGTTATGCTTTATTTTTGCATGGGGAGCTTCATAAGTGCTAAGCAATATTTTTGTCCAGAGTACTACATAATTATGTTCTACATAGATCAAATATACAAGGTGTGGCCTATGAAAATGGAATTATTTCACAAATATTCGAAACTTGTTTAATGCATTTTATTACTTCAAATCATTTAGCGCACAGTAAGCAGAAACATTGCGCTGCATGTTATGGACAGAGTGTTTTGTCTTTGACTGGCTTTGGTAAAGAATGATCAATTAAAATTTCCATTATTTCGGAAACCACTCTGCGAGAAATAATGCATTGAAGATCTGTTATGATAAAATCTTGCCCTGATTTCTTATTTGCTTTTAGTTTATTCTACATAATACTTTTAAGCTCTCGGAAATGAGTTTTCAGAGCAGTGGTAGTAGGGTTATCTGTAGCTTCGATAGCCTAGTTTCTAAAAAGATCTTTAATTGATGAGTTTGATTCTATCTGGCTTTAGGTGTTGCTTAGATTCGGGAGATTCTGGAATTCCACCCTTAATTGTCTGTTAGTAACAGGATGTGTATTATGTCTTCAGAGACATTATTGGAGTTCAGTTACTAATAATTCTCGAGAAGGTTAAACATAGCCGCAGAGGGATCAGATAAGAATTCAATGAACACCAAAAAAGTGCTAAAAAAATAAAAAATAATGCCAGAATGATGTATTGCGAATCTGTTTGCTTGAAAGGAAAGTGAATTCGGACCCTCAAGTTCTTATTTTTATGCTGGATGCAAATATATACTTCATCAAATCACTTCTTACTTCTTCATTTAATCATCATATTCAACTCAATAAATATTCTATCCACGATTGGTTCACATAGAAATATGTTTTGCACTTCGAATAAACCGAGTAGCGGCAATTATATGAAAATCATTTCATCATCATATTCACCAATTTGTGCGAAATATATTACAAAAACCAAATTTTACAGGACAGAGCTTTTTTATTTGTTTTTAATTTGGTTGGCAACATTAAAACCAATTGTTACATGTGTCAAGATGATACCAAATATAAATTTGAACAAAAAATTATTTTTATTTTGTAATGTGTCTTCCTTTTATAAAGGTGATGTATGGCCAAGAGTGCAATTTTTTTAAGTATAATTTTACATTATTTATCAAAGCCCAGCATACTATTCTCTCAACACGCTCTCCTCGATCATACTCTGCACCGATAGCGATCTAACTAATCTTCGTCATATCACAATATCTCTACTTGCACTCTCCCCGTGACTTCTTCCTAAAACAATATTCATTACTTTCTCCCCTTCTAAGCACACTTTTCCCTTCCTTGCATTATAATCGCGAAATATAAACAGTGGGGCGATTTGAAAATCATCTCGGGCGCGTCCAGATTCCGATTTCGGGGGTTATTCTGAGCAAAAAAGTCCACTGGACCATATGTCTACGGTGAAAATGGAGCTTGCGAGTTTTCGCTTGAAGTTTTCTGTTCGGACTTCATATTCTTAAGAAAATGGTACTTTTTGTCATGCTCATATTTCGTAAACTAACTGAAAATTTCGATTTACTTTCAAGAGCAAAGTTATAGCATTTGATACGGCCTACAAATTGTCCCTGTACAGCAAGTCAAAAAAAAATCATTTTCATGGTGCAAAAGACAAAAAATGTCGAGAAAAACGCAATTTTTTCGATTTTTTTTTATTTTCCGTCAATAACTCATAATCGATTGAAGATATGATGAAACTGTTAATGAAAGAATTGTAGCCCACTGGATGATCTACAACTTCTTTGAACATGATACTCTCCTTGATACCACTCCTTGATACATTTTTTGCCATTGGAAAGTGGCAAACTTTAGCAACAATTTATTTTTAAACATTTTTCATTCAAAGATTGCCCTCGAAATCTTTTCGAGTTTCCATACAGGGCAATTTCTTTCGACCTTCAGATACAGATGCCATTATACCTTCACGATTTTTGTCGATTGAGCGCTTAGCAACACTAGCTAATAGTTGGACATGACGCTCCGTACCTTGAATATGGCATGGTACTAATGGATCTGGTAATGGAGGATCTTCATCATCTGCATCTTCAAGGTATTGCTGTAAATGTTCATACGGAATTTTTCTGGTAAATGGCGGTTCAGATAACAACGTTTTGTTATCTAAATCAATCATGTGAACGTAGTCCGTACAATCAAAATTGATTTTTGGTTTTACATATTCGCGAAAATACAATATTTTTTTGAGTGCCAATCGACGAATTTCTTTGCGATCATCGAATAACATGGTAAACAAAACATTTTCACTGTGTGCGAAATAGCAATTATTCTGTATTACAGGATTTATTATGCCACGTAAATGATTCGGCATATATTGCGTCCATTGGATGAATTTTCCAAGCAGAGCACTACCGTATACAGCCGAGTTGTAGTATTTCACGTTGAAATACATGGGAACGTACACTTTCATGATGTATCTTGCCAAAACTTTCAAATTTTCTGATGGGTCCTTTATCGCAATATACACACGGAGCAATCTACTAGCTCTTGTTATCCATCTCGAATGTTCTACCGGTCCAGGTTTGATGTTTGCAAGACTAATTGAGTAACTATCATTTGAAACGGCTTCGGCAATTTCGTATAGATATTTAACGTCCGTGGAAAGTTGTTTTCTATCATCTTCATTCAATTCTGGAGGCATGTGCTCAAGTGAAATTGCTTCTAAGTTTTCAATAACCTGAAAAATAATAGTTTTTTCAAAATTATATCGCTTATAGAAAAAAATTAAATAAAGCTCTGATATTTACTTGTAATGTATTGCAAATTTCTATACTTTGAGCTAACGTTCCAGTGCCACTTTTCGGTCCAGTAGTGACCGATTTTTCGATAGCGTTGTACAGATGGCGGAATGGCAATTCGTTGAAATGAAGTAAGCAGACAAACCAGTGTATTGGTCTACGTAGATGGCATTCGATGAGACGCAATACACCTCCAGTTATGCCTGTATTTGCCACCTCACCTCACCGTCACCGTCACTCTCACCGTTTTGTTTTGAAAATCGAAAAAATGGCGTTTTTCTCGACATTTTTTGTCTTTTGCACCATGAAAATGATTTTTTTTTGACTTGCTGTACAGGGACAATTTGTAGGCCGTATCAAATGCTACAACTTTGCTCTTGAAAGTAATCGAAATTTTCAGTTAGTTTACGAAATATGAGCATGACAAAAAGTACCATTTTCTTAAGAATATAAAGTCCGAACAGAAAACTTCAATTGAAAACTCGCAAGCTCGATTTTCACCGTAGACATATGGTCCAGTAGACTTTTTTGCTCAGAATATTCCTCGGAATCGGAATCTGGACGCGCCCGAGATGATTTTTTTCCTTCCATACAAATCGCCCCACCCTAATAAACACTCTTATTTATTCAACACACTCTTTCTTCCAGGGCTGACTTGAGTGAGTAAATAATGGTGTATATTAGTCAGAAATTTGAAACTTTTTTACTTTAATCTTCACTTCTTATAATTTAATATTTTGATTAGATTTGACTGTGCAATAATGTGTTGGTAGTGCTGGAAGTATGTCAAAAAACAATGACGTTCCTTAGAGAATTCAGCAACCACCACTGAAGCTGATATCAAATGTTTCGGTTTCGAAATTTAATTTCGATTATTCACGTTCGTACATCCCTCCGTCTTCGGAAATCAACATTTAATTGCTTCATGCTACAGCAATTTCGTATATAGCTACAAGTTGACGTCATAAAGTCATATAGTTATGGGAGATTTTAATTTATCCAATATAAAATGGACTATGACGGATGATTCTTCCTTTTTACTACCAACTGCTCATTGTAACAGTGTAACAACATTTTCCAGGTCGGTTTCTGGATCTGGTATTTGTTGACAATGGTTTTAATATATCCGTTGACAAAGCACCTTCGGTAATATTACCAAAAGATAGTTATCATCCTACTTTGCAGTTTTCTTTTCAGCTCGATAAAGTTCATCGTGTGGGGGATATTAAATCTCTTCAACGTGTCAAATGTTTTAAGAAAACTGACTACGCCAAGTTAAATCAGCTGCCATTCAATTCTTTTTGGCAAACTTTAAAAAATATTTTAATTAATTACATCTCTTCGTCATTTTTTCCACACTCCCTTTTTTATATTTTTTTAAAAACACAACCGTTCAAGTTGTGAGTGTTCGTTGCCATTATGAATATTCCCCTTCAACTTTGATAATATTGATAAGCAATATTACTGCTTTATCTGTAAGTAAAGGTGCAGCGAATAGAGGGCTATACAAGGTGAGCAATCTAATATAAACACATACGATAAGTTCGCCTACAAGAAAAAAATGCTTTGTCACTTAAGAAAAATTATATAGTCAATTTGTTAGCGCAACTATTTTACTATATAAATATTGAAACAATTCGTAAGAAACAATTAGCTAAAACGCAAAAGTATTAAATTAGAAAAGATCGTAAGACTATCCGATATGGGTATAAAGCTTTGAATCCAACGAAGCGCAGCTACACAAGTACGTCAGAATCTTGTTTCAAAGAAATGTGCTTAGTTCTCAGCTACTAAGCGATTTGATTTTAATGCTGGAACTGGTTTGCACGCTGCTGCTTGAAACTGTGTATAGTAAGTACTTAGGTTTAATAGCACGTTTAAAGCGAAACGTGTTTCAATAAAAGATTAGCAATTCAATACGATTTATTTATGCATAAAAAGCTTCAGTCATCACTTTGTTTGTCTTTTTGATGTCTCAGACTAGTTTCACATAATTGAAATGTTTTGCATCATCAGAAAAGGGGAAAACCAAAATCAAAGGTGAGTAATATGTATAAAACAGCATGTTTTGTTTTTTATTTCAAATTAACACATTTAATACTCCACTAATATCGCAGAATTTCGAATTAATTTTACTGATTTAAATTGAACTTAAAATAACTTAAGTTTCCAATAGTAAAGTAGGTGGTTTTTATTCTTTTTAAAACGCTTATCATTGCACTAGACACACACACACACACATATATAGTATAGTGCTTACGTAATACTAAATTTCTATTATTTATTTATATAGTATAAATTCTTTTAGTAACATGAACACTTCATCCCGCACTCCACTTCACCGCACATGTATGCTTTTCACTTCCAGAAATATGAGCACAATCGCTATCAGAATATAGGAACCGACTAGCAAGAGTATTTTTGTGGGACTTGTGGTGAACAGTTGTGTGATGAGTAGTACAGTGCCAATGATGAATGTCGTTGCCAGAAAGACTATCATTAAAATCGTTCCTGCATCACGATACCAGGCGTTTGTTTTACTCGGTGGTGCTACGAAAACTGGCTGCAATGGACGATATTCCTTTTCGTATTGTTTTTCAAAACCGCTCGAAAAATCCACATCATCTTCTGGTGCTGTGACAACGTATTTCGTTTGATTTGGCGATGCTTCAAATATGGGTTGCAAGGGACGATATTCCTTGGAAAATTTATTGCCGGCTTTAGATTCTGCTGCCTTAGCAGCCGCTGCTTTAGCTGCGCTTATAGTTTCTTCCTCAATATCTGAATCCATACTAAGTCGTACTCGGGCGTTTGTTGTACTCAGTCAAGTTGCGCGCTGCGCGTTCGAAATGAAACTGAGTATTTGCTTTGAAAAATGTTTTACTTTGATTATTTCTTCAGCTTGGCGTTGTTATCGTTTGAAGGCATTGACAACGTTGGTGACACACCGACGAAGTCGACAAGATTTCAATATTATCAGCGGAATAATGTATATATTTGAAGGTGCTAACTGGTGCGGACAGCAATAAAAATAAAAAAGAAAATAAAAACAACAACAAAAAAGTAAGAAATTATACGACTTTGAGATGCGCTGCAATATGCTTAAAAATTTTTAATTTGAAGCATGGATTCTGTGAAGAGCGAACCAAAAATTCACACCAAAGAAAAAATATAAAATAAAATTATTGTAAAAAAATATATCAGAATTGGAAAGATAATGGAATAATACTACTCCTTATAGTGCTCCTATCCGCCATATGTGTGCAATTTGAAACTAAGTCCAATATTTTTATATTCGAACTGACAAAATATATACAAAACTTGGAGTTTTTAGCTAATTAACAAAAGAAACAAAGCAAATTGTATACAAAAATTAGTAAAAAGGAGATGGGGAACGGGTTTTTATGTGGAATATAATTTTTAAGGAAAATAGAACAACATTTAATATACTTTAAATATTTCTGAAATATCGTCATTCATACAATCAGACAGACAGACGGAAATTCGTTTATATTTAAATCGATTTGACTTTTTAATGCCGATCAAGTATGTACATATTTAATGAGATGTGCTTTTGTTTATTTTCAAGTCTTTGACTACAACAACATTTAAAATATAATTTAATAAACTTTTTTTCATTCTGGTTGTAGGGTATCATACAACAAACTGTTGACGTAGGGCAATCTCTATACAAGTACTCTATATACACTCTCGCAATTCGAAGAACTCATAGACGACGAAAACCCTACGTCTTACCGCTTTCGATTTTATTTTATTTTGCTTTGTCTTGTTTTTGTTGTAAAACAATGACTCAGATAAGATACACAAACAAGGTTTGATTGAAAAGTATGAGTATGAGTTTTAAAAAAAAAATCGGTGAAGTCTAAAATAATAAAAAAATTAATTAATCGTTAATCAATTAACAGCAATCTATGAGAAGTTTATGGAGAATTGGGGTGAGAAAGAATGCCTAGAGGTGTTGTCCTCTAGCAGTTATAGCTTTTTTTTGTTGGGAAACTTAGCTCTTGTAGGCTATACGGCTACAAGACAAAGATCAGCAGTACATACAGGTAAAGCTGTTCAGCGAAGAATTTCCTATCACAATTAGAACAAGGATCCGAACCATTTCTTTTATATCTTTAGCAAATATGATATTCCGAACTATCACAGAATTATATATAATAATATTAAGAAACTTTATAAAAATTGCATCATCATGGATATCTCAAACAAAGATTCTGAGCGGGTTCCTAAGTATGTAACACTTTCACTAAAATGAAAAAAAAAAAATAAAACGAAACCAATGATCAAGGTTCTACGCATATGGGAATAATTCCTAAGTGGAGTAAATATAAGAAAAAAAAATTACTTGCAAGCAAAAGTTCCAATTTTTTCTACATATGACAAGGAGAATGATGCAAATCTTGATGCTAGACACTCCAGTATTGAAGATGTGTTTACTGGACTTAAAGGTGATAAGTTGTATGGAAGTTAATTCAAATGAAGTAAAAAAAAAATCAAAGATAAGAACAAATTATTTCGAAAATATTTTCTTCACCTAAAAAACTTTTTAGTACATTATAAAGATTAAAATATATTAATGAATGAACCGGAGGAGCTTCTTATAAAAGTAATGAATGCAGCTTGTTTATTGATGCGTTAAAAAAAGTTTTAACGAATATAAATCTGTTATTTCTGACTTCGGATTCGAAGGCAGTACGAAAAAAAATTTTGATAGAAAGTTACCCGTAAAATGGACAGGAGAGAGGAGAGAAGTCGATATTGCCATGTCCGTCTGTCCGTCCGTAAGAACGAAAGGATCTCCGAAACGGTAACAGATAGAGACTTCGTACTTTTTGCATTCAACTAGGATTTCGCCGGAATGTTACGAGTTTTTTTTTAAATTTTGACCGTCCCTTCCTTCTCCATAAAATCTCCAGCAAGGTTAAACATTTCTTCGACACAAAAAAATTAAGTATGTCAGCATAGATTTAATGTCTCTCAGCAAAAATCCCAAAACTTCATCGTAATCGGATAATAAATGACGATTTTCAAAGCAATTGAATTTGAACAAGCTATGATACTTGCGTCCTCCCTTTTCTTTGCATACATTAAAAAAAAAAAAAATGTTTTTCATACAAAAACCCAGAAAGGAGGACAGTTTTGTATGGGGCTACCCACAAATGCTATTGGCTGCCAGACAGACGGACATGTCTATAACGTCTTGAATTTTTGTATGGTGTATGGTGCCTATCCCTTTTAGTGGTCCGATTTGGAACTCTACAAAATATTTTATTAGTAGTGTTGCAAAATGTATCTAAGTTTGGCCTTTCAACCTTAAAAAACAATAATAATAATTTTTTTAATTATACCCCTTTTAGAGAGGGGGTTGGAACGTACATCGAATACTTGTACAAGTTATTCTAACAACAAAAAGAGCTTTTAAGTAACCAAACTTAAAAACTATATATTTTATAATACCCAGTTCTCGATTTTATACGAACAGACAGTCAGATGTACATATCTATATCGACTCGATTTTTAACCCTACTTCCCTATGAATATTATTTGTTTTTTTTTTTACATTAAATAGAGTTCTGTGCAATTTAAAAAAAAAATTAATTTTAGACAATTTTTTATTATACTATTTCGCAGCTACGCAACTTTTGATTCACACCTTGTTGTACCTTACTTATCTCTACCGCTTAAAGGTGAGAACGTTTGCTCTTATTTATTCTAACACTTGATCGTAAAAAACTAAAAAGAAAAAAATAAATTTTACAATATTTGCACTTTATGCAGTTCTCTGTGCTAGTAGTGCACTGGCAAACCTGTTTTTCAGAACGTTTTTCTATTTTTCACTTCAAGATGCAATCTTATCAGCACAAATAATTGTTGCAACATATTCGTAAATATTATTGTTTTGCGTTGCTGTATTGAAATAAAACTGCCGATCCGTCACATTCTTGTTGACGTTTGTTGACGCTATACTCTGTATACAATTTTTTGTTTTGTTTATTTATTTAACTTAATAAATAAATAAATACTAAGTAGTACAGTGGAAAAAAAGAGTTGGATAAACAAATGTAAGAGCATGTGTAGCGATTATATATAGTACAGATAGAAATATTTTTTATAAGGCTTTGGCGTAGTTAGCGCAATTTACAACATTTTTGCTGTTTCAACATAATCAAGTGTGAGTATGTAATAAGTTGGAAGTGTGAATTATTGATGAATGAATTACTTTGAAACTATCGAATCTTTAAGCTTTTATACCTAGAATAAATACAAAATAAATACAGAATATATTTATTGTAGATTTATTATATTATAGTCATTAGTTATGTTTGACGTCAGTAGACTGTCTTGACCTGCGATCGAAGCTTGAGTCATAATTATTATTAATCAATATACATACTAATAAATTGTATTTCATTTATGGGCTTCGCATAATCAGTTACAGGGAAACATATAGTACCATATTTATAATTAATTTTAATACATGGTTCAATCTTGAAAATAATATATACATATCTGAGCCGATGAAATAATTTAACATAGAGGTGACATAAATCAAGGAAGAGTGTTGAAAGGGCGGTTTCGGTATGAATAAACAAATTTTCGGGTCCTCTCAACTAGGTCGTCCGCCAAAAAAAAGAGTAGGTAAATTCTGTGCCCTTTATAAATTAAATAATAGTTAAAAGTTAATAGTGACCATTGCATTAGCTTAATGAGAATTGGGTCACTATTTCGGCACGATAAACTGTAATTCATTACGAAAATACGCATAAATGTGAAAATTTAATTAAATGCGCTCATTAATTATGCATAATGCAAATTCTGGCAATGGTGAAGCGCGGATCGGACGCAGCGCTGGGCTTATTGCAGCACTTGCGCTGCGGTTGCACGCTGCACTCTTGGGAAAGGAACAACTACAATGCTGTGGGTTTATTAATGCATGTATTTTCTTAGTCACACACACATACACACACAATTGCAACATAATTATGAGCCATATTAAATTCCACAGATATTCACACAAAATAAATATGCACGTGTGTGTGTGTGTCATAGAGTACGCATAAGTAAAACCAGGGCATGGTAGTGAGTCAGTTTTAAAATTAGCTCCGGGAAAAAAAAATCTGCTCCACCATTTGCATAAAAAAAAAAATTTAATTCGTTTAAATTTTTTAAAGTGAACCAAAGTAAGCGAATCCTTCATTCTCAAGGAATTTTATTTATTTATGAAAAATGATTCTTGAACACTTCACACGCTCAGATTTGTGTGCGCTGCATTGTGTTTGTTTTGCTTTTATCTTACTCTTGGTTTGCATTTACTTTGCATTTACATTGCATTTACTTTGCATTTACTTTGTTTTGGTTTTGATTTGCTTTTGCTTTGGCTGCACTTTGCGGTTTTTCCTTAGCATTTGGTTGCTGTTAATAACAGCTTAACAGCGTCGTTTAATGTTAACAGCTACTTAACAGTTGCTTTACATTTATATTTAAAACCTTTAAATTTTTGCGTGAAGCTTGACGACAACTTTCGCTTAAAATAACTCGCTAAAAAATTTTACATCAAAACCGCACGCTCCGACGCTTCAGCTCCGCTTTAAATCCCTGCCTCAATCACTTATACCAATGTCTGCAACTGATTGCCATATACGCACAGTGTACGCCTTTAATACTTTGGAATATGCTCGGCAAGTTTATTATTAACACAGCTGCAACTGTGAAGCATATCCTACACACAATACACCCTATACACAATAATTTCATTTCATGATGCTGTTATTTTAGCAAACAACAACCACAATCACAATCATGAGGATATAAGCAAGCAAGCAAGCAAGCAATCCTGCCAGCAAGCCAAGTTGGTTGTTTGTTGTACTGATTATTGCTGGCATTGCTTCTGCAAACAATTCCCCCTACACGATACCCGCGCAACATGCTGCCAGCGGCTTTTGTTTGTGTGTTTGTGTTTGTATTGTGGGCGTGTCATTGTCTCCGCCAACACCAGTCTCCTTTGCAAAATGCTTAAATTTACAAGCATGTAATTCACACTCACGTTCATAATTCGCCACATTATTGCATCCGTCGTGTGCTGCATGCTGCCAGTGCTGAAGAATACATTGTTGTCGTTGTTATTATTGCTGGTTAGCTGTTGTTGCAACTGCTGCTGCTGTTGCTGCTGCATTTAATGTCTGATGTTATGTTGCTGCTGCAACATTTGCCATGATTTCTGTTGCATTTCGGCCTCGGCATCATCATCATCATAATGTGCCACAGCGGGGAGTGTTGCTGTTTTATGCATTAATGCTATTGTAATTTCCAAAATATTTAGTCGACCACTTAATACTGCGGTTGTCTAATGTTTATTAATTATTGCTTAATGTGATCTTCACATATGTTTGCTGCTCTGCTGAGAGTTATAAATTGTGCCGTGCCGTGCAGTTGGTCAATAGTTAGAGTTAGTTGACTATTGTCCTGCGGGTCAGAGTGGTTCCTGTAATTACTTAACATTGCCACAAAATGCGTGCAGAGTGTTAACATGAAGCTTTGCATCTTCTATATTTTAGGCATATTATTGCAATGTTTGGTGTTGCCAAAGAATTTAATAAGCTTAGCTCAAAATAGTTCTAAATAATAAGTAAATTAATGAAACAATAATGGAAGATAAATATTTTATAATTAGTGCAATTTTAATTGATGAATCGGTCTACCTGTAGAGTTGCACTTCAAAATTAAACACGGGAAATCTCTCCGTTTTCTCAAGATATATGTGAGCAATTGAGACATATCAAACACTCATGAATAGGAATGCCAAGGCGATGATCGGTTATAGAAGGCCTTTGACTAATTCTTGGTACGACGAGGAGTGTCGCAATGCAGAGAAAAACGCCGTCTATCAGCAAACTCTGCAGTCGGAAGTAATGCAAGCTGATATTGAGAGAACTGGAGATAGGAGCAGCACCTTTTCAGAGGCAAGAAAATGGAACCAGAAAGGCGATATGATGATGTTGAGAGGCTAAGTGACAGAAATGATGCCCGTTAAATGTTGTCACAAGGTCAACCGTCTGACTGAAGGTTTTAAGCCCGGAGAAACTTTCTAAAAGTCCATAGTTAGGAGAACAGATATCACTGAGATTATGGAGGAGTCATTTCTCCAACCTACTCGGAGGCGCTGAAGCGCACAATTCCGCCGATAGAGAAATGACACCGGAACCACCAGTTAATGATGGCACTATTGTAGAGCCACCGGACTATAACGAGTTCGATTCAGTTATTAAAAAGCTAAAAAAAAACAAAGCGGCAGGCTCTGATGGGCTGCAAGCTGCGTTAGGCAAGACCGGCGGCGAAGAGTTGGTTAGGAGTATGCACCAACTTTTATGCAAAATATGGTTCGATGAACGCATACCCAATGACTGGAATCTCAGTTTTCTCTGTCCTATCTTTACGAAAGGAGACCCCCCGCTGTTTGCACCAACTACCGCGGAATAAGTCCCCTTTCCATTGGATATAAGATTCTGTCGCGCGTATTGTGTAATAGGCTGAAGCCATATACCGATTCACTGATAGGACGATATCAGTGTGGCTTCACACCAAAATGGTCGACCAGTGTCCAAATATTCACATTACGCCAAATCTTGGAAAAGACCCGTGAGTTTAACAAAGACATTCACCACCTATTTGTCGATTACAAAGCCGCTTTCGACACGCCGATACGATCGAAGTTCTTCGAAGCCCTGTCTGCACTATCCCGGCAAAGATTGTTCTTCTTTGCATGACGACGCTATCTAACACACTAAGTGAGGGTGGGGAAAACCTCTCCAACCCCTTTAATACCAAGAGAGGTTTTAAGCAGGGCGATGCTCTATCGTGCGATTTTTGAATCTCCTGATGGAATACATCTTACAGAGTATGTCGCGCTCGATCTTCCAAAATGAAGTGATGCTGCTCGCTTATGCCGCTGAATCAGCAAGGCGTTCTCGGAGATTGAAAAACTGTCTCGGCTCATGGGTCTAGTGGTGAATGAGGACAAGAGGTAGTACTTGGTGTCTTCTCGCACACCGTCATCGCGTCTTGGACGGTCAGTGACGATAGAGAATTTCAACTTCAGTGTTGTAGAAAACTTCGTCTATCTAGGAACAGAGATAACCAGTAACAACGACGTCAGCCTAGAGATCAGGCGAAGAATCACGCTTACAAACATATGCTCTTTTGGGCTTAGCAAGCAAATGAGAAGTAAAGCCTTCTCTCGAAAGACGAAAACCAGGATCTATAAGACGCTGATGTATGGCGCAAATGCTTGGAGCGTGTTTTAGTCAGACGACACGGCGTTGTAAGTCTTTGAAAGATTCTACGCAGCATTTTTGATTCTTTTAGAGTCGTCAAAGAGTTATAACCCCGAATGAGCCGCAAGCTGTATGAGCTACAGAGATGAGATTGAGCGTTGAGATTGACAAAGACCAGCGCATAAAATTCTAGTGGCTGCACTTGTCGGGTCACCTCATTCAATTGCACAAAAGATCTTCGCCTCGAAAATTATGCGATTGACTTTGCAGTATGTGCTGGCACCACGTCAAACATATCTGTTGATGGAGCTATTATTTAATGCTTTATTACGTATAATTCTCTTTACTTTACAATGGTTGTTACTATATTGCAGACATATCCTTTTCATTCATTTAACTAAGTTTCCCTCAACATCTTCACATATACTGTTCTTCACAAATAACCACCATACTCACTTTTGCGCTATTAGCTAAACCATTTCCACTACTTGTAATAAATATAAGAACGTAAATCATTAATCAGTTCAAATTACAATATTAACTTATACAAGAAAAGCGCAACGCAATTTCAACTATTTTAATTGAAAAGCAAATAGACAAACACTCAGTGCATGGCTACACACACACACACACACACATTTATAAATATATCTTAACATAGATACACACACTTTCATATGCACTATTTATATGTTTGTGGACTGCATTATTTATGGAATGTTAATTAAAATGACGAATGCAAAGCACTACATCACTTCACACCAGCAGCGCAACATACTGCTGCATGTTCTGCCATGTTCCGTCCAGTGCCCTCCTGCCAGGATACATAAATAATGCAGCGTAATTTATAACGAAATGTCTGAAATAATTGCTGCGGTGTTTGCGGTCGCTACACAAAACGCATTCAAAGTATAAATACCAGAGCGATAATAAAAAAAAAAAAAATAAATAAAAATCTGCTATAAAAATCACTCATACGCACCGCTGCCGTATCTTCTAATACTATTGCGTATGCGTAATAAATTTTTGAAATTCAATTTAAATTAATTGCATATATTTATGCAAAATGTGATTTGTCTAATTTGGTATTATATATAATATTTTATATGCCAGTTGTCAGTTTTAATTTTTTTTTTTACTGATTTGCATTTCAGCAATTCATTTGCATAGAATGAAACCACTTGCACCAATGTGCAACCATTTCAAAGTGTCAGAGTGCTAATCAAATGAATTAATACGCAACGCTTTGCCTAATTTATGACAAAGTGTGTGCAGTGTGTTGATTAGACTGCGCTAGTGTAGCTACTGTATCAAGCTTTGTACATATATATTATGGCATCAGACAGTTGTTCATCATATGTCATCGTCATCATCATCGTCCTGGTATGTCATTTACAGCAACTGCTTTCTCGTATTGAACATCATTTGCAGTTTAGCAGCTTAGTTAAGTGTAAGTAAATTTGTTGCTTGACAATTGCAGACGTCCGCTTGATGATCTTGCGCTTGATACTTATAAATATAGTTGACGAGGGCTACTAAAAGTTCGGTTAAGCAATAAATTGATTTTTTTTCTTTATCTTACAAGCACAAGCAAAAAGACATTGCTGAGGGTTGTTGTTTTGGTGTAATAGATCAAATTTATGCAAAAGTTTCGAAAGATTTTTTTTTCGGCATAGAGACTACAATTTGAGGGTCCTGGTGTGTCGTAAGTATATACGTTCTACAGCGTTGGACTCCTGCCATAATGCTTTTCCGCTTATTTGAATATATAAAAGTTTGTGAAAAAACTGTTTTTGTTAAATTTGGATAAGATATATTGGAGTGCCTTGATTTTATGGACTAATCCATACTGCTAGACTGTGCCGAAAAACCCTTAGCTGCATACGCGGATGAGAATTGGTTCTAAAACATTATTGCTCTGAGGATAATATGTTGTGCTGTTCTAAGTAGTTTGTTAGCCTTTTTTTAATCAATTTTTCACCATGAAACTGAATAAAACGACATGACTTTTATTTTGCTGGTGTAGCGAACAAAAGCTCTCCACGAAGGCTCATCTCTCGACCTAAGCTCAGCAGTGCTGGTGAAAATTTTGTAGCTTCATATGTGCCGAGCTATATGGAACAACATGTTCGAAACGCTTAGTGGCTTCTTTATCGGTCTCTATATTGACTGGTATGCATCCCAGTCGATATAGACTCTGCTCTATAACTGTGTGCAAATTATGATCTCGAATTTCTTACGTACCAGGTGTTCTCTCTAAGGGCACGATTCTTCAGCACCTGAAAACGGTTGCAATTTATCTCTGCCGAGATCCCCCAATTCTGCACGCCATAGAGCCAGATCGGGCCAATGCACTTGACGTATACCTGTCTTTTGTCCGGAGAGAAAGTGTGCTCCTCCTATTGAGCAGCCATCTGAGTTGAACCATCCTCAGGTCAGGTGTCCCTAGAAGGTTAGTCTCTTGTCCACGTTGATGCCAAGGTATTTTGCTAATAAAGGCTGCTGCAGATATACACCTTCTATAGCTGAATAGCTGGAATAACCATGCGTTTAAGCGTAAAACATGGATTCGTAGTCTTGCTTGCATTTATCTTTAGATTTCACCGTCTACACCAAGCTACCAATATGTGAAGGTAACACTGAAGACCATCTGCTGTCTCGATGCGACACTTCGAACTGTATAGAACGGCACCATCGTCAGCATAAGTCGCAATGAGTGCCTCAGAGGGGGTCTCCATGTAGTCATCGCTAGGGATAGGAAGATCAGCAGCGGTCCAAGTAAGCTGCTCTGTGGAACTCCAGTTCTCATCACACAGGGCGAAGAATAGGTGTCCCGGTACCTAACCTAAAATTCTCGTCCTTCCAGGTAGGACCGAAGAAGGTAGAAGTAAGGCACCGCCATGCCAGACCCTAAAAGCTTGCAAAATGTGCTGTGTAACTCTGTAAACCTGTTCAACTGTGCCATGTCTTGCCCTAAACCCAAACTGGCGATCTTGCAGGATACGGTTTTAGTCCATAAACTCCTTCTATCGGTCAGCAATCAGTCTCATCCATACCTTCGATAATAAAGGCAGAAGTCTAATTGGACGGTATGACTAAGGGTCATCATCACGTCATGTTTAGTGATTCTATAATCCAGATGGTGCGCAAAAGCATCTATGGTGTAGTCCATTGTGGCCAACTGTTGCTTAAAGAAATCGCTTATAAGTCTCTGTAAACATTTCTTAGTTATTTTGCAGCTCGGTACCACAAAATACGGTCCCACGGGTCTTGTGTTCGGATCGCCCTACTTCTGAGGCGCCTTTTCGTTGCAAGTAGCTCTTTAGCTTCTGCATTAAGGACAATGCCACAACTGACTGACCTAGAAGGCGGCAAAGGAGAAGTGGTAGCTGCATTGTGAATATTTCAAGAATATAGACCGCCATATCGATGTCCTCTCCTGAATTTAGCTCCGCTTTCAAATGAATGGAGATCTCCAAAAGGTTTTAGTAAGCCGTATTTTACACAATTATTGACTACCATTTCATCTATATTAATTAAAAACCCGCTACCGATTTTTTGTTAGCCTTACCAACAGCCAACAACATTATAATTATCATCACCAGCATCATCATCATCATCATCATCATCGTCTGCCCTATTGTTCAGTTCGTTAAGTGCTGCTTGCACAAAATTTGATTTGCTATGCAGCAGTCAAGTGAAGTAAAGTAAAGTGGAGTGGAGTGGCGTGTAGTGAAGTAGCTTCGAGTGCCTGTCTTGCCTTGAGCGCTGACAGTGGTCTACATATGCGCATGTTATCATTAGCTGAATATGTCACAACAGACACTAAAGCCAATTGATTTAGTGTTGAGAGCAGCAGCACAAGCGGTTGCTCTATTAGTTAGTCCGTCTGTCTTTCCAACTGTCTGTCAAAGTTAAACTTCTTCGTGCCTTAATGTCAGCTGAAAACAGGAAACCAGGAATTTGCATGGCGGCAAACGGAAACGGAAAGACGTGTTAGCAAGGCAAAACATGGCGCTCAAATTGATGCCATTGATTTTAATGACATTTTCCTGTTGTTCACTTTAGTCGATCTGTCATTCATTGAATGGCCTTCGATTTAATTAGCCAAAATGTTGAAGCATTTTTTCTCGCGGAAATGACTTCTGCCTTTTTTTAATTATTTACGAAATGTGCTCGCTTAAGTGCACAATTCGAATGATTTATTATTGGCGGAAGAACATAATTTTATTTGCACATCTATTTGCTATTTGCTTAAGTCAACAACTCAAAATTAAACAAAAATATTCTAGCACGCGCACGTTTAACTCCAATTAGTGCTCTAATACTGCCGCAGCATAATTAACTTAACTAACAAATGACATAATTATTAAATGCGACATTAACGCCGACTAAGCCGATTAGTGCGTTTAGAACGAAAATCGTTTTACCAAAATAATTTAGCAACCAAAAACTGTGTAATTCAGTATTTTTCAACCGCAATATGACCGCTTAGAAATAATATAAATATTTATACTGAAAGTATTTAGTTTGCGTTGCACCACAGTTTAACTAAAATAAATTAATTTTGTTATGGCTTAAAATTTGTTTAATACTTTAAGTACTTGAAGCCAATTTAATTTTTAGAAAAGAGAATATTCAAACGAGGCGTGTCTGACATAATTTTTATTGATCAGCAAGCAAAGTCAAGTCAATGTGGACATGTCCGTCTATCAGACTGTTTGTAAGAACCACGAGAAATTCGAAATGTGTTCCCATTATTAAAAGGAATAACGCCTATGAAATATCTGCAGACATGAGTGACTCAATTTATTGACATTAAAGCAAATAAGTTTCGCCTCTAAACAATTAATTAGCGACGCACCAACTAATTCCTAGTATCAACGCTCAAATCGTACATTATTATTAAATTTTATTGCCAACTGCATAAAAATAAAGAAACCGATTAATAATACACTGAAAAAAAAGTTATTACATATCCTTTTGTTAGCACATTGCCACAGCCAGCCTGTACACGAATATATACTAAATATTTGAACAGACAAAACACCCAAAAAGTTTACAAAAAAAAAAGAAATGTTCAGCTCAAACTTTACTGCGTGCAAAATACACTTTCACACAGGTAGCTCAGCTCAGCACAGCCTCAACACAATTCAACTCAAACCAACCAATTAGAAAACTGCTGCTGCTGCCGCTGCGCTTCACGGTTTTGCTTGCTGCCGGCGCTGCCGCTTAGCACAGTTCAGCTCAAACTTTTTCCATCAAAAGTTTCAGTTACGGTTACATTCGCTCTCAGCTGCGGCAATAGCGCCTGAAGCACTTCTCGACAACTCCTGCTGCTACTATGCAACTTCAAGTGGCACTTCCGCCTTGCCGCAGCCTACCGCTGCGCACAGCACTGTGACCGAATCAAGCGAGCGAGCGAAGGTGTTAATTAGCTGCGGATATTCGAACGAACAAGAAGGACTCTTCAAATATTGACTTTATATTTGTAAACGCGTGCGAACAGCGACGAAGCACTTCAAACTGAAATGCGCAAGCGTCCAAAAGTATGCATAAAGCGTTGTCGCAACAATGCAGCAAAGTTTTGTGTATCCTTTGGGATAAGCGTGAAGAGTGAAGTGAAGTGAAATATGAAACGTTCTGCTTAATTTATGTATGACTTGCTGTGCTGCTGTTATCCTTGTGAAATTAAATTCTACTTAATTTCTGTGCTGCGACGCAGTTCGCATGTAAATTATGAAACTGTCCAACAGCATTTTTCCGTCCGTCTGTCCGTCCGTCGTAATGTCGCTGGCAACATTCATTCATTTTGCTGTCATTCGAATATTTTTTTGCAGCATTATGCATATAGCTTGCGCCATATAATTTCATTCTTTTTAATCACTGACATAAATTCTCAAAAAATAAATAAAAATGTCAGAGCAAATTATTTGACCCGAATAGCTTTTGTGCGGTTTTGCCAAGCGAGTATCTATTTAGATTTAACCACTTTTTAGTGTAAATAATTGTTGCAGTCGAAAAAAAATGTTGTTTATAATTAAATTTAAAAAAATTATGCCCGAGAATAAGTAAAAAAATTATTTTAATTTAATTTTTTAGGCTTAAAAATATTTTTATTGCGGTTTTAGGCTTTTGTGTCTCATTAGTAAATTATGCTGCACTCTTGCTGCGGCACTTATTAATGTTTAATGAGTGTAAATATTTTTAAAATGTGTAATACATGCTGAAAAATTTATTTGAAAAATATCTATTTTTAATTAAATATAAACGTAAAATAAATATATACACGCTTCAAGGTCAGTCATTTTAAATTCAAGATCATCACTTTCGATATAAAATATTGTTGTTACAGAGCACCTCGAGGATGCTTCCAAAAACGTTCGATATGAAAAGCGATACGCCAAGCTGGTTCCCAAAATGTTGATAAGCATCTGTGCACATGTCTTGATAATCTCTTGAGGCGCCTTCTGCTTGAATTGTTGTTAAGAGCTGAAGCCAGCGGGTTTATGCGATGGCGGAGCCGATCCTTGTGCCTTGAGCTATGGCGATTTATTTTATCTATTATAGTTGGTAGTTGAATAAGAGTACGAGATACAGAACCTTAACAGTCCTACTATCAATACCATCCTATGCCGGGGCTTTCCGCAGTTTAAGTGCCTTGATATGTTTTTTTACTTCTTCGTA
Organism: Leucophenga maculata; assembly: GCA_035044805.1. Lineage (NCBI taxonomy): Eukaryota > Metazoa > Arthropoda > Insecta > Diptera > Drosophilidae > Leucophenga > Leucophenga maculata. The sequence goes on along the minus strand of JAWNNP010000005.1, from coordinate 565,807 downwards.
CGTGACAGCTCCGATGTTAAATGTTTGGGGAGACAGGAAGCCGTAGTTGGTTTAGTGTGGCTAAATCGAAAGGTTTAAGCCGGCTTAGATTGTCTGCAAAAGTTTCGGCATTCTCCTCGTTGGAGCGGCACCATCCACTGTTTATCATTGGGATAGGTGTGTTCTGTAAAGGTTGTCTTTTTATCTTACTGGTAAACCTCCACATATTGTAACCGTGGGGTTTGTCTTGTTTTTACTTCAAATAATTTTTTCCGTAGATCTACAGCAACTCGTTTCCACGCTCTGTTGTTCAGTTCGTTGCGAGTTCGCATAAAGCTTAGCCTAAGACTGCGCTTGAGTCTTTCAAGATGCAGAACTTCAGGAGTTTTATGCGCCCGATGCGTAGATCTAGGACGATGAGGACATTGCTACAGTGAATCAAATCTAGCGACATTGTATATACTCCGTACTCCACGTTGAGATTTATTAGCAGATCTAGTTTTGACCGAAAACGTTCGATATTTGCGTACTGTGACAAAAGCTTCCAATTTGGATCCCAGAATTTCGCATTTGCAGTAAACTCGACAATCAATGGAATGTGGTCTGAGCTTACATCAGTTATTGCTGGTCTGGAAGATGATATCCCTGCATATATTGCAAAAGTCATCGCGCTGGGAGTTTGGTTGCTGTATGGAAAATGTGTAGGAACCTGTAGCTAATATCTGATGATGTTGCCCCTACGACACGCAACAACAAAAACTTCAAGACTATAAGAAGTATAGATATTTTATGTTCCCTATGTCTTCTTCAAATAGCTTATATTGAATAAACCCATCTCTAAGGGACTGTACCCACAGAAATCTACGTCGCTGTTCTGAGATTTGTTTTCTTATTTTAGCTAAAAATGGTAAATTTTGGGAATTATATACGAGGGCCGTTAATTACTTTATGGCACTAAGAATTCTTAAAATTTAGGACTAAGCTACTCATATTCTTATTGTTCTTGCAATCAGTTAAGTTGCGGTCTTGCTACATCCGGTTCAGTTTTATTACAACATCTGTTCACTGACCTAATTATTTACCGACTTTGTAAACATCATCCCATCGCACCATAAAAATTTCCATGGAAAGGTCAACTTTTACCGCAGGTCATAAAAATTTAGATACGCGAAAGAAATTCGCAACTATTTATATCCGACTTTATTTATTACCTGTTTGTTCAAGTTTGAATTTGAACCAATTACAGCAAAGCATTTTATACTTTTCTCGCTCACATTTTTTGCATACATTAAATCTATCTCGCCCACTCTTTGTTTTGCGTAGGCGGAAGTACCTGAACATTTTATGTTTGTAGGTTAGAAGTCTCAGCAATCAGGATCAGCATTGTATACCTCTCTCGCTCATATTTTTACCTAGAACTATACATCTTTCTCGCTCACTCTTTAGTATGTGTAGCTGGAGAAGATTTCTACCTGTCTACATTAACCCTTTATGATAGGAAATACCAGGTGTATTTTGAGGTTCCAACATTTTTGTATAAATAGAAGATCCTTTCGCATTTGCAAATCAGTCCATTTCTTCGAGTCAACTGAAATAAGCTTGAAATATATTTTGAAAAATTGTTCAAGAACCGTTTAAATTTTAAAATTTTATCGAAATGATGTATGAGCATAAAAAGTTTACCAAGCGTCGTCGTGAAACGTTGGTTAGCTCCAATTGTCATGATGCGGAACTACCAAGCAGTAGACGCCCGGCCAGGCGCACCAACTACTGGAGTTTGGGCGGTTTGATGGCGGCTGAAGCTGCTCGACATGCAGCTGCTGCTGCTTTAAATTTGAGCAGTGATGCTAGTAAACGTGTGGCGTTGCCGGAAACACAGGAACAGCCGAAAATTGAGAGCGCTGCTACGGTGCGAAAGACAGTAGAAGCTGCTATCAATGAGCCAGCTTTGGCAGCTAAAACAGCGCAACCAGAACCGATTGAGCAACCAGCAACGGTACCACAACCAGAAGTAGAGGAAGATGATGTACCATTGCAACGTCTACGTATAGCAGCTACAGAAGCTGCTGTCAATGAGCCGGCCGTTGCAACTTTGGCAGAGGAAACGGACGAGGAATCGGCACCGGAAGCAGTGGAAGATGAGGACGACATACCACTACAACGTCTGCGTATGCGCTATCGTAGATCTAAGCGTGTTGTTGAAAATAAAAAAAGAATTGAGAATGCAAAAGTGATGCGTCCCAAAAAATTGCGTTCTCAGTGTTTGTTGTAACTGTGCGCATATTTCCCAGCTGAACACCATACAACAAGTATTGGGATCGCTGGATCATATCTCACCAAAACCAAACTGGTTATTGCGTCGTCGCGCCTTACTTACTACTGAATTGCCAGCAGTCATTGTACTTCGTGACGCTTCATAGTATCTCCGAATTTCGAATCGTTCTTTGCTTTTCATAGAGATGCATAGCAACCATTGGAGTGGCATCTTGCCGTTACTAAACTAATTTTAATAGAAACTTAAGAAAATTGTATTTAAAAAAAGAAGAATTAAATGAAAAATTGTATTGAAAATTTTCCAGGTTTTTGAAAGTTATTTATTTAAAAAAATTGTTCCCCCTTCTCTCAGCGTAATCCTCTAACCCGCTTCCTCTAATCCGCTTCCAGCGATACAGTTTTTATCTCCTATTCTGTTGAACTCAATTGTTTTTGACAAAGTAAAAAAAAAAACTATTAACAATTAACGATAGAAGTCGATTAGGCGGTATATAGCCTAACGCACTTTGTTGGATTAGATTGAAACTATGATCACCTCTCTGTGGTTCCTTACTTTCAGTCTTCTCTCTCCGAGAATATTGTTTCGCCATGGAGTGGTTAGCCGACTTTGGTTAAGAAGGCCGATGTGATTACCCTGGGTAATCACATCGGGTTGACCTCTATGTTCAATCTAGTGAACCATAATATTTCGAATATTTTGGACAGTTAACTTTTAAGAAGCTACGAGATCTGACTAAGTGTGATCTGGCCAGGATGTAGGCAACTTTAAAAAAATTTATTAAGAAACTCAATGCAGCTGTTTTGTAACGCTTTAATGACGTTCTCATATACACCGTCATAGCATGGCGAATTCGTTGTTTTAAGCTCTTAAGGTTTTCCTTTATCTTCTGCCATTGTACTTCCGAGCTGGGACGATCCATTAAGCAAGGAACATAGAAAAACCAAAAAGTCTCCTCTTAGTTTCTTGGAGAGCAAGTGTTTAAAGAAGTAAAGGCAAGACGCTCGGCTAAGGTTTCAGCTTTATTCTTATCTAAACTTGTGAATGCTCTTTAGTTCTTAACCCACTGAGAAGATTTTTGAGTTATTTTGTTATCCGGTTAAGAACTGTCTTGTCTCGAAGGATATGATTGAGATGCCACTACTCTTCTCAGCTGCTTTTAATTCGCTACCATTTCTGCCTAAGGCCTGAAGACACCACAGTGGAAGATCTGCTTTGGAAAGGGGTTGATTGCCTAGCGATTATTTGTAAGCCTTCTCAGACTTAGTCATATTCCAACTTAATGGAAAAAGCTTAAAGAAGCTCACAGAAACTCATCATTGGGATGCCTATGGCTACTTGTGTGCTGAAGATCACACTTAGTCAGACCTCTAAGCATACTTGGTCGAAGTACCATCTTGGATGCTGAACCGCACTAATTAGAAATTATCACAGGTACCAGAATATATTATAGTAGGAGTTCTTACGGATTAGTGTCTTATAGCAAGACACAGCACTGAGCTCTATACTTCGTAATAAGATGCAAAAATGACGAAAAGTTCAAGCTCATGCCTTAACGTATTAGTTGCATTGCTGTATGACAACTAAGGACTTTTAAAGCTGTTCAATGCAATCATTCTGACTAATATTTAGTGCATCTTTCTCAGAGTGAATTGATGTCAATAAGTTTTCTTGCAAGGACACTCATTTAACTAGCAATTCAGCAAATCCCCTCCAGCCCCTACCAAAATATCAAACACAGTTTTGCAACTTTCGCATAAATTTCATGCAGCAAACTTTCGTCACACACTCGCGCTACGAGACACGCTTACCAACACTGAACTTTAAATCTCTACTCCGAAAGTACGTGAAAAAATCACATAAAGCAGCTTAAAGATTTATGAGCCGGTGTTAACGAGAAGATTAAGTGTGCACAACAAGTTATACCAAAAGTAATATAAAAAGCTTTAGTGCAGCTTAGCGCGCGCTAAACTTCAAGGACCGCGCGACAAAAAATTTTTAGCTGAAAATAATATTAAGAAAATTGAAGCATTTTCTCTCAGCAAGAAATTAGCAAATTAAAATTTGTACGTTAAACGTTGCTGGAAAACAATTTAAAATATTTTGTTGGTTTTCAAAATACGGCGCTGCAAAGTGTTGCCAACTATTTGTACAATAAAGTTTTGTCTCTATCTTTGTCTGTCTTCTGTCTGTCTTGCAGTACAACAACATGAAAAGTTGATGCATGACTTGCCGCTAGGCGACTGATTGGATTGGCATGCCTGGAATGGCCTGGCCTGGCGTGGTCTGCACTGGTCGGGTCTCGGCTGCTTTGCACTTTTCATGAATTGCGGTTAAAAGTTTTCAAGTTGAATTTATTTCCGCCATGATGGCTGCTGCCACCAAATTTTGTTTGTTTTTCTATTCCTTTCTACAGCTTCTTCGGGTACTTCTTTTGCAATTTTGTTGTTGTTGTTGCTTGCTTGCTTACTTGGCGGTCGCGGTAGCCGCTTTGCATAGTTTCATTTGGCAACGCCAAAGGCGCTCATAACTCAAAAGTAATGCAGAAAATTTTAACGAACATTTTTGGCGGTCACAATTGCCGTTAAAACTATGCGAGGTGGTGGTAATAATCTCGGGAATGAGTTGTTGTGCTCTGTGTACAGTGCATAACGAAAAAACGAAAATATCGGGGTCAGCATAAGGTTTGGAAATAGTTGAAGTTTGAAGGCTATAATGTAGTTGATTACAAAGCTGTTGTTGGAATATAAAATTCTTTCAATAAATAATCGGAAAAACAGTACAAATTTCAAATAAAATTGAAGATTTTGGTTCGTACTACTGAGAGCAATTTAAATTTAGTCTTGAAAGCATTTAAAAGTTTCAACTAGAGAGCATAGAGTTATATTTAGTGAGAGGCTCGTCATCAGTTGTTCATACGTACGTATTTAAGGTTTTTAAAATGTAAAAAGAATAGCAAGATGTAGAACATAGTGTTTAAAGAGTGCATAAGCCAGAGTAGATCCTTGTGCAAGGTAGAGTTGCGAATATACCAGACAAAAGGTCCAGGGTCTGTGCATGTCGATAAAGGCTGAAACTGTGGACGCGGGATGATACTCTGGCATTTCATATAACTGAATTTCCAAGAATTATTACCAGGCCTATTCTCTAGGCAATTTAGCTTGAATTTTTATTACTTCCAGTTTGTGCATCGTGCATGTGTTGCACAGTGTACTCGAATATGCGTATTTGTTATAAGGCATTGCCTATTTCGCGGCGCTTTGTATCTGATGATATATGCTCCTAGAGTACATTCAACTTACTTTCCATGGAATTACTAAATTGGAGAGCTAACATACTAATGCAAGCTATAAGTCAATTGCAGCCTTTTTCAAGCTTTGCACATGTTATTTCTTTGTTGTTACACTTCGCGGCAAACAAAATTTGCGCATGCAGCAATTGCTGCTGCACTTGTCTATCACTGATTATGCTAATATGCTGGCATGACTCCTCATTACCCCTTATGCCACACACACGACGCGCTGTCAACTGCTTGTTAAGCCTTTTTTTTGGGGGAAACTACAAAACTGTTTTATTCAAAAAGTTTGCTACACTGTCGCACTCTATTCATGTGCTTTTATTTTGCATGCTTTGTAAATAGTTGAAAGTTTTCACTTTTTGTGGGCGCATCCCTGTTGCATTTTACTGAAGTCTTAAACAGTAGCAACTTAAATTGTTTGGCTTGCTGTACTGGCAAAAGGACAAAGTTTGCTAACGACTTTGATGTGCATAGTATTTTATTTAAATGGCTTAGCGTATTAAATTAACCTTAAGCCAATTCGAATTTAATTTGAACTTTTATCAAACCAATTAAATCCCAGACCGCAACACCTAAAAGAATTCATTATTAGCCAGCCATGCCATGCTATGTGCGAGTGATTCATGGCTGGCAATTAAATCAGTACAAAATTACAAAACACGCACATTAAATAAATTTTCGCACGATGCGCCACAAAGCCCAAAGGAATTTTCCAGCGCAACATTAAAATTTCATGCGCAGCCTAAAGACATGCAATGTATTTTCATAGAAGCAGATCTCTAATCAAGTGTTTGCATCAAGTGTGTTGCAAAAGGCTAGAATAATGCTAAATAGCTGTAAATGTGTAAAATAGAATTCGGAAAACTCGAAAATAAAAGCCGAAATGATAAAGTGTTCTTCATTTTCCTGCAATCACAACACTTTAATGTTACGCAACGAACGTCTGCTCTCTGCTGTGAATTTTGTCTTAAGTCTTTGTTTGTTTGTCTGTCTGTTTCTCTGTCGAAATCTGTGTGTGTATGTGTGTGTGGCAAACGGAAACGTATGTTGCATAAAATCCTGTCAGTAGTAAACCACAATAAAGCAGATTTCGCGCCAAAAAGACGCATGTGTGCGAGGTCGTCAGGCTATGGGATGTATAAACACTGTCAACACATTTTTCCACACAAATAAAAAAAAAAGAATATATATATGCACAGCAGTTGCAAATGCAAAAGTAGTTGGAGCTGTTGGTGCTATATGCTATATGTATATACAAATGCTTATGCGTATGCAAAAGTATATTTCGATTTTTATTTTATTTTTGCGCCTTATTTTTAAGAAGTTGTTTGGGTATGTACATGTTTATGTATGAGTTGTACAACATGATTTGTGTTGGCATTAAACATTGAAGATTATATATTGTTTCGTTTGATGTATTAAACTTTTAATGCTAATTATTATGCATGATTAAATGCATTAAATATGTGACATGCGCTTAATGCTTCATGTAGTTTGAGTAAGATGCATTAAATTCAAATGGTTTTGATAAAGTTTTACATTAAATATTATATTAAAGTCAAACTAGTGTTTTTTGTGTTTAATTGTTCGATAGGCAGCGATTAATGTTCAATTTAAACCAGAACCGTGGTCAGATCCACTCTGGGGACAGCTAAGCACACTCAAGGATTTCATTGTGCGTCTCTAAAAATGTATGCTAAAACAGACAAGAAAGACTGATCATGTTTATCCTTCTACAGATTAACTGTGCGTATGTACTAGGCCACACATATTAATCTACGCAGATTTTGTTTTGCAGCAATGCCTTTCAATTTAATCCCATAATCCGAATCATGATGGCCTTGTAGATGTATATCTAAATTTTCAGTGAGAAGCGAGCCCCATTTCTTAGCTCTGGCGTATAAGGATTTTCGATACCTTGACTTGATACCCTCTTAGATATTTATGCCAGAACCCAAAAAGCTGATCCAAAAGGAAGTCCTCAGGTCAAACGTCACACCTGACGCCCCACTGCTGAATATTCATTGACGTTTCTATCAATATTCCAAATCTCTTTTTTTAGTTATATTGCTGAAGCACGTCAAAGGCGTTGTACATAAACGCTTCTCTGACAAGGATAGCCGTTTCGTCAGCGATTGTGACAAAGAGGATGTTCTCCATAGGAATGGTACGTCCAGTGGGCATATCCCAAGTGAAACGAGTGGACTAAGTGTTTGTGACGCAAGTTAAGTGTTGGTTTGTAGCATGAATAGGAATGACGTATAATTCTGACGAATTTGATATGCCCTTTAAATATGGTGAAGAGACCATCAAGCCGCTAATGATATACAACATACGACCCTATCCATTTTTAATGTGATTACTTGTAATATTTTTATTTCAAACTAATCTTTCTCATAGGATTGAAAGTCTTTTCCGGCTTAGTCTCCACTGGCAGCTTGAACAGTTAGCTCACCTCCAAACAGTTCTCCAAAGGCTACCCAAGCGTCACGAGTTCTTTTGACTATTATGTTCCAAAATTTTATTCCCTTAAAAAATTTTTTAAAGATTTCATTGATTTCTAGTATAAATCATTTATTATTTAAACAGCTTAAAACTAAATTAAATCTTAAGAATCTAAGAGTAATTATTAAGTATTAAAATGTACAATTTGTCATCATCCGAAGCCGACCTAGCGAAAGAGACGCTTTAATGTTCTAAGTTCCTCCGTTATTAATTTTGTTGAGTCAGCGCTTAGAACAATTTCCCGAAATACATCCAATTGCTGTTGTGTTGCTGTTACAAATCCTCCACTGTTCTTCTTCGGTAGTGCATCCAGCGCTTGCTTCAAATGCAACTCCAACTGTGCAGCATCCAACACACGTTTCAGCTTCTGTAAAACTGCAGCCACGTCGGCTAACATGTAGGAGAGCAGCGGAAAGACAGAGGCATGTATTAAGTTGTTGACCAGCTGCTTGCCATGTTGTATAGCAATTTCATTTACCAACGGTTTACAATCCGCATAGCGAAAAATGCTACTATCTCCCAAACCTAGTAAAGTTGTGTAGAACTTCATGACAGAATCATTAGCCTCACGATGATCAAGTGAGCAGGCCATCAATGCACACTGAATTATGGGCGTCATGAGCGCACTTTGCAGCAGTCCCAGCGGACAACTGTCGAGATAACTTTTAACCAAACGAAAGAAATCATCAACAGTGTTCGGATTGTTACGCATCCCATGTGCGATTGCTGGGATAGTCACCTTGTCAGGGCTGTCCAATACCCTTTGTACTCGTCTCTTGCGACTTCCGGAGGTGGAGATTAAAGGTGGTGACATCTAGCTAAGTACCCTACTGCTTCGTGAATGGGGAGCTTAGGTGGTGGTGTAGTTGTACTCGCATCTGGCCGTTATGTCTAGAGGTTCATGTTCAGCATGATTTCGAATTTCTTGAGGAGAACAATCAGATTTATTTCAAGCACCTTTTTGGTACCATGGACACTTTTTTGGCACCATGGACTGTGGCATGCTTGCCAGTTAGAGCACGAGGGGGAGGTTTTCAGTTAACAGTTTAAGTTGTATTTTAACTTCTCATATTGATTTCGAGAAGTTACTATTTTTCCAATGGCAGAGTAGATGTGTTTTCGAACACCATATTCAATAAACTATTCGGTATGTTCACAGCATCAGTTCTTATCTTGTTGTTCTCTTAAGCAATCTTTTATTCTTTGTTTTGGTTTGGAAACAATTATTCGTATTTCCTATGCATGGCTTTAGATCTAGTTTGCGCTTAAGAAGAGTTGTTATACCTGCGGCTTGATGTATTTATGAAGAGTTAAATTTCCGCAAAAGTTTTCGGTGATTACATTAGAATTTGAAGTGCTATAAAAATCCTTATAAATTGCAGCTGCTATATTTACTTTATCACAACTGCTTTTCAATTAGTTTATGGTTGCGGTTAATTGTTGAGCAATTTCTACCTGCCTTGGAAAATTGCATCTTTAACATCTGCTCGTTATAAACAGTATATGTGTGAAAGAGATAGCATATGTGACATATATGGCAGGCAGGTAGAAATAAACTACCAAAATTTGTGTATAAATACTGCAACAGATTGAGATCTCCAACATTCACTGCCTGTCACTTCGACAAGTTACACACAATCTTTGTGAAAGCGCATCGCATTAAATTAAATTTTGTTTAAACTGTTCAAGTTTTGGTATTGAAAATTTATTTAAAACGTTTGTCAAATTACATCATAAAATAAAATGGCTGTCTACTCCGGTGAACTAGTGCATCGTGCTATAAATGCACTCTACCATGGCAACGAACCCAAGGCACAGGAGATGGCCAATATATGGCTGCAGGAATTTCAGAAATCGGTAAGTAACAATATTCCATACATTGCTATTAGCAACTTGGCTAATTATTTGCAACATTTACAGATCTATTCATGGACTATTGCCGATGAACTGCTGCGTGAAAAACGTGATCTGCTCACAAGCTATTTTGCGGCACAGACTATGCGAAATAAGATACAAACTTCCTTCAACGAACTACCAGCAAACACACACGAATCCTTACGCAACTCATTGATAACACATATCGGCCAAATCGATGAACGTACAGATGCTCGCATTATAACTCAATTGAGTTTAGCTGTTGCCGATCTGGCACTTTTGATGGACTCATGGGAAGAGCCAATCAAGGACATGTTGGAGGCGTTTATGCCGCAAACATCTGCTTGCTGGCCACTACTGGAAATATTAAAAGTGTTGCCGGAAGAGATAGAATCAAGTTATCTGCATCTCGGTGCAAATAGACGTAAGGAAACACACAAGAAAATGGATGCCTGTGCGGCAGATGTGTTGAAGTTTCTTTGCATGTGTCTGCAACGCAACGATTTGGAGAAAGAGCGCATGCTAAATAGTACGCTACGTTGTTTCGGTGCGTGGCTGGATATCGAGGTGTTTCCGGCGCAATACTTCTACGGAAATCCAATCATACAGCAAGCCTTCATGTTGCTCAGTGAGCCTGCAACCGACAATAAACTACACAACAATGCAACCGATGTAGTCTGCACACTGCTCGCAGTTATGGGCGGTAACAATGGCTGCGAACCACAGCTGGAAATGGAAGTCTTTAATGCGGTCTGCATGCTGGAGACAGCATATAATTTGAGCGTGACGCATAAAGCAACCGAGAAGGCAATGAACTACTGCCACATATTTACAGCTTTATGTGAAGCTTTCTTCTATGAATTGAATGAGGATGGAAAAACGCCACACTATACGCAAAAGGCACTAGATCTGGTATTGTTGTGTGTGAGCCACTCTGATCATGAAGTGGCTGAGATCACCTATAGTTTGTGGTATAACCTCAGCGATATGTTTGAACGTAATAGTGACAGACTTACTACGATGTTTAAGCCACATATTGAACGTCTAATTGTCGCTTTATGTCGGCAGGCGCAAATTGATGTTTCTCAGCAGGGACTGATCGATGAGCAAAGTCATTTTTATGTAAGTATTTTATAATACCCAAACACTTTGGTAACCAAGCCCTTTTAAACTAATTATTTCTCTTTTTTTCTTTATATTTACAGGACGTTCGACATAAAGTAGCCGATCTCATCAAAGAAGTTGTCTTTGTTGTTGGTGCAGGCGCTTGTTTCAAGCAAATGTTCCACACATTACAAACCGGCAATGACACCTGGGCGTCGATGGAAGCAGCGCTCTTCGTTATGCAGCATATAGCAAAGCATGTACGTAACGAGGACGTAGTCATACAAAAGGTAGTCGAGGCCGTACTATGTCTGCCAGAAAATACGCACATAGCAGTGCGCTACACATCGATCATGCTGCTGGGTGAACTATGCCACTGGCTTGAGCAGCATGACGAGTCACTGCAGGCTGTGCTCAACTATTTACTCTACGCTCTACAACAGCAGAATGGCTTGGCTACTGCTGCTGCCATAGCATTGACAACGATTTGTTCTATGTGTCGTCGGAAGATGGTCAGCCATATTGGCGGTCTTTTAGAAATTGCTCGAATACTAGACAGCTTGGAAATAAGCAATGATGTTGCAAATCGCTTGCTAAAAAGCATTTCATTGATACTAACACGTCTGCCACGTGCTGAACTTGAGCCAGCATACCACAAAATTATCAGCTTTCAGCTGCAGCCGCTGGCACAACTGATGGAGAACAATGTAGCAATACAAAAGGGTGAACGCACGGATCCGATTTACTGGATCGATCGCACATGTTCGCTTATACGAGATATAAATCCTGTTGTGCAAGACTGCAAATCACATCCAACTGTACAAATTCTAGCAGCTGCCTGGCCACTACTATCGAGTGTAATGGAAAAATATCAGACAGATGGACGAATTACGGAACGTACATGCCGTCTCATATTTCATGCTATACGCATGGTAGGCATGGAAGCTATGCCATTTGTGGAGCCATTGGTCAAACAGATGATCGTACTCTATACGCAACACCAACATAGCTGCTTCTTATACTTGGCCTCTGTGCTGGTCTATGAATTCGCCAAGAACAAGGAATGCATTAATGGACTACTTGAAATGCTGCAAGCGTTCATTGAACCCACATTCAAGATGCTGCAAGTGGAGCATGGGATGCGTAACTATCCGAACACTGTTGATGATTTCTTTCGTTTGGTTAAAAGTTATCTCGACAGTTGTCCGCTGGAGCTGCTGCAAAGTGCGCTCATGACGCCCATAATTCAGTGTGCATTGATGGCCTGCTCACTTGATCATCGTGAGGCTAATGATTCTGTCATGAAGTTCTACACAACTTTACTAGGTTTGGGAGATAGTAGCATTTTTCGCTATGCGGATTGTAAACCGTTCGTAAATGAAATTGCTATACAACATGGCAAGCAGCTGGTCAACAACTTAATACATGCCTCTGTCTTTCCGCTGCTCTCCTACATGTTAGCCGACGTGGCTGCAGTTTTACAGAAGCTGAAACGTGTGTTGGATGCTGCACAGTTGGAGTTGCATTTGAAGCAAGCGCTGGATGCACTACCGAAGAAGAACAGTGGAGGATTTGTAACAGCAACACAACAGCAATTGGATGTATTTAGGGAAACTGTTCTGAGCGCTGACTCAACAAAATTAATAACGGAGGAACTTAGAACATTAAAGCGTCTCTTTCGCTAGGTCGGCTTCGGATGATGACAAATTGTACATTTTAATACTTAATAATTAGCCTTAGATTCTTAAGATTTAATTTAGTTTTAAGCTGTTTAAATAATAAATGATTTATACTAGAAATCAATGAAATCTTTAAAAAATTTTTTAAGGGAATAAAATTTTGGAACATAATAGTCAAAAGAACTCGTGACGCTTGGGTAGCCTTTGGAGAACTGTTTGGAGGTGAGCTAACTGTTCAAGCTGCCAGTGGAGACTAAGCCTATGAGAAAGATTAGTTTGAAATAAAAGTATTACAAGTAATCACATTATAAATGGATAGGCTCGTATGTTGTATATCATTAGCGGCTTGATGGTCTCTTCACCATATTTAAAGGGCATATCAGATTCGTCAGAATTATACGTCATTCCTATTCATGCTACAAACCAACACTTAACTTGCGGCACAAACACAGCGTATGCCACTTTCCGCTTAAGATTCAACGTCACAGCCAGCAGTAAGCGAAACGCGCAGCAAAATGCTTGGAGCACAACATCCGGTTGTGGCTGGCACGACTCTTATTATTATATATATATATAAAATACTTTTATGCATAGACATATCTATATATACATACACGAGGGTAGTAACAGAAGTAGCCAAATGACATGTAGAGTGCTGTCATATTGAAGCTGCTAAAGAAATACTCTGTTTCAACTACTGCTTAGCCTTGACTTACGTCTGCTGTTTAAATCAAATATGCATGTGATGCAGCTTGCTTAATATTTATTGTAGCACACACTAGTACAGGTATTTCTGATACAACCCTCGTATATATAAAAGACAGCATCTTACTAGTCGTCATTGTCGCCGTCGTCTCTGTCGAATGGTATATGCTGTCAAATTCGCATAAGAGCTTTAGCTTTTGTTGCACGCAACAGCAGTCAGTCAAGCTATATACATATATATATATTTTTTTGTTTTTATTTTCATTTTCACTTCTACGCTAATAAAAAAAAAAACAAAAAGCCGCAAATGCGATGAAGTCGGTAAAAGGATGTAGCGTTGCAAACTCAACCAAGAGCAGATAATTCAAATGTGCAAGTGTGCTAAGTGGCTGCTCTCAAATATACGTGTATACTATATAAAGCAAGCATATTTATTTGTGTGTGTGTGTATTTCGGCTAAATGTTTATTTGTATTTCGGCGTTTACGTTTAACATTAAGTATATTACGTATACGCGTTGATGATGAGCATAAGGACGAGCTGCAAGTTAATGTTGCTGCGTGGCAGTTGGCTAAGAGTGTTGTATGTAATTTAATTTTTTGTTGGTTGGTTTCACTACTTGTGGTTGTGTTGCACAATAATCCTTTTAATGGCAAAAGGTTTTTTCCGATTCCTTTTTCATGCTGATTTACAGCGCATAAAGTACGCATGACGGACAGACATATGCTGGCGTCTTAATCATGTGCTGATTGTTTTTACGCGGTTTGATTTAACGCATGTACAAGTCAATATGTAATTTTGTACAGTGTAGCCTCTTTAAATGATAAATGGATTATTTTTTAAAGCATTTATTTCCAATTGTTTTCATTTTAAGCTGCTTTGGTTAGGTGCCACTGTACTCCAACATTCATCACAATCATTTACAACACGTGTTAGTTTAGGCTTTTAATGCCGCTGCGAGCTGCCACACACGGTTTTGTAATTTTCGCTTTTATTGCAACGAATTCTTGCAGCAGTTAATTCGTATATTTCTAATTTGCTGTCAGGAAACTAATCACAAAATCAATGCTGAAAACGTGATTTTCAACGAGGCATACTCGACACACACACATACGAAGCGTATACGCAATAAAATGCAAGAGTGCAATCAACAAAGAATTGTAAACATATGTGTATGTGCATGTATGAGGTGCTTTTTAGTGTTGCATACTTTAGTGCGTTCGCGTTCGTTTTTGTATGCGCTTGCAGCAAAATTACTGCTCGGTTTATTTGCGTGTTTTAAATGCGAATACACGCAATGCGTGGCAACAAGAACAACAAAAATTACAGCACAGCATCGTAGCACACACACACTCACACACACACATATATATAAATTCGAACATACAAACATGTATTTAGCTCAAAAACAATATTGTTAGCGTTTGAAATTGAGTATTCGCACGTTTAGACACGAACTGTGTGCAGCAATGCATACTTTTAGGGGCTGCGTGAAAGCATATCATAGAACAGATTTTAACGTTTGCTTTAACCACATATTCGCTTGTTTACACCAAAACGGAAGTCGCCATTAAAGTGTGTGTGTGTGTGAAAGAGAGAAAACGCGGGATTTAGGCATGTATATATGAGAAGAATGCACGCATACACACATACGCATTCATATGCAGATGTTCAAGTATTTGTGTCGCCTTGTAAACTATTTTTCCTTGCAACTGTTTTGCACTCATATGTCAACATTTTAATGAAGCGTTGCCTTAGCAAATATATAAGTGTGTGTGTGTACACTGTATTATAAAATTATTAAACGCATTTAGACAGATGACAGGAGATATATATTAAATTACAAGGAGTGTAAGTCATGAAGGAAATAATTTAAAAAAAGAAGAAAACTAAAAATGTGCTACATTAATTTTTAACTAAGCTGATGCCTTTCTTTAACTTTTTTGGATTATTCTTTGTAATATTTTTTCCAGAGAAGCACCAAGAACTCAGTTTGTCTGCATAAGGACCTGTCTGGCTAAGCCTGTTTGACGCCTACCGCGTAAAATTAAAAAAAAACTGTCTTGGCTATGGCACAGAGTAGCTCGAAAATGAACACACTCGACTGCAACATTCTTTCTGGTTTTTAATAATTTCGAAAAGCACAAATTGACCAAAATCCTTGCTCGTGCGCCATTGTAATTGCGTCACAGCATTATTTCTCGCTGACAAGTCTTTCAACTATATTTCTCTTTTCTCACTTCAAACTAAATATAAGTTTCCAACGCACTGTTATTATGTACGCACTTTACACTGCATTTTGTTGTTGATACAACGGCGCTGTTCAGGTGACATTGAGCGTAAACGAGTGTTTACTGTACTGCACATCTCTGCAGTTTGTACACATTTCTAATAGCTGCGGCAAATTACAATTTTCTGCTAAACGTTTCGCTCCTAACTATTGTTGTCTTTAGTCATGTTTAGTTAGTTGACTCTAATCGTCAGCCCTGCTGCATGTGTTTGCTGTTTGACTGTGTTATGTGTCGCTGCTACACCGAAGTATAGTTTTAATTATGGTAAGTGCAAATTTGCACTTTTCAGGCGAAATGTGTTTTTAATTGTTATGCTGCTGCTGCTGCTGTTGCTGCTGCTATGCAACTACAACCATTTGTCATGCCAGAATGCACTTCATCTAATGATTTTACATTTCGAATTGCGGTGACAGACGACTAATGACACAGAAAGCACAGAAATTTCGGGCTGAATTTTAAGCTGTACGAAATTGTATGCAAACTCAGTTACAAAATCAAAGTCTAATCAATTGCTAAATGCAAATAAACGCGTGGCGGAAAGTCGACATTCGAATTGATCGAGCAGCAGCAGCAGCCGAAATCAGCCATGTCGAAAATTTCGACATCAACGACTAATAACCATTTGGAGTTAACAATTTTTGGCAAAGTGATTTCAACGTTGTACGTGCTCAATGCAAATTATGCAGCGGCACATACAGTCGCACAGACACTGGCAGAGTTTGCCCGAATGGCAATCCAAACCAGAAATTTGACGTAATTTTAATATGAAAAATGCGCGTACAGCCTTTTGTAGTTGAATATGCGTGAGGTAGGGTTTTTTTGTTTGTTTGGGAAATGTTTTATGTAGCATTCCAAGATGGATTGTTTGGTTGTTGGAGGCTTAAATTGTAAGAAAGAGATAGATTTAAAAAATGAAGAAGAGAAATGGCTTTCAAGAACAGCGTTAGGTAAAAGGATATTGATCGTTTTAAAGAAAGTCGTTTTTTGCTCAAAAGTCCTGACCAGTTGTGTCATCACTGCTGAAAAAATTATTGCGCATTATTCAGGATTGGAATTATATGGACCAATCACTCTGCTATCCACCAGAGCAAAACTTTTCGAGAGGTGCCTTCTGAAGAGATTTCTTGCTATTGAGAAAGTCAGCAGGAGGACTCTGTTAGTTATATGGAACGCTGTAACAGTTAAATAGGGTGGTAAGCTTTATTTTTGACGGATATTAGTCCAAAGAGTACTTAAAGTCAAGTGCAATTAATACTGGTATACCACAAGGAAGCGTACTGGGGCCAATATTGTATCTGCTTTTCCCCAGCGATATATCTCCCTATGTATGAATCGCAGGACATTATGATTGCTACATTTGCTGATGATACAGCCATCCCGGTAAGGCATAAATGTGTCTACTGTGCCACTGATATACTCCAACTTTATCTTCTGTTCTAATAATAGACAACATGGTGGAACATAGGCATTCACATGGAAAAGTGAGTCAGCGTACCCCACTCGCTGCGCAGAGATGACAATAATTGCACCAGCCTGGCGCTTCTGAATGTAAATCTATGACACTGCTGCTAAGATCAGGATCCTCCAAGCAAAGCTCCTCCGCAGCTTCTCTGTCACAACGCGGTACATGAGAAAGGCTAACTTTTAAAGGGAGTTAAATGTTACCAAAATTGAAGATGTCCTCAATTAGCAACCAACAACGTACATGGAGCAGAACTCTTCTTCAAAATCATCTAAAAAGCTGGCGCCTGTTTAGTAGGCATAAGAGATCTGGAGTTAGAATACAAAGATGGCTCCGTAGAATACGCCCAATCGACCTGGTAGAAAGAGCAAAAATCCTATAACAGCATAAGCCATAGATAGCCGGCGCAAGGGCGAACGAACGGAATGCCAATGGGCCAAAAAAGAGCGCGCAAATAACATCCCCAATTATGGGCGAACCAAAAAGGGGCAGGGTTCACAATTCAACAGCGGTAAAAGTACGCAAGGATGCCGATCTAATAAAAGACATTTAAATCACCGTTCTCACATGTTCTTATCCGAAAATTATACTCCCTCGTGAGGATGGAAGAAGCTTTAATTGCAGCTAAGAAGCGTGGCGGTATACACTTCTGGTCGGGTATAAGTCTGATCGATTGTAAAGATCAGGGCTCGGCCAAGGTGCTGATGAACGTGGTCCAAAAATTGAAAGTCTTGGACAAAGTACCAATGTCGACGTTGTGTGAGAGGAAGCAAATCTTGGAGGAATCTAACCAGGTATTTTGACAATTAGAAACAGAAAGGGCAGAGCAAGCGCTTAATCCTTAAAACCTCGTAGCCTTTGTCAGAACAGTAGGGCTGGTTGAAGTGTTGAAGGCAGTGCCTAATACCTGATAATAATTCTGAACCTCCGGTTAGAGACTTATAAACTAACAGCGACTCTAAGAGTACGTAAAAGCACACTTATACTAAATAAAATTTGTTAGACTAAAAATTTATCAGAGATTGTATTCTAAATTTATATAAAAACTTTATACATCTTTGAAAATTCTGCAATTTTGCCCGCCACTAGTGGAAAAATTATTATTACTGCTGTTCAAAGCTGATATTATTTATATTATTTATGCAAACACTACCGCTTGGAGTGGCCCATGCCTTAATAAACACGTTACATGCCGCCATTTTCTGCTGATAGGCACTGTGACGTGCCTAGAAATTCAAACCGGAAATGAATAATTTAAATTGTGCGTTTATAGGCCACAGTTTAGCAGCGCAGCAGCAGCAGCAAATATAAATTGTTCTCCTTTGATATATATATTTTTTTTTGTTTTGCCTGAAGTCAAAATGTGTCAGAAATCAAGGATAATGTTTTTGTTTGCTTATTGATATTATTGTAACTTAATCCGGACAGAAATTAAATTTAAATACTAAATCTACTTCAATTCAAGTTTTTAAAGTATTAGAGTGCAAAATTTAACTTTGTTGATTTTTAAATCAAAATAAGCTTGTTTATTTATTTACCAACACCAAGCACTCGCTGCACAGATACAAAATTTCACAAAATACCAAAAAGCTCATTTGTCATTTGAAGCTGTCGCTGCGTGTTTATTTCCGCTGTCAATGACATGCGATAGTAAATAAAATAAAATCGAAACTTGCAACAAATAAAATAGATAAACCACTGTGTTGAATATTCGATTTTGCTTGTAAACTAAGCGCGAACTTTTGCTATAAATAAAATATTTTCGAAAATCTTGTTTGCAACAAATAAACATAGGCGACGAATGTATGCTGTATAAACGAACTGTTTGTGCACTGCACTGCAGCTAACAAATCGCATTTGCATGGGCATAAATGATGAATGTTATGTGCTGTCAGTTGCTATCTACGTCGCTGGTAGCGCCAACCGGAAACCGGAAATAGATAAATGAGCAAGTAAGAAACTGCCAGCGGAAATGCAAAGAAAACTAATATGAATTGTATAGTGAAAGAGAGAGAGAGAGAGAGAGGAAGTTGCTGCAGCAGACAGCGAAAGATTCCTGCTTATAAGAAGTGTTTTCATGAAAAATGCATTTCATTTCATCACAGTAACTCGAAGAATATGCGCGCCAAATTTTGTGAAAAGAAGTTCCAACTTTGCAGGCAAATAAAATAAAATAAAAAAACAAGAAAACTGCGAGTGTCGCTTGAGAATTTATTTTAGCTGTAATAAAATAGATTTTTTTAATTAATACAAAAATTCCAATATGAGATCTGGAGAGATCTTGTATTATGCTATAAGCGAATAATAGTTAGCTTGCAAATAAAGCCAGCAGCTTTTTAGCATGCTTCAAGTTGCAGCAATCAATTGCTCCCTGCTTTAACCTGCTAAAGTTTTATATGCAGTAAATTGTATAAATTTATTAATATTATTCTACTAAAACTTCCCTCGAATTTTGCTATAAGTCAATGTGATAGCTGCTTTAAGAGCTTGAATGTTGCAAAAAAAAACAGAAAGAAAAAGGCTTTCACAAAATGAGGTACTTATAATTTTTTCTGAAATGTATACTTCACGCTGCTAATATAAGTAATCAAATCAAAATCGCTATTATCCTACAACTAAGGACATTATTATACAATGCTACATTGTCTGTGCTGTTGTCCGCTTGTGATTTCATTGCTCAGCAGAATTTGTGCGACTCTACTACAGACTCTACTACTTCAGAGAGACAAAGAAATAAAAAGCAGCTCATCGTTGGGCGCAGTGCGTCAATTATGCTAACAACCGAAATACTCATAATCACTCCACAGACAATCGTTTAGATAACGCTAAGCGTTAAGAAAACGCTACAGGATATGCGTGGGTAGATACGCAGGTTTAAAGGAGTGAGTGAGCGATAATAGTGCCTGAGATACGCAACTTGGTAGACGACGACGACGTCGACGACGTCGACGAAACATGATACTTAACAAAAAAATAAATACAACAAGGACGAACAGGACGATAAATGCCATAAACACAAACAGCAAATGGTTAAACTTTGGACAGTGTGCGCGGTATGGGATTAGAATGTAAAGCGTGAAGCGTTAACTTAATGCTGAACTACTACTAAAATAATGGCAGCAAACAACAATAATTCGAGTACGAGCGTGTAGAACAGCGCGCCAGGACAATGACTAGTGCAAATAAAATAAAATAAAATAGAATTCGCGCGCTGCGTAAGTATAATTGCGACGCTGCGGCGCAGAATAGTATTTACCAAGCAGGCAAGCAAGCAAGCAAGCAAACAGCGCAGCAACTCGCCTCAAATCCTTTGCGTGCCATTTACAACTAGGTGGCAACGCTGTCTGCGAGGACATACACTGCCGGCCGGCCGGCCGGCCAGCCAAACAGTCAGCCAGCCAGCCAGCCAGCCTGCCTGTCAACCAACCGCGTAGCGTAGCATGGTGCACAGTTACGGTAACAACTCTCCGAGGACGAGATTTATGCGATCTCCGATAAGCGTTGTGCACGTTTGTGTCTTTTACTACGTTGTAATTGTATTAGAATGTGGGCAAGGAGTGCGTCCTGCCTGGGCAGCGTTGTAGCGTTGGCAAATTCGTTGGACCGTGCCTTGGTAAATGAGTAAGTGGTATTGTTTGAGATGCTTTTCATTGTTCTACAACTACAACTACTCGGCTGCTGCTGCTGCTGCTTCGTCTACGCCCTTCAGCTATGCTGGCTGCTACCTACACTTTTCTACAGTATTTGTAGTTCTTATGTATCCTTGTTGGCTTTGTTTCTGGCGCATTGTTTCGTTATAGTACTTAGGAAAATTGAATGTAAAATAAATACAATTATTTATTATTATTTAAATGTTCATTTCAATTAAAATAAACACGCTCGGCTGCTGTTGTTATTAATTATTCATTCATAATATTAATTTTTGTGTTGTTGTTGCTGTTGTTGTTTTTCGTACTCGTTTTCAAATTGAGAACGTTTTGTTTTGCTGTTGTTTTATTTGGCTTTTATCGAGCAGCCTAATTAGGTTGTTTTTCTTTTTTTTTTTTTTGTTGCCGAATTTCTTAAGGCATATTGATTTTCTTTTTCATTTAGTATCTATTTTTGGCGCTCTTTCATTTATTTAGAATACGTGGAAGTCTCGAAATGATTGTCTACTGTTGCAGCTGCTTAAGTGGAATATTAATGCATTCAAAGAAGGCCTTTAGGCGTTCACGTGGCATAAGTTTGAATTGGAACGCAAAATTTCTAATTTCGAAGCATTTAAGAAAAGTTTAAATTGAATCGCATATATTTAATATATTTTTATGCTCTTTACACAGTGTGTGAGTAGTATTTTCTGATGAGTAACACGCAAAAATGGAAGGCATACCTTTTTATGAAAATACGAATCTCTATTCCCATCGTCTCATGTGCTCAATTATGCATTTTAATTAACCACTTGAGTCTGCATACTGCATACAATTATGTAACAACTGGGAAGCTGACTTTCATTTTTTGTTCACAAAACTCAATTTTTTGTGGAGTGGAATGTAGCATAGGTTTGGTTTGTCAACAATGCCTGATTGTGGAGACATAGACCGCATCGCTAGAAGAGCTTAGAACCTTGATTAGAGAATTGCGAATAAATAAATAAATTATTTTCTAACAAATTACTTTCAAGAACTTAGGAAATTTTGAATACAATATTTAATTTATTCTGGTTTTTTAATACAATTTTCTTATGTTTCAATTAAAATTAATTAGAGATAATAGACGTGTCTCGAAGTCTAATGACCGCTGGCAATTCAGTGGTAAGTCATATAAGGCGAGTGAGAGTCAACTGATTGATGTTTCTACAATATGATGTGCGAAGAAGATTTTGTGCACGACGCAATAACCAGTTTGGTTTTGGTGAGCTGTTATCCAGCGATCCCAATACTTGTTGTATGGTGTTCAGCTGGGAAATATGCGCACAGTTACAACAAACACTGAGAACGCAATTTTTTGGGACGCATCACTTTTGCATCCTCAATTCTTTTTTTGTTTTCAACAATACGTTTAGATCTACGATACCGCATACGCAGACGTTGTAGTGGTATATTGTCCTCATCTTCATCTTTCACTTCTTCGGGTAGTGGTGATGGTTGTTCATCCGGTTCCGCAGCTGAAGTTGCCACGGCCGGCTCATTGACAGCAGCTTCTGTAGCTGATATACGTAGACATCCCAATGGTATATCATCCTCATCCTCCTCTGCTTCTAGTTGTGGGGCCGATGCTGGTTGCTCGATCCGTTCCGGTTGAGCTGTTATAGTTGCCACAGCTGGCTCATTGATAGCTGCTTCTACAGTCTTTCGCACCGTAGCTGCGCTCTCAATTTTTGGCTGCTCCAGTACTTCAGGCAATGCAACAAGTTCTCTAGCATCGGCGTCCAAATTTAATGCAGTAGCAGCTGCATGTCGAGCAGCTTCAGCCGCCATCAAACCGCCCAAACTCCAGTAGTTGGTGCGCCTGGCCGGGCGTCTACTGCTTGGTAGTTCCGCATCATGACAATTGGAGCTAACCAACGTTTCACGACGACGCTTGGTAAACTTTTTATGCTCATACATCATTTCGATAAAATTTTCCTAACGGTTCTTGAACAATTTTTCAAAATATATTTCAAGCTTATTTCAGTCGACTGTTGTTTGGCTCGTAGAAATTGATTGATTTGAAAATGTGAAAGGATGTTCTATTTATATAAAAATGTTGCAACCTCAAAATACACCTGGTATCTCCTGTCATGTTAAGGTAGACAGGTAGAAATATTTCCACCTACACATACTAAAGAGAAAGCGAGAAAGATGTATAGTTGTAGGTAAATATATGAGCGAGAGAGGTATACAATGCTGATGCTGATTGCTGAGACTTCTAAACTACAATCATAAAGATTGACAGGTACTTCCGCATAGGCATACCTAAGAGTCAGTGAGCGAGAAGAGTGTATGCAAAAAATATGAGCGAGAAAGGTATAAAATACTTTGCTGTAATTGGTTAAAATTAAAAGTTTGCAAAATCAGGTCATAAGAAAAACGGATATAAATAGTCTTTTTATTACCTGCTAAAAGAGTTGACCTTTCCATGGAAATTTTTATGGTGCGTTGGAATGATGTTTACAAAGTCGATTAATAATTAGATCAGTGAACAGATGTTGTAATAAAACTAAACCGGATTTACCAAGACCGCAACTTAATTGATTGCAAGAACAAAAAGAATATGAGTAGCTTAGTCCTAAATTTTAAGAATTCTTAGTGCCATAAAGAAATTAACAGCCCTCGTATATAAAGACAAAGTAAAATTTATGAACTATTTCATTAGAATTAAAGATTCCCAAAATTTGACATTTTTAGTTAAAAAAGAAAACATATCATTAGAGAGGGGTTTATTCAATATAAGCTATTTGAAGAAGACATAGGGAACATAAAATATCATATGTTGAATACTGCATCTCTTATAGTCTTCAAGGGACCGCAGCTATTAGTGGGACCGATTTCAATTATAATGGAATATATTTTATACAAAAACCCTGAATGTAAGAACAGATTTGTATGGTGGTCAAAAAAACTTGTTCATACAATATCTCAGAATAGAAAGTAGGTTTGCATGGTAAGAGCTAACTCCCCCTTATGAAGCGAGGTTAGTACATCCATTGAATATAGGCGATCTGCAAAAGAAACAGTAGAATCTAAATAACCAAATTTGGAAGACTCTATCGATTATAGTTTCGAAGTTCTGGGTGTTCATACTGTCAACCAGACGGACTTTCTATATATATTCACATTTTGGTGCTTTCTAACAATTCAAGCAGAAGGTGCCTCAAGACTTTAATAAGACGATAATAGACTCCTGCATTTCCAACTTATTTCCTAATTACAATGGCATTAATTTCTTTATCAGCAACGTGGGTAGAATTTTTCAGAATAAGGCTAATGCTTTAATGCATTAGTTGCAGTGCTGTATGACATCTAAAGACTTTTAAAGCTGTTCATTGGAATCATTAAGACTAATATTTAGTGCATCTTTCTCAGAGTGAATTGATGCCAATAAGTTTACTTGCAAGGACACTCATTTAACAATCAATTCAGCAAATCCCCTGCAACCTCTACCAAAGTACTAGACACAAAATCGCTGCAGATTAGTTTGGTTAGAATATTATTCCATGATATTTCACTCTTATCTATAACGACGCTTCATCCTTTTGTTATCTGCTTATACAGCTATAATGGGAGCTTTCATGCGACAGTTCTTAAGTAGTTCCAATAAAAAAATGACAGGACTCCGCTTTGAGGTGTGCTTCTTTGTTAATCTATACTTATTGTCTCCCAACTGTTTTGAACAATTCTGTAGATAAATAGGTTATGTATTCAGGATCTTACAGCCTCGTGTGCTACTGTTGCTATTAGGCTGAGCGTTATTCCTTTCCTAAACACAAGGGCTCTTTCCTTTTTTTTTAAATATTTTCAAGGGGAAAATGTGGGGCTGTAGCCTGTTGGTAGACTTCTCTTCTCTATGCCTACTCTCTGTAACTCTAACTTTTTCTCTCCAAATTGAACTCCGAGCTTCTTTTTTTTTTAAATTATGCAGTCTGTTTCTGTATGATCTCCAGATGATCTCCTTCTATGCCTTTATGGCCGATTTTTTTTTAATCAGAGACTTGGTCCTTGATTCTTTTTCCGTTCTAATTTTTTTGATAGTGCACAGTCTGTTTCTGCATTCCGCTCATAAGGTCTGACTTTCTGACTTTTTGGTCATGTTGTTTTAACTCTGAATACATAGTTTCCAAATCAAATGTTATTTCTACATCGTTGGAAGTGGTTGGAATTTATTGATCCTGCCCAATAGTTGATATTCTTTAACTAAATTGTAGTAAGAAGTTGAAGAGAGACTCATTTTTATCGTTAACAACCGGGATAGGCCATGTAGTATGAAGGGCTCCCATCTGCCTTCGTCAGTCGTTTAATTTCTGCAGGTGGAACCTGTCGATTGTCCGTCTTTTAACATCATGCAATGCCATGACTTTGAAACCATCCACTCTAACTGGCTCTTCAGTAAGCACAGATTCTTTTCTTAAGCAGCAGGACAGTCATTCTTTATTTACTGTTGGGTGAGTTCAGCGAAGAAAACTTGTTAACTAATGCTAATCAAGGTTCCTGAACTTCAGTCATAAAGTTGGTTCTTTGCTTCACTGCTAGTACTAGTTCCGCTGACATTGGAGATAAAAATTCTTATCAGTTCCATTTTGATTGCATTTTTTTTTCTTTTTTAGAATTGTTCTTTAACACAAATTTTAAGCCAGAAAAAGTCTTAAATTTATAAATGCAAAACACTCCAACTGATGTATTCACCTCGAATACGCCACCATTTTTAGCAAAACATGAAAAATCTAAGAAGACAAAAGTTGAAAAATTAGAAAGCCAGCATATAAATTCGCGCTAAACTGATATTTCGGAATGGATTTTCTAAGCTAAACAAAACGCGCTGAAGTAAAAAACAAAAAAAAAAGACAAAATCAAACTAACGCAGCAAATAAAACACAATGGCGCAGGATAATCGCTATGAATAAACGCAAACTCATCGTTGATGAAGATGACGAGCAAGAGCAGCTTTTCAGCATCAGCAGCACTGTTCAATGCCAAAAATAACAATATCCGCTATAGATACTTCTAGCAGTGGCAGATAGATTCAACTCAATGACGGCCGAGTTCAGCTCAAATCCATTTGTTTGTGCTGCTGTTGCTAATACAACAAGTTTGGCGCAACTAAGAGTGAGTATCTGAGCATCTGAGTATCTGTGTGTGTGTGTTTGTAAGTTTGTCATTGTATTTGAGTAGTGGCATAAATCGCATTAAGTGGATCATACTTTGCATATGAAGTGCCACCCACCGCCGATAGAACGAACTTATCGCGCAACTTTATCAGGCGTCTGAGTGAGTGAGGAAAAGCGCGTTAAGCTTGCTCGCAGCGCGTTCAAAACATGAGCTAACGTGCAGCATATCTGCTTGTCTGTCCGCCTGTCTGTCTGTCTATCTGTCTGTCTGTCTTAGTCATGCAATCAAAATTCAAAAGTTTCTTCGTTTGCTTATGGCAAATTCTGTTGGATTTGCACGTTGAGTTTTATGTTGTCAATTGTGTTTTTGTGCTTGATGAATGATGAAGACGAAGACGACGATGACGACGACGTTGATGTTATGTTGGCAGAGTGGCACTCGAATTCCATGTCGAGGACATACTTGTAGCACTAGCGGCAGGTGAAAACTATTAAATTTTTCGCCTTACTAGGCACAGCAACATGGAAGCGATTTAAGGTATGCTGGATTGTATTTTTGTAGGCTGTGTTGGCGAATTAGAATTTTTAATTAGATTTGTAGAAGAATATTTAAAGAAAGAAAGTGGTTTTAAGCTTGATTACTTACAGTTGTAGGGGATATTGTAGAAAAAGCTTATAGTTTCAAGGTTGTTTGCAAGGTTATGGAGCATAGGAAAATGTGCTTCAGTGGAGCAACCTTTGAGTACTATTGGCTGCATACAGATTGGAGATATTTGCATTAGTTGCACTTAGTTAATTGGCTTTGCTATGTGTAATCAATTATAGACAAGCTATATCTCCATAAATTGAATAATAAAGACGTAAAAACGCTTAATTTTTTTCAAGCGTTTATACCAATTCAAACCATTTAACGCTACTTTATTACAAAGTCTCTGATTTTAAGTATCTTAAGTGTTGCTTTTAATATTTTATGCTCCTTTTTGCATAAATAAATCTTCTATCTTCAAGTTTACGCTTCATTTAACGCATTACTAAGTACATATTTTTATTTATATAATTTTTTTCATTTTTTTTTTTCAAACGCATTCATAATGCAACTTTGTTGCTTTGATCGTGTGCATTGCTGCAAACACAAACAACACCTGTCAATGTGCTCATTAAACTGCAATTTTCGCTGGCGCTAATTCAAAATGAATGGCGTACTCAGCGCTGATTACTACTGCTCGACTATGTACTACTCTGCGCATTCTTTTAAACATTAATTAAATGCTGCGCGCGTTTTATACTTCATCGTTGTGCAACACTCAGTAGCTACTAAAAGATAACTCGAACATTTGCTAGCACTCGACTGCTGTAAGTTCTGAAATGAATTATGTGCGAAGTAATGCAGCAAAGAGTTTGTACAAGTTTTAAATTATTAGCACTTGGTTGATTTCTTACCCACTACAGAAGTGTGTTGAGTGTATAATTTTATGCTTAAATTTTTAATGCTTTAAGGGACGATATTTGGTTTCGTTGTTGCTGCTGCAGTTGTGTACTATATTTTTTATATATATGTACTTTGGGAGACGACGCCAATAAAAATGCAACAAAACCATTAACCAAACTGTCACAATTCAAAATATTTGCATGTGTGTGTGTGTGTGTGTGTTTGTTTGTATGGATTTTGACGTCTGTCCGTGTATGCATGTGACAGTTCGCTTACTCATTCATATATTGCCTCATTCGGTTACAGCTACAAGCTGCGCCTTAACGTATGCAATATATTTTATTTATACGCTGCTTTGGTAAACGATGTTAGCATTGTTATTTTCTTAAGCAGTTGGTAACACTCAAAGTCAACTTAAGGCGCTGTGTCTGATGGATGATGAATGTTCAGGAATTATAACGCATTTTTATCTCCAGATTCCTCTTTGACTTAAGCAATGAGCAATTATTTTAATAAAAAGTTGATACTGTTGGCGTCAGCGTTTGAGGGAATTTTCAATCAAATCAGTCTTCTATTTCGCCTGCACATGCGTCTTACGGTACAACAAGCAATATGTGTCTGAAGTCATCTACTAAGAAAAGTGCTACTTCACTCATCAGTCGGTCGCAACTACAAATGTTGTGGAGTGTTGTATTTAGAGGCTCAATACAATTTTTTTCTAAGGTATAAGGTACACTCGTCTCAAACTACAATTTCGGCTCTTCGAACTGCTTTCGCCAAATCACTCTGCCTATGTATTTTACACTGGACTTACACAATAAGATTCGAAGATAGTCTGAATGAAATTGTGTTCTTCTTGACATTGATTTACAATTATCCTACTTAAGAATTAGACAACGATTAAAAACATCACAATTTGCCGCTCAAACTACTCTGCAAGACTTTCACGGTATTTCTTTCACAATATCTCGAGGTCACCAATTGGATAGAATACCATTATTACGTCTTGAATACTATCATGAGATCGAAACAATATGAGTTCCTCCAAAAAGCAGACCAGTTCGTATCATCTTCTAGCAAATCTGCTGCAGTTGCCACAAATTTCGAAGAGCAGTTTTTGTAAAAAGGAAACTCATAGAATTTGAAAATGGCGGGAGTAGTGGTACTTCAAGGACTAATTAAGAAAGAAACTCTTTCGCTAATTTCAAGTTCATTGCCTGCTTCATAATAGGTGGCTATCATTCATGTAGAGAGATGCAGTTAATACGCCGAGCCGCTTTAGAGCTATTAATATAACGATCTGACTTGTACCTGGTCACTTCATCTACATCTCTAATTGTAAAAATTGCTTAGAATATATTAGTTACTATTCAACGATTGTCAAGATCAAGGCCACATAAACTTTGTCAGTAAACTCGCAGTCTGCGACTGGCTTCCAACGATAAAGAGGATAGCCGCTATACCTTCATCTTAGTAATCTGGACATGACTCTTATTTTTCCGATAGATATTAAGGGTGTCTTCTTTTAAATCTTCGAAGAATAGCGCATTTATAAAGCAACTTCATAGCCAGACAGTTTGTATGGTTACAAAGGCGATCAATGCACATTTTTCTAAACTCGCGTTTCGCTTCAAATTCTTTATAGAAGAAACTTTATTTTAAACTGACTGTCACGGGTCGTTCCAAAGTCGTTGTAAAGTAGCAGTCTATTTCATAGATTCTGTGTATTAACTAGACTATTCTATTGTTTAGCTTGCCATGATTTACTTTGGTGGTACATATTGTATTTAATTCAGGTGAGACCTCTAACTAAATGCAATGCATGATATTTGACAACTGTTGACAACTTCTGCGGTTGTCTGGCTGTCATACGTAACTGCAGAGCAGTTCCTCTTCTTCTAGCAAAAATCATTTCAACTATTAAACTAGTCAATTAGTGAATTTATATATTTTTGCGTGAAGCCGCAGCCTGTTGGAGTCGTATGGAAGAATGGTATTGATGTTAGTGGGAGTCAGCATGTGTGATGTATACAGATTGTATATAGCAGGTTCCATCTCACTAACATATGAAACTTCAGCGTAGATAAAATTAATTAATCTTTAACTATAATTCGGTTAGCTTTTATGTTCCAATATGATTTAAGAAATAGGAAGAATGGAGCAGGCAGTAATATTTGTATCATAAATAGACGTGCACTATGATTGTATCACATCTAAGAAGACAACAGAGCTGGTGGACCCGATGGACCTATACCGGACAGCAATGCTCCCATGTACTCTACCAAATAGTATTCTTTTGAATTCTTCGGACAATACTGGCAGCAGGCGTATCGCGCTATAGCTGGTATTTCGTTTCTCGGGCTTTGGTATCATTGCAATCTCAGCGCACTTCCAATGTGATGTTAGTGGCTTTGATAGCTCCACCCTCAAGCAACATCATAGCCAGGCGTATTGGTAAGCATTGTCTAGTGGATTCCAACGAGGTAACAAAGGTCAATAAGTCATCTAACTCAAATTTTAACCAGTCTTGTTTTAAACAAGGACTCATTTGGGATGCATCTGTGACATGAAAGTTGTTTAATTATCTGCGGCATTCAGTATTATTCTTGGAGTCTGAAAAGCAATATTCGATAATTTGTTCATGCGATTGTGATCTCATAATGCATAGATTCCTGTATGATTGCAAACTATCCTGTGAATCTATGTGAAACTTAGTGCAATGTCGGTAATGTATGGAGTTCTCCATGCAGTGTATAAACTGTTCTATAAACATTAAAGTCGAGTCGATATAAATTTGCCCGTCTGTACCTATTAGCGCTTGTATGAACAACGAGATCTTTGAGAATATAAGCGATAGATCTTTCAATTTTAACTACTTAGACTCTTTTTAGTCTTAAGCAGATTAGCCAACTGTCTACCACTCCATTAGCATTTGTATGTGCAATTCTTTTCGGAGTTTATTTATATTAATTTAATGCTTGCCTAGCAAAACTTCTTAAAAATGTTTCTTTCCAAATAGAGAATAAGTTTAAAAAATCTCTTTGCAACATTTTGAGTTAAGCTGCTTCTAAAATATTATATGCAGTCATATATGATAACTTTAATCTGATTAGCTTTCCATAAAGACAATATATCGAACTGGCTGCTTATTCATGTGTAGCGTACTAAAGCTTCGCTTTTATTGTATGCAATGTTGTCGTATATTGGTTGAATACAGCAACCAAAAAAAAAAAAAAAAAAACTCAACAAAACTCTCGTTTTACGCTTAAGAGCATTACTGAAATATGCTTTTCGTCTACAGCATTTCAACAACAAAAGCAGAGGCAACCCGCATTCAAGCAGCAGCAGCAGATACAGATACAGCAACAGCAACAGCAACAATAACAATAACAGCATCATTAATCTTATTCAATGTCCTGCACATACTTACATAAAAATCCATAACGACAAACGAACAGACAGACAGCTAGACGGACAGACAGTTGTATGCATTTGTAAAGCATTTCCATGCGCACTCTAGTTCACTGTCGGTCTCAGAGCACATCTTCTTTTTATTCACTCAAATATAAACAATTTGCACATTTCGAGTTCGGCTGCTGCTGCCTGCTTCAATTCAATGTGAGATACTTTTTGATGCAAGTTGAATACGTAAAAAAACAAAAATAATATAAAAAAATGTTTATTGCTGTCCAATACCTCGTATTTTCTCTCCAGAGAAATCGAAGTCTTAACATGCGTTTATTTGTTCAACATATCGACATGCTGCCCTTCAGTTGCGCTTTTGCCACAGTCACGACATGCGCTACGTGCGTATTAAGTATATCAGCCATGGCATGCTCTGCTCTGGTTCTGTTCAGAGCAATACACTTCAGTGCTTGACTGGACCACCTTTGGCCAACTTAAAAACATTGCTGCACGGCTTTATTGGCAGCGCAGTGTAAACTTTATATGCGCTACGTGCGCAGACCAGCTACTAAAAGTATCTCAAATGGCAATTTTGCTTGCAGCAGAAACACACACACACACACACACACAGAAGGGATTAGCTGCTGCGCTTTAAACTTAAAGCGAAAAAGTCAAAATCTGAGAATTGTGCTTAATTTTTTGTATTTGTTTGCATAGCTGCAGCATATATTATATAATGCAGCCATTTCAACTAAATGAAATTAAATTCAAAACAATATACACATTTGTAAACAAGTTTGCTAGTTAAACAATTATTATTAAAAACGAAGAACAAAAAAATGCAATTATTTACCATAAAATGCATCAATAAATGCAGTAATTTATGCATTATTCAAAAGACAATGTTTGCATCAGGCTTTTGTTTTTGAATATGAAAGCAATAATATAATGCAAAAAAATTATATGATGTACGTTTGCAGGAGGTTTATAGAAAATAAATAAAAAATATTTGCATAAAGTATTCAGTGCAAAATCTGTATCAAAGTATATATTATTGATTCTTCAACAGTATCAAATTTTGAGTCTATATAGATTTGTCCCGCTGTCTGAATGCCTAAAAAAAAATTGAGAACTTGGAGTCTATAAGAGTTAGATCCGTCATATATGGATATTTAGATTCTTCTATTCATTCTTCAGATTATCTGTTTGCGATCAAGGTGCCGATATCCCCTTCAATAGTGAGGGATTGGTACTTACTATACAATCCAACACTTCATTCTGAATTTTATTTCTGATGTAAATTTTACTTAAAACATCAGATTTGGTCTACTTTAAGATAATCCTTATAAAATATTTCATTAAGATACAAATCAGAGCACAAGATAGCCTTCATACAAATCTGTCCCACATTTGACCCACACGGGTCCACACAGGAATATATCGACTGCAGCGTTTTTTTTATTTCTGACCTTGTAGTGTTCTAATAGTATTTTTATGCTCTCTTTTGTCGCGTGAGAAATACGAACCTGTCTGAAGAGTTCTTATATCTGTTTACCATCAAGTCTGTACGACTTCCGATTTGGCCAGCAGCCCGGTATGCCAAATTCTATTGTCAACATGCTATCCCTTAAGCAATGTAGTTCACAAAGCAATGAAGCTGTGCGATGAATTTACTCGATGAAGTTATTTGAAAAAGTAACTCGTTGAATAAGTTAGTTGTTGAAGTAGGTTGAATAAATAACTCTTTGAAGTTACACGTTGAAGCTACTTGTTGAAGTTACACATTGAAGTTACTCGTTGAAGTTTTTTGAATAAGTTACTCGATGATCTTACTTGAAGAAGTTCCTCGTTCAAGTTACTTGAATAAGTTACTACTTGAAGTTACTTGACTAAGAGCCTCGGTAAAGTTACTCGTTGAAGTTACTTGATTAAGTAACTCGTAGAAGTTACTTGATTAAGTAACTCGTTGAAGTAACTCTTTGAAGTTACTTAATTAAGTAACTCGTTGAAGTAACTCTTTGAAGTTACTTAATTAAGTAACTCGTTGAAGTTACTCGTTGAAGTTACTTGATTAAGTAACTTGTTGAAGTTACTCGTTGAAGGTACTTGAATCAGTTACTCATCGAAGTTACTTGAATCAGTTACTCGTTGAAGTTACTTGAATCAGTTACTCGTTGAAGTTACTTAAATCAGTTACTCGTTGAAGTTACTTGAATCAGTTACTCGTTGAAGTATATATATTACTCGATGAACTCACTTGAAGTTCTGTGGATAATCTTTTGGAACAGAATTGTCTGTGGGCATATCGTTAATGAAAAGGTTTGACCTCTGTGCGTTACCTTCTGACAAACTAGCACTGATTGCTCTCATTTTTGACTCCTTTATTTAGAATATCAGACAAACTCCTGTTGCCTAAATAAATATACACCGACCAGTACATCCTTAAGTTTATATATGAAGGATTAAGTTCATCATATTCAATTATTGCGGCTTTCCTTGGTACTAACGTAAACCAAACTGGAAAGCTGATATCCTGCTCCTTACCTTCTCGAAAGCAAGTTGACTTGTAAGGGAGCACCTCTTAAAGAGCTTTGTTGCGGTGGACAGATGGCTCATTGGTACGATTACAATGCTGAGGAGTTTCTTCCAGCCTTGTGAATCCTATAGATCGTTGCCTTTTTCCAATGTGTTGGATTGTGAGCACTTTTAAGACCTGTTAAGTCTTCAGCGTGACATTGTTAAAAGTATCTTCGTCTGGAGCCTTCTTTGTTTGCAGATCTTTTATATGCACGGTGATTTCTAAAGTACTGATGGGGGCGACTGAATGGCATAACTGCTCCCAGCTGTCAAGCATCTTCTGGACAGTGCGTTTTCTGCTATCTGAGCTGTAGTCAAATGGCTAGAGAAACTAAAGTCACAGCGAATGGTTCCGCACGTACTTTAGAGTATTAAGTCAATGAACTATCCGCCCTTCTGAATGAAAATATCGGAGACACTAGCTATGGGTGTATCTCTTCACCAGAATTCATAAATTTTCTAAAAATTGTCACTAAAATGTAATCGCTGAGAAACTCATGGAGTATAAATATTTTCGAAAGTCCCTTAAACGCCTTGAAAAATATTTGACTTATTTTTAAAAACTTCTCGAATTAAATATTACAATTATATCTTTTGTATGATCACTGTTTATAATAAAATACCCCTCCATTGCCGACTAATTTTGCTAACAAATAAAATAAAAATAAACAAAAATTGTTTATCGAATAATCAAGCAAACAATAAAATTACAAAGAGAAAGCAAACATCGAAATGCAAATGACCAAACAAATCTATGTGGAACATACGGCTCGGCAAGCTGCAGCAGCAGCAGCAGAGTCAGATGCTACAATAAGTTGATTGAGGCTAAATGCATAAATATAACAAATTTAAAATCAATTTGGAATTATGAAAAATTGCTCAAATGTAAATACAGAGCAATTTCCATACGAAGGCGCTTTGCATGAAATAGAGGCAGCAGCATTGCTCGATTGAGCTGCATAAGTCAACAGCAAAGCCGATTAGTAGAATTGCAATTGAATTTTATATATGTACGGAGATAAATCGTACTAACGAGCCAGTGAGTCTACGGAGCAGGCAGTTTAGTTAGGACATAGCCAGGCGTATACTTAATATTATTGCTTGGCAATATGACAAGCATCCACATCGATTATACGCACTGCTTTTTCTCTACTTTATGCTTTAACTTTCCCTGCTGCACAATTACTTTGTAAAATATTTACTTGTGATTTTTTTTTGTTGTTGTTGACTTTTTGTTGCCACAGAAATAATAATAATAATGTGTAGTCAAAATTTTACATTTATGCTTTTACTTGCTTGGTCAGTTGGTACAAAAAGTTTAACATTTAAGCTGCTTATGCTTGCAGCACATAAAGGAAAAAAGCATAAATAATACATTTTTAAAAATTTTGGTTACTCTTTATGTATTGCATATACACACACATAAGCCATTAAACTTGTTAGAGTACTTTTAATATTTTGTACTAATTTTCCTGTTTCGTGTTGTAGTGCATGATCAACCTTAAATCCAAGTTTCCGCTACACTTTTCTAATTCTATTATGTTATATGCTTTACATATCGTATGAATAGGGTATTATGCGTTTGTTAAAAAACTTGTAACATGTTTCATGGCACATTGGTGACTTCATATATTTTGCAGAACAGTATGACGAGATGTATCCATATTTCTTCGTTCCATATAATGTGTGAAGAGTATTAAAATTTATTCACAAGGTTCAATGGTTTTCATATGCCTGTTTAGCTTGACAAGATGCATCGTTCTTTAATTTCATTTAAATGTTCACCACCTATGTTCCACATTAGTTCAAAATACAAGTTTACGTAGCGTATTAGAACTTCGGTTCTATCCAAGGTACTGCTTTCTTTTATTATACTATTTTTGGCTACTTAAAGAGCATAACAAGCATAAGTTTACCTCAAAGCAAAACATGATTATATGTGCAGCATATTAAAATGTTTATACTGCAACAGTCCAGTCCAGTCGTCGTACACAAAGCAACTAAACCGTACCAAGCCAACTGACCTGACCACAGCCAAGTTGCCCTCGATGTGCTACGAATTTTTAATGCATAAGCTATGGCAACTGGCGTGAACTTTGCATATTTTACAGGTTGTTAGCGCGACATTTGCGCACACCCTACGCACATACTTGCAAATAATATATTTACTAAGCTGCTGTGTACTTGTTACACACAATAAAAGCATCTTAAATCACACTTTTGGAAAATAATTTGTAGATATTTTTACAGTCATCCAGAGATGTATTATATTCAAAAATAAATTTACACGCTTGTTTAATTACGATTTTTATTTTTTCCTGTCTCCAAATATTATAAGGGATCCAATGAAGACACTGAACTCATTCCATAAGGATATTAAAGATAGAAATAGAATAAGACAAAAATCTATTGACTCGCTAGTATGTAGAAAAGAACTCATGACAAGTGGAGGTCTTATCAACTCTTTGTTGAATCAAGCTCGATGACCAGAAACTGGCTCGATTGTCATTTTCTTGTAAAGCATATTCAACACATCCTAACCACCGTTTGCTGGGGTGACGATGTTCGATGTTTGGTATAACCTTAGTCCATTTGACTTGTATCTATAGTTCGTAAATATACTCTGAATCACTTCCAATAATTTAGATCAGTCAGCAAGATCATGTCTGGGTCACCAAAATGTTGTATGTGTCTCTGAAAAGATGACCAAATATAATTCTGTAAGCCGCTAGTACAAACTAGTGACTACTAAATGTCACAACCGGCACTTGTAACAAGTTGGAAGTCGGAGAAACGATATGAATATTTCAAACTCTAACAAACAAGAACGACCAACAAATGATCATTCGGGCAAGGCTCTCAGTGCATCTCCAGTAACATAGCCTTGAAGTCGTTTGAATCTGATGACAGACTCGTTACCCAGTTCTTCCATGGGGAGTCTGGTATTGTTTAAAATGGAAATTAATAAACTCATTTTCACAATACATGATGCTCGCATTCTGAGTCTCCTTTTTAAAGATAAAGTCTTACAAATCAATCAAGTTATAATTTGCTTCAATGAAATTTACTCTGTACTCCATTGTGACATTGAAGAAAACTTTGTGTTTCTCCTTGTTAAATGCATACGGGTCAATCTCATTAATAATTTTTCTTGATATTCCAATAAAATAAATATATATAGGTTTATCTCAGGCGACCAAAAAAATTTGTGATGTCAATACTTGTTCAATTCACGTAGCACAATCTCTTCCTGTCAATGTCGAGCGATTTAACTAGCAAGAATTTGGCCTCAAAAGAGGTTTGCGAAAATCGACTGACTCACAATGATCCACACTGCTTGGAAACGTTGATACAACATCCATGGGCGCGTGATGCAACTACATAAGTCATGTAAGTGTTTGTCAACTGTAAGCAATGATCGATGAATTAATTGAAAACCTCATAAAAAATACAAGTCTGTCATTCACATAATTAGCAATGTCTTGTAGACTAGCAATATCTAAAATGTTGGACATATAAGGTAACGCAACTCTCAAAATATAAGTAACTTTTCATTCAGTTCATCATACTGAAATCACTCATGCCGTGCAACTATTCCCTGGTAATCTAGAAGAACGTGCAACTATTTTAAGCGCGCATGCATGAAGTGGCGTCACTATGTATTATGGACATGGATTCATCACACTACAGCAGCTACCAAAGAACAAACAAGACATTGGCTAACTTCAAGGGAACGTGCACTAAAAATGTCTAAGGTTGGTCTGTTGGCGAACAAGGTCATGTCCCTACTTTTTTGGGATGCATTCACATCGCTTACCTTGAAAAGGTGAGAGCCTAAGACAATCGTCGTCGAATATTATTTAGAAATTATTGACAGATTTGATGTTAATTTTAAACAGAAACATCAGTGGCCATTCCGACATCTTTAAGATATTGCTTTTAAGACTTGGGACATTATTCTGTTGCAGGAAAAATTATCCCTTAAGAATTTATAGCCTGAAAGAAATGTCTTATCATTTATTGTTCTCAAATGTTGGCCTTGGTTCATGGAACCGTTGCTAGAAATCAAATCACCCAATAAATTGTTAGAAATGCATTTCCAAAACATGGCTGAGGATGAAGTATGGCTCACTTTCTGATATACTTTTGTATAATGTTCCATCAAAACAATTATGCCGATCATTGTCTGTGTAGATGGATTCGATAAAAATCGGTCGAATATTTTGGACGTAAAAGACTTGCAAAATATTGACACGCACTGCTCACACACAGGAGACACAGAAAGCTTAGAAAAAATCGTTACTAAAACCAATGAACGATTATTTTAAACTCATTTTCTCATTTCTCATTCGCATTTGGTAAAGCGAAAAAGTGAAACCAGATTTTTTTCCTCTCAAAAAAATTAGCAAAATAAAAGACTTAAATGTTTTTCTTTCTTTCTATCGGTTGAGCTGTTGGCAAGACATAAAAAAACAGTAGAAAGAAAAGAATGGAAAGAAAGAAACGAATTTTGTCGTTTTTTATATACATAAGTACTGGCTGGCAAACGTTCTTGAGATTTGAAAATAAAAAATTGTGGTTTTTTTTTTTTTACTGTAAGTCCTTAAACCTAATAATTAATGCCGATTAATGACGGATCTCGTTGTTGAATTTTGCTATGTTAGCCATTTTCTCATTTTACTTTTTTGAAGCGTAATGTAAAGGGATTGTGTAGTCCTTCATAAGTTCGATGAGTTTAATTTTTATATCAAATTTTTAAAATTTATAACCAGCTGTGAGAAGATATATATCATTAATCCTTGAAGCATTACAATGCCCTTTAGCAGCTTTAATAAAGATCTTGACTAGTTTAAAATAGAACACCCCAACAGAATATTTGTGTTTTGTAAAGAGTACAAATACTTCGTCAACAGCTTCATTCAATTTCTAAAATTTCAAAAAAAAAAAAACCAAACGCTTACTGCAACGATATACTTTTTTTTTTATTTTTGTTTGTTGTTGCAGCATTTCTTTAATATAATTTTTCTTTTCAAGCGCTGCTTCATTATTTTCTAATTTCCCGAACAGTCAAGCGCAGCGTCAGCCAAGTTCCATCATAAACGTTCGGATATATAGTAAACAGCGCACGACTTTCTTAGCTTACTTTGGCTATATCCTGAGCAGCATTTTTTTATTTAATACTTTTTATTTTGTTTTATTTTTTTTATGTTTTTTTTTTTGTGTCCAGTGTTTTTGTGGCTCGTTTGTTCGTTTATGTCGCGGTCATCAACGAAAAACTTTGGTGTCCTAATCTGCTGTCTGACTTGCATACTAATTTGTTTGTATGCCTCTGTATTTAAGCTTGAGCATCAACGCTGACGAAAAATGCCGTTGCTGAAAGGATAAACTGCTGCTGTTGTTGATCCTGCTGCTCTTACTAACCAATATAGCCACTGCTGCTGCTATTTTACTTCCTCTTAATGCTCTTTCCTGTTCTGCTCATTGTTGTCTCGTCTCGTCGTAGTCAATGTTTTGTCCATTCGTCCTGTCCTTTCATTTCATTTTGTTGACAAGTTCGAGATTATGTTGTTCTTGGTCTTGGTCTCTGTGTATATACTTATTTAGCCTTGTGTAAACTCCCATTGAAAATGTTTGAGTGTCATGTTGTGAGGGCTTTGATGCTATAGAAAACATTCGGCGCCCTCATGCTTCATGTTTGTGCCATAAACTGTTGTTTAGATGCTTAATGCTGCCTTTGTCATTGTGAGTACATATATATGTATTTTTTTTTTGTCAGTTTAATGCTATTTAAATTGGCCTTCAGTTGTTTTTTTTTCTATGAAAATATGCTATTTGAAGTGGTTGCAAATGTCTGATTTATATCGATTTGATTTGTCTAATAAAATTGCTCAACAAAAAGTGCAGCAGTGTTTGTTTGTTGTTCTTTTATTTTCAATATTTGTCGCCGCCAGATTTAATTATGCAACTCGTATTTGCCAGCGCGTTTCATTTTAATTTCGTTTGCTCCATATTTGCTTTGCTCGAACAACACAAATAAATTTTCTTTCAATTTGGAAAACATGCGCAAAATTGGGCAACAAAAATACCAAAAAAAAAAAAAAAAACGATTTTTGTGCCGCCGCACACAAACCTCAAAACTAAAATGAAAACTAAACATAATTCGCGCCTGTTGCGCTAACCAATTTCTATTTTAACAAACACAAAAATATATTTTTTGAGATTTTTTAATTGAATTTGTAAATTTTTTGTACGAAATGAAGTTGGACAGCAGCCGCCGCGCTTGGTGTCGAATGCAATTTGCAATGCAAAGATATAAAAAAAAATTTCCCCAAAAAAAGGCCAATTTGCATAGGTTGCGAGGTTTGTAAATAAAGTAATGAGACATGTTATTATGTTTGAAAACTATTATTTTTAACATTTGACATGTCTAGGTCTTTGTACTGCGGAAGAAGGCAAAGTTCATTCACCCCGTCCAAGGTTATTGTTCCAAGTTAGGCTCTTTATTAGCAGCTCCAATGCTCTAGAGCAGAAA
This sequence comes from Leucophenga maculata, assembly GCA_035044805.1. NCBI lineage: Eukaryota > Metazoa > Arthropoda > Insecta > Diptera > Drosophilidae > Leucophenga > Leucophenga maculata. The sequence continues at coordinate 525,913 of JAWNNP010000005.1, read as the reverse complement.
TGGACATCAGCTTATATACTTTATAGGTTTCAGTTCCTATGCTGTCGGTTCGGTTTATGCATCGGCAAATGAAATAAAATCAAATGAACTTCGACTGTTGCTTTGGCATTTTTCATTACAGCATATACAAACCTCGTTTGTATGACCAGATTTGCAGATTGTGAGTTAGGGTTGCCTGTTTTATGTAGAAGGTGCTCCAAAAATTGTTACAAAAACTAGTGCAGCGAAAACTTTTGTAAAAATCTATTCTAACAAAATAAAAACGCATTGCAAAAAATAAAAGAAAAACCATTTTTTTTGTGTAATTTTTATTGCATTTTATACGCTACACAAGTTTTGCGAAAAGGGTATATTAAAAATGATAATTGATTTGCAGCTGTTTCTCTCTCCAAAGTAATGCATAAAAGTAATACATAGAGCTTTATAATGGAGTTCAGTTAAACAATTTGGTTGATATCAAAGATCTGCATGCATTTTCGGACGAAGAATGTAAACAACAAAACTGAATAGAATACTGAATAGAAGCTTAGCTTATCGGATCGAAAACTTAATATTAATATTTTTTTTAATGAAATCGTAATATTTAGTCTCTTAAATTTGAAAATTTATTTATTGAACTGCTTAAGTCTAAGATTCTGTTCAAATTTTTATATTCCTCTAGCAACTATCAGTGTAACTGCTCCTGTCCTACTTGTAAATTTTTTCAGCTTAGTTCCAACATTGAGCATTTTCCATTGCTACAGATCTTCTTCGGAGCTTGCCTGCTAATTAATAATTGGTGTACCTTGACAAGATGTAAATGGAACTATTTTTCGACTGTCTAATAATGCCAAGTATCTGGGTTTTATTTTTAATAAATGTATATCCTTGAAGACCCTATCTTGGCTACAGTGCAAAGTTGCAGAAGAAGAATGAACAAACTCCAATGGCTTCTTTTCAGCATAAATAGGCTCTCCTTGAGTAACCAACGCAGCATTTGTATGCAGATTATAGCGCCGATTTGGAAATATGGCAGCCAAACTAAGCCGAAATAGATTTCTGGTTGTCCTTGGTATGTAAAAAATTCAACATAGCATAGTGCAGTCAATTTTCTCTACGTAGAGGTTCATGTTAGCTTCTTCTCAAGTAGATATTATATAATGATCGCCTGCTGAACCAACAAAACCGCCTCGCATGCTCTTGATGTGTACATTTCGGCAATAAGCTACTTTGCCTATCACTTTGGGGTATGCCACATTGTAGGTTAATTGTGTAGTTTGCCACTAGCCGGATAGTATAGCTAGTTTGCCAGAACTCTAAGTTTGCTGATATTTATATTAATATATGTATATATCACACGGAATCAGATAAGACTATATTTTCCATAAAAAACTTCCATCTAAAATAGCAAATAGAAAGTAAATTATTAAATTTTTTTTTAAATAAATTGAGAAGCAATGTATTTTGTGTTTCCAACAATAAATTCCATTTAAAAAGAAACATTTTCTACAGCACGATGCAAATGGTGCTAGAAATTCTTTTGTGGAACCTGGCAAAAAGCGAGTTCAGCTGAACACTTCTGTTTGAAATACCTTGATAAGTATAAATGTTCTCTAAAATGTCTTTTTAGTTATATGGGCTCAAAGAATGTAATTGAATACTATGCTAATTTTGTGTGTACTATACCCATATACACATATGACGAAGTGTATTAAAAACTCAGTATTAGCCAACATTTTGTCTAGTTGCAACAATTTACTTTTTTCTTTTTTATTCTCTGCACACCAAATTGGCATTTTTAGCATGTGTTCTGCATGCATGTCCTTTCAATGTCCTTTGTGTAGCAAACGTACGAACACAAAATATTAATTTCGAATTTTTACGCGACATTTTGGGGCGCGCAGCTTTAGTAAAGCAATAAATTTATTGTGGGGGATTTTTAATCTAAACTATGCGGAACGGATTTAATTAAACAAACATTTTACATTTAGAAGACTACGGGGTCAAGTAGCCAATTTTGAAAGTTTTGATTTGCACTTGTGGTCGGTCGACTTGCCAAGCTTTTCTTCTTTGTATTTTTTTTTCGTATTTCCGGCTGATCAGAAAATAACAATAACGACTGCAGCAGCTAGTAGACTTGTGCGTGAAAAACCACAAGTGACATCAGCAACAGATTTTCTTTAGTGAAGCATCCCACGGTGTGATTTATGTGACAGCTACGCAGTACAGACGCTGTATAGCAGCAACAACAGCAGCAGCCTGTAAAGAAGTCTGAAGTCTAGCAGTGTGTAACAGAGCAACATATTTGTGGTTGACTTTAATGCGTGGCAACATTTCACTTTGGCTGGCTCAATCAGGAAACATATGCGCTGCATGCGCGCAGACAGACAGGCAGACAGTCAGAAAATGAAGCGGAAAGTTAGCAAGCAAAGCTGCTGCAACTCCCACTTTATACACTCTGCTGTGGTGCTGTTGTACATAAATATGCCTAATGCCTGACAAATGATGACGCTGATATGCGGCTGAATGTTAGCAATGATGAAACTTTGCTGCACACATTTCTGTGCTTCTGTCAGTTGCAGCAACAGCAGCAACAGCGGAAGCTTCAATCAACGTACAACAAATACAACAACAAATTAGAATGTAATGCCTGCATAAATTGAAATGCATTCATGTTGCTTGACTTAAACAAAATGTGACAGTTTACATCAGAAACATAAAATAAACACAGCAAACTGACTGACAGGCAGTGGTGAAGCAAATCAAAATCAGCAGCAGCAGCAGCAGCAATTGTTGCATGTCAAAAATGATTGAATTAAATAAAATAAATATGCAAGACAGAAAAATGTTGCAGTTCCGTTGCAGCAGGCAAGCAGCAGGCGTTGTCAACATCATCAACATCTTTGCAAACAGCTTCTGCAGCACAGTTGGCTCATCAAGCGCTACTTGTGCAGCAAATTGTGTCATTTTGTTTGCTTTTATAGAATAAAATAATTTATTATTTATTTATTGCTTGTTTGCAGCCTTTTTTGTGTATTTTTTATTTTATTTGCATTTTTTGTGAACGCTTCATTTCATGCTGCATGCTTGTTGCATACTTCCATGCGCAGCGTTTCCGTTTCCTGCTTGTATGTGTGTGAGCGAGACTTACTGCTGCATTAAGAAATCTGTCATTTCTGCTTGTAATCAGCTGCTTTTCTTGCTGTTAACCGGAAACAGCACGTTTTTGCTGTTCGTTGCTGTTGCACCTTTTTGACTGTTTTTCCAGCGCCATTTTGTATTGTTTTTATTTCGTTGTGTGTGCGATAAGCAAAAACAACAAACGGAAAGCGCATGTTTTTCTGCTGATTTTCATTTTAGATTTTGTTGACAGCACAATAAATGCAGTTTATGCTTCTGAAGCATGCAAATTTTTATTATTAAGCAATTTTACTACTTAACTGTTTGAGTAGCATGGAAGATTATATTTGGAATAACATCGACTTAGCATAATTGTTATAAATGGATATTTGTTATATAAACAATCAAATATTTATAAGAAAAAAAATTCTTTGAAAGACTAATTGAGCTATCACTGCTCAGCACAATCTTAGCTTTTGACTGAAGTTTCTAATTTCTTTCTGCTTATGGATATTTTTTCAAATATCTTAGAGAACATTATTACAATAAAAAGGTTTTGTTGATTTACAATTATAAAATTTTTTTTATTTATGTAGCTTAAATTTAAATTTTAACTTAAGAATCTAAAAGTAATAACTAAATTATAAAAATTAATCGTATATTATTTGTCATCCAAAACCGAGTACGAATTTACGAAGAAAACCTTTAACGTCTCAAGTTGTGCCGTTATGTCTTTCGTTGTGTCAGCGCACAGTACAGCATCTCTAAATGCATCCAATTCTTGTTGTGTTGCTGTTATAAATCCACTGCTTTTCTTCTTCGGTAGTGCATCCAACGCTTGCTTCAAATGCAAGGCAATCGGTGCAGTAACTATTACCAGTTGTAGCTCCAGTAAAACTTCAGCCACGTCAGGTAACATGTCGGAGAGCAGCGAAAAGACGGAAGCATGTATTAGGTTATGAACCAGCTCCTTCGCATGTTTTGTAGCAATTTCTATCACCAACGGTTTGCAGACGACGATACGTTCACAGTCTATTAACTTTGTAAAGAACTTCATGACAGAGGCATTTGCGGCTCGATGATCTGTAGAGCAGGCCATTAGTGCACACTGAAATATGGGCGTTATGAGCGTACTTTGCAGCAGCTGCAGCGGAAAACAAGCGAGATACCGTGTAACCAAACTGAAGAATTCATCAACTGTGTCCGGATTGTTACGCAGTCCATGCTCCATTTGCAGCATCTTGAATGTGGGTTCAATGAATGCTTGCAGCATTTCGAAAAGTCTATTAATGCATCCCTTGTTCTCGGAGAATTTATCGACCAGCACAGAGGCCGAATATAAGAGGCCGCTATGTCGGTGATGCGCATAGAGCGTGATCATCTGTTTGATAAATGGCTCCACGATTGGCAGAGACTGCTTGCCTACAATGCGTATAGCAAAGCGTATGAGACGGCATGTGCGTTCCGTGATGTGTTCATCTGCTTGATACTTCTCCAACACACTCGAGAGCAGAGGCCAAGCATCTGTTAGTATTTGTGCAAACGGATGTGGTTCGCTGTCGGGCACATCAGGATCTGTATCTTGTATAAGCGAACATGTGCGATCTATCCAGTAAACCGGATCTGTGCGTTCATCCTGTTGTATTGTTCCATTGTTCTCCAACAGTTGTGCCAGTGGTTGCAGCTGAAAGCTGATAATTTCACGAAAAGCTGGCTCAAGTTGAGTACTTGGCAAACGACTTAGTATCAATGAAAAGCTTTGAAGCAAGCCATTTGCAACATCATTGCTTATTTCAAAGCTATCCAGTCTCCGTGCAATTTCTACAAGACCGCTAACATGGCAGAGCATCTTTTGGCGACAGGTGGAACAAATCGTTGTCAATGCTGTGGCAGCAGCAGTAGCCAAGCCATTCTTCTGTCGCAAAGCGTAGAGTAAAAAGTTGAGCACATCCTGCAATGACTCGTCATGCTCCTCAAGCCAATAGCAAAGTTCACCCAGAAACATGATCGATGTGTAGCGCACTGCTATGTGCGTATTTTCAGGCAGACGTAGTATGTCCTTTACAACGTTGAGCATGACTTCGTCTTCGTTCTGTACAAGCTTTGCAACAAGCTGCATAACGAAGATCGCTGCTTCCATTGATGCCCAGGTGCCATTGCCGGTTTGCAATGTGTGGAGCAGTTGCTTGAAGCAAGCGCCTGCACCAACAACAAAGACGACTTCTTTGATGAGATCAGCTATTTCAAGTCGAAAGTCCTGTAAATATAAAAAATAAAAATGATTAGTTTAAAAATGTTTTGTTGCCAAATTATTATAAAAACTTACATGAAAATGACTTTGTTCATCAATCAGTCCCTCCTGATGAACATCAATTTGCGCCTGCCGACATAATGCGCCAATAAGACGTTCAATATAGGGTTTAAACTTCGTTTTAAGTCCATCACTGTTCTTTTCAAACAGTTGCTCGCTGAGGCAATACCAAAAACCGAAGGTCATCTCAGCCACCTCGTGATTAGAGTGGCTCACGCACAGCAATACCAGATCTAATGGCTTCAGTGAATGGTGAGGCGTTTTTCCATCCACTAACATTTCATTGAAGAAAGTTTCACATAGCGCTGTGAAAATGCGGCAAAAGTTCATAGACTTCGCGGTATCGCCATGCGTCACGCTCAAATTATAGGCTGTCTCCAGCATGCAGACCGCATTGAAGACTTCCATTTTCAGCTGAACATCTCTGCTGTGGAGACTATTGTTATCGTCGATAGCCGAAAGCAGTGAGCAGACTACTTCGGTTGCACTGTCATGCACTTTTCTGTTCGTTTCAGGTTGACTGAGCAATAGAAAAGCTTGCTGTATGATAGGATTTCCGTAACAGCGTTGCAACTGAAACACATCATTAACAAGCCATGCATTGAAGCAACGTAGCGTACTGTTCAGCATGCGTTGCTCATCCAAATCCTTGCGTTGTAGGCACATGCAAAGAAACTTCAGCACATCTGCCGCACAGGCAACCATTTTCTTGTGTGTTTCCAGACGTCGATTTGCACAGAGACGCAGCTGAGGTGACTCTATCTCTTCCGGCAACACTTTTAATATTTCCAGTAGTGGCCAGCAAGCAGATGTTTGCGGCATAAACGCCTCCAACATGTCCTTGATTGGCTCTTCCCATGAGTCCATCAAAAGTGCCAGATCGGCAACAGCTAAACTCAATTGAGTTATAATGCGAGCATCAGTGCGTTCATCGGTTTGGCCGACATGTGTTATCAATGAGTTGCGTAAGGATTCGTGTGTGTTTGCTGGTAGTTCGTTGAAGGAAGTTTGTATCTTATTGCGCATAGTCTGTGCCGCAAAATAGCTTGTGAGCAGATCACGTTTTTCACGCAGCAGTTCATCGGCAATAGTCCATGAGTAGATCTGTAAATTTTGCAAATAATTAGTCAAGTTGCTAATAGCAATGTATGGAATATTGTTACTTACCGATTTCTGAAATTCCTGCAGCCATATATTGGCCTTCTCCTGTTCCTTGGGTTCGTTGCCATGGTGGAGTGCAATTAGTGCTTGTTGCACAAGATCACCGGAGTAGTTAGACATATTTATTAATTATGTAATTTGACAAACGTTTTAAATAAATTTTCAATACCAAAACTTGAACAGTTTAAATTAAATTTGATGCAGAGTTTGATGGTGTTACTTGTTCGAACGACAGGTAGTGAATGTTGGTGATCTTTGTGCGGTGCGTCATATTTATATGAAAATATTGTTAACTAAAGACATTAATAAAAAGGATCAGATCGTAAATTACGAAATGCTAACTTAAGCCTTTTTCTACCTGCTTACCAAAATAGGTAAAAATAGGCAACCTTGAGACATACATCTGCAATATTACGACTTTTGCTACCTGTGTGCCAACTTAGGTCCATTAAAACATCTGCCAGACAGAGTTTTTAATTGCGGTTTTCCCTAGACAGATAGGAATTAAAATTAAATTGAAACCTTTATTTTATTGCTAATCAGTTGTAATAAAGTAAATCTATCTATCCAACACCTGTTATACTCTTTAACCCTTCAACACAGACATACACTTTTTTTGGGAATTCGCAGAATAAGTAAAGAAGTTAATCAAAGTCAAACACAAAATGCATTATCCCTGGTTTTGATTGTATTTTAAAATCGATTAATACAGATTCTGCTTCTTTGCATCTCAATGCTATTTTTCGAGTAATTAATTATTTGGACTCATTGCATTAAGTTTGCCCAAAGCAGTCAAATATGATGTTTACTATTAAGCAAATCGTACGAAATTATGATCATCTATTAAATATTAGGTTTAAATATGAAAACAAAACATATGCCTATGTTTGAAGTTGATTAACTCCTTTATTTTGCCCACTAATTTGGAAGTAGATCACGCGTGGCACTCGATATCATGTCATCCTTGTCCCTTGCCTGATTATACCTGATTTAATTAATGAAAAACCATTACAACAAAATAAGGGGTTTGGGTTGTGCAAATTCTACCTGCCTAGAGAAAACCGCAACTTTAATAGCGGACTCGACAATGCTGTACATTCGATCAAAATAGCCTTTTTGACAACAGTTGGCAGGTAGTTACAAAAAGGTTTAGAAATTCTCCAGGTGGCATTTTTAAACTAAGTTTGTGGTATTACCTCTGTTGCATCTGTTTCAAATCAACAATAATAGACTTAATACGGAGTTTAAGCCACATATTGAACGTTTAATTGGCGCCTTGTGTCGGCACGCGCAAATTGATGTTTCTAATGAAGGACTGTTTGATGAACAAAGTAATTTTGTATATACTAACTAATTATTTCTATTTTTCTTAATATTTACAGGACTTTCGACATACAATAGCAGATCTCATCAAAAAAGTTGCCTTTGTTGGTGCATGCGCTTGATTCAAGCAGATGCTCTACACATTACTGGAAAACACGGACATAGCAGTGCGCTACACATCGATCATGCTGCTGGGTGAACTCTGCGATTGGCTTGAGCCACATGCAGAATCCTTACAAGCTGTGCTCCACTTTTTATTTGCGAAATTATCAGCTGCAACCGCTAGCTCAACTAGTGGAGAACAATGAAACAATACAAAAAGGTGAACGGTTTACTGGATAGATCGTACATGTTCGCTTTTACTGGATACAGATCTTGATTTGCCAGACACTGAACCGAATCCGTGTGTACAAATTCTAGCAGATGCCTAGCCATTGCTGTCGAGTGTTATGGAAAAATATCAAACAAATGCACGCACCACGGAACGCACACGCCGCCTTCTCCGGTATGTTATACGCATGGTAGGCAAGCAAGCTGCATCGTTCGTGGAGTTATTGATCAAACAGATGATTGTACTCTAGGACATCAACATAGCTGCTTCTTTTACTTGGCCTCTGTGCTGGTCGATGAATTCGCCAAGAACAAGGAATGCATTAATGGATTACTTCAAATGCTGCAAGCTTTCATTGAACCCACATTTAAGATGCTGCAAGTGGAGCATGAGCTGCGCAATAATCCGGACACAGTTGATGACTTCTTTCGTTTGATTACACGGTATCTCGATTATTGTCCGCTGTCCATTTTTCAGTGTGGAAAAGTTACTCCATTCATTAAATTCTGTTCTACTCATCTCCTTTTTCTGGTAATCAATAGTCCAACTAGCGCATGATATATGTTACTAATAACTCCGCTCAGGGCGGACGCAGCGCATTTCGTACGAGATCTGAAGAGCAGAACTATTCATTGCTAGGTTGGCATGTATAGCGCAGTAGATTTGGTGACCCAGCAGACGGCAACACAATTTACTGTGGATAGAACTAGAAGCAATTTTTTAAATCTATTTCATGTGTTTGTATACAACATTTTCAATAAAATCAAACAAAAACAAAGTTTTATATTATATAATATTATATTATGTGATTTAATGCCTCTCCCAAGAAATACGTCACATGTTTTGTCGATAAATCCTTTCAGCCGCAGTTCTTTAATATTCTAAATCTGTGCACAAGTAAACATTCAACTTCATGACGCAATGCTGCGTGCCAAGGCAAAACTTATATAATATTTTCGGTCGTAGTTCACACACTAACTAAACAACTATTCAAATAAAATAAATTCAAATCGCAGTATAGCAATATAGACGCCACAGAAGTGCCAGACGCTTACTTTATGGCTTTACACCTTTTACGAGCGTGTTAGGTTGCGCTTTAATGTGGCTTCCGCTCAACTGCCAGCATATACACGACAAGTGCTACGAGTATATAACATTCAAAGCTATGCAATGCGCAGTAAAAGTCAAACTATTTATGTCTATGCTTGATTTTATGCGCCAGCGTGGCAGGCAATAAAAGCGCGTATGAATCGACTTGCATTTCATTTGCATAATATTCAGTAGCATACTTTCAGGCGCTGTGTTTTACGATACCAAAAAATGCTGTTTCAACTTTTCAACAAGCCGCAATTTTAATTAAAATTAATCGCGCGCTAAGCCTTTTACACATTTTGATATTTTTATGAGCATTTTGCATACTTGTTAAGACTAGTTGTTAGCCTCTACTCCGCCGCACATCATTCAACATTTTATCGAGCGTGCAACAAGCGCAAACAGTGACAAATGACAAAATAATAAGAAAATCGCATGTTTTACGCTGTTATTATGAAGCGGGTTTTTTTTTTCGTTTAGTACTACGAACATGTTTCGTGATTAAAATATCAAGCATTGTGTGTAAAAATATGAATTTATGATGGGTGAAAGCCAACGCAAAAATTTTGCATATGCACAAAATTCCAGCAATGGATTTGTTGTTGCTGTTGTTGGCGTTGCATGAGTTAAAATGAAATTTGCATTTAGACTTGAAAATTTATAGCACCAAACCAAAAAAAAAAAGAAAAAATAAATAGTATATACAGCTGCAACCGTCTGTCTGCGGCTAAAAAATAAAGTACCATGCATAATAAAATAGCGAAACATAGTGAACCAAAGCACAACCTTGTTAACTTTTGAACATAGCCGGCTACGTTTTTTTTTCTTTTCTCATTTAAAGCTTAAAGGACGACGACAACAAAACTGGCATGTTTATATGTCAATGTGTAGTGCTTTGCAGCTAAACCTAAACCGCTTTCGAGCTGCTTTCAACACCCACTGCATAATTTTTTTTGCACTCTGGTATTTCTTATTATTGCGCTTGTTTTCGCTGTGGCTTCTTGCATGCGAAACACTGCTGTTGACGAAGAAGCCACCAACTTTGCTGCACGCAAAGAAATAATATAAAAAACAGGACGAAAAAGTTTTGCCATGATCAACAACGTGTTTTGCGCTACTCAACTGAAATTTAATGTGAAAATTGCTTAAAAAACAAGTCAGGACAATCGAAAAAAAAATATTATATGCAAACCGTATTGCAGTCAACATGAAAGTCGTATATCCCTATACAAAATAACTACTTAAAATTGTCTACTAAAGTTGCTTATGCTCTTTTAGTTGGTTTGTAGTGTATATTCGGCTTGGCATAAAAAGTTTTGTACTTTTCTTGTTATTCTGTGCCACCGCCTCAGGAAAAATAATACAGCAATGTCCTTGCGAGTGCAAATTGCTTACGACCGCTTTTTGCTCTACGAAGTTTTACCTTCTTTTCATTATTTATAACTTTATAATATTTTAGCATAATAAGTTTAGTTACAAACTGAAGGTCTAATGCATTTTATTGCTCGCTTAACATATTAGAGAGACTTCATAGAATATAATTTGTTTGCAACGCTCAAAATATGTTGCTTTCGCTGTCAAGCGAACTGTATATGCATTTTTTATTTGGATTAAGATAGTTAAAATTTGTTGTTTCTAGCTAAATTAACAACAACATTACACATTTTTTCATACAGAAAAATAGATTGGAGGGTTGGTTTGTACCTTGAATACAAATTATATGAAGAAGAAATAGGAGCCTGCAAATATCCAAACTTGAAGGCTCTATCTCTTATAATCTCTAGGTTGACGTTCTTCGGACTACATCCGCTTGACTTTTCATTAGCAATTCTATTTTCTACATACCATAGAAACTGCATTAAAATTAAGGTAAAAAGGATTTGTTATACATGTGGAACTAGAACACACGTACAAATTGCGCTAAATTGTCCATCGGTGATTACAGTGCAAATATATCATCGTTGTCCTTGCAACAGGTAGATTTAATTAGTGAAAAACAATAATAATAAAAAAAGGGTTCGGTTTAGTATTATGCATTTACTGCCTGCCATGAGAAAACTGTATCTTTAACACCTGTTCCGTATAAACCGCATGTGTGCGAAAGAGATGGCATATTTGACATATAAATAGAACATAAAACATAGAAATAAACTACCAAATTTTGTGTATAAATACTGCAACAGACCGGGATCTGCAACATTCACTGCCTGTCACTCCGACAAGTTACACAGAATCTTTGTTAAAGCGCATTCAGCCTCAAATTAAATCTTGTTTAAACTGTTAAAGTTACGGAATTATTAATATATTTAAAACGTTTGTCAAACTACATAATAAAATAAAATGGCTGTCTATTCCGGTGAACTAGTGCATCGTGCTATAAATGCACTCCACCATGGCAACGAACCCAAGGAACAGGAGATGGCCAATATATGGCTGCAGGAATTTCAGAAATCGGTAAGTAACAATATTACATACATTGCTATTAGCAACTTGACTAATTATTTGCAACATTTACAGATCTATTCATGGACTATTGCCGATGAACTGCTGCGTGAAAAACGTGATCTGCTCACAAGCTATTTTGCGGCACAGACTATGCGAAATAAGATACAAACTTCCTTCAACGAACTACCAGCAAACACACACGAATCCTTACGCAACTCATTGATAACACATGTCGGCCAAATCGATGAACGTACAGATGCTCGCATTATAACTCAATTGAGTTTAGCTGTTGCCGATCTGGCACTTTTGATGGACTCATGGGAAGAGCCAATCAAGGACTTGTTGGAGGCGCTTATGCCGCAAACATCTGCTTGCTGGCCACTACTGGAAATATTAAAAGTGTTGCCGGAAGAGATAGAGTCACCTCAGCTGCGTCTCAGTGCAAATCGACGCCAGGACACATACAAGAAAATGGATGCCTGTGCGGCAGATGTGCTGAAGTTTCTTTGCATGTGCCTACAACGCAAGGATTTGGATAAGCAACGCATGCTGAATAGTACGCTACATTGCTTCAATGCGTGGCTAGTTTTCGATGTGTTTCCGTTGCAACGCTGTTACGGAAGTCCTATCATTCAACAAGCTTTTCTATTACTCAGTCAACCTGAAACGAACAGAAAAGAGCATGACAGTGCAACCGAAGTAGTCTGCTCGCTGCTTTCGGCTATCGACGGTAACAAAAGTGTCCACAGCAGAGATGTTCAGCTGAAAATGGAAGTCTTCAATGCGGTCTGCATGCTGGAGACAGCCTATAATTTGAGCGTGACGCATGGCGATACCGCGAAGTCTATGAACTACTGCCGCATTTTCACAGCGCTATGTGAAACTTTCTTGTATGAAATGTTTGCGCCTCACCATTCACTGAAGCCATTAGATCTGGTATTGCTGTGCGTGAGCCACTCTAATCACGAGGTGGCTGAGATGACCTTCGGTTTTTGGTATTGCCTCAGCGAGCAACTGTTTGAAAAGAACAGTGATGGACTTAAAACGAAGTTTAAACCCTATATTGAACGTCTTATTGGCGCATTATGTCTTCATGCGCAAATGGATGTTCATCAGGAGGGACTGATTGATGAACAAAGTCATTTTCATGTAAGTTTTTATAATAATTTGGCAACAAAACATTTTTAAACTAATCAGTTTTATTTTTTATATTTACAGGACTTTCGACTTGAAATAGCTGATCTCATCAAAGAAGTCGTCTTTGTTGTTGGTGCAGGCGCTTGCTTCAAGCAACTGCTCCACACATTGCAAACCGGCAATGGCACCTGGGCATCAATGGAAGCAGCGCTCTTCGTTATGCAGCTTGTTGCAAAGCTTGTACAGAACGAAGACGAAGTCATGCTCAACGTTGTAAAGGACATACTACGTCTGCCTGAAAATACGCACATAGCAGTGCGCTACACATCGATCATGTTTCTGGGTGAACTTTGCTATTGGCTTGAGGAACATGACGAGTCATTGCAGGATGTGCTCAACTTTTTAGTCTACGCTTTGCAACAGAAGAATGGCTTGGCTACTGCTGCTGCCACAGCATTGACCACGATTTGTTCCACCTGTCGCCAAAAGATGCTCTGCCATGTCAGCGGTTTTGTAGAAATTGCACGGAGACTGGATAGCTTTGAAATAAGCAATGATGTTGCAAATGGATTGCTTCAAAGCTTTTCATTGATATTAAGTCGTCTGCCACGTACTCAACTTCAGCCAGCATTTCGTGAAATTATCAGCTTTCAGCTGCAACCACTGGCACAACTGTTGGAGAACAATGGAACAATACAACAGGATGAACGCACAGATCCGGTTTACTGGATAGATCGCACATGTTCGCTTATACAAGATACAGATCCTGATGTGCCCGACAGCGAACCACATCCGTTTGCACAAATACTAACAGATGCCTGGCCTCTGCTCTCGAGTGTGTTGGAGAAGTATCAAGCAGATGAACACATCACGGAACGCACATGCCGTCTCATACGCTTTGCTATACGCATTGTAGGCAAGCAGTCTCTGCCAATCGTGGAGCCATTTATCAAACAGATGATCACGCTCTATGCGCATCACCGACATAGCGGCCTCTTATATTCGGCCTCTGTGCTGGTCGATAAATTCTCCGAGAACAAGGGATGCATTAATAGACTTTTCGAAATGCTGCAAGCATTCATTGAACCCACATTCAAGATGCTGCAAATGGAGCATGGACTGCGTAACAATCCGGACACAGTTGATGAATTCTTCAGTTTGGTTACACGGTATCTCGCTTGTTTTCCGCTGCAGCTGCTGCAAAGTACGCTCATAACGCCCATATTTCAGTGTGCACTAATGGCCTGCTCTACAGATCATCGAACCGCAAATGCCTCTGTCATGAAGTTCTTTACAAAGTTAATAGACTGTGAACGTATCGGCGTCTGCAAACCGTTGGTGATAGAAATTGCTACAAAACATGCGAAGGAGCTGGTTCACAACCTTATACAGGCTTCCGTCTTTTCGCTGCTCTCCGACATGTTACCTGACGTGGCTGAAGTTTTACTGGAGCTACAACTGGTAATAGTTACTGCACCGATTGCCTTGCATTTGAAGCAAGCGTTGGATGCACTACCAAAGAAGAAAAGCAGTGGATTTATAACAGCAACACAACAAGAATTGGATGCATTTAGAGATGCTGTACTGTGCGCTGACACAACGAAAGACATAACGGCACAACTTGAGACGTTAAAGGTTTTTTTCGTAAATTCGTACTCGGTTTTGGATGACAAATAATATACGATTAATTTTTATAATTTAGTAATTACTTTTAGATTCTTAAGTTAAAATTTAGTTTTAAGCTACATAAATAAAAAATAATTTAAATTGTAAATCAACAAAATTTTATTATTACAAACTGTGCTGCGGAGCCAGCTAAATGAAACCGAAACAGCGGAGTTCCATCATCAATGGTTTGGTTTAGATTGTACTTTATTTTTTTTTTTTTAATTTTTTTGTATTTAACCATCCTTCCATATGTTTGAGCTTATCGAAATGACTTTAGATGAGTACGAAAAAACACGACCGACAAGTTTCTATAAATTTTAACTAAATGTGATAGATAACTGAACTCGTATTATTCTGAATCTTCTGAATTAGACACCTTTTACTGTCTGAACTTAATAATACTAAAGAAAAAATTTAAAAAACAACTTTGATACTCATTGCTTAATTCTTCTCGAAGGTCAAGTTTCTACTGAAATATTTTCGTTGAAAATAACATAAAATTGCATTCTATGTTCAACATACTTCAAAAAGATGTGAACTTGAACACTTTTTATCTATTACAGATTTTTTAAAATATTTACAGCAACTGATTCACGAAACAATTTTCGTTTTCATGTCAAGAACACACATCGTTATCGAAATTTGAACAGCTTGCGAAGATTGTATCTGATAGATTTGATAACACGAGAAGGTGTAGCACTGCAGAGAACATAAAAATTTTTATACAAATAACAACTTAATAAAAAAATGTACCCAATTTCCGTGCACTGCTTGAAGCGCAAAGTTGGCGATTTTATTTATTAAAAAAAAAAAAAAAATTAAAAATAATAAAAAAGTCCTTTGAAATGCATTTGCACTTAAAATGTACACCGCTGTTGCATGCTGTGCTGCTGCTGCAGGTGCTACTGCTATTGCCCAACATTATTAACTGTCAACTGCAATGCAATAGTGCCACACGGCTGAAACGTTTCACGCTGCGCAATCCAAGTGCAGTGCCTACAAAGGACTGTCGCTACACGGTGCAACCGGCGAATGCGTTTGTCTGCCAAGTACGCATTGACTTCGATCGCTTTGAGTTGGCAGCGCCAGTGCACAATGTGGGTACAAATGAGTTTAGCTGCAGCACTGAGTATCTACAAGTTGGAAAGTTTAGACTTTGTGGTCGAAATACAGGACAGCATCTCTATCTGCCGCTGAGCCGTAGCAGCGGTGGCAGTAATACGTTGGTACTTGAGTTTGTGCTAGCGCAGCAGTCCACATGGCAACTGACGCTGACACAATTCGATTGTCCAGCAGCACAACGCAATGGCGGTGCATTTGGTTTGCCACTCTTGGGCATGCGTACGCTGTTTGGTTCATCTGCTTCATCATCGCCAGCTGCCGTTGCAGCGAATAATTTTCTGCCTGCACTAATGCCAAATGCTGCAGATTTTGAGCATTTGGCACCGCTCGGCTGTGATCAATATTATCGGGAGCGTGAAGGACACATTAGAAGTTTGAATTTTGGTGATAATGGTCTTGCTTTGCCCAGCTTGAATTATGCAATTTGTGTTAAACATGCGCTTTCCAGTGAAATTGAGTAAGTTTTATTATATTTAAATAATTTATATAATTTTAATTTAAATTATTTTCTTTTAGATATATATTTAATAGCTTCTCCTTGGCTTATAATACATTGCCTGGCTTTGATGAGGATTGTCATGCTACAATACGCACTGAAGGACGTTTTGAGCATTACTTGCTCGTACCACAATCGAATTTTATTAATAATTTGGTTATGCAGCCCACTTACTACTGTGGCACTGCTCTCAATGGCACATCTATTAGAGGTAATTTTGTTTATAAATGCTAATATTTATTATTTAATTTTATTTTTATTTTTTAATAGCGCGTCCTCCATTCATTATGTACTATGCCAGCGATGCACACTACGCAGCAACAAATACTGGCTTCGATCTAAATTACAAAGTGCAATCGTTTATGCATCCAAACTAAACTACTAATGCTTAATGTAATCCTTTTATATTCATAATTTTCATTGTTTTAAAAATTATATATTGTGTAGCACTTTGGTCAGCCACAAATTCAAATATGGAATTATTAAATAGATCATTCCTCTCTTTTATAGACACATGCACAAGTGCTTCGGCATGCCGCCGCATTACAATGGCAAACATGACATTGAGCGTCCGGCATTGCGATATCCTTTTAATTAAACACCAATCCAGTGCATTAAGTCAAATAAATTATTTAATAAAATGGCGCCACATGCAGCGCAAATGTTGCGTTCGGAAAAAAATGTGCAACTATTTTTTCTGTGTTCTTTTTTTTTTTTTTGTATAGTATTAAGTTAGCATGTGTTTGTGCATTACTACACTGAAAATAATTAAAGCTGCATAATAAAATAGAAAATGAAGCTTGTATATAAGTTGAAATATCCTGTTTCAAGCGTAGAGCTTTGACACAGTTAAAGTTAAGCTGTGATTAAAATTTTAAATAATAATAAGGCTCTAGGCTATGACTAAAACACTGGAAAAGTTATTAAGGAACTTTCAAAATGTGGGTGCAGTTATTTAAGAAATCTCGACCCATTTACAGCCGACACTGACTCTAGCCTTTGGAAGGGCACTGGAAGGCCACCGGTGGCATTTGCGCAGCACTTAGAGTCAGTTTTTCAACCAAATTCGAAGTATGATGCAGAAAATACAACTGAGGTACACAATTTTTAGACTCAGTGTGCCAGATGAGTTTGCCAATACGTCTAATCACATTCTCAAAGGTACAGGAAGAGATGAAAAATTTAAGTATGAAAAAATCTCCAGTATATGATAAAATCGACGAAGTATCAGTCTACAATTGAAAAGTTAATTGATTGTATACATATGAGAGAACTGCCTTGGAACGAAAAGAATAAATATCGAGAATAGCGACGAAGTATGGAAGCACCTCGATTTGGTTGTAACTAAGCGTCAATGATTACCAAGGCTTCCGACAGACCGCAGAATACATACTGGTCGCGTTTTTTGCAAGTGACAATATCGAAGATAATGAAGACGACCCGTTTGAAGGCGACGTAAATGCCGATGAAGATTATATTTTGCTTGATAAAGCGAAGTCGGATGCTGAAGAAGAGGTGGAAGTTATCTAAGAAGAGGAACGGGATACTCACAATTGACCGTTGGTGAATTTTCCAAATCCAAAGCTGCGGTTTGGAAGATAACACATTTCTCCAGCTCAGTCAACACATTCAAAGAACTTTTTACTCTAGAGATGGTTAGTATCGAAAAAACGGTAAGCATCAATCACCATACGTGTAAGACAGACCATCCTGATTGAAATGCTTGAGTTTAGACAGAAATAAATAAGAATGAGATATACGCGTTCGCTGGATTATTATGAAATTATTATATTTCCTTGTTTGATCCATTCCATTACATAATCAGCTAAAGAACTTGAAAAACTGTACCACCACGACATATACAAAGCCACCATGTCTTGTGACCGTTTCCAGTTGCTCTTACGCTACAACAGAAACAAGCGACCGGATCATGCATTAAGTCGGCAGCCATTGATGATCTTTACTTAATTCTAAACGCCAATTTGGAGAGCACGTTTGTGCCATCAGCGAAGCTTACTGTTGATGAGCAATTATTTTCATATCGAGCACGAACGCGCTTCACATAGTACATACCTTCGAAAACGGGTAAATAAGGAATGAAGGAATGGTGATTCTGTGATGCTAAGAGTAACTAGACAAACGCCAGTAAAGGAGATATATACCGGAATATGGACAGGCGAACTTTGAAATGTACAACACGGCAAGCGAATGGTGCTCTATTTTTTCACGAAAATTCCACACATTCGCGCGTAGAATTTGTTTTGATAATTTTTGGCTTTTACTGACTAACTGCATACATTGAAAATCCCAATTGGGGGCACTGTCCGATCAATAAATAGTTTGTCACTGAAAAATTCATTTCAAAACAAAAACTTTCCAGCTCGTCCAATCTGTGCTTACAACAATCGATCTTCACAAGGACGGACAATCCAATCAACATCCTCTCAGTCAGTCCTCTCACATAGACCGGACAAAGCAGTCTCCACTTTCTCAGCGATCTTCACAGCTAGGGTTCAAACTAGGCAATATTGGACTTGCGGTTTGACTAGCTAAACTATTTTCCAGTTTGGTTGGGTAGAGACAGTGGAAGAAGATGGTGCAAGCACTCTTAAACTTCTCGAACGCAGTGCTTGTTTTTCGGAGTATTGTAAAAAGAAATAAAATTCAACTTCGTAATTTGGAAATGAGTTCTTTTACACTCAGAGCCCTAAGAGTGCCTTGAAGCACTTATTCACTTTTTCTTAACTTAGAGGTAAACGAAAGCTTATTACACTTTAGAAAAAATTATTCGAATTATTTTCTTCCATTATTTTTGAAAGTAGTATTAGAAGGTTAAGAGAGCACTCTAATAATTACACATCCACATAGCAAGAACGTCATACAATATTTCTTCGTATAACAGCTGCCGGCGGGACTCCTAGCGTTACCAAAATCATACCGACATCTTGACAAGGCTTATGGGTCATGTCAAGCCCGTGGCCTAGTAGGGTCACGTTTAATCTGAGGTAAGCACTTTTCCAAATCGTTAATTTTGGTTGGGTTTGCTGAACATATAAAGAAGAAGATGTTTTACTTTGTAGCATCAAACTTTTCCGGTCATGGATTTTTCAAATTATTTTTCGCCTTTGGTCACATTCGATTTGGTTAACAGTTGCAACGAGGAGCATACGACATAATAAATAGACTAAATATATTATTATTTAGGATTTTCTGCTAATATGCAGGATGTCCGATACTATCGTCGAATTCTCACTTTCCTTCTAAAATTAGGCTTTTCACAGAGTCGAATGCAATGACGTCACTTTGAAGTTCGAAAATCCTTGACTCTGGATAGTCCAGCAAGCTTAACAGCTTCACTTGAACTTGTGATTCATTCACACGTTTAACAATTTATAAAGCTTTGAATAAGCAATGATTGCTGTTTTCTTAAATTTGTTTCTATAAAACTTCAATAGAACAAGTACTTCGAGATTTATTTTCGATGCATTAGTTTTGATTGTAAGCTGCTTCAGGAATTGGGATTCGTTTAAACCACAACATAGTTCCGGAACTGAATACGCTAAAATTATCCGATTGGGAAACTATGGTCCAATCGAATGGTCTTCATATGCGATTTAACGCCATTGGATTTATTTTTATGGGATTACGTTAAGTCGTTGGAGTATGCCAAAAATTTTGCAACATTCGAGAAGCTCAGAAATAATATTGAACCCATGCTGCAGTCTTACTTTGTTATCATTTTATGGTCGAAGTTCGAGATGCTTATTCGAATATTTATTGCATTGGAGTGGGAGTACGTCAGGTGTATTCGAAGTGGTCTGTGTACACTGTGACTGCAGAATTATCGGCTCCAGTTGCACCAAACGTTGTCACCGTCAGTATTCGTACTCAAATCATGTTTAACAACCTTGAGATACCTCATGTAAATTTTAGCAATAAATTCGTGCCTTAGGAGACTGAAGTAGCTTCATCCCAGTGATATGTAGCTTAGCTAATGTGCAACATTTTATCCTTTAAGGAGGAGTTATTCTAACAAGATGCCCTTGACTTTATGTTGAGCTATCATTCGGTATCTTTTTCGATGTAGAGACTATGTTTAGTGAGTATTAAGCTCACACTTCCATCTACACGGTATCGTTCATATAAATTCCTGTCTCGCAAGACAAACAAAAAAATATTGTTCCACTTAAACCATTTCCAATCAAGCAGTATTCTGTAAGCAATTTCTTTCAGTGCAGCTTATAGAAATAACTCGAATACTTTTTGGTAAATATCATCACACGCGGCATGAATACATTTACAGATATTTATGTACATTGAGTAAATTTTATAAACGGATACAGATTCGGATGCAACGACAAGCAACGACAATTTACGATACAAAAGCGAAATGCAATCGCAAATATACAAATACGAGTGGAGACAAGTCAATGGGTAGAGTGAGTAGCTGAACGCACGGTCAGTTGTAACAGTGAGCAAGGAGACTAACTGACCGACTGACTGACTGACTGACTGTTATCGGATCAGGTCATACAAATATAAATTCGCATATATGTACGCATGTATATACTCGTACACTGCAAATGTGATACATTTTAAGGCAGAATATTTGCACATTTATTGCATGCTGAAGTTTACAATGTAGGCTTTTAATGAAAATTTAACAAATTTTGCGGCAGGAGTGTGAAAAATGGCAAATATTAAAAAAAGAAAAAAGTGTAAAACATTTCACAGACTGAAAGCGAGAACATAATCGATATATGTATGTGTTGCATGCAGGACAGTAAATTGTATACATGTGCTTAATTTTAACAATTGTTGCTGCATGTGCATACGCCATTTGCTAGTGTAGCAATGCAAACGGAAACAGCAACGGAAAACGGAAACGGAAGTTAAAATTTGCGATTGAAATGATTGAAAAGTGTTGTCAGCTGAATACGGCAAATAATGTAGAAGCAGTGACTGCAAATTAAATTGTTTAATGTTTGTCAGCTCTGAGTAACTTCTGCATATAACACAAATTGCCTGCTACTAAGCTACAAGTAAGTTTAATATGATATTAGTCTGTTATTATTTTTGCATATGCTTAAGATAAATGCACAAGCAATATCCTTTGCCTACAGCAAGCAGCTCCAGAGCACTATCGATAAAGTATAATCGTTTAAATTGAATTTTCATCGTTGCACTTTAAGCATAAAATTGTTATTCAATGCGGCTGCATGCTGTTGATCTGCATGAAAGCTGAGCATTGCAGGCAAACTTGGCAACTTGGCAGTTACTGTGCGTGCTGTTGAGTCGATTTAGCTGACCAAAAGTCAAAAGGATGAAGCAATGGACCAGACGTTATAACGAAAACAGGCAACACAGCTGCATACACACACATATAATAGTGTGAAATATGTATGCGACAGTATCTGTGTGTGTGTGTGTGTTGGTGTGTCTTAGTGTCTCCATGGAAGCATATTCTGTTGCTTGAAGTGACACTTGTCGCTCTTGCATTCATTCACAGTTCTACTGCTTGTTTGGGGATAATTGTATTTGTACACTTCATACATTGTGTAGAGAAGGTACTCAAAGTTTTTTCGGAAAGTTTGTAATGCCTTAATGCAAGCACAGTTGAACGCACAATGTACATAGATGAATAATATAAGCCACACCAATATGGAGAGGTTCATGGGTCGACAGGCGGTGGCGTCCGCAAGAAAAAAAAAAAAAACGGAGACCGACTACTCCATCTTTGCACCACCCACCAAATGTCCATTAGCAGCAGAAAATTTAAGCATCTTGACATCCACAAATACACCTGAAAGACCCTCCGATTTGCGTGGCTGGAAGTCAAATTGAAAGTGTGCTGATTAGCAGGTGATTCCAAAACTGTCTCATAGAAATGATCGCGCATAGAGGAACCGTTGTGTATAGCGGTCTTGCGACCGCTGATTGTCGAACAGTTACATACAGCACCATACAGAATCTCGTATACATTAAACAGCAGCGGTCCAAAAGTGAAGACTAAATCAGAAGCTTAGCAACTTAAACTATGCTGATGATAGCTGCATACGTAAGGCTATGCTAAAGCAAATCTTATGAAGCTAATGCTCGAGCTGACGGTTTTAAGGTCAACCTTTTAAAAACCAAGTGGAAACGTGAAGACGTTCTCATGTCTTGGCAGCTATATTACAGCAGATGGGGGTGCAGCGATAGACTCAGCTGCGCATATAAGCAAAGCGCGAATTGCTTTTTGAAAGCTGTGCAAAGCACATTCCGATGTCACTCAATTCTAAAACTGTAGCCGTTTTGATCAATAACTCCTTGCCAAAGAGATACCAACTTCATTATGCCCTGCTCATAGCAGCTTGCTTCGCTATTAGCCAAAAAATGAGACAGTTGGTTGTCGCAAGCCTCTTTTGAGTCCAATTACTCGCCAGCTAAATCGTTCGACATTGACATGAAGAGATGGAAGTCCGATGGTTTCATGTTCGGACTATAAGGTGGATACATTAGGACCTACCATCCGAACTCCCGGAGATTCTGGCGCGTTACAATCGAAGTGTGTGGTCTGGCGTTGTCCTAATGGAACACAATTCCTCTCCCATCGGTCAAAAATGTTCGTTTCTGGGCGATTGTTGCATTCAAGCGGTGCAGTTTTTTACGGTAGAGGGCCGAACTGAGCGTTTGGCCGTAGGCGAGCAGCTCATAGTAGTCACCACTCGCTTCAGAAACGGGTCGATTTGGTTGCGATTCAGCAGCGATTCGCAGATGGAAATTCAGTCCATGATTTTTTTTAGTGTCAATTCTTGTGGCACCCTTATATCGAGTTTTTTTGTTTAGACAAGCTTCTTCAAATACCTTTGACTTATATTCAGCTCCCGGGCGATGGTACGGCTGCTACTAAGGCGGTCTATCTCGATCACTTCCTTGATTTTATCGACTTTTTAGACAACAGGTCTACCGGAGCGTGTTGCATCTTCCACTTCCTCCAAACCAGAACGGAATGGAGTGAACCACTGTTGTGCTACGCGTAAACATCATAAATTTTTGGAAAAAAAAATGGGAGCAGACTATGATCCAACACCTCCATATATTCAGAACTCTTTATTGTTGAGTAAACGAAGCGCAGGAGTACACCGTTACGGAGCCTCCACCGAAATTTTGCTTAGACAATATGAATGTTTTTTTTTTAAATGTCTCCAACAATGTCGAAACTAATCGAAATCAGCCAAATTAAACGTCGTTTCGTCAGAAGAAATAATGTAATTGAAAGAGAATATTTTAAGACACATTCCGTGTAAAGTGTTACAAAGTACTTACGGAGTTCCAAGTCATGTTCAAGTTATAGTCTTTGATAGTGGAAGCGATGAATATTTTTTGTTGCTGTTTTGTATCTGGTAATCTTATATGAGTTTGATTTAGCTTCTGTGTAGCGCATTAAGGCACAGTTTAAGTCGAAGTTTATGCTGTACCCTTTTCATTTTTTTTTTTTTTTTTTGCATACACTCACACTGACACATACCAACTCACAACAGCAGCCATTGTCCTCATGTGCATCTACTTATAGCCTTGTGTGTGTGTGTGTCTGTGTTTGTTAAAAGACTTTCCTTTCATTCTTGCTTGTATTTCTTTTCGAATAGTTTCTGACACTGCACTTTGGTTTGCTGCTGCATGTCCTTCTAAAGATGTGATTCGACTTAAAAGTTTTCTCGGGCAGTTAGTGTTTAAGTGAAAATTTTCTCGGCATGCGGCATACACAAGCTGTTTTGAGTGAGAATATATATTTCCCTTGCGGCACAATGTGCGTCCACATTATATTATGATATTCAACTAAGTATTTGCTTAACTATTTAACGATGTGTTTCTTTGGAAATGAATACATTTATTATGAGTGGCTTTTGAGTATGCCTTAACAAGTAAAATTTATATAAAATAAATTATTTAAAATATATATTTAAGCGACGAATGGAATATATTTTTAAATGCGAACTGCTGTGACCAAAGTGCCGATGACAGACCACAATTTCCATTGATACTTCGTAGCCAGTTTTTAACTTTTATAGAGCCATTTAAAAAGTAAATTGTTTTATGTAGTTCTGATATCGCAATTTATGCTATTGGATCTCTACAATTTAGCGCACATTTTTTGGTTTTGACATTTAATGTGTACTGTGTAACAAACTAACCGCTGAACACGTGTTTGTCTTTTATTAAAAAAATATTTCCAATGAATATCATATAAAACCAATAACAATTGTTATAAACTTTTATGCATTCATAAACTACTCAAAAACTAGCAATAAAACATAAAAATTTTGTTCGTACAAATCTTCAAATAATATTTTTATTCAAAACAATGCATTTTCACAGCCAAGCCGCAGCGTGAAAAGCGAAATTTTATCACCGCGAAATGAAAATTTATTTTGCTGTTTATTGCATTTAAATGTGCAACTGAGCAGTAAATAAAAGGCGAACAATAAAACAAATATTTTATAAATAAATAAGCGCAAATGTGTGCCAAGTTAATATTAAATTTATGAAGTTCGTAATAAACTTTAATACACAAATATTTAATTTAATTAAAGCTTCTTTCTACAACTAACAATAACAACCTTTTTTTTTT
Organism: Leucophenga maculata; assembly: GCA_035044805.1. Taxonomy (NCBI): domain Eukaryota; kingdom Metazoa; phylum Arthropoda; class Insecta; order Diptera; family Drosophilidae; genus Leucophenga; species Leucophenga maculata. The sequence goes on along the minus strand of JAWNNP010000005.1, from coordinate 501,117 downwards.
GCATATTTTAGCAAATATTTATTTACACCAAAGCAAATACGCTGTGTGCCAAACGTGAGCTTGCGTGTCTGGCGTACATAAATCTGCAAAATGTTTATAATTTTCTATTTTGCTGAAGGCAAAGCGTACAAGAACTATTATTAATATTATTATTTATGTAAATAAATTTTAATATTTCTGAAAGGTTATAATTTTTTGAAAACAGTAGTGGCAGAGGCTTTTAAAGTTTATGTTTGCTAATAAAATTTAAAAATAACAATTTTACTGGCGCACACTTAAAAACTATTTTTATATATTTTACAAGTCTTATCGGCATTGAAATCAAACATTGTATATGCTACGCTACTATCACAATTTACCACTTATACTCTTTATTTCAGTTTTCTTATCAGTTTGCTGTGTATCGCTGCGCCATTTGCCACGCCTAACAAGTACAATGCCAATCATTAGCATGATTATTCCAATAGCGAGTAGTGCTATGCCTATATAGACACCAATGCTGGGCACATTCAAGAGAAACTGTGTAAAAAGTATTTATTAATGAATGTCGTATGGGTTTTTTTTTTTTTTTTTTATTATTTTGTTACAAATTACCTTTAACCAGCCTACAAGCACATCTGATAATTCTGCGTTTATTTTCATAACAAAGAGTGGCGCATAAAAATCAAAGGCAACATCTTTTAGATATCTGTGGGAAGAAATAAATAAATAAATATAAATAAAAATATTTTAAAATTTGTTAAAACATCTGATAGTCTGTCCATCTGGCAGTCTGTTTGAACCACAAGATAACATTCTAGACTTCGCTTCGGTGGTTGTGTATAGAATGAATGACTCAACGCTTCTATTAGAGATTTTCGCTTTTAAGTTTATTTTTATGTATTTTTTTTTTCTTTTGTTTAGTTTAAATTCTACTCTAATAAAATATTTAATCATAAATTCAGATCGCAAAGTAACTCATATAAAAATAATAATTTAGAGGGTGTATAAGTTATCTCGAAGTCGATTATAATCGACAGCAGATGAATTTATGGTTTTTTATTTTAATATTTTATATTTGTGCAGACCTTATAGCTGTTATGTGGGCAGTCCAGGATGTTGCCAAGTTATTTGGTAGTAATAGTCCGCTAGACGGGCACCTCTGCTACGAATACTGCCGGCGGCGTGTTGCGTTTTAGCGTGAAGCAGACATTGGCCGACTTGTGGCTGCTGCGAACATTGCGGCGTATTCTTGGATGCCGTCGGCTTGCAGGATGATCTGTACGTCACACAGATGTCATCCACGAATGTAGCCAACATCATTCTTTCTGGCTTTCGTCTGGCTGCGGCATGTCAGCCGTGTACAGGCAGTATAGTAGCGGGCCCAGCAAACTTCCTTGTGAACATTTGCTTCCAAATTAAACTTCGCAGAAATTGCCGAGTGGAAGCGGACCGCAAACTGTCTTCCTTCTAGGTATGACTGCAGTAGGCCAGTAGGCCTATGTGCCATACCCGATCAAATGCTTCTTTGATACCCAAGAAGAGTGCGTTACAATACTCCTTATTGTTGAACGCCTGCAGTATTTGATCGACGATGCGATGGAGTTGTTCAACAGTGCTCGGCACCCAGTTCGGAACCCAAATTGATGTTCAGAAAGAATTTCCTGAGATTCCAATGATCCTGACAATCCGGGCAGCAATTTGTCTCTCAAACACCTTCGAGATCGAAGCGAGGAGACTAATCGGCCGGTAGGACACAGGGTCCATTTTCAGCTTGCCAGGTTTATGGATCATGGAAATTTAACCGAACTTCCACTGCGCAGGGAAGTATTGCAACCTCACAAAAGCGTTGAAGATCAACGCTATGTAGAGGATTGCACGACTAGGTAGTGTGGCATTGCAAATAATATCGTGGCCTGGCGCTTTGTTTAAGCTCTCAGCTATCTCGCTTGGAGCGAAGGGCTTGATGGGCTGATCCATTTGCAGCGCTTGGGAAAGGCACTCACGAGTCTCTATTACTTCCTGCTCACCAGCTTGGTCGATCGCATGTGTCAGTGTTGGCAAGCCTGACGTCGAACCACACCGCCTTGTGATCGGTCACTGCGCACCGAAGCATCCTCTGTGCTTTATTCCACGCTGTCTTGTCTAGTGGGTGGCGGGATCTCATCCACCTATTCCGGAGACGTCGTTTTTCGGCTCAGGAATTTCTGCTGCTGCAGGAATTCCTGAGGCTGCCGATTGCACTTTGCCGACGAACAAATCAATGGCATACTCAATGTCTTTGCCTGACGTAATTTCATTAAGGGGTAGCCTCCATATAAATCTGCCCAATTTACTGATTTTAGGTATGAAGAAATTGTGTTGTTGTTGTTAGCTTAGCTAGAAACACCAAATTTGGTGTATTTTGCATTAATTCTATTTAAATAATGCAAAAAGGTCCAAATCAGACAATTAAATGGTAGCCCTCCATACAAAAAGCCTAGTTGATACAGACATGTCCGTCTGTCTGGCTGTTCATATGAACATCGAGAATTTGAAAACTATTAAAGATGAAGCCTTCAAGTTTGAATTTAATCTCTCCTATTCCTTCTTCAGATAATTAGTATTCACCATATATTTCAATCTTTCTCTAAATATTTTGACACCTGCCGGTTCTTGGAAGATCCGACTGAGCCGTTGGTATAAGCTAAATACTCAAGTAACATATAGAACTATGTATATACATATAAGCTTCTAAGCTTTGGTTATACTAAGTGTGACCTCTGCCAAGCTGTCAGATGACATAACCTAAACTAACTTTCTTCTTCTTATTTCTTCTTTCTTCTTATTCTTTCTTATTTTTTGTTTTATTTTGTTTTTACTCACTCAATAGCTTCATCACGTTCCACCAGCAAACTGATTAGTACCTGCCCCGTCACCTCCAGTGGTATGCCATAGGTCGGCTCTAATACCACACGCATACCGTGTGCCGTTGCATTTGGTTGTAAACCCGTTGTATTCGCTCGATACGAGTCATCTGTCATATAGAAATGTGGATGTGACATATAAATTGGCGCTGTCAGCGTTGCAGGTGATATGTCTATGACACCATTCTTTGGACATTCACGCTTTGGCACACAGAAACATTTCGTATCTGCTGCTATATAACCATTATCAAATGACTGCTCCGTTGTGGTATACAAACGCGCCGGTATGCCTTGTACAGTGAGATTCTCTTGTGGAAAGACGTTAATAAAACGTGCAGCATCCTTTATGAATATCGTAGCCGGATCATGCCAATTGCGTCCGGGTGCCCAAAGTTCACCAGTGCTACCATTAACACGTCCACATTCACCTTCATAGTAACCGGTATGCGCACTGCCATTCCACTTGCGTAACTCACCCATTTGCGAGAGATCAGCCTTACCGGTGTGTATGGTATAGCTGCCCTCAACTGTCTTTGAATTATTGCGCTGATAGAACCAAGCGAAATTACTGCTGTAGATCGGCATGCGTGGTGTATGCAGTTTCTCGGCAAAGTCAATGAGATAATCATAGAAACCATCGAAAATCCAACTGCCTGCAGTGTGTCGCATTATGGTGTCGCCACCTTCACGCACCAACGTATAATTGACTATTTTACGTATTGTGCGATGCATACTGCGTGAATATTTCGAAGCGGTCTGCAGGAGTGTGAAAAATAAATCAAACTAATGGTAGATCTTGAACTATAATACATACCACGGTTGGAAAATGCGGCGTTATAATAATATCATCCAGACTGCCAACGGATAGCGCTGGTAGAAAATGAAAAATGCGTCGCCCAAAATAGCTGACTTCACTCTCTGCATTATGCCATATGAGATCCTCTTTTACCTTGAAATCACTGAAAACATAAGGACCCAATTCTGCAAAATTTGGCTTTACGGCGGCATTATTGAGCTCATGCGAGTTGGTCCAGTTGTAGAGATAGAAGCTCGTATAGACCGGTGTTGGTGTTGTTATCCATTTTTTGTATATAAAAGAACCCGGTGAGAGTGGCAATAACTAAAAAAGCAAATTATCTCAAATTATTATTACTCTTTATATATTTCTATTATAATTCACTATCACTTCTTACACTTCTAATCCACTGTTTCGATAAACTTGGCCATGCTGTAATCAAGACAATGCCTAAAATGCTTAAAAGTGTAGCAATACTGAAGTACCAGATCTTCTTCTGGCGCTCCGAGCAACAGCGACAGCACATACTTAAAACCAAAGCAAACCGTATAGCAGCAGTTTTCCGGATCCACTAGCATTCACCGCTTGAGTGTAGATATTATTTTGTGCAAAATAGTCAAAATTTATGCATTTTCAGATTACAGATTAGATTGAGATTTAGGTTATTTGTTGTACTTTGAAATGTTAAAGTGTAGAAGTTTGGAGAGGGTACGGAAGCAAATGTGAAGTAATCTATTAAATTTGTTTGTTACTATTTTGCTGAATTAATATATTTTTAGATTCTAAGAACATAAACATAAAATGTTTTTATATTATTTATTTACTTTTGTGAACTTAAGTGGTTTGATTGTCGCTAATCTTTGGCCACAAGAAAAAAAAAAAAATCAGTCGCTTTCGATATATTTATATATTATAGTAAATCAGACATATATAATTGGCTTATCGTTCATTATAAAGGTCAAGTTTACCCTCCATAGAGCATTAGATCGAATGTTGTAGAATATGTTGAAGGGTGAATCGTTTATGGAATAGTCTCAATGCTAATTGCTGGGGATATATACTCTAATATATCAACCATGAATAACTTAACGATCATATATTCAAATGATCCAGCTTATATAGATACCAGCAGATCAAAAAATCAGGCCTTACGAAATAGCATCGTACAATCATTTGCTGCCTATATTTTTGAGACATATTTTGTAGATAACAATTTGGAAGTAATCAGAGGCTTTGAAGACTAGCAATATTGCAAATCTCGGATCGTGACGAAAATGGGGACGGTTTGTGGTGTGGAGAAACGAAGTGTAGGAGATCTACCAACACATTTTGGCCGAAGACCACTCTATTACAGTAGTCAGCAAACCACGAGGTGTTACTCTAGCGTAATGCTTGTGCCGGTAAAAAAAATCCTTCAATTCAAACCATTTAAATTTGTCTGATCTTATAAATTGCAAAATTTTCTCATTTTCCACCTTAAGAATTTATATAATTGGTCTTGGTTCTGTTAATTTAGCTAAAAATGTCAAATTTGGTTTACTCTATCATATTGGACTACTAGAAGGACTACTTGAAGGCCTAGCTCCTATACAAATTTGTTTCACCTTCAGGAGTTTTGTAAGAAAATAATTTTGGGATGGTTGAGCTTTGTGCGATTGCGCTTGAAGAAAGGGTTGAATAGTCTCGCTGTCAATTGCTTGGTGAAGCCAGGCGAAAAGTAACGAACAGTAGTTAGTTAAAGCGTTTAGACTAACGAGCAGTAGTTAGCGAATCGTTAGTCACCGACCAAACAATTGTAGTACGAAAATTCAATGATCTAATATCAGTTTATTAAAGACTATTAGAACATTTGTTTGATTTGCGGATGTATATGCTATAAATCAAAACTGGATAAGCTGACTCAGTAAAAAACGTTTCAACAGGCTATAATCCTGTACATAGCTTTATAAGCTAACTAAGTAGAAAAACTCTCTCAATTATTAATTTTCATATCATTTTATGTTTTGATATTTTTGTCAAAGTTTTACGAGAGAATAGCATGGCAGAAGCCTCTACAACAAAAACTCAAGAACTAACTTCAAAATTGGGAAAATGTTTGTACAAAGTCTAAAATTTTTCATGGCACATAGACGGCATCATATGACTGATCAAAAAATATACATATTTCCCACAAACAGGTTGCATACTACCGCAGCGCATTATGTTGACCATCATGTGTTTCTTCTGCAGTGTTTTATCGTTTGCTGCACGTGTCTGTCTCTCACAGGCGATCACTGTGATGACAGTGAATAAGGACAAAACGAACCAAACCTACGAATATTGTAGGGCAGTGGATGAGGAGCAGTCCTCAATAGATGTAAGCTATCATTTGGCTAATCCATAAGTTATTGATTTTATACAATTGCTAGCAAACCGAAGCATTCGAATGGTCGGAACAGTTACAAGGCCTAATATTGGGTCTATTCTATTTAGGTTACATGCTAACACATCTGCCCGGTGGTGTCATAGCAGATAGATATGGTGGCAAAGGCGTACTGGCTTGGAGCACACTAGTCGGTGGCATTTGTACGCTACTCACGCCGGTGGCAACAATTTATGGCGGTGCAATTGCTTTAATAATAGTGCGTGTGCTTATGGGCGCAGGTCAAGGTCCACTGTTTCCCGCCATGAGCGTACTGGTCGCTGCCTGGATACCAGTGCGTGAACGTGGCACATTGGGTGTCTGTATTATGGCTGGCATGCTAATCGGTTTGATTATAGGCAATGCTGGCACGGGCTACTTACTGACCAACTTTCATTGGTCTATAGTTTTTTATATATATGGCGGCATGACTGTAATTTGGGTGGCATTCTTTGTAAGTTGCATAATTAAGCTGTCTACTTTTTGTCTGCTACATAATTTTATTTAATGCTGCAACAGTTTCTACTCTGTTCTAGCTTTCCGTTAAATAATCGTTGGATAAAGCCAAAGGAGCGCGATTATCTTTTTGCCGAAATTGCAGACTCACAGCATAAGCAAAAGCTGCCACCGGTGCCATGGTGTGCCATCTTCAAGAATAAGGTTTTCATTTGGGTTTTGGTGGCGCAAATGGGTCAAGACTGGGGCATCTATGTCGTTATGTCCGATCTGCCCAAATATATGGCCGATGTTATGAATTTCTCCATTCTAAGCAATGGCTTGTATAGCTCTTTGCCCTTTCTGGCGATGTGGATATCAGCAACGAGCTGTGGTTTTCTGGCCGATATACTGATACAACGTCAATGTGTGAGTGTTACTAATATACGCAAGATAATGTCCGGCATTGGTGCGTCTAAACTAAATTTTAAATTACTTCTTTGTATAAATTTGTGTGTACTTGCAACAGCTGCTATTGTGCCATCCATCTTCATGGTAGCCGCTTCGTATGCCGGCTGCAATCGCACTGTCGTCGTTACCTGCTTCATATTTGCACTGGCCTTCATGGGTCCATTCTTTCCGGGCATACGTCTGTCACCCATTGATATGAGTTTGCATTATGCCGGTACATTAATGGCGCTTGTCAATGGCTTAGGTGGCATAACAGGTATACTGGCGCCTTTCATTGTAGGCGTGATGACACCTAATGTGCGTAAGCTGTTTATATTATTAAAGTATTTAAACAAAATTAATTTTGCTATATTTTGCAGTCTTCATTATTGGAATGGCGCTTAGTTTTTTATCTAACAATGTTCATTAAAATAATTACTGCTATAGGCTTTACCATTTGGGGCTCTGGCGAACGACAAGATTTCGATTATATAAACGAAACGCGAAAAGCTAATGATTGAATTTCTATATTTTATTCATAAAAATAATAATAAAAACTTCATTTTTTCATCACAATTCATACTTTTAACTAATTCACTAATTTATATACAATTTATTTATTTAAGTTGCTTTAGCTAGCAGTGCTTATCTGACTATCTTGCGTGACATTTAGCTCGGCAAGCTTTTCACTCTCTATTTCGGACTGTCTATACCATTTACGTTTCACTGTAAGCACCACGCCCACTATTATCAGTATACAACCAATGCAGAGATTTGCAATGCCCACATAACGTCCAATCCAGGGCAGACTGAGTACTAGTTTTAGTTCCTTGGCTATCTCCTTACTGATGACAGCACGGCTGGCAGTGATGAAGAGTGGTGCATAAAAGTCGCTGATGCCTCTGAGTATGCTGTAAAATTAATAGAAGTATTAAATAAAAATACAAAGACGAATGCAGAAAGCTTTTATGAATGGAAATTGATAGAAGAAATTGAAAACATTCGGCAGATCATGGAGAACTCGTTTGGAATCAACCACATAAAGAACAAGAGGAGACGATGAACAATAAGATTTATAGAAGATAATAAATTAAATAAAGGATATAAAGATTGAAAATAAAATAAGGAAAGCGCCGCTACATGCGGCAACAAGATTTCTTCAAAGCCAACTCAAGAATGGATGAACCAGTGTATATTAGAATTAAACAGAGTCACGGTAGTCTATCGGACACGCTTCAACAAAACATCGTCAAATATCTATGCTACTGGCTTCATAAAAGTTTGATTTGGAAAGATCACTTAGTGGCGAAAAGGAGGAAACTAGATATGAAAATGTGTTGTATGCACTGGCTTTTAGGGCAAAAATTTAAGTTAAGCCTGGACAACATAGTTAGAAATTAACTACAAAGCCATACTCAAAACTGTCTGGAAATGGAAAATCGAAACACCACCCTCAGCATTGAGTGAGATGGCACAGTCTCTACCAAAGATGCAAAGATTAGAAATATTTTAAATATTTATACTTCTAAACTTTTGTCGTTTTTTTGAGATTTTTCGACTACACCCGAACTAATCCAAGCCATCGAATTTGCTTGGAGCTTTATTTCGGAAATTTATTTTATCAAATTTTATATTGTTTGAAAAAACGTTGCTCAACGCAAGAGCAAAATTTTAAAATAAACTTTGAAAATTCCGGAGCAGTGCTAGTCGAATGCAAAAAAAAAAAAACGAAGTCTCTATCTATTACCGTTTCCGAGAGGCTTTCCTTCATACGGATACAAACATGGCTATATCGACTCCTCGATCACTCCTGACCATAATGGGGGTAACTTTGGGGGTTTGCGACCATTATTTCTACCTGTTACATACATTTGCACAAAACCAACCTGCGGTACAGGGCCTAATAAAAAAGCTCTTAAACAAATGTTAAGTGTTTCTCACTTACGTTATATCGTCATCACGTTGTACATGCAAACTAATCTGCACAGCAGCATTCACTTTCAGCGGTACGCCCATTTTACGTTCCATAATAATAAAGAAGTTATCACGCTCATAGTTCGGTTCCATGCCGGTAATTGTCTCGGCATAACTTGGATCAGCATCCATAAAATGCGCTGCTGACATATACATGGGTGCACCATTAGCACACGGTGCCAAATCGGTAGCACCCGTTGCCGGACAATTATCCGGTTGTCTCTCTTTCGGACAATAACATTTCATATCGGAGTTCAATTGTCCATTATCAAAAGTATTATTTGTGGCTTCATATTTCCAGCCATCAATACCCTCAATGGTGACCTTTTCACCCGTAAACTCTAAATTTATAATGCGACAAGTATCGGTTATGAAAATAGTCAATGGTGTATCCAGTGGCTCATTGGGTACAAAAAGATCTGTAGTGCTGCCATTTAAACGTCCACAATCGTCTTCATACCAGCCCGTATGATTCATGCCCTTCCAGTATTTAATCTCACCCATTTGCTTCAGATCATTCTGACCTGTATGTATGGTGAAAATGCCTTCGAATGTTGATGAACCATTACGATTTAAAAACCAGGCAAATTCATTTGTTTCTATATCGGGCGCTGCTGGATTATTCATAGCATAGTCTAGAAATTCATCATAGAAACCCTCGAAGAGCCACTCGGAGGCTGTGTGTGTGGCATAGAGACAGCCGCCGTTGTTGTTCAACGCACTATTAAAGAATATCTTGATTAATTTTGGCTCATCACGCATACTGGTGGCGGCAGCCTAGTTATAAGAATTATTATAAGTTTTATTTTTATTATTTTTTATAATTTTTAACACAACTACTTACAATCGATGGCAAATGTGGCACAGTTATCAAATCCTCGGGCTTACCGCCAGACATTTCCGGCTCGAAATACCAGGTGCGGCTTATATTGAAGGAGACTGTCTTATTTTCATGCCAATTTATGCCTTCTTTCTTGCGCACTTCACGATAGACATACGGACCCATTTGCTCGAAATTTGGTTTTATGCCAGGCGTCCAGGCATCGGCTGCATTGGTCCAATTGAAGAGATACATGTACAGATAGATGGGTATCGGCGTGATCTCCCATTTGTCGAAAGTTTTTGAGCCATTCGAGAGTGGCAATTGCTGCATACGAAATAAATAACTTAAATGCAAACTTAAACAAATTTTTTGTTTTTGTAATTTTTTTAACCTTTTCAACTGCTTCATCTATATAGCCTGGCCACCAGAGTAGCGACAGCAGCCCAAATATCACAAAAACTGTGCCGCAGCCAAAAACCCAGACTTTCTGCTGTGTAACTCCGCAACAGCGACAACACATTTTGCTCGATCGAACGCTGCAATCGTTGTGATCGAAGCGCTTTAAATAATTGCAACGTTGATTTTTAAAACATGAAAATGTGAAAATTGTTTTTTTTTTTCTCGATAAGATTTGTTTCGATTTTTTGCCCCTTTGTGTTCATCCACTCGCCGCGATTAACCCATTTAATCGGCTGCGTTTATTAGAGTACTTCAGTTCGTATACTTTGTATTTTATTGTTTTAAATGATAAAGACCTTCTTCTTGTTACTGTGCAATGCTCTGTGCTGTTCTGTCGAAGGGGTTTCATATAACAATTCATAATCGCACAATAATTTTTTTTTTTAAGTTCGGTTCATTACTCTCATAAATGACTGTGGACTATTTGATAACTGTCTACACTCTCTCAGCACATGTGCATAGTTTTTTTCCTTTTTTTTTTTTTTTTGTAATAATAATATCTTTTGCATAGCACAAACAAGAACAACAACAAAATTTTTTGTATGGGCGTTCTTTCAACTAATCTGCATAGCTGTGCATAATACGCTACACGAAAACGGCTTATCAGTTCACTTTGTAGTCAGACTGTTCTCCTCTTACAATAGGAAATGTACTTGGAACGGTTGCCAGATTGTTAGTTTATTTTAAGCAGTTAAAGTGCTCAGTTTTATATGTGTAAATATTTTGTGCAATGATTGAAGGATTAGAGTTAGAAATTGCAGACGAGCCAATATTATCATATTTTTTCCCAACACCGTCAGTAAGCTCTAACTCTCGAGTTAAGTTTTTGGTTACATTTGCGTTTAGCGATTTCAGTGAAATATTAATCAGAATTATTAGATTTCTTTGTGTTTGCTGCAAATTTCAGTGGAAATTTGTATAGGTTTGACGTATGATTGAAAGATAATATGATAAGAAATCGTAAAACGCAATAATAAGTGAAAATGGTAGCACGCCCGTATATATGTTCTTCTTTATTTTTTTTATTTTAAAATTTTGTATTTATTCTATTTTTTATTTTATTCTATTCGTTAGGGAATATGAGTTAGCTTTTCGCTAGGAAAAAGGAGGGTCGTTAGTCGACAAGTTCTGCGAAGGACTAAAAAATAGTAGAAAATTATAATTTATTATTTTTTATATTTTTATAGAATTTTCTAAATATTTATTCATAAATTTTTTTTTTTGATTTATTTGTATAAATTCCATTTTAGTTTAGCTGTATTTTCGAATTTTATGAACCTCTTGGCGTCCTTTGATATCAAAAGAGGTTTCACGCAGAATAATGGGCTCTCGTGGAATTCTTGATTGTTACTGTTAGTCCACATGTTGCTGCAGCGGTCTAGACATGTTTGTATCACTCAAGAGATACGGCTTACAGCACCTTACACATTCACCTCTCATTTCCTCTTTTTCGATCAATAATATATGTACGTACTTTCTGTATAGCCTTCTTCAAAGCAATCTTCAGAAGCGATTGAAGCGAAAAATGTAGAAAAGTTAGGGCAAGCCCGCAATAAATGTTCAAGTGGAAAGTGGCGACAAAGATCTAAATGACACGACGACTATGAAAGTTCAAGTAGTTTGTCAAGTTTGTAGTTTGTCGAAAAGTTAGTAAGTCATAATTTACTGCAGAATCTATAATTAAAATGTAGAAGTTTAAGTACGCTGTTTGCTCATATATTGCATTAGTTAGCTTATGAAGCTACTTTAAACACGTCAATCGTTTGTTTTTATGAGTTGGACATCTGTCAACGAAAATATTGTGCATCATCACCAATACATCATACAGCAAGGTTCACATTTCCTTTGATAATCATGTCCACTTTTTGCAAAAAAAAAAGAAGCTCTGCTTTTTTGCTTCAATCGAAGAGTTCGGTTATCGTATCGCTACGAATGCTTATGGAAACTATGGCGACATGACTTTATTGGACACAAAGTGCAAAATTTGGTTAAAAGCATCGTAAAATGAATGCCTTATGATATGAACAGTGGACAGATGGAGCGAAGCCAAAACACGTTGCTTGCAAAAAAAAAAAACGAAAGTCGTTTCTGCACTAGATTTTGACTGGAACACGTCAAGTTTGGTGTAAAACTACTTGGAGGCACTCAGCTGCGGCACTCAGCTACTCTATATCGCTTATTCACCAGACCTGGCCCCATCAGACTATCACCTATTTCGTGGATGAGCCAAGCGCTCGATGAGCAGCATTTCTTTCGAAACTGCTCTAAAATGTTTTCATGAATGATATGACTGGAAAGGCAAGAAATTTTTTTGGTGTGGTATGCACAAATTTCAAGAGAGATTGAAAAAGTCCATAGCTAGCTAGGGTCAGTACTATTAATAAAATATTTTGTTTGTTTCCTGTGAAAAAAGAACCATATATATCTTGTATAGTTTTTCGTTCAGCTCTACGAAACGAGTCGGTCTAGCTATGTCGGTCTTTCTTTGTGTTGCTCCTTTTTTTATCTTTAGAAATGTTTGAGATAACTGGCTGTATTACGACGTATTGAGCCTTATTCTTAGCAAAATAAGTATCCATATCGATATGCCAAACTCATTAGTTTGGTGTAGCCCCCATGAAAACCAAGCACCCATTATTGGTCTTTGTATGAAATACTAATTCAAGTCATTGTCAGCTTGGATATACATACAGGTAAGTGGTTTTTTTAGCCTTTTAGGGCAGTTTTCATAAAAATATGCCGCCCTATTGTTTCGTTTTTGTATGAAAAACATATAAATTTAAGTCATTATCACATTAAATGTCGATTTGATGGCTGCTTATGCACTCACGTTTCACATGGCCATTTCAGAAGATCTGTTCCTTTAAATTTTGGGTAGCCTCCAATCAAATCCATCATACTTTATAGGTTTTTTAATAAAAAAACCTGTTTATTGTGTTTAAAGATAACTTAACAACAATGATAAAGCTTTTCATTCCGAAACTCAGCATGAGGATTAGGTTTGCATTGGATTATCGTATTTAAGATTGAATAAGAGAATCAAAATAAGCAACATATGAAGGCTCTATATCTTTTACTTTTTAAGATCTCGATTTTCAACTGGCTAGCTAGGTAGACGAACATGTGTCGTCTATCAATATATCAATTCGCCTTTTTATGTTGATCAAGAATTTATATGCTTTATATGATCTGCCAAGCCTTCTTCCTCCTGTTACATACATTTGCACAGACTTAATATACCCATTTTCCCTTTCATTAGCAAATTATCTGTTGGCTGTTTTTGTGGAATTTAAAATTCCATTGCAAAATAATGTATTTCATGTTGTAAAAGGGTTAATTTATAGCTGCATTACAGTCTGGCAACACTATCAGCAAACTCTTCAAATGACGCTTTGCATTGCTCTTCACTTTATATTCCAATTTACAGTTAATCTCTTTTTACAGTATGTATGCTCTTTTATATGATTCTTTTTTGTTCTTGTTCTTTACTCAGCTTATATTGAATAACAGTTATGCATGCATTTAATCGACTTGTAATCGTCGCTTCTTTCAATAATCTAGTTTTATTTATTTTTATGCGCTACACTTGCAAGTGTATGTGGAGTATATTAGTTCTGTAAGATGAAGTATTGATTATTGAAACTGAGTAATAAATATATACATTTTTTTTTTTGATTTTTAAGCCGTATTAAACTAAATATTCTTCAATATTCTTTAGTTACTTCTCAATTTTAATTTAAATTCGTGTATATTCGAAATTATTTTCAATGCAATATTCGAATTCGTTTACGGCTTTAGTTGATAGTAGTAACTTTGTATAGAGGCTTTGAAGTTCTGCTATAAGCAATTTTAATAAAATTGCAAGTAGTGACTATCTATAAAGACTCTAAGTTTACATAAAACTTAATATTAAACTAATATGTAGTTGTTATATAAACTTCTGCGATTTGCAACCAATTGCAGTGTATTATAACTTCGCTTTGCTTTTATGCTTTCTGATTCTTACTTTATCTCTATTGCAAGTACTTCAGTAAACCACACGGACGGACGGTGTGTCGTCTACAGCGCAAGATTATTTAACAATCAATATAATCAATTAAGATTAAAGTGAACCCGTTTAAGCACCGCCGAACAGATGTTCAAACGCGTTGCAAACAGTTGTCAAACAATTCAGCAATTAGGTTATCGTGGAAAAACCGTGCACCAAGGTATATCGCATTGAGTTATTTATATTTTGAAGAGTATATTAAATTCGCAAAGAATTTTGCAAAACACAGAATATTGATTTAGAGATCTTATATACTGTATTATGGGATTGCCAACTAGTTGATTAAACGCTTAGCTAATGAGAAACAATGAAAAAAACTATGAAGAGGTGTACAAAACTTATCGAACTCTTAGAAATTATTTTGTGGTATTTTAAAACACTTCAAACAATGGAATTGAAACTAAAACCGCGTTCGTACATATAAAATGTATATTCTTCGCTCTGAAACTTCCACAAAACTAAATAAAATTCCACTAAACTTGACAGCAGAGTAAGCAATGTTGCATAAGAAATTTAATCTAATTAGGGAAAGGAATTTTTTAAGCTCTACTAAATGAGGACACAGACAGTGCCTTTTGCTTTATTATAATGTCGAGCATTTACTTGAATTTTAGGTTATTACTTATATGTATTCTTGTTTAGTACGACCGTTGGACCGTTTTTCCAACCGTATATAAGGCTATCCATCTACATATGTATCTGTCTGTCCATCTGTTAATTTATGTGTCTCAATTTAGAAGTCGCTTATGTGCATAGTATTTAAGATTCAGTTGCAACTTCTGTTTGTCTGTGCAACTAACTGCCAGTCTGATCATCTAGCTTTCTATTTGTCTGTCCGTCTGTCTTTTAGTAAATTTGTCTGCCTGTTCTTATGAAGATTTTCATTTTGCAAGTCAATTATATAGATTTATTAAGCTTCAGTTTCAATAAAGTTAGCTTTTTATCTAGCTTATTCTAGCTTTATCTTGAACAACTCCAAAAATTGTGCCGATATAGACATGTCCGTCTGACATTATGTTTGAGTAACGAGAACTTTAAGCCTTAAAATTTAAAGATTTATCATCTGCCATTTCATCTTCAGTTCAAGTGTATTCATTGAATATACCAAACACAACATAATGGCTAGCCCATATAGCACCTGCAAGCAATTTTTTATTTTATATATTTCACGATTTTTGGTGTGCTTTATAGCCAACCTATGTTTCAAATAAAAAGCCTAAGCTAAATTACAGCGTATCTTCAAGTCGTGCACACTTTAATATTCTTTTTACTTTATTTTGTATGTCTGCATTGCAAATTATTAAGCGTCGCTGCAGATTGTACAATGTCTGGCTGACTGACTGACTGACTGACTGATTGAGTAATTGACTGAAGGCTACCAGCTACCAGCCTTATCGCAATGTTTTAATCGCTTTAGAAGCTTAAATAAATTTAATCTAATTCAAATCAAGTGCGTTCGATAGAAACAATATACGATTTTATGAGTACATCTATACCTAGTATACATTAGTCAAGGTCTTATAACTTTTGCATGCAGCTGTAGCCAATTTAAGTGCAACTAAACGTTGCGGATTCGGTTACACAAAATACTTGTAAAGAAGTATCTAATAGCCTTGTACAAATAATATTTCCAGCTGTCAGCAAGTTTAGCGCGCGCCTTTCTGACTAATTGTAAGTGCCGCAAGCCACTTAAAGTCAATTTGCAGAACATTTTGCGGCTGTCAGACAGACGAAGTTGATGATGATGATGAAGATGTTGATGATGAGTAGAATAGCATTTGAATGCTAGTCTGCTAGTCAACAATTTCATTATGGAAATATTTGTGCTAAATATTAAGCAAATGAATTTCGAAAAAAGCTTTTAGCGTGACAATATTTCATTTTAATTAAATCAAAACCAATGAAAATGCCATAGAAAAGCGCGGAATAGAAAAATAATAAAAAAAAACCTTTAAGTAAAACTGTCATTGACAGCATAATAATTTTTAATTGTATATCAAAAATACCCTACATTTATTGTTTGTTTTAAGGTATATTAATAGAAATGGTCAAAAAGTTTGTAATGCCTTATGAAAGGCATACAAAATTGAGTCCATATAGACATGTCCGTCTGTTTAGTTGTGCTTATGTACATCAAGAACTTGGCGACTATAAGAGTTAGAGGCTTTAAGTTAAGATATTTAGTTGCTCTTATTTTTGCAACAGATAACTTGTATACAATATAGTTGCTAATGCTTTCTCATTAAGGGCGAAATGGCATTAACCATATATACTTACCTCTTTTGAATTTTTGTACTAAAACAAAATTTAGCTAGAAACGCCCAAACTTGCTGCGTATTATGTTACTTATTATAAAATATTCCAAACATCTGCAAATGGGACCATTAATAGGAGTAGTCACCTACAAAAAGTTGAGTCATGTCCGTCTGTCTGGCTTTCTGCATATTTATTTCAATCCATAACATATGTACAGAGTATTGAAGCTGCCACATTACAGAATGTTTTTTTTTTTTTTTCAATTTTTGCTTCTCCATTTATTTTCTACGTATTTTCTTTTCTCAAAAACATACGATTTACTTACTTTGCCATTGTTGCGCACAAATTTTCCAATTAAACTTTTACTTGTTAGCCTCAGAAGTAAATATTTGCCTTTTATTCAAAATTTCACTCAATTGATTTAAGAAAATTTTGCTAAATCGAATTTTACTTATCGCATTTTAAAGTCGTACATCAATAAAATATTAACAACGTATTTTATTACGTCAAAAAATATTTATATTGCAATGGAAATGCCTGCCCTACTATTCTAATCGTACGATTATAATCCAATACAATTAGCACTGGAAACAATCGGAATTTGCTTAGTTTTATGCAATATTTGCTTGGATTTAGTAGTTATTAATCGCTTGTAATCTACAATTGTGGCATTGAGTATATTTAAATTACACAGCAAGACTGAAATTCAAAGTTGCAATTAGTTTTGGCATTTGCTATTGATTCTAGATTGAAGATTTAATTTAAGATTTTGCTTGCATACAAGTATACTCGTAGCTTAAATTAATATTTGCTTACCTTGTTGCATAGCAATGAGCTCAGTTATTTGGCAGATTTATGCTTTTATGAAGTTTATTTGTAAATAGCATGGCATGTTTTGTATTAAATAGATTTTCAATTGAAAGCTTTGTTATGTAAGCATATTATTGGATGCATATTGCTGTGATGGAACTAAAATGTACTTGTGTGTGTGGAAATTAAACAAAACAAAAATTTACACGAAAGTGAAATCTGGAGCAAGCAAAAAGTTTGAAAATTTAAATGAATGCGGCAGCAATTGACAATCAGCGAAAAGAAACCTTTTTTGGTAGACCATAATTTATATGCTTAGAAAAGAGTATTGTGTGTAGCAGCACATCCTATTGAAAGATCGAGACCGACATATTCTGTATGTACGGGCACAGTCGTTTTCCAATAAAAATTGTTTCTAAACTTAATAGTTTTCGATGCTCCTAACATAGTTGACGCTCGATGGCATGAATACTTTGACGAAGCCATTTAAGAATAACTTATGCGCTTATTCGTCGGTAACTGTAGATAGAATCATAACTTTGATACTAGAAATCCAATTGCCTGGAGTAGTCACCACCTTGAATCTATCGATCAATTGCAATTAGTCGATGACGCCAGTGGACGTGGGATAGAACATGGAATGGCGCACTTTGTGATTAGGATCGATAATAAAAAGGGCGAGAATAATCAAAGCCACTTCGGGATCATACTTCTGACCTTCATCCAACATGCCAAGGCTCACAGCCAGATCACGCGTCAGATCGGCAATAATTGGTTATGGGAATGCGCAAGAAATGTTCAAGTAGTTGGATTTAATATCGAAGACCCAGGCACTTTGTATTACTCTTTGCACATTCTGCTTGATGAACTGCAATGCGACCCAGTTCAGTAGTACAGACGGGTGTAAAGTTCGCAGGGAGCGAGAAGACACAACCTAGGAGTATCATTGTCATTCATGGAAGTTTATGGGTCCTTTGGTGGTTTCAGTTTAGAAATATTCTTTTAAGTAGCGAAAGAATAAAAAAAAAATTTAAATATATTGTATAAAATTAGCACAGCTCTGCAGTTCTATAGAATCACACGTTACTTACTTACTTAAATAGCCGCCAACCGTCTTCCGATCATGGCTGCATTTAGGAAGGCGCGCCAGCCTCCATAGTCATGTGCGTGCTGGCGCCAGTCGTTTTGAATGTCAAGTACGCAGTGATCTCTCCATGATCTGGCCATTCCATCGAGAACCCGGTCGTTCTCTATTTCGGCGTCCACCAATCAAGTTTGGGCCCCCATGTAAACCATGCGTGCTAGAGCTCATTCATCCATTCGAATGAGGTGCCCAGCCCAGTGCAGCCGCTGGAATTTTATGCGCTGGACTATGTCAACCTCATCAAATAGCTCGTACAGCTTGCGGTTGACCGAAAATCCTGCGAAGAATCTTGCTTTTAACGCTGTCTCATCCAATATGACCGGAAGTATCAGAGTCTTATAGATCTTGATTTTTATCTTTCGAAAGAGGGCTTTACTTTTCATTTGCTTGCTCAGCCCTAAAAAGCATCTGTTTGCAAGTGTGATTCTTCGCCTGATCTTCAGGCTGACGTTGTTGTTGCTGTTCCAAAATAGACTAAGTTTTATACAACACTGAAGTTGAAATTCTCCATCGTCACTGACCGTCCAAGACGCGATGGCAGAGTGCGAGACGACACCAAGTACTTCGTCTTGTCCTCATTCACCGCTAGAACCATGAGCCAAGACTGTTTTTCAATCTCTGAGAACGCCTTGCTGACTCGCCGTTCCTACGATGGTATAAATGTCATCGGCGTAAGCGAGCCGCATCACTTCCTCTATGTAATCTGTTTGTACGCGAACTGGCGTAGAATATACTCCATCAGAAGATCTCAGTGATTCCTGTTCATCCGTTACCAGACTTCCATTCTCATCCTTACAGAAAGTTACTCCGGGCTTAAAACCTTCAGTCAGACGCTTGACCTTTTGGTAGAATTTTCGAGCTTCATTTCTGTTACGGAACATCTCAACATCCTCAAACTCCCGCCTTTCTTGCTCCTTTTTCTTGCCTCTGAAAAGGCGTTTCTCCTCTCTCCGTTTCTCCCGACATCGCTCTCTAACAGCTCGCGTTGCTCCCGACTGCAGAGTTTGCTAATAGGAAGCGTTCTTCTCTGCAGTAGCATTGCACAGGTTTGTTACAGGATTTGTATAACCAATGACCTTCTTGGCAGCCCTATCCATGGAGCGGGTGATATGTTTCCACTGCTCACATATAGCTTGAGAAGATGAATAGATTTCCCGCAGCAGTCGGGGAAATGTATTTGAAATGTCTTTGGCGGTCTGTTCTGATTGCAGCCTGCTGTCGTCCAGCTTTCGTTGCTTTTGGTACGTGAGGCATGCACCACGCTGATCCTAGTGCGACAAGATAGTGGTCGGAGTCGATTTCGGGACCAAGTATCTTTCGCACGTCAAACACGCTCGATGCCTGTCATCCGTCAATGAAAACATGATCAATTTGGTTGATTTGGACTTAGCCATGTACCCTTGAGGTGTTGAAATCTGGTGCTACTAACTACCATGTTCCGGCCTGCATCGAAATCGATTAGCTTCTTTCCATTATTGGAGGTAATATCGTGAAGGCAAAATTTTCCGACAGATGGGTCAAAGATTTCTTCCTTCCTAATTCTTTGCGTTGAAATCGCCAAGCACGATTTTGACATCGTGTTTGGGACAGAGCTCGTACAGACGTTCCAAGCGCTCATAGAACTCATTTTTATCATCGTCGTCTTTTTCTTCCGTCGGGGCATACGCACAAATCAGGGTAATGTAAAAATTGATGTGTTTCGCAGCTTGATGCGGGGGTGTTTTTAGCCTTTTCACTTTCCACAGCTTACCTAGGATATACCTGGTCTAACGAAATTTTGTGAGATGCTTTAGCTGTTTGCACAAAAATCATTGTTGGCATTCAAAAACTTCTCTCACAGTGTGCACTTCTGCAAACAATCCCATCTTTCATAATTTACTTTGTTTAATTTTTGGTGCAGAACAAACTAAGCAAGCTATGTTCCTTTACAAATATTATTGTTAAATCTTTGCATTAGACTGGCCTTCAGTTCAGCTTTCATTTAGTTTAGAATATTAAAGTATTTGCTTTTACATTTAATTTTAAAATATTTCATTAAAATTAAGCGAAATTATTTTAAAAAATTTCCATAAATGAAATTCAATTTTGCTTTCAATTAGTCGACAAATTGACAAATATTTATTGTTGTTGTTGTTGTTCAATATACACACACATCAATCACATATTTTGTAGTTTTTTAAGCGTTTTTATTTTTAACTAATTGAATTAACAACGCATCGACCCAGTTGAAAATTCGCTCGAAACACAGCACAATAGCGCACTAAACACATTAAGCTTTTCTATATTCGTATGAGCGACAGATAATTCGCTCGATTTTCGAATAATAAATAGTAAATTATATACACGTACATATTTATTAGTATATAGATTAGTTAGTTAAGAAAAAAAGTTTTACGACGACTGCAGTTCAGAACGGAATTCAGCAACATCAGCGAAAACGTTTTTGCTTTTTGTTTTTGTTTTTAAATATTAATATTAATTAGCAAATATAAGAGTTATAGGCGATAATAACTGAAATATGTAAATACAATTGTCGAAAAAGAGTTATCAGGTAGCAAACAGTGTTTATAATTTTTTTAAGCTTCAGTCGAGCCTTCAGCCTCCAGTTGAGCCTTGCGGTTGGGCTGTGAGTGAGAAAAAAGTTTAAGAAATTATTTTTGGAAATTTATTAAAGACGCAAGCAGACTATGATATATTTCTATGATATAAACTGAATTCTATAGTCTGCACTGCGCTAAAAAATGTTTTCTTTCAATTTACCTTTGGATGCATGAGTATGAAAGGCAATTCAGCGCATAGCTCACCGCCCAAGGCGCCTAGGAAAAGCTTAACCTTGACTGCATACGAGACAATAATGCCAAAGGCATCACGCGCATCCTGACTGGCAACGCTGTGGTGGAAATATATTTAAATATTTGATATATAGCCTTCCTCTGAATATATTTCAACTTACAGTGTTGTCGATGCCAACGATGTATCCTTGCGCTTGACATCACCCTCCACGGCAATGCCTGCACGATCGCAGTTAGCTGCCAAATTTGGCACCAAATACATAACTTTCTGCAGACTCGAGCCCGGATTCAGTGGGCAACCCTCGCTGGTTTCCATGAATGCAATTGTATTGCGGAATTGTCCATTCTGGAAGAGCACCACGTCGACACCTTGTTGCACCATAGCCTTTAGCTTCTTCACAACCTTATTCGAATTGTTGCGCACGCAAATGTTAACCGAAATCTTCTCGCCATGATGGTAGAGCTGCTTGTCCAAAGTCACCTCCAATTCCAATTCACCGGGCGACAATAGGAAGTCCTTGCGCACAACAGTGCAGGGCTGTATGCCCGGCTTGGTCGGTGCATATTGCACCTTACGTATGCCCAGATTAATGGTGCTGCGACGATGTGAGCGATCGCATTCACTGTCACCGGTGAAGATCTTAACGAAATATTGCACACCGCAAGGTTGGCTCTCATCGCTAGCGCGTTGCTGCAACACCACCGATGCGGGTGAGCTGGGTGGCATCTGCATGACGAAGGGTAAGGCATTCGAGCCGAGTTTCTTCAGCAGACGCTCTTGCATCTTGGTCAGCTGTATGTCGGTCTTCTGTTGTGGATAGACCTGCTGCGAGACGAGTGTCAGCTCCTTTTGGAAGCGTAGACCAATCATTTCATCGTCCTCGCGTCCATAGCGGAAATTGCAGATCAGCTGCACAAAAATCTTACGATTTTGGCGCAGATATTCCTCATCCAGTACAACGATGCCATCTGTTGATGAAGGGGGAAAATATATTGAAAATTTAATACACAGCGACACACAACTCCGCTACAGACTGCTACCTGCTGCCTGCTTAACTTGTACTTTGTCTAATTGTCACGTAACTAATAAGCAGCTTAGAGCGTTCAATATGCAGTGCTGCTGCATAAATTACCGCCTAATTTAATTAGAAACTATGCGCACGTGCGCCTGTTTGTATGCAATTAAATTTGTTGCTCGACCTACCGATTGGCTCCACCACTGTCACCGAATCAACAAACTCACGCCTGTTCATATACAGGGTGATCATGTTGTTCGGCGCACATTTCTTGAAGACCTTAAAGTTGACCACCATTTTGTTGCTTTTTCTTTGTCTTTTTTTTGTTTTTTTTTGCTTTTGTTTAACTTGCTATATGTGCAGACAGTAGAATATCCGTTAGTGTAGTACGCTTGCTCGACTATAATTTCGCTCGAACACCGTTCAACGTTTAGTTCAGTTATCAGCTACGCGTGCAGCTGCGTTTTCAATTAGCTCGCCTAGCTCGGACGGCTTTTATACCTGGCATTGTGCGGCGTACAAATTCAATTAGGCGCCTCCATTGTCGGACACAAATGTCGCTGGTCGTTGTACGTAAACAAAATATTGTTGCAATTTCTATGCTGACAAGTTTATGCCGGACTTTGCTAAGGTTTCTTTCGGTACGCACAACAATTCTGGGGTCGCGGTTAGTACGACTTGTTTCGAATAATCAATGACTCACATGTATTGAATTTTTTTTATTTTTTAGTTTACATTGAAGTAGTTGCTCTCACCTTTGATATTGTCATTGCTGCTGCTGATATGCTATTCATTTTGTTGACGTAAGTTTGTTCTGTAAGCGGTTTAGTAATCGCGCTTAAAATTTGTTTGTAATTAAATGTGTTTTTTTTTTTATTTATGACGTTTTCGAGTTCGTTGGTTGCCGCTGAGACGCGAAATGGCGTATTGTTGGCAAAGCATAAAATTGTAAAACAAATCAATAGAACTAAAAATAGCTTAGCTTAGATAATATATATCGTAATTGGAAGTACATATTAATAGGTATTACGTTTTAGTTAACCTTAGGCGGTCACTTGCAGTATGCAACAAAAATTTGATATTGCGTCAATTTGTACGGAAAAATTTACTTAGTTCAGATTTTTGCATACTTTCGGTGATTATTTGTTGACTATGAGTAAGTGTTTGGACATAAATCAGGGCTGCAAAATACTAGAAAAAAAACTACTGGTTTAGTTCTCAAGCATAGTTCACAACCCAGAAGATATTGATGATGACAAGCTGCGATATTTGTTACTCTGAAGACTCAATGTTTTTCCAGCACAGCACTGCACATTTACTTTTCAAATATCCATGCTGACATATTCTCTCTCACTCCAAGAGATAAAGCAGAAGATTAGAAAGTTCAAGTGTAAAAATTTTGGATAGCAGGCGCCAAAAATAAATCACAGCAGAGCACTGTTATTAAAAGCCCAGCTCTTTCACAGTACTCTTAGACTGCAATATTTTTCAAGGGTGTGGCCATCCGTGCTGAATACTTCCAATGATCCAGACCGAAAGGAGGCCATTTCGCACTGGGTTGGATGATGGGAAAACAAATTTTGAGCAGGGTTTTGCAACAAAAAATCGGTACTTATAATATTTCAAATTTACAGTTTATTTACCGTAAAGATCACGACACTCCGGTACAACTTCTTCGTGTTGTTTACTTAGTCCTTGAAGCAATAAGGAATATTCTGCGTCTGTTTTCTTGGACAGGGTGTGGCGATGAGGTCTTCTAAGGAAGCTAAAGACTCTACTAACCGCTCATCTTTTTGAGCAGATGTGACTACAGCTAATTAAGTCACAGCAATACGTGTAGAAGAAGCCCTCATATGGGTATTGCCATAGAATTTATCATACATGTACTCGCTTAGTATTAGAGATTTTGAGCTGAAACTAGCAACTTAGCTTTTTATATCAATAATTTTTATAAAACCAAAACAAAAATTAATTTAACAATAATTTATCAATTTATATTTTTTAAAATTAAAGTATTTCAACAACAAAATGCATTTTCGTGCGCTTAACAGCATCATTCCGAAATCAAGGGTTGAAAAACTATACATGGCCTTCATCAGTGCGATGCCGCCTTTGGTAATTGCTTTCGAGGCATATTTTGTGCTGCCAAAACTATGTGCTTATGGCAGTTTCTCGTATATAGCATCATGGTTATTGGCGCTCTTCATAACATATAATTATTATGGCAACTTTGTGCTCTGCATACTGGTGAATACTTCGATCTTACGAATTAATCAACCAACACCGCCTCTGTATGCCACGCAACGCAAATGCTGGCATGAATGCAAGTACTGCAAGATTTTGGTACCACCACGTGCCTGGCACTGCAACGACTGTGGTGTCTGCATTATAAAACGTGATCATCATTGCTACTTTACCGGCTGCTGCATAGGACATCACAATCATAGATATTTCTATATCTTTATGGTATACATGTCAATCGGTTGTGCTGCTGCGCTTTGCTACAATGCGGCATTTATTTGGAAATATCGCCAAGTGCTCATAGCGCATACTACGTACTTGTTCGGTGCAGCACAACAGTCGGCAAATATGACGCTGAGCGCAAATGTAACAATATCGAAAACAGCGACTACAACTGGCGGCATTAGTATGAGCCATTTAATCGATATGTTTTGCATTTGCAAGGTAAATTTTTTGCTATTATCAATACCAGCCGCATATCTTTTGTTCAATACAGTTCGCGTTGTGGAAGGTAGGGAGCCACATTGTTGGAATTCACGCAAATATGATTTAGGCATATGGCGTAACTTTAAATTGATATTTGGCAAGCGTTTGTTTTTCATATGGTTATCGCCATTGGTTGCAAGTGAATTACCACACGATGGCATGCAGTGGGAAGAGCATGTGCAGAGTGTACTAAGCAGCAGTGGAAATGCGAAGAATGTGCAAGAAAAAACATGTGATTTGAAGCAACGTAAATAAAAATGTATATAAATGCTGTGTGCATATGTATATAAATACATATTTATATACATATATACACAGCTGTAAAGAAACTGAAACAATTATATTTGAAAATAACAATAAAGTCAATACAAAATGGGTTTCACTTTATTTAATTTAAATTTATTACCCATACGCACCGTCGATTGACATCAGAACACTTCCATACAGCCGACTTCCATACTGTACCATTTTTTTTGTAAACAATTCTATGCTAATCATGCTTGTTTAAATTTAATCAACCATATTAATAAAACACACACAGTTCAAAGATTCTGGCAGGTAGAAGAGGATTCAGCACGAGATTCTGGACTCATTTCACGCTGAAGATCTACGCACACATCGACTATTCTAAGTTTTCGGATTGAATCTGTGTGGTACATTCGAACACCTTATAAAACAGAGAGTTAATCTCGGATCAGTACATTAATAATATTATTTTATGTTTAAAGAGTTTTATAGGTCACCGTGACTACTACAGCGCATGCATTGTTGGCGTCAAGACCAAACTTGAAGACTTCAAACAATGTTTCTTTTTATCAACAAGCGATGACTAGCATAGAAGAAGCTGTTACAAAACTTTGTTGTAAATATTGTTTCATTACACCACGTGTCTCACACTTTGATGGATTGTGGGCAGCATCAGTCAAATCGATGAAGTCGCTCTTGGTCAAAAACATGACCAAATCTTATTTGACTTTTGAGAAACTACAAACAGTGCTGTTCGAGGTTGAAACCGTACTTAATTCGAAAGTACTCATTGCACTGTCAGAGGACCCGAACAGTGTTGAAGTGCTCATACCGGTGCATTTGTTAATTGGCTCCTCAATGCTCGCGCTTCCAGTGCAAAAATGGTTGACATCAAGGTGTCACATCTCCCGCGGTTAGCCTACTTGAAAGAACACTTGAAAGATCTTTGGCGTCGTGATTATATTCATGAAGTTCAACTAAAATCAGAATGGTTCAAAGCAGAGGCCAACATTAATTCTCTACGAAGACAATTATGGTCCAAATACCGGTTGCAGCACTCACCTTTTGCAATTAAAGTCTTGACATTGATTTCATTTTGTATTATCTTAGCAGCATCAATGATGCTCTATAATATTTTTCGGATTTCTGCTGATTTTTTTGTAATGCGTGGAAGTTGGTGAAATTTTGTCGCCGGAATACTTCGACTGCCACAAAACCAGCATCAGCAGAATCATTTTTGGTCTAAACGGCAACAGCATTAGCTTTATTTTCGTCACCCTCTTTCTTTACTTCAGCAGAAACTTCATCATCATCAGCAGCTGCATTCTACTTATCTGGCTTTTTGCGAAGCTTCTGTGGTGCACGCAAATCATGTGTTCCATCATTTTCGGTGCAACAAAGCATCAGTCTTGCTTAATGACTTACTTAAATGGCCGTCAACCGTCTTCCGGTCATGATCGCATTTAGGAAGATGCCTGAAACCTCTCTTGGTATCGGAGAGGTTTTTCCCCACCCTAACAACGTTTTGTTTGTTAGATTGCGTCGTCATGCAAAGACGAACAATCTTGGCCGGGATATCTAGTGCAGACAGAGCATCGAAAAACTTTGATCGTCTAGGCGTTTCAAAAGGTGGTGACAAATAGGTGGTGTGTGTCTTTGTTCAGCTCACGCGTAGTTGGCGCAAACAGCGGGGTCTCCTTTCTTAAAGTCTTGCGACGAGTCAACGTTCAATAGTCCATGTACTTCAAAAGATCGAACTTAATCAACTTCAGCTGAGCAGTAACCTTGGCCTCTTGGCGAATCATGTTAGCCTTTAGGTGGTAGCTTCCTCAATTCTTTCGCGCATAGATCGGTTATTCTGCTATAATTGCCAATTTTTATTAAGTCCTTAATTTTCTTTGTGGACATCTTGGTTATTAGCAGTTCTGGTTCATTTTCGTGATGGTCATAGGGATGCATCTTTTCATTTCGTTCGGTGTTATAAGTAGCATACGATGGACTTGAGTCATTTCATAGAAATGATAAAAATGATTCTTTTTAATATGTCCTTAAGTACTCTATGACCAATCGTCTCTAGGAAATCTTATAACAATAAAATATTTCAATCAACTCTAATCCATACAACTCCCTTTCAAATTGAAGTGTTTAAATTGTTAGCCGTATTATCAACCAATTGTCAACATTAAAATTTAATTATTATTGTCAAATATTACCCTGCAACTGCTAGAAGATTCATTTCTTACTAAAGAGGCATTACAACTTTAGAAACCATAGACAGTGCCCAGTTAAATTCATTGTCATTATTAACACCTCAACTTCAGACAACTGCAACAATACTGTCTACTCGCATCTACGCCGAAGAACTTTATAATTTCTAAGCAAACTTGTAACACTGGAGCATACAGCGTGGACAAAGTTGCTGGTAGTCGAATAAGCACCAAACTTTTGCTATTATTATGAGACGCACTCGGCACATTGTCAGTTTTGTTGCGCCCCAGTGTATCGTGTCGAGCAGCAAAAGCTACAACAAAACATACAAAAAAACCAACAGCCAAAGGACTTCACCATCACCATACATATATGATAATGTGGCAGCATATATTATAATGTTGTCTGTGATATTGAGGTACAAGTAACTGGCCTTTCTGGCTGCGTGTTGTGCAATGCAATAAAGCACTAAGCGCGTATACGGAGCAACTTTGTCCATATTTTCAGTGCCAGGAGTCTAATAATTATGTTCATTGACTTCGTTAAGTAGGCTACTTTATGCTAATGTGATTTCATATGAGTAGTGACAGCGTATGCTAAGTAGTATGCTTGCTGGCCGCATTTTAGTTGCCTAATTGAAAAAAGTTTCCACAAGTTTCTTTTTTGTTATGGGGAAAATAGTTTAAAAAAAGACAATTTTTACATTTTAAAAATTTACCAGGCAAAAGTTTATTGCGTTTTGTATGTCTTTGACGTACTCAAGTGGCACTCAATAATTCCACAAAAAAAAAGAGATATTTATAAACTTCTCATATCATTTTGTGTGTGTTTGAAATGAACTGACTGCCAGCAAAAGTTTGCTTCATTAAAATTAATCACAAGTCTAGTTAAATGCTAATGAGTAGACTTGACATGACTACACTTGAATGCAGGCTATAATACCTCGCAATAAAAAAAAAAGAAATTGCTGCAGTTTAAAGTGGAGGAAACAGTATAATAATTACATTTAATTTGGCAAAAGTAGCTATTGAAGTTGCTTTTCTTTTCAAGAAAGCAAGCACTCAGTTTAAGGCGTTGAAAGCTCCAACTTACAAAAAAAGACATTTTTTTTCTTTATTTTTTCTGCTGTTTGTGGTCTTGCTGCATACGAGTATATGGCTTGCATTGGAGGAAGTGCCGAGTTCCAAACGAATTCAATTATTTGTGCACAATTGTGCAACTGCAACTTGAGGCATGACACATTTTTGGTTTTCTACTTTCTATCTTGTTTCTTCTTTTATGCGCTTTTGGCATAGTATATTTTAGGGTGTGTTTAGTTTGTCAGCTGATTTGCAACATGTTAAGTAAGTTTAATGCGTTGTTGACTTACAGAAATATCTCTGAAGTCATAAGTGTCTAGAATTGCTGTTGCACAAACGTCTTAATTTGGAACCCACATGAATGCGGTCTTAAAATCCCAATACGGCAGGAATTAAGAACTTGATTGATGAGCACAAGGCGCATACAAATGCGTATTCCTGACAACTCAACTCAAAACTCCAATAATAATCTACAAACACATACATGAAATGAGAAAGAACAAAGCAGACGAGTGAATTCGACTACGAGATGCCTTGTTCCTAACGATTTGTATGCGGGCTTCTCTTTCTAATGGTTCCATTTTGGCTTAAGTTGAATATCTACCTATGATTCATATAGGATAGACCAAATATTAGCTAATTCTAGCTAAATAAACAACAACAATAAACAATTTTTCATACGAAAACTTAGAAGGGGCCCATACCCTTTTCGAAATCCGATCTGAAACTAAGAGAACATTTAATAATGATTAAAGTAAATAACTCAAATTTGGTGTTTCTTGCCATATAAACAACATCAATAAGTTTTTTTTTCGTACAAGCCCTCAGAATAAGTAGGTTTGCATGATAAGTGCCAATTCCCCTTGATAGATTGAAATTGTTTTTTTTTTTTATTTTTTGACAGAAAGGATAATCGTGTGTGGAGGGCAGATGAAATTGTGCAAGAATTAAAAATATTTGTATATATTGCGGATGATAGCCGACATATTCGCATACTCGACCATCACATCAGTACTTCAAAATGATATGATATCGACTCTGACATCTTCAAAGCGGGGATGATTAGTGTGATAACTTCTGCAGCACGCACACGCTTCCACGTCAAATTTTTGAAGTACTTTAACCTTGACTTAAGAAGCATCACTGATGGGATTAGTCTTCAAACATGTTCCCAATGGTGCCTTCATATACTCCTTGCTGGCCCAGCATTACGGTGACGTTAACTACCATGCTTTCCTATGGTGCGAGGATCGCTTATACTTCCGAACTGTTGCATACGAAGCTAATCTATATGAAGTATAAGATCTACGAGAATGTTCCAAAAAAGATTCTATACTTGAAAATGAACAATTCATCGCGTATTTGGGCCTTTCTGGCAGCCTTTTTCTTTAAAAAATCGTCGGAATTATGGCCAGAAGATTCGGGTAGCAGTTTACTTTACATTTAAAGTCAAAGTCCACACACTATTAAGCATACCTCTTATTTTTAATCAAGCTTCATCGAAATGATCTTCCCCAAGCATTAATTTTGCATATAAATTTGTGTCTTCTGTGCGTGGCAGGTGTTCAAGAGCAAATATTGAAGAAAAGAATTGACATTGTATGCCTTTGCTTTGAAAGTAAATTCTATATTTTTAAATTTTTGTTCCAAACTAATTTATTTTTTTCAGAATTGCGTGATTTTAACTATTGTAGAAGCATATGATCGGCAAAGATCGGTTGTGTAGTCCGAAGGGAAGTATTCAAGCACTTTATATGCTGTCAAACAGCTTCATCGAATTTGCTAGTTCGAAATTATTCTTTAATAACTATTAAGAAGGGTGTACAAAATTTTTAAATACCACGATTCGTATTTTTTTTTACTTGTATTCTTTAGTATGCTTTCTTGCCGCACCATATCTGCTTTAGATTTTTTCCTCGATGACTTTATTTTGTTGAAATTGTTTGCCTTTGCCTGACTCTCGACTTTTCTGCTGCATTTTTATACTCTGACTATTGTTCGTTTCATGCTCTGCTTTATTTTTTTTTGCTTTAAACTGTTTTTCTTTTCATATACTACATATCTTTATAGTATTATTTTCTTAGTTTTTCATTTCTATAAACGTAAAGCTGAATTTTTGCCACATTTGAGCAGCTTAAGAAAAATAACTCATACGCCCCATTGTGTGCGCACTTGAGCTGCGCTGAAGAGTTGCTTATTACGTATTGTGCAAGCGAAGAAGATTTATTTCCTTACTTACGCGTATAATAAATACTTGAAACTTTTTGTTATGCCAACAAGCAAAAAGGAGAAAGAAAGAAATAAAGAAAAATTACTAAAGTTTGAAAAATGCTTTGAAGTACTTCAATATAAAGTCGTACTTCAGAGATTAATCTATAGATCAAAATATGCACGTCAAGAAGAAGCAATATAAAGCGCAACGCACTTTCAAAAATCCAATTGAAAAGCAAACGTTGTTTTGGTTTTCCGCGCACGACATCGAAGTCCATTTTCACACTGGGGGAAAAGTGGAAAAACAAAACGTAAAACATTTCGCTTGCTAAAGGTTTAAGGCGGAGAGTGACAAGTACAACAACGAAGCAGCAAATGATAACAATTCAAAAAGCATCAACAGCAACAGCAAGGGAAAAAGTACAGCCAAACAGATGAAGAAGCAGAATAAACGAACGCTTTTCACCAACAAACGTGTGGAAATTGTAAAAGCAAGAAAAATTTAAGAACACAAAACAATCGAATGCTCAAGGAATTGTGCCTTGTCACAGCAACAACAAACAGCAAAGCAACAACATCACCACGGTGCAACAGCATCAACAGCGGTGGTCGTTGCAATAGTGCAAAGGACATGCGATTGATACACATTGCAAAAAAGGACGTCAACAACAATGAAATTACGTACTATAGCTAAGAAAAATGTGCAGCCAAGACAAGTTGAGCTAGTGCACAGCATTGGCGGATGCAGCAAAAGGACCACAACAGGCAAACAAACAAACAAACAAAAATTGAAGCATAAAAAGCATGACAGGCGCACAAACACATGTGCATCCGGGAGCTGTTTTGGGCAGAAATTGCCAAAAGTGCTGCATAAGAAGGAATATGCCATATAGACTGAATTTAGTTGCACTACGTATTTAGGAGGGTTGTTCAAAAAGTTATAAGATATAAGAGAAGAAACTTATAAGAGAAAGAGGTGCATTGAAACCCATGAATGGCGTAAGTATGTTCAGCGAAAATTTAGCCAAAATAAGTCGTGTCGAAAGGCTGAAAACATTTCTCCAAATATTCAGCAAAAGTTTCTGCACGGTTTTGCGAATATTGGGAGCTATTGATTGGCAGCTTTGAAACTGCTTGTCCTTTGTAGCGATGCCAGCATTCGGAGACAGTAGTTTTGTAAAAAATGGTCAGTTTGCTGAAGTTTATGCTTCACCAACAGATTTTTGACCCTATTGGTTATCCTAAGACTCACTCTCTTCTAAAGGCTCAAGAAATAAGAAGAATGTACTGTCGCCTTAACCTCATATTAATGAGAAATATGGTATCTATAGCTACTAGAAACCTCTTTAATGCTGTAGATGCTTGAGTGCAGAAGAAGGGAGCTGACTGAGATTCACAGAGTGCACTTTGTAGAGAAAGCAGACTCTCAATGTTCAAATTTAGTGATTCCTCCAATTCTCGCGCGAACTACTGCCATATATTCTCGAGCAATCATCTCTTGTTTTGAGCCTTTACCTCTAGTATGCTGTCTAGATCTATCTATATCTGCCGCTCACATCATCTCTGAAGTTTACCCCAGAAACGTTGTTTTGCATTAAAATCAAATTGATTGCTTGTGTGGTCCATCTTGTGAATTTCATAGCCATGCATCAATACGGAGACTTTAAGCTGCAGCCAGTTCTCTGTGCTATGTACTACGTCTATTCCGCGCTCTACCAGTAACAGTTTGAATTTTTCAGATGCCTTAAAAGCTCTCGGACGTTCTATAAGGTGAGATGTAGTTGACTAGCCGTCCAGCTTGTTGCTGTTGCCTAGTTGATAAGCCGTTCCTGTTTGCTGTTGGGACGCAGCATGTAAGCGCTCACTGACGATGCTTTTTTTGTGGATTATATACTAGCAAACCTATAAGGAAAGTGTCAGCATACGAGATGTCTACTCTTACTGGCAGAGTCTAGCTGATTTGATTTGACGTTTGTCTTGTATCCTCGAAAAGCAGAGGAGATGTTGGGCTGCGACATTGCATTGAGGGAGACACTTGCAGATGAAATTGTTGTTGTTTTAGTTGCTGTACAGCTTTGCAGTTAATACCTAAGAATTCATTAAACAGCCCACATAGAGCGCATCAAAGAACACAAAAGCACAGCCTGAGGTGCCAAGGAGCATCTCTTGAATGTCATCGTCGTTTTTGATCTATGAATTTCTACAACACGCCAGGCTGGCAGGCACAAGCCAAAAAAAAGCTCGAGTCAATATAGCATAAAATTGCATTGAACATTCGCTTCAACTTTGTTTTTTATTTATTTCGTATTTTTGTGCCTTTCCAGGCTGTTGACGCTGATGCTGACAAGTGCAAGAAAAAACAAGAACTATTCACAAAACGGAAGCAACATAGAGCAACAGAAATTGGCAACTGCAATGCAGCCGCCAGCAGCAGCAGTAAGACCAATGCTGCCACCATTTTGGCTAACAAAACGTTTATGTAGACAACAACAATCATGACCGCCAACGGCTGAACGCCAACGACAACATCATCATCATCATCAAGTTTTTGACGCCAACGGACAGACAAACGTGAGAGCTCTACAAGATGTGGACCCAGGCTTAGATCATACAAAATGAAACGTAACGAAAGCCGTTGGCATCAAAAACTCTGACGCCAAAACTTTAAGCCAAATCGAACTCGGGCGCCAATCAACGCAACTAGTTGAAACGAAGTGAAGGGTGTCCGTCTGTCTGTCTGTTGGCCTCAGCGACAATGTGCAAAATGGCGAAATGACAAAGCAAATGGCGCGGAAAGTGTTTGGTTGTTGTTGTAGAAAACTCAGCGCCAAACTAATCCTAGATGCCAGTGAAAGCATCGTCTGTGACACGACGTGTACTACCCATATTGAACATTCAGCAGCAGCAGCGCCATTGAATGTAAGTTAGTATGTTGTCAGCCAATTGCATTCAATGTGCATATACTCGTTTGTATGCACTATACTATATGGCTATACACTCAGACATATATCGTATATTCGATTTGAACAACGTTCTTGATTGCTTTTGCAGCTGCTTTGTTTGTGCAATAAATGTCACAACGCCAAGGTGTGTGCGGTAATTGCAAAGCGTTTGGCATGTCTTCTTCAACGTGCAGCTGAATATCTTGAAAATATAGAGCGAGCAGCAGCTTAAAGTAGTAAAATTTTAAAGTGTAAAGGAAATTGAAGCACTTCACTAAATTTAGCTCTCATCAGGAACATTTTTAGTTACATGTTAATCGTTGTAAGACCATTCAGCATGCAAATAGCACTTAAAAGCAGCTTTCTATTATGCAGAAACGTTTGAAATTTTAGCACATGGCACAATTCATAGCAATTCATACCAAAATTTGCACACTGACAGACAGGCGGACAGTTGGACAGACACAAAGCATTGCTAATTTCCCATGTGCCTGTTCGACTTGTTATATAAAATTACATACACGTATTGGCTTCGATATACCATTTTGCACTAACTCAGCTATTGGCATGTCTGTATTTGAGCCTTAATTCGATATATGAGAGCTGCATATGAGCTGCTGCTGTTTTTGGCAGTTGAAATATTTCTCACAAATTTGTTGATTTGCGTATGTTGAAATATTCTGTATATTCTACTGATGGGGTGATGCTGTATTATAATATATTGGAGCACTTTATGCGGCCCACTGACCTGTTGATTTGTGTTGGTACAATATGGTTTTGACGTATTGCATTCAATTTTGCAGCTAAAGTAGCGCCGATAGCATTACTAAATGCGGATAATGAGTAGTTCGAACTATATGGAAGTTCGAGAAAATAGTTTATTACATCGATTAAGTAACTCAAAGCCTTGTAATATTCGTTCAGGTTGCCCATCCAGCGCAAAATCCAAATTGGCAATTTGGGATCATTTCTTTCATAAGTTGTCTTCCGTAAGTTGTGCTTCCTATCACTTGGTGCAAGCTGGCTGATGTAGTGTTCTATAGCTTGGTTTTGCAGTGTATAAAGAAACTGTTTCCGCTCCATGGCTGCTCTGTTGAGAGTGGTTTTGTCAAGAGTATGACACATGCAAAATCAGACTCTTCTGAGTTTAAGTTTTTATCTTACCGGAGTCGATACTTCGGGCAAGCTCAGATATTGGCCCCTGCTAGCTTTATTTGTAGTTCAGGTTCTAGATTCAGGAGTGGCAACTTGTAGAGCGTCAAGCATATATATCATTAATCTCTTCAGTAGTGCTGATGGGCTGACCAAAAAGGTCGACCAGTGACCAAATATTCACATTCAATGAGTGCTACAAAGTGAGTAAGAGATCATGCGAAGAACCACGCTTGCAAACAGATGCTTTTTTTTTGGGCGGAGCAAGCAAATGAGAAGTAAAGTCCTCTTTCGAAAGACGAAAATAAAGATATTTAAGACGCTGATACTTCCGGTCCTATTGTTTGGCGCAGAGGCATGGACAGTGATTGAGTTGGATGAGACAGCGTTGGAACTCTTTGAGCGGCAGATTTTTCGAAGTATTTTTGGTCCTATTAGAGTCGGCGACGAGTTTAGGTCCCGTATGAACCGTGAGCTGTACGAGCTATTCGATGATATTGACATAGTCCAGCGCATACAAATCCAGCGGCTGCACCTCATTCGAATGGATGAAAGAGCTCCAGCACGCATAGTTTACATGGAGGATTGGTGGACGCCAAAATAGAGGACGAACGGGCACTCGATGGAACGACCAGGTATGGAGAGCTCTCCGTACTTGGCATTCAAAACGACTGGCGCCAGCACGCACAAGACTATGGAGGCGGCCATGATCGGTAAACGGTTGACGGCCACTTAAGTAAGTAAGTATACACAATAAAAACAATACAAAATGGCACAAGAAAAGCATTAAATGAAGTCAAAAAGGTGCAAAAGCATCGAACAGTCAGTGTCCGTCGGTGTTTACAGTGCAATTATATCATCATTGTCCTTGCAGCAGGTAGATTTAATTAATGAAAAACAATAATAATAAAAAAAAGGGTTTCGGTTTAGTTTTATGCATTTACTGCCTGCCATGAGAAAACTGTATCTTTAACACCTGTTCCGTATAAGCCGTATGTGTGTGAAAGAGATGGCATATTTGACATATGTTGGCAGACAGGTAGAAATTAATTAGAAATATTTGTGTATAAATACTGCAACAGACCGAGATCTGCAACATTCACTGCCTGTCACTCCGACAAGTTACACACAATCTTTGTTAAAGCGCATTCAGCCTCAAATTAAATTTTGCTTAAACTGTTCAAGTTTTGGTATTGAAAATTTATTTAAAACGTTTGTCAAATTACATAATTAATAAATATGTCTAACAACTCCGGTGATCTTGTGCAACAAGTACTAATTGCACTCCACCATGGCAACGAACCCAAGGAACAGGAGAAGGCCAATATATGGTTGCAGGAGTTCCAAAAATCGGTAAGTAACAATATTCCATAAATTGCTATTAGCAACTTGACTAATTATTTGCAATATTTACAGATCTACTCATGGACTATTGCCGATGAACTGCTGCGTGAAAAACGTGATCTGCTCACAAGCTATTTTGCAGCACAGACTATGCGCAATAAGATACAAACTTCCTTCAACGAACTACCAGCAAACACACACGAATCCTTACGCAACTCATTGATAACACATGTCGGACAAATCGATGAACGTACAGATGCTCGCATTATAACTCAATTGAGTTTAGCTGTTGCCGATCTGGCACTTTTGATGGACTCATGGGAAGAACCAATCAAGGACATGTTGGAGGCGTTTATGCCGCAAACATCTGCTTGCTGGCCACTACTGGAAATATTAAAAGTGTTGCCGGAAGAGATAGAGTCACCTCAGCTGCGTCTCTGTGCAAATCGACGTCTGGAAACACACAAGAAAATGGTTGCCTGTGCGGCAGATGTGCTGAAGTTTCTTTGCATGTGCCTACAACGCAAGGATTGGGATGAGCAACGCATGCTGAACAGTACGCTACGTTGCTTCAATGCGTGGCTTGTTAATGATGTGTTTCAGTTGCAACGCTGTTACGGAAATCCTATCATTCAGCAAGCTTTTCTATTACTCAGTCAACCTGAAACGAACAGAAGAGTGCATGACAGTGCAACCGAAGTAGTCTGCTCTCTGCTTTCGGCTATCGACGGTAACAAAAGTGTCCACAGCAGAGATGTACAGCTGAAAATGGAAGTCTTCAATGCGGTCTGCATGCTGGAGACAGCCTATAATTTGAGCGTGACGCATGGCGATACAGCGAAGTTTATGAACTACTGCCGCATTTTCACAGCGCTATGTGAAACTTTCTTCTATGACATGTTTGTGGATGGAAAAACGCCTCACCATTCACTGAAGCCATTAGATCTGGTATTGCTGCGTGAGCCACTCTAATCACGAGGTGGCTGAGATGACCTTCGGTTTTTGGTATTGCCTCAGCGAGCAACTGTTTGAAAAGAACAGTGATGGACTTAAAACGAAGTTTAAACCCTATATTGAATGTCTTATTGGCGCATTATGTCGGCATGCGCAAATGGATGTTCATCAGGAGGGACTGATTGATGAACAAAGTCATTTTCATGTAAGTTTTTATAATAATTTGGCAACAAAACATTTTTAAACTAATCATTTTTATTTTTTATATTTACAGGACTTTCGACTTGAAATAGCTTATCTCATCAAAGAAGTCGTCTTTGTTGTTGGTGCAGGCGCTTGCTTCAAGCAACTGCTCCACACATTGCAAACCGGCAATGGCACCTGGGCATCAATGGAAGCAGCGCTCTTCGTTATGCAGCTTGTTGCAAAGCTTGTACAGAACGAAGACGAAGTCATGCTCAACGTTGTACAGGACATACTACGTCTGCCTGAAAATACGCACATAGCAGTGCGCTACACATCGATCATGTTTCTGGGTGAACTTTGCTATTGGCTTGAGGAGCATGACGAGTCATTGCAGGATGTGCTCAACTTTTTACTCTACGCTTTGCAACAGAAGAATGGCTTGGCTACTGCTGCTGCCACAGCATTGACAACGATTTGTTCCACCTGTCGCCAAAAGATGCTCTGCCATGTTAGCGGTCTTGTAGAAATTGCACGGAGACTGGATAGCTTTGAAATAAGCAATGATGTTGCAAATGGCTTGCTTCAAAGCTTTTCATTGATACTAAGTCGTCTGCCACGTACTCAACTTGAGCCAGCATTTCGTGAAATTATCAGCTTTCAGCTGCAACCACTGGCACAACTGTTGGAGAACAATGGAACAATACAACAGGATGAACGCACAGATCCGGTTTACTGGATAGATCGCACATGTTCGCTTATACAAGATACAGATCCTGATGTGCCCGACAGCGAACCACACCCGTTTGCACAAATACTAACAGATGCCTGGCCTCTGCTCTCGAGTGTGTTGGAGAAGTATCAAGCAGATGAACACATCACGGAACGCACATGCCGTCTCATACGCTTTGCTATACGCATTGTAGGCAAGCAGTCGCTGCCAATCGTGGAGCCATTTATCAAACAGATGATCACGCTCTATGCGCGTCACCGACATAGCGGCCTCTTATACTCGGCCTCTGTGCTGGTCGATAAATTCTCCGAGAACAAGGGATGCATTAATAGACTTTTCGAAATGCTGCAAGCATTCATTGAACCTACATTCAAGATGCTGCAAATGGAGCATGGACTGCGTAACAATCCGGACACAGTTAATGAATTCTTTAGTTTGGTTACACGGTATCTCGCTTGTTTTCCGCTGCAGCTGCTGCAAAGTACGCTCATAACGCCCATATTTAAGTGTGCACTAATGGCCTGCTCTACAGATCATCGAGCCGCAAATGCCTCTGTCATGAAGTTCTTTACAAAGTTAATAGACTGTGAACGTATCGGCGTCTGCAAACCGTTGGTGATAGAAATTGCTACAAAACATGCGAAGGAGCTGGTTCACAACCTTATACATGCTTCCGTCTTTTCGCTGCTCTCCGACATGTTACCTGACGTGGCTGAAGTTTTACTGGAGCTACAACTGGTAATAGTTACTGCACCGATTGCCTTGCATTTGAAGGAAGCGTTGGATGCACTACCGAAGAAGAAAAGCAGTGGATTTATAACAGCAACACAACAAGAATTGGATGCATTTAGAGATGCTGTACTGTGCGCTGACACAACGAAAGACATAACGGCACAACTTGAGACGTTAAAGGTTTTCTTCGTAAATTCGTACTCGGTTTTGGATGACAAATAATATACGATTAATTTTTATAATTTAGTTATTACTTTTAGATTCTTAAGTTAAAATTTAGTTTTAAGCTACATAAATAAAAAATAGTTTTATAATTGTAAATCAACAAAACCTTTTTATGGTAATAATATTCCCTAAGATATTTGAAAAAATATCCTTAACCTGAATGAAATTAGAAACTTCAGTCAAAAGGTTTACCTGGGGTGCCCAAACTTGATTCGAGGACGTTGAAATAGAGAACGACCGGGCACGAGTTGGAATGACCAGGTATGGAGAGTTCTCTCCGTACTTGGTATTCAAAACGACTGGCGCCAGCGCGCACAGGACTATGGAGGCTGGCGCGCCTTCCTAAATTCGGCCATGACCGAAAGACGGTTGACGGCCATTTAAGTTAGTAAGTGAGTTCCTGTAGACATTTTATTTGATAATTAGGAGTAGTACTGCATAGTGTTCCGTTCACAGATCAAGACAGTTCCTGGTGTCCACTGTACTTAGGTCGAAACCTCGCGTGATGGCTATGTCAAGTAAACCTCGAGACTTTCTGGTGTCAGTGGCGAAGGTTGTTGGTGTTAATTCAGCAAATTGGACCTCGACCTTTCTGGTTGGTGAGCTTTGAGCCTTTTTTGTGAGCATTTACAAGCCTATTTAATCTAAAAAACATGGGGTAGCGCTTAAATCTACTTCGGAATACATCTATTAAAACACACAACAGATTCGGTTATGCAGCGCAATCATCTAAGCATAAAATCTGAGCTGCTTTCACCTGGGCACAGCAGAGGCCAACGACTGTCCTTCGAAGTACTAATTTACTATATTTGTTGGTTGATGACGTCTGCAGAAATACCAACAAATTTAAAGCAGCGGCGAGCTGCCTAAAAATAGACAACGACATATGCTGCAGGAATTATTCAATTTTGTTTCCATTTTTTTTCTCTTTGAAGCATTTACCTTTCTAATAAATTCCACCTTTGTTTGTCTAAAATTCTTCATAAAAATTTTCATTCACTGTCATTGTTGTCGCCTGGGGTGTGACTTCTTTATTAAAAGCAACAGGGAGTCCTTTGCGTTGCTTTGTATTTGTGTTTGCGTATGTCAAAGACTTTAAATAGCTGCAGCGCAGCACAGCAGCAGTTGACATCATTTGAGAAGGTATTAAGAGCTATTAGCATATTTAGTAGCGGAAAAAATTGCCAAGCGCAACAGGAAAGTTAATAATACTTGTAAGTAGAAGCAACGTAAAGTGCGTTTGCAAACTTTCTATTTTCTTTTTAAAAATATGCAACCAGAGAGACATTAGCGCGTCAGCAGTGGAGTAATACAGCACAGTGTGTGTGTCTAATAGAAATGTTCCATAAAACTTAGCTGCTGCTACACGAACTGCCAAACCGCCTTCGGTTTTATATCCTTTGATTAATAGCCTTACACATATAAGAAATTTATATGCGTCTCTATGTCTCAATGTCGATTTATAGCCGCAAACCTCAAGCATCGATTACCGCTAAATGTGCAAAGTTTCAACTTCTGTTCGTCTGTATGTCTGTCTGTCTGCCGCCAATTCATTTCGATTGTTCATAATTCGCGCACAACTTTGACAAAGCACAATAAAATTATTATGTGCTCAAGAACGATTCAACAAAATAAAATCCTTAATAATAAAGCCCATAAAAACGTGTTCGAAATAAGCGACATACATCGTAAGTTTGCCTCGAAGTAGCAGTAAGGCACACAGTCGGTATTGAGTGTAAGTTATGCACTGCAGCCACAAGCGTTTTATGCTGTGCAACAAAGTAAGCCAACTCCAGCCGTATAGACCTCGTCGTCCCCATCGTTGTCGTAGAAATTTATGCGTTTCGCAAACTTTATGACTACACCCAGGAGGCTTTTTAGCAGCAACAACAACAGAGGCCACAGTCAGCATCAAAGACTTACATTGGCATTTATGCTACGCGTCTATATTGCCTGGCAATATCGTTT
This sequence comes from Leucophenga maculata, assembly GCA_035044805.1. NCBI lineage: Eukaryota > Metazoa > Arthropoda > Insecta > Diptera > Drosophilidae > Leucophenga > Leucophenga maculata. Next base: position 460,124 of record JAWNNP010000005.1, on the reverse strand, counting down.
TACAAACTTTTAGCTAATGTGTATTGAAAATAAATAACACATATTTCTTGTTTTATTTGATTATTGCCAAAATTAAACTCAATTTAAACTTTTTTCGTGTTTTTCCGGCTAGGATTTTAAATGCTTTAAATTGTTATTTTGTTTTTGAATTTAAATATGAAAATAAATGCTGCAAGTTGAACTTTATAGCATAATGTGACAGCAGTGGAATTGCTTGAATTTAAGGACTTTATTCAGACTTGCCTTGTTTGTCAAACTTTTCTACTAAAGCAACATTTGCAGAATTTCTTTACTTCGGCAAACGTTTAAGCCGGAAATCTTTGTGCTCTACTTTCATTTGTTAAGCCATATAAAACTTTCTAATTTTTGTTGCACGCAGTATTTGCAAGTTTTATATTGAATTCTTAATACTTTTTAAATAAACTCACGAACGAATGAAGGCAAATGAAATTAAAACAAAAAGGAAGAACACAGCATTCGAGTTACTCGGTGAAAGTATTATAAGCATGAAACCATCTTAAGGATGTTAAGAATGCGATTTTTTTTATATTCAACAATAGACATCTCCAAGGGTAGACTAGTTGGCCATGGAGGCTTTTCAACAGGCAACTGAACAACGAAATCGAACCGGACTTAGAGCTTAGCTAAATATATTTGGCACTAGATCTGTTCACCTGCATAGTGTATGCAGCCGCAGCAGAATCTCGCCTTCAGAACATCAAAACCTGACTCACTCACCCCTGGGTTGCATGTTTTACTAAATAGAAAGCGCCAATTATTAAAGGTCTACATGGAATGGCTTAGATCTGCCTCTGAACTAAGATCCAACAAGGTAAGAAATTATTCGTTATTATGCTGCAGAATATAGATTCCGTTGCTCCCGTCTGGAGGAACAGAGTACAGCTGTGGTGTATTTCACCCAAATCGCATCCAGGTGAAGCAAATCAAAGTTCTACAGATGATCAGCAATTGCTCATGATTCGTTCGGGTCAGCACACTACACAGGAATCTCCGCGTGGAGACAATTAAGGAGCAAATTACCCGCTACATCAGTCCCGTATAGCGCAAGACTGACTACGCAAAGAAACCGATTGGCTCGCACTCTGCCAAACAGGCACCCGATTAAGAGAAGAAGGAGGCGTAATGTCTTCACAGCGTCATTATCCACACGGCGTTGAAGGCTTAAGATCGTTGGACAGCTTTCGCTCTAAAGAGTCGGCAAGTTTTCTTTAATTTCAGTGCAGAAATATTTATTGTAGGCAGTCAATGTGAATTGATTCAATTAACTTTCATTTTGAAACTTAAAAAAAAACAGGATGCATACAGAAATGTCGAAGACTACTCGAAGTCAACCAGAGCATCAGCTTCACTGCAAAATACTTATAGCAGGTGCTGTCTCTTTGACACCGAATTGGCTGACGTTTTCGCATAATATCTCGCTGTGCGCTTCCAGCCGTTCAAGCTGACTTCAGTGAATGGCATCATAGCTACAGAGACATCTTTCTATTCTATACTGCAGAAAGACATGCCCCATCATCATGATGTAATGTAATTAATGAACTCAATAAGAACAAGCCCCTGGTGCAATGCCACATTTAAGGCAAGAGAATGTTCTACGCTGTTTGGTTATGTTCTATTAAACACTTTCCAACGTCCAACGTAAAACAGCGGCGATCATAACGCTCTACAAGCCCCGTAAGACGGAATGCAGCGCTGAGTTGTGCCGAACGATTAGTCTACATCCATCGCTCTAAAATGTTTGGTAGAGACTATTTACCATTTTAGTAGCTGATGTCGTAGGTTGGGGTCACCAGATCGGATTTCGATTAAGGCATGGAACAGCAAGGCAGTTCTATAGAGTTATTGAAGCCTTTAACAATACGGAATGGTGCAATGTTCGTCGACATTCAACAAGCTTTCGAAATGATGTGACACAGCCGTCTCTTGGTAAAAATAAAACAACAATCTATCTGCCCCATTCTTCTCGATATTGTGCTTCAATCTAGAGGGGCATCTGTTATGCAATAGTGTGATCCAATTTACCCTGTATGTGGAGAAGTGGCTGAAGGTAGCATTCTTGAACTATTTCTGTTCGCAGCTGACCTTTCAACACGAAAATACCTCAAGCATATTTGCTAAAGACGTCTGCGTGTTGAATAGGTCTAGATATAAGCAAGACTCTGTGAATGGCCTAAAGGACTACATGCTGTCATTAAATTATTGCGCTTATTTGGAGATATGGTGTCCAGGTATGGATCATCGCAGTGAAATACAATCACAACAGGGTGCAAGCAATCCAGAATCTTCTGGTTTCAAGTTAGAGCAAAATTTAAACCAAAGATAGCTCTAATAATTCTATTTATGCATATGTTATCTTCTCAGTCGAAATGAAATGAAACCTTGACGGACCTTAAGGATGTCCAGAATAATGGATGACTCCAATCAAATTATCGAAACATCATTTTAAAGGAGCAATTTACTGACTTGACACATTACAAACTGATTCCAAATTAATTATATACTATTCTAAATTCTTAAATTGTTTATTTAACAGACTTTATGCAATATCTTCGTATTTATGTTTGTTTTAAAGAGTTGGTTTAACCTGGCTTTAAATTTCTCTCAATTTTTCTCCAACTTTCCAACTACACCCTACGATATTTTAGCTTTTTACACTCAATTTTCAAACATATACACAATATTTGTTTTGTATATTTCTATTCTAAGGACAAGCAAATCACTGCACCTATCACAAAGAAAAGACTAATTGATTAATGATCAAAAGATATTTACATCCTGTTGTCTATCGATTTATTTTGACTTGCTGAAATGCAAGTAAAGCAACAGCGTATTTACTAAATATATTAATTTGAAATATATTTAAATTAAACAGCTGTCTAAGTTATTAATTTTGAATACACGTTTACTACATGCCTTTAAGTGTAAGCGTATAATGTAATGCTCCGGCGTACATATGCAGATATAGACATGTAACTGACTATGTCTGCCGGAGTATTATATTCATTGTTGTTAAGAACATTGTACAAGTTATACTATTGTCTAAACGTATAATACATGAATGCATTGTTGAACTAAAGTAATTTTAAGCATAAACACGCTGCTTTATTATGTATCTACCAAACTATGTACTTATATGGAAGTACTTGTATATGCAGGTATGTATTGTGGTTGCATTTAACAAACCACGAAGTTGTCTAACAATATAAATGCATTGCTTACACAGAATGGAGACCTCTTGAAGTGAATTTTCTATAAATGTGTATCTTACGAGCTATTTAATTGTTGTTAATGTCTGCATAATGGCGGAGTAATTACGCTTAACTAATATGAGTACAATAAGTGCATTTAATATACTTGAAAAGCATTTCAGAAGTTGATGTATTTAATAGGTTATCAATTAGAGTAAACTACAAAAATTTGGAGCTGTAGTCGAGTTGCTCGATTATATTATTAACTGCAGAACACTTATTTCTATTGAAGTTAGCATCGATGTGTCTGTGATCGATCTGGCTTTCGTCCAAAGTACATATTCGCTAATTTATAAAAAAATAATTTGCCGTTGTCTTTAAAAACACTTGAAATCATACAAACAATCACTAAAAAACAATATACCCAAATTAAATCAAAATGAATCACGGAAAATTCAAATTTGATAACATTTTCTAACGCTCTCACCACACAAAAATAATTCGCAGCCGTCTTGGGCATACAAGATTCTCTCGGACTAACAGCTATTTGATCTCTACCAATATGCTGTGGTCTACTGCAATTGCTGTGTACCCTATGTCCAGTACTCATAATTTGTGAACATAAGAAATAAACTTTTTCTACATTCCAAATATTTTACTAAAGACTGTTCAATCCGCCTAAAAAAAGCCTAAAAATATTAATTAAATATCTTAAAGATTAAAAAATATGTTAATTAATTTAATAAGCATAACGTTAAGCGCTATTGCTTTCTCTTAGTTCGTATATATCCTTTAAATTATGTAGGAACTATTTAAAATAAAAAAAGAAACACTGTTATAAACAAATATGTTGGCTGCAGGGTATTAAATGGTCAAACAATTCAATTAAAACTCTTATTTGCATATGCTTGATCGTTTTTGTTTGCACGTTTTAACTGTTATTTTTATTGCCAACGTTTTGTCTCATTTCAATTGAAGCAGAAGAAGGCGTCAGCCAGTTAGTTTTGCGTCGATCGCGGTGCGTGCGGTTAGTTCGTGCTTGTGGAGAAGAATAAATAAATGTGTTTTATTTAGTTTAATTAATTAAAAATAAATTTTCTTTATACATGCATACATCTACACTTGCGCGTTTATAATATGTATTGCAAAATATTATGTTTTAATTCAATGGAAAATCGATTTAAATTACATTTCTTAGAACAAAGATATAACAAATTGCGTTTTGGATTTTTTTTTTTTAATTAAAAGCGGTAAAAGTGTTGTTTTTGCATTGTAATAGCATGTTTGTTCTCGCATCATAAAGTGAAATAATGCAAATTGTTTTTAATAGAGAGCAGTGCAAAAGCAATGCATTAATGCAGCTAAAGCAAATTGGTTTTGCTTTTGATAATTGTTTTTGTTTCGAATTCAATGCTGATAAACTTTTTTTTTTTGTGATAAAGCAGTAACAAATGCAAAACATATTTTAAAGAGAGCAATACAAATGCAATCATGCTCACGCATTATAAAGTGAAATAAAGAAGCTAATTTGAATTGTTTTTGCTTTTGGTGAGTGTTTTTTTTTTTTTTGTTTTATTACTTTTCACGCATGGTGTGAATGGTTTACTCATAAACTACGATGTTTGTGACACCCAAATGAAGGCTTCAGCTTTATAGAAATCGCAATTAATGAAATAAATTTTAAAGAAGACATTGGAGAAGCCGGTCTGGTTTGCTTGAAGTGAAGCGGGATAGGGTAAGTTTTCATTCGTGCATTCACGTGCTGCTCACACAGTTTTAGGGCTTCTGCTGAGCAAATATTACATCTGCTCCATGGCTAATCTTGCTCTCCGTAAGTTGAAGTGCTCCGATAACATTTTATTATAAAGCAAATCGTTTCTAAAGCTGATTTATAAAATGCTGCAGATCAGTAGATGGCGGACTAATATTTTGGGCTCTATTTTTTGCCATGCCTTTCTGCCTTTAATTTTTGAGACTAGCTTCAAAAAGATTAAATTTGGCAGATCAATTTTTGGTTGCTCCGGATTAACGAGTTTTGTGACTGGTAGCTGCTTGACTCTTTTATCAATGAATAGCTTTAGATCAGTGACTTCAGCTTTGAGCATATTAATGTTCTCTTAGTCAATTTTGCTTTTTTTTCGTATTTAAGGGTATCTTCCACTGAAGCCCAATAAATTTTTAAGATAACTTTATTCATTAAGAGGTCATCTATGTTTGGATGTTCGAAGCTGTCTTTAACATACACGATCAGCTATTCTATCTACGATATCTACTAAGTTTTCTATTAGGCTTAAGCTCCGTTGTGAGTTGTCGTCCACCTTGTCATCCTTTAATTCTTATACATTAATGGGTTTGCTTACTTTCACGTCGTCATCAGTTGTTTGAGGGTACTCGTACATTGCGGAAACTCGTACTCGTATGCTTAATTATCTATTTCACTAAATTTGAATATATTAAGCTGATTTAAATCTATTTAGCAATATTTTTGGTTTAAATGAGTCATAAACGAGTTATGCCTAAAAGTATGCCACACTTTTTTGCGAAACCAAACCAACTAAAAACTGCAGGTTATGCAAGTTATGCCAATATAAAAATATGACATTAAAAATTACATAGAAATACAAAAACCATAATAAATAGGAAAAGAAAAGGACTACCGACTGTATGTGTATATGTGTTTTTATATGTGTGTGCAATACAAAACTGCTTCATAAACAGCAAAACTATTAAAAATTAAAAAGCACGCTGTTATATATGAAAATTTATGCAGTAGATGGCAAAAAATTGCAAATATTATAGAAAAAGTGCATATTGTACAGAAAAAAAATAAATGAAACCACGTACCACAAATATTGGAGAGAGAGAGAGAGAGTGAGAGATAGTAAGGGAAAAAGGATACAGTGTGTACGAGCAAATAACTGCAACAATCACAGAACGCGAATTGCAGTCTCTAAAAGTTGCCGCAAATCGTGGAACAACAAACGAAGAGCCCGGAGAGTTTCAGTATATTGTATACCTAAATGTGTGTCAGTGTGTGTGTGTGTGTGCGGCACTAACGAAACGTGGCCAGTTTCTATTGGAAATAGTTTAAATTCGATGCTCGACCACATTGTGTGGCAGTGGTGGCGGATCGAGTGGAAGCACAGCTGCAAGGCACAAAACGACAAAAAAAAAAAAGGAAAAAACGAATATAGTTTTGAAAACAGCAAAAATAAGAAATTATCACAGAAAAAACGAGCACAAGCGAGAGCGAGAGAGACTGAGTTAAATAGTACGTGATAGAACTACCACAAACGATTTGCGGAAGGAAACGCTAAATTACTGTGAAATCAAGTGCTCGCTGAGAGACACTAGTACATGGGGACAGACAGACAGACAGACAAACACACACACGCGCACACAGCATGCAATATGTTAGTGTGTAAGTGTGTGTGTGTGCGGTTGCATCCATATTGGTTTTTAGCTTGGTTTAGTTACTTGGTCTGCCGCTGGCAGCATTACTAACAAAACTAACAGCACCGATGCCGTTTGCCATGCATGGCCGCAAAGGCACAACTAATGGCATACTAATACAAACAAACACATATTGCACAGTAAAATACTCTTACATAAATATACACACAGACACACGCACACACACACACTCGGCGGACATTTGCGCGTTTATATTAGAAGTTTATTGAAAACGAAAATGAATTTCGAGCACTTAAATGCGACGAGTTTCTCATTCAATTTTCGTGTGCGCTGTCAGTGCAGCAAGTTGTCTCATACGACGTGCCTCTCTTTGACTCTTTCACTCTAACGCACATGTGCAGTGTGTGTATGATTCCATGGCGGATTTGCACGGCATTATTTCAAAAGGTGACATTTTAAGGCAAATCTGACAAGCTTTAAAAAATTATAAAAAAAATATATAATAATAGAAAATATATAATAAGAAAATAGAACGCATTGTGTACATTGAGTATGACAACTTTTCAAATTATTCAAATTAATTTATCGATTTTAAAATTGTGGGAGCATAGGTCATCAAAATTAGTAGACTTTGCTGAGTTAGCTGTCATTTTCAGTTGAAATTTATTAAAGTTTAAAAAGAAATTCAAACCAACATGACAAACTTTTGCAAGAAAGGCAAACCACAAAGATACACACTGACAAACATAATGAAGTAGCTGATAATGTGATACACTTTCAATAGAAAAAGTTTTTCTGTTGACACTAGGCAATTCAACATTAATAACGTGTGGACAATATGAGGATTTAATAATGAAACATTTATGCTCCGTTCGTTTTATTTCGTGAAGTATTAAATTTACCAGAAAATGCCAACTCATGTGTTCATAGTTACTTATGGAGATTTCACGAATGTGAAAGTATTTTGCTTGGAATACTTTTAGATAAGGCTAGAAGACACCATCTCAAATGAGGCTTTAATGAAGTGATATATAATTTTTGAAAGAAAAAGCCATCCCAAGCTAAAAAGTTGCAATATGACAAACGATTTCGATGCAACGAATAAGATTCCTGTAGATCTGTGTTTCCGACTTTGAAATACCATGTCTTTTCGTACTTTTTCGTAGCACCAACAATACAATGCAATAAGCTGAATTTTTAATGCAATAAACGAGGATTCGGTATATGCTCGAGCCAAAGGATAAGTATCTTTAACTGCTATTTAAGATCCCACTTCAACAACGCTTACAAATGCTTACAAATGCTATCCAACAGCTGTCAGATAGGTTCGAAAAAATAAGCCACCGATTGGGGCTGTTCCTCAACTAATACCAAGGATTGTATGGCAGTCAAATCATTTTCTGCATATTTGTCTACTGGACTAGTAGTTGACCTTGCTTATGCCATCGATGCTTCACGTGATGACTCAGCTCAGTATATAAGGCTAGGGATCATAAAGTCATATTAATCAAACGAGGAAGACACCAACCAATATCCCTCAGAAGCAATAATGTATACAAATACCTCATTATGGATCCGCAGTTATTCTTAAAATTCATTTACAGGCGTCTTGAATTGAGTTACTGGGTAGGCAATGGATTTTGCAGCTAGAAGTAATACAAATAATAAAACTCCAGAGGCCAATGGCGCAAATTGGGTCATCAAACTAGCAATATGCATGACTGAAACTACTGAAATACAAAATATGGACTACCTAGTCTACATAATGCTTGTCGTTGGCCATGTGGCCGTTGGTAAGCAAGAATCTTCATGAGATTGAGAAACCTGCCTATGAATGCTGTCAGAGGGTTGCCTCAAATAAGGCGGTACTTATCAATAGCATGAAAAAGCTTGAACAAGCTATACTGATTGATATATAATTAGTGGAGCAGATACAAGTTAAGAGATGCCAATCGGCAGAACCAAGAAGTGCCAAAAAAATTGAGGCTCGTCGCAAGAGCATCCAAAGCTGGTTAAAAAAATTGGTCAAAGCGCATAACGGTCGCTGATCACACTGTCTCATCCCGGTCATCACAGTTTGACTACTTAGAAAAATGGAGAAAAACCACTGCATACCATCCGTAACAAGCTTCATAACTTTTTTACCTTTACACGCTCTCCTTAAGTCAGTGCTATTCAAAATCTCATATGGAATGCCTAATAAAGAAATTTCCAATCCAATATGCTACGCTGCTGTTGCTGTCTACCGCAGAACGCTAGACTTATGCTATGTCTATGCCAAAGTCGACATCGTCCTTTCCATTGTTCTCAGCGCATTGTGCTGGCAGCAACTGCTTCGCCACATACTACGACAACTGCTTCTGCTATTTCGCGTCCATTTAGATACACTAGACTAACGAAAATTGCTTCCGATTCCGTTTCACATTACTTCCGAGTGCTGCAGGCCGCCTGCGCGCATTGTAGACAAAATGGCGCGTTGCGTACATAGCGTTGCATAGCGGTGCGGTGCGTTGCGCTTATGCCATTTTGCTGCATAAGAAGCAGCTGCCACTTCATCGCACCAAAAATAAGCATATTCGACTGCGCCTGCCACTAAAAGAAACCGCAGTCATTTATTTTACTGTGAAGCATATTCAGCTGAAAGAATGCTTTAAAATTTTAACTCGTACGCAGACTAATTGCATACGCAGCTGCTTTCAACCAATAGTCAAATTTAAATACAAACAAGACAAAGCGTTAAGAAATAAAAGTATCTCATATTTGCATAGCCACTAAACTGCTGCACATGTTCGTCTCTCAAGCAGCACATAACTTCAATTGGAAAAACAAGCCATAACAAAAACTAACAATGGCCAAATAAAATGTTACAAACGAAATGCAATTGTTTGGCTACAAAGTCATGAATCTAAACTGTAGCAAGCCAATGGCGGCACTTTCGCATACTAAATCGTACATTCGTACATTCGAGTATATCTTGGTTTATCTTGGCTAGTATCTGTATACAAATGTTTGATTTGAGAAACATGGCTCGCATGAATTTGCTTTCCATTTGCAGGAAAAATGCATTTTCCATGCACAACAAGAAGAGTAAAGCAGAAAAAACTAATACAAATCCAAGTCGAAAACAAAAATCGATTGTAAAAAGATGCTAAAAAAAAAAAAAAGAAATCAGACTCTTGAGTTTTGCCGCATGCAAATTGCATATTCGACAGACGATTTGTGTTGCATGTCCAATAGGGATTTAGCTGCGGTGCAGTTCGCTTGCGGCAAGTAAGCGACGTAGGAGTGTATTGTAGCATCAATATTACTGCACTCGACACTCCAATCAGCAGCTGAAGTAACTTCAACATAGACAGACAGATAGATAGTTATTCTCAAGCTGCGTCACATCAATTGAAAATTGACTTGATGCGTTTTGTTCGTTCCATGCTTCGTTAGTTGAGAAGGAGTTCAGTTGAGTTGAGTTGAGTGCGATACGTTCGTTATTCGGATTGCACAAATTACAGATACATATATAGTCATATGCCTAGTTGAATTTAATTTAGCAAAAAAGCATTGTATATAAGCACTAAGTAGGTCAAGTATGTTGCAACACTTAAGCAGTAGTAAGTGCTGCTAAATAAATTACGTATACGCCTAGCATAGCATAGCATAGCAACGCATAGCATAGCGAAGCAGCAGAGTTGCTATCAATCAATTGCTGCAAATCAAATTACTCATACGTCATGTTAGCAGCAGCAAAGTACTTAAATTACATGAAAAATTGCCACATTGAAATGCAATTATTTAAAGATTACACACATGCACTACTCATAGCAAATATCCTTAGCAACATACACCTGCAATGTATATACATATATGTATACTACGTGCAATCATTACTTTGTGTTGGTATTTGTGCAGCCATTTTTCTTAAGTTGTTCAGCTGCTGCAGCTGTATTTTAAAAGCACGATGTACTTCTACTTAGTACAGCAGTCTGCTGCATATTGATTTCCTATGAACGCATTTAGCATCATACATGTTTCTAGTTTCAGCTGCTTCTCCAGCTGAAAGCATGTACAATATTTTAGATTAAAACTAGCTGAAGCAGCTGTTGCTTCGATACATTATATAAAGCGGGCTAACATAAGTTCAATAAGTTAAATTGAAAATGAAAATTAAATTAAGGCCGTTAGGTGTTTTCTTGATGTAGAACAGATTACATATCACACTTAATAGCTCAAATAAGAGCGAGCATTGCAGTATGGTGGTAAGGGTTCTACTTCAAACTACTCAACTGTTTGATAGCAAAGATGATGATGAGTGCGTCAGAAGTAAGCATTTCAAGTTGCTGTTTAATTTGCGCCAGTTTAAAATGTTTTCCCAGGTTGCAAGCATCGTTGATACTTTGGTCGTCCTACGTATGTCACGCTGATTCATCTAATAGCCGAAACACTGGTCAAGGAAACCAATTTTCGTATGACTAAAAGCCGCACACTACGGTGGGACACTGGCTAAAGTTTGTGTATTCGAGTATTCCGCCCATGCGGTACAACTGCTGAAACCTTTTTCTATTCATAGGATGCCACTTGAGTACAGTTTTCTAGTCTGTCAAGTACAACGACGAGTTAGTAGATAGGCGATGGCTGTTTGCTGCTTGCAGCTTCAGTCTGAATATAGATAGCGGCGAGAGTGGTGACACTTTAGCTTACGCTGTAAGTAGGCTTATGTAAACTTGGTTACATTGTTTAATACTGCGTTGAATGACCAGTTTCGAATGTTGAACTCACCTGCGGCATGAATTGGGAATAATGTTGATGAATGCTGCCAAACTTTTTTGCTGGTATTATTAGCTCTTGTGTTCTTAGGCATCTTAGACATCGGTACGCTTATAACAGTCTGTGATTCTGCTGCAGTTGTTGTTTTTTGTTTTTTTATTTAGCATTGTTTTTAGAGACATGTGAATACTGCTACCGGCTCTGTAACTTGAGCTTAAGCCTTACTTATTTCGCTGCCATTTTATTTGTCAAAGTTCGAGATGATATTCGCTGCATTGGAACGTTGAATGTTTATCAGGGAAGTATCTTTGGAACGATACTGTACACTGCTATGGTCATTGATTGTTGCAAATTGCAGCACTGGCTCAAACATTTAAAGTGAACTTTCTCATATGATGTTCTACATTAACTGTGAGTAGGCTGTTGACTAGACCTGATGGACTAATAAGGAGACTATTCCGTATGACCCATTGGTGCAAGTTCCCTACCAAGCCATGTTTCTCTAAATAGAATTTTTTGTACCAATCGTTTAATTTCTCATATATACCATAGAAAAAACACATTAATTTACAAATAATTTATTTAAATATTTATTTTTATTTCAAGTTTCTTATAACTGCTGTGTTCAGTTGCAATTTCTTTATATGCAAGAAAAATAATATTGAAAAAATTATTTTATGAATGAAATTTGAGCTTAACGCAATGTAATCAAAAAAGTTTTACCTTTGATGCTTAAGTAGATTGGTTAAAAAAATTACATTTTATATTGCTTAGAAAATATTAGTTAAATTGCAGATTTATTACAAATAAAATGCATATTAAAATATTTTAAATAATAATTTATGCAAATTAATTCGAATCTTAGATATTTTGAATCGATGATTTCGGTGTTCTTTGCTATTTAAACTAGCTACTAACTAAAACATTTACAATTCATACACCGCTCACACATATAAATTTGTGCAACTTTTATGCATTTAATCGTTCTCTTAAAGTGTACAATTTTATTTAATTCAAGTGCCTAACAATATTTAATTTTTTTATTTTTTTTTTTATGCATTTAAATATAATCTCCATAATTTATAATTTGGATTTTTTTTTTTATTTTATTTTGAATTGGGCTGTGTATGTTGCTTTTTATACAAATTTGATTTGTTTTTAAACGCAAAATTTTTTCTTTTTTTTTTCATATTTTCAATATTATTTTCATTTAATTTTTTTTATATACAAATCTGCTCAGAATTTTATCACATATACAATGTGCTTCTTACGAGTAGCAAAGTAATTTTTTAAATTTTTCAATTTCTTATGTATTTCATAATTTAATTTTAGTTATTTTATTTAATTTAGCTTAAATGTTATGGTAAAACTTATTTACAGATTTATATTGGCTTTTTGAATAATATTTTAATTGAATTTAAAAAAATTAAAAAGTATATAATTACTATATATACTCATATACTGTAAATGCAATTATACGCTTATGTAAGAAATATAAAAAAAAGTAGATTAAAATAATTGCTGAGTTTAGAGCTTATCAGAGTTAATCGCATGAAACAAATTTAAAAAAGAAGGTTTAAAGTGGAAACTCAAACTCAATTTTGTTTTTCTTTAATATTTCGTTTAATATAATCGCAACTGAAATGTTTGTAAGTGATTTTAATCCTTTATTTGGCGGCGTTGCATTTCTGCATTACACTGTTTAAGCTATTACAAAAGTAAATTATGTGTCTGTCCCATGCAATTTATTTTTCAAGTCCTTTTTTTCTTCAGCTTAAATCAAATGTTGGTCAACTGTACTCTTTAATTTGCAATTATGTCAGCAAAGACATTAACATCTTCATAAATTGCTAAAATTATCTTCAAACTGAAAAGCAAGAGTGATCTCGACTGTTCTGGGAATTACTATAGCGTGTACTTTCCAAATGGAAGAGCGAGCAGAACGTCCAAGTGTCTTAGAAGCTTCACAAATATCGATGCTGCTGAAATTTCTTGACATAGACTACTGTAAGGCATACAATGACACTGTTTCGTACATAAAGGAACTACAAAACAAATGTCTGTGAAGGAAACTTCTTTGGATTTGGAATGAGAAGCAGCTGCAACTGTACACGAGTGTCACCTTACTCCAAATATAATAGAACTTTCGATGCTTATAAACTTTTGATTTCTAACTGTTCCCGTTAAAGAATGAAATATTTTTTTAAGTACACAAAGCAAACAACTTAGTTGGAAAACATCCAATTTTTGACAATATGCTTTGGTGGCAAAATACTGGTCGAAAAATATTGGGATGATCGCAGTTCAAAGCTTTATATTTTGAAGAATAATGAAAATGATGTGTCTACCTCTCGGTTTTTTAAAATTTTGGCTGATTGTTCTAGAATTGAATAAAAGTTTTGGTAAACTGCCATTGGAACAGTTCATGTCTGCGGAGCCAACGAATTTGCTCCATCAAACCTTGAACTATTAATGAGATGGTAAATTTCAAGCAAACAAGAATGTATGAGCTAAGCATCATTTTGGGTTTTTTACTGGAGTTTGATACAGACATTCTTACCAGATATCAGAACAGCAACCAATTGCTTTAAATTGCGTTCAAAGTTTCAGTTTATTTTTTTTTTACAATTTACCAATATTTGTATTACTTGGTAGATGGCGGAAGCTAAGAGCTTTGGACACAATAAGAAGAAACAGATTCCCAGATGTGTAATTAACTGAAAGTAGTGGCCTTAAGAAACGATTTTAATTATGCGGACATATAAGTTGGTTAATGAATCGACAATTAAATTGTATACCTGGTACCACACTACGCTGGAATTTTAATTAAGAACACTGCGCGTCGATTGGACAAAGCCAAAAAATTTATATATACAAATTGAATGCCCCTTTGCAACTACATTAGTTATATGGGTGGATCGACAATATAAGCAAATATAAAATTTCAATTAAAAGCGGACGGTGGCAAATGAGAGCTTTTTACCATCTTCTTAAACTTGCAGTGAACAGAAGTTTTAACTGAAATGAATAGCGTAACCAAACTGGGTAGCTGGAACCACAAACTTCAAAATTAATTGCACGAAAGAAGCAAAGAGCAGCGTCATAGCAAATGCAAATTCAAGATGTTCGGCATTGTTCTGTTTAGACCGAAAAGAGGCTTGCAGTAGCAACGCTGATAGAAGATTTCCCGAAAACCAACGATTGTCTTCACAAAAAACTGACATTAATAAGGGCCTTATTCGAGGAATCAGCGTAGTCTTAGGGTCTATGGCTTCTGGCTAATGGAATGTGAAATTGAAATGTCTTCTTTTAAATCAAAATTTTTATTTAAAATGTTAGGATCAGGAAAGATTCGACAGCTAACATCACCTTTTTTTCATTAATCATGGAGGGAAGGATGGTTTGGAGAAGTGTCACCATATGTTACAAGAGGATGGGGTCCATCCGTTTATGCTTGAAACGTCACAGAAGAAAACCTTCGGCGACATCAAGTAGTAGTCAACTGTTCTGATCCTACTTACATGGCAGCAAAATCTCGAAAACATTTGTCTCGCCAGCGTGGTCTCTTTTGATGGATGTCAAAATTATTCTTAGCCAACAAGAATTTGAAGATATTACCAATCATCAAACGAATTATTTTCTTCACAGTTGATGGGGACCACACAGTTGATGGGGACCAAAAGAAAATACAGAAACTGAGCTATTCACTTGAAACTAGTCAAAAATCGAATGACTGGATTGAGTAAATAATTGGCAAGGACTATATTTTCGTGCGAAACAATATGTTTTAGAAAAATAGTGGAAAAGGAAAATTGTGAACTGAAATACTAATCGCGTGAATGTGTACGAATAAGGAAATGATGAGGATGTGGAGAATGTCGACTAATGAAAATCTGATTAAAATAGGGAATGTCTGTGATCAACACCCTATACTCCCAACAGATATACAGAAACTCTTACAAAATTTCGAGTATTTATAGCGATGAAAAATTGTCACATTCTACGAACAATTCATGTTGAGTGATAGACTGGAGTGTATGGGTGGCTGACATGCGAGATATCCGGTAATTGTATACCTAAAACTATTGAATTCACTTGTGCTGTTTTAATTCTCCGAGCTATAGGGTATCGAATTTAATTTTAATGTTGCTCAAGTATATTAAATATTTTTTTTTTTTTTTGGGAACTACACATTTTTGCTGTTACATATTTTCTTTAAAAAATATTAGTAAAGTTTAAGCTCCAAAAATATAATACAAGCGTTCAGACAATTGCCAAAGCATCTTTCTTTTTTTTCTCTAAAATGTAAGCCTTGAAACTTTAACTTGGCCCACAACAAGCAGCACAATTCGCTGCTGCTTTTTCAGGTTTTTTTTTTTGGCAGCATTCAACATTCAAGCAGTAAAAAAAAAAGTAAACTTTTGAAACAGCAAAAAATCTTCTTAAATCAATAGAGGAATGTCTCAATTAAACGCACTCGAAATGTGCAGTTGCGGTGCGGAATGTAAAAAGTAAAGCAAAGAAGTTGCAACAATGCTTATTGAATGAATAAAACATGAAGTTCCGCCAATACACTCTCAGCTCGTCCAAAAGCAAAGCAATGCAGCGCTTTTAACTTGGTTGATTTTTGTTCTTTTCATGTTGTAGCTAAAGAATGTGCTCTTCCACGCTTTTGTAAGCATTTGCTTGCTTTTCACAACATGAAAATTGCACATTTTGGCCCGCTACTGCTTGTATCCGTATAGCTGCCTGCCTGTCCGTCCATACGTTTCATGAATGCAATTACAGACTTACGCTGTGCTTATGGAATTTATTTGCACTGCTTAAATATAAAACTATTTTAGCATAAAATAAATAAATATAACATCTATAAAATCTTGCATGACATGCAATTTTAAGCGCTACTCGCGCTTTCGTAGCTTAGAAGTTTTTTAATTAAAAATTTTGTAATGCGAAATTCGAAATTCGACTTAAAAACATAAAATGAAATAAAACAGAAGCGCCAACAACTAATTTTGTAATTTGGTTGCGTGCAAGTTTTGCAACGCAAAAAGATTTGAAAAGTTTTGCGCAAGTTGTTTTTTTTTTTTTTTTTTTTTGGTTGTTATTAAGTTTTATGCTCAAGCAACTGAAACGGGCTACAAATTAGATTTTATTTTGTGCGTTTTTAGTTTTGTTCTTTTTTATATCTGTCACATGGCGTATGCGTAATACTATATGTGGGTAAAATTACTCATACGACATGTTTTTTTAATGCATGACAGGTACCCACGACCGTAGAGATATGAACCTTAAGGGTCATTCGACGTTCAAATAAGAACCCAAATATTATCGAAGAGTACGATAGTGTTACTCCAGCTGAGATTAAGTGACTGACAGCGAACTTTGACAGCGATTGTGTGCCCTACTATGAATGAGGGCAACAATAATTAGAATGGAGCCTGAGGAACGTATTAAATCTTATCCAGTAGACTAGAATACCATGCATGGACGTCAATGAAACCACTGTTGCAGTATTTACTGGAGTCCTAGGCGCTGAGTATATTCAGTATATTCATTACCAATAATCTGGGCTTCGAAAAAACAAACAGTCTTTCCAAGACCTTTGAAATGCAATGCAGCAGACTGATCGGCAGATATGACTTGGGCTCATTATTCGACTTGCCAGGCTCGTGGTTCACAGCTATTTAGGGTCGTGTTGCTGATTTCCACGTGGCGGGGAGCTTAGTTCCTTTTAAGGTTTTTGATTGAACTACTCACTTAAGGCAAGGTAAATAGTTTGATGCGCAAGTCCATTTGTAGAGGAGAGTCCAGAGAACTATTAATTTGCGAAATTTTTTCTGATGTCGCTAAAGAAAATGACTTGAAAAGGAAAGTGTTTGCTTTGTCTTCATCAGATCGACGCCAATCGACACTGGTGGCCTTGCAGAGTGAGAAACTGGCGCTGTATTTTGTCTCCATGCTACCGAACGTACGACCAAACTACCTGCTGTGTTGATCATGAATCGCTTCTTTAAGTAATTTACACATTCCATTCTGCGCAGATCTAGTTGTCCCATGGGTGCTGAAATCTCAGAGTTAACCTCCATATCCAAATGGATGGAATTTGTCAGGCTTCTCTGGAAGACAACAATATTGGTATTGTGATTGTTTGGTCGCTCTACTTTTGGTCTGTTGATCAGAGCAGTCCTTTCTGTAAACTGATCTTCATGCTTTAAGACGAAATCGATGCATCCAGTCATATTTTTGAAACTGTTGGGATATCTAGCGCGACCACCGGTGGACATTGGAGGAGGAGACGTAACAACCAACTCTTGTCTTCTGTTGAGACTCCTTTTATCCGCTCATAGACCGTGTTCGGCCTTTCAGTCGCTACCTAATGTCATGTAAATTGCATTATCTTCAGTGTCACTAATGGCTGTGAAGACTGTCGCCAAGGCTAATCGGAGTTGGTTGGTAGATATTAGGTTTTTATTGTTGCTAAACCACCTTTCCCAGAAGCATACCCCTTGCAGCAATAGCTGGCGGTGTGGCCTTACTGGTACCTTCAGTGGCAATGCACAATTGCTGAACATTTACGAATTAGATCAATCATCCCCTGTTATCTACACAGAAGTTTCAAAGCATGTATTCCTTATTGCTTTTTATTTGTCCATCATCAACGATTGTCTGTGCTTTTTTAGCTGTATGGACAGCACCTGCTAGCGGTAGGTAAATCAGAGAATCACTATAACAAGACTTTCTATCACAATCGAAGCTTAATCGCAATTCCAAACGAAAATATATCAAAAAAATAATATTTACGCACTGCAATCTCATGGGAAGTACAAGGAAAACCTAAAAAATAGCAGATACCAATGCGATTTCAGTGCTGCATAACGTTGTGCAACACTAAACTGGCGTCGCCGAAAAGCACTGCCAACCTCAAATAACTAAAATTACGCACTGCGGCATGATTTTCGATATGACTGCTGTGCTGTCAGTGTAGCGTTTTAGTTACTTGTGAACAGTTCATGCTACAACAGGATCAAAATTTATTTTAACGGCATGAATTGCAATTATTATTGCAGACAAATACAGGAAGTTTCGAACAACGCATGGAACATTTCGAAGCAAACAAATTTACATTATCATACAGTTATATTATCAAACAGCATGAAGCGCATTAGCCAAGGGCTGCAGATGCAACACTTAGGGAGGCAGTAGTCCAAGCTGAGCTTAAGCTGTCGCACATAGTAATAAGCTATGATCGTCAAATAATAAAAATAACAGAAAAAAATGAAGCATTTTTCTGTTGTTGACAATATTGCTTAAGATCAAATTGAACTAATGCCTCCATAAGTGGAGCATCTTCAGCCATTGGCAAAAGTTTTTCATGCGATTTGATAGCATAACTGTATAATGTAAATTTGCTTGCTTGAAAATATGCCAAACGTTGTTGAAAACTTGATGTGGTTGTATGCAGGAATGTTGAAAATCATGTCGATAAAAAAAAATATTTTGTTCGGATTACAGCGCGAACCGTTTTTCAAGTAACTAAATCGCTTCACTGACAGCACAGCGGCCACAAAGAAAATCAGGCAGTAGTGGGAAATTTTATATTATTTGAATCTGGAAATGCTTTGCTGGTGTTGTCAAATAGAAATGTTGCACAACGCTTTGCAGCACTGAAAAAACAGTGTCTCTGCTATTTTTTAGAACTTACTTGTACTTCTAATGGCACTGCAGTGCTGAAACATTATTTTTTTAAATTATTTTTAGAATATTGGCTTCGAGAGACAGAATTTGTGGATACAGTTTTGAAGTTGACGAAAGGAGGTGTTATCAAGGCTAAGCTCTGAATCTGCTAAAGAAAATTTCTATTCGTACAAACCTTGAGCAGCTTTGTCTGTATTTTTTAAGAAAGATTTCACGAGATATACTTGCACCAAATGAATTTTTTCAAAAAGGTGAAAAATAAGGCTAAACGAAAGCTTAATCATATCTCTTTCCTAATATTACCTTTTAAATATGTCCTTGCAAATAAACTGATAAGCTTTAAAATTTATATGTGTAGCATATTACAAAAAAATCAATCAATAGAAAAAAAAAAAAAAATAAAAAAGGATATAATTGCATTTAAAATTAATGATTTGTGTCATTTGTGCTTGCTCCAATTTACTTGCTTTCAGATTTATTTTTTTTCTCCCCCCTTTTTTTTGTTATACTTGGATTTTTCTACATTTATACTAGCAAAAATTTTACCCCCCGTTCATTTTTATTTTATTTTATCTTAATTTTTTTGCTTCTCTCTTAAATGTAATTAATTGTTTGTTTCATTGAACGATTCTCTGCGATTCTACGTATAAAAAAAAGAAAAACAACAACAAAGAAACTCAAAGCATTCCCAAATAGACAAATCGCTTTTAAACAAACTTACGTCTCTGCTGCTGTTGTTGCTTTTGTTGTTGTTGTTGTTGTGGTAGTGTTTTTGCTGCTGCTGCACTTGGTGGGCGTTGCGGTTGTATTAGTTTTTGTAGCTCCTACATTTGTCTCTGCTATTGCTGTGACGCCTCTCAGACTCCGAGGTCAGTTAACACTGACCAAAGGCTCAAGTGGCGTCGCTGCATTCAATTGCAGCGACTGTGGTGGCTTCTCTGTAAGCAGCTGCATGGCAGCGCTACTTCTTAGGCTGGCAATGCTGCCGGCACGTGGTGGCGGTGGCAAAACTACAACTACTGCCTCTGCTGGCGTTGGCATTGCCAACGGCATAGGTATATAGAGCGATGACGATGTAGATGGTGCACCCGGTGGTATAACAGTTGACGCTGCTGCAACTGCTGCCGCTAGCATTGTCGCATTGCCATGTGGTCCGCTGTTGCGATTTGGTGAAACATTATACATCAGTCCACCGCTGCTGGTGTTGACCCCTGCCGGTGGTGGTGGCGCTGGCGGCAATACAAGTTCGTCGATTGTACAAACGCGATCGTCGATGGGAAATTTAAAGTTTATTTCTTTGCTCTGGTCGCTTGAGGGCGTTACGCCGGAGACAAGTGCTGCGGTCACTGAGGCGCTGCCATTTAGACTTGTGCCATTGCTGGCGGGTGTTGTGGCAGCTGTGGTCGCTGCAGCAGGCGTTGTTATAGCAGTTGTTGTTGTTGTTGTGGCAGTTGTCGGTGAACTGGCGCTGTTGCCATTGCCAATGCTTGTGATTGTGGTCGTCGTCTCGAGATTCTTTTCCAAACATTTGCCATCGCCTGTGGGGTAGTACAAAAAAAAAAAAAAAACAGAAGAGAAAATAAAAGAAAAACAGGTGAATAAATGGTTTTGGTTTGAAATTTATTTTCTTTTTTGTTTTACAAATGAAATCTCATGGGAACTGCCAAACTTTTGTTCTATGTTACAAATAATCACGCCTACAGTACGCCCACTTGGCTGCTATGTGGTATTACATTGTCTAAGTTCAGAAATGTTTCAATTTTATACTTGTCAGACAGTTCTAAACATGCTCAGCGCCAGTGCTCTGGCTTTTTTGCAACTCATTAACTCAATTCGCCTTAGCTGACCTAAATTTATTTGCAGCATATTTTAGTTAACTCAGCATTAAGTGGCAACATTAGGGTTTTCAAAAGGTTAAACGTACTTTATATAATTTTATGCAAAGTAAATGAATTTAGAAAATAAAGCAAAACAAGCGGTAGCACCGAAACTTTAATACATTACACAACATTTAAATCATTAAATAAAATAAAATTAAATTTATTTATATTTATTGCGCTTTATGTGATATTTGGCTTAACTGAATGTCTGCAGTTGGCATGATTGTCCCCATTTTCCTTAACAAGTTCGCTGTGCACTGAATTTAATGATTTGAAGCTTTACTCCTGCCTTTCCTACTGCTAGTTTCCCTCTACCATTTTTCCTGCTAAGTAAATAAGTACTTTCCTTCTCTTCCTTTTTAAACTTATGAAATTATAAAAGCTGTTTTTTTTTTTGCTGCGCCACATACTTTCTGACAAAACAGCTAATAACCTGCTCACACTATATATGCAGGGCATTATGTTTAAAAAAAAAAACGAACTTCATTGCATGCCTCTATGCACACTGCTGATTAATTAAGTAGCAAAAGTCTTTATTTTTAATTTTCCATGCTACACGCACACACACACTTTTTCACTCTTTACGTGCTTCAATTAATATTTCCACTAGCAACTTTTGTTTGTCTACCCCGTTCTACCTTATTGCCTTAGCTTAATACCCGAAAGGATTAGACCAACCAAGCAAAGTCGGCATAGAAGTCATTCAGTCAGTAAGTCTGACAGGAAGGCACAAACGCAGTCAACCAATTGTTTTGTTTTATTTTGCCTTGTTTTCTAAATTGAGTTGCGTTTTCTTGTTAACAGAAAATTTTTAAAGTTTTCTCATTAAACAGGTCAGAATTAATTTAATTTGTTTTACCTTTGGAACGCAAACTGGCGCCACTAAAATACAAAACAATAAGAAGTTAGTCTACAGGAGTTATTAAAATTTGTTTCAAAGTGGCTGCACCTCATGCAGACTTGAATGAGGCATTGTAATATAATAGAGAGCGCTACTGAGCACTTACGCCATCTATTGGAAAAATTCAGAACTCAGATTTGTTTGTTTGTAGCTTATAGCTTAAGTGGCAGCTGGGTTTGAATCGATGTTTTTTCTAGCCTTTTAAAATTTTTGGATTATTTTTTTTTATCCAATACGGACAATGATCTGAAAGTTATGTGCATTCATTTATGTAAACTCAATAGCATATTGCACCTTTGGACAGTTGTTCCATGTTTGTAGCAAGCATAATCTTCTCAAAGTTCCCTTGCATGGATCATGTAATATCACAGATCTCACCTTTCTCTGAGGGGTTCGTAAGATTGAGTTGTGTAGGTAGAAGCCCTCATCACGTAGGCCAAAGCTAACAGTTCTAGGACTATAATGACTGTATTTTTTTAGAGAGATTGAATGAGTCTTTTCCTTCAATCTAAAGGTGCGAGGGTAGTTTGATAAGTCAGTAACTTTTTAAATTTCCAGCGCTATATCTTTAAATGCAACATTTCTCCCCTTAACTGCCATCTATGACTAGACTACTGTTAAATTTTTAGTAAGCTGCGCTAAATATTTTATATTTAAGAGCCATTAAAAGCAAACAAACTCGAAAAAAAAACCCGTCGGAAAGGTCTTAAAAATACCCTTTCTGGCAATAGTCGATAAAATTCATGCCATGACATTGAACGCTCTGTAGGCTTATAAGCTGAGCGGATGCATTATTTTCAACATGAGTATTTGGGCTTCAAAAGGATTAGCGTGACTTTATGACCACTCCAAAGGCTTGTTAGGTGATTCAGCCGCAATTCAAATCCATTTGAACGCCATTTTGCTATCATCAACGAGACATGGATCCATCGAAACACACCAAAGATCAAGGAACAATCAAAGGCGTAGCTTTCTTCGGATCAATGTGGTACAAAAAAATCCAGGTGAGTCTGTTGGTCAACACAGTCCTGGCGACAGTTTTTCTCGGTAGAACAAAGTGTCATGCACATCGTTTACCTTGAAAAGGTTCATAAACGATCACCGTCGAATTTTATGCAGAGATTTTTAATAGATTGATTTTAAGCAGAAGCAACCGCATTTAGTGAGAAGTACTATTACATCAAGAAAATTCACAGGTGCACACATGGCAAAAGTCCATAAATTGAGTTATTAAGTGCTAGCTCAACCAGATTTTACACCCTCTGACTATTTCATGTTTCCAAACCTGCTCAGATTCGCTGAGCTGTAAGAGATTGGGGTCGAATGAAGAGCTCATCACTGAAATTTGGTGATCACTTTAATATTATATCGAGCTAAAAGAAGACAATGCTCAGAAATGAGACGCTTTATAACTAAAAAAACCCGATTATATTAAGAAATATTACAGAGTATATTATTCAGCAAGCAAATAAGAAGTAGTGACGTCCCTCGTTATATAGACACATGACAGAAGTATTTACAGACAAAAGCACATATTTATATCTCTTACATTGCAATATATCCTTTTATCCTGTGGGTACAAGTTATAAAAATGCAACCTCGTTATGCGCATTTTAAAATTTAAATACTCAAATTTGCAGTCGCATATGTCTATATAGACTCGACATTCAAATCAGATCAATATTATAAATACTAAATAGTGTCTGTTGTCCTTATGCCTGTTATATACCATTGAAAACCGATAAAATTCCCTCATAATCTCTTTTGTCCAACTCTGCTATGCAGCCGATCAAAATGATGTGGTTCTCCGCGGCTGTCAAGGAACAAGTAGCTATAGCTATCAGAGCTATCTACAATCATTGTGTGTTCAGCTTTCTATACTTGATATTTGACATGGGTCAGCAATCTGGAACTGTTTGGAGATTCGAATTGCAAGTATAACTAATATCTGTTTTATTTTATGAGTGTTGTCGAGAGCCTTATTGTCGTATTTACTTCGCACTGGCCGTTAGTTGAGGGCGTTTGGAGAATTAAGTGGTTGCTGTGTGGTTGTACCGCCCATATGGGAGGAAAGTTTCTTCGGGATCTTAACATAGGCCTCGACTCTACTTACCAAAGAGAAGTTGGTCGTCCAAAGACGTTGATTCGGTTTGGTATCTATAGTGGGGCGTTGACTGGAGCTTATCAAACCAGGCGCCCCAGGCGTCTGAATAATGAAATATGACAACTTTAAAGCTTGGTACCTGTGTTATACCAAATAAACCTTATATGTGCCGCAATACCGATGTCATGTGTTTCCTATAACAGTTAATTTCTCGTAAACTATTTTCGCACATTAGCCCACTTTTCTTTAGAGCTGATTATTAACCAGAAACAATATTCAGTTCAATATTTACATATGATATATATATTCATATAGAATATACAAAGATTTTGAAAGTTAGATAATTTCATTGCCGATTTTCTTGATCATTACAGATATTGAATTCAAATAATTTCCATAATGGTTAAAAAAACATGCACAAGAACAAAAGCAAAATACAAAGAAAATTAATTAAAATTAAACAAATAGACTAAATTTCTCATATACATAAAAAAAAGAAAATACTTAAACTGGTAGCGAATTATAATTGTTTGCGAGTTGAAAATGTGTTTAAAATTGCAAATAGTCTAAATAATACCATACAATAATAAAATATCCAGAAGCTTAAACTTTGAAGCAACTTCTCTCTAAAATCTCTTCTTACGTTCGCCAAACACAAACTTTATTAAGCGCTAAATATGTAAATCATTGCCTTTTATACTACGACTTTTAGTTTGATAGTTTAGCATTTTACACAGCATAGTAAATAAGAACTATGTATGTCTAAGTCTTTATATAAATTGTCTAAGTTGGTGAAACTTATTTCTACAACTGCAGCACTGCAACATGATAAGTCAGCTTCTGGTGCATTGTTCTTGAAATAATGAAATAAGGCGCAGAAGCTGGCAGTACTTAAAAAAAAGAAAGGAACAAATTCAAAAGTGCCCAATTCAAGGTCCACAAAGTAAATATTTTATTTATTGTGTCTAAATTAAAATTGAAGGCATGAGAAGTATAAAATATATAATTAACAAAAAAAAAAGAGAAATTATTATGTTTTTTATTTAAATATTTATTGTAGAGAACTATCAGACTAAGCATAGCACAATTATTCTTAAAATT
Source organism: Leucophenga maculata (assembly GCA_035044805.1). Lineage (NCBI taxonomy): Eukaryota > Metazoa > Arthropoda > Insecta > Diptera > Drosophilidae > Leucophenga > Leucophenga maculata. Next base: position 435,059 of record JAWNNP010000005.1, on the reverse strand, counting down.
AATATTAAAAACTGCAGCCTATAGCTTAAATGCAAATTGATAAATGTTGTCAAAGGCAACGCGGCACGATTCAGACTCCATAAAGTATGCAAGCTGCACAGTCTTGCAATACTAGTATCTACGGCATTGGACGTATTTGTAGGACTTTCGTTAAAACTAAATACTCACCACCATTCAAATGATCCTCACGCGTATAATAACGCGCACGTTTGCGTGAGAAGCAGACTACCATCGAGAGTATGATAATGGCCACGAGTACAAAAATAACACCACCCAGTACAGCAAGTGTATTAAGGCCACCTGTAAGCGTAAAATAATTTTAAAAAAATATATTGTATATAAAATTTGTATTGCTTAACTTCGCCATAAGGCATACAATTTATAAAAAAAAATCAACATACCACGTTCAAGAAAATTATGCGATGTGCTTGCAGCATTTTGCTCTTCATCGGTTATATACTCCAAGCAATTGTCAAGACCGCCAATGTCCAAATTATTAATTTCAGCGCCTCGCAGCGTTTTGGGCAAAAAACAAATTGGATATGTGTCCCAAGTCCATTGCAGCTGCGTAGTTAAATATTGAAATACTTTGAATTCATTTTATGTTTTATATGCACCAAAAAAAAATAAATGAAAAAGTATCTCACGTATGTAAATAAATTCATTTCATCGATGAAATTTTTTATCAAACATAAATGAAATATGTGAAAAAAAATTGTGTATTTTTCAGTTTATTGTTTAATCAATCTTTTGTTAATGAAAGTTACTTCATTTCATTTATAAAGTGCAGTTCCGACACTCACCTGTCGTACAACATTTATGAGTTTGCCCATGTGACACTCATCACATATTAAAGGATTGTTGTCCAGACGTACATTGCGTATGCCTTGTATACGCAGCGCAGTATCCTCATTGATGCCATACAATTGATTGCGTGAGGATCCAGAAACTATATATGAAACGAAAATAGTTAAAAATTAAATTAGTTACAGAAAAATACAATGAAAGAATTTAATTGAAGTGTTTAAAAGATTTGCATTATAAACTGATTAACAGCAAAATGCAATTGCAGACAGCAAATAGCAAAGCACAGATTGACAGACTGTTGCATAGTTGAGCAACCTACACAAGCACAAACAACACAAAAACAAACACACACACAGACACACAAACACAATTAAATTCAATTAAAACGAAAGGCTTAATGTCTATAAAACGATTGTTATTTCACAATAAATTTGCCTTCGTTAGTTTGTTTGTGTGCAAAGCGAAAATTGACAAAGAAAGTATGTAGGAGCAGCAAGGATATGCCAACTACTTATAGTGTGTACCACTGGCACAGCAATGTCAAAAATTTATATAACGAAAATTGCACAAATAGTATGTAAACGATTGTCAGTTGCATAGTAGGTCGGCAGCAGCTATAACTTGTACCGCAACCACTTTATATATTTTGTAGGCATTGTACGTAGCAGACAGCAGTTGGTTGGTTTATATTGAAAGCCTTACGATTTTTCAAAATATTTCGAAAGAGCGCATATATAGAAGTGCGCTTTGTAGTCAAATATTGCCTGCAGGCTGTGCTGAAGCGTATTAAGCCTTCGGTTGCACTGCTGTACAGACTTATTCTTATATAAAGCTGTCATTGCCCTTTTCTATTGTTGTTGTGGTTGTTGTTGTATTTGTTGTTGCTCTCATATTCTCGTAATAGCCTGTCGTCAGCGTACGTTTTGTATTGTTGCTTTACAAGGATTTTTGCTTTTTATTATTTGTCATTTTGATTTGGTTATGTTTTGCAATCCCTTTTCATAGTTGGCTTACGGGCAAAATGAAGTACCCGGTTTGGTTCGTATTTCATTTAAAATGTTTTAAAATTTGGAACTCAGTATTAGGTCTGAGTGAAATTTCCTTGTCTAAACGGAAATAATATTCGAATGGTACGGTTATTCAAGGGTTCAGAGCACTTACAGATACTCGAAAGACAAGCTAAGAGCTTAGAAGTTTAAGTTGGATGTTTAAGCCAAAGTAATTAACAATGAGAATAAATTGGAGAGCTTGTGAAGCACAACTTTTAAGACGCCACCAAATACCTCTAAAAACCAACACTGAAGTATGTTCCTTTAAGAAGTTTAATTGTGAAGAGACAGAAACTGTGGAATTCGTATATTCAGCACACCAGGTCGACTTGTCATTTCCTCCATATTTGATATAAGAAAAAAGTTGCCTAAAACTGATCAAGCCATCAGCGTACGTCAGGAAAATTACTGTTTTAGCCCTGGCACATAAAATTTTGTTGGTGGAGATATGCAATGGCAATTTGGTGATTTAGTCAGTGAATCTCGAAAATAAACCAAATTCCAATTATTCCATCAGTTTGCTGGCAATTTTCTTTTATCTCCGAACTATCGACTCAGGACACCGCCAAAGAAATGTTGGTCCCTTATGCTAAGCTTATTGCTTTAAACGCATCCAAAGCCGACTCAGCGACAGCCTCTTCAATCCTAGCTGCTTTTCTTAAAGCTATGGTTTTTTTTATATACATAAATATTTTATTTGAAAGGAATCAGTTATCGGTATATCCTATAACCATATCATGTCGCACTCTTCTATTATAATCTTCAAACTGTAAAAATTATTGTTATGGTAGATTCGAAATTTATTTGCAGTCATCTCCGTCTATTAGGTGTAGCGCCGCCTCCAAAATAAGTCCTTCTTAATCTTCTTATTGGACGCCTATGTGGCAAACTCCTTGCAAGCCTTTTGACATGATTTAGCATCCTGAATTTGTAGCGGCTTGTGTGGTGAATGATTTCTTGTTGTATGGTGTTCAGTCTCGAGTCTCTGTGTAGTGTTGTGTTGCGGACGTAGGCCAGAGGCACCCTGTAATCTTAGAAAGATTTCTATTTTGCAGCTTAAATGGATTCGCTGCCCGTGTGTTTTGGCTGCGATGCCCTATATTTGTATTGCATATCTCCAAATAGGAGCCATCGCACAATTAAACTGTGTAAGGATAGCTTAGTCCTCCTATTGAGCATCTAAAAGAGCTGACTTAGTCTGAGGCGACATCTAGATATTAAATTATATATATGTAAGCCTCTCAGCAAGCGTCACTTCCAGGTACTTGACGTCGTTTGCCTCATGCAGGGCGATGTTGTTAAGGCAAAACTGAGGCAACGTTAATTTTTCTAAGTGTGAAACACACATTTATGCACTTCCCTGCATTTAGTATAAGATTTTATTGCTTGGTAGATCGGCAGGGAATAAGGAGGGAGTACAGTAACGGTTCCAGCACACTTGCTTGTGGCTACTCCAGCTCTCACGGGATGGATAGTTGAGCGCTTCTCCAGCACTTTTACTTGAAATGACGGTCTTCCAAGTAATACCGTATCATCAAATAGAAAGGGTATGGAAGAGTAGCCTCGATTTTTGCTTGTTTCGAATACATTCGTGCGGTATACTATTTTATTTTAAGAAGTTTTGCTAAATACAGACCGAAATGAATGCATACAAATATGCGAACATACTATCGTTTGCAAGTATATATGAAAGGAATAAATATCACACATACCAGTTACACAATATACTCGAATGTACAACATCCTTCCGTTGCTGCTACTATTGCATATTGCAAACCGTAACGAAATATTTGCAATTGGCCAAAAAGTTATCAGCAAAATGTACGAAACAAACAGAAAGCTTAAAATCGAAAGATAAATACGAATGGCAACAATGTTGTTGACAACAAGGAAAAATGACTACAAACAAATACAAAATACAACTTAAACTGGCAGGAGCAGCATTTTCAAGCAATATGACAACAGCTGCAACAAGCATACTCAACAGCAGCATTATCGCCTTGGCTGCTTGCTATTGCTTTTTAGTATGCTGCTGCATTTTGTAAAATTTCCTGCTTAAATAGGATTAGCTAAAGAGCGAATGGTATTATTATTATTATTTGGTATACAAGTAGAACTTACCTCGAGCTGCTGACACGGATCAATGATCTGCAATGACATGTTGTCCAAATGATTGCCGGATATATTCAAATAGCGCAGCTGCTTGAAGGGTACCAATAAGCCAACAGGCAACACACCCATATCGGCAATGGCCAAATGCGTCAGCTGTGGTATTATCTACGAAAGCAGAAAGCAGAAAGCAGTCAAAAATCAATAAAAAGACTTTGCAAAAGTTAATTTTATTTGCAGCAAATCTTTGGCGCTTTTATGTGCTTTTGATTTCTTGGTAAATTTTATAGCTTGCCATGTTGTTATGTTTGAGTGATTTTATGATGCTCAACTTACCTCAAAAGTTTCACGCATTTCATGTAAATCCATCTGCGTATTTCCGCTGATGTTCAGCGTATGCAGCTTAGTCAGCCCACGCACCGATTGCGGCTCAAGGCGTACCAGTTTATTGTAGCTCAAATCGAGAAAAGTCAAATTGGATAAGTGTAGAAAGGAGTCGTTCGGCACTTTGGCCAAGCGATTGTAAGACAAGTCTGTAATAAAATTGTATTAAAAATAATAATTTAAAATGCTTTAAACTTTGCTTACCCAAATGGTTGAGCGTTTTCTGCATGCGAAATAGTTCGTCCACCACAACTGATAATTGATTGCCGTCGAGTAGCACTTTTGTCAGACGTTTCACATCGCGAAACTCGTCCTTGTCGAGAAATTTGAACTGCAATGTGCAAGAAAGTTCCAAAAGGAAACGGAAATTGTGCAAAATATTTTTCATTAAAACGAAATTGCAAAAAAAAAAAAAAAATCGAATGAATAACGACAAACCTCGTTGCGTCCCAAATCCAATTCGCTTAAAAGCGGCAATAAATTGTACAATTGCGGATTGATTTTTTTCAACTGACAATTGCGGCATTTGAATACTTTCAGCTCCTGCAAGAGAAAGAACGTGAAGCGTAAAATCAAAACCGTAGCCAAAGCAATCGGGTTATATGCATAAAAAAAATGAGAAAATAAATCTGAAGCAATAAGAAAACAAAGGCTGCACGTTTTTATGACTTTGGCAACGCCCGCGCTAGAATGCGTGTCACGCTGCTGATAAAGCCAAAGCCACAAATACAATACATAGAATACATAAACAGCAAGGATACTACGAGTACTCACCGGCACATCGCGAAACACATCCGGCTGTAAATCCTGCAACGGATTTCCGCTCAAATCGAGGTACTTCAGTCTGCTCAGCATGAAGAAGTTGCGCTGCACGAGCTCGACAATTGAGTTATCAGCTAAATTAAGACGCCGCAGATCCTGTGCCAAGCAATACAGTAAAGGAAGAACGAAGAAGTAGAAAATAAAAATAAGAAATAATATTAAGTAAATAAGAAAACGAAGTAATATAACAGTTTATTATGTGCAATTAAAAATTAAGTACTCAAAGCATAAAGTTTTTGACTGCGACTTCTCCTCTGCATCACCTCACTGCATTTAATTTTCATAAGCTTGAAAATTGTATGTGTTTTCGTATGAAATCGAAAGCAAGCAACATGGCGGAATGTAAAGAAAAAATAACAAAATGGCGCAGCGTATTGAAGATACACAAACAAACTTTTGTGCTCGGTCGCATTTCCGCTTTCACCGAAAAATGAAAGTTTTGTGCATGTCTTGTGTGAAAATGCAGCATGCAGTAGCAGCATTCGCAGTTATGAAATAATAAACAGTAGTCGTTGTTAGAAAGAAAGCATAGTTCCGGCTTAATCAAGTTTGTTTGTACACTTCACAAAGCAATAAAAATGAAATATTTGTTTGCAATAAGATTATCTATGCGGATCAATAGGCTGCACGATTTAGGCGTTGATTTTCGCATTGTGCGATGCTTCATAGCGTCCCCAATTTCGTCTACTAAGCATTTTCCATCTGTATGCGCCTTCTGCAGTGGGAAAGTGGGTGTATCTATATTAGAGCATTGGGCAAACAAATGCAAAAAGGTGACCGAGGCGTTCAAGCAACGTTCAAGCCAATTGTTAATAAGTTTCTGGGCTTCTGTACGTTACAAATATTGTTTAAAATCTAAATTACCACTTATAAACAATTCGTAAAGCGTACAAATATAACAAAAATTCAAAGCTCGAAAACAACGTAAACAACGCAAGGACGAAGTTAAGTTTAATGCGCTTGCACAATGTGCAACTTTCATTTCAATTTTCTTTCACTTTCTCTCTCTCTCTCTCTCTCTCTCTCTGTCTTACTCTTTTTACCCTTCTTTTAAGCTTACGTATCGTTGCATTTCGTTGTACTTTTGCCATTTCCGGCGATTGGTATTAAAAATTCCATAAAATTTATTACATGACATCGTTACTGGCACTCGTACTACCTGCGCTACTCTAACACACAGATTGTATCTCACTCTGACGCATGCTTACTTTCATTGGCTAGTCTAGAACCATAAAAATGCACAGGATTTTTGCAGGATATTACTAAGAAATTATTAGCAGCAGCTTAAACTGTAGCAAAAAATCAGTAAGAAGAAAAATGCTGCAAAAATGTATAACAAACTAAGATTTCTAGCTTTAAGCATGCACAAAGTGTTGAAAAGTGCCAAGATTTAAGAATTAAATTAAATTGTTTTAACAATTTTTGTGATTTTCTCTTTTTTGCAGCAAGCGCCTGTAGCTATGCAACACTTAACACATTTACTCACCCTTAAATGACGAAACATCAAACTTGCCATGCGACAAATTTTATTCTTCGATAAATCCAATTCCTGCAGATTATCCTGACCGCGAAAATGGTTTTCGGTGACAACGGTTATGTTGTTCTTCGAAAAGTCTGTAAAAAGAGAGAGTACGGTATATAGTATGGTTTGAAGGATGATATGTTGTTTAAGTGAAAATATTATTGCAACGACAGCATAAAAGTATGCAATGATATTTTTATTGCGTTTATTATGGTTAAGGCAATATTTGTACGTCCATCCGTTCGTCTGTCCGTCTGACAGTCTCTGCAGCAGCAGGACTCGTTGATGTTGATGTTGATTGCGGTTGTGGTTATATGTTGTACGCATGAATGCTGTTTATTACATGCTGTATTTTGGTTTTCTTTAAATAAAGTTTAAGCAGATAAAAACAGATTTACATAGTTTCATGGCAACCATGCAGCCACGCCGCCTCTTACACTCAAAGGAATTAATGCAAATATGCAAGCGAGTTGTAAAATCAAGTCGCGACAGTCTGTAAGCAGCTATTTTCCAACGCACTGCTTGCTACTTTTAAATAGCTATTTTAGTACTGCGCTGGCATATGTGGGCGTTGTGGGCGTCTGCAGTCTATTGTGGCTCTTTACAACTTTATAAAGGCGTCGACTTTTGCTGTTGAAAGACAGCAAACACGCAAATGAAGCGCTAAACAAGCTGAGATATTTAAAAATTTATGTTAAAGCAGCAGCTATCAAAAAAAGGAAAAGCACAGCAAGCTTATATTGCGTACACGCAGTCCTTTTTTCAATTTCATTTGCCTTGCTTTGGTTTATTTTGTTGGGTTTTTTTTTTATACATTCACGTTTCATGCGTTCTTCTTCGCAATTTTTCCCTTTTATTTTTAATACTTGGCGCATCAATTTCAATTTTATTGACAATGCGACGCGAACGAATCGAATCAGCAGCGTTATCCTGCTGCTGTCGCATTGAGTTTTTCCCTTTTTCATTTTTGTGTACTTTACATATTGTGTAAATAAAGGTATTACAAATTCTATGCAATGTTTGTAACAGTCACAAACTGATGTTGGATAGCAGATAAAGCAGCAACTTCAAATAATGATTTTTTGATTTTTTTCTATTTGATTATTTCTATTTGTTGTAAATTAGGAAATAATTTTGATTTGAATGCCGACAGGCGCTAACTTCTATGGCATGAACATAAGATTGAAAGTCAGTAAACCGGGCAGATCTTGATGGCTGAAATATATTTTAAGATACTATAATGACGCAGATTCTAAGATACGACCAAAAAACGATTAGGGGTCCAAAATGCTCTTGTGTCCTTATAAAGCATTGATTGTAGGTGACGCCTCTAGTCATATATTTTGTCTAGGGAAGTCCCCAGATATTAGCATCATCGGAAAATATTAAAATTGTGTTATGGTTATAAACTGGATGTAGGCTGGACTTCTATTTTTTGGAATTAATAAAGCCATTTTATGATTAATGCTGAAGTCTTCATTGGTACACCATTTGGTCACCACTCGAAGCGCTAAGCACAACATATTAGAGACAGTGCGACCTAATTTTCTTGAGATAGCGATTGCTAAGTTATTTGCATATCTAATGACGGTATAGCCTGGTTCGTTAAGTTATCTAAGGAGACTATCGATAACAAGAGCCCATAAAAGAACGCACCTCTGCGAACACCTTCTGAAGACTCTGATGCTAACAGACACATTGACTTGGGGATTGCAGATTTCCGATCTCTTTTAGCAATGGTTTACTTTGTCTTAAGCCTTCACACTTCTCCCAGAAAATGTCTCTCGCTTTATTCTCCTTCTCTTTTACCAGAATTCTCATTGTACCTGGTTCGCGTCCAAACAATGGCTCTGCAGCTGTGAAAAGAGTTGCTGCTCCGCATCTTGTCAAGTCGTCTGCTTTGTCCTTTCCTGGTATGACAGCATGAATCTTTGTTCGTTGTTTAATTTACCCAAGCAGTACATGACCATATTCGATTTGATCAAAGGTGAGCTTACTGCTCTAATAGCCGCCGGACTGTCGGACAAAATTTATGCCTGAAAAATACTGAGTAATTTTCCTAGCGATTCAAAGTATTTAGTGTGGGATGTAAAAACCACTGCGCCAGTTCTATTATATGTTAGGAAGCCATCCTTAAACCAGCTGATTGTCTCTTTATTGGCTATGCAGTCTTTTCTTCAAAATCTTAGATTTATACTCTAAAAAGTCGGACTTTTCTTCGAGTTCTTGCTCTGTCCATTTTATGCACGATATTTGTTCTCCATCTTTTAGTTGAAGAAAAACTTGTCATCTTAGAGAATTTTCGCTGTGCATAGCTCTCGCTGCAGCTTAATGTAAATGTACTTGTGTAGGGTATTAAATTCTCAGTTAGACCAAAATCAACCGTGCCACTCGTGATACACCGTCATATTTTTTTGCTTCTTTTGTTGTTATTGTTTTTGATATTCTTCTTCTTTTTCACGTTGTTACGTTTGCAAACAGAAATCGTAAAATTTACGATTTTTAATGCCGTATTGGCCACTTGTATCCATGCGCATCCTTGTTTTAACTACTTTCGGTTTGTTAAATTGAATTCTCGACAGAAAGTAAAAAAAGTAATACAACAAAAATAAAAGCACAATAAAGAAAATATTTAAATATTCGTTTATGATGCGCGAGAAATGCTGAGCGTTGCTAACGAAATCAAGCCAAGGACATTATGAACATTTTACGCCTGCCATTTTTATTTATTTGTATCGAAAAAAAAAAAAAGGAAAATTGATTTTGTGCATGATTTTCATTACCTTGTGACTTTTTGATTGATGATGTATAACTTAAATATGTATGTCTAGCTTAATTTTATTGCTACATTAAATTTTTGCTGGCCCGCTGTCCAGCGCAGACCTTGACAGCCACGGCGACTCACCTAAAATGCGTAATTGCGTCAAACCCCAAAATGAATTGGCGCCAATTGCTGGCAGATTGGAATCGGTTATGCGTAGTTCTTGTAAATTTTTGAAGCGTAAAAACATGCTCGGAATTTTTATAGTATTGCGTGGTCCCTTAATTATGATCACCCTCACATCTTCGTCCAGTTGTTCAACGGGAAATGACTCCAGTCCACCTGTAAAGAAGTTTGAAATTCACATATTTAATAAAGTTTTTTTCTTTTAAGAAATTCATGTCATTCATGCTATTCAAATTGCTGCACGTCTGCTGTCATAATCCCTACCGCATTTAATGCAACAAGCGTAGACAGATTGTTTTGTAATCGTCTGCATTGTTGTTGCAGATTGTTCTGCTGAGTGCAGCAACACGAGACTAACCGTATTATCATTATTATCATCATCATCATCATTATACTCCACTGTGACAGCTACAGTAAGTGCAGTGTCTGACAACCAACGCGAATCATTCAGTTCGCCAATGTAGAAGCCAGCTTGTGCATAATAAATTACACCTACCATTGGCAGAAGACCCCTTTAGCGCTTGATGGTGCTGCTGTAGTTCCCTAACAATCTCAGCTATTTGCATGCAAACTATGTAGCACATTATGCGTTTCCTTATTATATTTTGTTTTAACATTTTATGCTAAAGCTACAATATGCACTTGTTTATGTTTCATTCATACTTTGCAGTAGCGGTCTTAGGGTAGGGTATCATGGGGCGCTAAATCTATGAGAGAAATGTGTTTAAAAGCCTTGATTTCTTGTTTTTTTTTAGTTTGAGTAGCATTTTTGAGGAGAAATAGAATCCTTTTACTTTTCGTGACGCTTTCACTTTTCGTGTCGCCTTCAATTGATCGCATTTTTGTTGTTGCTTTTTTTTTTATTGTATAAATAATATAAAACCTTGATGACGAATAAAAACTATGATTATTTTTAAAGAATTTTCATTACTCGCCCTGTTTGTCATTTAACTTGCCACCAGCACTGCTACTATTTTTCCATAGTCTAAATTTCTATACAGCGCAGAGTTTTATTTTGCATACAGCAAGCAGCCTGCTGTAATATTATCCTTTTTATTTACTACGATTATTGTCTACCACGAATGAAAAAAGAATAAAAAAACAACAACAAAAGAGAAATGTTTTACTTGTTAAAGCAATTGTTCAGCATAGCCATGGACTCTTTCATTCATTCATTCATTTCTTCTTCAATTTTTCCTTTTTTTTTTTAATATTTTTGTATTTCTTTGAAAAGAAAAGTGTATTAACACAGATTTCGCGTAGTAAGTAATACAATACAGTTTGGCGCTTTATATGCAACACATTACTGGAATGTGACTTCTTTTGTACTTTTTAATCACAAGTATTAAAAGATGCAATATTTTTTATTATATTAAAACGTGTTTATATTCTTAAATGTGAAATATTTTTTATAGTGAAAAAATGGTTTTAATTTGTGAAGTTAAAACAAAAAGTTCCATTTTCCATACATTTTTATAAGCGAATATTTAATTAAGTTTAATGGAAAGTATTATTGCCTTGGAGCTTCTTTGATACACACAAGTTTTGCTGTCAAATTGATTACGCGATTCTCCACATATAGCTTTACTATATTTAGCTATGTAGAAGTCTTATTTATAAGAATGATTCGAATAAGATATGAATTGAAATTAGTTTAAGTGCAGCAAAAGAGACAACATGATGTCTGTCAATAATTAATAATTAATTTGTTTAAGTTCTTGAAATTGTTATAAATTGAAGACGAAGTTACTTAATTTTGCTTTAAGAAGTTAAACCATAAATCGATCTTATACTCAAAATATAATAAGCTGTTAATGGTTGATTATAAAAACATTTTTTTTAAAAGTATTTGAATTATGAAAATCATATAAACTAAAAGTAATAAGAGCTGAGATTAATATCTAAGAAAAGTTTTTTCAGCTAAACTCACCAACGAAAGGATCCGCACTTCACCTTAACCACATATGAATTTATCTGAATCCATCACAGTTTTGACACATTTAGTGAAGAGCGTTATAAAAAACCAACTAACCTTAAAAAAGTCTGCAGAACTTGTTCTAATATTCCCTTAAATATTCTTCTATAAATCACAATAATATTTAATACAATACTCAAGTGTCTTTACATCTCCTCTAGGGTGGAATATATATCAAATGACGAGTTGCCTATCGTGGTTGCGATATATTTATATATAAACAAGTAAGAAAACTACAGTCGGGTGTAAACGACTATAAAAAGCCCTGTATCAGAACAGGTCTCCTAACAAGCACAAATGTTTCCCTAGCTTATGACCAAGCAGTGCAAAACAAAAAGGTAGGAAATAAATAAGAAAAAATGGTTCTAGCGAAAAGTATTTTGCTTCATTCACTTCTCACTGCACGAATAAGTGCCTTATAAAACATATTTTTATGTATGAAAATAAAAGGGAGGACGGAAGTATCATAGGTCGTTAAAATTCAATTGCTTATAAAATCATTTCAGTCATTTATTATCCGATTTTGGATTTTGGCTTAGAGGAATTTTATCTCTATACTGGCATACTTGGGGAAGGGTAAAGGGACAAAATTTAAAAAAAAAACTTAAAAAATTGCGGAGAAGTCCTAGTCGAATGCATAAAGCACGAAGTCTCTATCTATTACTGTTTCCGAGATCCTTTCGTTCATACGGACTGACGGACAGACGGACATGTCTATATCGACTCCTCTATCACTTCTGACCATAATGGGAGTAACTTTGGGAAGTCTCCGACCATTATTTCTACCAGTTACATTATTATTAGGTAGTAGGCACTGCGGCCTTTACAGGTCTCTTATGCCCTTGGTACATACATTTGCCCAAAACCAATAGGGCCTAAAATAATGGCTGAAGGCCAACTGACTACTTTGGCCTATTAAGCCTGAACTTCAAGGTTCTAACTTACAACTCTATTACAAAGGCTTTCTGAACGTATATTTCACAAATATGGGGAAATCATAAAAATACTTCAATCTATAACCCTAACAATAGTCACTGGTACACCCTGGTATATTCAAAACGTATAATCTCAATATCCTTATAGTCAAAACTGAAATAGTAAACTTAAATCAATACAACCTAATAAATAGCTCTACATTTATTTAGTCCTTAGTGGGCGATTTCTAATTGTGACATCCAAAAATGAAGATACTAGAATGTCGTATATGAGTATTGATCTAACTACGGCTGTGTATATATATCCTTTAGATTATTGCTAGAGAGTGATCCCACCTACTATTAACTATTAGAATTTTCATTCCACAGTTTTTTCTTATCTAAAATGCAGTCAGGGAATTTTAAACTAATTCAAATGTGATCTTGAGCGCGACCAGATATAGGGTAAGCGCAGATCATCAATCTGATCGATAGCATATACCTAGCTGGTAGCAGTGGCTATAACCTCAACGTGGTGCTCAAGTGATAGAGACTGTATAACCTGAGACCTGAGTGTTTCTGTAGCTGACTGGTCTTCGTTCTCAGCTGCACCAATATTATGGGTTTTAGTGCTGGTGTTAGCTGTTTACGATAAAAGTCAGTGAATTGAAGGTATACTGTAGAAAGCTGCGTATAATCTGCGTATAATCTGATTATAATCTTGAAGAGTCTATCGATATATTGCTGGAAGACATAACGATGATTCATTTCGATGTTTCATGATGGTGAAGTGATATCAAGACTAGTGCTTATATTACTTCACCAGATCACCTTGTGCAATTGGAGTTGTATGTGCTGTTTGGGTAGTAAGAAATTAAACCCTGACGTTTGGGCCAAAATGTTACAGAAATTTTTTAAATTTATTAATTTGAATACGACTGCCGACACTGCTGGCATATTCAGTACCATGGGAAGTTCGAACCGCTGCTTCGGATCCAATCGACTCGTTTGGATGAGGTGCCCAGGCGCTGAAACATGAAGGCTGTGATTTAATACATATTGTCCCAGTATACGTTGTGGCGTTGTTTTGCAACCAACGCTGTCTTAATTTCACAAACACTATAACTCTTGCAATTTCAGACAGTTTTCTAATCTTCTTATTTTATTGTTACTTTCTTCTAAGCCCGATGAGTTTGCACAACTAAATAGGCCTCTGAGTGCGATTTCCATGAGATTTCAAACAGCATACGGAAGCAAACCAATAATTGCTAGACCACGTCATTTGATAAACAACCCTCAAAAGCCCACCTTCCTTGTATGCGCCTTAGCATCGCATTGTTTGATGAGTGTAGTGTCTCGTTTGACATATCTACTAGCAATCGTATTTCCTAGTTCAGCGTTCTCAATCTTGGAGTGAAGCAAATGACTGATGAGACATAGCAGGGCTCCGTCCGTTTCCATGCCCTTCAGTGATAACGTCTTGTTTCTTTCTGAATGACAGCGACTTTCGCATGATATATACTACGATGGTCAGGTATCCTAAATGAGATATTAGTTCCTAATATTGGGGCGCAAACTTCTCCATCTGTAAAAAAGGTTTACATAATTTTCTGTCATCTTTTGTTGACCGTGTCATGTCTTTTATTTTATTATTTTTAGAAGAAAGAAGAATAGGCTTATCACTCAAAAGTCGCTTGGGCGTATGTGCCTTGGCAATAAATACCATTTTTTCTTCGCTCCAACAGTTGGGTATATAGCTTAGTTTAAGACAAACTTCAAGAAGTACCATAAGCCACTTGCATGCTTGTATGCTTAAATTTATTTATCTATCGGCGGTAGTTGAAAAGGGTTTATTGTCCTTTTTTCTCCAAGCCTACTATATGACTAAACAGTTGATGTTGGTAGCTGGAATGGATAATTGTTTTACGGATTTAGTGATTCTTGTTGGTTTCTTCGCCAAATGCGGACTTTTGTGCTACACCAATATTGAACTTTTCAGAAACTCTCAAAATTATTCGCTTATTTCAGGTAATCGATGTAAATGACATCGGTTGCTTCCCAAAATGTGTACTGTGGAGATTACCTTGTTTTGCGACAGACCTACCATGATATTCTTCCTTGGTCTCAGGTGTGGTGGATCCATATATCCATTGGATTGCGGCTGAACATCGCCAAATGCTTATAGTCGATTGTGAGCAATCAGAACACAAAGCTAAAGCATATACATTTTTGAAATTTATGCCGAAGCATACGTCGAAAAAATGCTATGAGAAACTGGCAATTTTTTCATGCAAACTAGTGCTATTGTTTGGCTCACAGTAAATTTATTGGATGGCCTCATCAAAGCATACCATTCATGATTCAATTCTTTGGTGTAAGAAAAAAGTTTTTATTTTTTGATGTGCTATAAAGTTGCTCTTCTTCCGATTCCACCAAACTTTTAGCTTTTTCTTGACTTCATAAACTAACTTAAAATTCTCTCTAAAAAGAAAATCCATTTTGGTATTTAATTTATCGATTACCAACGAAATCGAATGCAAATAGCTCATTACTTTTCTCATTTCCTTTTGACCTGTAGTACAGTGTCATAAAAAGCGCAACCTTTAACGCAATTCTAAGCCACACCTTAGTGTCTTGCTTTACTTTTGCTCAGCCAAAGCAGCACCGTCTAAAACCGTATCTTCAATCTATGCACACGATTTCCGTTTAGCATTAAATTATTACACTTAATCTGACACACATTTCCGCGCCGTTAGCATTGCGCACAGACAGCCATTCTGCATGCTACATTCTACATTCAAGAAAGATAGATAGATATATAAACGTAGATAGATGGGTTAACTTTGCAACGGCATTGTTGGCGCAGTTACACCACAACAGCCAAGACCAGCTACCAGCTACCAGCAACCAGCATCTTGCCGCCATTTAACAGACATCCTTGACACCATTTTGTATTTGTTGTTGCTGCTGCTGCTGCTGTTACTGTTGCGCCATGCTTGTTTTCACTCGAACACGCCTTGTGTAATTTGTGCACATTTCCGTTTACGGCTTCTGCTTCTGCTACGTCTACTTCCTTCGAAGGCAATTTTTACAAAACATTTATTCTAATTTTAGCCAAACACCTTGAGTGCACCAGTAGCAGCAGCAACATTTTATATAAAGCTTACCTTTTGTGCATATGGCCTGATAGCGATCCAAGTCATCCAAGCTGCAACTACATTCCATGGGGCATTTACGAATCGTATTGCTCGACATGACCTGTGGCATCAGACACGAGAGGCAAAGCAGGCAGTAATAAAACCATTGAAGCAGCATCTGAAAGAGATCAAGCAACAAATTTGCCATATTAAGTAAAATGCCTAAAACTTGTAGTGTAAAAGTATTGAGTAAAAGAGCAAACTTGTGTACACGACTTAGAAATACGCTGCAAAATTTTTTTTTTCCGGAAATACTCATTCGTTTGAGACTATCAAGGCAAGCTGCTCTACCCTTATGTGCTACAATATTTTTCGCATTTATAAGAGTCAAATAGGTCTATTGTGGGCTTGTCTTTTCATTTTCTTTAAATGCATAAGTTGCTGACTCATCTTTAGGCGATATTAGGCCTCATTTCGCCTGTTACATACATTTGCATAAACTAAATATACTCCCGACTCTCCAGTGCAGCGTATAACAAAGCAGCAACTGCAGCACCACTAAAAGACAAAGCTACTAGGCAGCAAAAAGGCTGTAATGCATGCTCGGAATGTTAAGTATTTTTAATTAGTTGCAGCATTTTAAGCTGCTCATGCTGACGTTGCAACTTGCTACTACAGCTGCATGTGGCATTGTATGCCATATAGGAGCCAACTACCGAATCGTAGTAAGATTATTTCTAGTCTGGCATATATTTCGGCAGTCGAGCGCTACAATTTCGTTGAGCATATTTCGTAAGAGAAGTAATAAAACTTTAACACACATAAATGCATAGTTGACATGTTTTTGCTCCTTTTTTCATATTTTTGCATATTGCCAGCAAAAAGGATCTGCCAAGCGACTTCCTGTGCATATTTCATACAGCTTCCGCTTATATGCGCACACTTTCAGTTTCATTGTGAATTATGTGCAAATTTTCTGTTAAATTGTGTGGGAATACATAAAAGCAACTTAAAAACTAAAAAATATTCAAACTTTTATAACAAAACGCAGCAGCAGCAGGAGTAGCTACAACGGCCTTGCATCATATACACTGTCACTTTTTTCTTGCAATTTTTCACTTTAACCACAAAAATGCCTTACAGCAATATTACTTTCAACTGCATGCCCAAAGGCAACATATATTGCTGCTAGAAGTTGACAGCAGCTTCACTCCTTCTGTCGCTCGGTAATACCTATATGAAAAATTGTGCTGCACATAAATCCTGTAGCTTTCAGTTTCGCTTGAGTGATTACCAAGGCTATAAGATATCAATTTTTAAAGTTCAGAACTTTATCAAGCGTTTACATATTTGGTAGGTAATACTTATATCATCAGCACTTGACACACATACACACTCATACGACAACATTTCTTCTCAATGACAAATCTCACCGCGTTGCGGCTAATTTATGCAGCACAGCAGCTTCATGCAACATGTATCACAGGACAGCAGTTTAACGCCATCACGCGGTGTTGACCACGATAGAAAAAATACACAAGTGGCGCCAAAGTTCAATAAAAACAAAGTGAACTATGCATATATGACACTAGGAAAAAAAAAGAAGAGACTAACCAACCAAGTTTACCACGTGCAGCAAGCGCTTTGATTCCAATTTGTTTGTTGCATTGGCTTCCATTGCGGCTGCGGCTTTTAAATGGAGTTTAGCAGCGCAATATGCAGATAAAATACCGCGAAACTAGTAGAGAGAATTGCAGAAGTTAAAGTGTTTGCAAAGCTTTGAGGTAAGCAGCATCAAAAGATATAGATATCAACTAACTTGATTTGCTTAACTGATTCCAAAGACTGAAAAATCTATAGAAAATGAAACGTTCGAATACGAAGCTGTGCCTCGTCAATAGTGTATATAATTTAAAGGCAACACAATAGATTCTACTACTCTTCGCACAGCTGAATATCCGTTAAAATCAAGGAGAACTAATATAGATTAAATTGTCTGAATAGGGGCTTCATAAATAAAATCCTATGTATGAATCGAAGGTAGCACAATAGACGCGCAGTGCGTAATACACAGCACAACAAGAAAAAAAAGAATCGATTTACTAAGTAGTAGACTTGCAGAAGCAGACTAGCAGCAGCTGCCACGCTGGAAGTAGCAGGCTAGCAGAAGCTGGCCAAAAGGCGAGCAGACGAGCAGTGGCTGGCTAGCAGGCCAGCAGGCTAGGAATAGCTGGCTAGCAGTAGAAGGCTAGCACGCTAGCAGAAGCAGGCGAGCAGGCCAGCGGGCTTGCAGTAGCAGACTAGCAGGCAAGCACACTAGCAGTAGCAGGGTAACAGAAGCAGGCCAACAGGGCAGCAGGCTAGCAGTGGCTAGCCAGCAGGCTAGGAGTAGCTGGCCAGCATGGTAGCAGTAGCTGGCCAGCAGGCTAGCATGCTAGCAGTAGCTGGCCAGCAGGCTAGCAGGCTAACAGAAGCAGGCTAGCAGGCTAGCAGAAGCAGGCTAGCAGTAGCTGGCCAGCAGGCGAGCAGGCTAGCAGTAGCTGGCCAGCAGGCGAGCAGCTAGCAGTAGCTGGCCAGTAGGCTAGCAGTAGCTGGCGAGCAGGCTAGCAGCTAGCAGTAGCTGGCCAGCAGGCGAGCAGCTAGCAGTAGCTGGCCAGCAGGCCAGCAGTAGCTGGCCAGCAGGCCAGCAGGCTATCAGTAGCTGGCCAGCAGGCTAGCAGTAGCAGTAGCGAGCAGCTAGCAGTAGCTGGCCAGCAGGCGAGCAGCTAGCTGGCCAGTAGGCTAGCAGTAGCTGGCCAGCAGGCCAGTAGGCTAGCAGTAGCTGGCCAGTAGGCCAGTAGGCTAGGAGTAGCTGGCCAGCAGGCCAGTAGGCTAGCAGTAGCTGGCCAGCAGGCGAGCAGCTAGCAGTAGCAGTAGCGAGCAGCTAGCAGTAGCTGGCCAGCAGGCGAGCAGCTAGCTGGCCAGTAGGCTAGCAGTAGCTGGCCAGCAGGCCAGTAGGCTAGCAGTAGCTGGCCAGCAGGCCAGTAGGCTAGGAGTAGCTGGCCAGCAGGCCAGTAGGCTAGGAGTAGCTGGCCAGCAGGCCAGTAGGCTAGCAGTAGCTGGCCAGCAGGCGAGCAGCTAGCAGTAGCTGGCCAGCAGGCGAGCAGCTAGCAGTAGCTGGCCAGCAGGCGAGCAGCTAGCTGGCCAGTAGGCTAGCAGTAGCTGGCCAGTAGGCTAGCAGTAGCTGGCCAGTATGCTAGCAGTAGCTGGTCAGTATGCTAGCAGTAGCTGGCCAGTAGGCTAGCAGTAGCTGGCCAGCAGGCTAGCAGTTCTAGGTTCACATTAGGTCGTCAAAATTGTTTAACCTAATTGCATAAAAAATAAAAACATTTAAAACAATTTAAGTAAATTTATATTCCACGCATAAAATATGCCACAAATGCCAATCCACAATTCGAACAAACAAAAGTGCCAAAACTCAAACAAATAAATCAAACGAATTTCGCATTGAATTCGTATAAAATTAAACCATATTAAAGCACAGTAAATTCCAACAAACTTCAACGAAAAATGAACTCTTTACACCATCCCCAAACCAGTTCAAGACGTAGCGTGAGAAAAGTAGCAAACAAACACAATCTGTCGCATTTGCTGGCTTAAGGACTACAAAAAGCAAACTTTGCCTCTACACAAAAATACAAATAAGCACAACCGAAATTGCGCGCTGATTTCTGCGAATAATCAAACATGAGTGTGGCATGAGTGGCAGGGCATGAATACGCTGACTGAATCAAGGCTGGTATTCATGCAGTCAGTCAGTCAGGCAAATTCAAGCGGAAGCAGCACTTGACTACACTCAACTTTGCTGATATCGCATTTCAACAACATTCGACACACGACGACGACGGAAGGACTGATGGACGGACTTGAAAAGTAGTTTCAGATTTGTTTTCGTAGCAGAAAAGTGCTACAGGATGTGAAGGGAGCAGCAGCAGCCCATTAATCGTAAGATATATAAAACATATACATATACAGCTTCTTATGTGCATACCGAAAAAAATATCATATGCCACACTAAATGACCTCTTTGGTTGAGTGGCGGTCAGTGTCTAAATTACTCATTGGCAACGCGCGGTCGGGCTGCAGTTCGTTAGTAGATTCACAACATTTAGTTTAGTTGCTTGGTTGGTTCGTTGGTTCGTTGGTTTGTAATTGAATATGATAAATCAAACTAAAAGTTACTACTTATTTGTTGTAATAATCACCGCAACCGCTCAACTAACCTTGATACCCTGCCTGTAGTAGTACTGTGTGTAGTTAGGTTTCAGCAATGCCCAAAGGCGCTTAAGCGTGTAGTGTGTGTGTGGCAGCTTTTCGGCTTCGAAATTCAATAGGCTTCTCTTTGGCATAGACTGACTGATTTCCTGTAGTCTACTGCTGGCATTTCAAACCTCATTAGTTGCATTGAGTTGTATTGACTTGCTACATGTTCCTCACTACGTATTTTACTTTAGGAATTTAATTATACTAGAACACCACAGCCTTCCTGCATTGATATTTGATTTGATTTGATTGAATGCCATTTTGTTGCTAAATTTTCGTTACGATTTGCTTTGTATCCATTAAGTGGTTTCCTATTACAGACAGACTGACTGTGCCTGCTTTAAATTGTATTTCAAGTATTTGATTTAATTTTCAACATTAATTCACAAAAAAAAACTCCGCACGTTTTGCGCACACAAATCACCGATTGCCAGCCAATATGGCTAAGCAATCCGTTGTATGGAAAATTCAATTTAATTTTGTTGCAAGCAAATAAATCTCAATATTTGTCGCTCTTCATTCATTTAGCATGACATGGCATGCTGCTTTGTGCGCTTTAAAGCCTCAAAGGACATTGAAGCAGCTACTCCGTCTTTTTTTCCTTCTTTTTTTTTTTTTTTTCATTTCCTCGTTGCGCATTTCCGCTTTGACAGCAGTGCACAGAATAGACATAAAGTCAAATCAAATCCTTAAGCACGCAGCAAATATTATGAGTTATATTTTTTGTTTTCTTTTTTGCACTTTTGCCACCATTGACCAACATTTGAAGTCTCGACCCTGCCAGCGAGCGCCTAACATTAAAATTCATGAACACATTTATTGCCAATTACTGCAGCCCTGCGGCACGTTCTATATCCCTATGCAGAGTTTTCAACCGCGTTTCGAACTGTGGCCAGCTTCACTGACTGACTGACTGACTGACTGGCCTGGCACAAATGTTGCTAACAATATTTTGCCTCTGTTTTGATTTTGTTTGAGATACTTTTTTTCTGTTTTTGCTTTGGTTTATTATATTATTACGATTTTTTGCTGCGCCACAAATTGATAAATTACATTTACGCTTGAGAAATTATATTACAAATAATATTCTTTTACCATCCCACACATTCTTTCATGTTTATACACTGTAGCCATAGGTTGAAAGGGTATATTAAGTTTATGTAAGTGTATGTCACATGCAGAGATAAGCACATCTAACATTCGATTTGATGCTAATGGAATGTTTTATTAGGATTGATGCAAATTAAACTAAACGGCACTTCTAGCTGAACAACATTTTTTTACTTTTTTGTTTTTTATTACAAAAAACCATGAAAAGTGGCACAGATTTTTGTGGCTAGCCCTTCTGGCAAAATTTTAGTAAAAAAAAAAGCCGCGTTTATTCTTTCATATTCTTTGGTCCATTCGGAACATTACATCATTAACTAATTTAATTTTTTTTTTCTTCAATTTCAGATGATCCAGTGACAAACTGCAGTGAGTCGTGGAGTCCCATTTTGTTGCTCTTTTTTTTAAATTAAAGTATTTCATATATTTAACAATTTTATGTCATAAACAATGTATAATATTTTTCGAAAGCAACCATAATGTCCATAAGAACCCTACCAGTCGAATTGTGTCTATTAAAGTTTAACTTTATAATATTTTTTATCCTAACCAAAGGGAGTATTGTGGTATGTGCCTGTCGAAACCCGAATTCTTGCGTCAAAAGTATGTCATTATTTCTGACGAACATTGAAAGCTTTTTCTTAATTACTTCCTTCAGTATTTTGAAAAACGTTGGAACCAGACTGATAGAACTATACGACTGAGGGTCTTCTAGAGGTTCGCTAGGGATTATTGATTGCTTGGCTCCCGATCAAAACTTAGTCTCGAAAACAAAGTAAGGCTGTATGAAGCCATTCTAAAGCCAGTAAGGATGTTCGAAATAATAACATACACATAGATCTTAGACTGTCAACGGTTATAAAAGAAATGGCTCGTCATAGCAATAATTACCTTGGAAGACTCAATTCGCATCCTAATGAATTGGCTGTAAGTCTACTAAACCTCAAAACGCCACTTTGCTCACCAGGGTGGCATCGTTCGAAGCTTCAGCATCATTTAAAGTCTTATCGTATAAGCTTGACAGTTGTGCTGAATTTGAGTGACTGGTATACAAATTAGAAGCTGTTGCGTTGTTACTACTATATGCAGCACTACGACATCGTCGATGAACGGATGCACCATAAGCTGCTCGATGGTGGCTACCAACTTTTCGGTGTGCCATTTACATATGGATTGACCCGTCCCACTAGCCACGATCACTTGAATCAAAATCATTGTAACACGTTGACAATGATTTTGATTCAAGTGATGCTAAGTATCCAGTATCCAGCTTCGCTGTAACTACTCCTTTTCGTCATTGCCATAGAAATCCTTGCTATCTGTATGGCTTACGACGCCCATGCAGTTGCTATCCCTTGCCGCTATTTACTATTTTATTGCTATTATAAACAAGCTCTTGGAACTATAAGCGATAAAGTCAACAAACTTAGACTTTTATGTTGGTCTGATGCAATTTGCGCCATTTGAATTAAGCAAAATTGTGGATGCCACATGTACAATAAGAGAAATACTTTCGTAGCTTCTACACAGTCAGTTCGCGGCTTTCTATACAAATAAAGTTTCCGTAGAGCCATAAGCAACATCTCAAAGAGAACTCCTGGGTTCTGTCTGTTATTTCAAGAAAATACTGCGCTGATGTAGCCTGCCTGCATTGTCGACAAACTGCTTTATCTATTACAGGGAGTTAGGCTACTACTTTCATAGAGAGCGCAATCGAATGTTATTTAACTTTCTTTTTAAAACATTTTTCTAACCTAAAAATTAATATTCTGTGCAAGTTCTACTTGGCAGCGTATTTCAAAGTCGTCTTCGCACATTTGCAACATTTCTACTTGTTGTTGCTCTTCTTGTTCTTCTTCATGTTTGTCGCAGCTAATAAAATTTTGTTGATTTGCAATTTTTGACTCTGACCGGACAGGACAGCATTTTATAAATTTTAAAGCTTTCAAAATTTAATATTAATGCGCAACCTACGTGCCGGATTTGTTTGCTACTCTTTATTCTCAAATCAATTCAAATTATCCAAGCAACCGAAATTCATTTGAAATATATGCATTCAAGTGTGGAAAGTTTTTAATAGAAGAACTACTCAATCAAGCGTATAGAAATGCTTTGAATAGCGACGAGTGTGACTATTTGTTGAAAGCGGCAAACTTTTGGCAACACACAAAAAATACGCACAAAAGTTTTGCTGAAAACGATGTTTTATGGGACGTTTATAAATTTTCGGTACAAGGTTTACTGGTTTATTCTCTATGCGTCGACTGGTTTGCATGTTATGTGTGAAAGTTTTTCTTTCAGATGAATATAAAAAAATATGCGTGACTGGAAAAACTAAATAGGCAAAATAGTTGGGACAGGGAATGCTGCTGTTTAAGCTGTTGCTTATGGCTCACTGGAAGATTTATAGTATTATGAAGTTGTATAGGACGTCGTTAAGTAACGTGTGTCGAAGTTGTGATAGCTTTAGGGATTACAGTATTTATTAACAATCGATTTCTAACTGAAATGCAAGGTGTCAATTTTGACAGTAGGTGACAATTAGAAGTTAAAGTTTTAAAAATTAGACAAATTAATGACATGGTCGAGTTGAACTCCTGGTGAATTTCTTAGTCTCAATATCAATTAATATCTCCGTGAAAACAAAGATGTAAATTATTTCCAACGCATCTCAACATTCTAACTGTACATTCACCTCTTCAATTCAATAACTCCTTCTTGGCTTCAATGTAAAGTACTCTCATAAATAAATAAAATTAAAAGCCCTTCACTACAAGAGTCCAACTTTCTTCTTATTTTAATGCAAAACGGATGTTTTATGCTTCAAGTAAACAAAATGCAGCCCAAACAGAAAAGCAGAATACAAATGATCAACAATCGCCTTTCAACTTTTAGCCGTACAGCAGTGGACAATAAGCAGAACAACAAAAATAAAAAAAGGAAAAAAAAAATAAGTTACCAGCTCACATTTCAAAAAACAAAACACAGCGTGAAACCAGTTGGCATCAGGTTGCAGCAGTTCAACTAAGTTTCAGGTAGTATAGAGAGATCTTTAGCTGCACGTCTTACAACACTTTTATGCACTGCCAACCAGCGTTGCATTCGTGTCATTTTTAACGCTTCACGCTAGGCTTTTGTCAAAAGTCAGTGAAACAAAACCGAATGCGTAGTCGGTCTTCTTATTTTTTGCTTCTTCTATATCAAAATGCAGCAAAAACTGTACAGCAAAGGCATGCGAAAACCTTAACTCATTTGCTTTGATTTTGCTTTCAAAAGACGACTGCAATTTTTAATTGAATTGAAAAAGATTGCATTTGAAGCCAAAAAAAAAGAAAGTCAGAAAAGCAAGTAAGTTAATTGGAAAGCAGTTGAAAAGTCGTTGGTGGTAAAAGCCATTGCATTACCTTGAGTGACAGATCGACCGACAAAGTATTTCATTATACTCGCACAGCACGTTTAAATGCAATAATAAAGCGCATTTAATGAACTCAAAGCTTTAAATTGGATTCTTTACAGCATTAAGAAATAAAAAAAACCTAATAACAAGCTGACGCCATTTTATAATTCCGAATGCGCAACATGCTGGCAATTAGCACTTAAGTAAAGTATAATTTTTTTTAATCAATTACTCATTAAATATATTAGAAAAAAAAACAACAATATTTCTTCGAAATTCTTGTTAATCACATAATTGATTCCTAATATATAGCATTCAATAGAGTTTAAGCGCTTATATACAATAGTATAAGGTGTGTAGCTGAGGCGATTGCAGCTAAAATTGCTGGTATTTGATTCCAATTAAGCATTGCACAACAAATGAATATGTAAACAGTTCTATTTGTCTTAATTGAAGAATGTAAGAGATAGAACCTTGTAGATTAAACATTTAATTACAAACATTTCTTCTTCAATTAGTCAAACTCTCTGTTGGGTGTGGCAGCAGAATTTACTTTCGATAAATAATAATACAAACTATGTAGAGATAATACAACAACACATTTTTGTAGCAAGTCAATGCTTTCTATGAAATATACTAGCAATGGTGAGAGGTAATACTAAACTATCATCGCAACATAATATACCAAATGCAATAATAAAATTAATTTTGCATGCTTCAACTACTTCTAACTGAATAAATGTCTTAAGAATTCCCGTATAGCAAGCCGCCATATCGTATTCTAAGTCGATGTTGAAAGCAATAATACGGTTGAAATCAAACAAAAGTCGATAGGTGGTCAATGGAGGTGCCACG
The DNA here is from genome assembly GCA_035044805.1 of Leucophenga maculata. Classification (NCBI taxonomy): domain Eukaryota; kingdom Metazoa; phylum Arthropoda; class Insecta; order Diptera; family Drosophilidae; genus Leucophenga; species Leucophenga maculata. Next base: position 409,732 of record JAWNNP010000005.1, on the reverse strand, counting down.
CTGATTAGTGTTTATATTCAGCTTCAAACTACAACAACTCCTTACAATTTTCTGCGTCAATAACACAAAGAATGACTGAGGAACTTATTTCATACAGACAAGAGGCAGACAGACAGACAAACAAACATGCAGACGGAGAAACAAACGGACATGACTAAAACTGTTAGGCTAAGCTTCTGCGTAGATTCATTTTTGTACCATATAATGTCACAATATCAGTCATCCATTGTGACTTACTGATTCCAACATGAGAGTCACAGCATTCCAACATGAGAGTCACAAGGTCTTTCCCATAGTTGTACATTATAAGTCTATATCGTCTTCAACATTGTCCTGCACAACAACTGTTTGTTCTTTAACAAAATAAAGGATTTTGAATTCGACAGCCAGTTCATCTCGAAGAGCTTACCTGTCTAAATAAGCCGTCATTTGAAGTGGTCAAGATATTCTTAAATATCACCGTTGATGAACACTGGAGACAGCTAGTGTAATTTCTTATGTGAATGTTTTAGGAGATAGGAGCATTCTTCTACTTTTTCATTACATACATCCAGTCTCAAGTAGTTGAAGCTGCTACTACGAAGTCCTAAAGCGACATCGGCATCGGAAAATGAAAAATGTCGAATTACAAAATTACTTCAAGGGAATTCCGATGGCTCCCTAAAAGATAAAGGAACAGTCGAAAGAATTCTCCAGTATATTTCATGAAGAAATGTATGCCATAGAATGATGTGCTCAATTCGACCTGTACCGAACAGATTAAGGAGTTGCAAAATTATTAAATTAAAATATGGTCAAGTCTAAGCAAATCTTAGAAAACTAAACAACTGAGGAAATTTTTTCTCTCATAAAACATTTTTCAACACGGCGAAGGCAACAATAGAAAAATTGGAAACATTTTATGGGGCTAATTATGCTCCGGACTATACCGTAAAATATTGGTTTTCAGAGTTTCCTGGTGGCAGAAACACCACTGCCTACCAAGTCCGCATTGGCAAACCCCCCAAAGCGGTTATACAGGACAATATCAAAAAAGTACAAGAAATGGTGTTGACCAATCGTAATGTGAAGGTACGTGAGCTAGCAGATGGCACAAGGATTAGTACTGAGCGCACACGTCATATTTTGGGCGAGATTCTGTATATGAAATATTACTCTGCCGCTGGGTGCCGCGTATGCTAACTCCGGATCAAAAATATGAACGTGAGCACACTTCGAAAGAATGTTTAAACATGCTGTTGCGAAATCGGGTGGACTTTTGGTGTCGATTGGAAACTGTTGATAAAACCTGGATCCACTATTACACGGCAGAGAACATGACGAGTGCCCGGCAATGGACTGAAGCCGGCACGAGTGTTCAGAAGCGGCCGAGATAGGCTCAATAGGTCATAAAGGTCATGGCCTCCGTTTTATGGGATTGTCATGGCATACGCTTCGTGGACTACCTCGAAAAATGAAAAACAATCAACAGCGAGTGTTACTGCGCCTTAATGGAGCGATTGAAGGCCGAAATCGCTGCAAAATGGAAGAAGCGAAATAAATTTTGTTTTTGCAAGACAATCCAAAGACCATGCCTAAAATCAACGATTTTATTCGCCCGATTTGGCTCCCTCAGACTAATATTTCTTCCCAAACCTCAAGAGATGGCTCACCAATAAAAAATTCAGCTCGCGCGAGGAGATCATCGACGGCGCGGTGGAGTATTTTGCAGACCAACCGGAAAAATACTTATCGCATGGGAACAAATAGTTGGAGAACCTCTGAAATAAGTGTATCGATCTGAATATAATAAAAAAAAATTTTTATAAGCCATTTGTTTTCATGGACTGGACTGGACCATTACAATATTAAATGAGCTGAAATATTATATGATGAAAGCCTACTGTTCACACAATATCTGTAGGTCAGCAGTAAAAAGTGTACAAAAAGGAGGAACTAACATGTTACCCTACGTTCAATACAGACCTCTTATCTTCGCGTCCTCTTGTAAAACTTCTTTAATTAAAAATATACAGACGGCATAGATCATAGTCAAATGCTGGATGATATTAGGTCTTCTGTAGTCTATGATACTTATGTAAAATTGGAAAAGAAGATGACGAAATCCTTGCACATATCCTAAGGAAGGAGCTTTGAATCTAACCATACAAAAAGTGGCAGGAAGGGTGGGGCATGCACTAAATTCTTAAACCGCTGTGACTTTCTTCAAGAGGGCATGGGTGGATGAAGTGTTGTAGGCTATTACTACAGTCTGGGCATAATTATAATAATAAAAATAATTGACCATCTGTCCCTTATAGAGTGGTGTCGTGGAAGTACCTGGTTAATATTAGCCTACTGTTCACACAATATCTGTAGGTCAGCAGTAAAAAGCGTACAAAAAGGAGGAACTAACATGTTACCCTACGTTCAATACAGACCTCTTATCTTCGCGTCCTCTTGTAAAACTTCTTTAATTAAAAATATACAGACGGCATAGATCATAGTCAAATGCTGGATGATTATTCTGAAAGGCTACTGAACAACTATTGGAATAATGTGACATTCGTCCAGCAAATTCCCATGCTTCACCAGTTGACTCAAGGCTGTCATTATTGCCCATTTACCCACTTATTAAAATATATAACGTATGTAGACGTTGTACGATTTGCTTCTGATAGAGTGAAGGAGTCTGTCTACAATAAGCTGTCTCGGCTTTATCGAGTGCAATGTTTTAGTGCAAGGCTTAAGAGAATATTTTAAGACATTCCATTTTCTATACTCCAAGTCTTTTGATAAGTTATAAAGAAACCAAAATAACATGTAAGCCTTTCATACTCTATATAATCGTCTTCATGTTAACTAAATTAAGCACTCATCGCTTACTGCAGAGTATTTACTTGAAAGACTATGCCTCAGGCTCAAATTAGCTGCAGCATACAGCGTACAGCGACTAAAAAGCATGCTTCAAATTCTGTACTTAGTATTACTAAATATAGAAACGCTTATCAATTTCAAAGAACTGACTAATACTCAACACTGGCAGCAAGCAGCCAACCAGCCAAGCAGCCAAGTTTGGCTACCAAACTCTTCAGATACATTTTCAACTAACTGGCAGTATGCGTTGCATACTTACCGGCGTTTAGACGTTTTGCGGCGTTGTAAGTAAAAGACTTTGAGCGATTAGTTGCGGAACGTGCGCCGCATTTAATGTGTTCGCAAGCGACCACGTGCTGGCATAAGCAAGCCAGAATGCGAGCCCTTAAGGATACATACACACATGCATTCGTAAGTGGTAAGCACATATAATACTTACATACACATATATATAAGCATGCGTTAAAGGACATACATGGTAATATGCATATATTATGCAAGCAGCAGCAACAACAGCTTAAGTCACAGCAGCCATTGTGGACTTGTGGGAATTAAATGTGCGGCCAACATAAGCAGCAGCAGCAAGCAAGTGTAAGGACAAACCCTGCCAAGAACAGCATTGAAAACTGATTTTAAGTGAAAATATTAAAATATTTAAGCTTATTTCGAATCTTGTCCGTCTATGCACAAGGTCAGTCTTGTATTTGCGCAGTACGTTAGTAGGCGTTGTAAACCAAAGTAGGCGTGGCATGTATGTCAACTTAAATGTGGGCGTCATGCGTGTTTGTCACACTACTTGCCGCTTGTTGAAGTTTTCTTTGAGTATAGAAAACAGTCCGGCGCATACGTGCTGCAAAGCCGCAAAATTTAGCAAGAGTATTTGTTGTTGCTGCTGCTGCTGCTGCTGCTACTACATAGAAGTACATACTTTAGTAATTGTACTTGTGTGTTCAGGAAACATGTGTTTTACACAATTACAAGTGCTTGTCAACACAAACACATACACGCAAACTAAATACAATACAAATGCTAAAAAAAAAAAAGCAAAATCGTTTTTTTTATATTTGATTTATTGCAAAACACACACTTGAGACTTGATTTTTACTGCGTGGTAATTGCTTTCAACGCAAATCGCACACACGTGAAGCAAATATAAATATTAGGCTTATATATAAATCGTTTGTCCATGCAGCCGCTTAATTCTAATGTTTGCTAAAAATAGTTCGTGCGTGCCAGGATATTAAGCTGACGGCGCCAATTAAGCAAGTGAAAGGCATAAATAATGTTTGAGCTTTCAGTGGGACCTAGACATGCCAAACGCAGAGGCAAATCTTAAGTGAGCTTGACAGCTGCAAAACTAATGAACTGTTGCTGTATGTCAGCGGCGCAGATTGCGAGAAAAAGGATAGCATTTTGCATATTATGAGTAGGAGTGTTGACCCTCTTCAGAAAAGCATGTGGCATGCATTTGAATTTGAATGTTTGAATGCTTTTTATGTTTATCGAAGCCATATATTTTGTTGATTTGGACATTTTATTAAAATGAATGAATTGAATTATTTTAAACGGATTTGCATTGATTTATTTAAACTTTATGTAAAATGTATGCAAATTCCTTTAGAGATATTGAAATATTTGATGTAATTAAAAATATTTGAACTATGTGTATGTAAAAACTTTGCATTGAAATTAAGTATACAAGTATATAGAAAATTTATAAAAATATTTGTATTAGTTTTTTATTGCTTAATTTGTTTTTTTTTTTTTTTGCAATTTTAGTTCATATCTACTAATCGCTTTAAGCTGAATTTGAATATTTACGTGTGAGTTCGAAGTCTGTGAACATATTTAATTAAATTTATATTACTCCGATATACACAGTTAAACTATCGAAAAAATTTCGCTCAAACATTTAGTTCAGGAAATAATTCTATTTAACTACAAAATTTAAACAATATCTTAAATAAATAGTGAAATAGTGAACAATAAAATAAGCCATTTGCTGTGAAATTTATAAAAATTTACAAAATTCAGGCGCTGAGAGAAAAAACTGTACGCAGAGTTTCTCGAATGCTCAGATGAGCAAAACCAGAGCTTGAAGTCCAACACAGCGCCTTATACAAGCTACGCTCATGCAGTCGCACAAGCCTCGAGCAGCATCTCTCATGATAAAATCCAAACGCACATTCTCAAATTACCTCATATTAATTTTAGTCACAAGATTGTGTCTCATTACTGTTTTAGAGCTTACTAAATTGAGGGACAGCCAGAGCATGTATCACTGCGTGGAGTTTGGTGAGAAGCACAACCAGCTGCTTCACGATAGCTATAATCCCTTTAGGTGGGTTTAATTGCTAACTTCTACTCTGTCCTTATCTTCTTTAAAATGCCGACTGTTACTACAGGCGATGTTGAGTGAGAATTATCTTCCATTTTGCAGATAGATGAGTAAGTTGAGTTTGAGTCTGCAAAGGCAAAGGCATCGAATAATTCAATTCAATGTTAAAGGTGGAACACTTTCCAAAACTGTCGAAAGATTCTCAAAGCCTGGTAAAGATGCTACCAAATTATCATCATAAAGACAATTTAGCCTCTTACCTCTACTATAAAAAAATTTTTGGAAACATTTTATTTGATCGCCATGAAACAATTTTAATGACCATTAATTTGGATTTCATCGCAAACATTCAACTATTCAGTCAATCCATAGAGTGATGCACAAAATAACAGCAGATCTAGAAGCAAACAATTCTACATGGAAATATTTCTTGACGTCGAGACATGCATGTCACGACGGATTTCTGATCAAATTAAAAGACATGCTGCCAAACCAATTCTTTAAGGTAGTGAAAAGCTAACAGCACGACTGAAATACCTTCATTAAATATAATTATGAAGATTCTACGTTGCGTCGATTTAAAGCTGGAGTTCCACAAGGTAGTGTTTTGGAACGCTTGTTGTAAAGCCTTTACATAGCAAACCTTTTATCTCTAGATACAAATCGGCAATGCTAGCATCATTTGCTGATGACATTATCCAATTGTTGTCCTATATGCTCATAAATATCTTTCAACAGCAAAAACAAGACTATTTAAAATTCTAGACGAAACATCAAAGTGGCAAATGCATATACGGATTGCTATTTATATTTCTGACCAAGTAATGTAGAATCAAATATTGAAGATCGACATTGGTCTTAAAGTTTTTCAAAAAATTATCCATGAAGAACAATATACAGCTTTACTAGCATTAGAATAATTTTTCGAAGCACTTTCTTACTCCCAAATAAGGTAACTCGAAAACATTGGATTGGAATGCAGCAACTGCTTCGACGAATGCCAAAAATTGTTGACCACGTAATTTATTTTTCATGTGTGGAAATATAAAAAAATAATTGGGATTTAGATTACCCAATAAATCGATGTTTATATCGATCAAATATTCGTTTGTTTTACTGAAGCACGATGTCTTCTTAGGGTGTAACTGAATTTCTCTAAAGATATCTACAAATAAATGTTCGTGCACTATTCAGAAACGACCGCTTAAGTTGCTACAATGCAACTGTCGCCACGGAAGCAGTAAAGCAAAGAAACAGGCAACCATTTGCTTCAATGGTAATCTTCAGCGAACAACGTTTCTTGGATTTGGCTCGCATTGAAAGAACCGTATAGACACATGTTTTGTCATCTATGTTGATGATGTATAAAGAAATTCCTTGTAGCCATCAACCGGGTTATCAGATTCTGTGGGATCCAAAACGTAAAAATTATTTATGGTCAAATGATCATATATTGTTGATGCTTTCCAATATTAATGCCCAAAAATGTCTCCATCTCAAGGTATGTCACATCGATGACAATGCGACACAACAATCAATATTGTACGAACTTCGCGGAATAGTTTTTGAAGCGAATGAAGGCTACGATTAGGTTGGTTTAACCGGTTTCGCACATTCTTGTGAGACATCTTCAGTATAAATAAATATTCTAGCTATAACCCGCGACTAATTGTGTGCGATTTTCGTTATTTGGTTACTAAATATTGACAAATTATTATTAGTCTGTTTATTTTAAATCTTCCAAATAAATAATATTTTTTTCCTTTTTTCAGATAGGAGTTCGAACTAAGTTGTCAGCTGACTTAACTCTGGAACATACCACATATAACTATGCCCAATTAAAAGTTAGAAATATTCATTCTAGCGATCAATAGAAACGGTTTTTCATGTTTGATCTTTCGCTTTTATACTTACATACTATAAACGATTCAATCCAAACGAGGCATCCAAATAAATCAAGGGAATTCGCGAAATGAAAACTGTTTCTTCTCGATAAGTTCCAGCTTCGATAACAGCCTGATGCCGTTGCATAGCTTCAAAAGGTTGAAATTGCGCAATACAATAACTGGAACGACAACTTTGTGGTGCAATATGTGAGGTGCTGGATGGAGGAACTAAAAAGGATAATTTAGAGCATCTTCGATCTGTAGTACTTTATCAAAGAATTCGTATTCAATAGAAAGCTAATTTTGTACAGTTTGGTTAGTATTAGGTAAAATTCTCTCAGCTTGGAACTGTATTAAATAAAGCCTTCAATTTGGATATTTAAATACTTCTATTCACTCCTCAGATAGCAATGTACGTTCCAAAACTCGTCATCATTCTTAATCGAGCCAATTTTAAATAGTATTATTTTTTTTAAATGAATAAAAATGCCAATTTAAATAGTAAAATATTTTGCTCTAATTAAAAATAAAAAAATTATTTGCTAATTAATTGCAACATTTGCAACTATTATGGCCATTAAAAAGTAAAAAGTCACTTAAATATTTAAATACTTGAAAGCATTTTATGCCACTCGCGCTGTCAAAGCTGTCAGTGCGAGTGCATTTAAAGTTGATTTTGTATTAAATTAAAATTCCCAACAACAACAACAACTGAAAAAAAAAAAATTTGTATTTAATTTGCTGCATTAAACAATAATAATGCACAAATAAATAGCAACTCTTTCAAAGTCCTCCAGCTTCGTCGTTGTTGGCATACTTCGTTGTAGTACACTGTTGCACATTATGCAAAATTTGTATACAAATTGCAAAGTTATACTCGACTATTTTAATTTATCAGTGGCCACCACTGAAACAACAATTTATTATCCGCACACTTTGTTGGCAGCTTCACTTGAAGATAATTTTCTTTTTTTTCTTTTACTTGCTGTGCAAATATTTGCATAGAAAATTATTTGAAAATTCGCTGCGAAAAGTTTTGCGCGTAGTTTTTGAGCGAAAACAATGTCGGTCGGAAGCATTGCAGGTGCTTTCAAAGTTGATTTTCATTTGTTGTGATACTGCGCTGCACTGAGATGAAACACTTTAATTAGTCGAACATTCTGTCAATCAGAAGACTTCTTTGATGCGAATACAAAGTCGAATGCACTGATTTGAAATCAGAGCAATTTGCTACAATCAAACAAAAAAAAAAAAAAAAAAGGGCGGGGAAAGTGAAAATTGAATTAGTAATTGGTAAGGAAGAAATCATATCCGAATAAGTGGAAAGGAAAAAAAATGCATTGAATTAATATTTTTCAATGAATCAAATTTTACTTCAAAGCAAAAGTTGTCAGAATTTTTTATTTAAATTGGTCACTAAATGAAAGGCTTAGCGACTATATTTAATTAAATATTTAATTTAATAGACCTGTTAGCGCCAAATTTGAATTTGTGGTGTGTAACGTTTTTTACCACACCGCGCTAACTTGCTACTCGTCTTGTTCATCTACTCGGTAACTAACTCTGCGAGGAGAGAGGAGTTAGTTAGTGTTAGTTAGTGCTACAAATTATTCGATTTTTGAATATTGCGCCAAGCATTTGTTTCACCCCGTTTTTTATACACTGATGTTTTATTTATTTATTGGGTGTTCCAAAGCCTACGAGCGGAGCGGCACAGCGAACAAGACCTAATAAATCATAAAAATTTCGAGAATCAGTTAAGCCTCTAATATTACTTATTGATGGTAAAATGGTAAAAACATTGTCAAATTTTTTTTTTTTTTAATTCAAATTTTCAATTTTTTTTTGTTCGAATTTTTAATAATATCCCTGTTTAATTTTATTTGAATTTTTTTATGTTCCCAACCAAACACAACAAATTTCCCAAACACTTAAATGATTTCTATGCTGAGTATTGCTTTAAATTTTAATATGCATCAAATATTTGTGTTATTGAGCCAAAAACTTTTGTAAACTTTTACCCACAGCGCAAAGATTCAAAACATTCGAATGCTTCATGGTCTATACACAAACATACACACACACATAAAGATATCCTTTATGTTTGCAGCAAATCACACAGGAAATGAACAGAGTACAGCAACTTCGTATAGTGCAAAGCTAACTTTGTCAAGTATAAATGTTCGTATTTATTTTCGAAAATACAAAGTAAAAGTTTCATTAAAATTTATTTGCACAAATTGAAAGAAAATATTATGTAAGGCTTTTGTATACGACTTGCTGGTACCCTAAACAAAATTTTTAGTATAAGTCATTGTATTATGTGAGTGCTAATTGCAATTTATTATTAAGAATTTTATAGAAATAAACTAATAAACAGTATTTAAGACTTCTGAGATACTAAATAATCTTCGTAAATTCATTTGTTTTTATTTGGAGATATGACTTGGGGTTATGTCTAGTTGTGGGTTATGTTTAGCTTGGCTTTTGCATTTCAAGTTTTTGGAAGCAATTTGAGATAATGGATAATGCTCATATCGCACTGGGTATAGCAGTCTTTGAATATATTAGCTGGTTGCAACAAATGCAAGCAAAAGATTCACTCCGTGACGTACTGTGTTATAAAACTCTAATATTAACTGTTCTCCGAAATACACAAATTTAATTCAGCAATTGTTCTGATATTTTCATAAAAGTAAAGTTTATGCCAAATAGCTAAAGAACAGCTAAATAATAATATTCAAGCCTAAATGGCAGGGAACTCGATTTCGTTATGAGACGCTTGCCACTGAGTTGGAAAATGGAGGAAAAAAACCTCTTTTGTCTTACCAATAATGAGACATAATTGGTCGATGTTTTTATACGCTCTCGTGCGTGTGCATTTTATGCATAATCTTGATTAGAACTGAAAGCCTTGTCCGACCGTCTGTCAGTCTGCATGGACATTTTGGGACTTAAGACTCATCCATACGCAGCTCGAGTATATGAAATCCTGTAGTATTTACCTTAAACAAGAATTATATTTTAATATGAGTGGGAGGTGAAGGATCAACCAACAAAACATATTTAGTTATGCTGAAAATCGATTTAGTTCGTCTGTCTTCAATTTTCTAAGTCCTTGGGCTATTTGATCTGTCTGCCTTTACGAGTATATAAGAAACGTTTCTTGCTGGGGGCAACCATTTAAATGGAAATATTTTTGGTTCAAGAAGTAATCATAAATGCCAATAGCAAACCTCTACTAAAAAATCTGAAACGTCTGAATAATTAAAATGGTTTTACTTCCAGCCACTCTGGAGATTTGATCAGCTGAATTACCTCTGCCTATATAGTTCTAAGCGTTCTCTTACGATCTTCACTTTATGTATGGGTCAGATAGTAATAAGTGCCGGTATAAGAAGTCTATATTTGCATTAGCTCTACACGTTTTTCATTCGAGTATACATTAGTATACTCAAGACAGACGGACAAACGGGTCACTGAAACATAGATTTGGAAATTAATCTTTACGTGGTTCGAGTTAATTGAATAATCTATAAACCACATCCCTGTTATATAGCTATTTCTTTCTTATGTATGGTTGAAATATATTCTGATCATATTTCACCCCCGCATGCATATTTAATATACAAAATCTTACCATAAAGCTAAACTTACAACTAATATAATCGAATTTACCTGAAAAGCAAAGAAAAAAAAGTAATTAGTAAACGTAAAAAACTATGGTTGTAATGTAAATAAGTTAGGAACCTCAAAAATTTTAAGTACTATCACTTATTTAAAAACAAAATTTATATGCTAGCACAAAAACATGGCAGAACATAGTTTCAAAAGGCTTAATTAATCTACTCTATTTTATTTTTTTAACCGACCGACCGATATACCGAAACTATTTAATATTCCTCATTCATTCATCCATCATTCAGTTATCATTCATAACATTTATGTTTCTTTTATTCATCATTTGCGTTCATAGTTCACAACATACACTCATCATTCATACTTTATTCATTTAAACGATCATCATTTAATTTATCATTGATCTATCACTCAGTTAATGATGAATGAATTCATTGTTGATCCAATCCCATGGGTTTTTGTGCGAGGGCAGGCTAAGCAGAGCCATTTAGCAATAGAACTTTCTTGGATAGTAGTTGCTTCGACTTCGTTTTTTATCCAGTCGTTTGATATGAAGAATTGCATTGAACCAATGATTTGATTTTGCATTGTAAAGTCCAAGCGATACTCAAATCTTTGTTCTTTGTCGCAACAATTACTCGATCACTCAATCAACTGTAATTCATGTGGTTAGCAATGATGTTCGGAAATACTTTGTTTCAACAAAATTCCAAAAATTTGTGAAAAAGAAATCCAGCCATTTTATTCTTCGACAGAAACTCGGTCATTACCCATTGTAAACAATTGCTTGGGGAATTTTCGTCAGCTGAAGTTTCTTAACATAGCGGCACAGAGTCTTTGCCTGAAGGCAGGCCATTATTTCATTGGCAGTAGTCGATCTTAGAATGACTGGTAGTGTTTAGCGAAATGTGCTAACAAAATTTTTTAAGTCAAGACGCAGATCTCTCATACTTCGATTGAGTTCCAATGCGCATTTGTGAGCCATTGTGCCAGTTCATACCAGTTGATTATTTTACTTGCTCCCAAAATATATTCCATTGCCGAGTATTTACCGATGTTGCATGTCCGTTTTTCAGTCACTTAAAGTTTTAAATACAATTTCGAACTCGCACGAATGATAGTTCCACCGTGAGCATCGAGAAACAAAAACCATCATTTCCAACTTCAATTAAATAATCTATTATAAACTTGCGTGGTACATTCATTTGATCTGATTGTATCAATGCAACTCTCTACACATTCGCAATGCTCATTCCACAAAAAGTTTGGGTTTGGGATTCCTAACTTGACTAACAAACTGCTGCACAAGAGGTAATACATGTCATCCATCAACAGCAAAGTCAAGTTATGTATCTCCTCATTAAGTTTGAGTTTGAATTTCCTTGAACTGAAACGAATTTGATGCAAAATGCCTTTGGACATGTCATTCTTGTATATGTTTACAGTTCACGTGAATGTCAACAAAATGATAGCAAATAATTTATGAATCTGACGTGGATTTGCAGCAACAATGGCTTACGCAATAGTCATATCCGTTTTCAAGGAAATTTAGGTATTGACATGCAACAGCGAACGTTGCGCACACTCCACCATTGACAGTTCGAAGTAAGTACTTCAAATGAAGTCCATTTGGTCATATCTGTAGAACAATCTGTCTGAGTTGATATTAAAAACTAAAAATCTTATTTTAGCTTTGCAAACTCACTAACAAACCGTTTATATTACACTTCTCACCAACACTGTAGAGTATTAAAAATTCTATGAAATTAAAATACAAAGAAAAGACACACAAGAACAAATATTTTCACAAAATTGAAAACTTTTTGGCAAACTATGAGTTGTTGCAATGAATGTGTTTACGCGTAAGTGAGAAGAAGATTTCTTCAAGTAGAGTAGGGTTTGCCAAATTTGACTTTGATTTCTTTGTTTTTGTTTTTCGTAATAGCACAGTTTGCATATCAAAAGAGCTTAAAGACTTTTAATATAATGCAATTATATTATTGAAAGGAAGGAGAAGCGTACAAAAAAAGAGAAAGTACTTCAGCAGAGTCACTAAGTAATGCGAGCTCTTATGTATGTGACTGGCGCTGTGCACATAGTTCAACGTACGAAATAATTCCATTGAAATTTATCATTTTTTAATGAGACACTTAATTACAAGAAAACACAAAAATGCGCAGCACTGCAGACACAATGTGTGGCAGTTAAGTGAGTAGGAGTGTAATGGAACAAGTAGCATTAAGTACTCGCTGCTAGACAGCGCTGCCAATGGATCGGTGGCACAGAGACAGACAGACAGGCAGGCAGCAGGCAAACAGCATGTTACAAATAATGTTACAACGCTAATTGTTTCCGCTTGTTCATTAGATGACTCCAAGAACGACGACGACGCCGATGACGACGACAATGATGATGTTGCCGCTGCTGCTACTGCTGATGATGATGAAGCTGAAGCATGAAAGCGCGCCAGGCGCAGTCTCCAACACAGACATTAGCGCCAGCTATATATATTTTATATATAAACATAGACGTGGGTGCCACGCATACACAATATATTTTCACCGCACAACACAGACCACAACAGCCTTGTCGTCCTGTTTGAAAAGCAGACAGCTTTAAAGTGCTTTAGTTCGCGTCAGACCACAAGGACACGCGTTTGTTTAAGATTCACGCTGTTCAGCTAGGTGCGATATATGCCACACTGCTTCATATCACTTTGTGGCAAGAGAAAGCTGCAGCAGCTCAAACAAAACCAAAAACAAATTAAATAAAAATAAATTTATATAGAAATTACAACATTTTCGCCACAATGAAATACGTGCGGCTCGGTTTGCGTCTGTCTAAATCTAAGCATCTCTGCTGCATGTCCTTTACTTGAAGTTTAACTCATGCCACACTTCTGTGAGTAGTACGTAGCTGGTTGCCTGCTGTCGTGTAGCTATGTGCGCAACACATCCATCACACTCTTCATTAGATTTATTTAATTTCATTTCGACACTCTTGTATGGCAGTAAATTAAATTAAGTTTCGGCAATGCTTCGCAGCTCAAAGATTTAATTTGTTCAAATTGGGTAAGAAATTATTGAGATTTAGTGTTGAACTAAGATATTTAAAGGCATTAGAGAAATAAAAAATTATAGAGAAAAGCAAATAAAGTGGAAAAAATTTAAAAGAGAGACAGATTGAATGATAATTTATTTGTTCTATTACATGGAACTATTTGAAGAGTGAAATATCAGCCAAAATGGAAATAGACGTTCTCTTACTTTATCCTTTTCTGTAATCTCTCCTACCTTTCCTATTATAGTTTTAATTCTTTTCATTTTACTATTTCTTCCTCATTATATGTGTTACCCGCAGCCCTTCTTATTTATTCTTCTATGACGAAGCAGATACAAATTAAAAATAAATTGGATAGGATACATTCATAGCAGAACTCAATATCGAACGACCGAAGCACATCACATACTTAATCTGCCCACTTCTACGCATTATTTTGCATATGCACAAGTATGCACAATTTTATTATAACTTTGAAAGTCTTCCTTGCAAAGAACACATATTTTTCCAATTCCTGGAAACTGTTCTGTTTATTCACGGGCCGTTACTCATTTCACTAAAGCCAGTTAATATTTCTAACCCATTCAAGCGCAGCAATAAGCTCAACGCCACAAGTTATTAAATTTATTAAACCATTCATCTAGATGGTCTTTACTCTTTATACAACCACCTATGTTAGAAGAGCTCAATATTGAAATTTTAAGCGCAGTTTATTACGGTTTTAATGAATATATTTATGATGAGCTGAATACTATTGTGATAACAAAATATCACAATGGTAATCAGTTACTAAAACCTGGCTATGTCTATGAAAAGGACTTAGCAGTTCCATTGGACAAACGAATCTCTTTCGATTAAGAAGTATTGTGTCAATGTACGATCATTTAGGCAAGAATTTCTCCGCTGAATATTTACTAGAGATAATGCTGAGAAAATTCTATAATAGTTCAGACAGTGAGAAAGAATATAATAAGAGCAGAAAGAAAATCTCCATCTTTCATTTAACTTTCGTCTTGCCATTCATATTTCATTTTTGGAGTAGTCACTTAGTAATACTCAGTAAGAGGAAAAGTGATATTGTATCAATCAAGATATAAGATTTAAAAAGAAAATTGAAGAATGATAAATTCTGCTTCTGAATAAGGATATCCTCATTTTCTAGTTTAGTAACTTTAGCTTTTATAGTCTCTGAGATATGTTGCTTCAGAGTGTCCTTCCGGTTTATGGACAGACAAACAGACAGACAGATATGGCTACATCGAAATATTATACTAAATATATGCCTCAACCAAAAATAAGTAGTAGTGTTCAACTCTTGCGCTTTGAGAATTACATTTTCCAGGGGTTGCGGTGTTGCTCTTAACAATATAAGCACCATTAGCTCACCTTAAAGTCTAGGTTTTCAATAAGACAATATTTGCATCAGCCTCACGCTACGGAATGCAAGTCTACGTCTGCTAAATTGCAACTTGCCAAGATCAGGGTTCCCCAAGTGAAGGTCCTCCGCAGCATCTCTGGCGAACTCTGGTACATGAGCTCCAGGGCATATACTCGGTATGACAGATGAATGGTCTTGGCTATGTTTAAATCTGAGATTGATTGACTGTGGAAAATAATACTGTGATATATTCGCAACTGAGATGGAATAGACATGTATACTAGTTAATAATGTAGGCAAGTTGTATGACTATAGAGATTCGCTTGAGAACATATGTGAAGATGTACTCGGGGATTATGTCACGCAAATTAATAACAGAGACGAAGAGTGAGGGCAAGCACACCATTGTTAATATATCGTCTCTCAGTGGACTACAACCGATATCGAATATGGTAGTCTATGCAGCAAGCAAGCGTTATATCAAATGTTTCTCACAGACTTGGAACAGGAACTGGCCGAGCATAATGTCACCGTGCAATTTGTTATGTAATTTGTGGTGACCAAAATGAATCAGAATCGCAGTACTGTAATGCAGGGCGGTTTTCTTATACCAAATGCAAAGACTTATGTGCGTTCAGGCGTTTTTACGCTGGGCAAGACAAATATGACGCATGGTATGCAGTACTTCTTTATGAAATTGGGTTCAGAACAGCTGCGCATACTCTTCAGTCATCAATTAACAAGGCGTCTAAGCACTGAATGTCTAACGACGCAGGGCAAACAGGTTAAGGTTGCATTAATTGGAAAAAAAATAATAAATAAAATAAAAATTTGCCAGATCACCTTTATATGAAAAATTATAGGAATAATCCAAAAAAATCTAAATTTAGCAAGATGAATCCCAAAATAGCTGAAAGAAACTGACATGAAATGAATCAGTTTACTAGCGCTTACGATGTACCATCCACAGAATATGGACAGCTTTTTATATATTGTACTTCTGATAGTCACATACCTAAGGCACCTGTTCGAACTAGTTCCCCATTTAACAATAAATTTTTAAAAACGCTGCAGTCGAATGTGCTCGACTGAGAGATAACATGTACCCTTGAACCTTAACTTGTGTGGGTGATATATTCATATATGAATCCCTGTTCTATTTTTTGCTAAAACCAATATACGATTTATAGAATTCTAGTTATCTGGAAATGGTTTACATTAAATGAGTCTTGGACAGGCAGTCAGATGGATATGTCGACATGTGCTTTTGGATTCAACCGTTTGGACATTTCAAAACACCATGCATATTCCTCTGACTTGAGGCCTTCAGTCATTTATCTTTCAACTCAATGTAGAAACAAAAATTGGAGTATTGAGGAGATAAAACAAGACCACATGCCGAAACATACGGTAAAAGGTGAAATATACGGAAAAGAGAAAAGATTTTCAGCATCTGTTGGTATAGCATTGTCTGAGGGTTTGCTTACCCTCAAAAAAAAAAAAAAAAAATTCAATGATTTGCGTCTCTCTTTTCACTCATTGCGTCTCTTGATTATTATGCTTTACAAGAATCTGCTTTATTCTTTTATACTCTCTCTATTTTTTTTCTTTCTTTATCTACACAACTCTTAGATTTTTCTTCCTACTAACTTTTCAATACTATTGATTTCTTCTTCCATTGCTTCTCGCGATCATCGTGTTAGCTCTTTTTTCTTGCTCTATTATTAAAAGAATTGAAGATGTACACCGCTCTGGATGCCTCGTGGTTGTTAAAAGTGATGAAAACTCGGCCAAGAACGCGGCTGACTGGCACCTCTTCATACGATATTTATGGAACAATTTCTTTAATTTTTAGCCAGTTAAGTTAAGGCTTAAATTTTGGAATGAGGTATTAATTGTATCCTATGGCCTAATTATTAGTTAAAAAATTTCTTCTTTTCTTTTTAAGGAGAAAGTTCTTTCAATTAAAACAGAGTTCTTTAATATTTTATGGGCTAAATATAAGAAAAAAATTATAAATTCTAACTTAAGGTCTTAAGAAGTTTAAACCTCTATAACAATATCGTGTTAAAGTAGTCCATATTGAAGCGTGGTAAACTAACATCAGTGATGCTGAAAAACGGTTTGCATCTAAAGAATGTTGTGCTGCCTACTTTGAGATTATTCGGAATTCGGAGTGGTATTTCATCGGAACAACGCTTTAAATTATTTAAACTTCCGCACGAAGTCAATATTTCAATTCCAATTCAGGACTTATTACAACTCAATAATACCAAATACTCATTTCAAATAAAACAACTCAAATTTCTTCTTCAACACTTTATATTTTAATTAAAAACTTTATCTGTTTCGCATATAAATATTTGCAGCATCCTTGACAAAAGCTATCAAAACCTATCAATGCATTCATTTGATTACTGAAAATAAATTCATCAAGAACTCAAATATAAAAAAGTAAATTTAACTTGAATATCTGTGTGAGAGTGCCTTCGAGTATATGCGTGAAATATTTCACATTTTATTGACATTTTTTTGCAAATAATAAAAGAAATAAAGGACAGCATTTACAAACAAAGGCAAAAGGGTATATGAAGCATGACATCAAGGATGAACAACAGAAGCAGAAGCAGAAGCATCATCATCAGCAGCAACTAGAATACCAGTGCCAATGCACTTCAATATGCGAGTATGCCAGGCGAATGAGGCTTTTATCCATAGACAATGAAAGGTGTGCCTTTGATTACTTAATAAATACTTTGCAGAGGAATTATGCTGCACATTGAATGAAATATTTCCGCACTTGAAAGTCATAAAAGTTTTGTGTGTGTGCCAAAAGCATTTTAAGCATTTCACAAACTTAAATATCGGAAATAAAATTCTAAAAATAATTTAATGAAAAGAATTTCAACAAAAGCGGGTAAAACCGCATGTAACCCAAAACTTTCACCTGTCAATATGTGCGCAGCGCAAACCAAACTAGTCATTCAATGACAAGCAAAGCGTTGACAGCGCTTACAGCAGCCAACTGCGGTCAATATGAACAAGGACAGCGATCGACAGGCAGACAGACCCACAAATACCAAAAAAAAAAACAAAAAAAAAACCGTGTCAAACTTCTCAGCAAACACTGCAAAATCTAGCAGAAAAAAAATTTTGTAAAGCACAGCAAATGTAATTAAAAAGTGTATATACACTCTCGAACAGCTGTCAGCAGTGAGCAGTAGCCAGTAGTAAGGACATTCGAGTAGAAAGTATAAAATATAGGATCACGAACCCAAATGACATTTTGTCATAAATATTAAAAGTTGACACAATGTGCTTTCAATCAAAACCAGCAGCCGAGCACGTAGCACGCACAAGAAGGACTCGCAGGACTTGCGCCGTACTACTTGGCGTGTTTCCAACATTTTCGAGCAAGGAAAAATTACTTTTCTATTATAAAATATTTGCAAAGTCGCCAGTGATAAATTAGCCAGCGGGTTGAGCATGGCGCTGGCCTTTAGTGCTCTTATTTTTAGCACAATTATTTTTACAAGTTCTCTGCTTTATTTTTTCTTATTTTACTTACTCGAAGACCTTTCAATTGAAGCAAACGAAATGGAAATATTTGCTTTTAGTTTGTGGGAAATGGCAGACTTCAATTTGATAAATGCAAATATTAGCTAAATGGGTTTGATTTGAATTGGAGTGCGGCGTTAAGTTCTGAATTGATAAATTAATGAGCATCTTGACATGAAAAGCGCACAATTCAGCAGCGCGAACACTTCAAGCCGAAGCCGCATTTGACATTTCAATTGATTATTGAAATATTCATTTTAATGACAGGCAGCAGAATTATTTGAATTGTGCATAAATGAAAAAATGATTAATTGCTTGACGCATTAATGCTGCGAATTGATGCTGAAAACTTGCTTACTTAAAAATTTATATATGTTGAATTTGAAATTAATTGATATTTTAATGCGTGTAAAAAAGTTTTCATATTTCATTTTCAAATGCGTCGGCTTGCTTTTGCATTGATTAATTTTCAGAGATAAATAAATGTCACATTTTAGCTTTAAATTAATTGAAATGGTAAGCGCAGTTTTTTCCGCTTGAGCCGAATACATTTCATAAGTCATAAATTAAAGTCGTCTGAAGTGGGTGTAGCATGTAGCATACAGCATTTTACTGATTAGTTGTGGGAGTAGTCAGCAAAGTACCACAGCAGCTTTTTCATGCATGCTGCATTAACTAAAAAGAATAGCAATAAGGATGCAGACTGCAGACAAGTGCGCACGACTATGAGATACACTATAAAAATTGTGAGAGGGTGTTATAGGAGATTGAAAAACACTCCTAACTAATATGGTCTAGTGGTAAGTAAGAAAAAAGCAAAGTACTTGGTATCTGTGACAAAGAAAAATTTCAACTTTAATGTTTTAAAAAGCCACGTCTAGCTTGGATCTGAAATGACCTGCAACTAAAGCAACAAAAGCGTCAGCTTGGAGATCCGGCAAAGAATTAAGTTTTTCAATAGATTCTCAAATAAAAGTAAGATAGTTTTTCAAAAGTCAACTTACCACAAGACAAACAAAAAATGGTGTCATAAAATAGTGAGTAGAGGGCAAGGTTATCTTCTTGAATAACTTTGTCTCATAGCACAATAAACGATCTAATTTCTGAACACCTTCCAGTCCATGTCACTCTTTTTAAAAAACCAATCACCATGGCAACGTTACAGAAATAAAGGATTCGTAGTCTCATCAGTCAATTGACTTAACTACTGCATTCATTCCCAAATTTCAAAATAAATCTTGGAACAACCTTTTGTGAACTTTGGATAAAGCATTCTCTCCCCTTTGAAAATTAACAAAAGTGTAAAAGGAGAGATCCACTGAGATGTTATACAAACGCTGCTATTTCTATTGTCGTCTGTTACATATATAAGCACATTTTTAATATACTCCATTTTGTAAGGCATAAAAACCGTATATGACTATGTGCTAAATACGCGCAGCGACCACAAAATATGCAACATTTCCCTTTTTATTTTTATTTTTTAAATTTAGCAACATTTTGTAGTCAAACTGCATAAGCAGACAGTGCAACAATAAGTTGCAACACACATACACACACATTCAGCTAGCAACAATGTTTGTAGCATACATTCCGGCTGTAGCAGTTGTCTTTGTCTGCATGCCTGCCCGACTGTCCGTCGGTCTGTCTGTCTGTCTGTTTGTATATGTATTTGTGGCAACATTTTCGTGTTGCCCTGCCCCAGGCTCATTCATCACTCATATATAAACTCACTTACGCCGACATGTTTTTGCAATTTACCGATTTCACTTTGCTTGCTTGCTTTCTTATTATGTTTTTTTTTCTTTTTTTTTTCTTTTTTTTTATTCCATTTGTGCTTCGTTTATTCGTTCTTCCTTGCGCAGTATACACTTCCGCTTACCATTGCAACATCGCCATTTTGCTTCGCGCTGCTGTGCTGTGCAGCTTTATGTATAGCGTTTATGATTCTCATTTTTTCCGATTTTTTTCAACTGTTCAACTCAAGCGGAATTTGGAAAATTTACTTTGACGTTTATGCATGGCAGATGCTTCATTCCTTTTCACTTATATACACTTCACATAAGTTGTGCAAATGGATTATTAACATATTTTCGTACAGTTTGTAACTAGATAATGAAATAAATATGAGTTCCCATGAGCATGGGAGGTACAGAATATCAATTGAAAATATGAAAGAGAGGAGAAGAGGTAACATATATATAAAATTGTTAATTCGATTCAATGAATTATTGAAAGGATCAGGACAACCATATTGTGGGGTACCCGAACTAACCTAAGACATCGAATTAGCTTGGAGCTCAAGGAATAGAATAAACAAAGAGCAATAGAAAACAGCCTTAATTAGTGACTTAACTGGTTCAAGTGAAGAGGAGTATAGGTAGAAGTTGGTGTAATGAAGGACAGAGTAAAGCCGCTCAGTATCTCCTGTGCACTTGTCCTGCCCAATATGTATTGTCGTAGCTTTGCATCGATCGACTTCAATCGTAGTAGAAAACTTCGTCTTTCTTGGATCCGAAATAACCAGCAACAACAACGTCATTCTGAAGATCTGGCGAAGAATCACGCTTGCAAACAGACGCTATTTTGGGCTGAGCAAGTAAATGTCTCAATCGCGAGCTGTATGAGCTATTCGATGAGGTTGATATAGTTAAGAGCATAAAATTCCAGCGGCTGCATTGGGCTGATCACCCCAATCGAATGGATGAAAGAAAAAAATTGCATGGCTTACATGGGTGCCCAAACTTGATTAGTGGACGACGTAAAAGACGAAGAGATGTTGTTGCTGACATTCATAAGAAGTGGCGACAGCGCGCACAAGGTTACAAAAGCTGGCGCGCCTTCCTAAATACGGCCATGACCGGACGACTTTTAAAGGCCATTTAAGTAAGTAACTTTGCATCAATTTGAGGTTAGAGATTAAATTAGGTATACCTGGATAATAAAATAGGATAAATGGTGCGCAAGTTTTTAGCTCTCTCTCTCTCTCACCCTCTGTTTTAAGAGAACTTTCAAGTAGAACTATTTCGCTGGTTCTGGATGTTGTGGAGTTGAGTATAAAAATGATTTGCATTCAGTAAAGTTTAGGACATGTTCACTGTGTACATCAACACGATGGGGAAGCCACAGAACATGCTCACTTCAATATTTACTGATTACACTGTCATTCTTGTCTGTTGTAAGCATAAACCAGAGTAAATGTGCAAGTGTGACATTTAGACGTGATGAATGTACTGTGATCTTGCCCCATTGCGGGAGTATACTTTGAAAAGCGTCTCACTTTTGGAACCCATCGGCTACAATTGTAAGGAATAGCTGCAAAAAAGCACCTGCAAGAAAAGCTCTTCATAGATTTCATAGATGAACCACATCAGGTTGCCAGACGATTCCTGTAACGTCGAAGTAGGGAAGGGGCTAAAATGAATAAAAGTCTCCAAAGGTTCTTTTCCTGGATGCTGAATATAAGGCTTTTATAAACACCCACGTCTACCATAAAACTCAAATTGCACATCTTATATAGCCAGTCAGTATTGTATATATACCTCAAAAAAGCTGATCGCAATAGTTACTTCATCACACTCCATTGCTATAAATGCTACTCTTCTGCTAAATATTACCAAACCTTCAACTTTGAACTGAAGGCGAGGCCGTAAAGATAAGCCTTAAATTATACCAGCAATCCTTTTTGAGGTTTTATTGGAAGAAATATGACCTCTATGAAAACAGACTTATGACACATTCCATTAGGTTTATTAATATATTCTTGAGCAGCTTTAGAATAAAAGTCGATTTAAAAATGTCTTTTAGTATGTGCGTCATTGCGGGAACACAGAAATCTCAAATAATACAAGAGATAGAGCGACCAAACATGCATTTATAGATTTGGCTGATATATGCGAAAGTTAAGCTTAAGTGTTGAATGCCACGTCTACGACGTCCTCAGTATGGCAGCCTCTTCAATGTCACAGCAGTACGTTAATGCAGGCAGCTCATAACAGCTGGTCTTATTAAGACTAGAAGGGATGGCATCAAACTTTATTTTGAAAAACTCTAAACACTACAAAAAGGAGTAAGAAATATAAAGTATGTAGTTTGGTAGAGTATTTAAAAGTCGCTTTCCTTCTCATTTTATTTAAACAATTCTGCTACATACTCACAAGGAAACTTGCCCGCACTGCTTCAATCAAAAAGCTGTCTGTTGCTTGCGCTGTTGCAGACAATTTTGAAACTAATTTGTTTGTTTAAGCATTTCTGAAAGGCGTAACTTACAAAGCGTGTAAGAATGCTTTAACTTTATTTGATTAAGTATTTCAAATACGCAAGAAGATGCTTATGACAGATAGGCAGGCAGGGGAAAACGTTTGTTTGCCAAAGCGTACACGCGTATAAAATCTAAAGAAAAGAAATATTTGTCAAAGCATTGCATGCCAATCAAAGTAATGAGCCAAAAATAAACATACAAAATATTTCACATATTTTAAGGCATGCTTTAAGTGGCACAAATTGACATAGACTCAATATATAAATAAATTATATATACTCAGCTATAAGCACTGCCTTAAAAATAAAAAAAAATACAAAATAATACAAAGCAGCAGCTGTTTAAACAAAATATAAGCTTCAAAGACAATTACACTGTTCACTGAATTTTAAACAATAACAACAATAGCGACTACTAAATAAATATAACAATCCAAGGCGCCTAATACACTCTGCCAAATAAACACATTGCCAGCCAGCGACGCAGCAAATTTATATACAGTAGCATATATCGTTTAGTCTAAAGCAACAGTCTACACCAAAAATTTGGACGCGAGGTACTATTAAAAAAAAAAAGTACATCTCATCACTTTGTGCTCCTGGCAGGACACGCGCTTTTTTTTTTTTTTTTTTTTCATATTTTGCCCAAGGATGCTGCTCAAACGTATATGTTGTATTTTGGTTAGTACTGGACAGCTGCACAAAACTCCAGTCTATATAAATTTCTTTTGCCTCACTTTAGCGTAGCTTAGCAAAATCAGCGCCTCTGCATACTTCCCATCAGCTACACGAAAATGTGGTATAATACAAAAGGAGCAGAAAGTGAGTCTTTAAATGTTTCAAATTGCCGACAAGGGATTTGTGCGGCATTTACGGCAGATAAGCGCCTCTAGTTAGCTTATCTTAAGTATATTTTTATGCTGCACGTTGGTTTTTTTCTTCTTGTTCTTTCTGTTTGCTCCTTTTGTAAATCAGATTTGAGCAGCAGGAGCAGCAAGCCACTGACTGAGATTTATTAGACATTTTGTGCGCCTATTTTTGTTTTACATTTCGTATTGCTTTTATTTGCTATTCGTTTTTTCTTTCGTGTAGTATAAAAATAGCATTCTACAATTGAGCTATTTGCTCGGAAAATGTTTGCTCTATTTGCTGCATATTTTGTCAAAATAGTTTCATTTTGTTGGTTTGAATATTTGAAGAATTTGCTTGGGAATTATTATCAAATTAAAATTAAGTACTTAAAGGACTTGCGCTTTAAAATTTGATTAAGGTTAAGTGCTTAAGATTAAAAATAATTAATATAGATTCTTGAGCATTGAATGTAGTTATTACCATATCCTTGTAGCAGTCTCATGGTGCGCTAACATAGTCAGTCATCGTGACATATATATTTGACACCTCTGTAAATACTCAAGTCAATATAGACATGTCCATCTGTCTGACTATGAACCACAGCAACTTGGAGTCTCTCTTATTTGCTCTCGTTATGTTTCGTTCTAACCACACTCATTCCTCTGTCTGTATCTTTCAGAATACATTTACTATACCATGAAAATAATATGACGAACAAATAACCAAAAAGCAATCAAACAAATACTATTTCAAACTGTCCATCTGCACAACAAATGCAAAACGCTTAGAGTAATAATTCAATTTGTTAAACATCAAAACTGTCTGAGGAGCAACAATAGAAGAAAATCTAGCTTAAATAAATTTGCAACAATTACAGCACACAACTCAGGCTTTGACTTTAGCTCATGCAGACTGACTGCACTCGTGACAGCTTAACAAGCAAAACGCGAAGCGGCGTCTTGCATATAAAATTCAAAATAAAAAAAAATAAAAAAATGATATAAATTCTAGAAAAGAAAATTTGTATAGGTACAGATGAAAGTGCAGCAGAACAACATTTATTTATAACTGCCATTTGTAAGGCACAACTTTGGCTTTTTGTGTGCAGCAGTAAACAGACAGCGACAGGAAGGAAACATGTTGCAAAGAGCAGCAACAATGAATTTAAAATGCAATTGTGTACGCGAGCATTAAGCTGAACTTTGTTTAAACTTAACACATAGACACACGCAGACACGAAAGAAAACTAACAGAAGAAAAAAAACACAATTTATAGTCGTAGCATTGTGTTTGTAGTTAACTCAATGCGTGGTGTACAAACTTCAGCTGAGAGTTCGTTCTATAGCACATAGATGAGTTAGGCTGCAGCACATTCAAGCAACAAAACGGAAACGAAACAAAAACATTTTAAATTTTTTGTTGCATAACACAAGGCGCTGGCTTTAAAATTTTATGAAATATTTAATTTTTAGCCTTAAATAAATTGAATTTTTAATTACGTTCGCGCGCGTTCCTATAAAATTAAATTATACGCATATATCAGGCGTATTTAATCTTAAGATTTGCGCTGTAAAATAGTTTTTAATTAAAACTATGTAGCTCCCAGCGCTGCAAACACATACACACACATACACATATAATTGCTGTAGGGT
The DNA here is from genome assembly GCA_035044805.1 of Leucophenga maculata. NCBI lineage: Eukaryota > Metazoa > Arthropoda > Insecta > Diptera > Drosophilidae > Leucophenga > Leucophenga maculata. Next base: position 384,253 of record JAWNNP010000005.1, on the reverse strand, counting down.
GAGTACTAGTGTACTAGTTAGTTATAGTTAGCTGCTGCTTGCTGCCACGTCGGTTGACTGGCAATGTGAAAGCGTGTTAATAGTTTCAATTTATGAACGTAACAACATCATTTGGGAGTAAGTGCAACAACAACAACAACAACAACAATAACAACAATGAAACCACACATACACACGTTAACACAAGTACATATATAGAACAACACTCAAAGCAAATGTTCACACGCGCGACTGCTGCTATCGAAAGCAGTGAAATTCTAACCAAAGTCATCTAAAATATGCGAAAAGGCGCTATCAAATGTTTGGGAAATATATTATTAAAGGAAAATTTTTATATAGAAGTAAATATTTCGTTAATAAAAATTGGTTTGTAAAATTTTAAGTTAATGAAGTAAAATATTTCTTCAAGCTGGATGCCAGCATAGACAGAATACCGCATGGTCTATACTAAAAAAAAAAATTTCAAGAAAAAAGCTGGAAAAAGGTCTTATCCTCTCACCACAGCTTTTTTCTTCCCATTATTTCTGAAAGGAATTCTATCTCTGAGACGAGTCGAGCAGAGTTAAAGTGGGGTGACAAACAATTGTGTTGGTAGCCCTCCCACTCCTCGATATGCCTTACCCAAAGCCGTCCCCGAGCTGTCCCACCAGGAAAATCATACCAGGCAACGTCGTCTTCAGCCTTAGATAACAAGTTTGATGAGGTCATGTCAAAGTTCGTGGATATGTTGAAAGCGCACACTGAAATGATGAAAATGCAGAGCCAGATTATGCATCGCCTGATATTTTTAGTATCAAATTATCAGAAATAAGACTGCGCATTGGCATCTGCGCATTGGCATCATTCAACAAAAACTCATCGACATCATGCTTCTGAGTGAGACTCATCTGTGCTCCTGTTCGCACTATAAACTTCTAGGGTACGACATACACACTGCTAATAATTCTGATGACAACTGCAAGCGTGGTGGAGCTTCCGGTGCCTATCCGCTAAGTCTTGTGCATACTGAAGAAATGCAAGCAGTCTCCACCAATTGCGGAGGTATAATCTTTGTCTTCTTTTGATAAACTTTTTTAATAAACTTGGTCTCAAGTTCTTGGCTGATGGTGACTGGAACGCTAAACACCGTCAATGGAGTTACAAACGTTCAAATCCGAAAGATCGTACGCTGTTTGATGTGTTAGTCAATAACAATATGGAAGTTCTGGCAACCGGGCCCCAACATACTACCCGTACGATAGGAACTGTCTTCCTGATGCTGTGTACGCTAGTATTCAGTCTAGCCGTCTTATTATATCAGAATCAAATGAATTAAACTCAGATCACTTGCCACTAATAGTAAATGCTAGATTATCAGCGTGTTTCTACGTTTCAAAGCCTAAATTGTTGTAGAAGTTCCAAAATTTAATGAACGACTGGACCAACTACTCAACCTTAACATGGAACGTTCTTCTTCTGAGGACGTTGACGATGCGGTCGAGCTGTTTACCCGCAACATTTATGAAGCTGCTCAACTCGCCACACAGCATCAGCCATCACGCTGCCTAGCTGATCAAACCCGGCCACTTTTAAATGCTGAGGTCATGGATTTAGTTAGGCATAAGCGCAGATTACGTCGTCGTTACATACATAGCCGGAATAAACGGGACCATTTAGACTGGTGTAGAGTTGATGTATAAGGTGCACAGCGAATACTTCCCAAGAGGTTCTTAAGCAAATAGCAACTTTTAATCCTACAAACTCGACTTTCTTCGACAGTGTTGATGGCAGAGTAGTTAAAGCGCTTCCCAAAAAAAGGGGATGCCATAGAGTAATCAACACAATCATTGAAGCCCAAAAATACCGACAACACTGCTCTGCTGTCTTCTTAAAAGTTAAACAAGCTTTTGATAGAGTCTGGCATAAAGGACTTGTACTCAGACAAAGCTCAGATGAAGATGCATTAAGTTTTTTAACGTTTCTTATGTTTCTTAACTCACAATGCGGTAGTATTTATGCATCTAACTTATACATCTATCTAATAGTCACAACATTTACAGAACGGCTGAACCGATTTTTATAATCTTTGATATTTTTGATTTGTCTCATGTTCTTTTTTGTATGGAACGGCTTGTTTGAAAATATCTCAAGAATGGATTGACAGATTTCAAAGATTTTTTTTCAAAACGAGTTATTTTCAATAATCGAAATATATATACGAATAAAATTTTATTGGATGGAGGGTCGATTGATGAAGAAAACTCTTCATAACATCGCATTCATTTGAGTTACAGGGATCATATTTGGTATAAATATTTGTGGGAACGAGAGAAATTTGATCCATTGAAAAAGTGGGAACGTATACAAGGACCAAACAGCTTTTCTTCAACTCAAATAATTATATGGCAGTCTGTCTCTCTGTTTGTCAAATTCTTTGTCCTAGCTAATAACTGAAACAGCTGAATCGATTTTTTCAGAGGTTTTATATATCTTTTAATATCAATTTATGAACATTTTGTTAGCACCCAAATTTTATAGTGAATACATATGCATGAGTACATGTACATATACGAGTATGCTTTAGCTACGCGCTTAGGGGCATTTTCTACAACATATAGGGCAAAAACTACTAAAACAACAACGACAACCAACTATATATATTGCCTCCAGCATGAACGCATACACAATTGAAAAATAGCAAGGATTTCAACACGGCTAAGCCAAAGCTTAAAGCACTGAGCTGCCGCGTTGCGCTAATGCGGCGTATGAGTAACGCAGCTAGTGGCGAATAACTGTCATATGTCCTTTTTTTCTCTTACTCATTTATGTATAAGCTGAGCGCAGCGTCTGTCATTGAGTTCGCTTTGAGTTCAACCACACAAGCTGCAGCACAATTCACAAAACTAAGCCGCCATCGCCACAGACACCACCAGGCTGTTTATAATATTGTTGCCATTTCGCATTATCCTTTTTGTTGGTCCTTACGGCTGTTATCTTTAGTGCTGCACAACGACTTTTTCATTTGCTAATAAATGCGTGTAAATTAGTTATAAAAAGTAAAAGTATTTTTACAACTCACAGGCCGCACAGGCTCAGCTACCTACGCTGCTAATACGCTCTTACAGCAAAAAAGGCTTAATTAATATGATACACCAATACATCCTTGTGTTTAACTTTTATGTTTATGCGCTTGTATTTTGGCTTATGTCTCTGTATTTATACTTTCTATATATGTATATACCCTGCAGCGATAAAACTGTCGTTCATTCATACATGCGACCACACACATCCTGCATACTGCTGAGTTTCTGTCCTGTGTATTACTTTATGTTTATCATAGGCTTAGTGTTGATTAATTTTTGTTGCGTCTGTGGCTTGCCAGACTTGCTTATACTATACGCCTATCCTGACCTGCACTGGCCTATTGCCTGACGATAGTTTTACTCTAAGTGGATTATATATTAAGTTGGATTTGCAGTAAATATTTTAATTATAATTTTTGTTTGCAAGCTTATGGCTTATTGCCTTCCGCGTTTAATACTTTCGCTTCAGTACGCTTGCCAACAGCATATTTTAAGTTAATTTTCTGTAGTTAAGTTGTTAGTTAGCAGTTGATTGATTAAGTGAATTGAAAATTGATAACACTTCAGCATTGCAGAGGCTTAGAAATTTGTATGCTTAGAGATTTGTGTGCTTAGAATTATGCACACAGATTTAAGACTTATAAAAAGCAGATTTTATCAAACAAATGTGTTAAATAATTTTTGAAAATTAAATAAATAATTCAAAATTTTAGTCTCTCTCTTGATATTATAAGAGTCAAGATTTTTCACACATATTTGACTGCTTGGTACTGATGCCCTTTCGTTGTGTGTTGAACTTGGTAGCACTGATTGGTATTGCCAACTGACAACAATTTTGTGTGAAGAAAACTGATTAAAGCACCTGCTACACTCTTTAAAAGATTTTTAAGCGAATAATTTTGATGATCATTGTATTAAGAACGAGCCATAGTCGTTCCATCAGAAGATTTCAAATTCGGTAATTCGATTATATTCGAGGTTTCTAAGATGGACTTATATCATCCATCCGAGCTCCCTCCTAGTTACAATATGCGAGAACTTTTACTTGCAGTTAATTTGTACAAATGTTCTTTAAGAATGTAAAAACCTACTATTATGGTCAACTTTTTAAAGGTGTATTTTTGGTCGGCATCTTAAGCTCTCAGTGGACACCCATTTTTAACTCTAAAGCAATTATAATTCTCGACTAGTTCTATTATGTTCTAGTTTAACAAAGTTAATATATTTTAATTTTTTTTTCGGTTTTCTTTTATTTATTTTTCCTTATTAACTTTCTATTTACTTCATAAACTGTTTATTAAATTTGTGCCATTATCATTCAAAGGCAGATATACATTGTCATCATTTAACTTTTTTTTTTCTAGTTATACATACATATATCCTTTCTGAACTGATTAAAAACTCATTAAGACTTCATTTAAAAATCCACCCAATATATATTTTAAAATTAAAATTAACCTTTAGAAGTTTTTATCTCTACAAGAAAAAAAAACACATTAAACACAACAAAAACTTGATGGAAAGTATGCAATGAGCTGAGCCAAAATTTCTCTACCAAGCCCTACCCAAATTAACAACATTTAAAAATGTCTCAAAAAGAAGTCCTCGAAAGCCGTTTTGAATTTGTTTAATAATCATTTAGACTGGATCTACAAAAATGAGAAGTCAGGTCTCAAGACGACAAACACAAAATTCGAATACATTTTCGTAAAAATTTGGAATTAATTGAAGACAAAGCAAGAGCTAGAGGTAGAGGTAGTGGGACGTCCAATAATGGAAACAAGACATGTTTTCCATGGAAAAAAAATGGATTTAAGGAAAGATTTGATTGTAATATGTGCAACATTATAGCAGGCTCTGTCTTCAAAATATAAAATCAATGTTAAAATACTTTGAAAATATGCTTTTGATACTGCTAAGGATCGGATTAAGATGTATCCTTGGTATGACCTTCCTCCTCCTGCTCACAAAACTTTAATGTACGCTGCAGATATTATCGACCACACGCTATTTTAGTTAAATATCTCGAAGTACAACTGAAGCAGTTTTAACTTTTGGTACGACGAAGAGTGTCACGCTATGCGCCTATAAAAGAACTCTGCAGTCGGGAGCAATGCGAGTTGTTTCAGGCGTAAGAAATTCATGAGCTTAAAGTTGTTCAGTGACAGAGGAAGAGACATTTGTGAGCCCGGGGAAATTTTCTGCAAAGGCAAAAATGAATCACTGCGATTTTGGATAGTCACTAATATTTTGCGTAAAGGGTTATAGCCATAAACAGATGCACTAATTAGACAGTTTCATGTTGGCTTCAGACCAAAACGTTCGAGCAGTGACTAAATATTCAAATTATTACAAATCCTGTAGAAAATCCGTGAGTTTAACAAAGTTTAACAAAACCGCTATTAATAAGCTGAAACAAAGAAGAAGGGTAGGAAGAGCCCTTTAATACCAAGAGAGGTGTCATGCTACCGTGCAACATTTTTTTTTATCTGTTGATAGAGCACATCCTACGTCAATGCTATAAATGCCCATACATATAGAATATGTCGAGCTCAATTAACCAGAACGAAGTGATCAAGATCGCGTAAACGAATTTCATTAGCATTATCGGCACACAAGAACTCTGAGTTAGTGAAGCGTTCTAACAGATTAACAAACAGTCATAACTCATTGCTTTGATAGTGAATAAGGATGAATAAATAAGGACAAGACGAAGTACTTTGTATCGTCTCGTATTCCATCATCGAGTCTTGGACATTCTGTGACGATGGAGTGTTGTAGAAAACATTGTCTACCTGGGAGCAGAAATAACCAGCAACAACAATTTTTCATCCTTATACGCAATATACAAATTAGAAGTAGAGCTCTATGTCTTGAATGACAAAGATTACAATCAATGAGATACCGATAGTCCCATACCTGAAGCAGTTGCATAGAACCTCGATAGAATCGTATGAAACAGCTTTAGGTATATTCGAGAGAAAGATGCTTCTTAACATTTATTTACCTATTCAATTTAGTGATGGGTTTCAGATCCTTTAAATTCGATTTAAGCCATTAGCTTAGGTTAAAATAGTCCAGCATATACAATTCTTGCGGCTGGAAAACTTATATGTGAAGGGCACCTGGAGAAATAAGAACAAATGGGGAAAAAATACGATACCACGTGCCCATTTAAGAGAAAACCATAAGGATGAAATAAGATATATAATAGTTGATGCCATGCCGCACTTTATAACAGAAACACTCAATTTGTCATAACTCAGCAGCTATTGGACTTAAAGGAAGAAAAATTGATTCATATTTAAAGGCATCGGAAGAATGAGATCTAGTGAAAATGGATAGTGAGAGGAACAGTCAATGCCTCAACTGAGAACTATCTACAGTAAATTATTTAAGGATTGAGCAATATTATAAAATGAAAAGAAGCTAAAAGTTTTCAAGAACTTATGCCATTTATTGTTTTGAAGTCTAACTCTTTAAATTCGACTTTAAAGCCACTTTATTGAAATATCATTTTTTTAACCAATGATGCGAATTGCTATCTGAAAGACTATGAGCTTTCATGCTGGCAGGCGTCATCGTTATATATATATAAAGTCTTTTTATATTTTCATTGCAGTTACACTCAATGGAGTACGCTATAGCTGCATATTGAAGTTTTTTTTTTATATTTTTTTTTTTTAGTTGGAAATGCGTACACTTTATATACGTGAAGCTGGTTTGTGCTACCTGACAGGCAGCAACTTAAATCTTCATAAAATCTTCGGAATGGTGCTCTCATTTCTCCAACTTTATGCTTTGTGATGTGCTCACAGCCAATAATGAATATAAAATGAGCGAATAATGTTGGGCCGAAATATTCGTAAAAGAGTTAGAGCAAGTTGTATTAGTTTAAGTTGTATTTAATAACAAATTAAATAGTCCTTAAGAGCGAGCACTTTATAATTGAAGGGCTTAGCTTATAATAAGCATTACTGCTCACTCCAATTCACACAAACATTTGCTGCCACTTCATTTTTGTAATTGCAATTTTTCTCATAATTATGCGAAGACAAAAGAAAACTCAACATAAATAACTGCAGACAAAAGCAAGAAAAATGCTGCAAGCAGCATAAATACTTGCCACTTCCTAACAACAGCAAAAAACTGTTGGAAGGGGCTAAGAAAAACGCAAAAGCACAAAGAAATGTAAAAAAAAATGTCATATGAGATTAAATTGCATGAAAAGAAAGCGGGAAATTATTAGAAGCAGCTGCTTGTGTGTTAGATATGTGCACTCGAGTATGCCGAGTGCGAAATGAAGTGTGCAGAAACATCCGTTGTGACTGGCGTACACTTTGCTTGCTATCCAACACTTTGAGTCTAGTCAAGTGCAAACAAGAAATAGGACGCTCTCATGTGCTACAAACTTGGCAGATTTCTAAATTATGCTAAGCAAGGCAAACAAAATCTTTTGCTTAACTTCCGCTTAAAGTGCACTTCAAAGTGACACAAAGTAGCAACTTAATGAAGCCAACAATTTATGCCGCTTTGAAGTTTTAAGTAATTTAAACAACAGAATGCCCTAAAGTATGCTGCCAGAGACACGCGCACACATGCAAATTCAGCCAGGCATCAACTTCAATTCCATTTAGTTAGCCACAACTACCAAACGAAATGCAAAATGCAAATGATTTCCTCCGAATGCCAAGGGGCAAAACACAATTTTTTAGCAACAAAATAATGCCTCATTTAGCAGAAAATCAAATCGCTTCATTTCTAAGTGGATAAACATACAAACAAACGTCTGAATAGGTTCGTCTAAACCGCAACCAAAACGTGCAAAATCAAGAGTACAGACCCAGCGAATACTTGGGTCAGAACCAACCAACGAACGAACGAAGCGTAAGGCATAAATGAATGCAAGGCATGAATGAATAAATGAATGAATGAATGACCGACCGCCTCACTGACTCAATGAAAATTAAACTTAAGGCCAGCAAAAATATGAGAAAAAAAAATATATAACAACTTTATAAAATAATAAGCGCAACACACGCCTCACAGATCAGTGCATATTTTTCGAGCCAATGGCCTTCAAAAAACGTGTACTTCAAAAAATTTCTGCTTTAAATATTTTAAGACTTAAGAAATTTACAGCAAATATTTTCAATAGAATTCAGCACAAATTTTCGCATTGTAAAAATTTCCAAACCACAAAGTAAATGCTTCAATAACAACAAAACAAATCGAAATCATACACAAAACATCTAACGAAATGTAACGAATAAGCATAAAAACGCCCACAATTGATTGAGATATAATCAAAAGGAAGAAGAAAAAATAAAATAAAATAAAATAAAAGCTATAAGAAACATACAAAGCAACGAATTGGTTTGTAAGCAACTCAAATATCCAAACAGCCTCAAGTCGCAAAAATCTATATATTACGCATACGCACTGTGAAGCACATCAAATGCCTAACAAACTGACAGATGGACGGACGGACTGCCATATTGTGATAGCGCTGCAGGCCAGTCATATGCTCTGCTTGATCCTTGCTGCTTTCCTAAGAGCCTTTTTCTGTACTTACGCAACACATATGCCTCTACTCTCTTGTTGCTTGGGGTTAACTGAATTTTATTTTTATTTTATTTCACTTGATTTAGTTTTGGCAGAAAATATGAGTTGGAATAAATATTTCGTCTACTATGTACAGAGCGCACGCATGACTAATTTTCGTCTGGTTGACATATTTCAATATAAAAATTCTTACACTACAGTCAGTCGTCTGACTTTTAATGCATAAATGTCAACTATTAGAAATGGTTTAAGCTGAAAATTTGCTTTAAAATTAAAGAAAAATTTAAAAAAAGAAACTTTTCTCAGCAAAAATGATCAAACTTTTTTTCAAAGAAAAACTAGGAAAAAAAGGACATCAAAAAGGAACAATTTTGCTTAAGAAGAACGAGCAGAAAAAGAAAACGCTGCAAATATGTTTGCCGATGCATAATTTATGTCATGTGGGGTATGTGTGACAAATTGACCCAAGGCGAAATTCTTTTCCATTTATTTGTTTGTTTGTCTGTCATATAATACTTTTACAGTGTAAACTTAGGACTGTACTATAGTTGCTAAAAAAAAAAAAAAAAGTCACATACAAATATGCATACATAACAGTTAGCTAGATATGAGGGCAGTTCTAAAGCTTTGAAGCATTTTTAAGCGTCTTTATTTTTGGCGCATTTCAGCAGTAAGCTGCGTTGAAGTATTAACATTTTAATAGAACTGATGATCTATTAATGCATCGATTGCGTTATAATAAAATTCAAGAAAGCATTGATAAAGTAGACGCTCACAACTTAGAACTCTCAGAAACTTGATTGTGGGAAAAAAGGCACACCACTTCGACAAATAGTTGTGATTTCCAACCGGAGACATTCTTTTATCCAACGAGCTGTGAACAACTTGAAAACAGTGCTCGGCACAAAATATAAACGTACTTTGGAATTGCTTTCGTGTGAGGGACAACAGACATAAAATCGTTTTTTCTAGGAGCGCTTTCTTGCTTTATTTTTCAAATGTCCTGCTTTCGTAATGAAACATAAAGAAAACCTAAAACGTTTTGGAAAATGATTATTTTTTTTTTAGTTGAGAGCAAGTTTTGTATATTAAGGATCAAATGAACAAAGATTCTAAGGAGAAAGCCAGGTAAAGCCTAAGATGTTTAAAAATTAAACACTTGGTTGTGGGTGTGTGAAGGTACGGAGGTATATGGCCAGTGACGGGAAAGGAGAATTGCAGTCTATAGAATGCATCATGAACAAATATAACATCGAAGGCATATCTTAGGGAGGGCATGATCCTCGAATGGAGATCAATAATACCAGATAATACTGCAAAATCAACGCTTAATATTTTAATATAAGAAAACACGATACCAAACTCAACGAAAGCTAAACATGGGCAAACTGCAAGCACAACAGACCACCGGAGGCTTCTTAAATGAAGTCTACTGATATATGTAGAACTGCGGCTGAAAATATTATCGCAGCTCAAATATTCAGAAGCACTGACTTCAAAACACTAGAAATATGCTTTGAAGTTTTAGTGAGCTTTGGACTTAAAGTCAGCTTACGTGTAGAGGATACAACAAGCACACCTTCAAAAACCTATAAAAGCAAGGCCAAGAAGAACTCGTTGTTTGGACTTGACGGAGGACTTGAAAATACAAAATATTTTTTTTCAATTTTAAGTTGGTGCAACATTAAATAAAAGGAAATAAAAGAATGAAAATGAAATTTGTATTTCCCCAACATTTTTGAATGATTACCTCAACAGTTTTCGGCACAGGCACTGACTAAGGTACAGCCATCATCTTTAAAAGCAGTAGCCTCTTCCAGTAATGGCACTCCTAATTCAGCGAGTAGATATTGGACCAAATGGGCCTAATATAACCAGGAAACCAGGTCTTGCACCAAGTTTACATGATCAACAGTTTTGAATACGTCTTTCATGACTAGTGCTATCAGCGCAGTACGTTCTTGGATTAGCTTTATGAGTTTAACAGTGAAAAAAAGTGATACCAAGTATGTGTTTGAGCCTCCCACTAAATATTACGCTCTCTTTTAATGTTTTTCTTTGTATATATGCTGCATTGCGGGAATTATGACGCTGTTAGCAGCCTTTTATATTTCATTACCACATACATACGATGCATACAACCAAGAAAGTAGCAGCACCTGCCTAACTACTGCCGGTTTGTATTAAGGCAAGTACGTTGATCAATATTTTCACTCATTGCAAATAAACGCCTAATGCTTATCAAAAAAACAACCCTCGCACATGCATATGAACGGTCAAGCAAACTAAATACACTCTCAGCGACAGACAACGAAACTCGAGAAAGAAATGGATGTGCACAAGCCAGCACACAAAGCATGAATAAAAAATTAAAAAAAAAATAAGAAAAACCAACTAAAAGTGTTACAAATTTATGACATTTTCTTCAACATATTCACTGCTAAATCTGCTGCTCCTTGCCTTTTTTGCATGACACTTCCTGATTTTCTAGTAAACTTTTTTTCTATCTACCAACTATAGCTACACAGCTTCACTTTGGGTCAGGTCACTCAGTGCTTTTTTTGCTCATTTTCTTTACAGCAACCAAAAAAAAAAAGGTCAGCGCAATGCTTGAGGCCAGACTTCGATGTCTGTATGTAGCCACATTCTTTCAGTTTTGAGACTTGCCTTTGATATTGTCTGCCTACAACCTCAAGCTACTTGCTCCTTAATGTTGCTCATCTTTTATTAATATTTCTGTGTCAGTCGTTGCTTTTCTTAAAGTTGAAGGCAAGCAAAAAAGCAAAAAAAAAAAGATACATGTTTGATTTGTAGCAGAAGTCTGCAGTCTTGTAGAACACCAAAGAATATAATTCATCGTGCTCAATTTGGAAAGTGATTTAGCGGAAATGGTTTTTTAATGCGCAGACACACTTTTCAAGCAATTTCAACTATTTAAACGCGACTGCAAAGTTTTAACACACACTCAGCCATGGGTTAAGTGAAATCAATAAAAACCGTTTGACATTTCTCGCCTTTTTTTTTTTTAAGGAGGAGAATTTATAGCGCATTCATTTTATAAGCAGTCAAAGCTTGAATTGAACTGAACTCTGCTTGTGTGTCACAAGTGATAAAAAAATGTGATGCAGGTAACGTAAATATTCTCAACACTCATACAAATGCTCAAACCTAAATACATATTGTCATATCATTTACTGGCATGCGCTGCATGTTTGTATATCATTAAATCGGTTATATAGTACTAGTAGGAGTAGTAGTAATAGTGCAGGAGTGGGTGTAATGTATTATAATAAAAACGTTTTTATGTCTATGACATTCATTACATAGATACTCACGCGCGACCTTGTGCACACACACACACACACATACACTTACTGACAGTTTCTTCCTGCGATTTACCAAATATATTTGCCAGCATTTATATATGTCATCGTTTGGTTTACCTTTCATTTTTATTGATTATGTCAGTGCGTAAATGCTGTGTGTGGTGCAGCATAAAGTTGTAGCCGTATAATTTGGCATGGCTACACGTGTAAATTGTATTTAGATTTGATTGAGCTGGGTTTCAGCATTGATAATGTGCAAAATTAAGTTTAGCAATTTGTGGGGGAAAATACGACATACAAAAATGTGGTTTATATGCAAAAAAATTTTGTGTATTATTTTTTTGTGTAAATGTCAATATAAGCATTTTAAGCGTTTTTCGGCGAAACGGTTATGTAACGGTTTTGAAACGGTTATAAATGCTTTAAAAACAATAGTGAGAGATATTAATAGTTGAAAAATAAATTTTCAAAGCAAAATAAGCATTTTATTTTGTTTTTATCAAACGGTTATGAAACGGTTATATAGAAAAAATGTAAATACGCATTGTGCATAAAGTTTAAGCCACATTTAAAATAGTTTAACAGACTTTAACTTTGAATGGAGTATTTAAAAGCAGTTTTATAGTAATTTATTTTTTAATTTATATAAATAAAAAGTTCATTGAATTATTGCTGGCTAAAAGTTTGTTTTATTATGCTATGCAAACCAACTTATCTTAAAAAAAAAAGAATTCAACTTCAATTTAACAGCTTTTGCAAATTACTTGTGCATAATTGTTTGACTCGCATAAATTTGCATTTGCAGTAAAAATAAAAAAAAAATAAAAATTTATAAATACGAAATTTTAATTACTCAACGTCAGTCAGTAAGCAACAACAAGCAACTGCTGCACTTATACTATCTAATTTACAGACACAACTCGTAAATGAGCAGAACTATTAGAAAAAAAAGAAAATGTTTAACTACAAACTAAGCTAAAAACCAGGAAGAGCGCTAAAAATTAACTAAAACTTAACTCGTACTCCCAGCGAGTTAGCCTGGCTGTCTGTCATGCCTGGCGTACTATTGGGCGTTGTAAAATATAAAATTCTATGAATTTGTACGTACAGAAAGACATTTGAAAATCGTAAAAGCTGCAAGTGTTTCTGCCAGCACTTCAATTCAGCGCGTGAATCAGATGCCAGTGCATGAATACATCATCATCGTAGTCATCAACACCGACATCATCATTGGCAGCCGAGCATAGGAGCTGCACTGCAGGAGGAAGTTCAACAGCAGCGAAGCGCAACCGTGCGTTCTGCAGTCATAAAGCTGATGAAAAGGTGTACGTACACTTCTCCTTGATAGTATAATAAAAAAATATAATGCTACAACCGTAGTTGTATATAATTCACTACTCGCACAACCGCACACAGCCACACCGAAAACAGGCAATAATAATTATTATGCTGATGCCGGAAAGTAGGCAATAAAAATGCTGAAGAGTTGAAAATTTAAGTGCGGCAAGCACATCGGTGCCATAAGCCAAACCGTACAGAAGCTCCCAGGAGCCATGTGTGCGAGTGTGTGTGCGTGTGTCATGCATTGCAAGCAGCACCGCAAAGGACGACAGCAAGCTGAGCTGCGAATTGAGTTAAGCAAATGTTTTCAAATAATAAAATGAAATAAATAAAAAACGTATAAAAATGGAAAAATAAAAAATTGAAACTTATTTTTTTTAACAGCTCACAAAATACGAGAAGAAAAATAAAAAATAAATAAGCAGCAGCGTTTGAAACTTTTTTAATTTGAAGCTGTGCAAAAAAGTTTGAAACAAAACGTTAAATCATACAAAAAAAAAAATTGAATATAAAAAGTAAAACAGGTGAGCGTGTCTTAATGTCTGGCTATATGATACGCTACACAGGTACTTTAAAGTAGAGATTTTTTGATTCTAGCTGTGCACTTAAAAAGTGCTTTTACGAGTACATATAGGATTGGATATTACTAACAGATTTAGCAATATAAATTTCAAATCAATCGGTAATGTGAGAGTGGTTCAAAGTTATGGAAAAGTTTATTAAATTGAATTTAAATAAAATCAAGCTCCTTATCCAAACATTAATAATTCTTTCGGATTTAGCAGTATAAAGTCAATATGTACTACGAAAAGTTCAGCACATACAGCGATCAGGTAAACATTCTCCCTGGACTTGCAGAATTAAATGCGTCATGCTATCCAACCAGATGGCAGAAAGCTAAATCGAATCACACATCAAAATGCCATATAGAGGTCCCACTATACATAAAGAGCCGCAACTTCTCGACACTAATTGAGATGGTCTTCAATCTGATGCAACTAGGATCGCTCTGACACAACCAACCTGAGGTATGCGGTTCAGAGACAGTTTTAAATCAGCGATGCGATGTCACCGATGCAGTCAAGATGAACATACTTCGAGTACCTGTCTGAACTATCCGGTTCTGTTCTGCTGGCAGTGCGGTAAATGAAGTATATTAACGATTAAGTGTTGGCCAAGGCCGACCGATGTGGCAATAACTCAAAATCGGCGAAGAAAACATAAGCCTTTATCACCGATAAATACTTTAATGAGCGATCGTCAATGTCTTCCTGCAATGTTTTCCTCAGAAGTCAGACCATAGTGTAATAATAAATAGTGAGACCACTTCAGCCATGCGCTCTCTAAATAGCTACAGTTGAGAGAGGATCGATACAGTTGAGAGAGTATAGCTACAGTTCAGAGAGGATACAGTACGCGACCGATCGTCTCTCTTTTTCACTCTTTACTGCTCTTAGAATTGGCTTTTAGTTACATATATTGTAAGAGTTGCGCTACCTTCTATAAATGTACCATGGATCAGACGTTGACAGCGTTGATTAACACATGAACATGCAAAAGCTTCACTAATCAACGCGTGTTAGAGACAAAGAAACTCGTGGAAATGCGACACGATCACTAGACTTCATTGTCATGCCAAAGCTGGCACATGAAGTCCCTCTGGGAATGGAGCTAGTTTAAGAAAATCGAGATTTAAGTACGACGGACACACAATTATATTGCGGGAGAGAATTCGGTAGATGTAGTTCAAACACAGGAGGTTCAAGAGAATGCAACTGTGAGGTTGCAGACTCATTATGCTTCACGAGATATCTCAAGAGCACACAGTGGAAGTGATGATAAGTTCAATGAATTAATTGCAAAGAACTGCATAGAACCCTCGCATATAGCTGAAAAATAGTGTTGGTACGCGGCTATAGACAATGATAGAAAATGCTTTGATTTTCGTCAACTTGACGATAAGTCCGAATCAGATGCGTACCCAATAACACCAATGGTCTGCATCTATACATTTCCAACGAGAAGCTGTTCAGCATAAATTGTCATAAAACTGCTAAAATGTAAAAAAATTATATAACCGTATCATAACCGGTTCATAAAAATTTCATTTCTTAGTACACAAACGTGCTGCTATTACTTAAAGAGCTGATAAACCGTCATAGGTGCTATATTAAAAAATTACTACTGCGAATGAGGGCGACTTACAGTGCTTCTACTATACTCCATTGTCGAAGATTTCAATAAACCATTTAACACAGACTATACGAAATTATATAAAATCTACTATGATATTCCGTCATCAATTTCTATGATTTTATAATAAATCAGCAAATATTTATAACAAAATTTGTACAAAACTTCTGTTCCACTTTTTAAACTTCTGTGTAGGGTGCAAATAAATAAATATGCTACACAAAAATTGCAATGCACACTCAGAGCAACTCATAAAAATATATAAAAAATCTTTTTTTTTATTAAGAAAAAATTTACACCTGGGCTAAACTGAAGCCCAGGTGTAAATTTTTTCTTGACTTAAGTCAATTTTTATTTACAACCAATTTCTTAGGTTCCTAATTCAACATCCTTTTTGCCCAATTCAATGTACATGCAACGTAAACAATAAATGCAAATTTTCTAATTTCAGACCTTTTTGTTTTGGGTTGTTTTTCGGTCGGTCTTTTTTTTCACCCGTCTACGCCGCAAAAATTTTTTGCAAACAAGAAAAAATTAATCAAGCAAAAATATATTTTCACGCTTCCACGCGCCAACAAGTAGGCAATGCCTTTTAAAACATTTAGTTGGGGTGCATGGCTGGGTGTATTTTACGCAAATTGAATTTATGCATTTATTTCCGTAGAAACAATAAAAACATTTATTTTTTGCAATAAACAAATAAATATACGCCTTCGAGCGGTTTATTTAATTTTATGTAGCATGAAAATGCAATTTCATAAATTAGAAAATAAACGCGCAGCAAAAATAACTGCCATGAGTAGATGTAAAAAAAAAAACAAAAAAAATATTAAGATACTAATTGCCTTAAGCACAATTCCAACTAAATGATGTAAGCTTAATTGGGTTCATACAATTAGATTAACTTGAAGAAGCGAAATAAACTTGTTGCATTTAGCAAGTATTATCTTTAAGTTGTAGCAAAAGTATCTGATTTGCAAATAAGTTAACAAGAAAACTTTGCAATGACTTACCTTTGCTATGGTAACAGTGCGCTGTAAGAGAAAATAAAAAAAAAATACTTTGAGTAAGTTATAGATCAATGAATTATGCTTATAAGTGGCTTTAAAGTAGTTATATCAGTTGGAAATGTGTAAGGAAGTGGATGCAAATTGTCATTAAATTGCTAAAATATGCAAAAAATGTATAACCGTTGAATAACCGCTTCATAACCGTTTCGTAGAACAATTTAGTTTTATATAAATAAATGTGCTGCTAACATTTCAACTACATTCAAAGCTTTTCAACACTTACTATGCTGTTTGCATATGTTTATAGAGCTAAGAAGCTTGCAAAAAATCACAAGTAATACTTCACCAACAACAAGCATGCTAAAGTATAGATTTTAATATGTTTTTCATCAGAGGCTCTTTTTATTAAAAGTGAGCAATACCACAGCACCGTAAGCGTGAAATTTGCCACCTTGCATGTGCGTTGAGTGACTTCGTCTAGCGGTTGCCGCCAGTAACAGCCAGCCACAGCTGAAATAACAACAAATATTGAAGTGCTTTAAGCGAAAACAATGACAAAGCTGGATGGCAGCAAGGAATTTGGGTCAGCGGTTTAAAATTTATGAAAATCATAAATTTAAATGACATATCTCTCAGGCTAAGGTTTAACTTTTTCTTCACTCGTACATACATGCGTCGCAGTGTGTTTACAAAGCGCTTCTGGGGCGTAATGCAGCGAACAAAGAAAGCTATTTATCACAAGTAAACATGGACAATGTCAGGATTAGAATGGCTGTATACGCTACGCTTAAGTCCGAGAGTAATAGCAGCGACGCGTCGTCGGACGGAGGTGCATGCAGACAAACAAATGGTTACTAAAACACAAGACTAAATGGAGTGACAACAACTTTGAGCACAAAAGTACGCTGGCTGGTTGACATATTTGACGAACAGACAGCCGAAGGGCAGTCAAGCAGTCAAGAGTGCAGCTGCTCTCGGAGAGTGACATTGGCGACATAAAATAGAGATGGCGACCGTTGATGCAGACTGCTGCTGCTCTGTAAGGACAAACTAGCGCGCTAGACCACAAAACACTTGCGTTTCCTAAGCGCTGTCCTTTTGCGTTGTTGCCCTTCACTCTATACATAGAAGAAGAAAAAAAGAAAGCCTTGTGAATGACAGCCCACAGCGCGACATGATTTCGAGTACATGTCAACAGCTGATGTGACACACTGACGCCAAGTTGCCTGCCTGCCAGCCTGCCTGCCTGCAATGTGTATGACAAACAAGCAAGCCAAAGTGCCGCCATGCAGATGTACTGTCATTATTTAAATATGGCGTCGTTCATGATGACGCGGACGACGACGACTGCAACCGCAAATGAATGGCGGCAGGGCAAATGATGTCGCTGCTGCTGATACTGATGATGTTGAGCAAGTGTCACAGCAGCATAGAATGAAAGCTAACAAAATCATCTATCAAAGGGCTTACTCATATGTTATCATATGCATTAGTATGTGTAAATCTGACGTCTTTACTGCAAATATTGTACTTCAAGGATACGCCATGCGTGAAGCTTCTATGACATATACGCCAGCCACTACTGACAACTGTTGATAAAATTAATGCTCTGACATTTAACTGGAATAACATGTTGTACTCTTTGAGTTTAGGTTTTAGTTTATTAAAAAATGGAACATGCTTTAAGATTAACTTGGTAAAAATTGTAAGTGATGATGTATGTGTATAACCGATTGAAGCAAACGCAGCTTAAATTGAAGCTCAATAGTTGAGCTTCAAACATCAAATCAAATTTTCCAGCTCTTTTGCCAAAATATCATTGAATTACAAGACTATTCATCGAATATTTGCAAAACCAAAGACACTAATTTGGATTCGAAGAGATGGAGTTAAAAACTTTATTTATGCGAGAACGATAAATATAATATTTCATAAGATTAATGACTTTTTTTTTATTAATGGCTCTGTTAATTGCATAAAATGCCGCATGTGGGGTTAAGAGTATCCCCTTTGCAACCAATGCATCCACAACGTGTCACTGTTTAGTGTTCAGCTGTTTCGATCATCAGCATTGAACTATTTAGTACGGAGATATTTGAAGCCAAAGGACTATCCCACATTCACCCTTGCATTGCAGAAGTAGATACATTGTAACTTCAACAAAGTTCAGCCATATTCAAGCAAAATCAACATGGAAAAGAGTGTGATGTGACAGCAAATTAATTTTAAGCAACAGTTTAGTCATGTAGTTCTATGATCAATAAATAAATAAAAAATAAAGCCATGAATGTCCTTTGCACAATGTGATATTCCAAATAATATGACATTCTATGTACTTTACTTTAAAAAAAAAAAACAATAAAAAAATTTGTGTTTTCTATTTAATTCAAATCTTTTGTATATTTTGGGACACCCTTCATAAATAATTTTTGGAATTTAACAAGTGGTAGAGAGCTTTGCGTTGACTAAAAAAAATCGGAGATGACGCCGAAGTTTAGGTCCCGTATGAACTGCGAGCTGTACAACCTATTCGATGAGGTTGATATAGTCCAGCGCATAAAATTCAAGCGGCTGCACTTCATTCGAATGGATGAAAGAGCTCTAGCACGCATGGTTTACATGGGGGGCCCAAACTTTATTGGTGGATGCCGAAATAGAGTACGACCGGGCACTCGATGTAATGCCCAGGTATGGAGAGATCTCTCCGTACCTGACATTCAAGGACTGGCGCCAGCGCGCACTAGACAATAGAGGATGTGCGCGCCTTCCTAGATGCGGCCATGACCGATAGACGATTGATGGCCATTTAAGTAAATAAGCCATTTCAGCAAAATCATTTTTTTTCCACCAAATTCGCTCTATTCACATAAGCTCGATACAAAATTCGAGATGTTCTCAAAATCCCTCGTAAAGCCAACTTTCAATCAAATTACACTACCTTGGAATATAGAATATATTGAGCAGCTCCTGCTCAATATATTCTATATTCCAAGAAATCAAGGACTTATATAAGAAACTGAAGGATCCTCTCAGCTAAGGTTGAAGCAGAATGGACCTTGACTTGCTCCTCAACAAAAAAACACACAGTATGCAGCTGCAGATGCAACCCTCAACACAGTGTCCTACGGATGTACAATTGCTCGAGTTCACTACCGTTGGAGGATCGTGATGAAGAGCGCCTAGACGTACCATAACAGTTTGATAGCTTTTTATAAAAAGAGCATTTTTTACTATATGGGTCTTGTTTTATATATCGATCTTGAATATTTGGTCAAGTTTAAATTTGTTTATTACTTCATTTGACCTTAACTATTGACAACTGTTATCATTTTTGAGATACATGAGTTAGAAGGAGGGGCTGACATAATTGGTGGACGATGGAATAACTGACGAACGGACACTAGTTCGAATGATCATGTAGTAAGACATGTTTGGTACTTGGCCTTAACAACAACTAATGTCAGCGTTTTTGTTTTTTGTTCATTTTTTGTGTTATACTTTTTTGACGGTTATGGAATAAAAATGTTCATATGTCATAATTTGCCAGGTTATTCCTGTTGACTACAAAGGGAACAAAGTGACTGGATGGCATGGTCTTTGTTTAAAGAATGGTTCCACAGAACATTTGTTGGAGAAAAAATCCTACATCAATATAATTTTATTAGAAACGCCTGCATTTATTATAAATTTTACGTCATTCGTAATAGAAAAAAATATTTATTATTAAGTGGAAATAACTAGTCGCATCTGTCTGTTCCATATACACCCTGTACATATATATACAAATATATATGGTGAGAAATAATTTGTAGTGCACTGAGACAATAACAAGCTTATGCGCAACTCATACTAAACAGTTCCGTGGCTTATATACTAATCAGCTTAAACTACGCAACCGGCTAATGCACTAAGCTTAATATTGCATTAATGTACTACAAAATGATTATCCCTCGTACGTCTAAGTTAAACGCATGTACAACACTAATCGCCGGCAATATAGAAGCATAAATTGCAATAGAATTCAATTAAATGCAGTAAAGTGGAAAACATTTTTGTATAATATAGACAGGCGTTTTTCCAGAGCCTCAAGCCACTGTGCTGGGCTTTCATTAAGCGTGGAGCAGCAGCAGCAGCACACTTTCAGACTAATAGCTAAAGAAAAGCAAGCTTATGCAGCATGAAAATTCAATTTTCTTGGCATAGTTTTCCTTTCATGACGATGCGGCGCAACATGCCGAGAGTTAATCAGTTTAGCAGCAGCAGTAGCAGCAGCAACAAGCGAATGTAACTTAATTTCCAAGCAGAGCAGCAACAGCAACATAAGCCTCGCATTCAAAACTTACTTTGATGCCGGAATGCTTTGCAAGTGGCGGCCTAAGATACTGCAGCGATTTTGCATCATGTTGCAGTCTTTTAGTAAAAGTTTCGTTTGGCAAAAGTTACAGAGTAGCTGCATACACATATATATTATATATAGACAGACGTATGCGCATTTCCGCGACACTTGCGCACGCCGAAAAGTTTTGCAAGTAGTTTCGTTTACATAGGAATAAGTCAAGTGGCAGCAGGATTAAATTTTGCCTGCATTATATATTTAAATCGAAATTATTTTGCTAGAGTTAGTGATGTATAGCTGTCTTTTAAATTGCCTCAAGGACATTTTAATTACTTCTATTATTTTGTCAAGCTATTTGGCATTTCATCGATGTCATTAGAAATTCACACCAGCGCACATTTAACTAAACAACACTTCGCTTGAAGTGTATATGTTGTTCGTTACTAATTGACTTGCTGATTGAAGTCAATTAAAGTCTGCAGCATCAACGACCTTGATGCTGTGCCAAATCAAAATATAAATTCGCTCTGCTATGCGCTGCTTCAAACTAAACAATTACGAAACAATTAAATTGTCACATATATCACACAAAATGGCGTCGCTGTCAGTCGTACGCTTCCTGTGACGGTTTTTCTTCCTTTTTGTGCAGCAAGCAGTTATCGCATATCCTGCGCCTGTCTCAATTCAATTCGACTTGTCTTGCTGTGTTTTGCGCACATCCGCCGAGCAGCCGAGCAGCCGAGCGCGCAACAAGAAATGACAAAGGAAATGAAACAAAATACAATACTTGTAGGGTACACTGGTGTGTTTGTTTTTCAAGTATATACGAATATATATATTTAAACCACTCACTCACTCACTCACTCACAGTCAGACGCCCTCCATTTCGAGTAGACAGACGAACGAGTTTGTGCTGTGCCGTTTGAATGTTGGGTCAGTCGGTTGGTTTTTTTTTTTTTTTTTTGTCGAGTTTGTTCTATTATTTATATGCTGCAAATTAAAGTCGACAGGCCACTGGCGGCGGTGCAGGCATTGGTTATAGCATGAAATCGTTCGGGCGGCATCAGCGACGGCGTGCTGCTTTGAACAGGTCTTTGGTTAACTAAATTCGAGGCGAAACAAGTCAAGTGTCAGCAAAAATGAAATTTCCCACCACAAACTTCCGTTCTATACTTTTCATTCGCGTTGTGGTAGCGAAAAGAGCAGCAACGGAAAAAAATATGTGAATGTAGAAAAAAAAGAGGGTTGCAAATAAAATATTGTGTTTGCAAAGAAATTGTATATATTTGGCTTAAACAATGGGTGTATATAGTTACAGTGGCAAAGGGTTAAAGTGTCAAGGGGTGAGTCTGTGGTTTAGTTTCAAAATTAAATAAATATCAAAAAAATTCACTTGTTTCAAACAACCCTAGTCACCAAAGTCCATAATTCGTCTACTAAACTTGGCCCTCTTTGTTGAGATTCAGTCAAGTGTTCAGTCAGCCTTCCGCTTGATCGTTCTACAAGATATTCATTGACTATACCTTCGGATGCAGCAAGAAAAGCCAAAAGACATGCAAGATGAAACGATGTTCATTGTCGGTTATATTAGTCGATTAAATTCTAGAAAAGATTGACTAGTTCAACTGTGCAGAATGAGGCATCAGCCTTCTTGCACATCAAATATCATTATACTGTTTGAGGAATATAACAAAGCGGCCTGGATTTTCCATAAGCTTTGGCTTAATTGAAGGATCGTATGGCGTACTTCTATGCTAAACTTTTTGCTGTCTAGCCTTTCTAGTCCAGTCCTTTATTTAATTGAGGGTTTTTCGCAATACTATTTCAATCTTTTAGAGCTATATTTCTGGATTAACTTCGATTACCTATCGTACGACCCTCGTAAGGGCACAAATGTACAATATAAAATAACAAAAGAAACAAAGCAGTTTGAGTGGTTTCACTTTTTCGCAAGTCTGTGTATATATTTTTGAAAAGTATTGCAGGGCTCAAAGCTGCTGCTGCATGGCCAAATGCGTTTCCGCTTTGTTTAGCGTAGAATAAATGCACAGACACTTACACACACACACACACATACACACATACAAATGTAAATCCATATACTTGTACATGCATTGCTTGAATGAATGAATGCACACATGACTGAATGAGTGAACTTTTGTAGCATTTTGCATTGAATACAAAAAAAAAGGAATAAAAATGGAAAAAATAGCAAATCAAATGAAATAAAATCCCATTGAAAAGCAAAACAAGTGAAATTCAATTGCGTTGTAAGCTCTTTCACATGCATTGTATGTGTGTGTGTGTGTGTGTGTGTGTGTGTGTATGTGTGCACTTCCGGTTTAGTCAGTAGTAACACAGCAATTTATTCATGTTGCACATTGTTCATCAATGTACTTTCACTCTTTGCGCGCGCGCTTTTATGCTAAACGCTGTCACCTGCTGCTGTCAGTTGCACGAGTAGCCTTTTCATTCACGCAGCACTTTTCGTGCTTCCTCTATTTCCGCCATGTCTTCCTCTATGTACTTCCGCCTGCGCCATTTTGCGGTCTCACACAAATGAGCCGCATCATTTCCTTTTTATATATTCGTAACTCCTTTTTTTTTTTTTTACATTGTATTTATTTGTAACTTGAAACATTTTAACTACTACTGACTGCTACTGTGTTGCTTCTACAATCTTTCACTTCTGCCTCTGACCCTGCCGCGCAGTGAAGTGTATCCATTGCAAATTGTTGTACAAATGTCATCGTGTACTGACTTCAAGTCAAGCGTTGCACACAGTTTCATTCGCTTAACTTTTGAGTGTAGTGTGTGCTGGCTGCTTGTCGAGTTTTTTTCAAAACTTTTTTAATGCATTTGAATTGGATTAACCTGTCCGTCGTTCGTCGTCGTCTACCTGTCTACCACTAGTTGACTCTAACTGTCTCTGTGTTTCGTTCGCAGTGTATGTTGGCGGCTGGACATTGGCTCAATTTGTCGCCACTTAGTCATGCGTTAAAAAATGTAGGACAACTCAGCGTGAAATTAACTTATGCACTTGGTTCAAGCTGTTTGCTGTTTTTTTTTTACAGTAGCAGGCTGTGAATCGATTTGATTAAATTGAATTTACGGAAAAACAAATTTAGTGTGTTGCAACTTTTATAGGCAAGGTTAGGTATTAGATTGGGCTATGTTGGGTTACTAAGGTCAGCATTGGCTAATTGGCATATATTACGATCTCTACTACCTTTTCTACAGTTCTCGAGATAAGTTAAGAAGAGATTCCTGAGCAAGGTGAACCTTCTTTTACTGTGGAAGGCCAATGGCGTTAAGTTTAAGTTTATTTTCGGAGCTATTCCCACCTTGTATTTTCCTGAAAGTATGTCAGCAGTTGTAATCTCTCTGGTCAACTTATCTGCTTCACCATTTATCTCTCTGTTTTAGCTATCCAAGCACCGAAATCGTATTGTTGGGCCATCTTATTAAGAAGTATGCGGCACTTTATATTACATTTTGTATTGCTTTTGAACTGCTTTGAGAGCTTTTTGGATATAGGCACATATAAGCATGTATTCTTGGCTGCTTCTTTTAACCGGTAAAAATGAATAAACACCTGCATTGCTATTACTTCTGCTTGCTAGACGCTACAGTGGCTAGGTACTCTGTAGAATCGCTTGTCGACCTTTGAAATATCTGTGAGTTTGTTGGAAGTATTCTCTTAATTGAGCATGATTTGGATCTTATATTCCTATTTAAAGGGATACTGCAGCTCCTTACTTAGGAGCAAATGGTGCTTGCGCGAGACTTATAACAGTCATGGAATCAATCGATTTCGACTACCCGACAGATGTGGAAACATTTAATAAAAATTAAAAAATCCAGACGGTCAAAAACTGAAAACAGCAACGCAATTATTTTCCGTTAGGATTGCAGGTGCTATAGGTAGCTACTTCTAACCGGACTTCTACATTTATAATGCATCCGAGATTGCAGCTTTCTTCGAGCTTATAACCGACGTAATCAACTCGAAACTACTTCCGAAAACAATAAAAAAGGAGTCCACTAAATTAATGTTTTGACAGTATACGACCTCCGAATAATTTAAAATTTTAAGTTTTCCTACAAGTCATAGTTAAATGGCCTTCAACCGTCTTCCGGTCGTGGCCGCATTTAGTCTAGTGCGCGCTGGCGACAGTCGTTTTGAATGCCAAATACGGAGAGATCACTCCTTCGAGTGCCCGGTCGTCCTCTATTTCGGCGTCCTCCAATCAAGTTTAGGCACCCCATGTAAACCTTGCGTGCTGCAGCTCTTTCATCCATTCAATGAGGTGCCCAGCACAGTGCAGCCACTGGAATTTTATGCGCTGGACTATGTCAACCTCATCGAATAGCTCGTACAGCTCGCGGTTCATACGGGTCCTAAACTCGTCGCCACCTCTAATAAGACCGAAAATCCTGCGAAAAATCTTCCTCTCGAAGACTTCCAACGCTGTTTGATCTGACTCATGCCTCTGCGCCATGCAGTAGGATCGGGTGTATCAGAGTCTTATAGATTTTTATTTTCGTATTTTGAGAGAGGGCTTAACTTCTCTTTTGCTTGCTCAGCCCAAAAAAGCATCTGTTTGCAAGCGTGATTGTTCGCCTGATCTCCAGGCTGACGTTGTTCTTACTGGTTATCTCGGATCCAAGATAGACGAAGTTTTCGACAACACTGAAGTTGAAATTCTGCATCGTCACTGACTGTCCAAGACGTGTTGACAGAGTGCGAGAAGACACCAAGTACTTCATCTTGTCCTCATTCACCGCTAGACCCATGAGCCGAGACTGTTTTTCAATCTCAGAGAACGCCTTGCTGACTCGCCGTTCCTGAGAGCCAATAATATCGATGTCATCGGCATAAGTGAGCAGCATCACTTCCATTTGGAAAATCGAGCCCGACATACTCTGTATGTACGGTCATTGGCATAGGATGTATTTCATCAGAAGATTGAAAAATCGCACGCCAGAGCATCGCCCTGGCGTGAAACCTCTCTTGGTATCAAAGCGGTCGGAGAGGTTTTTACTCACCTTGACAGCGCTTTTGTTAAACTCACGGATCTTTTCCAAGATTTGGCGTAATGTGAATGTTTGGTCACTGGTGGACCTTTTTGGTCTGAAGCCACACTGATGTTGCCTTATCAGTGAATCCGTGTGTGGCTTCAGCTTATTACAAAATACGCGCGACAGAATCTTATATCCAATAGAAAGGAGACTTATCCCGCGGTAGTTGGCGCAAACAGCGGGGGGATCCTTTCTTAAAGATAGAACAGAGAACTCTGAGATTCCAGGCATTGGGCTCATCGGATCATATCTTGCATAAAATTTGGTGCATACTCTTAACCAACTCTTCGCCGCCGGTCTTAAATAACTCAAGCACAAGCTAAGACGATCTACTAATGCACTCGTAACATGTGAAAGGATTTAATATTTGTCTATAAATGTCCGACAATCCAAAAGATGTTTTCTTTGAAAAAAAAAATCCACTGAATTAATGTTTTGACAATACTATCTCCAAACTTCAACTGCTTGACCAGTAGGTTATTCAAAATAAGAAGGCAAAGTAAGACTATATTTTGCAAAAACCATCCTTTACAGCAGATGCAGTTTTTTTTTAATTAAAAAAAAAAGAAGAGGAGAAACCCTCATACAGAATTTATATACTTGATCAGCAGCAAAGGTCGAGTCAATAAATGTCCGTCTGTCCAGCTCTCTGTAGATAGAAACTATAAGCTGCACTCCCTACTAACCTATCGTTTCTTTTTTAAACTACTTTAAATACATAAAAATCTCTCCTCTCCAACGCCAGAATATCTAATTACTAACTAACACCGCAACACTATACTAAAGTCAAAGTATGTACTCAAAAATGCAATTAATATCAACAAATCAGCTAGCATCAACTCTAAAATTCCAACAAGTTCGGCGAACATAAAACGATAAATTAGATTGCCACCCACAAGCGAAAAATATCTAAAATTAAAACTGGAAACGCGAATCAACAAACCGAAAATAAACTCGGATGAAAGCCAGTCAAGCTGTGTCAGTTATAAATCTTTATACAAGTTAACTAAAAATGGTGACGCAAAACTCGCTGGAAGACATTTATACGCGGCATGGATACTCGTATCACAGACGACATGAGCCACTTGCAAGCAGCAACGAAGCATAAAAAGTGCAACAAAACAATTCTGTTGCAAGCGTCTGACAGAGCTTGTAATCAAACCAAAAACGTAACAATTAATGTCATCATCAACCTGCAAAATAAACTCAAACAATTACATGAAGGTTTTCAAGCGCGTTGCAAACGCAAGGGAGAACTTCACATAGCAAGAGTCCGGTCCAAATGGCAAAAAAGAAAAAAAATATATACTCATACAATGTAATTGTATACGTACAACAAATACGCTTCAAGAGTTTTGCTTACATTTCGTGGTTGATTCAGTTTAGTTCAGTTTGGTTTGGTTTTAACATTTCAGTTTGCAACATTTCTATGCGCTATGAAACAATTTTTGACTAATTGTTCAAAGTTAGAAGTGGCGCTTTTACAATGAATACTCAAAAAAAAAAAAAAAAATGTATTTATATAACAAAAATAAATGCACAGCAGGCAGGGGGCATGACCTGCATACAAACAATGAAACAAACAAGTTAACACGCTAGCAAAACAAAATAGCAGCAAATGCAAGCAATTCGAGTATGCAGCCAAGGGTTTCATTTTGAATCATGACGACGACGGCATGCATTCATTCCAGCATGCAAACAGTCGGTCATTCATTCATTCATTCATTCAGTTAGTTTGTAATTCAGTCATTTTGGTTGTTTGGTTTGTTTGGCCTTTTCAGCAAATCGTCAGTTGTTGTTTTTGTTGTTGCTCTTGCCATACAACTTGAAATGTCTGCAATTGGGAGAAAAAAAAGAGGAGAATTGACCAGATTGACATGCTTGACGTTGCATTTAACTGTGAGCTAAAGTTTTTCTGTGAGTTTAAAATACAAAGGGCTTACACTATTGTTCAAACCAGCCATTTGTTAGAATTCGACTCGCTTGAACTTTCCAATCATGCGGTTTAACTGGTACTACTTGATCTCACTTCGATAACAGAGCACTGCTTTGAATATAAATAGTAGAAAGAAAGGGTGTCTGTGTGACAATCGAACAGTTTTAGAAATGTAAGAAATTCAATTGGGTGACGAACAACTGCATAGAAATGACAAAGATACTCTGCAAACGCAGCAAACATGGAGGTCTCGAAGGAAGAAATTCGCCATATTTTACATTTTTACTACCTGAAAGGCTAAAACGCATAGCAAGGGGCCAAAAATTTGAGCCCAATACTTGTTCAATTCACATAGCACAACAGTGGTTCACTCGATTCCGTTTTGGTGTGGATGAAGTATACGATGCACCACGCACCGGAAGACCTGTAGTCAAAGAAGTCGATCAAACCGCCAGAGTACTAGCCGTACCATCGCCCGGGAACTAAAATATCAGTCATATGACCGTTCAAAGGCATTTGAAGAAGCTTGTCTAAACAAAAAAACTCGATATTTGGGTGCAACACGAATTGACGACAAAGAACCTCATGGACCGAATTTCCACCTTCCGGAACTGCAAAAAAATCGACCAGTTTCTGAAGCGAATGGTGACTGGCGATGAAAAGTGGGTCACTTAAGACAACGTGAAGCGCAAGCGGTTGTGGGTGAAAGGTGGCGAAGCGGCTCAAACGGTTGCCAAGCCCGGATTGACGGTCAGGAAGGTTTTGCTGTGTGTTTGGTGAGATTGGCAGGGAATCATCTACTATGAGCTGCTCAATTCGGTTCGCTACTATGAACAACTGGAGGGCAGCAATCGCCCAGAAGCGGGCATTTTTGGCCAATATCAGAGGAATTGTGTTCCATCGAGACAACGCCAGACCACACACTTCGATTGTTACGCGCCAGAAGTTCCGGGAGTTCGTATGAGAGGTCCTTATGCATCCACCTTATAGTCCGGACCTGGCAACATCGGATTACCATCGCTTCTTGTCAATTTCGAACGATTTAGCAGGCAAGAAATTGGCCTCAAAAGAAGCTTGCGAAAGTCGACTCACTTTTTTTTCCAACAGCGAAGCAAGCTTCTATGAGTGGAGCATAATAAAGTTGGAATCTCGATTGCAACAAGTTTTTCATCAAAACATATTTGTTTGAACTAAATCCGATTATTGTACGCAATTTTATAAAGATTTAAAATAAAGGCGAAAATACGAGAAGACTTATTTTCCAACCCTATATTTGCAGAAGCACCACAAAATGCACAAGTTAGCATGGCTGAGCGATGCTTCTGAACTTTTTTTTGTTATGGAATGCAAGTCAAAGCTTCAAGCAACAGCCATTGTAACAAGCTACATTGTGGAATCTTATTAAAAGATGGTCTCGATCTGTCTCCAAAAAGGCTGACGCTTTCGCACAACAGCGATTAGATCGCTTTAGACCTTTCTGCCTTGCATTAGCAAATGAACCAAGTGCAAGACTTGCTGATGTAAGCAATTTATCCTTATTGACTGCAGGCACAATCTTCGAAAGCACAACGGATTTAGTAGGTCCAATACTACTCGAACTCAACACAATCTTCAGCAAGTAAGTCAGTTCCTGATTAAAACTTTTGCACCAACACACCATATTAACATTGAATAAAGAAAAGTATCCGAAAAAAAAAAATTGTTTCCAAGTTATCGCGCTGAATGATTATGCGTCTGCGATTTAATGTTTCAATCAGTCAAAATACTGCAATTTGTTGGCACTTTTCATTTTTATTTGGTACACCTTTCCTTTTTCTTCGTCTTATATGCTTTTACTTTTAAATTAATTCAACTTTTTACGCTCGATGACATTTTTGTGAAATGTGGAGCAAGCGAAAAAGTGAAGAAAAGTGAAGCGCATCACACTTCTTTGCATGCTTTTTATTTTTTATGTCGAAATGCTTTTTACATTTCGTTGTTAAACATGAGAAAAATTGAATTAGCTGCGTCAAGTAGGCAGGCGGTGTGTGGTAGAAGTCGTTGAATCACCTACGTATATATATATTTTTTGACATGTTCAGTTAATATTCGTATATAATTTTCTCTTTTTGATAATTTGCAGCGCGCCCTGACACTGCTGCTTTAATTTCAGAAACTTTTGCTTGCTACGAACAAATTTTCTGTGGTTTATGTCTGTCCGTGCGTACGTCCATCTGTCTGTGCCTTGAAATGAGCGCATGTGCTGCTTGAAATGAGTCCCAAGTGTAATTTTATCTGCCTGTTTATCATTATCATGCACATCATCATCATCAACGGAATGCCACAATTCCTTGGCATACATATTTGCCTTAGCAATACTCGTAAGTTGCTGACATGCCTTTGCAGATATTCAAGATCCTTTGCATATCCTTTCACACATATGGCTACAAGTATTTGACAGCGTTATTTATCTTTCATTCCTTACAACACTCTGTATTTCTCATTTGTCTTTCTTGTGCTTGTAATTTGATTTTTTTCGAAACATATCTGTCAGCAGGCATATTTATTTATATACAGTCTAGATATATTGCTACAGATATATAATATATTTATGATTAAGCAGCCATTCATTCATTTTGAAACTTAGATATGAACTGCTTTTAATATTTGTTGCTGATTTATGTTTTGAAGTTTAAATATTTATCAAGTAGTCGGCAGAGTGCATTGCACTTTTGTCAATTTTCTTTTTTATTTTTTATTCTAAGTTGCACGAAATTAAATTAAAAATTACAAACTCGCTTGCAGCATTTGTCAGCATGTTTAAATGAGTGTACCGCACCATATATGGTTTTAATGTTCTGTGTTGGCAGCTTATGGCAGCCAGAAAGTTGCACAGCGCAGTCAGTTTGTTGACCCAGATTGCATGTTTCGGAGGTTTCCGACATTGTCGCGTTTTTAACTTTCTGCTGGATTATAATTTCGTAATTAATTTGTGGCTCACATGGCGTGTGCAAGTAGTTTATGTATTAATAAACAATGAAATATTATATAAAGCGGGAGACTTTAACAGCAGTTAATAATGTTTTATAATATTGAGGATTTATTAATACTATACAGAGTACTTAATCCTCGACTAAAACTTCCTGCCTTTCTTTGACATTGCAGTAGGCAGCGAACTAACGGTTTTGCGTGATTAATAAGTCTTACTAGATAGTCTGCGGTCTGCTTGTGTTGGACGTTATACAATATATATATATATATATATATCTCCAAATTGTAGCAGAGAATCTGCGGAAGTTCTTACTCTGCAGGAAAAACAAGTCGTTCGTATAATCACCTTTATTTCAAATCTTTATAAAATGGCGTACAATCATCCGATTTAGTTCAAATAAGCGCCGGTTTGATCAATAATTTGTTGCCAATGAGATTCCAACTTCATTATGTTCCGCTCATAGAACCTTGCTTCCCTATTGCGAAAAAAGTGAGACATTCGTTTTTCGCAAACCTCTTTTAAGGTCAATTTCTCGCCAGCTAAATCGTTCGACATTGACAAAAAGAGATGGTAATCCGATGCTGCCAGCTCCGGACTATAAGTTGGATGCATAAGGACCTCCCATCCGAACTCCCGGAGCTTCTGGCGCTTAACAATCGAAGTGTGTGGTCTGACGTTGTCTCGATGGAACACAATTCCTCTACTATTGGCCAAAAATGCCCGCTTCTGGGCGATTGCTGCCCTCCAGTTGTTCATAGTAGCGAACCGAATTGAGCAGCTCATAGTAGATGATTCCCTGCCAATCCCACCAAACACACAGCAAAACCTTCTTGACCGTCAATTCGTGATTGGCAACCGTTTGAGCCGCTTCGCCACCTTTCACCCACAACCGTTTGCGCTTCACGTTGTCGTAAGTGACCCACTTTTCATCGCTAGTCACCATTCACTTCAGAAACTAGTCGATTTTGTTGCGATTTAGCAGATGGAAATTCGGTCCATGAGGTTTTTTGTTGTCAATTCGTGTTGCAACCAAATATCGATTTTTTTGTGTAACCAAGCTTCTTCAAATGCCTTTGAACGGTCATATGGCTGATATTCAGCTCCCGGACAATGATATGGCTGCTACTATAACGGTCTATCTCGATCACTTCCTTGATTTTATCGACTTTTTCGACGAGCATCTTCCACTTCCTCCACAGCATCACTAATTTTGTTCGCCGCTTGCGATGCGTTTTACCTTTCAGGTAGTAAAAATGTAAAATATGGCGAGTTTCTTCCTTCGAGATCTACATGTTCGACGCGCTGTAGCTCACAACTGAATTGTCCAAGCGCAATGCTGTCAGAACTAGATACTCACAGCTTTCAAATGCCGTGAGGTATGCCTCCACTCGACAAATATTTAATGAGCGCGAAATACGAAAAGACTTTTGTTCCAACCTATTGTGCCAGTTTGACACCTTTTAGCCCATTTACCAAGCTGCATATGTCAGCGTCATTGTACAAGCACTCGTCTGAGCAAGGATAACACTGTCGTCAGAGAATGTGGCAGCGACTAAGTACTGGGAATTCTCCATTAATGAAACCTCCAATGTGCTCTTTTTTACACACTCTGGATGTATCATGCCTATGGAGATTTCCCTGTACTTTCTCGCTGCCACATTCTCTGCATGTTCAATGACACTGATATGCTCCAAAAATAAAAATATATAAGGTGTGACTTAGTATGCTTCCTTGAGCAACACATGCGCGTAATCTTTTCGTGTTGGACTTTATATCATCCAGAACCGAGAAGGTTATGTTGTTTTGAAGATGCAGAGTATGTATTATTTGCAAAATCATGCCATAACTTCTCAAACGCTTCTATCAAGGATAAAGTTAACCAACCTATTCCGCTGCTCACTAGTTCCGTACGCCTGTCTGAAGTCAAGATATTCTTTGATTAACATCATGAATCACCCTTATACTCCCTAAAAGTCTTGCGATGTACAATAGCAGAATGATGGGTCGGTGAGAAATACCCAGACTCAATGCCACTTTGAACTGCAAATTATATATCAGCTGCATGTCCTGCGTGAAAATGCAAATGAGTTTGAATAAAAGTTCGCCTTCATTTCATAAAAATGAGTTGATTGAATGATTTTGAAAAATCCACAATCATGCTGATGAACACGAAAATAGTAAAATTTAACACTTCGATCGTCTATGAAGTTGGAAGTCATTAATGAACGAATGAATGCGAATATATTATATGCGCTTCACTTTAGTATTTCAAGCTCGTTATCGACTTCAGCCAATGCTATACACGCTCTATCTCAACAAAATAAACGCGAATTGATTTTTGTTTTTTTTTTGGAAATTCTGTTTCATAGTATACTAAAGCATTTATTAAAAAACTAATTAATATTTCTATAAATTTTCTTCCGAAACTTTCAACTTTTCAATTAAAATATTTCAATTTCAACTACTCCGGCACACACACACACACTCTCACACACTTTAATGTGACACAAGCACGACTCGTTCGTACATTATAAATAAATTTCCATTTCCAAGCAGCTTGACACTTGGCAACTCATATGAGTACCTCATACACATACACGCTTAATTATTACGCAATTGCAGAAGTGTAGAAGAAGAAGATTGCTACCGACTCTTGTCAGAAAAATGTCACAAGTTCATTCTAATTAAGTCAATCTTAACATTTACCTTGAGGCAGTATGCCAACAGGGCATATAAAGTTATTTTTTCGCACCGCTGACGTCAAAAAAAAAAAATATATATATATATATATATCAAGTGAATTATAAAGTATACAAATCGAAAGAAAAGGGCACACATACTGATATATACTTGAACAATATATTTATTTCTATACATGCGCTATAGAATATACGAGCATGTTTTTACTTATTTAGTTACATAAAGGACATAGACAGCTTGTCAGCACTCATTAAACTACTTAACCTTATTCAGCATTGACGTACCATATATGAAAGACTGTTTCAGTTCTTCAATGTCGCTAAATAAATTAATGTTGCAATTCATAAAAATCAACACTAAATCAATTAGATATGATTTATGTTCGTAGCTGCTTTAAATTAAACAGTTAATATGCATAAACAACATTTCTTACAAGGCAAGCCCAATATTTAAGAAAATATTAATAAAAAAATAAACTTTAATTTATTTATTAGTTTGAGACTCGTGGATCGGACCTCGCATGTACTTAAACAGTAAAATATATTTTAAAGGGACGCTGAATAAAATTCTAAATTTTTTTTCCCCTTGGTGGCTTTGTAAAATCTGTGCAATCTATACATTTGGCATATCCTGAATTAGTGGCGAATTTATTCTACCAATAATTGAACATGTCACAGATAACCTTGATATGGTGATGCGACCACATATGCCAAAGATAAAAGTTCTTTTTTGCCACAAGAAAGCACCAGCACACAAGACTGTAGCAGCCTTGGCAAAATTGTATGAACTGCAGCACGAATTAATTCGCCAGCCACTATATTCTCCATATTTGGCCCTTCGCCCTATGCTCCAACTAGGAGTAAAACTTTAAGTTTTTGAAAATAAAGTATTAAGGAAATATATATATAATTATTATTAGGCCCTGTACCGAAGGTACAAGAGCCTATTGGTTTTGTGCAAATGTATATAACAGGAAGAACTAATTGTCGAAGACCCCCAAAGTTACCCTCATTATGGTCAGGAGTGATAGAGGAGTCGATATAGCCATGTCCGTCTGTCCGTCCGTCCGTCTGTATGAACGAAAGGATCTCGGAAACGGTAATAGATAGAGACTTTGTGTTTTTTGCATTCGACTAGGACTGTTCCGAAATTTTACAAGTTTATTTTAAAAACTTAACCCTCCCCCCTTCCCCATAACATCACCACCAAGGCTAAAAATTTCTTCGGCACAAAAAAAAGTAAGTATGCCAGTATAGAGATATCGTTCTTCTTAGCCCAAATCAAAAAAGTTCATCAAAATCGGATAATAAATGACGATTTTATAAGCAATTGAATTTGAGCGACCCCCCCTTTTCGTTTCATACATAAACAAGTAAGGATATTTCAGTCGGGCGTAACCGACTGTAAGAGGCCCTGTACCAGTTCAGTTCGCCTAACAAACACATTAAATGTTTCCCGAGCTTATGACCAAACACATGACCACTTCTCACTGCGCGAATATGAATGAAAAGATTCAATTGCTTATAAATTTATTATCCGATTTTGATGAACTTTTCGGATTTTGGCTACGAAGGACGATATCTCTATACTGGCATACTTACTTTTTTTGTGCCGAAGAAATTTTTACCCTTGAAGGTGATTTTATAGGGAAGGGGGGGGGGGGGGGGTGTAGGTGCAAGTTTTTAAAATAAACTTGTAAAATTCCGGAGCAGTCCTAGTCGAATGCAAAAAACACAAAGTCTCTATCTATTACCGTTTCCGAGATCCTTTCGTTCATACGGACGGACGGACGGACGGACGGACAGACGGACATGTCTATATCGACTCCTCTATCACTCCTGACCATAATGGGGGTAACTTTGGGGGGTCTCCGACCATTATTTCTACCTGTTACATACATTTGCACAAACCCAATAGGCTCTTGTACCTTCGGTAAGGGCCTAAAAAATGTTTTATAATGC
This sequence comes from Leucophenga maculata, assembly GCA_035044805.1. NCBI lineage: Eukaryota > Metazoa > Arthropoda > Insecta > Diptera > Drosophilidae > Leucophenga > Leucophenga maculata. The sequence continues at coordinate 348,770 of JAWNNP010000005.1, read as the reverse complement.
ACTTATTCGTGCAGTGAGAAGTGGTCATGTGTTTGGTCATAAGCTAGGGGAACATTTAATGTATTTGTTAGGCGACCTGAACAGGTACAGGGCCTCTTACAATCGGTTACGCCCGACTGAAATTTCCTTACTTGTTTTTTTATTAAACTTGAAGACATGACTTGGTTGAAAGTGACTGCAGTCCAATGAGCAGGTCAGCTGTAAATCGAATGCCAATTTGGAGGACCTTGACAAATGATTCCTCTAGAAAAACCTATGTTACAATCCCATTCAATCCACACATATTCCACCATTAACTTTCTGTCTGGATCTGCAAAAGTTTTATCTAAACGTCATTTTTTGGAAGAAGTTCCCTCATTCAAACAGTCTTGAAAATGTGCTACGATTCGAAGGCAGTGAAGCTATTAACTACGTACAGTTTCGCCTATTTTCCAATAGTGCAGACTTCACACTTTTTGATGGTAGATGGTAGATTTTATTAAATTTCCTTCATGACACTAGACACTATGGATAAACTTCAACCATATCTAATATCAGATCCTATCTTTAAGAAGGGAAACCCCGCTGTTTGCTCTAACTACCGCGGAATAATCTTCTTTCCATCGGATATAAGATGCTGTCGTGCGTATTGTGTAATAGGCTGAAGCCATATGGGGATTCACTGATAGGACTATATCAGTGTAGCTTCAGACCGAAAAGGTCGACCAGTGACCAAATATTCATATTACGCCAAATCTTGGAAAAGATCCGTCAGTTTAACAAAGACAAATACCTCCAATTTGTCGATTATAAAGCCGCTTTGGACACGCCGATACGATCGAAGTTCTTCGACGCCCTCTTTGCACTAGGTATCCCGGCAAAGATTGTTCGTCTTTGCATGACGACGCTATCTCACACATAAAGCGTTGTCTAGTTGGGGAAAAACCTGACTGACCCCTTTGATGAAAAGAGAGGTTTCAGGCAGGGCGATGATCTGTCGTGGAATTTGTTCAATCTTCGGATGGAATACATCCTACGCCAGTGATCGTACATCTGAGTATGTCGGACTCGATTTTCCAAAAGGAAGTGATGCTGCGCGCTTACGCCGATGACATTGATATCATCGGTACGCCGGAACTGCGAGACAGGAAAGCGTTCTCAGAGATTGAAAAACAGTCTCGGCTTTTGGGTCTAGCGGTGAATGGTAGCAAGACGATGCACTTGGTGTCTTCTCGCACTCCGTCATCGCGTCTTGGACGGTCAGTGACGATAGAATATTTCAACTTCAGTGTTGTAGAAAACTTTGGAACAGAGATAACCAGCAACAACAACGTCAGCCTGGAGATCAAGCGAAGAATCACGCTATCAAACAAATGCTTTTTTGAGCTGAGCAAGCAAATACGAAGTAAGACGAAAATAAAAATCTATAAGACGCTGATACACCAGGTCCTACTGTACGGTCCTATTAGACTCGGCGGCTAGTTCAGGTCTCGTATGAACCGTGAGCTGTACGAGCTATTCGATAAAGTCCATCGCATAAAATTCCAGTGGCTGCACTGAGCTGGGCACCTCATTCGAATAGATGAAAGAGCTGCAGCACGCATGGTTTACATGGGGTGCCCATACTTGATTGGAGGACGCCGAAATAGAGGACAACCGGGTACGCGTTGGAATGACCAGGTATGAAAAAATCTCTCCGTACTTGGCATTCAAAACGACTGACGCCAGCGGTTGACGGACATCAAAGTCAATATCCAAGTTAAAGTTTAATGGTCCTCTATAGCTTTAGTGTGACTCCACTATTATACTGGCTTGACTGGAAAATCCTTAACACATAACAAAATTTAAACAAGTAAGAAAATCACAGTCGGGCGTAACCGACTGTAAGAGGCCCTGTACCAGCACAGGTCACCTAACAAACACACTAAATGTTCCCCTAGCTTATGACCAAACACATGACCACTTCTCACTGCACCACTAAGTGCCTTATAAAACATTTTTTTATGTATGAAACGAAAAGGGGGGTCGCTCAAATTCAATTGCTTATAAAATCGTTATTTATTATCCGATTTTGATGAACTTTTTGGATTTTGGCTTAGAAAGACGATATCTTTATACTGGCATACTTACTTTTTTTTGTGCCGAGGAAATTTTTACCCTTGGGGGTGATTTTATGGGGAAGGGGGGGGGGGGGGGGAGGGGCAAGATTTCAAAATAAACTTGTAAAATTCCGGAGCAGTCCTAGTCGAATGCAAAAAACACGAAGTCTCTATCTATTACCGTTTCCGAGATCCTTTCGTTCATACGGACGGCCAGACGGACAGACGGACATGGCTATATCGACTCCTCTATCACTCCTGACCATAATGGTGGTAACTTTGGGGGGTCTCCGACCATTATTTCTACCTGTTACATACATTTGCACAAACCCAATAGGCTCTTGTACCTTCGGTACAGGGCCTAAAAAAAAGGTGAATATCTAACTGAGCTGGGTACATTTTCAGACAACCAAGCTTGCATGTTTTAAAACATCCTTTTTTTAAAACCAAGAATTGACTTTACTTTGTAAAGAGTTCTTATAATTTTTTTTTTTTCATTATAAACTGCTCCAGTAAACCAGTCTACCAGCCACTGAAGTGCTTCTTCTAATTAGAGGAGATTCAGAAGACAATACATTCGCATGCCCAAAGCCATTGTGAAGCTATATAAGAGACAAATGCCTCCAGGGTTTCATATTCACAAAGCAGATTGCAGCTAGGGAAGATACTTCCAGTAGCGTGTGGGCAATTTTCCTATTTCAAATCAAAGTGCTGACAAATAGAAAAGCTTCTGGTGTAGATGATCTTCACATAATGACACTGAGAACTGTCAAGGTAGTACTCTTTCTGTTATTGCTTATCAAAACGCCGCTGAGACTTAAGCCTGGCAAACAAACCTAAATCGCTTTGATTCGTAAGGTCGAGAAGTGTCCAACGGCAGTTAATGGCTTTTCATGGTGAAACTGTTTTAATGTAAAGCCTCTTGGCGCAAAGCACTACACCTTATCAAATTGGCTTCAGGAAAGCACACAAAGCCACTGAGCAGCTTAATAGGTCAATTAGTGCACAAAAGAAGCAGAATTTATAAAAAATTTCTAATTTAAACTCACGAATGAAGTTGTCTAGGTTCTATCTAGGCCTGACAATTTATGCATACAAATTCCAAGCTATTAGTCAAATAACCAACATTAAAATCTACTCAAAATCTCAAAATCTACTAAAAACTCTATTAAAACGAATCAATCAAGCAGTAAGTCACAAACAGCTCACCAGCAACCAGAATTTTCAACTCTTTTGACAGTAAAACCAAACTTGCGCTAATCTTATATCAAATAACTACTAAAAAGCAGTCAAATGCACACAAACCACACGAGTTCAGAACAGCAATAACAATATTCGTAACTCTGCAAATATTTACACCTCAATAGAGCCAAAACCGCAGCCGCAGCCAACTGAATTGCATACAAAATTATTAATAATAAATACACACACACACACACACAGAATATACACAAAAATTTACACTTAAAAACTCACAAAACCGAATGCAACCGAGAAATGCTTCAAACTTTTTGCCATTGCCACTTTAGAAAATAGTTTGCCGAGTGCATTCGCAGTTGTTGTTGCTGTTACTGTTTTTTTAAACTAAATTTAAAAATTGTTGTTGTTTGAGTTTGGCAAAGCGACCAATTATTTGAAAACAATGTAAACACACACATTGAAAGCAGTCAACCATAATAATACGAACAATAATAATAATAATACTGGTTGTAAAAATTTAGTATGTCAATACGCCTGAAAGTGTGCTAATGCATTTGTGCAAAATTCAGCGTTTGGCAGTTAAAAATTGTTTGCTTTTTTACACACTGTAGGGTATATTAAGTTTGTAAAAATATATGCAAAAAAAAAGAAATAGGCGAGGCAGACCGTAAAAACTTTTTGTATATATTCTTGAGCAGCATGAAAAGTCGAGTCTGCTTAGATATGTCCGTCTGTCTGGCTTTACGTAGCAGCATCAAGAATTTGAAGACTATAAAAGTTAGAGCATTTAAGTTTGTATATTTTGATACTCTATCGCCTTCTTAAGATCACTTATATTCAAAATAAATGTCATACTCCATCTCTAAAGGAAGGTTGGCGCTTAACACATAAACCTACTCTTTCTTCTAAGTTTTTGTAAGAAAAAATGTATACTGTTATGGTTTATTTAGTTATTTTTCGTTTATCTCCTGTTTATTCTTATAAAATATTCCATTAAGTTCTAGATTAGGCAACTATAAAGAGTAGTCCTCATACAAATATCTCTATCTTCTCTTGGTTTATCTTTTATAATTTGTTTTAATTAATTTTGTTGCACATTCAGCCAAGTTTTGGCAAACAAACCACTAAAAGAGTTAGCCTTCGTACAAAAGATTTGTGTGGATATAGAAATTTCCGTCTGTCTATGTTTATAGGACTAATAGTGTATCTCTTAGTTGATCAAACTCAACTGCATTATTTTTACTTAATTTTATTTTATAAATTTTTACCTCACACTTTATTGTTTGGCTAACAGATTTTCACTAAAATTTTATACAAATTTTCTTTTTGTTTTGGTTGCGGTGTCAGAAAAAATAAACAAAAAAAAAGAAAGTTTTGCGCGTAGTTGACATAAAATTTCGCATACAAAGGATATTTTTTAATTTAAATTTCTTTTCTTTTTTGTCTTATAAAGCGAAGTATAATATTTCGAGCTATTGTTAATAGCAAACTATAGCATTTTCATGTATGATTTTCAACTGTCAAAACTGATAAAAGAAGAAGAATGAGATGTGCTGTCAGTCAGCCGCATTTGAAGTGTAACGTGAAGCTAATAAAGGAAAAATCGTGCTTTCATGCAGCAACTTTTGGTTGCTCTATCAAAGTAAGATGTGCACAAAACTGCAAAAATATGCGATGGCAAAAAGTTTTGATTTCCTTTTAACACAGAGTAGAGTATTTGAATTTTTGATTTTTCCGAGAGGGAAGTTTAATAAATTATTGAGCAATATATAGTGGAAGTTTTTAGAGCCTTGATGCTTAAGTTCTTAACACTTCTATTAATAATCTCTGTGACAATTGCTTAAGTGAGATATATAGACTTAGAATAGAAGTTATGCTTTATATACTGGCTTAGCTGCTTAAAGAAAGTAACTTCCAGATTATATTTCACTAAAGTAAGCCCAAAATTAAAAACAAACATAAATGTTATGCAATATTCATTAAAACATAAACAAAAAACTTGACTGTAGCAAAAATAATTAATTGAAAAGTAAATAAACAAAATGTTTAATACATACATACCCTAAAAGTATGCTACAACTTTTTTATGCATACATTTTTTAGCATATAAAACTTTCATTGAGTCCTCTTAAAAGTATTTTTGTTTAGAACTCTTTTTAATTATTCGCAGCTGCCATATATAAATACTATTCAAAACACTCCACCAATTATAATTAATAAATCTACACTTTATATGGTATATGAAAATATTCCAAGCTGTTTAAGCAACAAAAACTTCCAAGAAAATCGAACGATATAATTGTTGCTGAGGTATTCGTCTTAACTGCTTAACAGATATATATAAAAACCAAAATCCTTTGGGGGTTTTAAGTACCCTACCTAAGACTTTTATTAAGAAATAGGATAGACACTTGCAAATTATTTATATTTTGACGGAGCCTTACCTTTAATTATTTGAAATATAATTCGACTTCTAGTAATTATTTTTTTTTTTTTTAAAAATTAATGTCACAAGCAAAAGCAAACGTCACAGTCCCATAAAATATATTTGTTCTTCGAAAAGTGACTAGATTTTGTCATATACCGAATTAAAGGGATTGACTAAGTACTTAGTACAGAACTCGTCTAAAGTCTTATAAAAAGAAACATTGGTTACTAATGGAACAACTTATTGCTGAAAGATGATTTTTTATCCATGAATTTATAAAGAAATATATTAAAAGAGCTTTCCAAGCAAAACTATGGTCCTCTGATTATCTCCACCTTAGCTAACATCCTAATACTAACTGATTTAAGTATTTTTATAGCTACAATGCGCAACAAATAGAATTTTTCAGTGAGCTAACTTCTCATATTGTTATTCAATCCAGAATATTTGATTAATATCAGCCCAAAATGAAAGCAAATCTTACTCTGATTCTGGAGAAAGTAAATTACAAGATGCGACTTACAATTTCTTTACTTTTTTTCCAGGGCATCACATCAAAATTAAGCCGAAATCGTCGTTGCGGTTCATGCAATCGAAGTTGGCATTGTCCAAAGTCTCAATTTATCGAATTGTGGTGCTTCAGGAAAGTGTGTGCACGATTTGTTCCGCATCAATTGAAAGCCAAGGAAAAGGCGCTTCGGATTCCTTCCTTTTCAACATTGTTAATGGTGTCGAGTTATAGTGTTTTCAATACGACTCTGAAATCAAGCGTCAAAGTGCTGCATGGAATTTAGAATTACGCGAGCAAGAAAGTTGGCGTTTGTTGCACGAAAATACGCCATTTCATCGATCGACACTTGTAACTGATTTTTTTACCAAAAACCACTCGCCGTTGATTTTTTTCTGTTCGGCTTGCTGAAATTAACCATGGCATGACGGCGCTATGCTGATGTGGAGACCATCCAAAAGGTGTGCATCGATGTCAGAAAGACCATTCCAGCGAACGAGCTAAAACACTCATTTAAAATGTTATTGGAACGAGCTAATAAGTGTATACAGTCGAAGGGAGATTACTTTGAATAATAAAAAAAAACAAGTACTCAAAAATCGAGAAATTTTGAGACACACCTAGTATATTTAATTGTTATGTGATGGAGGTCGAAGAGCTCACTCAAGAAGCCATTTTTTTTCTTAAAATATATGATGTCAGTTTCTTACATCATTAAGGATAGGTTCCGACTCTGCCAGATAACTGGCAATGATCAGTCTTTTTGAAATTTTTAAAATTTAATTTCGAGAACCTCCACTAACACACAAAAACTGAAATAGATAGAGTATACTGGACTTCGAGATGTAATGTACGTTGCCTGAGCTCATATTTGTGTTTCAGTCGACCTCAGTAGTGCTTTATAATGAGTAGAAATATTGATCAACATATTGTTAAATTTTCTATTGCGAATGAAATTTCGTATGCCGATACATTGAAGGCTTTTCGTAAATCTGCTTTGTCAAAAACTCGCAATTACGAGTAGTATGAAGCGTTCAAGGATGGCTGGGAGGCTGTTGAAGTCATGCCTCGTTCTGTACGGCCTTCAATGACAGGATCCATCTCTTATGGAATGCATAAATAGTGACGACAAGACATGGGCGTACAAGTAAGACACACTGACGAATAAGGAATCAAACGAATGGCAACCATATACATTCTTGACAGTGTATATATATACATAGATATATTCCTGATGAGGATGACAAAGCGGTTTGGTATAGCCGTGCAAATTTGTCTGTCTGTCTGTCTGTGTGCATATATGCGCACTATTCCATGTAGACTTTTCAAAACAACAAGTACCGCTTCCATACAAAACTCCTTAAAGCTATTAAATTAAAGCAAATAAATAGAAAATTAATATTCGTTGAATTGTCGATTTAAAGCGATAATTTGAAAACAAACATGAGGCACCAATCCATACACATGTATTCTCTTCAAAATTAATATTAATGGGTCTCGAATCGATCACAATATCTATGATCTTGTTTGGTGAATGCGAATAGAAGCAGACAGCATATTGAAATCTAGTTTAAGAACTAAAACTTATGACAGATCCTTGTGCATGCTTTTCATGACGGCCTAATGGCATTTAATACTGTTTTGTTTCTATCTCTCTCTCGCGTTAAGTCCATCAAATCAAAAATGTCAGGCTTAGTGTTTCATAATTGATTTTATTTCAGTGCCGTTCCTATGCCACTGTTCCGCATTAATAAATACCAAAGCTGCTTCGTGATTTTAGTTGAAACTGTGAGTGTGTGAGTGAAAACAGGAAGCGAATAATAAAAATAAATTAAAGTGCAACAACTTTACACAGCATATATTGTTATTGTAAATTCCTTCTCTTTTTTCCTTTTTTTTATATTTATTTTGGCATGAACTATGCTGTTAATCAATGAAGTGTATACAAATATGCCAAAGCAGACATAAAATGCTTAAAATATTATTTAATTTGAAATTCTAATCCTGCCATACTACCCTCGCTGCCGCTGCTTTTATGTGCGTGTCAGGCGCATTTTGGCGTTGAATTCAATATGCCTGCAGCAGCTGTGTTGCTGTCGCTGTCGCTGCTGCTGTCAGTGCATTGCGGCAGTCGATTTTTTTTTGCTATTTTCTTCCTATCTATATACAATACCCTACCGCTGCACCATAAGCTGGCTTGACAGTTGCGTTGACATTTTGCTGTAGCAATATAATCGCTATATGAATGAATGAATAGCAACAACTGTGGCATACGAAAGGATCGCAGCAGGAGCAGAAGTGGCAAAGCGTTTGCGGTTGATTTGAATGCAGTCAATAGAATCTATGCAGCATGCCTGCATTCGCTCGTTATTTTCGTTGCCAAAGCTCAATGTCAGTGACAAAATGCTTTGACAGCAACGCTGCGAAATGAAAAGGATTTGATGCTATACATTTTTTTTTTTTTTTTTTGATTCGTCTATGCAATTTCTATGACATTTGACATTATTAAGCTGTGCTGTCAAAATTTTATAAAATATATATAGAAAAAGGATTACTTTGTGCAAATTAGCTGCAGCTGCCTATTTATTTATGCGCAAACGGACTTACCTTTTGCTATTATTTTTTATTATTTGTTTGTGGCTGAAATTTCCAACACTGCAAAGATTTGAAGAACAAAATAATTGTAATTAAATGTTTTGTTGCACTCAATTAACACATTTTCTCATTAATTTAACACAAAAGACACATAATTGGCTGACATTTTAATAAGAACACAGTCAGATGGAAGCTGTTGTCAAGTATTTGTCACCTGTGGCAGTGTACATATGTGACACACTTACAACTGTCAACACAAGCTTGCACAGCAATGTTAATTAAAATCCCTGAATAGACATGTCGACAAATAGAACAGAGATTCCATCCATGTAGTCATAGTATCTCATTAGACTTCCAACCAAAGCAACCACAAATCCTACGCAATTTCACACACAAAAACACCAAAAGTGAAAAGAATGACAACGAAATTGTGCGTAATTAAGTACGAGACTCTGTTGCTGTTGGCTCTTAGTAGGCCGAGTACGAGTATCTATGGCATGACTTTATGTTTCGTGTCCTTACAAACAAACTTCTTTTTAGCTGCTGCTACAAACGAAAATAAAATTGAAAACTAATTATGCGTATCGCAACATGCTCTGCGAAAAAGGGCAAGCTTAATTGAACGCCATGAATACTGATTTTTTCGCATTCGCACAGATTTCAATTAATATTGTGGCACATAGCACAGCGTATAAAGTAGTGATTGCAATATAGTAGAAAATATGCCATGCGGATAAAGGATAATTTTTATTACATTTTATGCTTGTAATTTTTTTATTTTTGAATCTGCATATTTGCATATTGTAATATAATTTTATTATGCAAACGCAGTAATCTCTATGAAAAAGTAAAGCATTGCAGGTACTAATGGGCCACAATTTGGTGACATAAGGTTTTGTGTATTGACAATATTCGTGGACAATATGTTTTATTATATTTAAGAATTACTTCGCCAGCAAAATAATCACAAAGCATCTCTTTATTTGCAAACTTCAAATATTCATGCACACTTATGCAATGCGTTGTGACTTAAGTGCAGCTATTTGATATCCAAATATTTGTTATGCAGATTGATGCTATAACTGGAAACTTTTCAAAGGACTTAAAGCAATTTCGTAATTCCAAGCTAAACTTCTGCAGTTGTCAAACATTGAAGAAGACATTTTTCTCTTAAGCCAAAAAAAAAAGTGGAACTTTTTCTCATTTATTAAACGACAGCAGTAGGAAAAATCTTTTGGCAACACACATAAGCATTCAGAAACTGACTATGAATGTCTTCCGAAAAATCAACTTTACTCGTATACCACCCAGCCAGCACCACCCAATCATGCTTATTTCATTAGAGCTATTATTTTTGGTTCTACAAATTTGTGCGCAGTGCAAACAAACAACGCCAAACAGCAAAAGTTGAAAGTGAAAGAACATAAAGGACGTATACGACGGCTTCTATGTGCAAAGAAAAAAGAGAGGGGGGGACAAAACGAAGAAAAGTCGCATAGAAAGTTTGCTTTAGTACTTTTTTTTTGTATTCCTGTTTCAAATGGCATCGAGTGGCAAAAGCGCGAAAAACTTTCTCACTTGCTGCCAAACGGCGACACTAATAGCTTAAAATTGAAATGGATTTTTTTAAAGTTTTCTTATTTTTTTTTTTTTTTTTGTCAATATTATACCCTGCACATATGTTGTTTAGAGAGTATTCATATTTCTACGAAGTGAAAACTGATTTTTCAATAGTATTTTACTATATAAGTATATTGGATTAAAGCTAAATAATGCCACGAAAGAACTCAAACAACGTTTAAACAATTAAGTATACAACTACACAATTTATCCTTAACCTCCAAACATCAGCCAAAAATAATGAAAACAACCTTTAAAAAGCAACAAAACGCAAGTTAGGGAACGTTCCTTACAATTCTTATAATAAAAAACAAAAAAGTCTAAAATATTTGGATTAATTTTCACCATCTTTGTTTTAACTAATGTCTATAGATATCCGAAGTATATCTCTGAATGTAATAAAACTTGAAGTTAAACAGCTTAATCATCAAAAGGCTACAAGATATGACGGTATTGACGATAATTTTCTCAAATATCATCAACCAGAATAACAATAAAAAGGCTCACCTAGAAGACACATACTAAGACTAAGCAAAAACGGCTTAAATATCGAGCTCAGATTTGGAAATAAAGTTGAACTATACAAAGCCATCGTAAAACCGATCTGAACGTATGGATTTCAGTTGTGTGGTACTGCAAGCAACTCAAATATTCAAATTATTCAACTGCATCAATCAAAAACTTAAAGAAATATTGTTAACGCATTGTAATTCGTCTCTAATGAGTAGATTCAGGCACGTGAGTCTGTCCTTCTGTCTGTTTGTTTGTTTGAAATTCGAGAGCTTGGATGCTATTTGAGGTAGAGCCTTGCAGTATTTAAATTTAGAGTCCAATTTAGACTTCCATTCATACCGCAAATCACTCCACTCCCCGTGCTCCACTCCCCGCTCTAAATGTTGGTACTGACCCTGCAAGTCGACACCTCACTCTGAGTTTTTGTTATTGATATTGTTAAGTCTACTAGAAACACAAAATTTGCCCAAAATGAAATACTTTATTATGATAAACTTTAGTTAGAACGTCAATCCTTAACAAAATATTATATATTGCCTTCATATCGAAGCACTAGAGGGCCTAGGCCCAATACTATTCTGTCCCACCTATATGATATTTGATATAAAATAATATTTTCTTCCTGTTAGTTCAGCTAGGAACACTAACTTTGGTCTTTTTTTGCCCAATCCGTGTAAAATATTCCATTAGCGCTCAAATCGGATGACCCCCTACCAAAAAATCAAGTCATTATAGCCATGTAAGAATTTAAAGATTAAAAAAATTTGTCCTTTCAATTTTCTTCTATTCGCTCTACTGGTAGAAAGTGTTTAATAAATGGTCCAACCACTTTCTAAGGGGTAGTGCCTACCAATGAACATCTACCCTTCTTTCCTGATTTTTTGAACGTTAAAAATAATGATTTTTTTTATATTTTTATAATAATGCCAAATTTGGTGAATGTTACTTAAATTCGAAAGAAAGGTTCCATATAAGTCCATATCGGACCACTCGAAATTGTACACCCATCCAAATCTGTTATCCTTTCTGGGATTTTGTAAGAAAAACAATTTGTTTTGATTTAATTTAGCTGGAAAAGAAGATTTTGTGGCATCTTATACTAAGAGTATATAATGGCAGGTGTTCCACAAGAAAGCGATTAACACTATATAGTGCTCTTAACACTATATGGAAGTCAAGCCATTACTGCATATTGCAGCTAATAGTTCGCCGGCAGAAGATTCTTAGCATCTACAGGTTTAGCAATGCCTATTAGAGAAGTGTTTAAATTAGTTGGAAAAATCAGCACCTAACATATTTGTTTTGAGCAATGAAAGCTACCAGTCTAGTAGGTTAAATTCTTCATAAAATGCCAAAGCGATTCGGTAAAATATCTTGGAATTCACCCTGACTGTGCCAACTGATTTGTAAACTGCATAGGTAAAGCGGCTTTACTGGGTCTTTGGCAATAATTCCAAACTCAGTTTAGAAAGATAAGGTTGTACAAAGCTCGTTTGGTTTTAAGATATACAAAGTTGGAATACAACAACAACAACAACACTCATCGAATTTCTTCAGCGTTATATGTCAAAAAAGCTTAGGACTATTGTGGACCCTCCTTAGTTTGTAACAAATGCAGATATCCATAAGGATGTTAACCCTCTACTTACCAAGATCGCCTATAGACGGCCTCAATTTATTTTTTCTGAGTTTACTTATTTTTAGGCCCTGTACCGAAGGGCCTATTGGTTTTGTGCAAATGTATGTAACTGGTAGAAATAATGGTCGGAGACCCCCAAAGTTACCCCCATTATGGTCAGGATTGATAAAGGAGTCGAAATAGCCATGTCCGTCTATCCGTCTGTCCGTCTTTATGAACGAAAGGATCTGGAAAATGATAGTAGATAGAGACTTCGTGTTTTTTGCATTCGACTAGGACTTCTCCGGAATTTTACTAGTTTATTTTAGAATTTTGCCCCTCCCCCCCTTCTCCATAAATTTTAATCGCTATTTGATTAAGAGATAGCAAAAATACTATCGATGGACTTCGATGTTGATACGGATGAAGAAGGAGAAGCAGATGACCATTTGATGACATTATAGACTCTGAGCCAGCTAGTGAAGTTCATTAGCGCTTCTCCCAACATATGTCTCTTTCAATTCTTTCTGATCAACCACCGTAAACACACCAAACTTTTGTCTATTAGAAAGGACAATTGTAATAGTTTTGCGGTACACCATTAACTATTTCAGTAAAACAGAAACTATAAGCTTAAAAATCGAGTAGTATTTAATAAATTTATAAAAAAGCAAGCGTCTGAAATGCATAAATATTTCCGGAGTACCCAACACTTTTTCGTTGCTCAATTTTTTCTTAGCACAGATTTTCCATATATTTGTAGAAAAATCCTTACAAATAAAAAGGAAATAAAATAAAATAAAATTGCTGCAGCATATGCGCAAGAAAAAAAAATTAAGGATATTTGCCTTTAAAAAGCAATCGAAAACAAATTTAAAAAATACTAAAGTTGGCAAACATTATTGATTTTCACAAACTTCTCAATCGGGCTGGCAGCTACCGCTACTGTATCTATCGCGCAGATAGTTTGCATATATCGAAACTAAATATTTGGAAAATTCCAATGTCAATAGAGTGCATCATCATGCAGTCGAACGATGCAGCTAATTGCTAACAAATTAAATTCATACAAAATGCAAAATCCATTTGGAATTTTGTGTATTGAACCAAAAACATGATTTCCATTTATATTCAGCAGCAGTGCAGCAGTGTGTCAATATCTGTATCTGTATCTGTATCTGTCCAGCTTTAAAGCAATTCATAGCTAATAAACCGAAATTCATTTGGCCGAGTGCATTTTCAACAGCAATCAACTTAGTTTGAGCAAGCAAACAAATAAACACAATTAAAATAGCACACAGTTAGCAAAATTTGAAGCGACAAATTATCCATGCCATGTATATTATGCAGCATAGCGCAGGCAGGACATGAAAACATTTTACCATAAAAGCACATTCGAAGATTTATAGCACATTTGGAGTTGGCATATTGAAAAGCGTTGGCAAATGCATCAATTAATCACACAACGAAATGCACTCAGGCCATAAAATATATTTCACACTCAGTTTAGCAGCTACTTCGTTCGACATGCGATTTGCATAAAATCCTAGAATACGCAGTACGCAGCAGTAGTAGGATATGCTTGAAAGCTTAACGCACACAACCAGTCAGCACCTTGCATTCTTAGAAAGCTCGTCAATTGATTAAAAATTCCAATCTATCATACTGTGCTGTCAATAGTAAATTAAATTTTCCGATAATGTCAGTCAGTGTAAGGTAGACGGAGTAGCTGAATGCTTTAACATAAAATAACTCTGTATCTTTGTATCTGCTGCAGTGTAGCGCAAATATTAACTAAAACATTTCAAGCAATATTATGGATTACATTTCATTTTGCTGTTGGGCAAATGTTTCCAATATACTATATGTGGGTAAAATGTATCATAAGAGCATACAAAGCAAGCGAAAATTATGTAGACGAGTGTAGTCGAACTCGAGATGCACTCTACTGCCATTGAAATATAGATTTGTATAGGAAATATATTACTAAATGGATCTGTATCTCATACAGACAGTCAAACAGGACATGTCTACATTAAGTCAACTTTCATGCTGAAAAAGTATCTACCTATCTATCTATCTATCTATCTATCTATCTATCATCTTTCTATCTATCTATCTATCTATCTATCATCTTTCTATCTATCTATCTATCATCTTTCTATCTATCTATCTATCTATCTATCATCTTTCAATCTATTTATCATCTTTCTATCTATCTATCTATCTATTTTTCTGTTACATACATTTTCACAAACTTAATATACCCTTTAACCCTTTGTGTACAGTGTATTAAAAATAAACATGCTTATGCTACAAGCTTACAGGAAAATAATTAGGTACATGCTCAGATAGTTAGCAATTCTTGTTAATAATCATCTTATTTCTGCTAATGTTTCATTGGCATTTTGTCTTGATGCATTGCACAACTTTTGTAGTTTGAAATATTAAAAATATTTAAAAAAAAAGCAGCTTAAAAGGAATTTGTTGAAAGCTGCTTGAATTTCTAATGAATCATTAGAGCAAATGTCAATCAGTGTAGAAATGAATAAAGTGCGAGTTGATATTTAAATGCAGCTAATGTACACAGTGCGGTACGTTCAAGGTCTCTGGGGGAAATACTATTTGGCAGCAAGAAGCTTGTAAAGGAAAGAACAAATATTTTAATAAATTTAAATAAAATACAAATACTGTCAATACTTGCGCTTTTGCTTGGCAACGCAGAGTTTAGTTAGGTATTTTAGCTTCTAATAAGTTGCGATCTTTGTTTTCTATCACGAAGATGCACTCCGCACAGTGTGGGCGAATGATGTATCGATTAGCAACTAACCACACGAGAAATTTTTGCGAACCTGTGAACACAAACTTAGAATGCTTAGAAAGTGCAACATTCGGGTGGGACACCAATTGGGTGAGGATAATTTTATCGACTGAATTGAAATAATCAAATCGGATTGGTAATCAAATTCGGAAATAGTTCGAAAATAGTTCGGAGATAATTCGAAGATAGTTTAAAGCTGTATTGAATTGGTTTAAAGTTTAAACAAAGGTAATTCGATTATAGTTTGAAAATAGTTCGAAAATAGTTAAAATAGGTCAATAGGTCAAAGCTACATTAAATTGGTTTAAAGTTTAATCAAAGGTAGTTCGAAGATAGTTCGATTATCGAAAATAGTTCGACGATAATTCGACGATAGGTCAAAGCAGGTTCGAATTGGTGTAAAGTTTTATCAAAGGTATTTCGACTAAAGTAAGAAGATAGTTCGATTATAGTTCGAAAATAGTTCGAAGATAGTTCGATTATAATTTAAGATAATTCGAAGATAGTTCAAAGCTGTATTGAATTGGTTTAAAGTTTAAACAAAGGTAATTCGATTATAGTTCAAAAATAGTTCGAAAATAGTTCAAAAATAATTCGAAAATAGTTCGAATATAATTCGAAAATAGTTCGTAAATAGTTAAAATAGGTCAATAGGTCAAAGCTACATTAAATTGGTTTAAAGTTTAATCAAAGGTAGTTCGAAGATAGTTCGATTATCGAAAATAGTTCGACGATAATTCGACGATAGGTCAAAGCAGGTTCGAATTGGTGTAAAGTTTTATCAAAGGTATTTCGACTAAAGTAAGAAGATAGTTCGATTATAGTTCGAAAATAGTTCGAAGATAGTTCGATTATAATTTAAGATAATTCGAAGATAGTTCAAAGCTGTATTGAATTGGTTTAAAGTTTAAACAAAGGTAATTCGATTATAGTTCAAAAATAGTTCGAAAATAGTTCAAAAATAATTCGAAAATAGTTCGAATATAATTCGAAAATAGTTCGTAAATAGTTAAAATAGGTCAATAGGTCAAAGCTACATTAAATTGGTTTAAAGTTTAATCAAAGGTAGTTCGAAGATAGTTCGATTATCGAAAATAGTTCGACGATAAATCGACGATAGGTCAAAGCAGGTTCGAATTGGGGTAAAGTTTAATCAAAAGTATTTCGACTAAAGTAAGAAGATAGTTCGATTATAGTTCGAAAATAGTTCGACGATAATTCAAAGATAGGTCAAAGCTGGATTAAATTGGTTTGAAGTTTGATCAAAGGTAGTTTGACTAAAGCTTGATCAAAGGTAGTTCGACTATAGTTGAAAGAATTTTCGGAGATAGGTCAAGCTGGTTCAAATTGGTGTAAAGTTTGATCAAAGGTAGTTCGACTATAGAATTGTTTGAAAGTTTGATAGAAAGATAGGTCAAAGCTGGATTGAATTCGTTTGACCAAAGTTTGATCAAAGCTGGATTGAATTCGTTTAACCAAAGTTTGATCAAACCTGGATTATTGGCTTAAAATTGGCTTAAAATTTGATCAAAGGTAGTTCGACTACAGTTCGCATATAGTTCGATTATAAATCGAAAATAGTTCGGACATAATTCGGAGGTGGTTCGACGAAAGTTTGATCAAAGGTAATTCGACTAAAGTTCGAAGATAGTTCGATTATAGTTCGGAAATAGTTCGAAAATAGTTCGAAGATAGTACGAAGATAATTCGAATATTGGTCTTAGCTGGTTTGAATTGGTTTAAAGTTTGATGAAAGATAGTTCGCATATATTTCGAAGATAGTTCGAAAAAAGATCGAAAATAGTTCGAAAATTGTTTGAAGATAGGTAAAAGCTGGATTGAATTGGTTCAAAGTTTGATCAAATTTAGTTCGACTATAGTTCGATTATAGTTCAAAAATAGTTTGAAATAGTTCGAAAATAGTTCGAAAATAGTTCGAAGATAGCTCTAAGATAATTCGAAGATAGGTAAAAGCTGGATTGAATTGGTTTAAAAAAGTTTGATCAAAGGTTGTTAGACTATAGTTCGAAGATCAGAATAGTTCGAAGATAGTTAGAATGTATTTCGAAAATAGATCGAAAATAGATCGAAAATAGATCGAAGATAGGAAGATAAAACGCACATTTAAAGAAATTCCGTTTCAACAAAACTAACGTTTTCCAAGCGACCTTTGGAAGGGTGTAGCTGTATCAGTATGATCGTGAAGAGTACTTTGCAGATTATTGTCATTCAGTCTTGCTTAAATAAATTTACAATATTTCATGACTATTGGATGCAACGCTGATGAAATTATATTGCATAACTTTTACACAGGTCTCATATAATCTAAAATTTTGTTATAGACCTAACAACTCTTTTAGCTTATATGAAAGCATTTGTATAAGGCTATGTCCCAACTGAAACTAACTAAAATTTTATTGAAAGATCTGTTGGACATATCTGGGCTTATGTCTCCTTGATGATTGGCAACGATTGCCGCTTGACAGAAATAACTATTAGTGACGAATTCTTGCAGTCAACGTAGCCAGTACAGACAATAACCTTGTCATTATCCGGCTCGAAGTACCAAAATTTTTAATTTCGAATCTTTTGCAGATGGTACAATTATTTAGATTAATAAATTTTGGTAGTATATAAGGAGAGCAGTTACATAGGTACTCGAATTTCTCGTATGAGAACTGTAGTTTAGAAACAATTTTGTAAGGTAACGGTAAAATATGTGGGAGCTGCAATACATCTATTGAAATCTATATATATACCAATTGATGTTTTAACTTTGTATGTTCCTTAGTCAACCGACTGAGCTTAAATTCAAAGATGAACTCCAGAAAATGCCAGGCCGCGAATGGAGTCCTGCTTAGTTTGTTCAAAATCAGATGGGAGGATGACTCGCCAAATAAGTGATAAACAAAATTCGTCATATCTTTGCAACCATTTCAGCTACAGGAATGAAATTTGGTAAACATGTTAATGGGATCGGGATCAGTAAGATCCAGAAACATCAAGAAAACTGAAAACGGTTTGGCTGCATATAAAAAACTTACTCCGTCTGACTTCTAATGATAGAAGACTATTTTCTAGGCAGTAGTTTCTTTTTATATTGAATATGGTCAAATTCCATTGCAAGGTCTTGAGAATAGTGGCAATTAAGGTTCGGATTTTAATGCTGTGATGCGTTCAATATTCATTGAAGATCTTCAAACGCTATGTATTGATCAAAATTTCGACGCCGTTCTGCCTTCTGTCTGTCATTTACGTCTGTTCTCAATAATTGTTATATAGAACGTTAATACTGTATGAAATTTCAAAGGCACTTAAAGACAATTTTGTTCACATCTGCTACTTGTTAGATTCTCAATCATCCGGCTCAAAGGACCACAAAGTAGTATTAGCTTTGACGGAGCTTTCAAGCCAACTAAATGAGTGGCAATAGATTTGTAAAGTACCACTGCAATACATCATAGATTATTAAGGTATAAAAAAATGTATATTTTGGAAATAAATATCTCCGCTATTTCGAATTTAGCTGTGGCTGGTATGCAGTTTAGGTCTTACATAAGACACAACCTGCATAAAAGTTGCATATGTTAGCAATTGAAGCAATTCTGCATATTTATTTCAGTTCAAAAGTTTTATTTTTAAATTGTTTAAAATATTTTTTTCTTGGTATCATGTTCTTTGATTAAATGACATCAAATGAACGTATCAGTTGCACGTTTAATTGACACTCTTTCTCCAATAATAACAGCATTTTACCTGCAGCCTTTATAACTTGTGCAACTGTCACAAAGTGTTACATCAAATGCCTCCATAAAAAAAAAATGGCGCAGATAACGCTTTCAAACTCAAAATGGGTGCCAATATTCCGGCAAAAGTTCAAACGAATATGATAGCGAAATAGAAAACTGCGCTTCAAATTGCAACTAACTAACTAGGTTCATAAACTATTGCAAAACTGTGTAGTGCTACAATAAAAAAAAGGACTAGATACGCGCAAACATTTCACAAATTGATGCAATTTTTGTTTTAGTTGCCACTTTGAAAAGGATAAAATTTTAGTTTTTCCTTTTTTGGACGAAATAAAAATAGATAAATAAAATCTAGACAAGTTGAAGGTTGTGTCTATCAAACATTTGGAAAAAAAATCAAGCCCGTCATTATTAAATAAACCACAGTCGAGAATTTTAGGCTAGAATGCTGTCGACCGCAAAAGCAAAGTGCACTAATTTTAATTTAATTAAAATGTTTTCGTGCGGCTCGAAAATAAACCGAAATAAAAAAATAAAAAAAATGGCTACTAAAATAAAAGTTTTGACTTTTTGTTTTGTACTTAAAAAAAAATTGTTTTTATTTTTTATTGGCTAAGAAAAAAAATGACTAATGACGAAAACAAGTGTGTGTGAGTGTGCAGCAGCGTTTGAGTAGCGGTAGAGCAGGCTAGTTAGCCAAGTTAGCACACACACACACACACAGTAATATTTGCCTTCTCACTTACTCATTTTGCTGCGGCACAGTGGGTCAAGTGTTGGGTCAAGTGTGTGCTCAGGAATGGGTTAAGTGGTTTTTAATGAAAGTTTGCAGTTGTCCTGGCTTAGTCCTAGTTGCTGTTGCTACTGGTTGCTAATTGCGTAGCGCTTAAAATTACTTTTTTCTTCTCCTTTTTTTGTTGCACTCTATATAAAGCTACACCGCTCGCACAGCTCAGCTTATAGCTTCAAACGTTATTAAATCGCTTTTAAAGAGTATAATAACATTAATTGTTTTTAGTTTTAATCGTTTCACTTTACCTAAGCTGCCTGCAAGTCGAAATGTGAGATAGTAAAATTAGTTTGGCTTTATTTTTCCCAACTTTGCTACATTTTCTCAAGGTTCTGCGTTCATGAAAATTAGCAAATAATGAATGCAAAAATTATAAAGAAAAAATAGAAAAAAAAAAAGGTTGAAGTGCATTTGTAATTTTTTGCAGCCATTCATTTCAATTTGTTGCGCTCACTTTGAGTTGAGTTAAGCGGCAAATGGCTGCATCTGTTTATTTATTTTTAAGCTATCTCTTTTTGCTCGCTTGCGGCTTTTGTATGCGCTTTACTCTTCATTTTGCTTTTTGGCTTATTCGCTACTATTCAGTTGATTTCCGGGCCCTGTTTCCTTATCGGAATACTGTATTTCCGCCTGTCTATTGTGCTTGTTATTAAGTTGCAGCGTGCACACAGTACTTGTTTTTTCTTTTCTTCTTCTGCTTTTTCAATGCTGAAGGTAGTGAAAATGTTTCAAATTTTATTTTACAAAAGCAAAAAATTTTGCGATTCAAATACAACTTGTATCAAATGCTTTAAAGTATTTATTTACATACAAGCCAAACCTCCGATTTTGACCAAACTTAACATGAATACTTAATTTGGTCCCATTAACCTCAAATGAATGCAGTACCGATTTGTGCAAAAATAAATCGTTTATTTAAAGAAATTATTGTCACTTGTCGTAAAAATTTTTCGTTTTTTTCTGTTCTAAGCTAAAATATGGTAAAAGTGTA
Organism: Leucophenga maculata; assembly: GCA_035044805.1. Classification (NCBI taxonomy): domain Eukaryota; kingdom Metazoa; phylum Arthropoda; class Insecta; order Diptera; family Drosophilidae; genus Leucophenga; species Leucophenga maculata. The sequence goes on along the minus strand of JAWNNP010000005.1, from coordinate 327,859 downwards.
AACATTTTTCAACAATATTTTCATGCTTTGCCCGGAGCAAGGTTGGTGTTTTGTGCATAGCCAGCTTGTAGCCAGTCTACTTGCCAAAAAAAAACATGCTAACCATTTACCAAAGCAAGGCAGGAGGAAGAAAAAAGTCGAGCTTCGACTTTTGCTACTGCTGGCAAGCAGGGAACAACTTACTGTAAGGAAATTGAGGTCAATAATGCATTAGAAAATATGTATTTATGCAGTTTCAAGCAGCTTGCAAACTGGTTATTTTTTTAATTTGATCCTACGACCATCCATACACTCACCCTCTCCCGCACACACACACTGAGCAATGGTAAACAAACTTTTGTGGCCAAAAAAGGAACGCCAATGCTTGAATGAATAGCAAAACGTACTCGAACTATTGTAGAGGTTGTTGCAAGTTGTTGGCTTTATGCGTTTATTTCTGGATTTTTTTTTTTTTTTTTTTTGGCCGGCAGCTACTTTACTTAACCCGAGAACTTGCTGCTGGCATTAATTGAATTTCCATGCTGGCAGTCAGTAAAGCATTGCAGCATAGCAGTGCAAAGGCCGTAGGAATACAGCAACTACCAAACATTGAATTGAATACACTTAATGGAAATGTGATGCCCTTTAAACTCCTTTGCCTTATCAAAGCATATTTTTCAATTTATGTAGCAAGTTCATTAAAAATTTCAAAGCGTACTCTAATGCTAATGTTTTGCCTAAAAGCAAATCTATTTACCATTTGCCAGCTGCGTCTTAAGGCGTATGCCTTAAAGAGTTGCTACTTGCTATGCTTTTTGTTCAAGGACATAATATACACTTCCGTTGCTGCCCACTTCCGCAGCTGTGCTGTGCTGTGCTGTGCTGCTCGGTGGTTATACTTTGCATATATGATCTTCCTCTCTACTGTTGTGCAACATTTTGTGGTTTTTTGCTTGTGTTGTGAGTTATATGCTTAACGCTTACCCAAACCAAGTCACATAACTACGGCTTTGGATACATGTGCTGGTCGATAAGTTGGTCGTATGGCCTACCGCTTGGAATTGGCTTACACTGGCTGCATGACTGCCTTTACGAACGTATAATACGAGCCAGGCAGTCTTTAACTGCTGAATTTTATATGCGGCTACATCCTATAGATACATTTATATACGTTTCTCAATGAGGCATGCGCTTGTTTTTTTTTTTTTGTTGTTTACTTTTGCTGCCTTAAAGCTCGTAAGTGCATTTGGGATTTTGGTTGCTGTTTTTACCCGCATGTTGCATGCAGACGTCCTTTCATTTATTCAGTCCTCAGTCCTTCTTAATTGTAAATATGTGTTAATGTATTCCCTTTTTGAAAGTTTACATTTTATTTTTGCGTGCTGCTGAAATTTTAAATATGCATAGGCGTCAATGTCCTTCCCTATTGCGCGCTATTCTGTGCTATCCTGTAGCAACGTCTGAGTAATAAGCTGCTGCATGACATTGAATAAATATCCTGTAAATGAAAGTCAAAGGAGTGGCAGCTGTCCAGCAACAGCAGCGGCATCATCACATATGCAGATAGATGAACGCAGCGTTTGTATATCTTTGTATACAAAGTTATTCCATTTAATTTTTTTTTTTTTTTTTTTTGGTTAGGACAATTATGAAAATTTTATGTAAACCTTCAAGGCTCAGGTTGGTTTAGCTTGTTTTAGTTTTTTACATAAAATGGCATTTAAAAGCCCATGAAAAGTTTTAGTTTAGAAAAATGTTGCATATCAACTAATGCCAGATTGAAATCGAGATTGGACATTGCTATCTCAAGTGTCTAATATGCTTACTAAGCGGTACTAATAACTCAGTGGTCTAAGGATTAATCCTCACTTATTTAAGATAAATTTCATATTAATTTAAAAAAACATTTTCACAGAAGTATACAGAATATTCTATTCTTTGCGTTTTCTGCTTTCGAGTCAGAAATTAGCAAAGCAAAAAGAAGTGTGGGACCACTATGCCATGCTGAGTGATTATGGTGAATCATCACACAAAGAATTAAATCAGCATAATTAAAACCGACATTCTAACGATTTTTTGATCCACTGGTGAAACATATTTCTGATTTGTTGTCATAAAAGAACTAATAAAGCATTGATGCCAATATATACAACTGGAGTCGACGGTCAGTTCTAATGAGTCTTTAGAGCCAACCAGTTCAAGGCTTTGAGCATTTTCCGTTTGAGTTTCACACCTATTGCTTGCAGCATAAGCAGGACTTCCGGACGGTAATTAGGAACTTACATTATTTCATTAAATCTTAACCAAAAAAATAGTCGATCTACTGCAATAGGACACTCAGTGAGACATGTACATGATGAATCGAAATAAAAGGATAAAAGAATTCAGAAAACCTTAAATTCGTTTGGGCCATGTAATTCTATCTTGATCCGAGTGGGATTTATAAGTGGGTAAAAAAAGAAAACAAATTTATCATTTCAAGCTAAACTAAGCCAAAACACCTGCAAGGCATACAGATTTGTAATTTACAAAGGGCTCATACGAATATTTAAAAACGTCAACCAAAACCAGTAATTCAAACAGTAGAACGCACAGAAGTAATATATATGGCTCGAACTGCGGCTACTTCCTAGCTCACTGGTGTCACTGACATTGCCAGCGGGAAATCTGCCAACTGTGATATTCTAAACAGAAATAACGATCAATTTTACCATTGGCCAAACTCTGATAACATAATTGATAAGCTGCTACAACGGATGGAAAAGCAGATGAAGCGATTTCAATGTTGAATGTCACAACTAATCACCTTTTGCCACGTCACCCAAGCCTTAAGATTATCTTATAGAATGATAAGTATTATAGAGACATTATTTTTCCTTCTCCAACACATTTTAGAGAACGCTCACACTTCAAGATTTATCGCTATGAAGTAGTATGAAGAATACCGACTTGGCGCTAACCAGCTGCTGGTTAGATAATCAAGGATATTGATGACACTATAGAATGGCTAAAAAAATAAATAAATGAAACAACTGACTTCGCTACACGGCTAAAGAAAAGCAACCAGTTTCCAACCAATCGAAACTAGGCGTTATATTCCAATGTGATCAGAGAGTTGGTCGCCGAAAAAAGAAGAATACGGTGCATCTGAAAACAAGCAAATAAAAATACACGAAGTCAAGCTCATAGACCTAAATAATTATGAAATTCAAGATTTTCTAAAAAATGATGAACCTAATAGACTGAAGTGTAACCTGTGGAGAATCATGACATATTTCCAATAACCTGTTCATCGTCTAAATTCTATTAAAACCTCAAACAGTAGTTGGTGCCACAGCAATGAAGAAAAATCTTTTGCTGTCCAACTTCAGTAACAGCTTACTGCCATCTCGCTTTGTAGCATGGACTCAAGAGAAAATATTTCAGATTTTAGTTCATCTATTGTAACCTGTGAGAAAGGGAACTGTGCTGTTGTGTAATGTGCACTGAATACATTTTTTCGACTCAACCCCCTCTCTCACCGGTTACAATAGACGAACAGAAATCTTAAATACTGATTCCAAAAAAAAGGGCGCCGTGTATGATCATATAGATAATTCAGCAATAAATCTATTTCCTCAAAAATTTCTTCTTCTGCGGGTGCTTTTTTTTACTATCTGCTTCAGGCAATGTTCGGAGATAATTTTTGAGCCAGTTAAACCAGAAAATGAAAAGTATATTTCTTCGGAGAGTGCCTCTACAAATTGATATAAACATACATCCAAACCAACGGTTGAGATTTTGACGACGTCATTGGACTTCAGACTAGGTTAAACGTGGTATTCAGAAGCTTCAAAGACAAACAATTGAATGAAACAATTGTTTGCTTCCATGTGGCGTAAAGATTTTTACAAAAAAATGCAACTATTATCTGCAACAAAATATCTATTCCTTCGAACATACCTTAAGGAGGGAGAATTCTACATCATATGTGAAGACGTTTACTCCACTGTCACAATGATACGCTCTGGGGCATGCTGAAAAAAATTAGAAGTTTGCGGATATCTTCTCTCTGCGGTACATAACTTTCTCTTACTGATGAAAGCGTTAGAACGCGAGAGAGATGAGAGAGCAATATATATAGAAAATTGTTAATTTTTCTTTTCTTTATGCTGGAAAATATTTCTAAGAATAAAAACCAAAAAAAAAAAGCTGTAGCTCAGAATCTACAAACTTCCGCAACCGATCCAGCCACCACGAATGTCGCTTACATACTGAATAAAATATGCTAACAGCCTGCATTTGTCCTTCACATTCTAATTCACCAGAGACAGAATTTGAAACAACACTTTTCAGTACAGAGAATGCAACTAGACATAAAAAATATAACTTTATGAAACGGTACTAAACCTTGTATGGACAGCTGCATCGAACATAAGCATACTGAAAAGGTATCAAAATGCTCCTCTAAGAAAAATCACTGCCGCTTGTTGGTACTTGAGATGCCTTAATATTTCTATATTAAATGCAATAAAGAAAGCACTGCACTAAATCAAAAGACTCAACCAACATCCAGGCAGACGGCGACAGCTAGATCCTCTGAATGTACCAATTCGGAAAATATAAATCAGCATTTCGAAAACTGTTTCATTCTTCTCCATTTTTAATTTAATTTAATATTACACCAACAAAGCATAAGGTTATCAAACTTTTGCATATCCTTTTTTATACTCTCGTCAAAATATTACACCAAAATATAAAACATGGAGCTTATACACCTAGCTTTTTTTTTTTTTTAATTTTCTTCATTATTTTCTAATCTCTCTCTTTTCCCCATATTGTTTTTGTTTTATTATCCCAAAAGCATTTTGTTTTGTTATTTATCCATTAATAAATTCATTTGACTATTTTTATGTATTCCTTTTTATATTTAATGAATTTTATTTATATCTTACTACTGCCAGTGCTTAATTATTCCAATTGACATTTTCTGCTTTCTAAATATAAACAAATAATTTTATATAATCAGTCTGAGTTTTCATGTATGTCTGTTCTTAATTTAACTAAATATTCAATCACTTTATTAACTTTCAATGAATTGTCATTTGAATTATTAAATAGTTTTGGCTTCAGCTGCCTATCAATTTCAATGCTAATCAAATGCTCGAAAATAATTATAGCACGTAAGAATGCTGCAGTCAGGTTTGGACGACTTTTAAATGCGCTGCTGACTTTCGATAATAATCTTATGCAGGCTCAGCATATCAAAATCTGTTTTTTTTTTAACAAAATATACAAGTTTACAGGTTCTTATGGTGGAGACTATTAATTCAATGGGTGTATGCAAAGACAGACGAGCTCTACTATATAGACTTCAAGGACTTTTAAGTCTACATATGCGCCTATTTATGCCTGTTACATACACTAGCACACACTGCATATAACCTACTAGCTTATTTCTAGAGTGTATAATAATATATCATCTAAAATCCGCAAAACTTTAGATTTCTTGTCTTATAACGCATGCCAGACGCAAGCAACATTAAGCTAAAATATGCATAATGTCAATTTGATTAGAGTAATTTTAACTTGATCATACTTCTCTATAATATCTTACAGACAAGCGACAAATCGCTGGCAACACGCTTGTGAACATGACTTAAGCCGGTTTAATAGCCAGCCAGCAGCCTACCCAACTCTGCTGCTGCTGCTGCTGTAATGCTTTAATGCTTTATTTGCTGTGTTTTCGTATGTCAAACCAAGCCAAGAACGTCATGTATAATCATGGTAATTTGTTGATGGTTGCGAGCCATTTATGCAAAATTAATATGCAGTGTAATTTCAAGTGAAAGACAACAAGGAGCAGCCAAAGAAAAACAAAACAAAACAAAAAAACAAAACCAAAACCAAAAACAGAAAATTACACTAATAAATTAGACGCTTACTGAATACATAAAATTATTTTGGCAGCATTTCATACGGCAGCATATAAAATAAATTCAAGACAAGCCAAATTTTGTAGGCAACGTCTGAGAAAATCATATGAAAATTATGTGAAATTTGCTTTTATACCCTATGCACAAAATATATAGAGGATGTATACAAAATTTTTAAAAAAGCTTGTCTGTGTGACAAAAGTCTTTAAATATATCTTTAAGGCTTCTTCCCTGTTCAGCTTTTTTCTAGCCTTTTCTCTCCCAAACATCTTTTAGCTTACTTCCAAAGTTTTCTCCAATCACTCAATGCACTCAATCTTCAAAAACATAATATTCTGCTTTTCAACTCGCCAACTTTAAATAAATAAGAATGGAAGAGAAAAAGGGGGAAATGAAAAAAACGTTCTTCGGTGCTAGTAAATAACTTTTAATCATTTTTATATTCCAAGCTCTAGCATATCTGCAGCGTATCAAAGCTTCGGTTTCATCAACTTGAACATCTTCCTTGTTTTCTTTGAGCGTTTGATTTTGTTTAAAACATTGTTTTTCTTTTTTGTGCAAGCATGTTTATTCCTTATATATATGTGTATGTGTGTGTGTGCACAAATAGCTTGAATGATTGCACGTCTCAGTCGCTAACGTTCCGTGAGCCATGGCTGCCTAGACACATTTTGTACGTGTCGTTGGTTTTAATATGTCAAAGGCAAAAATTTGCCATGGCATATATTTAGGCCTAATTTTTGTAAGTGAATTTTTTTTTATTTAATTTACCAAAAACAATTTTTTTTTATTTTTTAAAACAGACAGTAATCCGTCGCACAAAAAAAGTAAGGTGGAATAAAAAAAAATATACATTTGAAGCAAACAATATCCTTTGTCCTTTCACGCAGCAAGTCACGCGCACATTTTAAAGTCAGTGTTTCTAACAATGCTTACGCACTTCGCATATTTTGCATTGTACAAATGTTGCTCCTTGTCAACTAACCTTTCTTACTTTCTTTCTTTTTTGAAATGAAGTAAAACATTTTTTAAAGTGTAAAACATTTCTATTGGCACACCACAAGCAGCTGCCACAAAGCGTACTTGAAATATTTATAATAACACAATGTAAACATTGTATTTCGCATACAATTGTCCTGCGTTGACAAGGATGAAGACGTTCATGTCCTTGTTTTCATTTTGAATGTGACAAGTAAGCAGGAGTTGTATTAGAAATCAGTATTAAAGTATATGAAACATTTTATGGGAAATAAAACTTAGCGCATCTTGTCTTCAGTTCAATGCACTAAACAGGACATGCTGGTTTTTGGAGGGTTAGAGTTCAAGCCAACAGGGAGATTAACATGTTCTATATTTTTTTGTGTACGTGACGTAGCTGTTAAACTTTTAGGAAGTGCAACTATAAACGACGCCTAAGAACAGAGCTGTACAAAGTGAGCTACCCCTAAAGCTACAGTCTGCCTTTAATTTTAATATTATTAATAATTTAATTCTTTTAAAAGAACATTTTTTCATAATCTTTACTCAAATCTTTACTTCATAGCACTAAAATAAAAATTTAATAGCATGCTTTTAGGCGCTATTTTTGTTTCATAGTGTTTTCATGTAAGTTGCTCATTTAAGCCCAAGTTAAGCCAAAAACTTTCAAATCAATTCTTCAAAAAGCAAATAAATGCATAAAATGCTTCAATTCATTTAGCAATTGCACTTTCACGCGCTCTACGAACAAATAACCGCATAAGTACATAGTTTTATGGTTCATTCATTGCATTTGGTACTCGAAGACTAATTACCACACAAATATTTTTAGCAAGCAAACAGATAGACAGAAAGACAGCCAACAGTAAACACACTCAAACGTACACTTGAAGTTCAAAAAATAATATAACTCAATTTACTAATTGCTATCAAAATAATGAAGTTCGCACTTGGCTGTTAGTAAGATTGAGTGAGTGAAAGAATGCAAGCAGCAAGGCTTCATTCGCACTGGTTGCCCAGTTGCCTGGTTGCTTGGTTGTTGATTGCAGTTGAGTATCATTGGCGTAATTTAAAGAGCACTCCCACCTAGCTCTAACGTTCTCTCCAAGGAGTTTCAGCGCAAAAGTTTGCTGAAGTTGCTACTAGAAAATAGTAAAAAAAAACATATATATATGTTTCTAGCGAAAATATTTTATAAAGCAAAACATACAGTCAGATTTCCGCTTGTGCATACAAACAGCGTTTTTCACATCCTTTACACTGCACTACTTCCTATGCCGCTCACAATCTAACCCTCTATCATGTTCATAAAAGTTCATCTAACTTCTTAGTTAGTCAAAGTTTTTGTGCTGCTGTTTTTTTCTTTTTTTTTTTCAAGTTCTATTTGTATCTTATATTTTTTTTTTTTTTTTTTGTCCTACTTCTTCGTCCTGCAGCTTCATCTTGAGGTGTTTGTTTGTTAGCGTAAAAGAAACTTTCTTGGTCCATTTATGTCTTGTTAAGAGTTTTATAAACTTGATTTTGGATTGCTTGCTCACTGCGTGCAGCAGCAGCAGCTTTGACGAGTCACTCGAACAAACAACGCAATTTGTTGAGGCAGCAGTTGCCAGGACGTGCACACTTGAAGCGTTGCTTTGAAATATTTGTTCAGCATGATTTCTAGCGTTTAAGCGTTCACATTATTATTTTTATTTATTTTTATTTATTAAAGGTTTCTTCTTAGCAGTAATTGAACTATTATTTTTTAATTAAAATCTGCAAATATTTTACTCAAGTCGTTGTTTGGTAGTAATCTAATGATTGAGGAAAGAAACTCCAAAAGCTAGTAAGCTAGAAAGAACATTGTCGAAGAAAATTGTTAAGCGAATCGCTTTTAGAAAGGATGCTAAGGATGTCAGCATATCGGTTGGCTCATGCCATGCGGTTTCTTGGGATGATTTCTTCTAAAATTCCTAATTCGCATTATCATCGCTCAGTAGCTGTAGAATGACGTCAACGAAGCATGGGTATATGGTGACGTCGAAACCAATGCCCAATCATCCCAATGGAAGCGCCAGAACACCAAAATAACCAGCGCTGAACAACCGTATATCTAAGCATACGGAACGTAATGGAAGCATTTGATGTAAGAAAAAAACCATTCTAATGTTCAAAAGCAGAATTACGACATAATTTTGTTCTTTTTAGATATTATCAAGGCCGACAGAAGGAGCTCCACCATCGTTTGCACCTAGAACGTGCATACCATCATGTCACCTATGCCGTTTTGAGCACGAACGGCAGCGGAAAAGAAGGACCTTTTCTATGTAATTATTACTGAAACTTTCAAATGAGCATTTATAAGATTGTATTAGAGTATACAAGGCATGCCTAAGTCTACATAAAAAGGTGTAAGAATATTTTGAAGTCGTGGACAATTGACTCTTAAGCCCTCTTACTAGATTTATTGCTGTTCACAACGAGTTGACTTGAACTTATTTGCGTCTAATTCGTTCACATGTGTTTCATTGAGCTTATTTATAGATTCTGTTTAAATTTTTATACCCCATACCCATAGGGTAAAAGGAAATATTAAACGTAAATGATTTTAAAATAGTACATATACCTCTAGAACGAACTATTAGAAGATGGAACCACATTCAAGTCTGTGCCACCTTTCTGTTTTTTATATGAAAAAAGTTTTGTTGTATTTAATTCAACTGAAATATTTCATCAAGTTCCAAATTGCAACTCTAAAATGGGTTCCCACTACAAAATGTCAATAAAACTGTCAAAAAAAGGAACATTTATCGCTGTTTATGAGGAACAATGTTCAATGTGGCTCAAGCTCAGACACGGCACGCCCGTGCTGTAAACTTTGCACTTGATGGATTCCACGAAAAGAAGTATGTCTTTGGAGATTTTTTTTGGATATCAAGCAGGCATTTGACAGATAAGCATAAGCTTAAAGGAATACTCAACCCACAGCACTACTTAATTGTGAAAAGCTTCCAAGCAGAAGGAGTCAGGACTCAGGGTAGCGTGTTAGGGCCAACTCTTTTCAGCTTATATATACGCATGACATGCCCTCAGCGGACAACATACCAATCTCGGACGCCAAAAATCTTTTTATCGCCAACTTTGTAGATGACACTGCTATTCTGGCCAGTAACAAATGCATCTACACTGCTGACAAGTGTCTATCAGTCACATACACTCTTAGCAGAAACACTTCTCCTTAGGTATTCTTATATGGTGAACTCTTAGCCTAGAAGGCTGCACACAAGTATCTTGGTATCACTCTGCACAAATGTCTAACTTTCGAGCGTCACATAACAAAGGTAGTTAGGCATCACAAGGCAAAGGCGAGCAGCATGGCTTGGCTTCGTTATGCTCTAATTTTTCGGCATTGTACATACGCAATAGAGATATTTAAAAGGAACCGCAGTTACCGAGAGATGTCGGAGGTGTTATCAACCGCTAAGCAGCTGCATACCTGGAAAACCTTGCGAATCATCCGAACCAACTGGCGCGAACGCTCCTGAAAGGATGACATAATCACACTCCAGGCTCCAGAGAGTTCATCCAACCGAAATGCCAAACAGAACAATATAATCCTTCCTTTTCCTCTATCACTCACCCTTTTATCTAGTTTTGAGTAAGTACATTTGTATATATTTTGTTGAAATAAAAAAAATAGAAAATAGAAAATAGAAAAAAATGAGGAAAATATCTCGAAGAATTAGGAAACTTTTATGTGTGTTTCTGAATTTTTAGCTACTAACAAACGTTCGGGCGGAAATAAAAATCAGGAAGCACGCATTATTCAAGCTTATTCGGCAGATTAATCGAGCTTCGTCTAAATCTTTGATGTAATTAAAAAGTTCCAATTTTCAAAGCTTCCCGTTCAACTATTTGGAGGACTATTAAAAGTACGCAAATCATTGGACATGAAAACTAAAAGATGGTTCCAAAGCTCACAACCTGTCATTAAAAGGTTATAATTGATTTCGATTGAATTTCCAGATGAAAAGTAATAGAACCTAGAAACATCAAGGTTGACTTCACCTCTACGCTAATTGTTACCGCTCCACTCAATGTTAACGCCCCGAAACAGTTAAAATTTAATCACAAACATTAAAAAAGCGTTAAAGCAGTCTACAGATAAAACTCTTTTTTTTTCTTAATTTTTCCTACGAAAGTGTTAAACCTATCAAGCTACACGCACACATTAAACCAAAAACTGATAACGCATCAAAAAAAAAAATACAAAAAAAAAAATCAGCATTTCGTCAAAGCGTCTACGAGCAAGTTTATAGGCATCACTGACTGTCTGCCTGCCTGCATGCAGTACGTGTTGTAGGCCATCACGAATGTCAGCGCTTTGTCAAAATGACAAATCAGGCCATTTGCCTTGCTCGTATCGGCTGCCTGACTGACTGTGTGTAACTTTATTTTTATGCATTTGTATTTGTATCTTTTTGTCGTCGGCACATCAATAAAAATAAAAGACAGGCAACAGCAGCAGCAACTCTGAATTATTGAAGCGACCGATAGACCACAAGCAATAACAACAAGAAACAAAACAAAAAAAAAAAAATACTACTACTACATACTGTAATAAACAAGGATCTGCGCTAGCAGCCAGCAGCGTACAGGCAATTGTACGAGTGAACGAACTTGCCTTGCCACACACGTTGACACAACTTGACAACAAATGCGCGACTTGTATACAATACTATGCCGCCAACCGTTCCTCCCTCCGTACGTCTTTTTATTGGCAACGCGCTCCTATCGAAATCGAAACAGCGACTTATTTATTTATTTATTTTCGCCTCAAAATTGTCAACATGGATCAATGTTATGCGCCAAAACAGAAAAACAAAAGCATCATCCTATACACTAATAAAAAAACAAAAGACTTTGTTTACTTTGGCATATGCGAAGTTTTTATGCGCTGCAGTAGAGGTTTTAAGTTACTCCAAGCACATTTTTAAGTTATTTTAAGTTACCTAAAGCTTAAAAGAAGTCCTTATTTTGTCCAATAGTCCAATCAAGCGTGTTACAAACTACTCGAAAATTCTATAATACCCAAATAAAAGTGCACAACAAATTAAAGACCAATCATCATTATCATCCACACTGCTTATACACTGCTGGTCCTCATTGTCTTCATCGCCGTCGTCGTTGTCGTCGTCGTCGTCAATGTTATCGATATCACTTAAGGGTTATATAATAAGCGCACAAATGTATCCCAAGCACTCGCGCTGTTTATATACTAAAGTATCAGGTTTCTGTCAATATTCATAATATTATGTTTTGCTGCTGTGCTGTGTATTGTCTTTGAATTTTTACGCAGCTTTATTTTGCAAGAATAACAATTGCAGTACAATGAAAAATAAACTTAAAAAAAAAAAAAAGAATATATTAACTGAAATCGTGTGAGAAAATACACAAATCAAGCGCAACGAAATTGTTTTTCCAGTTCATTTGTCGCCAAGCGATTTAGTTTTTTTTTTTTGTTGTTGTTCATTTTTGCCGCCACGTATAATAATATTAAAAATAATAACAATTTAAACGATATAATTTTTTATGGTTTTTGCTGTTTTCCCCCCGCTTAAATTATTCATAATAATTTAATTTCACACAATTATAAAATGGTTTCATTTGATTTTTTATTTGTTAAAATTAAATATGCGGCGTTAAAAATGACAGAACACTTTTTCGTTCAAAATTATTGAAAAGGAAAATGTTTTTATTTTATTTTATTAATGCTTATTGAATAAATGGCACAATATTGCTTAGGTTGGTAATTTTTATTTGAATGATATTCATGACTCTTAAGTGTGAAGAGGGCAGGCTGATAAATTTTTTAAATGACATTCATTAACTTCAATAAACTTTATTAAACACACATCAAACTGAAAGTATATACTCTACGCCCTCGCTTATTGCAACCCTCAATAAACAAAAATTAAACCCTTCTACATAAGCCAAGCCTAGAAACCCAGAGCATTCGATAACCATATGAACGGATGACATATGAGTTTTTTGAAGAATGGTTTTAGAAACTTCGTGTAATAAATGAAGAACTATCCTCAGACCTCTCGCGTCATAGTTCCGCACCAACTTGGAAGCAAATCCAAACAGCTTGCTCTCAAGCTGCGGAGAAAACGGTGGGCTTGCAGCACTTCAGACGGCAGCCGTGGATAAGTAACACCACTAGACTCTGATTGAGGAGCGCAGGCTATTGAAATCAGAGCTAAATGCATGTGGGATCATATAACAAAGTGCGAAGGCGTATTTAAAAATTAGTCTGGTCGGATAAGAGGGCTTATGTGGAAAGCATATCCAGTAAGGCAGAAGAGGTAGCTAATTGCAACAACTTACGCGGTATCTACAAATATTTCACCTATCAAGGCTAGTGACGGGTCCAGTCTATCGTCATTCGAAGACCAACTGACACGCTGGAAGGATTTCTTTGCAATCGATGACACTGAGTCAGAAACTCCAGCAATTTCCAACACATTTCGACGCTGCTCGGTGTTGGAAATTGCTGGAGTTTCTGACTCAAAATTTCTACTAATCCGCTTACTGGGGACAAAATAACCCTGACCTTAAGCAAGCTAAAAAACAACAAAGCTGCTGGGCCGGATGGTTTACCGCCCGAACTGCTTAAGTACAGCGCAAACACCATCTCACGCGCCTTACATTCCATTATTCGTGCGGATCGATTCCAGATGATTGGAAGGAGAGGGTGACCGTCACTATCCCCAAAGTCAGTGCAGAAATTGGCGTGGTATAACGCTTTTAAACTTCATCCAAAATGTACCGGCCTTCATCATCTTAGCCAGAATCTCTTATTGTGTAGGCCACATTAATATACTACGCACTATTGTGGAACAATCTGTCGAGTGGAGGTCCCCGTTATACCATCTTTTTGTGGAGTTTGAACGGGCGTTTGTAGCCATCAATAGAGACGCAATATGGAGCTCACTGAGCAGCTGTGGGATCCCTGACAAAATTATTGATCTCATAAAGGCTCTTTACGAGAACACAGTATAAAGGCAACAACAGCACCAATTTCATTATAAACAGAGGTGACCGACAAGGTGGTGTACTCTCACCAGTCCTTTTCATAGTAGTCCTCAACGGGGTCCTAAAGCGCACAAACGCGGAGGTGCCAGAAGGCTTACCGTGGAGACTTAATCAGAAGCATAGCGATATCCGCGAAGCTTCGGTGTCTGGAAGCTAATGGCGCTTTCATTGAGAACAAAATTAAAAATATTCAACACCAGTATATAAAACCTATACTCTTACATGGCTCAGGGACGTGGATGATCTGAGACAGGTTGGCGGAAAGCTTCAATCTTTCGTTAACAAATGTCTAATTCGTTAAATAATGTCTATCTTCTGGCCAGAAACGATCTCAAACGATGACCTATGGCTAGCAACAAACACTGAACCTATCAATATTAATATAAAAAGACGCAAATGGAACTGGATAGGTCACACATTGCGCAGAGAAGACGACAACATTGCAAAGATGGCGTTCCGGTGGAACCCACAAGGCAGCCGTCAGAGAGGTCGTCCAAGGCAAACATGGATTCGTACTGTACATTCTGAAATCGGGTGAACTAAGAGCCCTAGCAGCTGATAGGAGTCGTTGGGGACATTTGTTTTCGTTCTATGCTCCAACTAGGAGTAATACTTTAAGTTACATATAAGAATTAAAGTTTTAAGGAATTAAAAAAAATAATAAAAAATGGAAGGAATTTGCATATTTTATTTAAGTTTTTCAGATCAGAAAATTTCTTTCTTCAGAAAATCTTCGAAAGAAATGACGGACAGTTAATAAATGACGACGGATTGATCACCATCATGTGGACCATCAATTGACCATTTGATCATATTTGAATGTCGATGAATGGGAAGCAAAATTAAAGCATTTTACTTAATAATCCATGGGGGTAATCTTATAAAAAAAAACTTCTAGAATGAACTGGAATGAAGATATTGGCCAATGAATTTAATAATAGACGAATAAGTTAATTAAGAATCAATGATTGCAGAATGCGATGGTCTCTTCAGATTAAAATCATTTGGACCACCTGCACAGCCTGATGGGTGTCTGATGATGTGGTGAGCTATATTCTTGTATGGAACCTGCGAGTTAA
The DNA here is from genome assembly GCA_035044805.1 of Leucophenga maculata. Lineage (NCBI taxonomy): Eukaryota > Metazoa > Arthropoda > Insecta > Diptera > Drosophilidae > Leucophenga > Leucophenga maculata. The sequence goes on along the minus strand of JAWNNP010000005.1, from coordinate 312,831 downwards.
AGTTTCTAACGTTTGCTAATAGATGCAACTTTAGGCTCTGCAAGGAAATTGAAAGCAGAGCTTAACTATCAGGTTCAAGGTATACAGCCACTGGTTGATTAGGGTCTCGGGCTTTGAAGATTTCTAGTTGGTCTTAGGTTCTTTTTTCGGCAAGTTTGTGAGGAATAAATGGAGAATGGGTTACTTTTGTAAATAATCGGTATGTAAGTTGCATATTTGGAGTAGAGAATGGTGAATTTTCCGAAGGACATTAATGTCATATTAATTAATAAAAAAAAACACCAACGCTTTGCTGTCTATTTTTTGCGCAAGTTTAATTCCCTTTTTAGCTACATTTGGAATAAATCTTTTTATTATTTGACCAAACACTCAATAACGCATTTTAAACGCATTTCATTACGTTTAATATTTTTTTTTCGTCCAACATCATCAAATATAGATTTCAATACGCATTACAAATACTTGAAATCCTCAGTAAAGTAAGTTCAGTCAAAATCAATTAATTTTCATTAAATAAAAATAAACACACACAATCCACAAAAGCAAGGCAAAAGCACTCCGTTTAATCCCAAAAATATGCGACAGCATTTTAAAAGTGAAATTAATTTCGTTTCGCTCTCAAATTAATGAAAATACACACCGAGCACTTTTCATATGATTTTAAAAAGTATTTAATGCGCCACCGAATGCAAAAAATATGAAAAAATAAAATCCAAATGTATTAAAATACAAATAAACAAAAAGTCTCAAAGCCATTTGCAAACAACAGCAGCTAAAATTTAAAAGAAAACAAAAATTGAACATGAAATAAAAATATTTTTACAAATAGATTGAAATTAATTGTAGCATGCGACATTAAAAAGTATCGCATGCAATGAGCAGCAGCCGAGTGGTTGATAGACCACTTGAAAAAAAAAATAAAAAAACACATAAAATCAAATTAAATTGAGTTATGTACTACTCAAGCAGCGAGTTTTGGAAAATATTTATTTAATATAAATTTTCAAGTTGAAGTAGAAACCACTTGAGTTTATTTTAGCAATAAATTGGGCGGCATTTGATATGCTTTAATTTATTTGCTGCGACTGTAAAAACAAACTGAAATTCAGCAGACGCTATTTTCTTTAGGAAAATACGAAATTAATACACTTGAGATAATTTTTAATGTTTACTGTTTAAATTGTCAAAGCGTTTGGTTTATATTATTTTTGCTGCATGCAGCATTTACTGCTTGCTGCATTTGTTATATTTATTTTGAATTTTCAAAAGTGCTTGGCAAAGCGTTATTAAATACGCTGAGAAAAATAATATTCAACTATATCAAGTAATATAAACACTTTATATATGTATGCAACAAAAAATAAGAAAAACAAAAGCCACAAAATGTCGGCGACTTCATGTGAAATTATCCACAAGTTCTTTAAGCTGCCTGGAAACGAGACAACGAGACGTTTCAGCTGAAAGCCGTCATCAACGCCATAATCGTTGACATAATCATCATGGACGACGCCGTCAACGCCAACTTTCTGTTAAGCAGCAACGTATCCTTGCTATGCGGAAAAACTCTTTTGAATAATTTTTTATACAAACTTTCATTTTCGTGCGCATAATGCGCAACGCTGATGTGAATGTGTCTCTAAATATGGCTTTAAGTGGAAGTGGAAGCATACGCAAGTCGTACAGAATAAGTAAGAATTTATAGTATGTCTTGGTAAAGCAATTGGCATATCATGACATCAAAATGTGTTTTAAGAAAGTTAAATTTTCTTTTTAGCAACATTTTATTTTTTTGTACTAGTTTGAATCTTGCAACAGAGCTGGGCTATATTAACATGCAGCATGACATAAATAGTTAATGCTTTATTAATTTCTTTAAATTTTAAAAGTTCAGTTTCTGTATGTTTCTGTCTTCAAAACACGAAAATTAGACGTCTGAGTGACTTGTTTATTTTCTGAAGTTCCAACGGAAAGGGACAATTCTAAACATTTTAATCCAACAAAATATTAGGATTGTTCTAATTCATTTGAAGTTCTCTTCGCTATTTCTAATCCATTTTTACTTACTTACTTAAATGGCGGTCAACCGTCTTCCGGTCATGGTCGCATTTAGAAAGGCGCGCCAGCCTCCATAGTCTTGTGTGCGCTGGCGAAAGTCGTTTTGAATGCCAAGTTCGGAGAGATCTCTCCATACCTGGTCATTCCAACGCATGCCCGGTCGTGCTCTATTTCGGCGTCCTCCAATCAAGTTTGGACCCACCATGTAAACCATGCGTGCTGGAGCTCTTTCATCCATTCGAATGAGGTCCCAAGCTCAGTGCAGCCGCTGCAATTTTATGCGCTGGACTATGTCAACCTCATCGAATAGCTCGTACAGCTCGCAGTTCATACGGACCAATCTTTCTCTCGAAGAGTTCCAACGCTGTTTCATATGACTCAATCATGGTCCATGCCTCTGCGCTATAAAATAGGACCGGATGTATCAGCGTCTTATATATTTTTATTTTCGTTTTTCGAGAGAGGGCTTTACTTTTTATTTGCAAAAAAGCATCTGTTTGCATGCGTGATTCTTCGCCTGATCTCCAGGCTGACGTTGTTTTTGCTGGTTACCTCGGATCCAAGATAGACGAAGTTTTCTACAATACTAAAGTTGAAGTTCTTCAACGTCACTGACTTCGTCTTGTCATCATTCACCGCTAGACCCATGAACCAAGACTATTTTCAATCTCTGAGAACGCCTTGCTGACTCGCCGTTTCTGCGACCGACCGAGCCCGACAGATCGAGTCCGACATACTCTGTATGTATGGGCACTGGCGTAGGATGTATTCTTTTAGAAGATTAAAAAAATCGTACGACAGAGCACCGCCCTGCCTGAAACCTCTCTTGGTATCAAAGGAGTCGGAGAGGTTCTTCCCTACCCTAACAACGCTTTGTGTGTGAGAAAGTTGGTGCATACTCTTAACCAACTCTTCGCCGCCGGTGTTAAATAACTCCGCTGGCAGCCCATCAGAGCCTGCCGCTTTGTTTTTTTTTTCAGCTTTTTAATAACTGAATCGACCTCGTTATAGTCCGGTGGCTCTACAATAGTGCCATCATTAACTGGTGGTTCCGGTGTCATTTCTCTATCGGCGGAATTGTACACTTCATCGCCTGCTGAGAATGTTTGGCATCATGTCAAGATTTTACAGAAATAGTTTTAAGTATTTTAAAATACGCTTCAGATCGTTTGTTAAATCCATTAATTAACAAAAATCTTAAGTAACCTACTCAGCGAAAAGTTACAAATCAAAGACAAGAAAGGAATCTGGTGTAAGCCTTGCACAAAATAGTCATTTGTCAAAGTCAAATTCTTCAAAGGTAACAATCAAAAACTCTTAGAAGTATTTTTATATTGAGCAAACCCACAAAGGTTTAATAATTCTAATTGTTAAACAAAAAACTAAGGAAATTTTTTCACAATATTTGTGCTACTTTGAAATAAATGATTTATTATGACAAACAAATTATTAAACATTTGTTACCACTCTCGCATACAACTTAAATTCAAAACTAAAAAATATTCAAATATTGAAGCACTGAAAGGATAGAATAGTTTCGGGCCATTCAAGCGATACTTTCAACACATATATATGCAAAAAAACTAGATAATGACATGCACACATGCCAAAGAAATCTACATATTTAGAAGGAGTATGTTTTTTTGACAAACTTATGAATTTAACTTTTAATGCTTTACTTGTAAGTGAAATAAGTTGTTTAAAGACGAGTAACTGTGACAAGCCTCAAGCCTTTTTAAGTTCATCCTGCATACACTACCATGACATACTCAATAGCATCATAAATCACGGCGCTACTTTAATACTTCATACACCGACTAACCATAATCATAAAAAAAAAAACATAACTCGTTATCAAAATCATTTTGTGGTTTTACACTTTTCGTGACTGTCTCAGGAAGTAGGCGAGAATGTAATTAATCATTTGCAAAGTTGAATGAAAATAATAGAAAATGTTTCATAATAATTGGCATTGTGTTCGATCTGACAGCTGAAAAATTGCCAAAGCGTGACAACTATTTTAAGTGTTGAATGAATTATTTGAAATGAGCGCAGATTTTAGTTTAAAATAAGTTTAAGGCTTGATATTTGCTGTAATTTATAAAAGTTTTTAAATTATTAAAAATTTGGCAAGCTGTGATAGTTTTTGTTGAATATAAAATAATAAAATATTTTGTTTAAATAATAAAAAGAAAAAATGAAATACCAATGTGTGCTCTTTTAAGTTTAGTTCAGGACGAACATGTATACCTTTCTTAAATCAAAGCAAACTTTAAAACTAAATTAAAGCACTACACATACACAGCTACACATGCTGTGTATGTGTGGTGCTTTAAAAAAAATATATACATATATATAAACAAGCTCAATCTATGCTCAAAGTTCTGCAATGAATATTTTCTACAAATAATACCATTTGTGCTATTAAAACTGTCAAATTTATTTTCAGTGCTTAAAACTTTTCATTGTTGATATTTTGCTGCAATATTATGTTGTCGGTCGGGTTTTTTTGTCATTTTTCACACGATTTTCGAAAATTATTGGTTTCTCTGTTAAATACTTTGCACATAAAATGCGCTTTTGTTTGCAAATACCACCGCAAAATATGCACAAATATATTTGATCATATCTAACAACATATTGTAGTTGGCTATAAGTTTTATAAAATAAAAAAATAATAAAATAAAATAATAAAAATATAAATTGCTTTCATGGCAACGCAAGAGTTTTTAATTGCTTGTTTTTTTGCAAACTGTTGAGATACAAAATGTATTCAATTTAGAAAATTGTTTGCTTGATTTTAAAATAATTTTTGACAAGTCTTAGTTAAGGCTGGCTGCTCATAAAAATTTAAATGTTGGTAGACAGACAGACAATTGTTAAGTTTTTTATGAAAACCATATTTAATTGTTGATATATATTTTATAAAATATTTTGTAAACTGTTTGGCTATGAAATTTATTGTTCTACACTAAAATTTTGTAAAAAAAAAAAGTCACAAGTGAATTTTATTTTGTAGTACAATATTTTCAATGCATTTGAGTTTATTTTTATTTTTAAGTTTATTTGTTTAGATTTTTATTTAATTTCGAATGCAATTTGAAGCTTGTCCAACCAAAATTTAACTAAAATAAAAAATAATACTAGGTAATAGCAGCAAGTCCTTTAGTGAAACTCAAATTTTGCGGTCTATTTTGAATTTCTAGCACTGCCTGCACTGCATCAATAACATAAGCATCAATGTTCATGGAAATCATAAGCTTCATGAATACAAAAAAAAAAAAAATAGAGAATCCTCAAATGAGTGCTCCTTTTCAGATTTAGACTATTATATGCTTCATGGTTGCATTCGCCTTCACAGCAAAAGTTCTTGGCTTAGCTTTTCTTTGCCAATCAACTGCTTAGCTCAAAAAAATCTCCTTTCGTGTCTGCTGGCAGCATAAGTGAGCCAAAACTTCGTTTGATACGCAATGCAGAACTATATGACTTGCTATGACTTTTGAAAATGCTAAAAAAATGGCACACCGCTTCGTGCTTATTCTCACCTGAATAAGTTTGATTATTTAACAACAAAAATTTCTGTCACATATTTTCAAAGAGAAAAAGAATAAGTTTTCCTAGTTATACATAAAAGAAGATGAAATCTGCTATTGTGAAAGTATTGCAGGACTTTTTGATGCCAGCAAGTGGCGAACAAATATAGTTTCAAAGCAACTTGGCTGAAATATGGCAACAGAAACCATTGATTAGTATTACTCAAATCCAGAAAAATTGTTTCCTGAAAAAAAAAAATTTTAATTGTTATCTCCAACAGATTGAACTACATGGATTGCATTCAAAAAGCAAGTGTTTTTGTAAATTAATTGTCAATATTTGGCTATGCTCCACCCCCTATACAAGCGATAAAGGTACGAGGACGAAATTTGGTATACATGTTAGTAGGATCGGCAAAAGTAATGGTCTTAAGTTTGGTCAAAATTAGAGGAGGCTATACCACCACACCCCCATACGAACGTTACAAAATATTTAACATATCTTTGCATCCATTTGAAGTACATGAATTAAATTTGGTATACATTGTAATGGGATCGGATGAAGTAATCAAGTTAAGAAAAAAAAATTAAAGTTTCCTAGTTTAAAAGATATTTGGTTTATCGGTTTTGAATATTGCTGGAAGAAGTAGAGAAGTGCTTGAAGTCGAGTAGGAGAAGAATTTATTGTGTAATGAAAATAATTTTTACTGGGCGCAGCAAAGCGTGCCGGGTACAGCTAGTATAATATAAAATGCTTCAAAGATTAAAGTAAATTTTTCAAAATCCATATAACAAAATTTCGAAACGTATGGGACTAATTAGGTCTCAAGAAACTTAAAAATACGAATTGCGTCTGTCTGCAGTACATTGTCGAGCACATCGGATACTTTCACAGACAGAGAGGCTCGCTTATGATCTCAAAGAGCTGAACAGTGGCTTCTCGACAAGCAGAAGCACCGGAACAATTTCAATTACTATTAAACGCTGTTCGAATTAGTCAAAATGGTAATAGAATATGTATATCTTCTGACCAATTAGCCACAATAATATAATGTAGCAGGTCATGATGTTCCATGGATAAATGAAAGAAAGATCATGTTTCACATATTTACCTAAAATGAACTTTGCTGAAGTTTCTTCCATAGGTAATATGGTCATATGCTGTAATTTCTGAGGCGCTCTCAAATGGAAAAAAGAATCAAATGATTTATGCTGCTCAAATAGAAAAGTTCATATATAATATTTTCCAGACCCTACAGAGTTTATGAATTCACTTTTAAATGATGAACATGCACATTCTAAGCACTTTTTAGGCAGTCTTCCAAAAGCATCGACTCTTCCATGAACAACTTCCTGCTACATACATAAATTATTATATGCCTCGCATTTCAGGGCAGTATATAACAAAAACTTTAAGAACTCAATACATGAATTTAACATAATTCAAAGTAATACATTCAGCTACCTCACACAACTTTACAAATTCTTTCCAACAGCTTAGTCAAATGTCTATTAAAGCTAATTCATTAAAAAAGCAAAAAAAAAAAATTTTATTTTATATTTTCTACACAAACACACGTTTAATCAATTTGCTTATCAGAGAACACACATCAAATCTGCTCAATTATGCAAAATACATGCCACGACATTGCCTACAAGTAACAACTTCCGTCTTTTCTTCATTGCTGACCACAAAAGCCACAATTACCAACACGTATTGACAAAACACCATGCATTCATTTATATTCTAATCGATATAAATTATATATATTTCCGTCAACAGCCAATTCCATAGAAACTTTGGCATATACTGCCTTCAGTGCCAACCAAAACGCCATAAATTAACTAAATATAGACGTAAAAATTGTTGACTTTCCGCCTTCGTTCGTAGTCGCCAGAAAGTAAATTTATTTAGCGCGTATCATAAATTCGAAAGTAATAGCAACGAAATTATGAAATTAGACGGCATTAAAAATTTATGACTTGATTGGAGTTTGGAGTTGCAACTTAGGCGTTGTTAATGGTCAACAGGTCCTGCAGCATTTGAACTTATGGCGGCTTGAATTGTATTTTCCAAAAGCGTTGAGTGTTTGACATAGTTTGAACCTCAACTGTTTTGGCTTTTCATACAACAAACATGAACTTCCTGAGTATTTTTGTAGTAGCGCAAATGCTTAATTATGCTGCCGTGTACTTTGCGCAATGACGCTTGAAATTTTAAGCCCAACTACGCAAAAAGCACAACTCCTCATATTTAAATTACAAGACTAAGTTTGCAATAAGAGAAGAGTTACCTGCCAAAAAAAAAAAAAAATGATGTGTATGCCTGGCGAGCTCATTCGTCATGTTTCGGTTCGAAAACAGCAAAAAGTGGCAAAACAAAAAAGTTGGCAAGAAATTAGGGGTGCATACAATTTTTGGTTTGTATTTCCTGCTTTTAATTTGGTTTGGTTTGGTTTGGGTTGTTTTTTTTCTCGGCATTCTGAGTTTAAATTTTACGCAGAAACCGGTCTCTGGGAATGTAATTATTCATGCACTCAAGCATACGTCGAGCACGACTCTGAATTGAAATTGGTTTTGTTGAAAGAGTTCATCTGTCAGTGTTGTATAATGGTTGAGTGTTTCAATTCAGTCATGAATTCGGTTTTGACTGCTGGCACAAGCATGGATTCATTGATTTGTGTCGTCGTCAACAACTGCGCAGCTATGCAAATATTTCGCATTTCGTTGCATTAATTGAAACATTTCGCATGTTTCTTTAAAAATGTTGAATAAACTTAAAGATTTTTTGGATTGACATTGCGACAAAATGATTGAAAGTTAGTAAATTTGAAGATTTATTTGTAATAGCGCGTTAAATTTTCTCTCAGACAGATAAAGAGATGAATGGATATAATGGAGATAATCTTGAAAAAAATAGTGCCCATCTTTAAAGTGTTAGTATCCTTAAAAACTCCTTTCTTTGTTTTTGAATAATAAAATTTTTGTTTTGTTGTATCTTATCTTAATTCTAATGAAAAATTCCAAATAGTTTCATATCGGATCAATAGGAGGTGAAGCACCTATACAAACTTCTCCCCATTACTGAGATTGTGTTGATACTTAGTTTAGCTTGAATTTTGATTAAATATTTAATATAGGAATAAATGCTTTATGCAAAATTAAGTTTAAATTGTCTGTTGCTCAATCATTCTTCTTTTGGATAATTTAGGCATGAATCGTGTGGCAATGAAATTTTTTCCATTTTGACAGATTAACTATGCCATAAGCATGCTAAGGAGCTATTAAATGACGTAGACAACGATCTAGATATGCTCAAATAGTTATTAATGGCACCGGAACATGTGTATATGGTTATGAAGTCAAAGCTAAAACCCTATTATTCCAATGAAAGCGGTCAAAAGAACCATGACCGACAAAATCATGATAAGTTCGAAGCTTTTGATTATTGTCTTCTTCGATTACAATGATTTTTTGTGCATCGTGAGTTTTGTAGGTCTTACAATCGATAAAAATTTTGTCTCATGAGCATGCACCTGCAAACACATCGTTGCTTGTTCGTGATTTGTTTGACCAAAACGAACTCCGTAATCATGGCTCAACTACCATATGTACTTGACTTGACCCCCTGCCTGTTTTTTCTGTTCCGATATTTGAAAAGATACATGAAAGGACAATGATTTTTCCACGATTGAGCTTGAAGAGCTCTAGGTCATACTAAAAAGTTCTTGCAAGAAATAACGCAAGGATTGGTTTGGCAGGTTCATAATATTTTCCTTTAATGAACTTCACCGTAATTCTTACAGCGATGCATTATAAAAGAAAAGAAAATGTTGGCGTTGAGTTCTATTGAGAATAATACAGTCGTTGCTGGCTGTTCGAGTTGGTGGTGTATTTCAATAGGAGCAACCCAGTATAATGAGCTTCGTGGATTCATAATAGACATAAGAGTTTGCAGATGATAATAGCAAAATTAAAAAAGAAAAATTTAAAGACAATTTTTCAGTATTGGAGAAAAGTTTGCATTTAAGCTGGTGAGGTTACCGCTTGCATTGGACCGATCTGAACTTAAATAGAACTTTTTTATAAGGATCAATGTAAGGTAGAACAAATTGGGCAAAATTAATAAACATCAGAATGATATGTATACATGGTAAGTGCCCTTAGGGAGGGGGGTTAGTGTGTTCATTGAATACAAGACATCTGAATAATGAATAAGAGAATCTAAATGTTCAAATTTGATGGCTCTAATAGTCTCCAGAATCTCGATTTTCATATAGACAGCCAAACACACGGACATGTTTATATCAACACGAACTTAGCATATAGAATCATCCATCTTTATAGATTACCAAACGTCTAACGTGCGCTTAAATTTTTAAGGGGAACCTAAGCCAGGTGCTATAAAATATACTGTTAATCGTTGGTGATGCTTTTTGCATGCATGCTTGAAACAGTAGCGTAATTTAATGGCGGAGCACCATGTAAAATAAAAATGATGTAAAAATATTAAAGGTTTGATACTTCTGAAGTAAGTTCATTCTGTATTTGGAATAGTTAAAAGTTGCAAAGTACGCGTTTCATAAAAAAAAGTTTTCGATCTAGTCATGTCCGTCTGTCTTTGTCTTCTTGTGTGAATATGGGATCAAGTTTCACACTTAAGATTTAATTCAGCCAAGCCATCCTCAAGTTTCCAATGAATCTTATCTCTCTCGTACCCATTAAACTAAGTATCATCCCCGTATTTCAAATATTTCAAATAGATTTGAGAATTACTTTCGTTGTTGGATCACACTCCCAGAATATTTTAAGAAATGTATAATATAAGTAATTTAAATCGTTCCACAGTTTGCTAAAAACTTATTAGGTAATATTTTTTTTACTTTTTTTTTTTTTTGTAAGAAATTTTGATGCTTTGATGCCCATGAGTTTTCTTATCCTTTAATATTTGTTTTTGAACAAAAAAAATAAATAAATTCAAAAGCAATAACATTCCATTGAGAGCAAACCAAACACCAAAAAATATTTGAACTATAAAATTTTCAAATTCAAAAAAATCCTTGCACAATTCATGATTATTGCATGACAATAATCACCCATTCAAAATTTTTCACAACAGAACGCTTAGATCTCTGCAGAACAATTTGCTAAAATTTTGCATTTTAAAACTAAATCAATTACTCAGTTTTCAGTTTTGCATACTAAATGTCAAAAATATACAAAAAATTAGACACGCTTGTATGTGTGTGTCAACATACCTTATATGCTCATTAGCAAACTTTTCAACGAACTCGAATTATCCTTGTTGCTGTGAAATTATATCACGCAGCATTTAATAAACTCGTCGAAACAACTTGATTCTGTGATTCTGTGATTATTGAACTTTTGTTGTGGATATTATTTATATATAAATTATTTATTTATTTATTTATTTATAGAATGGTTGATGCTTCTTGCTTCTCTGATGATGCTGATGATAAAGATTATCATGAACAGCAATCAAAGTTGTTTATTATTTGTCTGCGGCAAAGACTTTATTTTGCTTTGGTTTTTTTTTTTTGTGTTGTTTTTGTCAGCAATTAATAGTAAACTTTATGGCATCATAATTTCTGGATGAACTTTGTTTTCTACTTTTTCTCTTCAACAGTTAGGCAAATATTTGTGCAGAAACAAAACCAAACACGCACGCCGAAAGTTTTATTATTTTTTTATTTTTTTTTTTTTTTGTAATAGAAAAAAGGCAACAAAAATTTATGAAGAAAACAAAAAAAATAAGAATTAAATAGAAAAGCTTCTTAATTACGCATGAAATGCGCAAAAATCCAGATTAGTTGCTTATTTATGCGGCACATTTACAGTTAGAAGATTTGCTTTTTTTTTTATATAGTTAAGCCAAGCTTGGACTATTAAATTGTTACAAATTTTTTTTCATTTATTTATTTTAGCAAGCCTAAAACTTCTTTTAAAAAAACAATTATTTTTTTTAATTTAAAAACACTTTTTATTAAATTTTTTATTAATGTTTGTTTTTAAAACAGATTTAAATATTTCGCACATTTTTCTGATTTCGTCGACGTCTTTATTTCTGTGCGAATGTCGGCAGCCGGTTACACAAATCAGTTAAACCGCGCGCTTTCAAATTACATCGAGTACTGACTGAGGCAGTTCTTCTTCGCAGCGGTTCGGTTGAACAACTTTTCGTTTGTTGAAGGAAGCCGATTTTTTTGTCGCTTCGAACTCCAACTCGAACTTGTTGCGACACTCGTTCGTTTGTGTTTGCTGTTACGCTTGCTGCTTGCGCTCTTTCAATGACATTCAATTCTATGTTTTTGTTTGGCGAAGCCTTTCGCTCTTTTGCATACGCATTCGTTCGTTCAACAGCATTCAACTGGCTTCGTTGCTTTTAATGCTCATTAATCCCATTCAATTACGTTAATATTGTATGCGATGCATAGTAAATGTAAGCTTAAACTAAAGTATTGGCAAGTTGAATGTTTAACTATTTAAATACGCTATAAAGGCTGGCATAGCTGGTAAAGTTTTGAAGATGTTTAGCTTTATGTTAGCTAATGATCAGCAACAAAGAGGTTTCAGCAGACAACAACAATAATACAAATCTTCTTAAACAAAGGCTCATAAATTAAAGAAGATAGCAAATTTGGACTTGAAGGTGCGAATAAAAAATTATAAACTATAAACTTTGCAGTAAGTTGACGTTAATTGACGAAAATATTCTAAATATTTGAACAGCAACAAATTCAAATCAGTCTTGCCCTATAAGTGGAGCCTCTGTAAATTATTGCGATCGGACTTTATGCCAAGGCACAAATACATAGTAAGTCCTACTCACACATGGTCTAGTTTATTCTTACATTCCACGGGTTGCAAAAAAGTTGGCGTATTCCTGAATTCCGTCTACAGCTTCGTACTAATAGTTCGAGCTATTAAAAAAAGCCAACGTCGCTAGAGTAAGTGACCAACATCATAATTTTTTGCTCAAAGTTCATTTCCTTAGCGAAAGGAACAGGTTTATCTGTTGAAAATATAAAGAAAAGATTTGGCCGCAGAATGCTACCTTGGGGAAACCCCGCCAGGACGGCGTGAGCAACTGATAGTACAGTTCACGATTTAATACTAAAAACGCTTACAAATATGAATGAGTCAGAAATAAGGTTCAAGGATATGATTTGTAACTCGGTGTAGGAAGAGATCATTTGATGCACCAAATACATTCAAAAGCTGAGTTAAACTAGAAGAAGCTAAAAGGCGGCTTGTAATAAAATATAAAATCTCCAGTGATGTATTGAACCACTCCCCAATACACACTAGTGCTCTATATTTTATATATATCTGGTACGCGAAGAATTTTATCATTTTTTATTTCCCTTTTTTAAAAACAAAAATCATTTTGATATACATCAAGTATTATTATTTAAAAATGATTTTTTTTTTGTCTTCATTAAAATCAGTAGTGATGACAAGCGACGAAGACCAATTGACATTGAAAATTTATCAAAAATGAGAAGAAGAATACTGAAATCAAAAGGTGACTATTTTTCTTTCTTTCTGCCAAAATAGAAACACGTAAGAATGTGCGTATATATCTTAGCTTCAAAATTAAAAAGAAAAAAAAATATAGTTTTTAAGTCACAGAAATATATAAAGCGAGACAATAGATGAGAAGAAAATGCGCGTGTGTAGGTATTAAATGTGAACTAATTTTTATCAAAATCGGTTTTTGAATATGATCATCATTTAAAATCCTTCTGCCACTTAACATGATATATCTCGAAAATTAATGGAATACTTTAAATATTTATAGACATTTTCTTACATATCAAAGTTTTAATACAAGTTTCAGACTAATACTTGTAAGAATATTTCACAAAATTCGTTTTTCTATACTTTTACACTATAAAGTCTGCTGAGATAAGAAATGTTTTTTTTCTTTTTTTCATTTTTTCCTCTATTTAAAAAGTGTTTACCCAAAAAAAAACTTGTATTGTATACTAAAAACTTTTTTAACGCTAAAATTCAAAAGAATTCGAGTTGTAAACGCAGCAAAACAAAGAATAAAACGAATAAACTCACCTGGCATGAATGCTTTGTCTTTGCAAAAGCAAAACTGTAAACGGATTTTTTTTACAACTTTCATTGCTGCGCAGAAAATCAAACGATTAAATGAAAAAACAATTACACATGATATTGCACAATTTATATAATTTATTTAAATCCAAATTATTAATAACCAGCAATTAAGTATTTGATAAAGCAAAAAAAAAAAACAACAACAAAAAAATACACAAACCAAGCCAGCAAAACCAATTAAATTACAATTGCAAACACACTCAAACTTTGCTGCTTTTTTCACATATGTACTTGAAATATTGGGATTCTCTTTTCGTTATTTTATAGCCAAAACACTTTTTGCCACATTTTTTCAACAATTAAATACATTTTTATATACTGAAAATGCGATTTAAGAACCCGTTAATTATTTAGAACCCACGCACCGCGCCGCGATCAGAATATAAACTGAACAAAGTTTGCGAATAAATTCATGCACAGCCGAAATTTGCCGGTTTAATACAAAAACAAAAGTGCACGATTAAAATGCGCTCATTTGAATCGTGAGTGTGTGAGTGAGTGCGTTGAGCCTAAATACTTGTAAGTAAAAGAAATAGATATGCTGTTAATTGAGAGTCTTTTTAATTTGAGAGTGAAAGAGTTTCTATTAGAAACTTAGTAAAGCTCAATGCAATAACAAAATGCATGATGTGTGAGTGAGTGCGTTGTGCCTTGAGGCTCATATAAATAAACAAATTGATAAGCAGTTGAGAGTAAAAGTGTTTCTCTATGAAACTGTTTCGAATTAAATGCTTGTCTTGACTTATTAGATGTATAAAAAAGATATGTTAGAACTACTCAATACGAAATGCGGTAAGTTTAGACATCCTATCAGTATTAAAATTTCCATTAATTGAAATTTGATTTTGTTCGTGTATTATTTTTTCCATTTTATGCTTTATTTGTAATTTGTTTTTGTTAGGACGAAGAGAGAATTTTATATATTTCATGTAACTATTTATTATAAACTAAACTTAAATAACTTACACTGACTTAATGCGCTGCCTACTGTTTTAGGTTCATTGTGTTGGATGAATTTTTGTTTATTATTTGAAGTTGTCGAGCTGTTATCGAGTAGGTTGATGGCAATGGCGTTGATGTGCGTGTTGACTCTATTTAGATTGGAGCTAATTAGTCTAATAACTTCTTGGTGAAACTAGGACACACCGAGTTCTTTGTGGAACACGCTGTTGGTATGGTACAGGTGCGCGTTTGATATATTTCTGAAAGCAAGCATTGCCCCAGATCAGGATTCCGTAAGTCCTTTTTAGGCCCTGTACCGAAGGTAGAAGAGCCTATTGGTTTTGTGCAAATGTATGTAACAGGTAGAAATAATGGTCGGATACCCCCCAAAGTTAC
Organism: Leucophenga maculata; assembly: GCA_035044805.1. Classification (NCBI taxonomy): domain Eukaryota; kingdom Metazoa; phylum Arthropoda; class Insecta; order Diptera; family Drosophilidae; genus Leucophenga; species Leucophenga maculata. Next base: position 297,757 of record JAWNNP010000005.1, on the reverse strand, counting down.
CCCCATTATGGTCAGGAGTGATAGAGGAGTCGATATAGCCATGTCCGTCTGTCCGTCCGTCCGTATGAACGAAAGGATCTCAGAAACGGTAATAGATAGAGACTTCGTGTTTTTTGCATTCGACTAGGACTTCTCCGGAATTTTACAAGTTTATTTTAAATTTGATTTGGTTGAGTACTGAAAGTGGGCAGATGCGGACAAAAAAATGTCTTATTAAAAGTAAAAAAAAATTCTATGAAATTTAAAAAAAAAGGAATAGATCATCTTGCAAAATGAATTTTTTAGTCTGAAGAGGTTTTCAGTTTCGAGTTCTATTTTTTATTTTCGTAATCTATTTTTAAAAGAAATTTTTTTTTTGCTTCCAATTCCTTCTCACAGCGCGCGCCAAGTCCCATAGTGTTCATGGTCATCTCCAGCTGTTTCGGCTATTGGCTCTTTAGTGTTCGGCGGTCTTCTGACATGTTCTTCAGTTAGCGTGCATTCAGTCCAATTAGTTCCAATTAGTCAATAAACGCAACATTACCTTTATCAGAATTTCCATATTAACGCCGTATGTCATAGGTGCAAGCAGAAAATACTCAGGGGAATCACAATTGTCGATTTATCTTCATATTATGTACTTAAATTCCACTATCGAACGGCATGTCTAGTAAACTGCGCTGCACAGCCAACATCACTTTTTTCAAGCGACGGGACAAGTGGTTGCGCAAGGATTGGAATCTGAAAAATCTCCGAATGGACATGGTCCGCAGGCACAACAGGGATAGGGACTATTGTTCAATGGAATGAAGCTGTTGCCGCAACACATGGCCGAATGTTGGTATTTCTGCTGTTGGTCTATGGTTGTTAGGGAGCTGAAGAATTGAAATAGAATAAAAGAGAAAGGATTTCGAGGATGCCGTATTTATAAGAAATCTAAAATTATTTTCTTCATATTTACATGGCGCTGCTGCTGGAAGAAATTGGTTAGCTTTTTTTTTTTTTTTTAATTTTAAACTTATTTGCTTGACAACATTTTTCGAACTGAATTTTCAAGGATCAAAGTTGAATAGACAGCAGTATTAGGGCCTACTAGATCAAAGGCATTTAAAATGTTTTCTTTTCCTTTTTTTCTTCTCCCCAATTGTCATTCAGCTGTTATAAGTTTTAATACTAAAAAATACCTCCCAATGCTAGCCAGTGGTCATAGTTTTTTAAAAAAAAATTGTGCTTTTTAATTTTTATTGCACCATTTGTCTGCAGTGTTGCAAAATACCATAATAAAAAGAATTTATGCCACAACTTTAAGCTGAAAAATTCAGCAAAAATGCAAACATTCACCTGTCCGAGACCTAAGCCCATAAAACATCATTTTAAACTAACTAAAACCAACAACAATGTGTGCTCGAAAACTTTTCGATAAACTATTAAATCGAGATGCTGCTGCCGCTGCTTTAAATTGTGCCGGAGAAAGCATAAAAACTTTTACTATAAAATAGAAAACAGCAGCAGCAGCAGCAGACTCGGCACACGGCACTCGTGCCATAGAAATTAACAAGCTGCACGTAACATCAGGCCACAGACAGACTTGCAATGCTATAAAAAAATTTATATGTTATACCTTTACTAGGAACTGTGAATGAGGCATACTTCGAGCAATGAAAATTCCGACCTACCGCAATAAATTCCGCGCGCGTGAAAACAACGGCAAAAGATGCCGAAATGAGTGCACACGAATGAAATATCTATAAAGGACACGCAGTAATAGACGAAACAAATACAACAACGAAGATGACTGCCGATGTTGAAAAATCCTTGAAGTAAGCATCGGCGTCTAAGAGCAGTCATGAGGAAATATTTTTTTTTTTTTTTGCTTTCGTAGAAAAGGCCAAGAGTAGGCGTTATAAATCGCGCTTAGCCAAAAATAAAACAGCATAGAAACATCGCACAGCATCCGCCGCCGAAGTAAGCCGACCGAAGTGACCGACGCGAAGGACCAAGTTAGCTTAGTAAGCATTTGTTGTAAGCGTAATAGTTCTAAAGCCTTTGACCTGACACAATGCTCTATATTCGATGTTTTTCTTAAAAGCCGAAAGCTGCAATACGAAGTAGACACGAAGTTCTGGAGCATGCGTGAGCGTAGCGGCATTTTGGCGCTCATTTTTGTTTACCGCTCTCTGTCGAGAAGTGAAAGTAAACAGCTGTTTTGGGCATGCAACCAAATTTAACTTACACCTCCTCCGGTACGGCAGAAACTCTTAAATATATCAGCGAAGTCAAAGCCTACCTCAATGTGTTTGATAAGGTCCTTGCAGCGCATGCAATGTTGCCGTCGAAAAATAAAATAAGGCTTCAGTGTTAACAAACTCCGAAAATACATTAAATGAGTTTATTTTTTAGATTTTATTACTGAAATGTAGAGGCCGGCCTTCTTTTTGTTGATGTTTTTGCACACGTTTAAGAATTCGTCACCTCTTCACCTATATGAAGGGGACGAAAACCATCTAAACTTAGCTGGTATGCTTGGCAAACATCTTTAATTTTATCGTAGCGAGAAGATTTTGTGGCTGCATTGATAGTCTCAGGAGATTGGCAAATACTTCAGCATTTTCTCCATTCGAACTTTACCAGGTTCCATTTGAAGTTTGTAAGGGAGACCCGCTTACAGTAGATAACGAATAATCAGCAGCATAATATAAAAAAAAAATATTCAATCTATAAAGTTATAGTGTTGAAAAAGTATTTATTCATGTTCCATGAGTAGTTCTGGTCATTCATATTCAATAATTTGTCTTTAGACTCAAAATTTAGTCTTACATGTTTGGGGTTTTATTTTCCTTTGGCAAGTCCAATATTTGTTGTTTTCCTCTTCGCAATTTATAATTTGCATGCATTTCCCAATCGTTGCCATAAAAATCTGCGTCCTTGTGATAAATCAATTTTGTACCTAATATGTGCGTTCGATCCTTGCGTTCGTTCATCTCTTCTGACAGCGCGCCAAAACCCACACTGTTGCCCACCTACCACCTGCTACGCCTACTCCCTAGTTTGTGTACGGCGGAAATATTATGATTCGGATTACCAATTGACATCCCGTTGGTCGTCTTTTTTAGAAATTAATGTTTAGCTATGCCGACATCCAATGTCTCCGGCGACATCAACCATCTCCGACGACATCTGCCATCTCCGACGACGTTTGCCATCTGCGACGACTTCTGCCATCTCCGACGACTTCTGCCATCTCCGACGACATCTGCCATCTCCGACGACATCTGCCATCTCCGACGACTTCTGCCATCTCCGACGACTTCTGCCATCTCCGGCGGCATGCTTAGCTTCGGTCATCCGATAGATTCCACATCAAAGTCAACCAATTTCGTGTGCGGTGGCATCCAAACTGTCTGAAAGTCTCATCTTCACGGTCCACCGTTGCAGCATAGACCTTCACCGGTTTGTCCTGCAAGACATGTGGTTGCGCATGGCGTGAAACCTGAATAGATGCCATAAGGACAAGGACCACAGGAACGGCATGGATAGGGACCAATGTAGAAAGGATTGAATTTTCCGCAACAACAGCAACCCATGGTCGTTTGTTTGAATTTACGACAATATTTTGAACAGGGGGACTGAGAAAAAAACAAAAACAAAAAAAAAAAATGAAAAAAATACAAAAAAAAAAAAGAAAAAAATGGGGGAAAAATATATATTCAAAATATCCAATAAATTGATGTATTCTATGCAAATTATTTGATGCATACTCACTTGGCGCAACTGCAGTAAGAGATCGAACGATTTTTTTTTTTTTTGGTCTAAGTTGAGACCTCTACGGAGCTGAAAATTTTGTGAACTGAATGTTTGACATGGCTTTCTTCACGAAGAAAACAATTCGTATGACTACTTGATCATGTATGAAAATTTTAAAATATATTTCAATAGTGTTGCATAGTTATTAGACAGTGTTACTTTGGCCAAATTACAACACTTCACAACACTTTTTCGAATTTAAGAAATATCTAAATTTAATCAACTTTAAAGTCTCACAGCACCAACTGTGTACGCTTTAATTAAATTTACTTTTTTATATATTCTTCTTCTTCCACAAAACTCTTGTTAAGTATTCATTAATGCATAATAATGTGTACATAATTATTTAATAATTGTGCAACACTTGTTCTACACAAAATGCTGCCGAGCTGCAAGGCAAACAAAAGGTGACAATAAGCATTGTCCGACGAGAACAACAACAATGGCATACACTCGTATGTACAACTCCATTCAGTGGCAAAGACTGCCCTCGAGGGATTGAATACTTTATGTAATGAAAAATAATATAATATGATGTCCTAAAGCGAGTAAGTCTGAATGAATGACCACCACAGAGTCGTATGTGACTGAAGAAGTGCATATAAATTATGAAATTTAAGTTTTAATTAATGCATAATTATGTTGCTGCCACAACAGCAACAACAACAACTGCAGCAGCAGCAATGTCTACTCGAAGATGTGCCGGAAATGTTACATTTGCATATCTATGCCTAATACAATGAATGAACTACATAAATACATGCAGATGTATTTACAAATACTGGGCTGATTTAAGAGTTCACACAAATGTAAAAGAAAATAGTCACTCGGAAATATTTGTCTGATCTAGCATAATATTATATAATTACAGTTTAGAGGTGGCAGATGGAGGTAATATAATCGGTTATAAAAATTTTATATATCATCTCCTCATTGAGAATAATGTGGTGTATTGTCGATGCCACATATCACTGTGATATTGTCGCTACAGAATTCTTCAGCCATCGCCTAGTGATAATATGTCAGCTGGAGTACGCCATTTCGTAGGACATTTTTGAACAAACTTTATCCAGTTATCCAGTTGATGTTGGAGAACTCTACAAATCACTAGATCGACCAGCCATAAGTCCAGCAAGAAGCATATGTTGTATGGTCAACATTCAACTTATTATTCAAATTGAGCGAGTCGCAGCTACAAGTTCATCACACGCAGTCAATCTACATAGATTTCCACTATTTTACGAATGTGCATGCATCATATAAGTCGCCTATTGAATAAAATTTATCGTATATATCAACAATTTATAAAGCGTGACTTCTGGGCGATTCCCACACCTTAGCGCAGATTTATTGTATTACAACTTGGTGCTATTAATGGCTACATTAGAGGGATTTATTCTTCTACTGAAGCAGTCTAAGAGCTACTCGGAAGACTCCGCTTAATTTTTAGCAGAAGCCAAACTATTGGTCAAGCATGACATTCTGCACATCTAGCAATGACAACATTCTTCCAGGAAACGCTCTTTTGAATATTTTAGAGAAAGTCTTATTGTTCTTCAAAATTTAAGTAGTTAAAAACAAGGTTTTTTAGAGATTCATACTTTTGTAACCGACTATTTCCAAAATAATCAAAATATTATCTTGCATCAAAATTCAAAGGTGCGAAAGTGATGCCATGGCAAGTAGGACTAAGAACCTTTTTTTCGCTGCTTTTATTCGATTCACATCACGCCGTAGCTGTCCAGTCCGAATGTTTTATGATAATGGGACCAATTTTTTTTTAGGCCCTGTACCGAAGCCTATTGGTTTTGTGCAAATGTGTGTAACAGGTAGAAATAATGGTCAGAGACCCCCCAAAGTTACCCCCATTATGGTCAGGAGTGATAGAGTACTCGATGTAGCCATGTCCGTCTGCTGGTCCGTATGAACAAAAGATCTCGGAAACGGTCATAGATAGAGACTTCGTTCTTTTTGCATACGACTAGGACTTCTCCGGAATTTTACAAGTTTATTTTAAAATTCTGCCCCTCTTTCCCATAAAATCCCCATCAAGGGTAAAAATGTCTTCAGCTCAAAAAAAAAAAAAGGATGCCAGCATAGAGATAACGTCTTTCTAAGCCAAAATCCCAAAACTTCATCAAAGTCAGATAAAAAATGACGAATTGAATTTGAACAAACCTTCCATATGCTACTGGATGCAACTTGTTGATTGTGTGGCGCCAGCAGCGATTTGAAGGTCAAGGAGCGGGTTGAGCGTGAAGTTCACTGAAGAAAGCGTTTGATGGCTGAGTGTTGGCGAACAATTATTTTTGGCAGTCCGTAACGGTGTCCATAGTTCTTGAAGCTGCTGCGAATCAAGGTGCAATACGCCCAGTATTAGTAGTAGGTGATAACCTTTTTGAATACCCTACAGTACCACTTGTTCTATCAATTTCGTTTCTGATACTTTGTGCTAATTGTGAATTACTAGGCTCGTGAAACTAATTTGTTGCTTTTTGTTATAAAAAGTTTACATACCAACTTTCCAAGCATATATATAGTATACACAGACGGACTGACACATGGACAGACAGACGGACTTGGCGAAAACGGTTCGACTGACAACGCTGATACTTTGTGGGTTGTCCGATGCCATCTTTCAGGCGTTTCAAACTATATGACTAAATTATAATATGTTTCACATTCTGTTTAAAGAGTATATATTTTTTTTTAACACTAATTGTATTTTGCTATTTAAAATATTCCTAAATTAATACTCAAAATCCGATTTTATATTCACAAATACACTTAGACAGCGCTATGATTCGCAAAGATCAAAATGAAAATCAAAAACTATTTTCTTCTTAATTAATCACAGTCTCACCCACTGTGAACTTACAATTAAGATCTTGTGCTATGTCTGCACAAACTGCGTGCGTTGCCATTAGAAATGCAAATTTAGCGTTGCCACTGCCGCCAAAACAAAACTAACGGCAATTCCTTTGTCAATTAATCAATCAATCAACAAAGCAACGCCAGCGAGCAAGTGCAAGACATGCAAATGCCAAACCAGATGACGATGACGATGATGATGATGATGAACATCGGACAATGAAGACGATAATGATGATCCACAATTTGCGGAAACAACTTGTCAATGGCCAAAAGTCGACTCGAACATTTTACAGTTAGAACATAGCCGACAACGACGACGTCCCATAATCTGCATATGATTTTTGATTAGCCATAAAGTTCGACATAGTTCAAATTCAAATTCAAATTGACCGACTGACTGACTGATTGTCTGCCTTTCTGTTTGTCCGTCCATGCGTCCGTCTTTCGATTTGACTATAAAGCATGCAGCACCGTACGGAAACGGAACCGTAGCAGCAACAACAACACAATACAAAGCTTGCTGACACCATACATCACTGTCATGAACAAACGGACACTGGCATCAATAGTAAAATGTCGCATATACTCGTTCGTGGCAGCAGCAGCAGCAGCTAAAGTACGCGCACAGACAGACATTTGATGCCACACGCCGTCAGCGTCGTTGCACTCATTGACCGCGCGCTCGTTCAAATCGTTTGTTGCGTACAAAATGCAATGCATGCGTGCGCTGCTTGTCATGCCACTCCACTCCACTCCTCTCCACTACACTTTACTTCATGCCATGCTTCTTAATTCGTATGCAAAGCGCAACGTCATCGATTGAGGCAGCAGCAGCAACAGCAGCCAAGTCATGTAATCCAACACCCTCACACGATATTCATTCAAGTAACTCTGTCCAGTCGCGGCACTTGTCCGCTTGAGTTTCCATGCATAGCTGCTTATAATATAACCATCCATCCATGTATCTCTATAGATATATGTATATACTAAGTATATATGTATGTCGTTATAAGTAGGCACTCGTATGCTTCAATAGAATGTCGAGTGTTCAATTTGTGACCCAGTATGACGGCGCTTCGTCGAACATTGACGCCGCCTGTAGTGGCAATATTATGCAGTGTAAGAAATTTGTATTGAAATTTAATGGTGAGAAAATTGTGTGGAGTGGAAAGACTTTTAAGGCGCAAATATCTTTAAAAGTGTGCGTTTAGTAGTTACTAAAAATCAGTAATTGGAAGAGAGTCTTTTGAAAACTAAAGAAGAAACCTAACTAATGCATATTTTGGAGATATTATTCGCAAAAAGAAGACTTTAGAATTAATAACTCTAATTGTGAACAAATTTGAATATCAAACACTAATAAGAATCTTGCATTGATATATGGAAAAACTGATGAAACCTAATTCGAACTTGATTCTATTCTCATTCGTTTGCTAAGGTATAACTTTGAACTGTTTTTTTTAAGTATGGTCGTACGTTCAACAGAAGTACTTTCAGAAGGAATGACTCCAAAGTCGAATCGAGAAGTGAAACTGCTTGAATGCACAAAAAAATTGGGTTTGAGGAAGCATCCGTTGGGTCAAAATCAAATAAAAACTCAAACGAATGAAAACTTCGGAGATATGTTTTCTCAAATTTCAACGCAGTCCTATGAAGTTTCTACGTCGAATCTTAAATATTAACGAAAAATGAATACACTAATACATACCAGAGAACCAGATATCTGAAGCCATTGTTTTCCATCGGTCGAAAAAGTAAATTTTTTGATTATCTTGAAAAAAAAACCATTCAAAAATGTGCGATTTGTTTGGATAAAAAATTAATATTTGATCACTTAATTGAAAATTTGGTTCATATATAAAGGGCACCCTGAGAAATCATAATCAAGAGAGAACATGGCGGAGAACATGAATACTTGATAGAGAACATGGCGGAGCTATGCTTTCTATATAAAAGAACTTCACAAAGTCTTTATATTTTAGTAGCAATTTGATGTAGCAATTTGATGAGAAGTAAGATCTATTCGTAAATTGTAGTTAGTTTGGCTGTCAATAGGGAACATATATGGCAGTGATTGTGTATCCAGTGAAAGGGCAGTATCTACCAATAAATACATCAATCTGGTAGTCAGATCTAATGATGAGGTGTAAAATTCTGTTCTTAACTGAAGCCGGTTTCGGTGCGCCTTTAATAAAACATGGATGTCGAATTTCTAGATAGGTGCGGTTATTTGCTAAAAGTAATTTTTCTTATTTCACAGAAAACGAATAACCAGAATTTGCACAATATTTGTAAGATTTGCACGACAGGTAAGTCTCATTATAAAGGGATGTACTTAAATATTTCGCCTACGTCGCTGGTTGCACCAAAAGAAGTATTTTTTGCAAATAATTTTAATGTTCCACCTTTTGGTCTATGAATGAAAATCTTATATAGAAACCAAAAATAGTCCTCCGCTGCTTCATACTCAGAATATGTATAGTATGATGCAAACATCGTTTTGTGCAGACGAATGTGAAGAGGAGTACTACACTATGGGTGTGGTATATGTTCACCTCTTGCTCCAACTCCAGCTGGAAGCAATTATTTCTATTTACAAAATTTTCATTTATTTTCATTAAAATTTGAGTTTCTAAATAGGCAGAATGCGGCCAACAAAGCATCAAAAGCCGAGTTAATAAGATTCTGTCCGTCTGTCTGTATGTCTGTCTGTCCTCACTCCTTCGTATATGTGAACAAAGCGATTTTGGTGAATATTTTTTATGAAGCCACTAAACTTGAATTTTTAGAAATTCTTAATCCAAACGAAGTCATGTACTTAAAACTTCAAAAAGCTTGTTTTTCACCACAATAACTTTTTTTCAATAGATTATTTTTTTTATGAAAATTTTTTTTTTGGTTTTAAACAGTCTCAAACATTATTTTGGAGTGCGCTATAAAGAGACAATTGTTAAAGATCAATTTATTTCACGATTGAAATCCGTGACTATAAGATTTTTGTCTATAAGTAGCCAGTATAGCCAGTTGAGTTGAGTAAAATTTATACACCACATAACAAATAGTTATTCACCATGCATGATGTCTTTGAAAACTCTCTGCTCAGATCAATGGTTTTGTGGTGTTCGGAGATATAAATTGAGTTCCGCGATATTTTTTTTTTTTGTAGTTTCGTATGTTAAATAAAAAATATTTTCACCACGGTAGTTTTTTTCTTTCAAAATGATGTATTATTCAACACGATTTTTAACAGCAAGAATTAAAATTAATCCACGAAAAACAACAGATGCTTCCCTTATATAATTATTAACTTTATTATTAACTTATTTCTTCAGAAAGAATTTTACAAAACATAGTCTATTACGCAAATATTTTGCATTATTAGCGTCAATTTTTTTTTCATCTATTTTTTGAAAAAAATTAGAATAAATATTTTCACACGAAGGAATGTTGCCAGAGCATAATGCAAAAGTTTCAATTTAATCAGAAAAATAACTTCAAAGTTTTCCCACATAGAAAAGTTTCGCTTAACAAATTATGTTGTTAGTATTAAAAATAATACACATATATTTTCCGCAGTGTATTACTACACAAACAACTTCATCACTGTCGCCTGAAATAACTTATAGACAATGTCTATGCAACTTCCGTTTGCCGGGTTATGTCTACTCTTTCTATATCCACTAACAACTACGCTTTATAGCTACTGTTTTTCCAAGTTCGCTTTTTTATTTTCTATTTTCTATAAAGCTAATAGAACTTTTATAATTTGAGCTGGTTTTTTACCAGCCATGCTCCACCATCCACATACACATACACATACTAAATATGAAGCGAACAACAATATCAATTGGCTACTTGCTAGTCCAGTCCAGTCCAGTACAGTCAGTCGCTGCACAAGAGCCACTTGACTCTTGTAGCCGGCCGTTTGAAATATGTTGTGGAAAAATGACAAAGTGACCGGAAGATGATACTACTATGCTATGAGTATAATAAAATATATACGAAAGTCTATAGACATAGAAGTAACTACAAATAGAGCGCTCGTTCGAGCTTCTAAATAAAAGAAGTAAAAAACAACAGAAAACGAACAAGACACCAAACACCGAAAAGCAACCAAAATCGAAAATGGACATTCAATGTTTGTCCACTCGTCGTAGCTTGCCACTATTTATTTAGAAATAAACAAAATTTATGGCTTATACGCCGTATATGGGGGGGTAGTTGCTGAATTTTCGTTCGTTTCGTTGACTTCCGTCTCGAAAAAAGTTGCTCTTCGATCGGATATAAGCATAGAGATATCATTTTATGATAGCCTTTCCGTGTAGTTTTATATGTGTTTTCCGAAGTTTTTTACACTTTTTCTTTGCACGCGTTTCAAATTTTAAAGCCTCTTAAAAAAACTACGGCATTATATTGAGCACGCGAGCGAAATAATATATTGTAATGCCATAAAAGCCAGCTAATAGGTTTGGGAGTAAGTATAATTTCTGAACTAGGCTGGCTTAGGTAGTAGTTGCCATAAATTTTCGGCAGAAATAATGCAGCGCATGACAGTCTGCACAATTTTCTAGTTAAATTGTGAGGAAAATAGCACAAAATGTGTGTAGTTAGTTGTCGGCTGTTGCAGCTGAAAAGCAAAATCTGCTACTGGGTCAGAATGTGCAAAATATTTCATTGAATATTTAATATGCAATTGAAAAACGTGGCGGCTACTTATTACAAGTGTGGTGCAGAAAATTTTGGTAGCACATTGTATAATTTACTATATATGACCTCAATAGAAATAATTATAAATGCATTAAAATAATAATAAAGACTGTAGTTGAAACAAGGCAGTGCAAAGAAATATACTCGAAAATATTTACTAACTAAGCGCGCGATATAAGCAAATAGACCTTATGTCTACTATTTAAACACGGAAGGACAAGACAAAAAATGGTTAATTTTGTGTAAAATAATATGCACTTCGCTCCTCATCAATCTTATAGCCGTGCAATCATAAATGAAAGGTTTTCTTGAGATGACTGCTACGCTCACATTATATAATCTGAAGTCACACTTTGTCTTGCTATTCTAGCAGCCATTCAAATTAAACCTCAAATCCTTGAAAAACAATAAACATTTTTTAGAAAGATGTTGTCCAGTGAGTTATTTAAGAAGAACACCAACAGCAGTATGTACCAGTCTTGGCTAGAACAGCACATCAACAGACATGTGCTCATCAGCACGAATGAAGAGGTTGATGATTCTATTTAGGAAATGACGCATTTTATACATGAGGCTGCGCATGTTGCGACTCCAGAGTCTAAAACCCTAACTGCAATGCAAGCTAGCAGGGACGGACACCTGAGCTCGACTCTGTTAAGAAATAAACGTAAACTCAGGGGAGTTTAGCATTGCACGCGAACTACTCTTGACAAAGCAGTTCTCTACAGAGCAGCAAAGGAGCTGAAACAATGGTTTTATACACTGCACATCCAAGCCCTGGAAGACTACATCTAGACTGCAGCTTGAATCTAATGAAGGGAGTACAATTTATGGAAGGTTATCTTTAAAGACCAAATAAGAGCTTAGCACCTATCCAAAATGCATAATACACATTCTTTATTCAACACTGACTCCACTTTAGCGCATGCAGAAACAGTTGAATTTATTAGCTCGATCTGTCGAATAAAAATACCAATACCTATTGTTCAATGTGATGAAGTTAAGGCGGAAATTAAAGCGTTGAAAATATCAAAGGCAACTGGCTAAGACCTCATTGATGATGTAGCATCAAAAGCCCTTCTAATCAAACGCTTGAAATTGCTTACAGCAATAATCAATAGCAGCCTGCAACTAGCTCACTTCCCGTCGTAGTGGAAATTCGCCAAAGTTGTCTCATACCGCTCCATCAGCATTTTTTGTAGCATTTTGTAGGAGAGTAGAAAGAGTATTTTTTGTGGTGAACACTGCCTATATTTAAGATAAAGATCACCATTTAGGCGCTGACAAGGCACCCCTGAACAATACCACCTATCAAACGTATATAACAAAACTTCGAGTGCAAAAAGTTCTGCCCAGTTGAGATCTTGGGCGTTAAACAGGCATCGGTATTACTGCAGAGACAGCTTGATGCGCTGGAGTGCTGGCTGTCCCGGTAGAATGTGGTAATACGTAAATACAGACAAATCGGAACTATTTTTGCTATGGTGAGCAGTGACTGCCCAAATGGCATATGTCGAAAGGCTGGCAGACAATCAAAATTATTTGACCATTAATCTAGTTTATAACAGTCTGCATGTTAGAAGGTTTAAAGCGTGCCATCCTCTAGACCTGCCGTTCCAGCTGCACTAAGAGGCTTATTAAATTGCTGTAATTATTGTCTTTAATTGTTCGCCTCCACAAGATCTACTTCATCCAATCGATAAAATGAATTGGCGCCGAACTACTGACTAGCTTCAACAGCTACAATTTACTTTAATAATATGTTTGCAAGTCCATCGACCAACTAAGAAGTGACTCTCTGCCTCTGGTAGCCCAACAGGAGCAAGAAGCGCCACGCTTCACGACAAGCGGCATTGCAGTTCCCTAATGGTATTTTGTATTATTTATTCAGATCCTGAACAAGCTTAAATATTTGCTAAGTACCTAAAAGACTACTTTTAGCTCCCCATTATAGCAACGCTGCAAGATACTGCTGGCAACTTGGCCAACTTATGGATCTACCTCCCAAAACTTTTACTATGGAGGAAACCGCAGACGCCATAAAACACCAAAAATTCAAGAAACTCCCGGACAACAATAACTTATGCAATCTTACGCTATGCCGGACACTCAATTGTGCAATACTTTCTTAGGATTTAGAAACAAGCCATCTTAACGACAATTCACAAACATGGCAAGCGCGATCATGATCCTGAATCCTATCGACCCATCAGTGTCCTGCCCTCGCTATCAAAAATATGGGAAATACTAAACGCCACTCGAAATATAACCATCGCTGAAGGCACGAAGTTCATCCTGGATTACCAGGTTTAATTTCGTGCAGGTCACAACACAATTGAACAGCTTCACAGAGTTATAAACCACGCATTGAAGTCCTTTGAGCAAAAAATGTACTGCAACGCTGTATTTGTAAACTTCGCTGAAGCTTTCAATCGGGTGTGACACCCAGAAGTACTACGAAGATAATTCAAACAGGTTAAGAAAAAATTGTTATTTGCTGAATAAGAAATAAATTAAATCCACGACTATATATCTTCAATTTTTTTTAAACAGTGCCTTATTCATATCTCAGAGTATTTAATTTTTATTTGTTTACTTAATTCATTTATTCAATTATATAGTTTTACTATATACATTGCTGATTTTTGTTGTTTATAAAAAATGCTGATTTATCAAGATTGCAGCTCTAAAATGTTTATTGATGTGAAATAAAATTGTAGTCGACTCTGAAGTTGATATCGAGGCAAACCAAAATCGACTTTGGACCTGCTGTTTATATAAGCAATATAATTTATAAACAAAATTTAATGCCAAGTCTATAAAATACTTAAAACAATATTAAAAATCTTGCTACACAAGAATATTCTGTATAAACTTGTTAAAGAAATCAATGCTACTTTAAGCTAAACACAAGCAAACCATTCAATATTTTTTGTTTCAAATTGATTTAAGCAATTTTTATGACCAACTATTAAATTCTAGTAGCCTTACTTAGCACTTAAAGTAGTTCTGTTCAGCTCAATTTACTGCACAAAACCCTAAGTCATCCACTTCGAAATTCGAAAGCACACAGAATTGCAAGCGGCTAAATAAATAACCGCAGAGCATTAATAATCTCTAATTAGAGTGGACTGCTGCAGATGTTGGAGATTGGACTTCAATTGAAGTTGCCAGCACTTAAAGTGCGCCTTGCAACTGCATCTTCATGCTGCAAGCAGCAAACACTTAACTCTGCATTGATATATATCGACAACAAGTTCAAGAGCCTAACTAGAGCATCGTAAAGATTTAAATCTAAGCGAAGACTGAAATATATGCAAAACAATTATGAAGTAAGGTGAATTTTTAGTGCAAGGAGTTTGCTTGATGTTGCATTGATTTGCTGTAGCAAAGTTCATACCAGGCAACCAACCAGTAACCAGTTTGTGGCAAAAAGCCAGCTGCAACATATAGCAGCAAAGTAGCTAAGCGCCGCTGAATCAGAACTTTCAAAACTACTCTGAGTTGTTTTTTACAATAAATAATTAAGTGCGGCATGTGCGGACGCGGTGCGGTGTGGTGTGGTGTGGCATGCAGCATCAGTTTAGTTATGCTGGACATACGCATGACTGACTGACTGGCAGCAGCGGATGTACAGAGGCAGCGCAACTGGATAATAAGACAATGATGCTGCCAACTTGCCACAGTTTTTTGCGTGCTGAGAACTTTTGAGTAGTTAAGACAGCGTCGGAGTGAATGAAACAGACAGATTGCTGTAGCAGTTGCACAGTATACGAAGCGGCGCTTTGTAGCAAATTATAAATATTATACAAGAACAATGCTGACAAATAGTATTTCTTCGTTCTGTGAGTTCTTATTTCATGCATGCGTCTGAGTGGTGTCTTTTAAAATCATCTTAGGTATGATTTCTTAGAGAATTTTCTATGCTTGTGGTGTGTAAACATCTTTGCGGTAAAGAACCTTTGAAGTATTTTATTAGTTTAGAAAAATAGATCTGGTTGCAAGTGGTACCTAGAGTTCTTACCAGAGATAGCCAGAGAAAGTGCACTTGAACACAAAGCCCAACCTGAGGCCAATGTCAGAAATGTCAATGCACCAAAAAAGAGAGTGGAAATAATACCCGCAAATATGGAGAAACTAAAAAGGAGCAGAACTCATAAATAAGCAGCGGAAAAAGTATGCAAATTAAGGCCTAGCTATGCTGAAAGGGTATCACAATTGCAGCCCTTCCATGTTATTATCCGGAAGTCATTCTCAAAAAAAATGATGGAACTGACGCAGGGGTTTTCGGACCTCGCACTAAATACTTTGAATCGCAAGAGAAATTTGCCAATATCTGTCAGGCAGAAATATATGCGATAGAAAGATGTGTTCAATTCAATTCAAATTAAATAAATAAATACATGAAATGTGAAGGATTAAGATAAAGTAGAAAGTTTCAAGACCCTTACAATAAAAAAAGATCTGAAACCTGCAAAGGTCTTACAAAAAACCGATCTAAGAATGAATATCGGTTTCCTTACTGGACATATCATGGGGGACTGTCCAGCTTTGAACATAACCAAGTACAAGTACCTTGGCAACTATTATGAGAGAGGAAGAGCGGTGCATGCACTTAATCCTAAGCACTTCGTGGCCATTTCAGGGCAGCAGGGCTGGATGAAGTGCCTATAATGACCTTATAATAGTACTAACATAAAAAACACTGATTCAACTAGAAATTTCTGTTAATCGCTAAAATTCCAAATATTTCAATACACTGTCTTCAAAGTGTAAACGTAGCAAAAGAAAGAATAAAACGAATAAACTCACCTCGCGTGCATGCTTTGTATTTGCAAAAGCAAAACTGTAAACGGAGTTTGGCTTTTTACAGCTTTTTACAGAACGAAACAAAAACAAAAACGAACGATTAAATGCAAAAACAATCAAAGACGATAACGCATAATTCGTAAAATTTTTTTCACGCTATTACATATTAAAAATCACAATTTTCTTTTATATTTTAATAAGCTAAGCTTTAAAAAACATTCCACTTAAAAAAAAACATTTTTCAAACGCATTTTTAGTTTGCAAAAACAAAAGAGCAAAAAAAAAAAACAATAAGCAAGCAAAACCAATTAAATTACAATTGCAAACACACTCAAACTTTGCTGCTTTTTTTCACTAATGCACTTGAAATATTGGGATTTTCTTTTCGATATTTTATAGCCAAAACCATGAAACACTTTTTGCCACATTTTTTTAACAATTAAATACATTTTTATATACTGAAAATGCGATTTAAGAACCCTATTAATTATTTAGAACCCACGCACCGCGCCGCGATCAGAATAGAAACTGAACAAAGCTTGCGAATAAATTCATGCACAGCCAAAATTTGCCGGTTTAATGCAAAAACAAAAATGCATGATTAAAATGCGCTCACTTGAATCGTGAGTGTGTGAGTGAGTGCGTTGAGCCTAAATACTTGTAAGTAAAAGAAATAGATATGCTGTTAATTGAGAGTCTTAATTTGAGAGTGAAAGAGTTTCTATTAGAAATTGATTAATGCTTGCGAATCAATTCACACAGAGCCAAAATTTGATAGCTCAATGCAATAACAAAATGCATGATGTGTGAGTGAGTGCGTTGTGCCTTGAGGCTCATATAAATAAACAAAGAATTGATAAGCAGTTGAGAGTGAAAGTGTTTCTCTATGAAACTGTTTCGAATTAAATGCTTGTCTTGACTTATTAAACGAATAATATAAAACTATCAAAACTGCAAAATTTAGAAATTTATGCTTAGAAATTTTGTCAAATTAAAAATTTTATAAAAATGAACTTGTTTACTCATTATTTTTTTTTTATTTTACTAAGTTATACGGGGTGGAATTTAGCCGTTTTATAACCTTTTATCTCTGATTTCAACCCAAGAGGACGCGCCGGCCTAATATTAATATTAATTTAATATTAAGCTGTGTTAGGTGTTCGGTGAGGGTGAGTGCATCCGTCTTTACCTGGTTGACTTGGCTCTGGGGGTGCGCAGTATCAAATCTCTCGGCTGGCGCATTTTAAGCCGCTGCAGTGGTTGGATCATAGACAGATCATTGGCCAAACGGCGTATCAACCTGGAGTTGTACCGACTGAAGTGTAAATTTATCAGCGTTTTTAAAAAATTTTTGTTGTTATTCTGTCTTTTTTTTTAAATTTTTTGTTTTTTCTGTCTTTTTTTTCATAAATTTTGACCATATAAAATTTCTTGCTTTATTAGCTTTGCACCTTCAGATTTACCCAATAAAAACTGTTAGTCCAAACGACTTCTTGCATTCTTTCACGTTTCAATATTATTTGAAAATTATTTCTAATATAATTCAGCTAATGGTTCACATTAAAGATGTTCAAACACAAACCCAATACCCTGCAGACATGCTGCTGCTTCATTTTTCCGCTTCACACTTAATGAACAAGTTTGAACTGAACACCTGCTCTTAAGTCTGAGTATAAGTCTGTCCGTCTGTCTGTCTGTCTGTCTGGTTGGCTGTCTTCCTGGCGTGCAGATAAAATGTATAATAGGGTGCGCTACAACAACTGGACTTGAACACATCCTCTAACCATTCAAACAGTATACAGAACTGCCAGCAGTTGTGTCTTATCACGCTTTCATTCATGAATAGCAACAGAAGTAGCTACGTACCATCCAACCAACTGACTTAACATGAACTCTAAGCTATCATGCGGAAATGACACGAACGCATTTTGACATTCTAAAAGCAGCGCAACTTGAGTTTATTTTAATTAATAGCAATGCAAGCAGCACAGAAGCAACTCACTTAAATAGTTGAGGATGTTTGTGACATATTTATAAGCATTTGCAATTCAACTGTGGTTCATTTTAAAACGCAAGATCAATGGAAAAGAAAAAAAAGATGTCCCTGACATTGAAACAAGTTTCGAATAAAATCAAGTGCACTTCGCTTAAGCGCGGCTGGCAAAAGTCATATTAACCAGGCAGGCAGTCCACTTGAAACCGGCAATTTTTGCTGTGGTTGTGCAGCAGCAACTTTGCCCCTATCTTCATTATATACACTCGGCGTGTTAAGTTATTCAAGTATTATGTAGCGGAAGACAAAGAAGCATCAGTTTCAACGAAATAAAAGTGGCGGTAAACGAGCTTCAATGATGCTGCCTCATGCCGTATCGCTTGCATCAGCGCAGAAACTCTGAACATCCTCATCAACAACGGCTTCGACAAGAACTCGTCAACAACAACAAGAAGTGAAGCAGCAGCAATGGCAGCAGCAGTATTTGCTGCGTATACGCCTGCCAATTGAGTAAATGTTGCCAAGTAGAAGACATGCATTGATGCGCTGCCTGCCTTGAATGGTGCAACAGAGAATAACGAGATAATTACAATTGCAACAAGAAATAATAAGAAGAAGAGTTTATGTTAACTTCGATCACATCGAAGCTTTAATACGCTGCAAATTTAGATATAATATGTAATTGATTAGTAGGCACGACTGTGGTCTGAACCCATTGCGGCTCTATATCTATAAAAAGATAAATTTATTAAAGCTTTAACTTAACCTTATATCTGTTGATCTAGAGATGCATTAATACTTGGTATCAATATTTGTACAGAATTTGGGAAAGTATCGATATGTCTTTTTCTTCCTATATCGGTACAAAGTTTTGATGATATGAGTAACATTAAACAAAAGCGCAAAACGAAAGAAAAAAGCTTCACACAAACACAAAGCAATATGAGAGGGGAGCAGCGAGCGCCTTGCTTAATTTTATTAATATTTCTTTCTCTGTATTTGTTGTTGGTTGCTTTATTTGTCATATATCTAAAGCATTTGAGAGGTGTATAGCGGTAATAATTAATGATGTAGACATCTCAACTGGGTGCCTACATCACATTTTACATGAATATTTGTCCATAAAAATATTCTTCGATTATTGGAGACTGCGATTGCTCACACACAATCATAAGTGCAACCAGACTTCAAAGATGTGTCTGACAATGTTCAGCCGCAATCTGAATGAGTTTTGCGCCATTTTGTTAGCCTTGACGAACAATTGAGCCATCACACAGCGCCAAAGGCCTATAGCTTAATGGTGCAAGATCGAAAACAAATTCGAATATTTGTTATTTTAATATTCTCCATGAAGTTCAATTTCCGAAGCACTTTGACCAACCCGAAGGTGGTTACTCTAAAAAGATTTTCTTGAATGCGTGCTGTACGTTGAACTCAAATTTCTTTTTTGTAGCGGACTAAAAAAAAGTTGATAGGTGGATGAACCATTAAATTGATGTTTGAGCTGATGATGAAGGGCAATCTATCTTCGGCGATTCGTTTTCCTCAATTCCCTGAAAAATACTGCCAAAAAGTTGTTTGTATAACATTCAGATTTCACCGTCCACCATTGCTCTTGTGTAACAGTTGCCAAATCCAAGATTCGTTACCTGTTACAATGTATAAAACGTGTTTGGAGTCACCATAGCTGTATTCTTTGTGCCTTTTCTTTTGGGATGTTGGTAAAATATTGGGCACTGGTCATACTACGTTCATCCCTTTTGCGCAGAAGCAAACTCCGAGCGCAATAGATTTTATTGTCTATAATGGACTAAGATCTGACGGACTAAGTGTCAGGGTGGAGTATCAATTACCCTCAGAACACCTCGTCTTATTGGTACACCTAAACAACATCCCACGACTTAAGGCTCCAAAAAGAACAACTACTAACGCCTCGACCAAGTATAGCAGTATTTCGCCGAGAATAGACAGAAGCGCTCGATTTAATTATTATTCTGCAGGCTGAGGATATTGAAGATACCCACTTTTCCTCAACAAAGTACACTCTGTAGCACTCAGTGCTGTTCCCTCCTTCTCTAGTCGAGGATTTACACCTTTAACGAGATTTCCAGTCGCTATAGATATTTTGTTGCTGATTAAGAGGACATTGAGGCGTCAATACATACTCGAGACGTCATAAGCGGTTAGTCAAGCATAAACTCACGGCTGATTCGAGCATAAACTATAAAGGACAAGCAATTCCAAGGCACCCAATAAGGAAAGCTGACGGTACCAGCGCTACATCTTCGCAAGAACGTGTTTGAAAATTTGGTCACACAATTCCAGCCCTTCGACATGACTTCTGCAAAAACAAAAAGGGAAGCGAAGTTGACGCGAAGTCGCATATAAAAGTATCCACACCAGGAAAATAAGTTTTCACAAAAAAACATCACAGTACTTTTTCTGGTTCTATTATTTAATGCGGTTTCGTGGTTAGATCATATACCAAGGTAGTGGACAGAGGATTAAATCGACAATGGATTTATTCAACTTACTTTCAGCGGTAGCCAAGCTGTTCGAGAATTGTCTGTTGATGACGATGCTGTCGCTTGAAACTGTAAAGCAACTGATACCAGCTTTCCAGTTTGCATTCCGTAAAGCCCATGGAATTTCTAAGCAATTAAATAGAGTTTTCACTTTCATACTCGAATGTTTTGAGGGCAAGAAGTACGTAGTGGCGGCCTACCTAGATATATCGCTATTCCTTGACAAAGTGTGGCATAAAACTCAAAACTCTGTTGCCGCAACAATTGAACTAAGTACTACAGAGCTATCTCTGGGACTGAACCTTTTCTGTTGTCCAGGATAGAGTAGAGTTGAGTGTTAAAGTCATCTAAGACAAACAAGACGTGGCAGTCATACTTGGCATACCAACATGGTATCATTCAATGTTCTATTTTTTAGTATTTTTTTATAATTTATCTGATTGGATTCTCAAAATTTGATTTCCATATATGACTGAAACGTCTTATCTGTCTTGGATATTCTATTATGTGCTGTTGAATGAGATCCTGAGAATCAATTACATGAGAGCCCTATATTATACACATTTTCTACATTTTATTATTTTATTTAACTGTCAGAAAATTCAGAAATATTTGATATTAGTGAGCTTCAGAAATTTTATCGTAAAGGCACAATCCATACATATTTCTCGAGCATAGAGTTTAAAATCCTAAAAATATATTTTTTATTGCATAAAAAAGGAAATGGGAAAAGTTGTCTATTTAACATTACGAAATAGGACGGTTTACTGGAAGGAACTGCAGAACATCAAGGCGCCCAAAGCTGCAGCTGCTGAGGTAAGATTTTTTTTATAATTTTTTATAATAAAGATTTGGTTAGAAGCATTAAATATTTCATATAGAAAAAAAAATTGGTCCTCAAAATTTTTTTTTTTAATTTCAGATTCCTGTTGTGGAACAAAATAATCAACACCTGCCAATGCCAAAGCCAAGGCGCAGCACACGCTTGTTGGCGCAGTCAAATAAGAAATAATGCCACACTAGATTGACTGACTTACGGACGGAATTTTGGACAAAACGAACGACTGCTTTCACTGGTTTATTTGGTTTTTAATATACTGCATATAGTATAGAGTTTTGGATGATAGTTAAATAGAGGGTTGAGTGGAATTTGTACTAGTGGGAGAATGTTTAAAATATTGTATCTTAAAAACTTCTAACAAGACATGACAAACAAAAGACAAACTTTTTTTTTAATAATAAGCATAGTTCTGATTTTTTATGGATTGCCAGAATATATTGCTCAGACTTCATTTATATACTTCATTAAATAGAACAGTTGCGAAATTTATTATTTGGGATGCAATAAAAACTGTATGCCATTGAAGAATGTGGGCTATCATTGCCTTCCGCACACTTGGAGTGTTGGAACTCATAGTTTTAACAATTAGCAATCAGTAACAATTTTGCATTAAGTACTCCACACAACGCCTACAACACGCCTTGGCGCAAAATTTAAAATTCTACATTTTAAAGTTTTTGTTACGCTGTAGCAACAAACGGTCTTCTATGTTTTAGGCAGGGTGGATGTTTGAAAATATTTAAATACCAGACAACCATGCAGTTATTGTTTGGTTTACAGGCAGAGTAAAAATTTGGCTGAATCATAATAGCTAATGTGAAGTTCCAGACAATGATTTATCGCCTTAGCATAATTGGGAACTTTGCAACATTCAGTTTCGAAGCACTAATAGATGCAGGTCATGCGTTGACTAATTTAGAAACAGGGCAGTGCAACTTAAACCTTAACTCAGCTTGTCAACAATGGCTGAGTTTAAGTTCTATTGCGGCATTATAATGGGAGACTGGAACTTTTCACGCAGGACACAGGACTTTGGAAGATTATCTAAGACTGGTATGTTTTGTAGTTGCTATTAAAGTTAAAATTATTTAAGATATTTTATACTGCTTTCAGCAGCCAATGTTGGACTATGTGCGCACGCAGCCTATAAATGTTTGCTTTTCTTTAATTGATGAACAAGAATAATATTTGATCAGGACTCCATTGGAAGCTGTACAACGTTGCGATTTTCAGAAAGCATCACTTGTAACTAGAAATCATTTAGGATTCAAATTGTACGCAGTTCACTGTTAAAAATTATAACCATTTATCCTTAAAACCATGAACTTGACCAATTTTTGAAGCAATATATTACAAACTGACCAACAAATTCTTAATACCCACTTTACAGCATTTAACTAACTAAAGGGTATACAAATGCAAAATAATTGAGAGAACTTGTAGAACGAAAGAAATGTTGAATGCACCAAAAAGAAGAGCAGCAAACTCTTAAATATTCTCACTCGGCTGGCCAGACCAGGCCCGGCCAGTATTGCAACTGATTTTAAGTTTTCATTGGATAAGTGTAATTTTAATTTTATACAGACAGACAGACGGACGGACGGACCGACGGACAGACAAATCGTACATATATGCATATAACTAGATGCACTTATATGAATATACTATTTGCGGAGAGTTTACAACTGGCTGACAGTTTGCCGTTTCGTTGGCATCGTCGTCGTCACCATCGTCATCATCATCATCCTCATCATCATCATCATCTTCATCGTCGTGAAGAAAATTACAATTTGTTGCAGCGTGCAAATTGAATTGCCATGCGAATGTACGTGAAAAGTAATTTCTTTGCAGTGCGATGTCCTTATCGGTACAACTGACTATCTGTATGTCCGTCTCTCCGTCTGTCCGTTTGTCCTGGCAGTAAGTATGCATAAACTAAAAAAAATTTTATTTACTAGTCGTTGCCCGCCAATTTGCTTGGCGTGAATTTAGCGTATTTTAAAAGTATAAAAAGTTAAGAATATATTTTGAAATCCGGTTCTGTGTCCCTCAGTAAGATATTTGGACTACATAAACCTCAAAAGATGATCTTCGATGGCAATGATTCAGCAACCATGATGCGTAAATACTTCTTATATGCTGCCCAATAAGCAAGCTTCACCAACTATGCATCAACACTCACCTCCTAACAGGAACTTTAGATTCGAGGCAGCCATAAATGCTCTCACAGCAAAGTTTGACACACTTCAATCCATGTTCAAGGAACTTCAAGAGACTTAACAAACAAACAAGGAACTTCAAGAGATTAAACAAATCTGCCTCAGTTTACTTAATGCTTTAATGTGACACCAAAGACTCAGCCTCGGATTGTAGAATGCGCGTGGGATTGCTGAGAGGAGCTTAGGAAATTTATATAGTTTGGATGTGAGGCTCTTCACGGAAACATGGCTTCAGACTGGAACATAAGTCTTTATACAGGAATACTAGCTCCACGAAAGAAATGGTGATCTCATGTGTGACTTCTGATAATGACGCAATAGGATTCATTCCTTATATCGTGAGCATAAGTACTGAGTACCAGCTTTCTTCCGACCACGAAAGGCCGTTTGGAACTGAGTCCTGAAATACTCATTCCAGATGACATTGACGAAGTTCATGCGATCCTTCTTAATAAAGTTCACTCTGCTGCTCTTTATGCTTCCTTTGCTGATCAAGAGAAAGCTTAGAAGACAATATTGTCGCTCCTGAGATAACAATGTGGAGAAAGTCTACCGCAGAATAGCAAATAGGGTGAAAAAACTTCTGGCGACAGATGAACAAAGCGAAGCTGAACGGTTCTTGGCGTATATATCTCCCCGGATGACTCGACGAAATGATCTCTATGGCAGCTGCCGCGGATCCTGGGTAGGATCTCCAAGCGAATGAGCAGAGGCATTTGCTGACGCCTTACAAAATCGCTTCTAACCGTTGGGTTTCTTAAAAAAGTTCCTGATGAAGATGGCTTCAATATACTTTAAAAGTAAGACGTTCTCTTTATGGTGTTCATCCTTAATGCTGTGCTGAGGCTTCGACACATTCCTAAGCAATGGAAGAAGGCCAAGATCTGCATGATGCATAAGGCTGGCAAAAGCCTTGGATCAACTTGGATTCGTACAAGCCTATAAGTCTGCTGCCTACGGTTTCCAGACTATTTGAGCGTTCCTTATTGACACGACTCCTTGATGTAAGTAGTTTCAGGAGAAGGATATTCCATAAGTCCCATGTAACAGCTGAACAGCTTAATAGAGAGGTGAATTTTATGCTTGAAGTATTGAAGATCAAGAAGTTCGTGTTGACATTAAGCAGGCATTTGAACGAGTTGAGCTGTTAAGAAAGCTAAAGAGTTTGAGATTTTATGAGAAACTCCCTAAAAAATCAAAAGCTCACAAAAAGGATTTTAAATGCCAAAATTTAAATAGCTGCTATATGATCTTAAATTGCTTTTAGATTAATCGTTTCTTTTGATTTTTATTTTATTTTTCTTTATTTTTTTTTTTTTTTTGTTCCACCAATTCTTCAGTCAGGACATCTTTCTTTACATATAAACTGCTACATACTTACAGCCAGTCAGATAAATAAATTAAATGTTGCTGCATTACTGTTAAAGGATTTCCTTCCTTACTTGTTCACTTGTTCGCTAGCTTTGCTGCATGCTTCTCGTACATATAGCGATTTATTGAGCATGCATAAGGATTGAATTGATTTAATGAATAATTTAAGTATGAAATGACGGAGATAGAATAAGCGCCGAGCGCTGAGAGTGTCAACAACGACTCGGTTAAAGTGTTGCTTTAAAAATGTTCTTTATTACAGACGATTTAAAGTCGATAAATTATATGGCAGCAGACCGACAAACCGACAGACACACAGTTCTGGTCAAAGTAATAGCCACAATTTGGCTGTGAAAGGCTTCTGTGTACGCTGCTTCTTCATTAACAGCTCAAGCACGAATTTTCCATGACGAGTATATAATGACACAGACAATCCGACAATCCGAAGCAGCCAGTGTTAATTTGCAGCTTCTGTGAGTGGAAAATTGTTGTTAGAAGTAGCAGAAATTACAAAGCAAATGCACAGCGGCTGCAATTCGCAATTGCAGTAGAAATTGGTTGTGAGGCTATAATTTGACTCTTTGAATTGCAGAATACTTCGCACTTCATGCTGTTATTAAGTAACTCGAATTGAAGTTAGTTCATTTTCTCAAATAGAATCTAAAGCTTTAATTTTTAATCAACTTAATTCGACTTCGACTTTCATTTGAAAATTTCAGCCAAAAAATGTTGCTATTCCGCTTTTGCTATTATTTGAAGCAATTTTAATAACTTTGTTTGTCTGTTGGCATTTCGTTTCACTTTTATTTTTTTTAACACACAGAAATTTTAATAAGTTGCTTGGCTGCTGCAGCAAACTAAATGCGGCAAGTGTCTTTGATGCCACAGACAGACGGCGACAATTGCAACAGTTGAAGCAAAGAACTTGAAATGCTGTCAAGTCTAATAGGAGAAAATTGAAAACCACGAATGAAGTATTTTATTTGGACTTAGCTGTTTATTTAATACGCTACACAAGGAGTTGCAAACTATTTATCAATGCCTCTTAGAAGAAAGATACATAAAAATATTTAGAATATAATATATATTAATATATAATATATATTCAATATATAGAAGAAAACATCAGAAATCCTATAAGAAAAGCGCTAATAGGAAAGACCACAGGCAAAAAGATTTGTATACTTCATTTTCGATTTCTTCGTTCAAGGAACACATAGGTCCTGGGCAGCCAATAATTTTCTAATGTATGCTATTAGAAGGACCAAAAAAAAAATGTATCTAAATGTCTCAAAGTGACTAATCAACAGAGTACTTAATATGATAAAAGACCGGGACAGTGAAATGAGGATCAGTAACAAAGCATCCATCATATTATTCATAGAAGAAAAAAGCAAACAGAGGATACTATACCAAGGCAATAATTGTATATCAGAATTTGGCTGAGAAATCATGGATGTGCGGCCCGAAAAATATGTTGTGACTATCACAATGAAACCCTAGTTGTATAGGAAGAGAAAGTGAAAGTAGTCACTAAGAAGCTTAACTCCCTATCAAAATTCTAGACAAAGCTTCTGGAGTGCGCATTAATCATTTACTTAAAACTAGAGACACTCCTGATACTACAAGTCAATGTTAACGAAGCTGCCACACTAATGAACTAATGAACTCCATCATTTAATGGTTCAAAAAGAAATTGTGTACGTAGCAAAGTCTCAACGTTTTGAAGTCACATACCATAAAAGGGTATACTGATGGAACTCTGCTGAAAAGTGGAACAAGAATAAACATTCTATGTTCCAGTATACGCCAGAACAAGAACAATATGTCATAAGACAAAGACTAGAACAATCTTCAATCTCTATCAGTTGCAGGTGTCTGTGTAGCACTGATTTCCAGACTTCATGAAGACGACCCATCAATCGTCTCATGGCAAAATTTTCAAAAATTTGCATCTTTCTGCTGTTGGAATATGAAAGCCATGGGGACTTTTATCACGGATTATTGTAAGATATAACTCATTGGCTTGAACTAGGGCACAGTAGTTTAGCGTTAGAGTTGGGGAATGTCCTATATTGAGCAACATACGTTCAAGGACATGGTCGACATCAGTTTTACGTCTTAAGTAGCCATCATCGTTGCTAGACCAAGGATCGTTTGCATCAGGCGTTGGCATATCGTCAGTGCTAAGAACAACAGGGCGAGCACTCTACCTTGTGGTACTTTACATCAAACCGAGTGAATTCTATAAAGCTGTTCAATTATGCTGTGATCAGAGCGAAATCCAAACTGGTAATCCGGTATGAGGTTCCGGGCCTCAGCGATGCTTATAAATCTGCTGGCGATAAGTCTTTACCACACTTTGCATAGCGAGGCAGGAGACTGATAGGCCAGTAGGATTCGGAATAATGTTCAGACTTGTTAGGTTTGTGGATCATAATTATGATTGCTTATTTCCACACCCTCCGAAAGTATTGTACCACCACACATGCACTGAAGATCAATGTCAGTAGTTAAAGCGCGGACTCCGGGAAAGACTTTAGCGTACAATAGCAAACGTTGAGTTTTATGGCAGCTGCGGTTTGTGTGGGAGGCAGATACATCAGCAGCGATGATGCCAAGAGTCAGTAGTATCCTGAATATGCAGTTAAACTCGCTCTTCTTAATGCTAAGCAAATACTTCAGCTTGTTCAGCATCTCAACCACTCCAAAGTCAACATACTTGCAAGGCTATCATCAATTGAATTTAACAATTGGATGAAAGGAACGCAAGAAGATTTGGCAGACACAAAATACACACCCTGGATATTTCGGACATTTATAAAAATCTTAAACGTTGAAATATCTGGTTGCAAGGAACTTATCCCTGATTCCGAATTCAACCAGATATCAGATGAAGCTATACTAGAGATGATAAGCGTAGAATCGTTAGCAAATATTAAGATGATGCATGCTGGCAGTTGTGGGAAGCATGCTGTAAAGAAGAGGTGACTCTCCTACTATGGAAGCCTGTATTGGTCCTAGAAGCAGTGAAGTGTTCTAATCGTAAGTGAACAGAAAATTTACGATCACTTAGTTTTGGGCAAGTTTGTTCAATGAAGTTCAATGAAGAAGGGAACTTCATAAATGAGGCCTTCCTGCCCGACCGAGTCAAAAGTCATTTTTATCCAAGAGGACCTGTCCCGTTGTCTGATATTGGATAAAGTTTTCTCTAATAAGTTTGCTAATTCTGACTAGTTTCTGACTTCCTCTTTATAAGTTTTTTTAATAAAAGGGCAATCTTAGAGATATTTATTAAGCAACTGTTATCAAATCTTTGTGCAACTAAGATCACAGAGTGAACGCAATTACTAACTACTACTTCAAATGGGGAAACGCTTAAGCTTACAGAGGTAGTTTGGTTGAGACTGAAACTGAGACCCAAAACTGTACATTTTTCAGCGGAAGTTGAAAGCAGTATTGAGCCGTCTTTAGGCGTGGGGATCATTGTTGCACTTTTTATATATTTCAGAAGGGAGTAGATGCTTTGTTCAAAATGAAGAGTAAGAAGTTCCAGGACCTGCTATGAAATTCAATATCAATTATAAACAGGGCAACGCAACGCCTACTGGCAGATATAGCCAACATTCAAACCGATTGCCCACTTTTCAAATTTTTATATGAAAATCTTCTCCATTTTAATCAATACTAAAATAAAATTCAATATGTTAGCTTTTTGTTGTTGTCTATATACACTAAATTTACACATATGTAGGGTATACAATGACATTGAGAGACAAAAACGCGTTGAACTAATGCAGACAGCAATACTTATGCGAAGAAGAAAACTCTTAACTGAAAGTATGACAACTGTTTTGAAAATGAAGCAATCTGTGCGAGTAGATGAAACAGTTCGACGACAAAAATGCAAGGAGAACAGACGATTCACATACGTTTGTAGCAAGGACTATTATAAAAGTATGTCAATGGTATGCGGTAAAATATGCGTGAAATTTTAATTGATGCTGAACTGAATCGACGCTGAACTTCAAGCCGAGCCAAGTTGACAGAATGCAATTAGACAACGGAGCGAACTAACTTAATACAGAGCAGTGGATTATAAAACAAATCTAATAGCTAAGTTAAAAGCATATTGCGACATGGCTAATTGCAAAATTAGCTGCTAAACTTCTAACAGAGACCGGAATAATATTGTGTACACATAGAAAATTGAAAAGCGTCGAGTTGCACAAGCACAGAATTACAAGCTAAACAGGTGCAAAATTATGCCGCAAGCACACTAAATGTAGCAGCTACAAATGCTGCTGCAAAACACGCATGAAGCATGCAAATAAATATTTGCATATGTTAGCATGGAATTAGTTAAATAAGCATTTATTAGTGTTGCAGCTGCAGCTGTAGCTGGAACTGCTGCTGCTCTAGTTGTTGGCAAATGTTGTTGAGTGCGTTTTTGGTTTTCCCAAGCGCAGCAGATTAGTTTTAATGTTGACTATTATCAAAGTTTAAGCTGTGCGCGCCAGTGCCACCCATTTTGGTGGCAACACAAAACTTTTGGCGACAACTTCTGCATGCAGCAAAGCTACTGAAAGCGACTGAAATTGTTGCGCAAACAACAAAAGGTAATTTTTTGTATAAATTGACATAAAAGTTGGTTGGTTGGGAAAAATAAAGAAGAAAAAAAGAAACTTGAAGCTGCTTTTCTGTTAAATATTTTTGTCTCAAGTGCGCCGACACACACACAAACACACACACATGCACTTAACTATTAACAACAACATTAAAATTTATATAAATGAAAATTGCATTGCATATGCCAAGGCGTTTACGCGACACAGGCTACTGCTATACTTACGTTTCCGGTAAAACTAAAAGCGTATGCGTAATATGTGTGCTGCTTGTTACGTATACGCAATGTTGGCACAAGTAAATTTTAGTTAGTATATCTAAGACTAAGGTATGCGCTGCACTGAGAGAGCAAGTGAATGATATGGAATAGCTAAGTCCGTCTGTCTGTATAAGCGGAACTCGACTACTGTTAGCCTAAGCAACATACAGCCAGAGTTTTTTTTTTTTGTAAAAATTGAAGCAGTGTATATCATGCAGCCTTCATATATAAATTAGCAGCGTACTTCAAAGTCGTTTATGCAGCTCTGTACAGCTTTCTTACTTGTTTTAATTATGCTTTGTCATTTTTTAATGACAGCAACAGGCAAAGTCACAACGAAACTTTCTCTGAATAGACGACAAACTTGAAAGTCTTCTTTACACTCTTATGCTTACAATGTCTTATATACTTGAATATGTAAATATGTATATGTGTGTATGTGTGTGTATTTGTTTTATAGACTTTTCTTTATTAGTTTATATGCTTAAAAGTGTGCGTGGCTTTTTAGCTAAGTGCGCATGTTTACTTGAAGTGCTACAAAGTATTTAGCACATTTAGAACAATGTGCATGTGTCTTGTTTGTCCGTCCGTCTGTCTGTCTGTCTGTCTGTCTGTCTGTCCAGCCATCTCTACTGTCTGCCTAAGCACGTCCTAATGTTACTTTTGGTCAAACAAATACATGGTACAAATAGCGTTCTCTACTTTCTTGCATAGTAAATTTTTATTTAATGTGAGTAACACAGGAATACATTTAGCTTTTAGTAAAAGTTCCTAATGTAGAAGAGTATCACTTCATTACTTAGTTAGTCAGTAAAACCGAATGAACCAGCTACTCTAGTTATTCGCGTTATCTGCTTTTCTGGACATTTAACATTGGCTACAGCTTCATCACTTGCCCGAAGAGGATTAGATGATATCACAAATGTCATATGTTAAGTCAGCGTAGAATACCGAGCTCCCTCGCCTCGGTTAACATCAAAGCCATCAAAGGATGTCTGCAATGATAAGTGCTTCACACAATTTAATGATTTCTTATAAACGATTGTCTCGTTAGCAAGGTCAGCAAGCTAGGCTACAGCTTCATTGAATATGCAGATGACCTAGTAATCACTATCACAAGTCAGGCTTAGGTTCATGTTGTATAGCCAATGGCTGTGGATTATTTTAGGCAAAAGACTTAACTGAAACCATCAGCTACAGGTAGCAGGTACAGGTACAGCATGAGGTAAATCTCACAAAATGATATCTTAATGATCTCTTAATGGTAAGACCCATCTTCAGTTATTACTGCTTGGCATGGAGAACACAAACTGATATTGTGAAGAACTACAGCGACCTACTTGTCTGTGCATGGCAGGTGCTATGCGAATACGTTCTACTGTCGCAAAGCGAGCATTTATTTGTCTGCTTCCATTGCACATTTTCACACAAGCCTAAGCAGCAATTGATACACCGATGTTGCAGACTAGCTCTGGCCTCATGCTCAAGAATCGGAATCACTATATGATCTTAAAATACAATCTTGACACATTCACCTGCCAAGCTACACGGAATGGGAGTTCAACATACAAGATATTGGATCATCATCTACTAAAATGTTTCCATTACTAAATCGGATACAGATGCACGTATATTTGGAACCAATACCAAGATATATATTAAAGTGTGTATCTTGCCAAAAGCCATTCAATATTAGATACTTACCAACGATGCCTCCTCCTAACACTTATTGGGCAGAGATATAAAAAGGACCAATGTCACTATACTCTCAAATACCCATGCGGTAAGCAAATTACTTACCTCCTGACCTCTCTCCTCCATGTTGGTAGCACATGTTGCGATATGCATCAAACACACTCGGTGAACATTGAAGACAATGAAACAGCAAACGAGCTCACCAGCTAGAAGTCACACATCCCCCTGCGGTCTTATTTGGCCATCGAACGCCTTCCGGTCATGGCCACATTTAGTAAGGTCCGCCAGCCTACATAATCTTGTGCGTGCTAGTGCCAGTCGTTTTGAATGCCAAGTACGGAGAGATCTCTCCATACCTGATCATTCCAAAGCGTGCCCGGTCATCCTCATGTAAACCATGCGTTCTGGAGCTTTTTAAAGCATTCGAATGAGGTGCCCAGCCCAGTGCAGCGGCTGGAATTTTATGCGCTGGACTATGTCAACTTCATCGAATAATACGGGACCCAAACTCGTCGCCGACTCTAATAGGTCCGAAAATCCTACGAAGAATCCCCCTCTCAAGGAATTCCAACGCTGTTTCATCTGACTCAATTACGGTCCATGCCTCTGCGCCATAAAAAAGGACCGAAAGTATCAGCGCCTTACAGATTTTTCTTCATCTTTCAAGAGAGTGCTTTACTTCTTATTTGCTTACTCAGCCCAAAAAAGCATCTGTTTGCAAGCCCGATCTCCAGGCTGACGTTGTTGTTGGGACAGCGCTTGTAATAACGTTCCAATCGCTCATAGAACTCATTTTTAGCATCGTCGTCTTTTTTTTCTATAGTAGATGTCACAGGATGTCTTTTTTTAGAGCTACCCTGTCCTATCCATCGAGGACATCAACCAGCTGTAAATGGTGGACTTTATATCGTCATCAAAGGGTTTTATCCAAGGCTTCTATTTTGCTTTCGATGACTTGCGGGTCCCATGCCCAGCGCATAAACCCTAATCAAAGTTGGTGATTGTCACCTTCTCACAGTTAGCTCACCTCTGAATGGCTGTTCAGAGGCTACCCAAAAGATACGTGTCCTATTGGACGTTGTGAGGTGCTTGGACCGTTTGCAATTCTTAATTATATATTTCTAAAAAAATAAGTTCAACTCGGTTTATTCAGTTATTGCAATTCAACTTTAAAACACAAACCGTCCCCAAATTTTATACTCTTTAAGATAAGTTCCTTTAAATAGATTAACTAAGCTACTCTCTCTTAAGTCTTAAGTTTCATAAATCTTTTCTCTAACAAAATATTTCCTGTATCCTTTAAGAAATATGCGCAACTAATTAGACTAATGAATGCAATTCAAACTTTGTTCATAAGTATTTGTGCTATGAAAGCCTGCAAAGTAAATATTGCCAAAGGTATTTTGCATGTTTTATGCCATTTAACACACACCTCATGAGATAGTAAGCCTACGTATTTAATTAATGCACAAATTGTTAAAGGACACTGCATGTGATTTTCATTGCTGGCCATTTCACTCAACTGCAGCCAGGAATATTATTGTATAAACTGCAAATTATAAACTTATTTAATTAAATCAGCTTCGATTTCACTTTATCAATGCATTTCCTTCAACGAGAAGCCATATTGAAATCGATTGGATTAAATAAAGCAGCTGCTCAATTTTATTAAAATGCAAGGATAATATGTTGCTGACATCGGAGGAGATATATGCTTAAATGCGTATTTATTTAACAACTCACACTCACACACTTGCTTACTTGAATGCTTAAATAAGCAGCGTTTAATTCGTTTAACTTTTTGTGTTAAAGTGTATAAAAATATGTTTTTTTCTTTTTATAATAAAGCAAGCACGCGACATATTTACGTCTTTTATGCAAGGACTCACATATGCAGTTCGTTTATTTTTTATTTTATTACGCCTTCATTTTTTTCTATACGAGCATAGCAGACCAATTAAAGAAACATATGCACAAACAGCTCAGTTGCTGCTGCTGCTCATATCCTGCATTGTTGAGCTGTTTGTCGTCCTGTTTGCCTTTATTGTACAAGTATGTCATTGTCACCAGCATCAGTTTCAACAAGAACTTTAGCAACGTCGTCGTCGTCGTCGTTGTAGTTGTAGTCGTCCTGTACACGATTTCGTGTGTCTGGTAATTAATATGAGAGCCTGCGAAATATTTATTTATAGACAGACACGCGACGCACTTCAATGGACAGTACATAAAAAATTTAATATAATAATGTTGTATGTGTGTGTGTGTGTGTGTGTGTGTGCGTGCGTTTACAAAGTGGTGTGAATGTCTGTACTCGTTACTCTTAATTAAATGTGTCAAGAGTAGTCATTAAATAAGCCGCTCTGCCGACAGCTACTCGCCTGGATTTTGCAGGAATTATTTATTTGAGAAGTTTTACTTAAACCACAGCAAATTGGCATTTAATGTTAATTTTTGAAAACTGTGCGAAATCAATGAACAGCCAGAACGGAAAGAAATATTTAATATGCAGTTCCTTTGCTAAGGTTAGACAAGCAAGGCTGAAAGAGAGAGAAATAGAGAGAAAAACTGACAGAATTATACAGTCTACACACATCCTGCAGTGGCTCGTCATGTTGCTCAAGCCATTGGCATATCTCACCCAGCAGGCTGATCGATGTGTAGCGCACTGCAACCACGTTGAGCATGACTTCGTCTTCGTTCTGTACAAGCTTTGCAACAAGCTGCATAACAAAGAGCGCTGCTTCCATTGATGCCCAGGTGCAATTGCCGTTTTGTAATGTGTGGGAAAGTCCTGTAAGTATAAAATAATAAATTTAGGAAAAATTTTTTATTATATTATTATCAGTCCTTCCTAAGAAACATCAATTTGCGCGTGCCGACATACGGCGCCAATTAGACGTTCAATATGTGTCTATCACTGTTGCTTTAAAACAGATGCTCGCTGAGGCTATGCTATTGATCAAAAATGCCATCTGGAGACATATAAATTTCTAAACCTTTATCTAACTACCTGCCAATTTTTGGGCGAGGCTGCTATTAAAATTCTCACAAGCCAAACCCCTTATTTTGTTGTAATGGTTTTTCATTAATTAAATCTACCTGATGCAAGGGACAAGGATGAGATGATAAATTTCGACTGCAACGCGTGATCTACTTCCAAATTAGTGGACAAAATAAAGGAGTTAATCAACTTCAAACATAGGCATATGTTTTGTTTTCATATTTAAACATAATATTTAACAGATGATCATAATTTCCTACGATTTGCTTAATAGTCAACATCTTATTTGACTGCTTTGTGCAAACTTAATGCAATGAGTCCAAATAATTAATTGCTCGAAAAATAGCATTGAGTTGCAAGAAGCAGAATCTGTATTAATCGAATTTAAAATACAATCAGAACCACGGATAATGCATTTTGTGTTTGACTTTGATTGACTTCTTTACTTATTCTGCGAATTCCCAAAAAAAAAGTGTATGTCTGTGTTGAAGGGTTAAAGAGTTTAACAGGTGTTGGATAGATAGATTTACTTTATTACAACTGATTAGCAATAAAATAAAGGTTTCAATTTAATTTTTAATGTAATTTAATACCTGTCTAAGAAAAAACGCAATTAAAAATCTGTCAAGCAGATGTTTTAATGGACCTAAGTTGGCACACAGGTAGCAAAAGTCGTAATATTGCAGATTGTATGTCTCAAGGTTGCCTATTTTGAACCTATTTTGGTAAGCAGGTAGAAAAAAGGCTTAAGTTAGCACTTCGTAATTCACGATCTGATCCTTTTTGTTCGTGTCTTTACTTATCAAAATTTTCGTATAAATATCACCAACATTCACTGCCTGTCATTCGAACAAGTAACAACAAATATTTGTTAAAGCGCTTCTGCCCTAAATTATATTTGGATTAAACTGTTCAAGTTTTGGTATTGAAAATTTATTTAAAAGTTATTTAATATACATAATAAAATAATATGGCAACTTACTCCGGTGATCTTGTGCAACAAGCACTAATTGCACTCCACCATGGCAACGAACCCAAGGAACAAGAGAAGGCCAATATATGGTTGCAGGAGTTTCAAAAATCGGTAAGTAACAATATTACATACATTGCTATTAGCAACTTGACTAATTATTTGCAACATTTACAGATCTACTCATGGACTATTGCCGATGAACTGCTGCGTGAAAAACGTGATCTGCTCACAAGCTATTTTGCGGCACAGACTATGCGCAATAAGATACAAACTTCCTTCAACGAACTACCAGCAAACACACACGAATCCTTACGCAACTCATTGATAACACATATCGGCCAAATCGATGAACGTACAGATGCTCGCATTATAACTCAATTGAGTTTAGCTATTGCCGATCTGGCACTTTTGATGGACTCATGGGAAGAACCAATCAAGGACATGTTGGAGGCGTTTATGCCGCAAACATCTGCTTGCTGGCCACTACTGGAAATATTAAAAGTGTTGCCGGAAGAAATAGAGTCACCTCAGCTGCGTCTCGGTGCAAATCAACGTCTGGAAATACACAAGAAAATGGATGACTGTGTTGCAGATGTGCTGAAGTTTCTTTGCATGTGCCTACAACGCACGGATTTGGATGAGCAACGCATGCTGAATAGTACGCTACGTTGCTTCAATGCGTGGCTAGTTTTCGATGTGTTTCCGTTGCAACGCTGTTACGGAAGTCCTATCATTCAGCAAGCTTTTCTATTACTCAGTCAACCTGAAACGAACAGAAAAGTGCATGACAGTGCAACCGAAGTAGTCTGCTCGCTGCTTTCGGCTATCGACGGTAACAAAAGTTTCCACAGCAGAGATGTACAGCTGAAAATGGAAGTCTTCAATGCGGTCTGCATGCTGGAGACAGCCTATATTTTGAGCGTGCTGAATGGCGATACCGCGATTTCTATGAATTACTGCCGCATTTTCACAGCGCTATGTGAAACATTCTTCAATGAAATGTTTGCGGATGGAACAACGCCTCACCATTCACTGAAGCCATTAGATCTGGTATTGCTGTGCGTGAGCCACTCTGTTCACGGGGTGGCTGAGATGACCTTCGGTTTTTGGTATTGCCTCAGCGAGCAACTGTTTGAAAAGAACAGTGATGGACTCAATACAAAGTTTAAACCCTATATTGAACGTCTTATTGGCGCTTTATGTCTTCATGCGGAAATTGATATTCATCAGGAGGGACTGATTGATGAACAAAGTCATTTTCATGTAAGTTTTTATAATAATTTGGTAACAAAACATTTTTAAACTAATCATTTTTATTTTTTATATTTACAGGACTTTCGACTTAAAATAGCTGATCTCATCAAAGAAGTCGTCTTTGTTGTTGGTGCAGGTGCTTGCTTCAAGCAAATGCTCCACACATTGCATACCGGCAATGGCACCTGGGCATCTATGGAAGCAGTGCTCTTCGTTATGCAGCTTGTTGCAAAGCATGTACATAACGAGGACGAAGTCATGCTCAACGTTGTACAGGCCATACTAAGTCTGCCGCACAACACGCACATAGCAGTGCGCTACGCATCGATCATGTTTCTGGGTGAACTTTGCTATTGGCTTGAG
Organism: Leucophenga maculata; assembly: GCA_035044805.1. Classification (NCBI taxonomy): domain Eukaryota; kingdom Metazoa; phylum Arthropoda; class Insecta; order Diptera; family Drosophilidae; genus Leucophenga; species Leucophenga maculata. Next base: position 260,464 of record JAWNNP010000005.1, on the reverse strand, counting down.
GAACATGACGAGTCATTGCAGGATGTGCTCAACTTTTTAGTCTACGCTTTGCAACAGAAGAATGGCTTGGCTACTGCTGCTGCCACAGCATTGACCACGATTTGTTCCACCTGTCGCCAAAAGATGCTCTGCCATGTCAGCGGTTTTGTAGAAATTGCACGGAGACTGGATAGCTTTGAAATAAGCAACGATGTTGCAAATGGCTTGCTTCAAAGCTTTTCATTGATACTAAGTCGTCTGCCACGTGCTCAACTTGAGCCAGCATTTCGTGAAATTATCAGCTTTCAGCTGCAACCACTGGCACAACTGTTGGAGAACAATGGAACAATACAACAGGATGAAAGCACAGATCCGGTTTACTGGATAGATCGCACATGTTCGCTTATACAAGATACAGATCCTGATGTGCCCGACAGCGAACCACATCCGTTTGCACAAATACTTACAGATGCCTGGCCACTGCTGTCGAGTGTGTTGGAGAAGTATCAAGCAGATGAACACATCACGGAACGCACATGCCGTCTCATACGCTTTGCTATACGCATTGTAGGCAAGCAGTCTCTGCCAATCGTGGAGCCATTTATCAAACAGATGATCACGCTCTATGCGCGTCACCGACATAGCGGCCTCTTATACTCGGCCTCTGTGCTGGTCGATAAATTCTCCGAGAACAAGGGATGCATTAATAGACTTTTTGAAATGTTGCAAGCATTCATTGAACCCACATTCAAGATGTTGGAAATGGAGCATGGACTGCGTAACAATCCGGACACAGTTGATGAATTCTTTAATTTGGTTACACGGTATCTCGCTTGTTTTCCGCTGCAGCTGCTGCAAAGTACGCTCATAACGCCCATATTTAAGTGTGCACTAATGGCCTGCTCTACAGATCATCGAGCCGCAAATGCCTCTGTCATGAAGTTCTTTACAAAGTTAATAGACTGTGAACGTATCGGCGTCTGCAAACCGTTGGTGATAGAAATTGCTACAAAACATGCGAAGGAGCTGGTTCATAACCTTATACATGCTTCCGTCTTTTCGCTGCTCTCCGACATGTTACCTGACGTGGCTGAAGTTTTACTGGAGCTACAACTGGTAATAGTTACTGCACCGATTGCCTTGCATTTGAAGCAAGCGTTGGATGCACTACCGAAGAAGAAAAGCAGTGGATTTATAACAGCAACACAACAAGAATTGGATGCATTTAGAGATGCTGTACTGTGCGCTGACACAACGAAAGACATAACGGCACAACTTGAGACGTTAAAGGTTTTCTTCGTAAATTCGTACTCGGTTTTGGATGACAAATAATATACGATTAATTTTTATAATTTAGTTATTACTTTTAGATTCTTAAGTTAAAATTTAGTTTTAAGCTACATAAATAAAAAATAGTTTTATAATTGTAAATCAACAAAACCTTTTTATTGCAATAATATTCTCTAGGATATTTGAAAAAATATCCTTAACCAGAATGAAATTAGAAACTTCAGTCAAAAGCTAAGATTGAGCTGAGCAGTGATAGCTCAATTAGTCTTGCGACGTTTGCCGCCATACGTTCGCATACACCGGTGTTCGAAGTGTGTGTAGGGTATGACCATCTGGCGTGTAGCGGATGATCTCGCATTGGAATCGTGGAATTGCGAAGTCAAGCCGAAGCAGAAGCGCCTTGAAAATAATTCAAGGAGTTTGGTTTGAGCAGCGAACAGAAGCAGACGTGCACAAGAGAGCAGCAAGGAGTTCTCAGAGATTAAAAAACAGTCTCAGCTCATGGGTCTAGCGGTGAATGAGAACAAGTCGAAGTACTTGGTGTCTTCTCGCACGCCGTCTTTGCGTATTAGGATGATGGAGAATTTCAACTTCAGTGTTGTAGAAAACTTCGTCTATCTAGGATCCTTTTTCAGTTTAAAGTATTTTCAATTTCAATGACAAAAAAATGCTTTAATACCAAATTATTACAAAGGATTTTTAAATACAAACTCGCAATAAATCACATAAAATCATACAAAAATCTAGCAACTACTGATTGTGTGTTTCAATAAACCAAATATGCCTCGGAGGCGAACATTACCAATTGCATAAATTATGACATAATGTAATTACGATGTTATACTGTTCTGAAGGCACTCAACAAATGCAATGATAAATCGAAAAATAAATTCATACAGCATGCATAATTAAAGCAGAGTGTGCTACCACTGCTCTACACTGCGCTACTATTATTATGGCTACTAACGATTCGAGCATAGATACGGAAGATCTCTGACAAACTAATACAATGCAAAACATGCAACACTAAAAAACATAAAATGGCCAATGGCAGCAGCAGCAGCGGCAACTTTCACATGAATTCGATGCGTTTGAAAACAACAAAACAAGGACCAATATATTGCAGTCGAAATTTAGCCATACTCATCGCTCGCAAATATGCGAGTGAGACGGGTCAAGGCTGTTGTTGCAAACAGGTCAGGCCAAAAATAAATTCCAAATAAAAAGTGAAAGCCGACAACATGATGGAAAACTGGCGCGCAATAGTAGTGGTGGCCACTATGAATGCCAGTTAAAACAAGCAATAAAAGCAACAACAACAACATCAGTTGGCAGTGTTGGCTAAGCCTTGCACATGAGCGCATTAGAAATTTTGCGAAATACATATATTGTAGCATAGTTTTGTGCGCCACCGACACCGCTTGACTGGTTGAACGTCGTCTGGCCAAAAAAAAACGAACAAAAATAGGAAAAAAGAAATTTTGTATTTATTAAAAATTGCCTTTTTCATGCTCGGGTTAACTTCATGCAAGTAGATGCATACATTTAGTGGCAGTTTAGAAGCAACAAATTTTGATTTTTGTTTCGCAGAAAAGCTGGCATTTTTATTTAAAATTATTTTTCGTGTAGACTTTTGCGTTGGACGGAATTTGATGTTGTTTTTTTTTTTATTTTACATGCAGATTGTTTCTGTTCAAAAATATTTCATGGAGTCCGATGGAATTTTTGGTTGCATTCTTTTTTAAATTGATAAAGTTTAATATTGAGCCGGAACTATAAAGGCATCAACATTGAGACTCACTTTAGGATTAGTCAGACAATTTAAAAACGAGCAACGATAAAGAAAGTGGGAACTCTTTACTTTGGCCGATGTTATCTCGGTCAAAAGTCTTAAATAGAAAAAGCGCCAAGCAACGACAGTATATAAAGCAGCACGCTTACAGTGCTACATACGTATACACTTAATTGTGAAAACACTTTCCGGCATCATCACGATGATCGACAAAGTCGCCTATTGTGATCTTACCTAGCACCCTTTTAACTCAGCAAGTGTTCCCCAAGGCAGCGTGCTTGGCACCTTCCTTTACAACTAGTAGACAGGTGACCTTCCTATTCATGCTGCCGTAGACATAAATGTAATGCCACACCGCGACCTACGCAGATGATGTTTGTGTCTTCAACAGTTCAGCAAGAATTGGTATGCAAGTGTACCTTCACACCCTAGAGGAATAGTCTACAAAAAGGAACATTGGCACGAACATGAACAAAATGAAGAGGTAAAGCACTTCTTCCTCTAGCTGACAAGGCTAAGTACTGTGGACGATTTCTTGAGTGAAAGCAAGCAGGTCCAAAATATAGGAGATGCACTGGCTGCCAATGACATAAAAGAAAAATATATAAATAAATTCTTGACTCCAACTGAAGCTACGGAACTCGGATCTGTGGTAGGGCAGCCACATTTAAACGTAAAAGAGCTGTCCGTGGTATGTGCTTAACTCTACACTCCACCGGGCCCGCAATGTTGCAACTTTTTGAAGACCAAATACATTTTTTCAAAAGCCACTAAGACGAACTTCTGTTAACACATATGTATAACCCCAAACCAACTCAATCAGCCCTCGCAAACGTAGACATTTTAGCCACATTAAATAAAGATAAAAGTGAATGTTTGAGCTCTACTTGCTGTCTAATAAAAATTTAAAACAACATTTCACTATAAACATTTTATTTTTAAATTTTATTTACATTTCACCTAAAAGGCTGCAACATTTTTCATGCACTTCCTAGCCACATAGATTCTACTATCTAAAGTTAAATTTATAATTCATTGTAATTTAAATATGTCTTAACTGGCACTTAAGTAAGTTTTATTAAACTATATCTCCTATATGTACATCTGCAGACCCTCAACTTATTTAGCACTAAAATGTGATATAATAAAACACTGCAATATTTACCTGAAATTTCATGCAATAAAAATATGCAAGCACATTTGTATTCATATAAAAAAATAAACCGACGAACATGAGTATAAGCTGTATACAGACAGACAGACAGACAGACAGACAGACAGACGGACAGACACACTGAAAAGTGTAGATTAAAATATGTACGACGATATATGAAAATATTTTTACGAGTTTGCTGCATTTTATGAGAATTTTTATTACAAAAACAGACACACATGCAGTTATGTGTGTGTTTGTGTATTAAATTGAATTTTAAATGTCCTTAAGCAATAAGCATAATAATCGAGTAAATACGCAAAATTGTTTATTATTATTAATATCCGTTTTATGTTTAAGCGGGTATTACACAAATAATAACGTTTAATACATAATTTGCATGACATGCAATCGAAAGGATTAAACGACTTGAATTATTTTTAGGGCTTCCGGTTGCAGTAAATTGAAAACTGCTGTCCGGAAATGAGTAAAAGTTAAGCAATTTGTAAAGTGTTTGTCATTAAAGTTGAATATTTTAAGAGGAAAAATGCCTAAGCTTAATAATAAGCAAGAAAGCCCATTAGAAAAAGAAAAAGGCGCAATAAATTTTAATTAGCCAAAATTGCAGACAGAACGCCGGCGAACATTTAAGCATTTATAATCATCAACAGTCGACTGACCTTGGTCAAAATAAAATAGCCGCCCTTAAATTTACATCTTAACTAGAAAAATTTGCATAAATAGAAAATCATAAAAAATACATTTAGACCTAAGCAAAGCAAAGCAAATCAAATCACAGCAGCAGCAGCAATAATGGTCAGAGCAACGTAATCAAATCATAGCTAGTAGCTAACCTTGAGCGATTTGTTACAAGACCAGCGGTCCCAGCGGCAGCCATTAGATACACAGATTTACATGCATGTAAGAAAAATGGCGTACAAGGATACATGCCCACAGTATGCTACAAGAAAGGTTTCGTTTTGGTTTGACTTCAACTAAGATTAACAGGCAATAAATGCCATGAATCTTCGACCAAATTGTACGTAATAAATTTTAATGGTTTCAAGTGTCTTCTGCTGCTGCTGCAACTAAAGGATGCCTGCCAGCCTGCCTGCCTGCTTTCGACTTATATCTACATGCTGCCAGTAACACATTAGCTATTATTATTGTTTGACCACTGCACACATACAGACAGACATACACACAGGCTTAGATTTCCTTACACTTGGCAAAGGTTAAAACATTTTATGTAACTGCTTCAATTTTGGTACGTCGTAGCATGTCTTTGCATACCGCATAACCGCATTGTCAATCAAGCAATGCTGCCTTTTGTAGAGCGCACAAGGATATTTGCATAGGTACGCAAAATATTCACAAACAATCAAACAAACAAACAAACAGTTCGGCCAGCAAGCAAAGAGCAGCAAACAATGCCCCGATCTAGTAGAGCGTTTGTCGATTAAACAAGAAGCTCGAGTCGATACGGTACGCTTGAATGCGGCATGTCCTGCTCAAATTGCTAAATTTATGCATTGCTAGTGGCTTATTGAATTTTAGGTTGGCTTGAGCTTAATTTCTACGGTTTGGTCTTTGTTGACAACGTTCAAATGTTTTCGACATGAGACAGTGGGCGAGACGGAGCGACTTTGGGGCGTTGGATTTATTTATGCGCATTTGAAGAGGTTAATCGTTTCGGTTGCCATTTTGGGCATTGGTCTGTCTTCGTTTGACAGCTGTTTTGAGGTGTTGAAATAATTGATGCTGATTAATTTGTACAGCGTTGGGCATAATGTCAGATAATAATCGGTTTTGCAATTTTAGCTTAGATTAATTTGACGAGCTACAAAAATCATTTAACACAAACTGTTTGAAAAGATTTATTGAAGGTTTGAGTTGCTGTGAAATATTAGTTGATTGCTCGCAGTTAAAACTTAAAATAATTCTTCTTCTTTTGAAGAAGAAACTGGTGATGAGAGTATATCCTGTGCAGAATACGATATTGACGAACTAAATGAAGCACAAGAATCGGCAAATAATCTGAATCCCGGAAATCTGAATCGTGGTAATTCGCCAATCCTTCATGCCACTTTTCAGTTTTGAAATTATGAAAGAAGTGCAGTAGGCCAAGTGCGGTGTATTTTGGGGGCTAAAGCATGGCCCATAAATGTCAGATTCAAAAAGCATGAATTGTGTTGTCACAAATCCGAGCGTTTTACTTGTATTGCCTCATGCAAATGCTGCAACAAGTCATTGTAACCGAACAAGGCATCATTTTTTCGGTGTTGGCAGGCAACTTTTTGTCGCTTCCATTGGCATGATTGGTATTTGCTTTTGACATCATAAGCATATATCCACGCATCATCACTAGCTATTATCCTTCTTAGTACAACTCGACCGTCATCAACGTCATTCAATAGCTAATGCGCGATGCTCTTGCGATGGTTCTTTTGTTTGAAATTAAGAAATTTCGGTTCCAGATGTTTTATATCCAAAAAAAAAAATAGCATGGCATGATATTCCCACCGATATTCCTATATGCTCAGAAAGTTAAGTATAGTCATCACAGGGGTGACTCGTCTGCTAATCATCTTACAACGAAATAATTGTAACTATTTGCACTTTACATGATCAAACATTGAATCAAAACACCCAGAATTTTCACTTAAACAATTCCTAGTATTTGTCTACTCATTTTACCTAAACAAATAGTCTACTGAGGGCTAGTTTCCTAATTAAGGTAACCACTTTTAGGTCAATTTGATCTATGCTATACACAATTAGCAAACTAATTAATACTGAACTCCCCAAAATAAATAAGATTTTAATATTAATTCAATTTTATTTGCCTATCATAAAACACAAAATTCGAAATAAGAATAATCAATCAATAAGCACGTATATTGAGCAAATAATTTCTTAATTAATCAAACGCATGAAGTAGCTTTTTGTTTAATCAATTACTTACCTGTACACCGATACGCAAATATTTGCCCGCGTGTAAAGCAAATATGCAAAAAATTCCATGCAAATAAAGTGCAAAAATTAAACAAACACGCGCGCACAAAGTTAATTTGTTGTAATAATGCGTTGGCAATATGGCTGGCTGACAGGACTATTGAACACGAATAGAGTAGAGTAGAGTAGAGTGGACAGAGCGAAGAGCGGACCGCAATAGTTAAAGTACAAACAACAACACAAAATACGCTGCCAATCGTTGCATATTTACCTGTGAAGCCGCAGTTTATAAAACACACATACATATGTATGCAGAGCCGCATGCTAATTAGCCAACATTAAATAAACAGGATATACAGTACGGCCGGCCCTCTTGTTTATGTGTATTTCACTTTCTCTCACTGGTATTGGTTAACCAAAGCGTAAATACAAATCTGTGTAATCAGTAAATTCGTATCTATGTATGCATGTGTGTGTGTGTGTCTATTTGTGTCAGGATACATTAAAAGCGGTGCATAATCTCAGTAATCAAAGCATCGAATGACTGCAGCGCAATCAATATTGCCAACTGAACGCACAATTTTGCACGTACGCTGCGCAACGCAACGCAACGCTACGCGTAATTAGTTTTAGGCACAGCGCAGGACTCACAAAGCGCCAAGGATAAACAGCGACAAATGAAGTGTTGATTTGAACTACATAGCAAGAAATTAAATGCGGTTTTTGCGCTGATCTGAAAACTAAGTGGCAAAAATCAAAGCGATTAACGTTTAATTTAAATGCGCCATTTTCCTGTGGGCTACCACAATTTTAGCTGACTCGGTTTTGCTCAGCAACTGACGCAAATGCTGTACGCTGTGAAAGCATTTGCGGTTGCTCTGTCGAGATTGTCTTAATTAAATTCCAAGTTTGCTTTTAAGCAACCGCAGGCATAGTTGAAACAGTTGTTGGTAATGAATAGGAAATTAACTAAACTAAAATATGCCACCTGAAGGTGTGTACAAGCATAATTGGGAGGATTCAAAACTGAAGTTTTTCTAATTTGCAACAGTTGGCTTGGAAGCTTAGCTCAATGGTCAATTTTCTAGTTTCTTTGCTTTGAATACTAAACTAGAAGCTTTTGGTTTGAATTAAAATCAAGTTACTTAAAGTGGCATGGACGCGTTCAAGGTCATACCAAAAAGCGCATACAGAAAGTCCTTCGAGACTTGGCAAACCGCTGGCACAAGTGTAAAAAACGAATCTAGAGAAGGTCAACTAACAACAGCTGTTGAGCCAGAATATATAGATGTGGTGCGTGAACTATTAAGGATTAACATAGAATGCTTGAGTGTAATTAGTCTATCTTAAGCAAAAGTGGTACGTAGAAGTATGTCTATCTTAAAAGTGTGCAACAGAAGCGCACAAAAAAATTAAATAATAAAAGAAATATACTTAATGAATGATATATCATCTAGCTTTTTCGTTGAAATGCCTACAGTACACTTTTTCCCTAAAAGTAGGCAACATAAATTTGTATACAAACAACATTTCGCTGCTAATGGCTTTCGCTTCAAGTAAAATGGCAAAAGTATTAGCCATAACTGCTACCTAAAACAAGTTGAAACGCTTTTCATTTAGCCAAAGAAATAGCAAATCATTTCTTAACTGTAAAACAAAGGTTACCACCAAAGTTTAATTCATAATAAAACATTTTCTAATCTCCTAATTACCAACAATTTAATTTAACCATTTAAACGATAAGCAACAACTTAAAACAAATAAACAAAATTTCGGAAAATAAATTAAATATATATATTTATAATTTGCGCAATTTAAAAATGGCAGCGAGAAAACTTTTTCCATTTTACTTTGGCTACGTTTGGCATATAAATCTCAATGATTACAGCATCAAAGATTTAACGTGGCAGCGCGACTCTTGTCAGCTTAGCAGGCTACTACGAATAGGCTCTAAACATGGCGTGTTAAGGCAACATGCGGAAGTTGAAAAAGTCAAAGCATATTTCAGTGCGCATGAAGTTGTCTTCATTTAATTTTTCTTTTCATTTTTCGTTGGTTTTATGTATGTAAGTATGTCTGGCTGGCTGGATGGCTGGCTGGCTGGCTGGCGTCTTTATGCCGCATGCTAAAACTGTTAGAAAATCGCAAATTTATGTTAATTTAACAGTGGCATTATTATAAATGATGTATACAACTGTGTTCGGTGCTGTGGTGTCCTGAGAGCAGCTGAGTGGGCGCATGGGCGTAGCGCATAAACTTTTATGCGTGTGTTAAATTAAAGAAAGTTAAAAATATACACCGCGCTCAAATGAAATTTTATGCTTTTAATAAACTTTTTTTTCTGTTACATGGTAGTCGTAATTTTTTGTATTCTTTGGCACAGGATTTTTTGTTTCACTCTTATTGCATTGCATGTGACTTTCATACAATTTATTATTGTATTGGTTGAACAATTACCCGGTGTTGCATGGTGAAATTAGTTAGTTTATGCTACAACTGTAAGAGGAAGGACTATATTTCCACATGAAAATCAAGCGTAACAGTGTGTTCTCAAGCTGCTAAGCGTGAGCAGCAGCATACCAAAGTTGATGCAAACATGCCGTTTAGTATCCTTGAAAAGAGTAATTTTGAGCCTGATTTTGCAACTACAGAATTTCAAAGTTATCGTAAAAGTCAGGGCACAACATCACCCTGTTGTCAAAATCGCCCTTGAAGCGATGGAACATAAGAAATATTCTGTGGCTGTGTTCATGGATGTTCAAAAAGTTTTTTTTAACCAAGCTAGCTAAAGATCTCTCTCTCTCTAAGCCTTCTGCTGTTCGAGTTCATGAGCAGCATTTTAACGGAAAGGACATTCAATGTTGTTGTTGTTGATGATGCAAAATACTCCAGAGCCAACGCAATACACAACTATATAAACCAGACATACAAATAGCAAGCTCATACACAGCAGTTGTTGAGAACGACATTCTAATTGCTTACTACGACAGTGTTGTGCTAGCAAAATGCTCTGATATATGTATTGCCACACAAGCATTGCAGCAATACGTGCGAAGTTTTGTGAAGTTGGACTTAAAATGGAGTTTATGGACAAATGCTAGAAAATGATACATTTGCCACCAGGAGACCATCTTGCACAACACCACTTGAGAGAATGCTCAGCAGATCACCTTTTATGTACGAACACACGCAAAGGATACAGTATATATCTTTAGGCGTTTACAAAGTAATTTTTAATTGAATAAATTTCTTCGATTCGGTCTATCGGCAGCATTGCATCCTTCATTGCCTTCAATTCCTGTGATATTTTGCAGAGAGAAACTTTCGGCTTGATCTTTTGATAAACTTTTGATCATCATTTATATCGCATAATCTCTAATCATCTTAAGATACAGCTCTAACTGAAAGTTGTTACATATGAAAATGTGTTTTTCTGCGCTCTGTAAACTTCTCCCGCATTGCTCCCATTGGCGACGTTATTCTCTATGGTAACATTCCAACACCCCTCATCATACTAAGAGTTAGTGACATGTTGGGTAATAACTAATGAACTACTTAGCAGCTTTATCCGAGGAGTGGCTGATATGTCTCCATGAGGGTTTCCTGAAACTTTCAGTTGAGTCTGGCTGAGAAGTTTTCAGCTGTATGTTGTGATTGCGGCTTTCCTATATCTAGCTATCGTTGTTAGGACGTCGAATTTGTAATATGCTGAGCCTTGTGCATACCATGGATACATGTTGTTGTTTGGACCTCGTAACAGCTGCATGCCAAAACACTCGATGCATGTCTACTACAAAACCTTACTCAAATATGTGCTGCCCAACTTTAGTAGCAGAGTCGCGTTTCCTGAGTTGCAGTGATGTCTTCGTTGCATTTATCAAGGACATCAACCCACTAAATTGATGCACCTTCCCTTGCACCCTTTATGGTGGATATCTGTTTATTTGGTTCCTAACTCGTTTCGGAGTTTAAATATGTTAGAATGTGGACTAAAGGGCGTTTGTGAGCTCATTAAGTCGTTTGGAGTAGCATTTTCTAAGTTATTTCCAAGTGTATTTCAATTACATGAGAAAGCCTGACCTTATACGTGTATGTTTATATGACACATTCTTATCTGTAGTCACGTATAAACGAGCAAACGTACCAACTCAATTTAATTTTTATTATTTATTTTAGTACGCGCTTATGTACTGATTTTTGACGCAAAAGCTTTTAGTGAAATTAATTGAAAATATTAACAAACTTTGACACGGTTTGTTGCATACTCGTTCGTATATTATTTAAATACACTCGCATATAATTGAATAAACTTATACAAAAATGTCTTCTTCTTTTATGCAGTACAAAGTTAATTTTTTATTACAGCTCATTGGCTTGCTATCAGCAACTGCTTCAATACAAAGTGCCTTCGACTGCTGCTACAATATATCATGCATGAATTGTATTCAAAAAGCAGAAGAAATATAGTAGTGCTGCAGCAGGTCGATAGCCAAGACAGCAACGTATATAGAAAGAATATTTTGTTTATTTATCATTTTATTTATTTATATTTTATTTTATTTAACCAAAAAAAAAAGGAGAAAATAATTCAATTCATTTTCAAACAGCAGCAAAGCAACTGATATCGAGTTGCCGCTCAATTCCCATGATTGAAAGTTTTTTGAAATGTTTGTGCTTGATGCCTCTACACCCTACCTCGTTACTTATATACACACACACAACATATCTTTGCTTTCTTTCTTTTCGTTTTTTTTTTTTTTTGTGTTATTTTTTATAGTTTTTATTATTTGTAAAGTTATAAAAAAAAATAGACAAACATTGACCGAAAGCAAACGCATAAAATTGCTATAAAAAAAGCAAGAAAAGCTGAGCAGTTTACTCACAAAAATATTTCATTTCGTTCCACACATTCGGCTGCAACATTTCCTTGGACTTTCTTATTTTTCTGTTTATTGAATAAAATGATTGAATACAAGTGCGAAGCAAAGGCAGCCGCTCAAACGAGATAAAGCTACATTTTATGCCACTGACCAACAAAGTCCCCTTTTGGAAAAGTATAGCAGGATAACAGCTTTCTGTGACTGTGTTAGAAATCGTAAAAAAAAAGAGAAAAGTATTCTAAAAACCTTAGCTCGAACTGTGTTTATGTACTTGCGCTAAGTAGATTTGAATGACAGGATTGTTTTTTTTTTTTCTTTTTCTTTTTGTTGGCTGGTATTTTTATTTCAATTTATATATTCTGGTCAATGTTTGTTCGTATTGAAAGACTTGGCTACTAGTAGCATCACTAGCTGCAGTTTGAAATTCGATTTATTTTTTGTAGCTGCGCCAGCAATAAATAATGTTTATGTCTTTGATTTGTTTGCTAAAAAACAGCTCATAAAATGTGTTTTACTAAAAACAAATACAAACACTTAATACTATTTACGATAATTGGAAAATTAAGTGGAATTTGTTGAAGAAATATATACATGAAGAAAAGTGAACTATACAATTTAAACCATAACGATATGTCCGTCTGTCTGTCCGTGCTTTTCTTCATATGTCCTACGTGTTAAGGATTTAACTAAAGGTGTATATAGTCCATAATTCATGCTTGCAGGTAGCTGGTTATTAAAAAGTGATTATATATATGCAATAGCCCAGAAGTATGCAACAGTTTTCTTTAAAAAAAGAAATCAAAACAGTTTTTTGCCGCACTACATTTCACACTTTTTCTTAATAAAACTATGCACTACAAACGTGATTTGCATCATTTTGCCTTTCTCCATAATATATACTTTTTGATTCCGCTTTAAACATACAATTACCTGTGCCTGTGTGCTTGTGTGTGTGTGTATTTGATTGCACGTGCGCGTTCAAAGGCAAACACCAAACACATGAACAGTCAATTTACTTAGCACTTGAATGATTTCCGTTTGCTATTTTCTACGTCGTAGTGAGGACTTTTCATATGTTTAGTATGCTTTACCTCGACTTCCGGTTGCCATGCATGCATAATTCACTAACAATGAGCGCCATTTTGTTGCAACGTGCGCACGACAAAGAAGATTCTATTTTTTGTGCATTGCAACAAAAACTGCTTCTTATGCGCAAAAAGGTTTTTTTTGTGTAGCAAATTTAATACTAAACGATCATTATTTGATTCGCATGACTTTATGCACAGTTAAAAGCCAATTCCGAAAAACGAGTCTTATGTAGCATAAGTCGCCTTTTAAGTCGCATAGAAATATATGTAATCGATATTTTTTTGATTCCAAGAAAGAAAATTCTTTCTTGAACATTGCATTTTCAAAAATATTTTATAGAAAATTTCAAACATCGTCTTCTTGGGCACATAAGTAACCAAGAATAGGCCACGCCAAGGAGCAGCAAACGTGGTATGCGCCTTGCAATTCTGATTCTGTAGATATTTGACAAAAGCCTAGCAGCGTGTCTATAGACGAATAAGTTTTATCCTTCCTCTGCTAATTTTTTGTAGCGGGAAATATTCTATAATGGGGTAAATGTCAAAAACTCAACATCCACAACGCAACATGGCTGAGCAACCAAACGCAACCAAATTGATCATGTTTGGAAGGCATGCATCGAGCATGTTGGACATGCGAACGTAACGTGGTTCCAACATCGACTCGGACCACTATCTTGTCGCAGCCAAGGTACGCATTAGGCTAAGCGTAGTGCACGCCGCATGTCCCAACATGCAACGAAAGCTAGACGTCGGCAAGCTGCAATCAGAACATACCGCCAAAGCCTTTTCAAACACCGACTGCTCCGGGAAACCTCTCAATCCTCTCGAGATATATGTGAGCGGCAGAAACATATTACCCGCATCTGTCATTGGTTATACAAAACCTGTGACTAATTCTTGGTACGACGAGAAGTGTCGCAGTGCAACTGCAGAGAAGAACGCTTCCTATCAGCGAACTCTGCAGTCGGGACAAGTAACTTTCTGTAAGAATGACAATGGAAATCTGATTACGGATGCGAATATGGAGGACTTATTTCTCCAACCTACTCGGAGGCGATGAAGCGCACAATTTTGCCGATAGAGAAATAACACCGGAACCACCAGTTAATGATGGCACAATTTAAGAGCCACTGGACTATAACGAGGTCGATTCAGATATTAAAAAGCTGAAAAATAACAAAAAATAATCATGAAGAGCATTTATGAGATCAATGATTTGCTCAGAGACCCCACACCTGCTCAGTGACATAGATATCGCATTTCTATTAATGGTGTCAAACGAAGTCCATGTAGGATAAACATAGACCTCTATTCGACCGATTGTTACACAATGATGCGTAGTGTGTTGAACCCATTTGGATTTGGCTAAGATGTTGAAAGTTCTTACTTTTTCTATGGAGTTTAGAATCGTGATATTGACTGAGTTCACCAATTTTTTTGTATAAGTGACGATCACCTCCTTCTTCCAGTGATATGGGTTACTTCATTAAGCAGTTCAGCTGGTAAACTATCTGCTCCAACAGCTTTGTTGATTTTTAGCCCGAATCATTTCATCTCCAGCAGGCACATCGTTGGACCTGCTTCTGCTTGAGTTTAGAAGCTGCTTTGTATTGAAAATGACTAGAATTGTTGAGTCAGTGTCATTGACGTCGAATAACTCTTTCCCGCTTGCCAGCTCGACAGACGCTAGACTGGATCCGTCACTAGTCTTGATAGGTGGAATATTTGGCTCAACGTTTGGTAGACGCTCTAGCTGTAAGGCCTCTTATATGTCTAGAAATGCTTCTTATTTGTGTTACATTGCTTCCTCAATGGTAGCTACTAAGTGAATATTTTTGCTGTTTCCACCGAATTCTATTTCGTATAATCGTATTGGTTAGATTTCATGGTATGCGTCTTCCCTTATATGGAGAGCCAGTAAGTGAACCCTTGGGCTGCACTTAAGAACGCATCTCTTGCTGTCGTCCAGTATACAAGCTCATAGCATGGCATCAGACATGCTTTAAATTGTAGGCATGGAACGTTTATTTATTTTTTTGTCTTTAATATGACAGGAAAGGCGCCAACCAATTCAGAAAATAAGTTGATCTTAAGCTAGTCTTTTGTTCATTGATTCTTTCGAGATTATTTGAATTCATGGCTGTGGGTAAAGCTGATGAAGGCTGTACTAAGCTCAAAGACTTTCGTGCAAGAGAGAAGCTACGCATTTATTGCTTCTCTGCTTCCTGTCCAATTCACAATATCTGCTTTCAGCTGAACGTGTATATTTGACTGACATGAGAGCTTTTTCGCTGGATCATAAACATTCTTCCTGTGAAGTTTTAATTACTTTATTCTAACTGCTGGCTTGGACTTGCGATTTATATGCTATGGAAGTATCTTCAAGGACTGAAATTTTTTTCAACTACTTTTTAAAAAAAAAAATTTTAGAATATCAGCTTCATATATATTTAAATATATCCAAAATATTTCCACCGAACACCTTTACAAATTGACTAAAACTAAATCCATTCAAACCTGTTTCTGTGTGTGTTTCCAAATAAATTCGTCTAAACTGCTTAAATAAGCTACACTTTTCAACAACTCTATTTCAATTGAATTTATCATCTTAACAGCATTTTGTCTAGCTTTCTTTCCTACATTTATACGCTTGAGTTAGAATCTTATTTGTAAATGATTTCATTTGCTAAACTGATTTATTGCCTTCACAAACAAAATATTAGGCCTACGCCATACGCCAAGTTAATCAAATTGTTTGCATAAATCAAGACGCAATAGTTGCGCATTTTAATTTTGCTGCCACCTTGATTCTATTTGTTTATTTATTCATTTACTTATTGTTATTTCAGCTACATATTTCATTGTTATTCGCCTCTGTCCTTGTCATCCTTGTCAACATGTTTAATACGAAAATGTTGCAAAAAAGATTTATAATCGTTTTAAATACAAGAACACACACCAACTGCTGCCACATATTGGTTAGACATTTGTAACGCAAAAATTATTACCCTGACATAAAACATATTGGACTGTCACAAAAATTATCAGAGACACAAAAAACTGGAGACGCCGAGTAGGGTGGACATTTTATTTATATGACTTACACAAAAGACAAGCATAAACCACAAAGCAATGAAATAAAATGAAAATGCTCTGCTCTGCTCGGCACTGTTTGGAATTCTTGGTAATAAATCTAAAAGTGCAACAATTGCACGCAAAAATAGTTTTACTCTATGAAATTACTTGTCGACGCGCAACGTTTTTTGAGCAATTTTTCACACTTTTGTATTTTTACTATACGCATAAAAGTATGCAAAGAAATAAGTAAGAAGACAAGTAGTAAGCATGCTGCAGTCATGTGTAGACGACTAAGCAATACGCTGCGTAATTTGTCTTCATAAAAATTGTTTAAATATGAGAAAGGTGAACAGATGGACTTATCTTCTATACGCTGCATGTTACATACCTTTGCTTAAGCTTAGTATACCATTGTTCGTGCATAAAAAGTGTACAGCCTGTGACAAAAATAAAAATTCTAAGTGTATGTGTAGACAATATTTCCTTTTTTTTGTTCTTTGTTGTTGACAAATCCAGCTTACTTTGCAGCTGAGAATGATAGAAGAACTGCAACTTAGTATATTTGTTTGCATACTTTGTGTGTTTGTTTGTGTGTGTGTGTGTGTGTGTAAAAAGTGTGTGCTAAGCTTTTGAGTGTTGTAAGTTGCTACAAAGTTGTGGTTGATTTCTTTTCTTTTTTGTCCTTACTGCATGTCTTGTTTGCAGCTTGTTATGATTGTTTTGATTCTTAGAAAAAATATTAAAAATTGTAGGCGTTTCTGCTGGTCCTTTTAACTTGCTTTTCTTTAGACTCTTATTTATGCATTTTTTTACGCTTTTCAAATTTCAATAATGCCTAAAAGCAAACACATTACTTCCAATAAGCACTCAATCAACAAAGCTAGCCGCTAATCAAGTCATAAAGTCATAAAAAAAATATGTATAAAGCCTGGCAACAAAACTCATCTAAGCGCATAAATCAGTTGCAAATTATGTGCCCCAAACATTGGCCACGCCTGCAGCTTGTGCGCCGCGGGGTGCAGCGCAGAGCATCGTAATAAGCACGTGAATGCACAATTATGGTCGCTTGGTTGCGCATAAAACAAAAAGACGTAGAAGCACACAAGGAAGCTCAAAACATCGAGCGCGAACGACTGCAGGACATGAACGAAAACATTTCTAATGTGCTTTTACTACCCAATGATGACTTTGTTCGTAGTAGCTCCATTGACAATTGCGCATCGTTTCTAGACTTGTTTTGTCGCGCAATAAAATCAGCAGCAGGAAGAACATCGAAAGCAGCAGCAGCAGCGGAGCAGATATTTATGCCGCTCGAAGCAGCAGCAGCAGCAGTGTAGCTCAATAAAATAAACACTGTCAATGGTTTAGTTGCTTTGACTGTGTACTTATAGCCAGGGTTTAGTGGAAATCGCAGTCGAAGTAGTTCCGGCAAAGGAACTTATTGTCGGAAGTTTGCTGAATTTTTTTAGTGAGTGCAAGCGACATGTTTTGCTGATATCTCAGTCATTAGCAGCTTACATACGAACGTTACTCAGGCTTGTAAGTTTGGGCTTAATTAACACCACTACGAAGATCCTACAGCTTGTTTATCCCTGAAGAAAGATGTAATTTGTTTGCACTTCTCCCGTAGGTATTCAAATACTATAAGTTCCATGCAATCTTCAAAAGAAATTCATCAAAAATTCCCAACAAAAGCAGTTGAGTCAAACAGCTCCCACATTTACCGTATGGTTGCCCCATTGAAACAATACCCGTTGATTCGCGTAGCCCAATCGTATCAGCTGCGATGAATAAATATGTTCGGCATCGTAAGTACGACAGTACAAATGTCTTGGTAGCCTTCCTTTACTTCAATTCTAACTAACCAAAAGTCGTCCCTGTTTTCGTCTCGGTCCATGATTTCATTCTGCCGACTTAGCCCATCGGATCTTAAGAAATTTTACTTCAAAATGACTTCACAAATGACTTATTCACGAATACAAATAATTCAACTCTACCACGACTTGATCATACAATTCTTTTGAAGCAATATCCTGCTTGACTTCTGTAGAGAAAAGGCAACAATTGTGCATCGCAAAAAAATTTCTCTTCAAAAAAACCAACAAGCCAACAAATAAATCAAGAATTTCTTTAAATCATCAAAGGATTCAACATATCAACAATCAGTTGAACCGTTTAGTACTTGATCTTGATCTCGTTGGACTCATCTTATACCTAGTATATATAAATAAACATGACAAAAATTTAACCTTTTTTTAGTAGAATTGAGAAAAGATGCAAACTGGATCCCGTATTGACATAAATACACAAAGTCAGACAAAAAACAGGGAGACACTCAGATGCACAGGTTCTCCACGAGCTCGAATACCACTTGGATATATTTGCCCCTTGGCCACTATGGTCTTCTCAAGATATATCTGAGCAGTGGAAACATATCACCAACTCCATGCATAGGGCTGCCAAGGAGGTCATTGGTTATATAAAACTACCGACTACCGCCAACTACCGCGGAATAAGTCTTCTTTCCATCGGATATAAGATTCTGTCGCACGTATTGTGTAGTAGGCTGAAGCCATGCCGATACGATCGAAGTATTTCGACGCCCTGTCGTGCGATTTTTTCAATATTCTGATAGGATACATCCTACGCCAGTGCCCGTACATACAAAGTAAAGCTGCTCTCTTACGCCGATGACATTGATATCATCGGAACGCAGGAACGGTGAGTCAGCAATGCGTTCTCAGAGATTGGAAAACAGTCTCGGCTCATGGGTCTAGCTGTGAAAGAGGACAAAACGAAGTACTTGGTGTATTCTCGCACTCCGTCATCGCGTGTGTTCAGTGTTGTAGAAAACTTCGCTTATCTTGGATCCGAAATAACCAGCAATAACAACGTCAGCCTAGAGATCAGGTGAAGAATCACGCTTGCAAACAGATGCTTTTTTTGGGCTGAGCAAGCAAATAAGAAGTAAAACCCATCTCTCGAAAAACGAAAATAAAGATCTATAAGACGCTGATACTTCCGGTCCTATTGTATGTCGCAGAGGCATGGACGGTGACTAAGTCAGATGAAATAGCGTTGGAAGTCTTTGAGAGGAAGATTCTTCGCAGGATTTTCAAACCTATTAGAGTCGGCAACGAGTTTATGTCCCATATGAACCGCGAGTTGTACGAGCTTTTCGATGAGGTTGACATAGTCCAGCGCATAAAATACCAATGGCTGCACTGTGCTGGGCACCTCATTGAATGGATGAAAGAGCTCCAGCACGCAAGGTTTACATGGATGGCCCAAATTTGATTGGTGAACGACATAACAGTGGACGACCGAGCACGCGTTGGAATGACCAGGAATGGAGAGATCTCTCAGTACTTGATATTCAAAACGGCTGGCGCCAGCGCGCACAAGATTATGAAGGCTGATGTGCCTTCCTAAATGCGCCTTTGACCGGAAGACGGCTGACGGTTTGGCCAAAATTCGCATAGTTGCATATATATAATCCTGATCCTTATTCAAGAACTCAATTTTTAATTAGTTCTAAAAAATTATATAGTAAATCGATATTTCTAAAATTTTTTTTTTTTTAATTTCGAATTTTGTAAAATGCAACAACACAAGACCAGCGACAGACAAGTTAAAATGAAGCATTGCTATTTCAGACTTGTTTTGTTGTTGGTGTATAGGTTGGCCCACAATTCCAGTTCATTAAAACTCTTAGCGCAACAATATTGGCAGCTTCTCATGCAAATAGAAACGATGCTTGACATCGGCAAACTTCTTATGATCCAGATATGCTGAATGTGCAAAATGACGTACCACGCCCAGATGATGTTTCTCCATTTGCAACGGTGCTCCCTTAATTCTCTTACCGCATTTTAACTGCTGCGGGCACTGATATAAGTTATCACCTGGGCAAGGCGCAGCACCGCCACGTACTCTGCCAATTTTATCAAAGCCACGCACAACCGACGAATAAACATTTGAAATATTCTGCAACTGCGCGCGGCGTTCCATGGACTGTTGTTGCTGCTGTGCAGGAGCACCACATTGCACTTGTCGCACAGCCTGGAGTAGTGAATTTAGATTTCCAAGCTGTTCCAATGAGGTATTTTCATCCACAGATACTACAATACCACGATTGTGTTTGTAGTTTTGATCACAGCATAAGGTAGAGCATATGGGACATGACTGTTCAATACGCTCAAAGATGTACGGCGTAACAACGTCGCCACGATTGACAAAGTCGTAATAGATAGGCTTTGTGCGTGGCAGGACTTCCTCTTCAGCTTCTAACTGTTCACGTACGCGACATGGCATGCGCATATTTATTTGACGCACACGCCTGCTCTGATCGCTCGGTGTCAGCATGGCATTCACATAAGCATTTTTTCGTAACGCGCCATCACGGCTGTAGTATTGTTGCGATTTTTGTGTACGTATCTCACCATAAGGATCCACACAGGCAAAGCAGCCGCTTTGCTTTTTTGATTTCGTACCGCCACCAATGATATCGAACAGGTTCATATGCTGCACTTCTGTTGGCATACGCTTTGCTGTTGGCGGCTCATTTACTACCGCTGGCGGTGTTACACATGGTGCTCTGCTGGGTTGCCGTTCAGCCTCCGGTTCATTGCTTAGCGCTTTCTCCATTACACGCAACAGTTTGAACAGACAAAACGGATTCATGCCTTGGCGCAGATTGCCCTCAGCATCGAATATACCCAGATACATGTCACAGTCACACAAATCAGTGAACGGCACGGGACAGCAACGCTGCTGGACATTGTGAAGATTCATATTCTTGCCGAAATTTTTGAATGTCATGCTGTGCAGATAGTGACTGATCGCCGCCGGTTGACGATTCAATGTGCGACTCAGATGCATTATAATGTTGCGATTTTTCTCGAACCAGATTTGCTCGCGCCTTTCCTGCTCCCGGCGTGACACACGCGGTGGTGTATTAATCGGTCGCCGCATGACGCAACGCGGTGTTTTACAAAATGCTGCAACTCGTGCGCCACAAGTTGTTTCGGTGTCCTGATTTGCATTAGGACTGCACAACTTGCAACCGCTTGAAGTCATTGTAAAAGTTTTATTCTTTGCGTATGTGTGTGTGTGTGTATGTGTGTGTGTGTGTGCCGGGAGCTGTAGTAATTGTTTATGATTTAATTAATTTTGTCGTAGGCGTGTTTTGCATAAAATTTGGACTATGGCAATTTGTCGCAAATATGACCGAAATAGCGTGTACCGGCAAAATTTTTTATGTTTAAAATTTACCTCAAGTCACTTAGGACGAATGGGGTAACTTGAATGTTTTTCAACTTGAAGTATAAAACTGAGCATTCTTTTTGGAGCCACAATTCTAAAAAAATTCGTTTGTGTTGCCAACCCTGCAAATTAGCCGCACCAAATGCAACGTACTTTCACTACAATCTTATATAATTTTCTTCCTTTTTTTTCTTCTTGCTTCCATCTTTGACTTTTATCTATTGGCATAATATTTTTTCTTCTTTTTTTTATTATTTTGGTTGGAGTTGTGAATGTTTGACATAATGCCAGCCAGCTACACAAAAAAGAAAGCAGAGCATCAGCGACTAAGACTGTCTCAGTAGCGACTTAGCTGCGTTGTCTGTCTGTCGCGCTATATAACTCAAAAGCTACAACGTTTATGTAGCGACAAAATATATTTATATACATTTTTTTTATGGTACCTTAAGCAAGATATATCTTTTATTTGCTTTTTTAGCTATTTTGATGGTTTGGCGTGGCAAGTGTTAAATAATGATGACAAGACAATCTAGTTTATGTAGCAGAGCAGCCTTAAAGCGTTAATAAAGCTGCAGCACGAATAACTGTAAAAGTAAACGCCTTAACATACTATTTGCTGTGACCCCAACATACACTTCACAGTAATATTCATGCATTGCATATGCAGCGTATATACTTGTGTGTACAAGTATCTATTAATGCCGCAGTAGGAATTCATCATTAAGCAGACGCGCTTAATCACACCAGTGTGTCGAGAGTGAACTCGACAATGTGTAACTGCGATGTACGAGTACGAGTAGTCGAACTATTAATATGTATGTCTAGTGTAACCATTCCGTTGGGCTGGCTTGATAAATCGCAACATTTTGCCAAGCAATAAATTTGACTTTCAATGCAGAACACGAATTTGACATTTACTAATTGCGAGATTATGCGGTTTGCACTCGACATACTCACACACACAGCCTCACTTTGAACTTGTTAATGTCTGTAAGGATGTGTAGGCTGGTTGCATGCAGGATGCCAGTGTCGCTGCTCATTGTTGTCATCATTAATGTGTGCAGTTGTTATTGTTGTTCGGCTGTCGTTGATTGCTATTGATTTAAATGATGTGTATTTGGGTTGGGTTAGGCTTTTTGAAACAGGCAACTGTTGCTGGAATGCTAAAACTTAGTTGAATGTAGTTGAACTGCATTAAAGTCAAACAGTTAATACGATTTGAAATGATCTGCTTACGCATTTAAACAGTTTGTAAGAAATGGCAAGGCTGCCCCAGGCTTAAAGCGTTATCATGCCGTCGTAAGCGGGTTTCCAAGTTATTGAAGTGAGCGCAGCTAAGCTGATTGTGAGTTGAATTGAGCTTTGCCGCATCAAACCGCCAAGCTATGGTAAGGTTTAAGTCCACCGCAAACAAAGAGCATATTTCAAGAGAAAGAGAAAAGGGAAGAAGAAAATTAAGCAACCTACTGCAAGGTAAGGTAAGGTAAAAATCAACCGCACGCAGAGAGCTTATTGTAAGGTGTAGAAAGGGGCAAAAGAAAAATAACCTTTCGTTTGTTTTTGATGCATATCTGCAACAAACCATTTAAAGTTAATTATTTCGCACAGTGCACATTCAAAATCAAAAAAAAAAAAAGTAGAAAGCGGTAGAAATGTATCGCATGGGTTCTAAATAAATAATCGGTCTGGTATCACTGTAGCTATAAGGAAAAATAAGGAATAAGACCAATATGTACGTTCACCAGAGAAGTCCAAGCAAACATCTTAGTTTTACAATGCTGGAAATCCGCTAATTCATTGGAACTATTGTCTATATACCCCTAGTGGCAAAATATTGCACCAAGGATATTGGTATGGTTTACATGCCAGGGGCTACCTTCCAATCTTCATCATGAATACCAAAACTTGTAACTCCATGAAAAGATATAGATAAGATAAGAAGAAGCCCAATAAATGAGGTTAGTTAAGCGCATTCTCCGGGTTCTGTTATAAATTTAAGTTAGAAACAGGCAAGGAAAATATTGTTCAGCCACATGAGCCAGATCTTCGTGCAGCAATCCAATGGTTTTTATGAGATTGGCTAGAGAAATCTCCAAACAACAAAATTACTCTCTGTATTTTGACAACTATTTCTCATCCATTCCACTATTGAAATATTTAATAGATGACGGAATTGTAGCCTTGGGCACAGTGAGGAATAACCGAATACCGAACTGTAAACTACCAGATAAAGGCTTCAATAAAAGTCTACGAGGTACATCCATCATGGTGGATAATAAAGTGTATAATGCCGGAATATTTACCAAGGATACTGCTTGCCGATTCGATACAGCAATGAGATTGAGATAACTTATATCCAAATTGAAGGACCTTTTTTAGTAGCCGAATACCATAGCTGTATGAGCTATAAGGACGTATATAGTTTCGGTTAGAAGCAGTAGGTGGCCGGTTAAAATATTTTATCAGCTGCAAGGCCTAACTGTAAGCAATGCGTGCTAACAAAGCAAAAGGGGAATTCGAAAAAGCTTTTGAACTCAGCCGCTTTTTAGCACCAGATTGCCGATGTCCTTAGCAAACTGGACACAACAGCGAATCCCGGAAAAGAAGTTAATCCCTTCAAAGTAAATTAATCACTAAATACAACCAAGGAGCGGCCTAACCAATTTGGACAGACCAGTAAGGAAAGATAACTTTCTGTAAGCATGAAAATGGAATTCTGCTTACGGATTAGCAAGTGGTACGAAATAAAACAATCCTAATTGTCTTCCACCACTTCCAAGGGAAAAGCTAAGAGCAAAATTAAGATGAGGATAGATGCACAAACATTTCGATTATTGCATGTTTGAATTTTCAGCGCTGATAAGCTCAGCTTTTAGCTATCCGTGTGCAAATGGCCACAGCAGCTAATTGCTCTCAAAAAGCAAACACATGAACTTCAGCTTCTGTGTTTATTTGTCCAACGTTGATGAATTCAGTAGCTGTCAACTGTCACCAGTGCACGTATGTTACTGCCAACACAATACGTTATTGAAGACTTAAAAATGACGTGAATAACTTGAATTATTTCAATAATTTAATTAAATTGCGATGATTTTTTTCATATAATATTCCTTATTTAACTTGTTCGCTTCGCAACAACGCTCTACAGCTGCGCTGTGTCTTTTGTTGCGTTCCGTCAACATTAATTAATCAGGATTTACTGGAAAATTGTTGTTTTTCACTTTCAAGTGCAGCACTAAAGTTGCACGGTTTTTCTGTAGCGTTCGTTCGCTTTTATTTTTTTATTCGCTCTATTCATGCATAAAAGTGAGAGGAAGTTTGTTCATTTTTAGATTTTGCTCATTTGCTCACAGGATACTATGATCAATTAGTTTACAGTTATATACGAAGTTAAATCGATATAAATGCAGGTTTTATTTCTACTTCATAGCATCACGAAATTCACTCATTTACAGTCGCTTATTGCCTATGCGCCTCTCCCATTGTTTCATTTTTTTCGTTTCATTTGTTTAGCATGAAGAAGTTTTATATCAAAAGACTAATTCAGAGCGGAAATTTTCGAAGTGGTAAATTTTTGACCTTTTCTAGACCTCCAGAACAGTTGGTTATATCCTTTTGGCGGGGTATACAAATTTCTCCATACACATTTTTCCGCTCTTGTTGCTGCTACTGTTATTGTTCCTTCTGTTCGCATCACTTTCACAAATTGGATGTTTTTAGTTTTCATTTTCATTATTGCTTTAGTATTTTCTGTCCTTACTTGCAACAATACTTTTTATATTCGTTTCATCCTTTGTACTGCTGTTGTTTATATCCATTTGCACGTAGCAGTCTGCTGTGTTGCAAAGTTCTCCTGAATTGTTGTGCTGCTCCATACACAGTTTCATGCATATTCATTGTTTACTTGTATATCATGAATGACGACGTGCACGAGAATGCATACTAACTGATTTCATTGCATCGATAAGTACATTCGATATATCCTTTTTTTCTACTTTTTGAAGAAACACTCGCTTAGACAAGACAAGAAAAATGAAAGCAAATACTTTTCGCAAAAAACTGACAGCAGCACTTAAAGCACACACCTCCTCCTCCATCTCACCTTCGGCTACATGATGTTTGAGAAATAGTTTATCCTGTGAAAGCATGCCACTTTAAATCCTGACTGTCTGACTGACCGAGAAAATCTTTGGATTCTTGTAATTGATTTGCATTAACATTTAAAGCAGCTGCAGGATGGCAAAATTGTGGTCGAGAACTTGAGTCGTGCTGTGCTCTTTTTGAGCATTTGAACCACAAAATGGGGAGACAAAAATGTTAAGTGAAAATGAATTTTTCGGCTTTCAAATGCAGCAGAGCAAAGGCGTCTGACTGACTCATTGACTTTGTTTTGGACAAAAAACATTTTTAACCCAGAAATGTCAACAACAAATGTCAAAATTTTGTTGTTTCTGATATTTGGTTCTAAGCTTTGTTTTGTGTTTTGTGGTTTTTAAGTTATTTCGGTTCGAATTTTGTGCAATTAGTCAGTCGAACAGATTTTTATTTTTTACTATGGAAAGCCTACCTAAACTTTTTTGAATTAATTAATTTGAAGAGCATCAGTTTAAATTCTAGAAGGACAAAGAAAGTTTTTGAGTTTTTGTCCATCGGCTAATTTTTCTTCTTTCCAAAACTGAAAAGATCCATGAGAGGATGGCGAGTTATCCCGATTGAGAAGATACTGGTCGTATCTCTAGCAGAGCTGCAAGGACATACCTAAAATTGCTAAATTCAAATAAATTCAAATAAATTCAAATAAATTCAAATAAATTCAAATAAATTCAACTAAATTCAAATAAATTCAAATAAATTCAAATAAATTCAAATAAATTCAAATAAATTCAAACAAATTCAAATAAATTCAAATAAATTCAAATAAATTCAAATAAATTCAAATAAATTCAAATAAATTCAAATAAATTCAAATAAATTCAAATAAATTCAAATAAATTCAAATAATTTCAAATAAATTCAAATAAATTCAAACAAATTCAAATAGATTCAAATACATTCAAACAAATTCAAATAAATTCAAATAAATTCAAATAAATTCAAATAAATTCAAATAAATTCAAATAAATTCAAATAAATTCAAATAAATTCAAATAAATTCAAATAAATTCAAACAAATTCAAATAAATCCAAATAAATTCAAATAAATTTAAATAAATTCAAACAAATTCAAATAAATTCAAATAAATTCAAATAAATTCAAACAAATTCAAATAAATTCAAACAAATTCAAATAGATTCAAATAAATTCAAATAAATTCAAATAAATTCAAATAAATTCAAATAAATTCAAACAAATTCAAATAAATTCAAATAAATTCAAATAAATTCAAATAAATTCAAATAAATTCAAATAAATTCAAATAAATTCAAATAAATTCAAATAAATTCAAATAAATTCAAATAAATTCAAATAAATTCAAATAAATTCAAATAATTTCAAATAAATTCAAATAAATTCAAACAAATTCAAATAGATTCAAATACATTCAAACAAATTCAAATAAATTCAAATAAATTCAAATAAATTCAAATAAATTCAAATAAATTCAAATAAATTCAAACAAATTCAAATAAATCCAAATAAATTCAAATAAATTTAAATAAATTCAAACAAATTCAAATAAATTCAAATAAATTCAAATAAATTCAAACAAATTCAAATAAATTCAAACAAATTCAAATAGATTCAAATAAATTCAAATAAATTCAAATAAATTCAAACAAATTCAAATAAATTCAAACAAATTCAAATACATTCAAACAAATTCAAATAATTTCAAATAAATTCAACTAAATTCAAATAAATTCAAATAGATGCAACTAAATTCAAATAAATTTAAATAAATAAAATAAAATAAAAAAAAATAAAATAAAATCAAATAAAATCAAATAAATTTAGCTAAATTAAAATGAAATAAAATGAAATAAAATAAATTGTAGCCCCCTTTAACCTTAAAATTGTATAGAGGATATATTCCTATATGGATCCGTGTGGGATATTTTATTGAAGTTAGTATTACATACATCGAATAGGTCCTTTCAAGCTAAACTACAGAAATTCATAAAGGAGGGGTCGGTAATACGAGGGACACTATGTATATTATGAGAGGTGACAACACAAATTTCAATAAGTAAAACTTGCCATATTGGCAATTCCGTGAAGGTAGCCCAGAATCGGGTGTTGCAAGATCGACATGTGATATACCGTGAGATTGAACGTTTCTAAGATTGTCACATGTGACGAAAGATT
Organism: Leucophenga maculata; assembly: GCA_035044805.1. Classification (NCBI taxonomy): domain Eukaryota; kingdom Metazoa; phylum Arthropoda; class Insecta; order Diptera; family Drosophilidae; genus Leucophenga; species Leucophenga maculata. Next base: position 232,674 of record JAWNNP010000005.1, on the reverse strand, counting down.
ATACGCATATGCGTATAAGCTGGAAACTAAACAGCAATCGATCGAATGGGTGTTCCAAGACGAACCAAATCCAACGAAAGTTGTTTCGCGCACGAAGCACTGCGAAGCAATTGGTAGCCTGCTTTTTCGGCCTTCTTGGGTTATGTGGGCACTGTTCCGCTTGAGCAACGTAAGACTGTCAATTCTGAATGGTACACGACCATTTGTTTGCCTGAAATTTTCGGACAAATTCGCAAAACCAACCGCCGTAGATAAATCAACCTCCACTCTGACAATGCAAGCTCTCACACATCGACTTACACAAGAGAGTTTTCAGCTCTAATTTAATTTCTCAAACATCAAAAATAAACTGCGTGGAGAACTTTTTTCTATGCCCGAAGAAGCTGTTGATGTGTTCACAACACATATTTTGGAGGTGGCCTAGTTGTAGTGGAAAAATTGCTTCGAAAATTAGTTTGAGCGAATGCAAATGTGCATAAATTTTCATGAATTAAAAATGTTTTCTATTATTTGCTGTTCTCGAAATATAAATATTGCACATCGTATGAAATCTATTCGTTAGGAAAAGGTTGTCACTTTCAATTATCTGAAGAGGTAAAAGAAAAGACTAATTAATTTAACTTGAAGGCTCTATCTTTTACAGTCTTCTTGAAGGTAATATGGGAAAACAGACGGACATGTCTATATGGACTTGAATGTTTGTACGTCGCAGCCCCTTTTTGTGGTGCAATTTGCACTTTTATGGAATATTTTATTAAGATGTAATATAAATGTAGCGTTTCTAGTTTAATTAACAACAATATACTCTATCTTTTACAGGATTTTTCATACAAAATCCCAGAAAGATGGGTAGATATGTACATATGTGTGGTCTGGATATTTATGAAGTATCTTATAAACGTGAGTTAGATTAATTTTGGTATTTCAACCTAACGAACCAAATCAATGAAAAATTTAACCTCAATTTCTTAATAAGACTAACTAGTTATATCTAAAAATGTATAAGAAATATTTGTAGCAAGCTTTTAGGCGCTCAAACACTTTAAACAATTTCAAAAAATTACACTCGACTAATACAAAACGATTGAGATCGCTTGTACTGAAACATTTTAACACTTTCGTTATGGACAATTTGTTTTGTTGGTATTGCTATTGTTGCAAGGATGCAAGGACTCTATAACTAACAAACAATTGCGACAAAGAAATATACTAACAGTGGAACATAAATAAAAGCAGAATGCTGTTGAATGGTGCTGGAAACTGGAAACAACATCGAGGACAACGGCGACGACGACGACTACGACGACTACGACGATGCCAAGAACAAAATAGACAACAAACAACAATCAGGATTACTGCGCTTCGAGAGGGAGTACAAATCTCTATTTTTTCTTCTATAGTTTAACAAACAAGGACATGACATTATATTCAAGCGCAACTATAAAAAAAAAGAGGAAAAAAAGTTAAAAAGCCATTAGCACTGTACAACGCCGGGCACAGTAAAGACTGCAAAATATGTACTAAATGTGTTGGCTGTCGGAAATGAAAGTCAGTGTCGAGTACAGTTTGGTTACTCTACTGTAGTTGTATAGTATCTCCCACTATGGCCCAAGCCCCTTGACGCTCGACGCTCCATACGACGACGACGAACAATTGTTATTTTAATTCGTTACAACGAGATTTCTTTTCGCTGCATTGCACTTTGCTGCTCGTTAGTGCCATTGTTATTTACTAAACCAGCAGCAGCAGCAGCAGCAGTTGGCAGGACTAACGCTTAAATAACTTGGCCCAAAAATCTATTGGGAAATTAAGTGTATAGAAAAATCCTACTGAATCTGTACTTTAAATGACCTCATTGATATGAGTAACCGCAACAAAACACCGCGGTGCAGTTAAAATTTGCCACATGCAATGCAAACAAATGCCGCACGTACGTACGGTTCGCGTGCAGCATTTTGTGGACGCTCTGCTCAGCTCTAACCGGCAACTGCAATGCGATTTATTTACCTAGAAAAATTAAACAAAAACTTTGCGGTCGACAATGTTTGCAGTTTTAGTTTTATTTTTTTATTTTTTATTTTTTTTTATATAGAATAGAATTCAATTCAGTTTAGTTGCTCAACATGTTCAACATGTTGTCGAAGATTCGTTGTCGTAATTCTAATAAATATTTTCCTAAGCCGCACGGCACACTGGCTCAGCATAAATTAAATATAACCCGTGGGTTTTTGTTTTTTTTTTGTTGTTAACATTTGGCGCTTTGCATGTGTTGTCATCAAATAACCGCGAATATTTTTTGGTTTTTATCAAGCAAAATTGTTTAAACTTTTGGTGTGGGTGAAATCTGTATGCCCTAAGGTTATATAAAGTTTTTACAATTGTATGCAATAGATACATGGAGGCAGACCCCATAGAGTATATCTATTCTTGATCAGCATTAAAATTTAAGTCGATATACACATTTCTTGCTGTCTTGGTTAGAGTTTATAGGAGATAGAGTCCTCAATATTCGATATAGATGTTCGTCTGTCTGGCTGTGAACAACCAGAACTTGGAGTCAATTGAAGATAGAGCCTTCAGTTTGGAAACTTAATTTTTTCTACTCATTCTTCAAGTAGGTAGTGTTTACTGAAAGAAACCCATTAAAACTTCCTCCTCCTTTGCGAATTTTTGAAAGAGAAAATGTTTATCTTCTTATTTTATACAGGTCATAGGCTCGTAGAGCACAGCTTCCTGATTGTGGTTTGTATTCCACATAAAATTATTCGCAGTTCCTGTGGAAAGAATCAGTTATGTATATCGCCTCATCTTGGTCCTCGAGCAGCTGATTCCTAACATGCTTCAATTCTCCACGATCTACCTGCGGATACCGATTTTTGGGAGATTTACAACTTATTTCTCCTTATTCCGAAATCGTTTTTTAAATCCCTATTTCGACATTCTCATCTCCTACTTCCTGATTGTCGAAGTACCTTTTTTGGAAATCCTTATTGAAAATCCTTGCTTCCATATTTCCTTATATCCTCATCTCTAATTCGAAATTTTTTTTTTTGAAAATTCTTATTTCAAGTATTTTATTTTGAAATCCTTATTTTAAAATTCTTTCTCCCTTTCAACATTATTTCTAAATCCTTATAATTAAAATGTTCTTTCGAAATCTCTGATTTCGCAAATCCTTTCTAGAGCCCAATGCTCATATCCTTTGAATAATCGAGATTTCAAAATGATCCATTAACCAAAATAGGAATATTTTTCTTTTCGAAGTTACAAGCCATTGTAGCAGACGGTTCAGCACGCGCATTGTCATTGTATTCAGTGCCATTCCACAGCGTTATAATTGTCATGCCATAGTGTTATAATTGCCATGCCATAGTATGCCAAAGTGTTATAATTCCCAAACAATTGTGTTATAATTTTTATTTATGAGGCCTGGCGTGCTGTAACGCCTTCCACAATGTCTTGTAACTTCGGAAAGAAAAGTTATACCAGTTTGGTTAATGAACGTTTTTTTTTTTGGTTGAGTGTAAAATTTCAAATTTTTTTTTAATTGAATCACATTAAAATAATTTTAGCCTTGACTTACAACTCAGTAACACTTTAATGCAGCGTCATGAAAATCCTAAAAATCCGCAAAATCCTGAACATCTTTAAACAGAAAAATATCAAAAAAATCAAAACATGTTGTCCGATCTTTCGCCAACTGCTCTGGAAGAACTTCAAAAAGCAATGTTATTTACGACATGTCTTCATATTATCCATGCTGATACCGGTAATCTTCACCGCCATTTTGGTAATTCTGCGCTATTCCGTGATTGATACACGCAGAGAAAATCTGAAGGAATTCAATGTAATCGATTTCAATAAATGGTGGAATGACATACTGGGAATCGTGGAAAAGCGTAGAACAGAAATAAAACTGGAGAAATCAAAGTAAGTAGCTCCCACTGTAAGAAGGCCCGGGCAAATCCTTATGCATTTCCTTTTGCAGTTTCACGCACAACGTCTTCGTGCCGCAACGTTTCATTGCCTTCGCACCGAACACAACCGATGCCTATACAGCCATAATGACCGGTGCTATAGATGAGCTAGACATAGAGCTGGCTAGCCTCGAGTCTTGTGAGAGTCTGGTCGAAACAATGCACATGCTGAACTATTTGCTCGGCGTCTGTTTTCACGACAACGATAAGCGGCTGGTCAAGGATAATTTTCCGCTCATACTTGACTACACCGTATTAGTGCCGGCAGAGTTTCGCATGTATACGGACAGATATGTTGGCGCCAGCTGGATTACCGACTCGAATTACGATCGTTTTCGTAGTCTAAGTGAACGCGCCTTTCAAACGGACGACGGTGGTTCACCGGGCTATATACGTGAAGGCTTTGTCAGCTTACAATATGAAGTGGCGCTCTCCTATCTACGACTTGCCGGCACTATGAAGGAGTTACCTGGCATACAGCTGAAGCGTTTCGACGTGCTTGAGAATGTTTACGATGATCTGTGCGAAGGCATAGAGATTTGCATGGCGCTAATAGTTGTCATTGGACATCTGTATCCTGCTACGGTGCTAACCTTTTACATTGTCAGTGAATACGAAACGCATCAGAGTTATTTGCTAAACACAAACGGCATCGGGAATGGCCGCCAGTTGATGGCGTGGTCTGTGAATGGCATGCTGCCGCTGACTGTGTCGAGTGTGATAAGCGTTGTGCTGCTGAAGATACCCTGGAATGGTACTACGGCCGCAATGCAACAGACACCGTGGCTGATCATTTTGATATTTCTGTTGTCGTATGGCATCGCAGCGGTTGCATTCTGCATACTCATGTCCAGACTGTGCAGCACAACAAAGCTTACCGTGGCGCTGCTGCCGCTTGCCTGGCTTATAGGATTTGTGCCGTTCGAGACCATCGTGAACAGCAACGACAGATTCAATTTCCAGTCATTCGCTTGCATAATTGCGCTCAATGTAAATCTTGGCGCAGGCATACGCTTAATGGTGCAATTCGAATACTTTCCCGAAGGCATGTCCTTTTTTCACTATCTTAGAGCCACGGTGAACAATCATGAGTTCTCGCTGTCCTTTATCATCCTGTTCTTCTACATACAAGCCATAATCTATATAGCAGCAGCTTTTCTGATCGACAGCGGTTTTGTTCACAATAATATAATACGTTGCAAGCGTTCCGTGAAACGTAGATGGAAGCGTCGTACCACTGTGCTTGAGCCGCAGCTTAGTTCTGCGCCGAATACAGCCAGTACATCCCGAATGGATGCAATCACGCCCGCAAAAACTGTTTTGGAAATTAAAAAAGTTAGTCGTTATTATGGGGACAATGCGGTGATCAAGGATTTCTCGTTGACGCTGCAGGAGCATGAAGTACTCGTACTGATTGGCAACAATACTGCAGGCAAGACAACGCTGATGAAGCTACTCTGCGGCGTACTGCGTCCCAGCAAGGGCAGCATTTCCATCGAGGACAATGATATAGTTAAGTATCCGACGAAAGCCTATCAAAGTACCGGCTTCGGTATGCGTAGCGTGCAAATCTTTGATGAACTAACCCTATCTGAGCAGCTGACATTCTTTGGACGCATACGCGGTCTAACGAAGCAGGATGCCGAAGAGGACACATTTGTTTATATGCATGCGATGAGCTTACAGGAGCTAGCAGATAAGCGCACTGAACATCTGACTTCCGGTCAGCGGCAGCTACTTGTTGTGCTCTGCGCCTTTGCAGGACGCACAAAGCTTGTAATGCTCGACAAACCGTTCGATGGCATAGACGTCTATCAAGCGGAACTGTTCTATAAGTTTCTGGAGAGCGAACGCACAAATCGTACAATATTGATGACAACAACACAGCCAAAGGTGGCTGAACGCATTTGCACGCGCATAGGCATACTTAAATTGGGAGAGCTGGTGAGCTTGACATCGATTAAGGAATTGAGTAAGGAGTATAAGAATGGCTATCGGTTGGTAAGTCCCTATGCAAAAATTGTATTATATATGGAGCATAATTCCATTAAGTTATATCTGTGCATTCGTTATTTCCTCAAATATTAGAGCGAGGCCTTCGTTCATACCGCCTCCATTAAAAATATCAGCATGTAAATGTTCGAAACATAACCGAATCAGTGTGACCAGCTAAGGAGCCAGCTATACTCCAACACTCAATAAAGGAAATGTTCAGACCGATTCCAACCCAATGGAGAGCATCCTTATTACATCGTTCTTTAAATAGGTCCAACTTAAATTTACTAAACGACTTTTCATTCAAGTGACCTGCTCTTGGAGCATCTTCTGAAGAACACCACGTTCTTTGACCATCTTCTGATGATCACCATGTTCTTGGACCATCTTCTAAACATCACTTTCTCAACTCCATTTTTCAGATATGTCGACGCGGCGAACGTTGCTCTTCCGAATCACTGACTGCCTTTGTAAAGAAAATTGTGCCCAACGCCGTCAAAGAGTCGGATGTCGCTTCGAAGACAGTCTTTCTCTTCGAATATAAAGAAGCCGGAAATTTGCAAAATCTACTCGACGAACTACCCAAATACAAGCAAAAACTTTACCTGGAAAGTTATTCGGTGACGGACTGCACATTGGAATATATGCTGCCGCAAATATATGACAACAAACGTCTCGGCCATCATCGACGTCGCTACAGATTCGGCGACGATGAAATCTTGCGCGGCGTAGCACAGCAGATACAACGCATTGACGAGATGAAACTTACAGTGCGTCGCAAGCAGCGTCTACATGGCGCCCGTCTATTCTTCTCGCACGTCTGGACTGTGTTGCAGAAGCGTTTTCTACTCGATGTACGCTATCCGCTTTTGCCGCTGGTGCAGATACTGCTGCCGACATGTCTGGCTTTCTTCATTTTTTCTATGCCGCACACGCGCAGCCAACGTACGCAAGGACAGCCGCGGCGTTATTTCACGCTTGCGAATTATCCGCAGACGGATACGCTTTACAACTCCGAGGCGAAAAGTCCCAATATGAAGCGAATGGTTGCAGCTTTTGAAGAACGTATTGCTGAGCTGGGCAGTCATAAGTTAATCGATGTCGGCACTGAACCCATCATGGAGTATATGCGCAGCAAAACAAATAACATACTCAACGATTTGAACTATGTGGTGGCTTTTAGTTTTAAGGATAGTTCCATAATGGCGTGGTTCAATAATTATATGTTGCATGCAGCGCCGCTGAGTTTGAATATTGCATTGGATACAGTTGCGAGGTGTGTTCCATATATAAAATATATATTTATAGTAGTTCAAATTTATTCGTTCTTACAGCGTTGCCGTGCACAAGGACTCACGCATTAGATCATCCATCGAACCGATACACTACTCAACATCACACTATGCCGAGCTGACACGTGGCGCCTTCAAACTGGAGAATCTCTTCGCAATTATGATGACATTTTGTTTCTGTTTCATTTGGTCCTTGCAGCTTCTACACTTGACGCTGCTCAATGTGCGCCATTATAATATGGTTGAGACCATAGCTGGCATGCCCATAGGACGTTTGGCCTTTGCAACGATTGTCTATGAGCTCTCCAAGGTGATGCTGTCGCTGTTGCCGTTGAATAATGCCATTTTACTCTTTGATTTTCGCAAACTTATGCAACTGCGCATCTATTGTAAGTAGTTCCAAATATGCTTTATATAGTACATATAAAAATTTAAACACCCATAAAATTTTTTAGTTTTTTTTATCTACATAATGCTGATCATCGCACTCTGCACGTTTTCGATTAATCTGCTGCTTATGGAAGTACTACGCGAGGCACACAGTGGCTATGCCTTGATTTTGGTCTTTCATGCGTTCACCATTATAATATATCTGGCCTTCTACGAGATCAATGAACTTCAAGAGACGACCGAAGCCACCAACTTACCCAATTTAGACTTTTTGCCATTCTACGCACTTGCGCATATGTTTGTACGCATATTTGAATACTCGGATCTTAATACCACCTGTGCCGATCGCCAGACTTTTCTTATTGCTACAAGTCTGGAGCATTGTGGTGTGACACCGAATTGCTGTGGTAAATTGTAGCAGAAACTATTTAAAATTTTTGTATTTCAATTTCTACTTTTAATTTACAGAGGAAACGCGCATTAATCTCTTTGAGGATCTTATACCCATTTACATAGTCACGGTGCTCGCTTGGATATTTTATTTTCTGTGGAAACAATATTACTTTAGGCAGCACATACGTCTGAGACGCAGGGCACCATTCGATAATAAGTGAGTAAACCTGTCTTAAAGAACTTGTATTAAAGGAAAAGGAAGGAATAGGTTGTACGGGAGAGGTTTTTCCTATACAACAATTCATAGAACACGTTTTGGCCGATTTTTATAATTACTCAACCAAGGAGTTTATGAGTCAAATTTCTTTCTGATTAGGGGCGAAAATAAAGTCATTTTTTCTCAAAATCGGTTCGACATGGTATTCGCATCAATTATTTTTTACCGGTGTTAGTGATCCAGTTAGCTAGTTCTGTATTCAAGTTGATGAAGAGAAGGCACCCCTTCAAGGCAGGCTTCACCTCGTCCATCCTCCTCCTATCAATGGCAGCCTCTTGCGGTAGTTCCAATTGGAAGAGGCATATTCTTAAAGAAACCCACTGGGAAGTTGTTTATAGAAGCCACCGGCAAGGTCTTCAGTGTACGATTGCTTTCGTTGTCGTGGCGCAGGGCGTTCCTTCATAGTGAAAGGTGTAAGAGGCAGATCCAAGTACAGACAAGTTGTTAGAAGTATCATGTACCGTTGCTACATATTGTGGCTGATATCGTTCTTCTAGGGTTTTAGTAAACACTTCAGCTTGTTCAGCATTAGATACTCCTGGTGCCCTTCCAGAGGCAAAAAGGCACTTCTATGTATGTCGCCGCTCTAATCGAAATTAGTTCATTGTTCTAGCTTTATCTCTGATCAGTGACTCACTCGAAGCTATTTCAGTTTGTCGAATTGTCGCGACTAAATCTTCCAAAGGCGACGCTTGTCTCTTAATAAATTGCGGAGCTCAGGTGTGAGTCTGTATATGCCGTCATTGCTTGCGGTTTTGGCCTCTTAGGCAGTAATCTTCAGCTGCAACACTCTGTATGTGATTAACATACTCTGATAAAGCATCATCTATAGCATCATCTATAGCATCATGTTGTTGTTATGGCTGCTTCATTTGTTAGCAAACACTATAGCTGCAATTGGCGCCCAACGTGGGGCAATCAATGTCAACTAGGCTAATGACTGCAGCAATCAGTTCCTTATAGCTTGACTCACTCTCACTTATCAGTTCTCCGTTGTTTTTTTCGAAGTAGTGTTGAAGTTGCAACAAATCCTCCAAACCCTGTACCCTACAAGTATTTTTTATGCATTTTGAATATACACCCTACAATTCTTTTTTTTATAATTTTCTTTTTTAAAATATTTTCCATATTTGTCCTTCCAACAGCCCAGACAACTACTACGATCAGTTCGTGCGTCATTTTACACATCTCGATGAGCGTGCACAGAGCTGGGTGCAGGAGAAGGTACGCGTGCGCACACTGGAACGTGCACAGCTCATTTTAAAACCGTTATATTGCGAAAATGTCGGCGTACGCATAGGCAACTCGGTGATACTCAATCGTCTAAATTTCATGATCGAACGGTATTAAATACCTCCAACATGCCAGTATATACTTATGCTTCCCCTTTTTTTAGCTATCAAAGTTTCGCAGTACTCGGTCGCAATGGCTCCGGCAAGAGCGTGCTCATTGAGACTATAATAGGTGAACGTCATCTGGACAATGGACGCATAAATATAGACTTTTCCGACAATGCACACGATATACGCAAGATTTATAAATGCATTGGCTACTGTCCGCAGGAAGATGCACTGATGGAGGGCCTTAAAATTATTGAAACAATCGAAATAGTGCTACTCATACGTGGACTGCCACGTTGGAATGCCTTTTTTGTGGCCAAGACTATATGCGAGGCATTCGGTGTTTATCATTTTCGTGACTACACACTGAAGACCTGCAGTCGCAGCATAATAAAACTTGTTGGCATTGCGCTGGCCATGATTGGCTATGCAAGTCTTATCTTGCTCGATGATCCACTCTCAATGCTGGATGAACCGAATAAACGTGGCGTCATGAAGATTATTGAACAGATCTGTCAACGTGGACAGGCTGTGCTATTTACATCTGTTTCGCCGGTTGATTGTGAGCTGGCGCATCGTGTTGTCATGCTGAAGGATCATTACTTCTGTGCCATTGGTGATTTGGAGAATCAGCTGTTGGCCAAGTATTACGATGGCTACTTCATGGCCACAATTAAATTCAATTTAAATGTGCTAATGAAGAAATTTAAGCAAATAAAGATTGATGAGAATGATGCAGTGCGTTCGAAAGGCATGAAAATCAAGGCATTCATGGAGCAGCACTTTCCCGATGCCATTATTAAGTAAATATTGTAATTCAAAGAAGTTTTCTATGCCAATTGTTGTTATGCTTGCAGAGATATGAATTTCGATGTCATAACAGTTTGGTTTCCCACTGCCAACTACACGCTGCCGCAGGTCTTTGCCATGCTGCATCTGCGTAAACGTGATCTTTCAATCAGTTCATTTAGTCTCTCGAGAGCTACGCTGAGTATGCTTTTCAAGGAATATGCACGCAAACCGGATAGAATAACACCACAGATTTCGCAGTACTTGATGACGCATTTTTTAAACTAAGCAAGTCATTTTTTTGTATCATTTATTATACGCTTCCACTCTTTCTCTATTGCGTCTCGCTTTAATGTAAAAAAGTTTTGCGAAATAAAGCAGTTTATTGTCCCGCCGGGATTTATAATCTTCGAACATAAAAAGTCGCAAATCACTTAAAAAAATAAAAAAAAAATAATATAATAATAGAATAGAATAAAAAGTGTGCCGCATTTCAAAGCCAAATTAAAAATGTCCTTTATTGCTGCGCCTGCACTTTTTCTTCTTTTGGCGCCTTTGCAGAAATGTTTTTTTCTTTTTTTTTTCTTTTTTTTTGCTTACCCCCATTTCTTTACGCCTTTAACAAATTTGTATTTTACGCTTTATATTTCGCACTTCGTTTTGCTTCCGTTTTGGGTTTTTTTGAAGCGCTGGCGTTGGTGATGACGTTGCTGCTTGTCCTGCTCGGTTTTTATTGTAGTACAATGTCGTCTAAATTAAGTGCCTGTCCGGTGTTTTTTTTTCTTTTATTCTTTGCCATTTTTGTACCCTTCGCATAGAGTGTGAAAATGGTACATTATTTGATTAGGAAACAGATCATGAAGTTTTGGATATACAATTTTTGCTTGTTGTAGGTTATAGAATGATGCCTGCCTGGTTGACAGCATGGCTCCTCTAAAGCCGTCTCATCAGGCACCTAGCTAGTTGATTAGGATGTTTTTAAGTGGTTTTATTCATGGTTCGTCGTTCGTATATACCAATGGGCTCCAGAGAAGTTCAGGGGACCTTACTTGAAGGACGCTTTTCTTAGGAAGAAGCGAGGTACAAGCTATGCTATAGAACTGTATCCCACAGCGCTAGACAGCTGGTTTCTGCTGCTGTGAAGCCAGCCTGGTGCTTATTCTGGAAGACAATTCCTGGGCAGTCCTCCCTCCACAGTGAGTGCGACACATTTTCGCATTTGTCCAGGCTTATACCGATGTTCCATCGTTTTGTCCATTGTCCAAACTTGCTCAGGATGCCTCTATTATAAGCAAACATATCATTCATGAGATCCTGCGGGTGATCCATACAGCTAGTAACGCTTTGGTCTCAGTACGTTTCATTGTAAGATACCAGCAATCTTTGCTCTAACTATTGACTTGTAACCTCCAGAACAACAAAGAAGGTCCTGGCGGTCAACTGGGATGACAGTACACCCTTGAGATTATACGTGATGTCGTCATCAAAGGCCTGCCTTATCTCAAGTTAAACCGTCGTCAAGTTCATTATCCTACTCCAGCATTCCATGGGACATATGGAAACCAAACTGAAAGGGTGGTCTCCTTCTCCTTTCCTTCTCTATCGTAAGTAGTCTTGTTAGGAAGAGCTTTAATATGGTGCACAGCGAACTGATTGGTCCGAGAGGATTTCCCAGCTTTGTAAATCATACAGATTCTCGTCAGTCTCCATTGTGATGAGATGTGTCCTAGTCTCAGCAATGCATTGAAAATGAGGAGCAAAATGAGAATCGCTTGGACCGGCAAAACCTTCAGCTCATCCTAACTTGGAGCTTTTATGGTCTTCACATCTTTTATACTAGAAAGCTAACTGAAGATAACTGGAGAAATTGTTCCTCAGCGCATTCCGCCGTACGTTCCTAAGGAGATGTAGTCCAGGAACCCTCAGTGCTTCTGATCGGGGCACACGCTACTTGTACCTCCGCCAGAATCTATTAGGAGTTGCTTATGATTCCATCTCAGCTCACTTTTTGGGCTTTCTGCTTCTTTAGCGATTTCTGATCCGAGCAAATCTGCTAATTAGCCTTTATTCTCAAGTCGCAAGCCACTGCAGATAAAGATATCGATAGCGCTGGGCGAAGGACCTTTACCGAATGGATTGTGTGTCGATTGTCCGGTAGCCAGGATCTTTTCACAGAAGCTTAGAACAACTTGCTGTTAGCAAAAGTCTGCTCTAAAACTGCTCCAACAGCAGTGTTTGGCGTAAAAGTCGCCACCGATAAAGAACCTCCATGTCAACCTGCTAAGAAGTAGTTGAAAGTCTTCTGTAGACCAAGGGAGATATTTAAAAAAAAAAAATTGACGAATGGCTTATCAATTTATCGATTTATCGATTAAAATCGATATAATTCGGACCGTCATCTCGCCTCGAAGTGTGTACGATGCACGACTATAAGCGATCACAATCCATAATCTATGCAACTCGATTTGTTTTTTTAAATGATTAAAGCGTATCTCATAATCCAGCAAACTTAACCAAAGTTTACTTTCTTATTTGTATCTTCTTTTTTTTTTTTTTTTGCTTTTTTGGTACTTTCGTCAAGGGTTTCTTTTTCGTTTTTTGTTGCTGTTTGATTGTTATTTTTTACGTATTCGCTTTTATTTTTCGGCAATTTTTCCTTGAAATAATGTTGTTGCTATAGATTTATGTACTTACTCAGTGTGTTGTATGCATATCCTTTTTTTTTTGTTTTGTTTTCTGTTTTCTGTTTTTTTTTTTTTTTTTTTTTTACTACTCCTGCTTTAAATGTTGTCTTAATTGCTGTTCGCTCATGCTTTTTATTTTATACAATACAAAACTGTATCCTTTTCGCACGCGTTTTAATGCTCGTCCTTTTTTATTTCGCGTCACTTTTGCGCTTATCCTTTTAACGTAGTGGAATAACCTTTTGTCAGCATATAAACATGAATTTCATTAAACGAGTTAATTTAGCGCAAAATGATTAACAAGTCTAACATCAGCAGTTACACTCGAATTGAAAGTGAAGGACATTGACAAGTTTCTTCTTTCTTTTACTTCTTTTATTTACTTTTTTAATTATGCAGCTACTGCGAAATATCTTTAAGAATAAATTAAAAGTAAGAAAATGGAGTAGTGTTCAATTTAAAGTTTATTCGATTTGTATAAAGTTTAATGTGACACACTTTCCAATAGAACGTAAGTTCGATAAAACTATATCGTTATCGAAATTTTTTGCGTGAGTTTTTCGATAATTTCTAAAGAATTGACCCTAAGAAACCTCTTTGCTGAGTTTTTGTATCATGAATTCTAATAAAATTCTCCATAAAGAGCGCAGATTAGATTTATTCATATTTCTTTCTCTGTATTTGTTGTTGGTTAATATCTGTCTATATGTCGTTAGTTGCAGTGATGCTGTTGGCTAATTTGTGGAGCTGGTCAGCAATGGAAGTGTAACTGGTGACCCATTTTTTAATTGCGCTTTGACACTTTTCCCAACAGCAACAACTTAAGCGCCTGAAACTAAATAATTTACCCAAAATTCAACTATTTATGCTGTAGTAATTTATTTAATCATCTAAAAGAGAATCATCAACGCACATAAGACAAATTTAAGGGTTGCCAACTACTAGTAATATGTGCGCAAATTACCGTTAAGTATGCAACGTTTAGTTGACAATACACACACACATGGCTAAGCTAGTTTATTGGCAACTTTATAAACAAAAGAGACGCCGCCTGCCAATTTTATTGCCTACATTTAGGCGCAATAGGCAAAAAGTGATAATAAAAACAAAAAAAAACCTCCACATCGAACCCATACAACGAAAGAATTATGGTTTATTGCTTTTAGACGCTGCTTGCTTCTTCCTTATTGCTTCTACCAATTGTCAAATTGCTTTCCCCGTAGTTGTATTTATTTATGCATCTCCCTCTATCTTACAAAGCTGTTGCCGACAGACAGACGGACAGACAGACAAACTTTTGTCTATCGCTATTCAAGCGTATAAATTCTCATATAATGTATGAATACATAGTTTAATACCTCGCCTACGGCGCCTATTTTTGGAATTGTTAGTTCTCAACTGTCATTTTATGTCTTGCGATCGTTATTTGATGTCATTGATTTGGCTTTGTTTATTTGTTTACATACTTTCCGGCGCGCTGAGACAATAAAAATATATCAAAATGCAAAAGAAATAAGAAAAATTGCGCATTTCGGTAATACGGAAGTGCTTATACGCTTTTTTTCTGATATAGATTGTGGCATAATACGGAGTTCTTAAAGTTGAGTCTAATTTGTTATTCAAAATCTACCCAAACGCATTTATATAAATTTTTCGAACTACGAACTTTAGAACTTCTTTGTTTGATAATGAAGTACCCTGTTTAAATTTTCTGCAGCTACAGAATTTCATAATGCATAAACTTACGCAGCTAAATACGTTGGCAATATTTTCCTAATAATAAATTCTGTTATTAATTTTAAAAACTTATCAAACTCTATTCAACAATGTTACATTCTCCTCTATAAACTGTTAATACCCTACAATTTACAATATGGTAAAGCATATTAAAAGCAAGCGGAATGGCATGAACTTAACATGTGAACGCAAACAAGAGGAGTCTGAAGAAGAAGAAGAAGTCTATAAAAGCAATAAAAATCAAATTATGCTAAAGATTATGATTGTTATTGGTTGCCAAATGAATATTTATGCCTCAGAAGGTAATATATACAACAACAAAAAATGGATAATGGAGAGATTAACAAAAAAATCATCTTTGCTGATTTATGTTTAAAACTAATATTTAGGATAATAAGAAGAAGACTGTTATTGTTGTTGCTAAAGCTACTGAAGCATCCCATCTTGAGCCAAGGAAGTAAATTTTCGCTGGATTGGTAGCGGTTGAATGAACTGATTGCTGTGAGTACCGGAAAGTAGAATTGTTATTAAATATGTTCGGGAAAAATGCAACTTATTCCGCCGCAATGGCATTAAAGCTCTTACATATAGCAGGAGAATTTTTATCTGTGTGAAGGAGAAATGCTTCAGTGTCTTCTTCTTCCTAAAGTTTTAAAAAACACATCTCTTTTCAAACGCGTAATACATGGGGAGTCATTGTCTTGCTTGCACCAAGCTGACAATATGTCGAGTTAACCCTGAAGCCCATCTGCCTTGGAAGCAAGCTGTCATGTAGTCGTCGTCAACAATAGCGAGGTCAGCGGTGTAGAACAAGCAAAGAAAAGGTCCCACTAAACTGCCCTGCGAAACTCTTATAAGCTCTCATCTAAAGGCGGCAGAAATTGTGTAATGGCACCAAACCTGAAGTTCTTGCTCTTCCAGGTACGATTTAAACAGACAGAAGTAAGGCGCTGGTAATCAAACACTATGAAACACCATCAAACACAATCAAACAGTCCAACACCATCAAACACGATGAAAGTCATTCAAACAAAATTAAACAAACAAAAAATAAAATATTTTACAAAGTGTTAAAATAATAAGTAGCTAAAAAATAGAATAAATATTTAAATTATTTAACGCTTACTCACACATGCCAAAGCAATAAAAAAAAAACGTTAGTCTACTTTACGGCGCATTGGAAAAACTAGTCATAAAAATATCTGTTGATCTGCATGAGAAAGGGTTTGGCTAAAAAAATATTCGTTTGATTTCCTGTAAGGTTATTAAAATTGAATGTCATGTGTGTCTCTGCTGTATGTGTGTGTTTGTGTGTGTGTGTGTATGTGAGTGCATATCTGTGAATGTATCTGCTTGCCGCATTATTGCTTTGTGGTATAAACTCGTCGGCATTTTGTGTTTTTGCCGCATGAATTCCATCAGCAGCTGCAAAATGGAGTTCAGCATGAAAAAGCGCAGACAAACTGACTAAGTGGTTTTTCAATTGAAACGAAGCGAAGTGCGTAACTGTATGTGTATGTGTGTGTGTGTGTGTGTGTGTGTACGCGCATACTTTTGGTTAAACAATTTCAGCGGTTTATATTAAGCGCACACAGATATTTAATTGAGAGTAAATCCGCTTAAACAGAAATGTTTCAAATACTTTTGCACGCACAGCAGGCGCTCGCACACACACACATGCACACACACAAAGCTAGGCCAAACTAATAATAAAGTGCAACAAACACAACAAATAAAAACTGATAAGATATGTGCAAACAATAAACCTTTTTACATGCATAAATGTCGCATGAAACTTTTACCAAAAAAATAAACACAAAGAAATTTTAATACAAACTTCTACTAGGCGGCGCGTTCAAGTTGAATTGACAAACAAACCAAAAAAAAAAAATACCATAGTCTGCTTTTAGGCAGTCAGTCACGTACTATGCAACGACTGTCACCAGCTCGTACTACTTGCTGCTTGCTGTCATCTGGCACGTTTACCTTGTGCCCAATTTTTCTCTTAACTTGGCTTTGCTTGACTTGACTCGACTTTGGCTGAAAGTGGCAAGTTTTGCTGTCAACAGCGTTCATAAAATACTCATTTGCACGCCTGTACGATTCAATTAATGGCATTAACTTGTAATAAACTTAAGCTTGGCAGTCGAAGGACATTACAATGACCGTGCAGCAACAGGTCTATATCTCTATAAATAGATTAGATTTTGATAGAATTATTTAGTAGAAAAGTTTTATTAATTGCAAAACATCAATCAAGGGAATCAATGGAACATTCTATTGTCTAAAACTTCTCAATTAACTAATTGAGTCAATTCAGCAAGTAAATATCTATAGGCAACCTGCCGAATTTTATTCTTAAAACTAAACGGCATGCAGCCAATTGATTTCATTTTCGTGTCTACAAATCAGCGGTTTTCATTTTTATCAGAATCTAAAAATATACAAAAACTTCACCAAAAAATAAACTGACTGCCAAATATTAGAACAAACAGTTCCATTGGGACGACTTGACTATAAAGTTGACAAAGTTAACTTAAAAACAACATAGAATGCTATAGTCGCTTGTACTCGGCTAGGAGATACCCTGTACCAGCATTGAATCTATATTTTCTTTAAGCGGTATATTTCAATCTTGATCCGTATTGGATATTTTTTTTGAAATTAGTACAAGATACATAATTTTTTGCTCTTTATTAACTCAATTATTCGCCAATAACTAATTTCTTTCAATAAAATTTCAAATTATCTTCAAAAAATGATTTAATTCAGAATTTACCCATTATTTCCAAATGGGATCTCCTTACATATTCGAATAATTGCTGAAAAATATTTTTTTCTGCTATCTATCTATAGTCTCCATCATCTTGGGATCAGCTAATTTAATTAATATAACGTCTCAAATGCTGGATTTTAGAATTACTTTCGAAATTAATCAAGTTCAACCTGGTTTCGAACAAAGAATTATTATACTTCGAAGTGAAACCTACTTACTAAAAATTAACATCAAAGATTTTCTTCCTAGCAAGACGAAAAATAAAAAAAAAATAGACGATTCTTTAACTTGAACTTTATCGAAAATGTACATAACCTCACTCCTCTGATCTTGGTGGACAAAATTACTTATATTGCCAAAAAATACATGCTAAATAATTGGAGCTACGCCTTCTAGTAGTCCGATATAGACCCTTATGGATGACCCTTATGGAGGACCGTTATATATGACCCTTATGGATGACCCTTATGGAGGACCCTTATAGATGACCGTTATATATGACCCTTATGGATGACCCTTATGGAGGACCCTTATAGATGACCGTTATATATGACCCTTATGGATGACCCTTATGGAGGACCCTTATAGATGACCGTTATATATGACCCTTTTGGATGGCCCTTATGGATGACTTTTATGGAAGACCCTTATGGATTACCCTTATAGATGAACCTTATGGATGATCCTTATATATGACCCTTATGGATGGCCCTTATGGATGACTCTTATGGAAGACCCTTATGGATTACCCTTATAGATGAACCTTATGGATGACCCTTATATATGACCCTTATGGATGGCCCTTATGGATGACTCTTATGGAAGACCCTTATGGATTACCCTTGGATGAACCTTATGGATGACCCTTATATATGACCTTTATGAATATATATACTTCATTATGATTGATGTAAACTACAGCCAAATAGGCTTAAATAGGCCACAGCAAAAATTTTTTCATACAGAAACTCGAAAAGGAGTGGTAAGTTTGTATGGAGAGTACCCCTTATGGATACGTTGTCACGTCCTTTGAATACAAGTTATCTGAAGAGGTAGTAAAATAGTCCAAATATTTAAATTTGAAGGCACTATGTTTTATAGCCTCCAAGTTCTAGATGTTTATATGAATGACCAGACAGACGGACATGTCTATATCGATTCTTATGATTTGGGCGCAATTTCTAAATATGTGTTCGAAAGGAAAAAACATCAGTTTTTGGTTGCTCGATATATTTCGGAATACATGGTCAATAATTTGTCTTTATTCAGAAATATTTGCCAAATAGTCTTCGCATTTTATCTATGGAAATTTCAATATGCAAACAATTTATAAATTACAAAATGGAAAACAAAACCATTTCGTAATTTATAAATTGTTTGAATTTTAAAATCCTTTTCCAATATCTTGAATTCTGACAGCGCGCCAAAACCCGCACTGTGTATCCCAACTACCTCCTGCTACGCCAACTGCCTATTTTGTGTGCGGCGTCATACCAAATGTGGTGGAGAAAATTAACAGGGAACTGATTCGGATCGGTTATTGTAGTCTATATAACGGGTTCCATATCCAGCACACATCCGAACCATCAGTTACCAACTATAATATATTATATCCCATCCGTCGCAGCACAACCAACATCAGCTTCTTCACTAACATTCTGAACCGAACATTCGAAACCAATCGCCGCAGCTTACGTTTAATTCTGCGCAACCATTTGGCCATTGACTGTCAGGAAATTCTGTTTGTCAGCACCCGTTGGACCGTTTTTAATAATATAAAATGTTCCAGAAGTTATCTCCCGTCTTCAACGTCATCTATCTTAGCACCGGCCGCATCCACCACATCCACCGCCGCAGCAACCATAACCTCTATTGCCTACGAGACAGGTTGCTGCGCATGGCGTGTAACCTGAATAGATGCCATATGGACAGGGTCCACAGGCACAGCACGGATAGGGACCAATGTAGAATGGATTAAAGCCGCCGCAACACATGGTCGCCTATTTTTTTTTTTTTTCACAGGGGCACTATTAAGAAAAACAGGAAATGAAGTACATTGTTCGAATTTTATTCTTACTCACTTGGCACGACTGCAGCAAGAGTTGGAATGCCCTTTTTTACTCTAAATTGTGACCTCTAACGAGCTGAAAATTTAATAAACTGTATGCCCTGTCACAACTGTGAACTATTGCAATGAATATTAGATCATTTATTTAAAACTTTAAAAAACATTTGACGAGTCAGTGTTGCTTTGGTGAATGTTTTACAACACTGTTTTGGTGAAACTTTGTTCGAATTTAATTAGAATTACTCATTGGAACTAAGTAAACCACCTCTTAACCATTGAAATTGATGGTGCAGAGTCACCTTTCCTTGATTTTGGTGCACTTCATAAGAATTCCGTTTATAGATACAAAAAATCTCCATACCAACTTTCCAATAAATATCTCAAATATTGAAGGAATATGGCTCATATCCACAGTCAGACAAACAGGCAGACGGACGGAAAGTGTTGCAACTTTTTGTGTTTATTTTTTCTGCCTACTTCAAAGCGATACTCTGCTGCGCTTCACCAAATTTTACAAACCAACCACCAAACAAGTTACATAACCTTTACACAACACACTAAACACAAACATCCACCCATACATATATGTAGGTGATCAATATAAACGACGTCCTTACACAGTGCAGGCTTCAAAAAAACACGTGTAACATTTCTATTGCCGACAGACAACAGGTGTAAACAAACAAATGCGAGCCAAAGGGCGACACTTATAAACAGTAACAGGCATGAATGGCAGCCATGACAACGCGCTGTTGCCCAGGACAACAAGGATACGCTAGGCGACGCACAACAAATCAAGCATTGACGACATCGAAGCGAATTTTATTTTCTTTCAACAGTTTTAGTTGAAAAACGAAAGTATTTTCCACAGCAAGTGGGTGAAACTAGAAAATAGAAATAAACCAAAGAAAAAACGATGAACAATCGCACAAAATTCATATTAAATACTTCAGGTGAGTGCATCATCGAAAAAAAACTTGCAACATGAAAAATACAGCTGACACATTTGTATAGCCCGAAGCTGTGCACGGCGCGTAAATATTTGCCACCTGTACTCCAAGAAACCCATTAGTTTTTTTTTTTACTTTGCATTTACTGCCTCTTTTTTGTACGCTTTGCTACTTTTCAGTTGAGTATTTTGCTGCAAGCATTCCCGGCACGGAATTGGATGAACAAACAGCGTCTATATTGGAGTTTCTCGAGAACGACGAGCACACGGTTATCGCGGCTGTGCATAATAAATCCGATGGCAAAATCAAATTTCACCATCGCATACCGAACGATGAAGTGTGTTTGCTATTCTATAAGATTCCGCAGTACACCGGCGGCAGTGCTGAGGGAAGTGGACGACGTCGTGGTCTGGATGTTGGCGGCGGCGGTGGTGCTGGTTCTCGTGGCGGCGGTGGCGCTTTGGCATCAACTGGCACTCCGCTGCTGGGCTTACTAACACTGGAAGGTGGTTTGGTTAAATCCATTTATAATTCCGTTTCACGTGTATTCTCACCGCAGAGTGAGGCACGGGTAAGTAATACGGCAACTAGAGTGGCAGTGGCAAGTACACTCGTACACACACACACGTTGCTGCAATTTAAATTAGTCAATGTTTATTTGCTTTGGTTTTATGCATTGCACAACATTTTAATCCGATTTTATAAGAAATAATTTGCTTCTTTCACTTCGATTGCTTTCGTTTTCCACCTTTTCGCACTGTTGGATGGTTGAACTGTGCCAAATGTGATTTGCAGAAAACTGAATATACGCCGGAATTAAGTGGCTTACTGGAGAGCTTGCAAGTATCGCTGGGCACTACTTTGGGTCTACCGCAAGGGGGTATGTAGAGTGAAAAATATTTGTTTAATATTTAGTTTTATGCATGAAAAATACGTCGAATTTAGAAGGAAATTAAATGAAAAATCTGATTACTTTTTTTTAATTTTCTCCTCTCATTTTCGGATAGAGTTACCAAGTGTTTTTTAGTTTATGTAGCATGTTTAACAAATTAAATAATGAAACAAATTTAAGTTCTCTCGCTTGCTAATCACAGTTTCTTGGATCGTTCATAGAAGTCAGCTAGATCTGTTGACTTACCAAGCTCTGTCTTTGCTCACCTATCAACTACCTTTTTTAATTGAATATTTTTTCACCATTAAAAAAAATTCTACTTTGTTATTATCCAATTAATCTGCGAGATTAAATGTTTTAATTAGCTTTTATTTAATGGAAGCATATATTTTTTTTATTCAAGATATGGTGACGGGAGTGCCTCTGGGACTTAATTCAATAAATCGTGCCCCCTAACATTCCAATTATACTAAAAATACAAAAATATAAATTTCCTAGGCCCAACCGTATAGCTGTTGTGTTTGGGAAATATTTTAATTTAGGTCACCTCCCCTGCATTTTAGGACATTTTTTATATTCTGAAGGTTATCTCTTGGGCATTAGGAGAGTTTACTGATTTATTGGTTTTGGATCCAATATTCACTTTCGAAATTTCTAGTTGACGAAGGTATATTCGATAAATGGTTATTTTTTTGTACTTGAGAAGATTTGGATTGACCAATGTGAAAAATGTTCTTTCACTAATTATGTTTCCAGGCATCAGCAGCATAAATGATGAAATTAAATACTGGAAACAAAAGTTGAGTCAGAAGAACAGCGCACGTGTGGAGCGTGAAATGGCGCAGCTTTTCATTTCATCATTCGAACAGCTGTCGCAGCAGATCAATACACTGGACAACAATGGTGACAACACTGGCGTGCGCATACAGGAGTTCTTAACCTTTGCCAATACTAATCTCGATGAAATATGGCGTTATGGAGTGTCGCCATATAATTATCCACAGCAACGCATGCATGATCTGTTGGATATAATTGGTGCGTAAAACAATTCCAAAAATCATAATTTTTAAATCTTCTTTTTTTATAGGTAATCGTCTGCTGGAGAACTGTCTTACGCAGCTGCTTAGCGAGAATATTTGGAGTCTATCCTCCGCACATGTTAACAATCTAATGAGTCAATGCATTGACACCGTCGACTCCTGGATGCAGTTATGCGATTCATGGACGCGTCTCTTTTGGCCTTATATAGTAGGGCATCGTTGGGTGGGTGAACCACATGTGCACAAACGTGGTCTGCAGTTTAAGGAACGCTTGCACGAAATACGCAATATTAAGAATCTTTATAAACAAATAGCCACACTTCTGGGCGATGTTGAGTTACAGGAAATGTTTCAAGTTAATACGCCTTTTGGTGGTGAGTAGTGCGGAAGATGTAAAAAAATAGATTTTTTATATATTTCATGTTTACAGATTTCAACATCTTCGACACCTCCGGCTTGGGTCAAACAAAATGGAACAAAGCACTGCAACAGTTCGAACAACTTTTACAGCCAATTGATGAACGCATTGCCAGCGCTTTGAAGGCTCAACTGCATCATCATTTGAGTAATCCGCGTCAGGTTATATTTATATTCTCGAAATATGAAACACTCATACAGCGACCCACAGTGCTGGAACTGTTGACCATTGAACGTGAACAGTTTTTGCAATCGTTGAATATATTGCTGCAGGATTTGCGCAAAGCTATGACAGATACAAATATGGAACCGGATACAGGACATTTGTCTGTCATATGCAATGAGTGTCGCTGGCTGAAAGTGGTGCAGTATCAGGTATGTCGGCTTGGAGATACATATTTATAAATGATGTTCTCAAGCCTTATTTACTGTTTGCAGATACAAGAAATCGAAAAGGTTAGCCACTTGATTAATGGACGCGATGGCTTCGATAAGCTGAATAAAGCAGTGCAGGAGATTAAGGAAGAAACCGAATCACTGCTGCGTACTAATTTCGAAATATGGTCTGGTCAATGCTCGACAGCGGTAAAGAGTGGTGAATTGAAGTGAGTTAATAAAATATTTGGGTGGTTCCAGAATTTCGTTAAATGAAGTCGTATGATGCATGAGAGGCAGACAGAGGGACAATCAATGGAAGTGTGCTAAGCTTAAACTCAGACGTAATCGTGGGAAAAATTCGAAGATTAAACGCAGTTTGGTGAAGTTTTGCACCAACAGTGGCGAAGCAGTACTTGAAACAGTAGAAATCTCTCGAAAGTTCCACGACAACCTTCTGTGTTTTATCTGTCCGTCTGTCTGGCTTTTAAGTCTGCTTTTAAATGATATCAATCACAAACCGAATGATGCAAAACATTTCTGGAACTATCCTCTACTACTAATTTATGCTGCAATATATCCAATCTCTCACAGACTCCACGATGATCAGGCTGTTGTTAAATTCGAACGCGAAGGCCGTCAACTTATGCGTGTCACATTTAATCCAAAGTTGGTGACCTTCTGTCAGGATGTGCGTGAATTCGAAAATCTTGGCTACAAAGTGCCCACAGAGCTGCGTAGTTCTGCCACTCATGCGGCCAAATATATGTGCTACGCGCGTCGCTTACAGCAGATTGCAACATTTCATAATACCATAGGTGATCGCATGATACCCTGTCAGCGACCGATTATGCTGAAGAATGCTATGGAGTTATCGAAGCTGGTACAGAGCGAAACTGTTGCCTGGAATGATGAAGATTCAGTGCAACGCTACGTGAATATGTTACAAGCTGCAGTCTCGAAATTATCGGCGGATAATACACTACTTGTGGGCTATCATGAACAGGCTAAGCGTACGGTCATCAAGCTTATGAATACGGATCTCTTTACGCAAAATCAATTATGGAAGGATGAAATGCGTCATTTGCGTGAATTGGTTGCTACGCTAGAGCGGCAAGGTTACACAAATCTTGATGCTTTCAAGCTGCACTGGGATCATCAGCTGTATAAAGTTTTGGAATATCAATATATAATTGGACTCGTCGATATGAATAATAAGTTACCGGATATACATACGAAGATTGTATTTCGGTGAGTTTATACAATTGCCTACTTTCGTCTAAAGCTTGATTTTTTTGCTAAATAATTCCTCTCCCACAGTCAACGCCAATTGTGCTATAATCCGCCAGAGGAGGAAATACGTGACAAATATTTTACACAATTGCGTCGTTTTATTGAACGTCCCTGCAGCTTTCGTGGCCTCTCCGAGAAGAGTACTGAGCTCTTTAAGTCTATGGTTGAATTGAATCGTCATCATTTTGGACCACTCTTCGAACGCGCTGAGCAATTATTTACCAAATTGGCTGCCTTTAAAGAAATCTGGCTGCCGTGGGTTGCTTTGGGCTGCGTTGATGTTGAGGAGCTGTGCAGCATACATCTAAACAGCGCCGATGATTGGGATCGTAATTTTCGTGGCTGTAAAAATTTCAGTCAAAAAATTGCTAAACTACAAAACTCTGAGGAATCCATCGATTGTATTATTATAAATGTGCTACCATTGCGCACCGATATCGAATTCATCAGTCGTCGCTACTGGGAGGCACTTTCGAGTAGCTTGCGTAGCTCAATACTTGCCGATGTCGCCGTCATACAAGAGTTTCTTCAGCATTCTTTACAATTTCTACAAAATGTGCCCATGGATGAGGGTTCCATTACCGAATCGGGCATGAAATACGAGAAGATTATGTCTGATTTACCCAAAATATCCGAGACTTTGGAAGTGGTAAAAGCAAAAGATACCTGCTTAGCTGGTTGGTGCAAGGAGCGCGTCTCAGCCTTGGCTGGCATACTGTTGCAGTGGGAGAAGCTGCAACCGCTGCTCGAAAATCATGCCGTCATACTGCAGCGACAGGTGGATATGATTAAGACACAGGCTCAAGCGCAAATACAAAATCTACGCACTGAGGCGGAGAAGTTTCAGCTGCGTTGGGAGTCCACCATTGCTGAATTGGAATCAAATGAGCAGGCCACATTGGAGCTATTCAAAGAACGGCAGGCGCATTGGCAGCAAATACAAAGCAAAAAACAGCAACTGCTCAGCGAATGCGCTAAGTTCAATATGGAATTTCCAGCAGATGTGCTTGCACCCTTTGTAGAGATTGATGCACAAATGTCGGCACAAACGCAACAGTGGCAGGTCTATGACAGTTTTCTGCAAGAACTTGAGCCTATCTTACAAGAGGAGTGGGCCATCTACAGGCGACGTCCGTATGTGCTAAATGAATTCATTAGCAAATGGGAAACTTCAATACATGCATCGATTGATTTGCCCTCCAAGCGTATACGTCAACATGTCGAACGATTGCAATGCGTTTTGCCTGTGTTGCAACAATTGCAGACGGACGGCCTGAATGAGCGACACTGGGCGCGCATATTTATGCTGCTACACAAGACGGATGCAATTAAACCCATGCATAATATTTTGGTTAGTGATGTACTTGCGGATATGCAGAGTTTGCAGGCAGCGTCTCAGGAGATTGCCAGCATAGTACGTCAGGCGGCATCGGAACAGATTGTACGCCAAGCTTTGCTGGAACTGGATCAGTGGTCTGTCACCGCGCAGCTTAAATTGATTAAAAGCAAAGATGCTGCCGGAGCTGAGGTAACACTTATCAAAGATTATCAGGAGGTGCTGCACAAAATCGGCGACAATCAATCATTGCTGCAGGCGGCTAAGAACTCAGCGGCATTTGATAGCTTCTCGGATCAGGCTGAATTGTGGGAAAGTCGTCTAAATACGCTGGATTTGCTGTTGAGCAGTTTGAGTCAGTCGCAAAGACGGTAGGCATGCATTTTTTGGTGGATATATAATTTGGTGATATATTTAATTGATTTCTGCTTGCAGCTGGGTCTATTTGGAACCTGTTTTTGGTGCGGGAACACTGAAAAATGAGGAAGCCCTATTCAAGCGCATCGATAAGGACTTTCGTTTTGTTATGCGTGAAATTCAAATGGATGCGCGTGTCATATCGCTTGTCAAGATCAATAATATAACTTCTATAGTTAATACGCTGGAAGCACAATTGGCGCGCTGTCAAAATAATCTCATGTCCTATATAACGGTATGTAGAAACACTTTAATACGAAATGCCAAGCTAAAAACTCGGTGTTTTGTGGAAATTTGTGAATATTACTCAGCTTTTTTAGCTTTGCTTTTCGTGTGGCTTTCAACAGTCTTTTATTTTGAAGAGCATAAATCAATTGCTTAAGCTCTCGCGCTTGTGCTCTTTACTACGGTACCATGCTCTCGTCCACATGTACACAGCATGACCGCGAACACGTGCTGTGTTAGTGAGCATTCAAATATTATCTCTCACACTTAGGCCCTTAGTAGTTATTTGAGTTAAAAGAAAATCATTTTTCTATTTATCGAGCCCCTAAAAGTTGTAACCAATCATCAGAATGCTAATGGAATATCTCTAAAGGTCATTAATTCATCTTTCGGTAACTTGTCGAAACGCACATTACTGCTATTAGGTGTCTCCTTCAACTACTTTAAATTTCTATATTTATTTGCCTTCACAAAATTTTATTTCCAAAAAATTTCCAGGAAAAGCGCAACTCCTTTCCACGTTTCTATTTTCTCGGCGATGATGATTTACTCGAACTACTCGGTCAAGCTTCCAAGGATGCTGAAGTCATACAGAAACACATACGAAAACTCTTTCCTGGCTGTCACAGTCTGGGCATTGTACAAGGCTCCAGTGGCAAATTGGTAATCAATGCGCTGCACAGTGCCGAGGGCGATGTACTAACTTTAAAACAACCCGTTGAGATGTACGGCACCATTGAGGTGAATAGACAAAACACTGAAATGAAAAAGCTTTTAAACGTAACTCTTTACACCTGCAGCTCTGGCTAAACAGTCTTGTGTCGACAATACAGCAGACAATAAAGGATCAAATCCATGCCTGCTACACGAACAGCTCCTCCGCCGGCGGCAGCGGCAGCGGTGATAATCTTAATGAGCACATTTTGCGACAATATCCCATACAAGTGCTGTCGACAGTGCGTGCGTTGCACTTTACCAAGCAGACGGAAAAGGCTATTGTGGCCATGTCCTTGCCGAAGTTACAACAGGCGCTCAATGCAGAAATTGCACAATATGCGTTGTTAAAGAATCGCAAGGCGGGTGAGGATGCGCTGCTCAGCTTGAAGTTAAGCGCACTACTTTTCGACTTGGTACACTACGCATCGATTGTGGGCGAGTTGGTGCAGCATAATGTAATGCATGTCACCGATTGGCATTGGCTTAGTCAATTGAAATTCTATATGGGCAGCAGCGGCAGTAGTGGCGCTGCAGATCGAACAACAACAACAACTGCTGATACAACACGACAGGTGTATGCACGCATGGTGTATGCCGAATTTGAATATTCATACGAGTTTCTCGGTAATCCCAATAAGCTGGTGCATACAAGTCTAACACATAAATGCTATCTCATACTGACACAAGCCATGTACATGGGCTTGGGTGGTAATCCATTCGGGCCGGCGGGCACCGGCAAGACGGAGTGTGTCAAAGCGCTCGGAGCCATGTTGGGACGGCTGGTGTTGGTCTTCAATTGCGATGAGGTAAGTTGCCGGCTCCGGCGTTGATTGACTTATTAATGCAGGCGCATTTATGCTTTTCAGAATGTCGACACCGAGTCAATGGCGCTAATACTAACCGGTCTTGCACGTTGCGGCGCTTGGGGCTGCTTTGATGAGTTCAATCGTTTGCAGGAGGCAACACTCTCCGCCATTTCGATGCTTATACAGCCCATACAAAGCGCGCTGAAGGACAAAGCTGATGTGGTACAATTAAGCGACCGAAATGTAGGTCTTCTTGCGCAATGTCCTTTTAAATTTAATAAATTCCTTTGCAAAATATTCAGTTGCAGATAAAACTAAATCTACATTGCGGCATCTTTGTGACACTTAATCCAGCGGGCGCTGAGTATGGTGGACGTCAAAAGCTACCCGGCAATATACAGGCACTATTTCGTCCGATTGTCATGCAACAACCGGAACCACGTGAAATTGCACGCGTTATGCTCTTCGTGGAGGGCTATCAGACAGCGGCGGAAATCGCTGAACGCATCGTTGAACTGTTCGATTTATGCGTTAAAATGCTCTCCGCACAGCGTCACTACGATTGGGGTTTGCGCGAACTGAAAACTGTGCTGCTCGGCTGCGGTGAGGGTTTGCGTCAGCAATTAATTGCCACCGCCGCTGTCACCAACACCCACAATGGTGTCGCTAATGAGCTCAACTCAATAACGTCCAATGATGAAATGTCTATTGTGGTGCAGTGTCTGCGCGCATCAACAATGTCCAAACTGGCACAGCACGATGTGTCGCGTTTTGAAATGTTGCTGCAAAATGTATTTCCGGAAATTACTGTAGTCAGCAAACAATCAACGCCACTCGAGCAGGCACTGCGCGCTGCATTCGCTGCACTTGGCCTGTGCGAAAACGATAGCCAAGTGGAGAAGGCGCGCCAGCTGCACGAGCAACTGCAGAAGCGTATGGGTGTTGTGGTTGTCGGTCCGCCGGGCTGTGGTAAGTCGACAATCATTGCACTATTGCGTCAGGCTTTGTTGAGTCGCAGCATGGGTGGCGGCAGCACTACTGCTACGCAGATACGTGTGCACACCATCAGTCCGAAGTCGATGAATCGCGTCCAGTTGTTGGGTCGCCTCGATCCGGATACGCGTCAGTGGATGGATGGCGTGCTGACCAACACCGCCGTTACGGTTAATCAGGAAGCAGCACACACGCATTCGTGGATTGTTTGTGATGGCAGCATTGACCCAGAATGGATTGAAGCGCTCAATTCGGTGTTGGATGACAACAAGTGAGTACTTAGCGAAACCGTAGCTGATTGATTTTTTTTTTTTTTTATGAATGGCGACTTGGGTGCATAGTCGAGCACCTAAATTGGGCGTTGCATGTTGATTTTAGTTTGAGTTGTGTATATCCGTAATGTAGGCATCTGTATCAAAGTTTTAGGCAAATAATTTTTAGAAGTGCATATGGCTGAGTCACAAAATTTATTAAAGTCAGGAGAAAATTTCTCTGATTTGATTAATTCTTAAGTTATTATTCAACCACAGAATTTAGCCGATAACTTTGTGGGTAGTAAACATGCATCTCAGGTTCATTTTATACCATCACATCATAGTCTTACCATAACCTCAAATAAAATTTAATTTTGTTTTTATTTTTCATGTAGATTACCATGTAGTAAAGAAGAGTACCATGTATTAAATGACCATTTACTGTACAACGCATGATCACCCATGACCACACATGACCATTTCACTATCGCGTAGGCATGACCACTAGTGTACCACAGACGGCGCCCCGAACTCAATGTGAAGCCACTCTTTACACTGAACAAATTTACACTGAACAAAATTATTGCATAGTCTCAAAGCAATTAAGCCAACTTTATACTAAAGGCTTATTAAAAATAACAAATTAATTCGTTTTCAAAATTGAACTAAAATCCGTAAACAAAACATTAAATAGACACGACTTACACTTAATATAAACCTTACAAGACAATATCATAAAGAAAGATCCTCAGCTACGAAACAAACAACTTCAATGTTATAACTGCTGATAGTTTATGTGTAAATAACTCCACAGTATCGCTGTATGCACCTAAAATAAACTACACGGTTCAATTCTGTTTACGAAGAATAAGCGAACCATCACTGCTCGCTCTCGCCAAAAATGCGAATGCTCTAAAATCAGAGACACATTTGATTCCCACAAGGTAACCAAAGGCACCTTATCGCAGAAGCTACAATAAGAACAAAGCATATCCCAGATTTCTCACATGCGGCTAAATCATGTTGAATTTAACGGTCCAAACTTATGCATGAAAACACGCTAATTCTGGTTCTTTCTGGTTAAAAACCCCATATTATGATTTGCTTGAAAATAAGAAAAATAAATATGTCCCATAAATTTTTCTCAACACAAAAACAAACTCTCAAGAAACACTCGCAGAAACATCTTACGAATATGTAATTAAAATTTTTAAAATCGTGATTATAAATTTTATGTCACAAACTGCCAAGTTAAAAGACCATGTGGCAGAACTTGATTACTGGCTTCTAAACGAGTAGTATTCATTTGGAACTAATAATTTCCAATATACATATATGCAATTAAAATTTGAAAATTTCCCATTATTACAATAAGGCGTTTTGGAGGACAATGTGCATTTTATTATTTTTAACGAACTTTCCTCTGTAAACGAATTTTAATACATAAAAGAAAAAAAGGAATACTTGAAGCACTGCCATAGCCAGACATATGCTAGAGCGAGCTGAGCTCTCCCAAAAATTTGTTGAACTTTCCCTAAAAAATATACGCTTGATGTTACAACAGTCAAGACTGGCAGTAAAGTTTTTTGATTGCACTTCGTCATATTCAAAGAAAATATAATCAAAATTAGAAGTATTCGAGATCTTGATTTTTCATACGAAACTGTCCCGATTTTTACACTTCGCCGGAAAAGATTTTATGTTCTATTAAAATAATACAACAGTTTTACCAAGTTTTTCGTATGTATATGGGCCATATGTGACCTGTTCTATGAAAAGGGAATTTACGTGAGAAAACAAGTTTCCGAGAGAATAGCTGCTAAACAAGTTTGGTGTACATGCACGTGGGAAGAAGTGTTACGAAAACTTTTTACATAATTTTAATTCATACTTCCTGATGTGAAAGAACGTCTCAAACTCTATCCCAATCGGCAAAAATGTGGAAAATTATTTCTTGACATCTAAACATTATTTTCATAGACCAGGTTACATATATAAAATCATACATGGACTTACTTTGGAAAAAGTTACCAGAGCAACATTAAGGAATTAGGAAAATCATACTTTTTCTGCTTAATATAAAATTAACAGACCTATATTTATATGCAAAAAATTAAAGAATTTAAAAAAAAAAAAAACAAATAAAATAAATAATGCTCAAAGTTTTGTGTTCCTCCAAAATTAAAGCACTGAAGATTTTTGCGTGGGACAGAACATTGGTTATTCCGAAGTAATATATAACGACAGTAGTTGTCATTTGAGATATAATAATATAAAAAAAACACATATAGAATACAAAATTCGGCAGTGATATCAACAGTCTTCGAAAATGCATGTCCTTTGATACCTCTTTGCTTAGCCAGAACATCATTCTCGCGACATACGAATAAAACTATTTGGTGTATTATTTTATTTCTATTGTTTCGGAATTAAAATCTATCTGAATTTAAAAAAAAATCATTTATGGTAAAATTCAATTTGCATTCACTGTACCAATGGGGTAAATCTGGACAAAAATATGTAACGTACAGACTTGGAGACTATATGAGCTTATTTAAATAGAGCCTTAAAATTAAGACATTTAAACGCTCTTATTCCTTCTTCAGTTAACTTGTATTCATTTAAGGTACCAACACCATCTCCCTAAGCGTGGGTAGACATTTACCATACAAATCTAACCTTAAACTGAGTTTTGGCATAAGAACATATTAATTGACTTAATTTTACTTTAACTCTTACTAAAACTAATCATTTAGGTTCAGATCGGACCACTAGCAGGGGTAGTCTCCATACAAATCTAAGACAACTTTTTGGGATTTGTATGAAAAAGATTTTATGGTTGTTAATCCAGCTGTAAATGCCAAATTTGGTTTATTTTGTATTATTCTAATACAATATTTCATTACACTCAAAATCGACCCCATTAAAGGGATACCCACTCTATAAGAAATCAATTCCATATAGACATTTCCGTTTGTCCGTATAAATATCAACAAGAACTTAGAGCATATAATAAAAATAGAGCGAGATCTATTTTGGATAATTAGTCTATCTCTTATCCATTTCAAATAACTGGTTTTCATATATATACATATCGGACCACTAGAAGGTTTAGCCCTCCATACAAATCTGTGTCGATTTCTAGTTTTTGGTAAGAAAAACATTTTGCTGTGCTTTAATTTAGTTTGGAATTACAAAATTTGAAGAATCCTAAACTAATCATAATAAAATATAGCACACCGCTCCAGATGGGTATAAATTCCCCAAACAAATCTTCGTTTTTCTTACATCTTTCTTATATATAAAATCTTTAACTTGAGCCCAAATTTTTCACAACAAAATTGCATTTTAACATGTCTTATTTTTCTTATAATTTTTTATTGGATTGCTTAATTTTCTATATATATAGAAAAGAGGCTATCTATTTCAATTTTATTACTTTCCATTTATTATTTTCTAAAATAAATCATAGTCTGTTTACATATTCAATTTTAAATTCAATTTTATGGTTTATTGCGCATAAATTCGATATAATGCTGTTTACTTAATCTAAAACTTGCCTTTTACAACTAAACATTTTCTTTCTCAAATATTGTTCGAATTTACTTAATAATCTCTTAGCACACTAAACGTATCAACTAAAAATGCCATATTTTGTGTTGGAAAATAGGAAGCATGAAGCGAAATTAGCTTAGGATTAGAATTAGATTAGATTTAGGATAACTAAAACACAAGACGACATTTTTGAAATGGCGCGCTTAAGAACAAAAACAAACAAAAACATGACAGAAATTAAACGCGGACGACAATGATTGATGGATGACATAAATGAATGAATGGAACAGTGAGTGTGTGTTCGTCTGACAATGTATGTATATAAAAAGGATGCAAAATTTTAAAAAAACTAATTTGTTATTTAAACTACAAAACTAATCATTGCTGTTGATGTTGTTGTTGCTGCGCCTGTTTCGCGTGCTTTTGTAGCTTTTGTTTATAGTCATAGTTAGTTGTCTCTATTGTTGTTGTTGCGCATGTTGCTGCTGCTGCTGTTGTTGTTGTTGCTGCTGCTGTTGTTGCTGCTGCTGTTGTGCCGCTTGCATTTGTTGTTGCTGCTGCTGTTGTTGTTGTTGTTGCTGTTGGACATGCGTTGTCGGTGGCGGTAGCGCAATACCTGGCGGCGGTGGCAATGCATGTGTGCGCATATGCTGCATATGCGCTTGTGGCGCCATATGCTGGAACATATTACAATGTTGCTGCTGCAAATGATGCTGATGTGCATGATTTGCATTAAAATGATGCTGTGCCGTATTTACATCATTTGGCGTTTGCAAAATGATCTCCGGTTCGAGATTGAGCGCAATATCCGAGTCTTCACTATTGTGTACAGCACCGGAGTTATTATTGCGTGCATTCGCACTAAGGCCGGGCACCTGTCCCGCAGCTACAGCTGCCGCGGCAGCTGCCTGTGCCGCTGCAACTGCAGCTGCTGACGTTGTCGCTTCATTGCTACTGTATTCGGTTTTATATTCCTGTTTAATACCATTGGGCGCATAAAGCGATGCACTCAGATTCTGATGCAATATGGGATGGCAGAGTTGTGGCATGAGTGTTACACCCGTTATTGGCAACGCCGGATGTGGAAAACTGGGTGGTGGATAGAGTTGTTGTAATTTATTGAGCTGCTGCAGATGTGTGGATGTTGTTAGATGCGTCGGTGCGGAAGAGGGATGTGCTGCATTCTGATTAATCGTTGCAGTCGTGAGATTTGTGAGCGTTGTTGAAATGTTGACATTTACTGTCATATTGGAGGCAACAGCAGCCGCCGCCGCAGCAGCATCGGCACGCCGTCGCGCATTGGCCGCTAATTGCTGCTGTTGCAGCTGTTGTGTTGCAGCTTGTTGTTGCTGTTGTGTCAGTTGTTGCGGCTGTTGTTGTTGCTGCTGCTGTTGCGTCTGTTGTTGTTGCTGCTGCTGCTGTTGTTGTTGCGGTTGTTGCTGCTGAGGCGTTGATATAATCACCTCAGGCTCAACAGGCACTGGTGGCATTGTCACAAATTCTGCTTGCATCACAGCTTCACCGACAATCAGTCCTTTTTTACGTTCTTTACGTATTTTATCACGCAGCTTTTCGAGCTGCCTAAAGGCTTCATTGGCACGTCGCGCCTTTTTGCGATCACGATCACGTTCCTGTTCGAGTCGTCTGTATTCGGGATTTAGGCGTTTAATGCGTTTTCTATCGCGATCTCGTTCGCGTTGTATCATCTTTAGGCGTGCCTCTTCCTCGGGGGTTAACTGAAAATAATAGAAACTTTGTTAAAGCAACTTGTGCGTTTGTGTGAATAAATTTAGTTTTAAAATATCTTTTCTTAATATTAACATTATTCTGGTTTATCTGTCCCATGTGCGTCGTTGTTGTTGTACTCTCAGTTTTTGTTGTTGTTGTTGCTAACGTCGTCGGCGTCGTCATCGTCCTCGCGTACTCGTATATTAGAGCGTTTGTTGTTGTTGTGGGTGGTGGTGGTGGCGGTCTGTAGAGCTCGTGATGGTCCTCTAACTTAAAGCTTGTTGTTGTTGTTGGTGGTCTGTAGAACTCGTGATGGTCCTCTAACTTAAAGCTATATGGTGGTGGTGGTTGTTGTTGTTGTGTTCTTGATGGTGGTGGTGGTTGTGGTGTTGTTGTTGGTAGTAGTAGCGTAGTAGGTTGTATTGTTGTTGGTGGTGGATGCTTTTTTTTTCTTTTTTTTGTTCTTGGTGGTTGTAGTTGTTGTGGTGGTGGTGGTGTTGTGGTGTTTAATATTATATTATTATTATTAGGTAATAGTAATTTGGAAAATGCTACGTTAGCACGTCGTGCCTTCTTGCGAAAACGATCACGTTCACGCTCCATACGCCGGTATTCGGGATTCATGCGTTTGATTCGTTTTCGCTCGCGATCCCTTTCGCGCATTAGGAATTTGTTGCGTGCTTCCTCTTCAGGGGTCATCAACTGGAAGAAGATAAATGGGTAGAAAAACAGAAAATCTTGCTAAGTTTTTGCAACAACAACAACAACATCATCATCATCGTCAAACAACAAAATGTATAGTTTTTTATATATAGAGTATGTATGTATATGTATGTATATAGAGAGAGAGAAGTGGACATAGAGGAGTAGTTAGGAAGTGCTACTAACTAGCTAAATACTACAAACTATAATTTTTATATGTGTGACGGATTGTTTTCCGATAAAGATCTTCAGCGTACCGGGTTTATACATTGCACAAAATATTAATGCACATAAGATATATAATTTAACAAACTAGAAATCGAAGTTCCTATAAAGTTGTTCGTCCATCAGTCTGCATGTCTTTGTCCGTGTAGAGTTCTCTGACTAGGAGTTGTTTTGGCTTGTGTAGTCGCGGTATAGGCTCTTTAGGAATCGCACCGTTACAAATTTATATTCAAATTATATAACACGTAATGCGGTAAATAAAAAAAATTTCCAATGAAAATTCTTTGACACATTTGTTGTAATTTTCCCCTGACTTCCCCAAAAAGTTTTATTTTCTTAGCCTGTTGAACATTTTATAGGAAGTAAAAATAAAATTTTTGTGCAAGGTATAAAATAGTCGAGTAACTCGACTGTAGCTCTTTAAGTGGGTTGTGTAGGTGATAGTAAAAAAAAAGCATTAAAGAATTCAAAATTTGGTATTACTAATTCTAATAGACTCAGACATCGAAATAGCATTTAATGGCGAAGATCAAGAATAGAATATATATATATACCTTATGGGGTCTGTTAAAGAAATTTAATTCAATTTAATAGGATTCTATGGGTTTAGGGCATATGTACATATTAAGAATATTTCGCTTTTTTTTTTTTTATTTAAGACTACTGACATTGCCTTCCGGCTGGCGCATACAATTCGGTGCAAATGTCAATTTTATATTCGAAACGGATGATGTACGACATGCTTCACCGGCGACAATTTCACGCATGGGCATAGTGAATATCAAGTAGGTTTAAATATAAAAAAATATTTAAAAAAAAAGTAAATGTATAAAACTCTTAAACAGTCATGAGGATTATCCAGTCAAAGCTATTGTAGCGCATCAATTGGCCAAGCACGAGTACGGCGAAGTACTACAGAGCTATATCGAACAACATTTTATGCCGGCAGCAGCCTGGCTGGAACGTGAATACTTAAAGTGCGTATAAAAACTATTGTATTACTTTTAATAATTAATTTAATTTACATTTTTTTTAGCACACTACAAGTCTACAGTCGTGCGGCACTGCTGCATGCGCTACTACTGCACTTGCAAGGCGCACAAAGTCTTGAAGAATTTTGTGCTGCAACGCTGCATGCATTGCTGGGCTTTTTCTCAACAGAGCGGCATCATGAATTTGCTAATATGATACTACAACGTGCTAATCTTTATATATCGAATCCAAATCAAGCAGCATTTTGCTATTATGATGCAACGCGTAATAGTCTGGAACTATTTGAATCGGATGCCGCTGCAGTAGAGAGCAGTGCAGCACAATTAATTGAGACAGCAGCAGTCAAGTCATATTTGTATATTTTACATACGCTGCTTGCAGCAAATGCAAATACACCATTTCTACTGCTAGGACCAAGTGGTGCAGCCAAGACACTGTTGCTGCAGCAAGCGGTGCAAATGCAAGCAGGCTATGAACTGGTCATCATAAATTGCTCAACACAATTGACGCCGGCCTATATATTGCATGTATTGCGGCAGGTATTTATTAAGAAATATTATTGAAAATTAAATAATATATTTATTTATTTTTTCATAGCACTGCGTCATTGTCAGCGGTCTACGCGGTCGCGAATATAAACCCAAACAATCACGTTTGGTTTTATTTCTCAAAAATCTTGATCTCTGCTATTTGGATGCTTGGGGCGCTTGTGAAATTGTTGAACTGCTGCTGCAGCTCGTGCAACGTAATGGTTTCTATGCAGATAATCTTGAATGGATTAATATTGTAGGCCTACAAATCTGTGGCTCTATAACATGCAATACCGGTGGTGGCAATGCCAATTTATTAAAGTTAGCACCACGCTTTTTGGCTATAAATCAATATGTACGCGTCAGTCATCCCACAGATGCGGATATGCTGCATATTGTACAAAGTCGTTTGGAACCTTTGCTCTACGGTGCGGGTGCACACTTTAAAAAACCCGGCAGCGCGGGTAGCATTAATACGCAACATGTAACAGAGTGTCTAATGGCATGTTTTCAGAAAGTGAGGCAATTAATGAATTTTCCTAAGCTGCATATTATATAGTTCCTATTCTGCCTTTTTAGATACAATCCACATTTACGCCTACTGCACAGACTGGTGGTGTTCACGCGCACTATCAAACAAGTCCTAAATCAATTATGAAGCTGCTGAATGCTTTGCGTTATTATCCGGAACATGCTTTCAATGAGGTATTGTATTCATGGTTGACATTGTGCTATTACAGGACATTAATGGCCGGCCTTTACGTTGCTAAATCTAATTCGTGTACGCTGCGGAATTTTCCGAGTTTTGAAAATCTATGAAGGCATTTGAACCTAAAATTGTAGCCTTTGATTAGTCTCTATTCAAAAGATTTTAATGCGACAAATTATGAAATCAAACCATATACATAGAATCTCTCTAGCTTCATGCCATTCATACAAAGTTTTTGTATAAAGTTTTTTGAAGAATATACATAAAAATTTACGGAACACGCCCCTAGATAAGATATTTATGTAAAGCGTCCTTTCATAAAAAACCACAATATCAAGTTTCAGGTTGATCAAGCCTGTAATGAAAAAGTTTTTCATATATAAAACCAAAAAAAAGAGAATTAAGTTTGTATGAGGGTTACATACACCTAAAAGTAAAGGAGTACCCACGGAGTTTCACTTTAGAAAAATAACTTTTATCTCGAGAAGTGGGAATTTTAGAACGGTGAAATATGTTAAACAAAGACACAAGTTTCCAGTCCGCGGAAAGAAATTTAAGACGATTGACACGATAAAAGAGACTTCGGATTGGCCAAAGTATTAAAGATTACTTTGAAGGGAACAAAACAAATATCATAGAATAATTGAACCATTTTGGTTTTACTGAGAAACATCTATAAAAAAAAAAAGAAGATTTAAGTTAGTGTTCTTTGAATTATCATATTCAAGCTTATGTCTCCAATTTTAGGCGCTCTACTGTGAACTACTATCCATGTTCAAGGATCGTTTAGCCAACGAGCAGCATGTGGAACAATTTGAGGCTATACTGAAGCAAACTATGCGGAAATATTATGGCAAGGAGGTATGTAACTACTAACTAAAATATATATAATTAGGAACACCCTCTCTCTAACTAATTTAGTAATTATTAAATAACTAATAATTCTGGTAATTGATATTGGAAAATGGTGCTTGCAATTGGTGTTTTATGTTGTGTAGTATATGTGTGTATGTGATTGGTGGGTTGGCTGGTTGATTGATTGATTGAATGGTGAAGGTGTTTAGTGTTTTAGACTAAAAATTAGTAAAGTAAGTTGGAAAATGCTACGTTAGCACGTCGTGCCTGTTTGCGATAACGATCACGCTCGCGTTCCATACGCCGGTATTCGGGATTCATGCGTTTGATGCGTTTTCGTTCGCGATCCCGTTCGCGCATGAGGAATTTGTTGCGTGCCTCCTCTTCGGGGGTCATCAACTGGAAGAAGACAAATGGGAACAGAAAATCTGACTGAATTTTCGTTTTTTAAGCAACAAAGAACAAGAAATTTTTGTTGTTTTATAAAAAAAAATTGTTTTTTTTTATGGTGTTTGGCCTTAACTAGTCGTACAATATCTTCTAGAAAATCTATTTTGTGCCCAAGAAGACAGCAAAGAAATTTAATGTCGAATTGTGCGCGCTGCAACATGACGAATGGATGGAAGAGGTGCAAAAACAAATCATTATATGCAGTAAGTATTAACGCAGTAAAATTTATAAGAAATTTGAACTATATTCTGTCTAGATGCGGAGAGCTATAGCATTGATGCGCCCATAACCGAGGAACTGCTGCAGCAGACAGCCAAGGTGGCACGCATTTTAGCGCGTGAGGAATCACATTTAGTGCTGTTGGCGCAAGCGGGTGGCAGACACATGGATGCTATATATGCGGCAGCCATGTTGCAACAGGCTAAGGTGCAAACTATACAAGGTGGTGCAACATATGCGCTAACTGATTTCTACAATGACTTGAAATTGGTGAGTGTCAAAAAAAATGGCAACAGAATATAGTAAATAAAATATAATTAAAAAAATAATAGGCTATGCAAGCTGCAGCTCTGGAGGATCAATGCATTTGTTTACTCATTGAACACTGTTGGCTTTGCTATGTGCCAGAGATAATGAAGCCTTTGGAGGCACTGCTTGAAGGCAGCGAAATATTAGATCTGTTCGGCGAAGATTTGGAGTCTGTGGCTAGCGGCTTAAAACATGCCGCACAATTGGCAGGACATCAGGATACATTGGGCGCATATTTTATGAAACGTGTGCGTCAGAATTTGCACCTAATATTCATATTGGATCCGTCGGATAGCAGTGAGGTGAATGCACTCTTTAATAAGTATCCAGCGTTGCATCGCAATGTGGAGCTGCTGTATGTGCGTGCCGCAGCAAATGAATCAATAGCCATGTTGCCTAAGAAATATATAGAATTATTGAGTGAGCAAGCGAGCAGCGGCGGCGTTAAAAGCAAAGTGCCGGTTTGTTCCTATTTTGCGGATGCAGTGGAGGAACTTATAGCCAGCCAGGCACCCAAGCGTTATTATCAATTGATCAAAAGTTATTACTATATCTATAAGAATGCTGCGCAGGATATTGATAAGCGTTTAAGCAAATTACAGGTAACTATATTCAAAAAAGATATCCTAAATTAGTTTAAAACTTCTTTAAAAAAATTCCAGCACGGCGTGGATAAGTTGGCCTCAGCACATGCACTCGTCGATACGCTCAAATCGAATGCTGCAAAGCAAGAGGAAGCACTCGCCGAGAAGCGTAAACTGGCCAATGATGCACTCGAAATGATTTCGGCAACCATGCGTAATGCCAATGCACAGAAATCGAATATGCTTGAATTGAAAAAGAAAACACAGCTGAGCAGTGAAGAGCTGAAAAAGCGTCAAAAGGAAATACAACTCGAGTTGAGCGAAGTGGAACCCATACTCGCTGAGGCCAGCAATGCTGTGGGTCAAATTAAATCGGAGGCACTATCCGAAATACGTTCGCTGCGTGCACCGCCGGAAGCAGTGCGTGATATACTCGAGGGTGTGCTACGCCTGATGGGCATACGTGACACATCATGGAATAGCATGAAAACATTTCTGGCCAAGCGTGGCGTTAAGGAAGATATACGCTCATTGGATCCGGCACGCATTAATCCAGAACATTGCCAGGCGGTTGAAAAGTTGCTTGCAGCAAAAGCAGATTCATTTGATATGAAAAACGCTAAACGTGCTTCAGCAGCTGCAGCTCCCTTGGCCGCCTGGGTGAAGGCTAGCGTGCGCTATTCAAAAGTTATACAAAGCATTAAGCCGCTGGAACGTGAACAAAATGAGCTACAACGCAATCTGGCTGTAACTGAAAATGAAATGCAAACTTTAGCTACCGGTTTGGATGATGTGGACAAACGTGTGCAGCAATTGTCGGCCAAATTGAATGCTTATACACAGGAGGCAGCAGTGTTGGAATTGAAGCTGGAAGAAGCGCGTGGCACACTGCAGGCGGCACAAGTGTTGGTCGAAAAATTGAGCGCTGAATTTCGTACATGGAGCATGCAGCTGGATGAGTATAAACAGTCGCACAAGACGCTCGATACGAAGGCTTTGATGATTGCCTTGGCTTTGAATTACTTTGCGCATTACAGCTACGAGAAAAGAGTGTAAGTTGGTTGAGTTTAATAGAAGTTTTTTTTGGATTTTAAAAATAGAACTAATTGCATTTTAGTTATCTGCTAAAATCGTTCAGTAAGATCTGTTCTTCAGTTATGAGCTGATAATCTAATCTGGTAAAATTTAATGGTTTTCTTATGTAAAAGTCGTTTAAGATTGAGCTATATATGCGCCAATTGCGGGAAACTAGTTCGACCCAGCATTTAATGCTGATCAACATATTATGCGGTGTACCCCGCACTCATTTAAGTAAAGGGTATAAAAACTAAAACTATTTCCGAACCCCTCTGAATAATTTTTGCAGCTTTTGGTGTACGTTTTTCATTGGCAACAGTGTGAGAATAGAGGTTGCGATGCTTCAATAGTTTGGTTTTTGGATGTGGAGAACAAAAAGCGATCTGATCAACCAAAAAAAAAAAAAATTTAAGGCATTAGAGAGATTAGTGTATGAGAACCAGTTCTGGACTTAACAAGA
Organism: Leucophenga maculata; assembly: GCA_035044805.1. NCBI lineage: Eukaryota > Metazoa > Arthropoda > Insecta > Diptera > Drosophilidae > Leucophenga > Leucophenga maculata. The sequence continues at coordinate 190,845 of JAWNNP010000005.1, read as the reverse complement.
GCTATAGTCTATGGAATCAAAATTTGTATATACTTCCCGTACCATGTTTATTCATAGTTGACCCTGTTTTGTCTGAAAATTTGCTGCTACAAATTAGTCTAAAAAGTTTGTTAAGAAAATAAGGCCAAACTATTTTTGAGACAAGTCCAATTTGGAAGTAGTTCAAGTCACATTATAAAATAGTTGAAGCATATTTCAACATATGATGTCGATGCTTATTATAACCAGTTCCGACAGAGAAACCTATCTACCTACTCTTCACTCTGATTTTTTGTAGGAAGAACAAAATTAAAAAAAAGTGGCCAGTTTTTCTAGAAACTTCAAATTCTTAGAAAATATTAAATTTACTTTAATTCTTATAAAATATTCAATTTATCAAGATCAAGATCGGACCACTAAAAGGGGAAGCCCCATACAAATGTGTATCACTTTTCTGGGTTTTTGTATGAAAAAAATGTTGGTGGTTGCTGTTAATTCAGCCGAGTTTAGTTTATTTTGTGTTAATCCTAATCCAAACGAATATGCTCTTGTCATTTCGATTTTGGAGAATAAAAATGTACCCTAGAGACTTGTTTCTGTTAGAAGACTCTGATTAAAAAGGTCGCGGAACCAAAACCGAATTGTCTTTTTTTTTTTTTGTTAAGTGACAGAGTACATCAGTTTTTGTGCATGATTAGATTTTTGGAATGGAGATAAATTTCTAGCATGAAGTGGGTATTATATTTGGTGTATTAACGGATTGAATGATGCAATGGCCTTTAAAATGTTTAAAAATTATTTCGGCAATGATGATGCTCTAAAAACCAAAGCGGTTTGCAAGTGTCACGAACATGGATAACAAACACTGACGAGTTCATGGACAAAGTAAAAGATGTGTTGGGGTGAAAAACGAAAATTTACAATCAGAAAACAGGCACGTTAATTACTTTGGAGCTGTTCAATATATTGTAATGATTCGGACTTGAAAAAGAACTAATATCCATAAAAATGGGGGCTGCGTCGATATAGGCCGACATGATATCCAATGCTGAATCTGAACCAATATTCACCAAAAAATCATAACTGGAAACAAGACGTGGGTTTATAATAAGTTAAACAAGCAATCCAAATCGAAAAATGTAATCTTCGCCAAGATTGTAGAAAAAATATAACACGTTGACAAGGCTTTGGTATGAGGTTTATGTCAAGTGTCGTCTTGGTATGTATCTCTTGGAATGGAATTAGTTCAATATTATGTGTTGAAGAATATTTCCGCAAGAATTCGTGGATATTTAAATTTAAGTCTTGCTTAACATGGGTGTATGAAAATATGCCGGTCATTTGGAGTTATTAGTTCTGAGAACAAAGTTTTGTCAGTATTCTTGAGTGGCTGTCATCCTATCCAGACCAATAAAGCATTAATGGAACCCATTGGAGAATTCGTTGTTTAAAAAATAAACGAAAATTCGAAAGTTTCCTTAAAAAAATGGTATCTGTATCTTACAATTAAAACGGAAAGTTTTTTCTACCAAATTTTCAAGGGTTAAACTAATAAAAATATTTTTAGCGAATTTTTCTATTAATTTTTGTTTATAATTTTTTGGTTCCAATTAGTTGGCTCAGCAAATTTTGGAGATTGAGAAGAAATTGCTTTTACAACTGATTCTACTTATGAAGCATTCTATCTTAATCTTAATTTAATGTGAAAACTTTCTTTCCAATATTTTAACTAATATTCTTTTCTAACTTTCTTTACAAAACAGCAACGCCATGCAACGTCTAACAACAGATCTACAACTGCCGAAACCCTACGATATACGCAAGTCACTACTCACAGAGCAGGAGCAAATAATCTGGGAGAGCATGGGCCTGGCGCGTGATGCGCAAATTATAGAAAATGCTGCGCTACTGCGTGAAATGTTAGCATTGCCCTATGGCAGCTACCCCATACCCTTGATCATAGATCCAACACAGACGGCCATCAATTGGCTGGAGGAATATCTACGCACGCAGGGCAAAGCCTGCGAATTTACTACACAAAATAGCGAACGTTTAAACTATACACTAGAGCTGGCAGTGCGTTTTGGTAAAATAATTGTTATACAAGACTGTCAGGAGCTGCGTCCACCGCTGCTGCAGCTAATAGCAGGACATGTTTATGTTAAATACAACAAACGTCAAGTGGAAGTGGGCACAAAACTGATAGATCTACACGACGAATTTAAACTGGTGCTCTGCACAAAAACCGACAAACTAAGCATTTATGCTGCACTGCAAGGCTATCTGACGAAGCTACACTTTACAGTCACCGCGGTAGGCCTTTGCGATCAGTTAATGTCTAAAGCTATTGTCTTAAAAAATGCAGCACTTGAAGAGAAACGCATTGAACTGCTTAAGAAGGAGGGTGAACTGCTAAAGCAACGCATAGAGCTGCAGGATAAATTGCTGGAGGAGCTGTCAAATGCGCAGGGCGATATACTGAAGAATCAACAGCTGCTGCAGACACTTAACGAGGTTAAGGAGAGCAGTAGCCACATTGATAAATCGCTGCAGCAGAGCGCGCAGGTCAAGGCAACACTAATGGAGCAGTACAAACAGCTGCAGCAGCTGTGCACACGTGCAGCACAATTTTATACAGATTTGACGGCGCACTACGAGCTGTCGGCTTTGGTTTATATAGAACTCTATTTGGGCGCATTGGCGGAATTGACACAAACCGCACAAAGTGAGGCACGTGTTTATGAGACATTGGTACGCGCTACTTTTCAATATTTAGCTCGTGCCACACCGCGCGCCAGTCAACTTGCATTGGCGCTCTACATCTGCAAATGCGCCTATACGGAACGCATTAGTAAGCCAGAATGGGAGCTATTTGTTTCGAATTTTATGTCCAGCGCAGATGGCAGTGTTTTGACGAGCGGCAAAATGCCGGATTGCATGAGCCGTGAGCAAATGCTGAAGCTGCAATTGCTGCTGCTACAAGTGCCAGCATTAGAGGCGCAACTACAGCTGGATAAGGACTATGTATGGCGTGGTTTTATCGAACAGCAAACGGATGATGTATTGCGTGAGTAGTATAATACATTTAAATTAATAATAAATTTAATTAAAATACAAATATTTCAGCGGCTATTAAAAATACCTTTCAGCGTGTGTTGATTGTGCAAATCTTTCGTGCTGATTTATTAGACATACAAATGCGACAAACTGTCAACGAACTGCTAGGCATAGCGCTGGATGCTTTAATACAGCCAAGTGTGGAGCAATTACTAGAAGAGAGTAGCGCTGAAAAGCCTATTTTGATGATAACACAAACTGAAAATGATCCAGCAACAGAAATTAAATGTGTTGCGCTGAAAAAATACGGCAAGGATAAATATCAAGAGCTCTGCATAGGCAAAGGCATGGAACAACGTGCGCTGGCGGCGATACGTCAAGCCGGCGAACAGGGCAAATGGATATGCATTAAAAATGTGCATCTAGTGCCAAATTGGTTGAGCGAATTGGAACGTGAATTGAGTTTTATAAAGAAATCTGCCGAATTTCGACTCTGGCTTATATGCGAAACAACGCAGGGCTTTAGCGAGGCAGTGGTCTATAAATTTGTCAAGGTGCTCTACGAATCACCAAGTGGCCTGAAGCAGAAAGTGCGCCGCATGACACAGAATTATGCTGCCATGGATGTGCGCGCAGCGGCCACAATGAAAGAAGCCAAACTGCTTAAAATGCGCATTGTGATGTTCATGGCAATGGCAGTGCTACAGGAGCGTCGCAAATATATACCGCAAGGTTGGACACGTTACTATGAATTTGGCGAGGCAGATCTAAAAGCTGCACTGGAAATACTCAGCTGGCTGGATGGCATGTTGACTACCGGACGTTGCGATTGGCTGCTCATGCAGCGACTGTGTGAGAATGTGGCCTTTGGTGGACGCATAAATAATGCGCATGACTTGCAAGTATTGCAAACGTATTTAGCGCAATTCTGTCATACGGATGTACTGAGCAGTCGTTGGACACCACTCAATCTTAAAGTTACTATACCAACAACAGCGCAGCTGTCTGATTATTACAGCGCCATAGCAAAGCTACCGGATAGCGATGAGCCGGCCACATTTTGTCTCTCGAAACAGGCGAACATTAGTCGTGACATAGCGCAATCGAAATTGGTTATTAAAGAGCTACGTGCAGCGTATTATGGGCTACAACAGGAGGATGCACAAAAACTGGAGAAGCAATTAAAGCCTATTTTAAATTTATGGCGCAAGTTGGCCAGCAATTGTAGCATTATGCAGACAGCAGCGGAAGTGGAGACTAACACTGTGACGACGCAGCAACAGCACTGGATGTTCTTTGTGCTGTCGGAGCTAAAATTGGGTGCACGTTTGTTCGAACTTGTGCATCGCACGCTGACGCAGCTGCATAGCTGGCTAAAGGAACCGCAAACGCATCTAGATGCACAAATGCTGCAGGCGCTATCTGAAAATCAGGTAGGCATTAAAAAATTTGTTAATTTTTTATTTAAAAAAAAAACACTGCTCACCTATTTCTGTTGCAGCTGCCCAGCGCCTGGCGCAAACTTTGGCCAGTTGGACCAACAAATGCGGTGGATTATCTAAAAGCGCTGGTGTTGCGCGCACAGGCTGCGGAGCAGCGCCATCGCCAGCAATTGCAAAACTCGACAGAATTTACGAACGAAATTGATTTTGTGCAGATTTTTAATTGTGAGAATTTTCTGGCCTGCCTCAAATTGTGGCACGCGCAGCACATGGGCGTCTCATGCAAGCGGCTACAATTGACCAACCACAATAATATGGCAACAAACTACGCCGGGGAAGCTGCCGGCGGCATACATTTGGTTAAAATTGCACCATTACGCGTAAGTACAAAAAAGGACGAGGAATTGACTTGCTTTTACGGTTTCTTTTGCGTTAATTTTTTTTTTCGGTGTGTCTAGGCGCCTGTCTGTCGTATGCCGCGCCGCTGTCTTCTTTCAACACAACGCCTTTGTCCTCTGCTTCGCCGCGCTACACTTCTTTGCCTAAGCATCTCATTTTATATTGCGTCTGTCTGCTGTCTCTGTCTGTCCCTATTCGCCTGACTGTCTGTCTGTCTCGTGTCGCTTTGCATTTTTTTTTTTGTAGTTTTTAGTTTCTTTTCTTCTTCTTCTTTTCGTCTTTGGTTATTTTTTTGTGCTCACCTTGCCCATTTTGGCCATAAAATGTGTCGACTCCAGTTTGTTGCTTTTATTCTTAGACTTTTCTCACAACACAATTGAATTTTTGCGTTTCTTTTATACAATTTTTATTTAATTTGTGCGCTTTTTCGCGTTTTTATGACGCCGTTTTTTCGCCGTTGTTGACAGTTGACATGTTGACATTCCGGCTGCGGCGTCGGCGTCAACAGCGCAGCAGTGCAAAATGTACATTCACAATGTTAATGCGGGAAGATATTCACGGTAGTTGCATTCACAATGTTTGTGTTTATTTGGATTTGTGTAAAACGGGTATGCTGAGGGCTGGAAACAAAAAGTTCATTTGCGATTTATAGTAATTTATTTAAAGAATATGCAATTGAGAAGCTACTTATAACTGTTTTTTGTTGTTTGGAAGTCTTTTTACTAAGAACTATCGAAGAATTGTTTTATTTCGAAATATACAGCTGCGCAATATTGGTTTCTTTTAAGGGATATAAGAGTCTCTGCAAAAATATAAAAAATTTGTGCAGCTAAATGCACGAAAAAGCATTAAAGAGTTGCAACATTAAGCTGAGAAACTTTCTTATTTAAGTACTTTACCTTCGAAACAATCCTTGTAAAGAAACTTCTTTTAGTTTCGAGTAAATTTCGAGTGAATATTCGCTCCAATCGAAGTTATTTTATTTCGAAAATTAAGGCTTTATTGTGAAAAATGGTTATACATTCAATGTTCAAAGTATTATCCGTCGAAAGCAGCGACGTTTGCCCATCTTTCTGGCAGTTTGTGGATTCCATCTCAAAAGAAGTTCTCAGGCCAAGTACGAATCGAGCCAATTTTTGATACGCTGATCTAAAGTGAAGGGTATTCTGGTGAGGACATATTGCATTGATCTGAACAAGAAGAAATCAGAAGAGACTATGTCTGTGAGGTAGAACGTCCCACCCATTGTTTTCCAAATAGATTTTAACCGATCCTGCAACATGTGGCCGATGGGAACTATTGGATTCATGTCTGGTCGCATATTCTGGTCGTTTTCCGGCAAATCGCTCTCTTCAAACGAATTAATTGTGTTCGGTAGAGGTTCACTTTGATCGTCTGATCCGATTTCAAGAGCTCATAATGCAACACACCCTTGTGATCCCATCAAATACAGAGCATTACTATGATTATTCGGCTTTGCCGTGGTTATTGATAACGATTTCTTGCGGTTGAAGTTAGCGTAATGCATCTATTTTTCATCACCAGTGACAATCCGTTGTAAAAATGACTTCTTTTTGTGGCGTTCGAGCAACATTTCCGACATGCAGAATCGGCGTTGGACGTCTCTAGATTTCTATTCATACAGCAGCCTATTTCCAAGCTTTTGGATGTATCCCAATGCTTTTAAACGTCTGGATATGATTGTTTGATTAACTCCCAAAGCTTTTTCCGTTTCTTTAAACCTTTTTGGCTGTCCGGGTCGTTTTTCGTCTTCTAAGTTGAAGTAGCCACTTAAACTGTGTAAACCACTTCTGCTTTTTTTCCAATTAATTTTATTTTAATTCTTTCACAGTTTATGCTAGTTTACCTGTATAGTTTAATAGTCTTCCTTTTTATGCTTCGAAATATTTTGTTTGATTTTATTCCGTTCGTTATTTAGTTGTTGTTGTTTTAATTTGATCTGTTAAAATGTTTGCTGAGCGTATTCTATATTACGTATTCATGTATGTTTATCTTTTGATGCCCGTTTCCACGAGTGGCATGCCCGTGGTTGTCCAGCCCTGTTTATTTGGAACAGTTGCACAGTGCTGCCATCTGGTAGCCGCCATCTAGTAGCTGTTGTTTGTATTGTATGTGGTTGGCACTGCATACTAGATGGCGCCAGTGCGTGTTGTCGATAATCGATCTTGTTATCGAAGTTGTTAACTAACGAGGACCGATGTCCGATTTGAATGTTGGCAGTTATGGCTGCCACAGCCAGTCATACTCCCTCTCACTTATACATCTATTTCTATCTCTTTTACACTTACAGATCGATGGCACCGATGAGAAATCTCCCGAATTTAAAATATTTTACAAAATTATGGAAAATAATGAAGAACGTGCAGCATCATCGAGCGGCAAGAAAATTATTTCGAAATATAATAACAGTAATTTGGAGCTTGGACAGCTGCTCAGTTTACCGTTATATGCGAATTCGAGCCGTGAGAAACTAATCTGTCAACTGGAAATGCAAATAAAAGAAACGCCGGAACATTTACTGCTATCCGGCGCTGCGTTGATTGTGGAGGACTATTAAGAATGGTTAAACATATAAAAAAAAGCAAAAAATATATTAAATAAATAAATTAAATTTTTTTTTGCTTAAATTATTTGCCTGCCATGATTGCTGATGAACCTTTTGTTTAAAAATTTGATAATTTTTCTTGTTTCAGTTTACACCTTCAGAATTTATAAAAAAAATGTATTGTCATGGCGTGGAATGCACACACGTGGAAATATAATTAAAAAAATAATTTCTTAAAATGTAATAAAAAAAAAAAAATTTTGAAACAATAAACATTTTTCAAAGCATCCTTTTTTAAATTACACAAACAAATTTGTTCTGTCATCATCCCCAAATGTTTTGTATTATTTTATAACTTGCCAAGTAATGCCTCCTCCCAAAAAAAAAAAAAACTTTTCCCGCGCATATTGTCAGGTTTATTTGGTTTTAGTATCATTTCTGCATATTTCCATTGAGTAGGAAAATAATTCAACAAAAATTAAGGACAATAAGCGGATTCATTTTAGAGATAGAATCTTTATTACTTTTCTATCTATTTGTGATTTTTTTGTCGTTCATTTTCGCGACTTCGGCTTTTATTTCCGATGCAGTGATACAGCAATTTGGACGAAACATTTGGCAATTTATATTTAACAAATTTTTAAAACCATAAAATGTCAAGTGTAAGTGCACGACCTCAGTAGTGCTTCTGGTTTGGTTCTGGTTTGTGTGTCGATGTCATACATCCATGCCTCGTTGTCAGTAATTAGACGTTTCATGAAGGTAGTATCCCTATCCAGCATGTCTGCAGTTACCTAAATGTCTTTTTTGAGAAAAGGTTGCTCCATCGGAACAAGTCATCTCCAATACATAATCGATCTTTCGCAAGCTCATATGGTTTCATTCCGCAATGATTTCCTTAACTTTATCGACTTTATCATCGGTCACACTCGTTTGAAGGCCGTCATCCTTCAACGCTTTATACCACTCGTAGGTACGCATTTTAGAAAGAGAAGGTGCACCAAGAGCCTTTTGCAACATTTTCAATGCATCGGCACATGAAGTTTCGTTCGCAACACAAATACGTTGATCAATATTTTCACTGCAGCTGCTGCAAACATACTGGTCAGACAGGTTGCTCTAAAAATTGGCATCATATATAAGGTCAGGGGTAACTGCCTAACTATTAACCCGGTAATAGTGTTTAGTCAGATACTGTTACTATTTATTTGGATGATTTGCATTTATTAGTAACCATAAATGTTAGAATATGACCTGTTTGTTAAGGGTGTTTCGGAGTATTTGAGGAATAGTTTGACTTCATCTGTTTAAGCCATTAAATTAGTAAAGCGTTGCATGAGGTAAAAAGAGTAAACACAAAGGGGGCAAGTACACTAACCTGAGGTACTGCAGCACAAACCGGGTGGATGGAGGAAAGCTCTGTCCAGACTTTGCCTCTGAAGGAACGTCTTTACAGAAAAGATAAGATCAGTGAGAAATAAGCCGAAGGTTATTCGTTTTTGACTTTAGCGAGCAGTCCTAGATGTCACACTCGATTGAAAGCTTGAGCAACGTCCACTGTACATTTTTTGATGAAATGCTTCTAGTGCGTGGTTTACAACTGTTCAATGGTGCCATGAGTTTATGGACTCGGCGGTGTTCACAATTCTGGCAGCAATCAGTCGATCATATACCTTCGAAAGCGATGGCAGGAGACTGATTCGCCGGTAAGATTCGGGTTCTCTCTCCAGTTTGCTCGGTATATGGATCATCGTCATAATTGCTTGCTTCCACATCTCCGGGAAGTGCTGCAATACCACGATGGCATTGAATATCAATGTTAAGTGGTGAAGCGTGCTCTCCGGTAGGGACTTAAGTGTACAGTTACATACTTTATTGTGGCCCGGAAATTCTAGAATGCATACAGTCTTAGCAATGTCATAATTTGTTACAATTTCGTGTGGGTGAAAGCGATCCTCAAGGTGTTCAGCAAAGACTTCAGCTTATTCAACATCTGAGCGCCATCAGGTCCCATTAGGGTTCAGCCTTGCATCTCTATGTGTTGATGCGCTAGCCTGTAAATCGTCTTGCAGCTCTTGATGAAGTGGCTCAGCGGCTTACCGACAGGGAGTATGTCTCATAGCAGTTTAGCATTAAACTCATCTGTTCGAAGTCGTGTTGCATGGCTTGTCGCCTTAATTGGACATCATGGGCTTGCAGCTTTTGACAGATTGCAGCGACAGCTGTGTCGTAATAGACGGATAGATGGACAGACAGACAGAATGCACTCGACAGCTATAGTCAGCTACACTGAGCTGATGTGTAGGCAAATGTAGGTATATATAGTTGAAGTAGAGTCAATGTACGTGGTAGTGAAAGGAATAAACGAACCACTAACTGTCTGTCTGACTGACTGACTGACTGACTGATTGGCTGAAAGACTCATCAATGTGCTAAGCAATCATTCAGTCAGTCATTAATTCATTGAGTTGTACGTAGCTGCTGTACGAGTATATCAAGCAAATAAAGACCTTTAACCTTTAGCTTTGAAAAATCAATGGAAGAAATGGGAAAAGTAGTCTGTCTATGTGCACCTGTAGCTGGGCAGTTTAGAAAGAGATCTGCCTCTAAATGCTTACATCTTTATCAGTTCCTTTCCCTAAAACTTTATCCATTTTAAACAATAAAAAAGATTTTGTTGAATTACAATTTAACGAATTATTTATTTATGCGGTTTAAAATAAAATGAATCATAAAGAAAAAAAATAATATAATCTATTCGTATTTGATTTAAAATATCGCTAGTATATATGCGCAGATAAGACTTCTGCTTTAACCAAATTTCATAGTTTGTTAAATTTTAACAAATCCGCATAGAAGGACATCCATAATCCAAATTGATTCAAAATTGCTTCGCTAATCTCGAAAGTGCTTCCGTTGTGCCACTCGCATCAGCGCTGTAAATATGAAAGAAAAAAAATTATATTATTTCACTGCCTAATTTTTTTAGTTTAGTTTTAAATGCGACACTTACCTCAGTACAACACGAACAAATTCGTCAAATTGCTTTATTGGCCCAGCGATCTTCTTTCCTGGTAGTATACCCTGCGCTTGCAACAAATACAACCTCATCTGTGCAGGTTCTATCACTTGCTTAAGACTATGGAAAACTTCTCCCACGTCGGGTAACACGTACAAGGACATCGGTGAGACAGAGGCAATCAACAAGTAAAAGACGAGGTCTCTGCCTTGCTTTGCAACCAAATGTTTCACTAATTGCTTGTTACCGCCTTTACATCCCCAAGACAGTAAAATCTTAAAGAACTGCATTATAGAACGGTTGGCCGATCGATGATTAAGCGTGCAGGCGTACAATCCGAAATGAAAAATGGCCTGGATGTGCTCACTTTGAATTAGCTGCTCAGGACAAGAAATGAGAACCTTTGATACCAATTTGTAGAAGTTAGCAACTATGGACGGATTGTCCAACAGATCCTTATTCGTTTTCAGCATTTTTAATGTGGGTTTAAGCAAGGCGCCAAGCATAAAGATAAAGCCTAAAAACAAAATAAAAATTAATTAAAATTTATAAAAAAAAAAATTGAAAATATTTAATACTTACGTCCTGAGTGTCTTACGTTCGTACCAAAAGCCGCGACGAGACAAGCAGCCAAGTTTAAAAAGGAGCTGTGTTGTTGTTGTTTATAGAGTTCGATTATCTTGTTCGTCAATGGCACAAGCTCCTGTCCTACAAAACGTATAGCATAGCCTATAAGACAGCATGTACGTCGCATGATGCGTGCGTCTGCTTGGTACTTTTCCAGAACACTCATCAGCAATGGCCAGGCATCTGTTAGGATTTCTGTAATCGCTTGTTTGGTATATAATGAAATATTTGGCATATTCGGAAATGTTTCTCTTATAAGCGCATTTGCGTGACCTATCCAGTAAACCGGATCTGTGTGTGTGTCCATTTGAATTGGTGCATCAATCCTCACCAGTTGTGCCAGCGGTTGCAGCACAAAGCACATAAATTCACGAAGTGCTGGTGCTAATTGATCATGTGGCAGTTGCTTTAGTATGACATAAATGCTTTTAAACAAGTCTGTGTACACATCGCTGTCTATTTCGAAGTTATACAGACAACGTACGACTTCTACAAGAACGCTAATATGTTCCTTCATCTTATTGCGACAAGCAGTAAAAATGGATGTCAATGCTTTGGCAGCAACAGTAGCCAAGCAATGCTGCCGTTGCAAAGCGTTGAGTACGTATTTTAGCACAGTCGGCACTAAGTCGGCATTTTTCTCCAACCACTCGCCTAGTTTACCCAGCAGCGATAACGCGGTGTAGCGCAATGCTATGTGCGTATCTTCCGGCAGCCATAGTGCGGTCTGTACCATGCTGTGTTTAACACTTTCTGGTAGATGCTCTACATAATATTGCATAATAAAGAGCCGGGCCTCTGTTGAGGCCCATGTGGAATTGCTGTGTGTCTCTAACGATTGATAAAATTGCCTAAAACAAGTGTCTGGGCCAACAATTTCAAACACTTCTTTGATGAGTTCGAGCGCATTTGAGCGAAATTTCTATAAATATAAAAAAAAAAATATAAATATTTAGTTCAAAAATATTTGCTTGCCAGATTATTATAAAATACTTACATAAAAGTGACTCTGCTCATCGATAAGTCCCTCCTGGTCAACATCAATTTGCATGCGCCGACAAATGGAGCCAATAAAACGCTCAAAAAGGACAATTAGAGAACAATTTGTAACTTGCATTTGTTCGATGAGGCGATACCAGAAGTCAAAGGTTTTCTCACACACTTCATCAGCGTCGTCCATGCACAGAAATAGCAGTTCTACGCCCTTGAGCGAATAGTGCGGCGTTATTTCACCGGCTAACATTTCATCGACGAAAGCTTCACAAAGCTCGGTAAAAATTGTGCAGTAGTTGATTGACTTCTCGATGTCGCAATGCTTCACGCTCAAACGGTAGGCCTTCTCCAGGAAGCAGACCGCTTTAAAAACATGCACCTCCAGCTGTGGATTGCTCCTGTTGGAAGTTTTTTTATCGCGTATAATCCTAAGCACCGAGCGGACTAATTCTGTTGCACTGTTGTGCATTTCGATGTCCGTTTGATGCAGATTGAGTAACAGAAAAGCATGCTGTACGATGGCATTTTTGAAGATGTTTTGCATGGGAAACTTCGCGTTTAGTAGCCATGTACTGAAACAACTTAGCGTGGCATGCAGCAACTTCACGTCGTTGCGTTGCAGACACATGCTAAGAAACTTCAGCACATCTTCAGCGCACGCATCAAGTTTTTTGTATGTTTCCATACATTGGTCTGCATCGAGCGACAAATAAACGGATTGTATCTCTTCCGGCAGCACTTCTAATATTCCCAGTAGTGGCAAGAAAGCAGATGGCTGTGGCGCTGACAGTAAGCGTTTGATTGGATTTGTCCATGCCACCATTAACATGGCGAGATCAGTGACAGCAAAACACAATTCAGATATAACTGAAGCATCATCGATTTGGCCGAGATGCATTATTAATGAATCGAGTAAGGTTTCTTGTGCGTTTTTGGTTAGTTTGTTGAATGAACCTTCTATCTGATTGCGCATAGTCTGTGCCGCAAAAATGGACACATGCCGTTCATGTTTTCCACGCAACAATTCGTCGGCAATAGTGCATGCGTTTGACTGAAAATATTATTAATAATTAGTCAAATTGTTAATAAAAATTGTTTATATTTGATTTACTTACAGATTTCTCAAAATCCAGCAACCATTCGTCAGCCTCTTGCCGTTCCTTGGGATTGTTGCCATTGTAGGAGGTATTTACTGCTTCACGCACTTGCTCAGCGGAGTAAGTACTCATTTTTAATAAATTTTTATTAGCAAATCGAATAGTTTAAACAAAATATCACAGTTTAATGCAGTAAAATGCTTTAAGATCGAGTTCTTACTTGTTACAGTGACAGGCAACGTGTGTTGTTGATCTCAGCATCGCGCGGCCTATTTGTACGCAAATTTGGCTAATAAAGCAAACGCATTAACGCATAAAGGATCAGCGCGCGATATACAAACTGCTAAGCTAAGCCTTTTACAGTATATAGGCTATCTCATTCACACACACGCGCGGCTTAGACGTGACAACTGTTGCACATAATTCAAGCGAAAACCTTATTTTATTGCTCAGCAGTTACGCCTACTGCAGCGGAATAAGTCTTCTGTTTCTTTTTCAATCCAGCAGAGTCAAAACTCCGTAACAAACACACGAGAGAGAGAGAGAGAGAGAGAGAGGAAAGTAAACATGCTTATATGGATTAATAACATTTTCAAAAATAATCTCAATTTTCTTAGAAATAATCTTTTTTCATAAACGATTTCGGTTTTCCAGAACCTATTTGCGTAAATTCGCAATTAAATAATTTATTCAATTTCCGAGAAACTAAGTCGTAGGTAGATGTCCATAAATAAGTCTTCGTAAACGGTTGGTGGGTCTAGCCGAAGCCAGGAGGACAGCAAGACGGCCGACAGTCGGTTGAAATGAGATCTGCTCTTCAATTTCTACCAGTTGCAGATCTCTATGATGCAGCTTGTCATTCTTCGCATGGCATAATTTTGGAGGACTTGTATTTTTCTCTGGTTTGTGTATGCGGCCGTACCCTACATCTATATGGCGTACCTCCACATGGGGGCTATGACGTTTCGTAATTTGGCTCTTTTATATATAAGGGGTACTTGCTGCGGCATTTCAACATCCAATCATGGCGTATAATCTTCGCTTTACAGGCGAGAAATTTCTTTTTGATGTTGCTGGCGAGATTTCATTTTTTGTCCAGAGTTACTCCGAGATATGAAGTTAAATATTAAAATAGATATCATGTTAAGGATGATTAAATTCTTTTTAAATGAGTTGCAGGAAAATGTTGTTCCTGATGATAAGATGATTGACTTGAAAGCTCCATTGCCAAGTTCCAGAATAGACAAAAGCCTTGCTACTTTTCATATGTCTGGAACAATTAGTTCGGTAGTAAAGACAACGAAGGACTGAGTTTGCGCTCCGGATCAAACTGCGGAAAGAATTTTACACAGCCCAATTTTTACCAGATTAACTTAAATTGGGTAGCGATTTGTATAGATAAGCTCGGATCTCCATTGCGCATTTCAAGTTAAAATTGACTGCAATCAAAATGATTTTAAAAATATGTTTTGAGGCTCCCCTTATATAAAACGTGACATTCCAACTTGGAATGATTGCTTGTACTAGAGAGTCTGCATATCGATCTTTTGTAAGGATGAATAAGAGTTGAAATGCAGATATAAGTGGCTTGGTCGACTCACCTTGTCGAGCTGATCTAGCTGAACATATAAAATTATATTATTTTACTCTTGGGCTTCGGGATTAGATAACAGATTGTGCAAGAATTGTGGCGGATTTGTCTAGAGAAATCTAGAGGCAATGAGCTGACTTATTTTTTTTTAGTAATCTAAAGTGCTTAGGACCCTTAGAACCCATCTACTAATTTAAGCCACTTATTCAGTATAACAAAAAATAAATAAAACAAAGAAAATTATATAAAAGTGTGAACATTTTTTTGACGAACTTTTGAAAATTTGGGAGTTGGGTTCAGTGAAAATCGAAAAACACAACCACGAGTCAAATGCTTTCAAAATGTTTTCAATTGTCTCTTGGCGTGTGCAAATGTTGTCCGAAATTGTTTGAAAATTAACACGATTACGATTTAGTTCGCCTAACGCCGTAAACATTTTCATGTGGTAGCCAAGGACTTTATGTGTGTATCCATACGTCCATACAGGCTTTAATATGGCTTTGTAGCGGCGAGCTTTGTTTAGCAACCAGGACATTTTTAATGTTTTTAGTTTAAGTTGCTGACATTTCGCCTTAATATGGTTTTTCCATGTTAGTCTGCGGTCGAGATGCAAGCCAAGATACTACTTCACACAGTTACTTTGCGGAATTGCTGAGCCGTTAAGTGAAACATTTTTCTGTTGCACGTAGAAGCATCTTTTAGTCAGATAGGACTTCATTTCTTTATCTTATATAGTAAGCCATTGTGCCAAACTCGATCAAACGCTTGTTGTACATCGAGAAATGTAGCAGTGCAGTATTTTTTGTTTTCAAAGGCAGATACTATATCATTGATGACTCTGTGACATTGCTCAGGGGTACCGTGACCTCTTCTGAATTTAAATTGATATTCAGGAATGATAGTAAGTAAGTTCGTCCAAGATTGGCAATATTCTCTGCTATAGTATTTTTTCAAATACTAAATTGAGTATATTGTCAACAGACTAATGGGACGGTACGATGTCAGCTCAGTTGCTACCTTCTTTGGTTTAAGGATCATAATGATCTCTGCACATATCCATTGACTTGCGAAGTGTTCTAGTCTGAGAATCGCGTTAAATATAAGCGTGAGAAATCGAATGCATTTTTGTGGTAGACTTTTTAAGGTAATTCCGTCTATTTTAGCCGGACCTGGAGCTTTTTTATTATTGAAGCATTTAGTTTCTGCCACAACTTCGTCATACTGAATATTACCAATAGGCAAGCTCATTTGACAGGGTGATCCAAGTAAGCTTTCCACTTTCATCTCTGCTATAGAATTATTAATGTCATTTGGCAGAAATACAGAGTGCAGATGTTGTGCAAATGCCTCAGCTTGTTCATCATCAGATCTGCACCAAGCGCCATTGTTTTTACGAATAATTGTGTTTCTCTATGCAGGTCTCTTAAGATATTTAGTTGCTCTCCATAGGTTGTATTCGTTGTTGCAAGAATTGGAGTCTAAATTTTTTTTGAGATTCATTTCTTAGGTTGGACAGCAGTTGTCTAAGCTCAGATGCGGCTTTGTTGGCTTATAGCCTTTTGTCAGCAGGGTAGCGGGTTTCTTGCCAACATTTTCGCAGATTTCTTTTGTTTTGTATTTTTTGTCGGATTTCAGTTGAGAGGTACAATTGGTTTGATTGTTGGTGTGTGGAAAGCATTTTGAGAGCATATGGCACGCCGATGTGTTTTGCAATTTTCAAAATGGTGTTCCCGCATCTCTGATGTTAATACAGCATCTTGAAATTGCATAATTTCAGACTGCTCAAGTCGGTTTACCACGACTACTTCTTAGGGTAGCTGTTAAACAAATCTAAACTTCATTTTTTCTTTCAAAACTGCAAGCAATACACATCCTCATGCCGCTACGATTAACTACTTAATTGAATCGATTGTGATCTGCCGGGCCTGGTTACTCTTGAGAGTAAATGTTTTAAAAAAAATATATTGTAGAATATTTCAAAATCTTTTCTTATGCGCCATTATGAGTTAAACTTTGAACTTGGTTTAATATTTTCCACTTCAAAGCAGCTTAAAATGAAATAAGCTAATTAAAGGAAATATTATTTTCATAAAATCTCAAAAGCACAAAAGGAACTTAATAAACAAAGTCTCTCTCAAGACCTAAAACCCAACCCACACACATTTGCTAGTTACATGCTACAAACCGTATTTGATTTATCAACTAAAGTGCGCTGCTTGAAATTTATGAATTTGTAAATTAGCAAATTTCTGTCTATCCGTCCGTCTGTCTGTCCAACTGGCTTTATTGCCTACTCGCCGCCTTAATTAAGTCACATTAAAAGCAATTAGAACATTTTGAATATGCAAATTATTGTCGATATTCATGTTAACTTGTAGTGTGTCATCCAAGACAAAGTAATAAACTACGGAACGGAATGCGGTTACGGAATCAGTGAATGAAAATGAAATCGAATTGGAAACAATTAATCAAGGTTTCGCAAAAGAGAGACAAACAATTTGTATGGCCGACATATTTCAGCTAACTAACACAAAATAAATGAAATATTTCAGCTACTAATTAGAAAACTGTTTAATTTGGTTTGGTTAAATTATGCGCTGCTTGGCTTAAACAAAGCTAAAAATTCGCATCAAGTAGTACTTCGTAATCTCCTTCATCAAAAAAAAAAAAAAAAAACAAATAAATAAGCTTATTTCATTGTGTTTGCATTTGTAATTGACAGCAGCACCTTTTTTAATGACGCCATTAGCGGTTTTTGTGGCTAGGACACAAATTTTATATCATGTCCGTCTGTCGGTCTGCCTGTCATCTGTCTACGTGAGTTTTATATTCAATTAGCATGCAAAACATTGTTTATGGTCAGCATAATAATTTTTTTTTAATGTTTTGCACATAAATTTTTATTGTAGAACGTTGAATCATATCCAATGCTTCAGGGATTATTTAAATGTGATTGGTTTAGAAGTTTATATTGCGTTGCTGTATTGCTTAATCAATTGATTAAATCATTTAAATAAATTAAATGTTTATAAAATGTCGTGAAGCCTTAAGGCTGTATACTGAAATTGAGAATAAATATATATACTTGATCAGTATTAAAACACGAGACGATTTATTTTTCATATATATGAATAGCAAGTTCTGAGAGCCTAAGATAAATAAAGATGCCATTATTTGATTAATTAATTCGGCGATATATAGGCATACCCGATGTCTGGTTGTCAAGTTTTTACATTTAGTCTCTCATATTTCTACTATTCAGCGAATTGGGTAAACATAAAAGGCAACAAACCAAACCTAGAATCAGTGCAACGTGATTTCTCAAGCACTGTTTCTACCATATGGGAAGCCCTTCACCAAGAAGGATGAAGAACAATTAAACACAATTAGAGCTCTGAAGGGGGGATCGCTTTGAACAGTAACAGAAAACTCTTTTTTGATAGACAACATTGTCAAACATATTCCACTACCGACTTACAATTAAAAGCTGCGTTAGACTATATATATACTGGGGAAGGTGTATAGGAGATCGTCCTTGCTTCATCATGCTTCAATGAAAATAAAACAGACCTAGTTTTATTACTGCAGTCAGACAGTAGGTTCATCAGCTTACTCTATTCAATTGGTGGATTTGAAATGAGCATCAGCATATCCGCTTAGGAATTCTAGGAGCCTCCTAGATGCTCTCGAAAATCTACGTTCTAGCGAAGACGAATTGGTAACTCTATAAGCAACACGTAGAACTAAGAGCCGACTATCTATTGGACAGCATCAACTAAATCCGTGAACGTGAGCTGTCTGCAAAACAGTTCAAAGATGTTCTTTTAAGCACTGTCTTCTCTCTTCACATACTACGATTATGGAGGAAGGAATCACAACCAGCCAGCGTTTTGAATGCCAAGTACAGAGAGATCTCTCCATATCTGGTCATTCCAAAGCGTGCCCGGTCGTCCTCTATTTCGGCGTCCTTTAATTAAGTTTAGGCCCCCATATAAGCCAGACCTAAACTCGTCACCGATTATAAAGACTTCCAACGCTGTTTCATCTGACTCAATCACGGTCCATGCCTCTGCGCCATAAAGAAGGGCCGGGAGTATCAGCGTCTTGTAGATCTGGATTTTCGCCTTCGAGAGTGGGCTTTACTTCTTATTTGCTTGCTCAGCCCAAAAAAGCTTCTGTTTGCAAGCGTGATTCTTCGCCTGATCTCCAGGCTAACGTTGTTGTTGCTGGTTATTGGATATGCTGGTTCAAGACGGCTAGCTTATATGACAAAGTCTTCTCCCGTAAAGGCATCACAAGATGTTTGCAAGAGCGCGTCAAGACATGCAGAGGATATATGTAGCTAAAAACTCTACCGTCTCTGATATGATGTAGGTGATCGTATGGTATACAAATGAAGTAATCTGCACTAATCCTCAGAAGGTGTTCTTTTCCAAAAAAAAAAAATTGTTCATTTTCACAAGAACCTCAGCAGCAATTGATGCACTGAGGTTCAAGAATAACTGTTTTAATAATTGAGAATCTGGGTCACTTGCATATTTTCTGGTTCGATTCCTGAGCATCAGTTTGGCTGCAGAGAATGACATGGAATGCCTGAACAGTGCCATAGACTAATCGAGAGGATACTGTAGGCATTTAAGAAGAAAAAGTATTGTTCAACCCACTTTCTGTACGTAAAGCAAGCCTTCGACAGGGTGTGGTATGGAGGTTTGCTTCACAAGCTAAAGACAACTCTGCCAGCACCGTACTAACATCAGGTCCTACATAGAGCGTAGAAACTTCTTTGTGAGATGTGGCGAAGAAAGTTCTAAAATAAAAGTCAGAGCTGGAACTCCTTTATTCGCTCTATTCGGCTGAAATGCCGATCATTGAGGAAATTAAGATGCTGGCCGCTATGCATGCCGACAGCTCTCTTGGCATCCGATGTCTCCCTACAGTTAGTTTCAGCCATTCTTCAAAGGCAGCTCGTCACCACAAATACTTGGCATAAGATGTGGATCATTGTGTTGAACTCCGAGAAGTCGACTCAAACGACTTTCTCGCTGAGAAGAGGAAACTGTGCTCAAGTTTGTCTCGACGGAATAGCCATTCCACGCAGCGCTGCAGCTAAGCAGCTGGGCATGGATTGAAGTGGAACATGATCTCTTCACCGAAAGGACTTAACTCAATGACAACTCACAACACTCAGGCAGAAAAGCAAGCTTCTAGTATACAAAGCGCCAATAAAAACTATATGGAACTACGGAATTCCGATTTGGGACACTGCCTGCCGGAGCAAATACTATATTATTCAAAAATTGTAGAGTCCCGAACTCATAATTATCTCCTATCTATCCACGAAGAACTCGAGGTGCCCTGTGTTCTACAGGAAGTTATCAGACTATGCAGCTGCTGTCTAAATCGACTCCTCAGGCAAACCAGCACACTTGCCATCAAACTACTTAGTAACAGCTCGACTACTAGAAGACTGAAAAGGTATCACCTGCTTGATCTCACTCATGAGAAGCAATAAAACATTTATTTTTTATACTTCCTTGATTTTTGCAACTCAAAAAGTAATTGTTGTTCTTGTCCTTGATGGAAACGAAAGTCAAATCGATATAATCAGCTCCACTATAAGAAGTCCTTATAAATCATTTAGCTTATAAATCAGCTACATTTTTTTCAAGTTGTATGAAAAGTTGTGTCTGGCTTAAGCAAGCACTTTCATCAAAACAGAAGCCAATGTCCTTTTTGAATGTGATTCACCCTTCAAATATGTCAATTCTTACCGAATCAACTTACTAGAAGATATATCATCCTCATTCGCAATTAATAGCTTCTAAATCAGTTCATGTATCTATTTTATTATAGAAGGATTGCTTTCCAACATTTGTGTGCAACAAAATAAATTCATCAATTTCTAACTTTTCAAATTGTTTAGTCCTCAATTTAGAACTCAAAACTTCAATTAACCTAATACACACACAGAGACAAACAGGACTCATCCATTAGTTATGATGCTGACACGCCTACGGCAACAATTGCCCGGCAACACCATACATACATACATACATACACAGTAAGGACAACAAAACAAGACATGCAGATTAGCATTTAAGCAGCAGCAGCAGGCATAAACTTACTTCAGACAACCAAAATAGGATATCCGCTACAGTGCTTATGTGAGCTGACGTTAATAGCCGTCTTTAGCCTATTTGAGCGGCTATTTATGACACTGTGCAAGACAATGGACCAAGGCGTCTTATGTGCTATATCATATATCCTTGCTATAAGTTTACAGTTTAACCCTAAAGCAGTAAAGGATTTATAGCTTAGTGCTTAGTTAATTGGCAACTTCAATCAAGCATATCCATAAAATGCAAAAACTTGAAACAATTCAAATTTAATGTGTATTTAAATTAAGCAATACCCTTCGCAGGATACAAAGCACACTAATTGCAGGCTAATAATGCCATGGATTACAAATTAATTAAAGTATAAAGCAAATGCGCCATGAGTGAGTATTGTTCCAACTCATGTTACATTGCATGACATGTCTTCTTGGTGTGTTAGCTAGGTCACGCGTTGCTTTGCTTTGCTTTGCTTTAAATGCGCTGTGCATTTATACTGGCATCCTGTCACACCAACAACCAACAACAACAAGAAGAAGAAGAAGAAGAGCGTAAAATTATCAGCAGAACACTGTGGCTACACGCAGAGGTTGCCATTTTAATTAGTAGCCGCTAAGCTATTTAACACGCGTTGACCCACCATTCAGCTGTATTTGTACTCGTCACGTTTAAGCGGTGTCGGTGTGTGTGTCTGTGTATGAGCGTGTCTATGTATTGCAGCTACATGCACTGGCTACAATTATAAGCCATCAAATGCGATTAATCAGCACAACACAGCATAGCACAGCACAGCGCACTGGATTTAAATTGGTTGCGTTTCATTGTCTGTCAGTGTGTCTGTGTGTGTGTGTGTGTGTGTGTGTATCTGTGTTGGCTTGTGTGCCATAAATGATGTATTCCTTCATCGAATTGATTCATGTCAAGTGTTAACATTGCCCTCGGCTTGTTGGTTGTTTTGATTTTGAAGTGGTTTGAAGTTTCGTATAACTTTTTGATTGATTTATAGTTCTATACGTTCCACATATGTTCCACTTGAATATAGAACTCTTGTAGCATAAAGTAGTCTCAATATTTATTAGTATTTTAGTTTAATGTTTCAAATAGTCTAATAAACTTTTGAGTTGTATGTATATATTCTATGTTGCTATTTAATTAAAATTTAAAGTTGGTGTAACAAGAACTGAATGCGAATTATAATATGCTACTGAATGAAAGAGAGAACGTTTGCATGATAGCTAACAAACTTTAAATCGATTTAGGTTAAAAAAATGGTCATTCGAAATAAAAAATGATAACAGTAACCTAAAGATGATCTTCAAATCCTTTTCAATGATAACTCGGACATCGTTAAGTTCCAAAGACACCTGCAAGTTACAATCAATCTGCGACAATATTGTCGACGCTGTCGATTAAGCCTTTTCCAATCTTTTCAAAGTAACACAACATTTAATACAATTACGTTGATCAATATTTTCACTCATTATAAAAAATCACCAAATTCGAAAACACCCGAATGTCAGGTGCTTCACATGGCACTACAAAAATCACTTCTGCTCTTAACCCTCATTTGTCTGACATTGCACAACACTTGACACAAATTTGAGCCCAAAAACAAACCCTTTTTGTGTATGTGTGTATTTGTGTGTATTTCTGTGTATTACTGCTCCTGCTCCGACTACATAAAATCTAAAATTAAATTAAACGCATCACACTTTGCCTTTTCTACAATTTAATTTGGCTAATTCCACAATGAAAATATTTGATTATCCGCATTAAGCTCTTCCAATTTACAGGCTGCGTGTGACCGATTTTAAATAGATTTTCGCGTTGACTAATTTGCATTAATTTCGGCTTATTTGAGTGGTTTCTGATTTTCGCTTTCAATTTGTCGTCGATGCATGATGGAAAATTTTAGTAGCTAAAATTAATTTTATATTAGGCTGCGAATGCCATAAATAAACTTTTGGTTTAAAGTTTAATAGTGCATAAATGAACTGGCGGGCTTTATTGTGGACCGACATGTGTATTTAATATTTGGGAATTATGACGTCATAATACGGCTTAAGCATAAAACGCGATGCTGCATAAATTTTCATTTGCAAAAGTGTTTATTAAGCAAAGTTTTTAGTTGACATCATTCGCTGAAAGGACAGCATTCAACCCAATGCTTAATAGCTACTCAATAGATTTCTACAACAACAAATAAAAAATAAAATGGCTGCTATTTGTAGTTTGGAATTAAAAAAATATAAAAAAAGCATAAAAAATACACAGCACACCTCCACAAGAGTAGCCAAATAAAGCAAATAAATACAATTTGTTTCGTTGAAAAGTCTTTTCCATAGAATTATGGCACGTACACATTTCTCTTTGCAAGCTCCGTGCTTTTGTTTGCGCTCCTTGCACGGAAATGCAAATGGAAGTGCACAACCACAATAAAATCAGTTGAAATATTGATGAAAATGCCAAAGTAGCAAAAGAAAATCCTATGCAGATCTGTGTATAGTGAAATGGAAAATCAAAAGTCTTTCACCTTGAAGTCAGCTTTGCTGCAGAAAGTCTGTGAAAAGCTTTTAAGAATTACTCCTTGTTTGCGTGCAAGGATATTTGTGTTGCAGTGTTTGAATAAATATTAATTTAAATTTATTAATTAAATAAAGAAATAAATAATTTAAAATATGGTCAGGAAGAACAAAAAACCGAAAAAGCTTAGTTCATAAAGTTTAAAGATTTTTATTTGCAAACAAAAAATTTACGAAATTTATTTAATTTTTGTAGAGATCTGAATAACTGAAAGCGTCACAAAAATGCGAAATGTTTTGAGCAATTCGAACTCGAAAAAGTCGAAAATTTCGAAAAATTCGAACAAATCCAACTCGAAAGACTAAAATTTGAAAAACTTGAACAATGCAAACTAGAAAAACTCAAACAAGTCGAACAATTCTAAAATTCGAGAATGAAAAACTCGACTAATTAGAACTTGAAAAAATTTAGTTCGAAAAAATAACGAAAAATTAAAAAAATTCGAACTTAAATGACTTCAATAAAAAATTCGAACTTGAAAAACTCGAACAATTCGAACTTTAAAAACTAAAACGAAAAACTCGAACAATAAATTCGAATTCGAGAAACTCGAAGGAAAAAATCGAACTTGGAAAATGCGAACTCGTAGGAAAAATCTGAAATACTCGAATTGGAACAATTGAAGAAATACAATAATTTGAATTAAAAAATATCGAAC
This sequence comes from Leucophenga maculata, assembly GCA_035044805.1. NCBI lineage: Eukaryota > Metazoa > Arthropoda > Insecta > Diptera > Drosophilidae > Leucophenga > Leucophenga maculata. The sequence continues at coordinate 166,721 of JAWNNP010000005.1, read as the reverse complement.
GAATAATTTGAACTTGAAAACTCGAACAAGAAATTTGAACTAAAAAACTTGATCGAAAAATTCGAACAAGAACTTGAAAAACTGGCACGAAAAATACGAACTGGAGCAACTCGAAAAACTTGAACGTCGAACTTCGTCGAAATATTTTAAAGTTTGAATTTTTCGTTCGAATTGTTTAAGTTTGGGTTTTTGGTCGGTTTTTTTTAAGCATTTCAAACTCGAGTTTTTCGCGTTCGAATTTTTCGTTCAAGTTTTTCAAGTTCGATTTTTTTGTTCGAGTTTTTAGAGTTCAAATATTTTGTTAAAGTTTTTCGAGTTTATTTTTTTTGATCATTTCAAGTTCGACTTTTTCAAGTTTGAATTTTTCTAGTTCGAGTTAATCGAATTCGAATTTTTCAAGTTTGAATGGTTAGAGTTTTTCAAGTTCGAGTTTGTTTTTTTTTTCGAGCATTTCAATTTTGAGTTTTTTAAGTTCGAATTTTTCGTTCAAGTTTTTCAAGATTGATTTTTTTGTTCGAGATTTTAGAGTTCGAATATTTTGTTAAAGTTTTTCGAGTTTATTTTTTTTTTTGATCATTTCAAGTTCGACATTTACAAGCTGGTATTTTTTTAGTTCGAGTTGATTAAATTCTTATTTTTCAAGTTCGAATGGTTCGAGTTTTTCAAGCTCGAGTTTTTTGTTCGAGTTTGTTTTTTTTTTTCAAGCATATCAAATTCGAGTCTTTCAAGTTCGAATTTTTCGTTCAAGTTTTTCAAGTTCGATTTTTTTGTTCGAGTCTTTAGAGTTCGAACATTTTGTTCAAGTTTTTCAAGTTTGATTTTTCAAGTTCCAATCTTTCGAGTTCGAATTTTTTTTGAAGGTCATCTGAATCATCTCTGCGCAGAGAGTATGTCACCCATGTTCCTCCGTTTTGCCCATTGATCAAACTCGCCAAATAACTCTTCACTAGAAAGAACCATTGAGGCAGTAGACCCTTGAGCTTGTGCTGGAGGCCATCATGTCACAATCGCCACCGACTGTGTCGGCGTTCCATTGGACTTATGGAATCTGAAACAAACTAAAAGGGTGGTATTCTCCTCCTGAGTTCCTCAATTGTAAGTATTCTCGTTAGGAGGTAGCTCTCGAAGAGCTGAAGTCTTTTTTCAAGCCATGTGGATCATACAAGTCCTTGTCTTCTTCCATTGTGAGTCTAAGCACCGAATTAAAAGTGACTACCAGGAAATGCACCGCCTTCACAGGGAAAGCCTTCATCGTGATGTTATCAAGCCCATCCTCACATAGACCCTTCCTTGTCTTCAGGTTCTTTATGTATTCCGTAATTCCTTCCGTATTGAAAGACACAACTAGTCTAAGCACCGCATTAAAAGTTGAGCGTTGTGTGGGCAATGCATTTTTTGCTGTAGGCTGTAAGCGGGCCTCAATATCTAATGATCCAGCTCCTTGCGAAATGTAGCCATATTAGAAGACGTTGGTAGCAGGCGTCTAATGGGAAACCTGGTTCATTTAGAGGAATCCAAAGAGGCAGGTGACCTGAAGAGAGCTGTTTGTCAGTCTTTATTTACAACTCTTCTGGTCGCAAGCCATTGAAGATAAAGAAGTCGATGGCGCTGTGCGTATAAACTTGAGGGTATGGAAAATGTGTCGCTTGCTCAGTAGCCAGGATTTGTATAGAAGCTGCTTGCTGTAAACACCTGCCCCTACTGTTCGTTCTAAAACTGCACCACGCCAGCATAAAAAGAATTCTTATTCGATTTTCTAAGCTAAAAACTTGCTATTTGTATTGAAAAGAGTTGGAAAGTTTTAGTGTTGCCAGATGTTGAAATTTTAAATGGTACCCCGTTATATACACACCACAGCATATGCTCATTCAATATAACAACTCATACATCCTCATTCAAATTATCCCTCTACAACAAATAATAAAGTCATTTTCTCAACTATGGCACTCATTTACCGTTATTAATGCCTGAAGTACTTGTTTTACAGTTATTTGCACTTAGACAAATAAAACTATTAAATTATATAAAACAAAAATAAACACATTTAAGGATAATCAAGTCCTGTTAAATTGTACAACACAACTCATTTAACTAGAAATATTGTCTGAAAGCTTGTCTCTGTGACATTTTCGACTCAATTTGCGACGAAGTTTCTTCCATTCATGATGATGTGTGCTGCTTATGTTAATTAAATAATATTAATGATGTCTAAATGAAGGCAATTAGTTGAAGATAAACACTTATACGTTCGTATGTATTTAGTTACGAGTGCCTGTGTCAAGGAGACAAAGCCCGGAAAACAAGATTAAAGTAACACTAGATTTTCTATGCTTCAGGCACTTGGGAATATTTTATGAAGCATGGCATGGAGGCAATCATTGATGATGCCCACGCTGGCAATGAAAATTCGCTTGTAATTATTTTCGATTTAATTTTAATTAGAGCACAATATCCAAGAGCGTTTCGCATAATTTGTATGCCACACGAATGCACAAAAGTTGCGAACAAGGACGCGTGATTGAAACTATGGATATAGAATAGTACTTAGTTGGAGGGTGGCCTGGCCGAAGATGAAGCAAGCACAAAAATATTAAAAAAAAAATATGTGGGAGGCAAACATGCTGTGCTAAAATTGATTATTTGCCTTGAAGCGTGAATGTTTTGTGGCAGTGTTGCATAGCTTTATGCTACGCTGATTTTTTTTATTACTAATTTTTTTCGTTGTTGTTGTTAGCTCCACGGATTTGCTTTCTCATTTGTTATCAACGCCTTGTTGATGTAGATCTTGTTGTTATGCACTGCAATGGCAGAGCGAGGGTATATTCGGTTTGTGCAAGTATTTGTAACAAGTAGTTAGAGGTATGCTAGATCACACAAAGTATATATTTTGAGCAGCATCGAAAGTGGAGTTGATGCGTCGGTGTATTCGCGTGTATAAGGAGATATTGGCGACTATAAAGCTACAAAACTTGCATTTTTAGATACAAAATATTTAAACGCAGCTAAAGTGTTGCAAAAATTAAAGATGGCAAGCCTTTAATACGCTTAAATGTCCTTCATAAGCAATAGATATATTGTAGCACATGTTTGAAGCTGTTAACTGCCAACACCTGCAACATGTTGCAAGTCACTGAGTAACCAAACAAGTTTGTCTACATAAAAAGCAATTTGCAGGGTATTTTAAAGTCGTCTACTTACGTTTGCCGCTTTCCTACTTAGTTTTTGTTCTTGTTTTTTTTCTGTTGCTTTTACTATTGATGATGCTGCTGCTGATGAGCATTGTCCTTGTGTTTTGATGCTCCTGCTGTTTAGTTGCGTCATATGTCGTTGTAACTTATTTTGAAGGCTAATTTATGCGTTGCCTTAGATAATAAATTTTATATTTACGTTAAACAAACACAGAGACAGTGACATAGTTGTACGTGTACGGACTGTTAGTCCTAGATGAACAACTGCCAGCATATACATATGCATGCATGTTTATTCAGATATCTCGCGCTATATATATAAATAATATATAGTATTTTGCCTTTTTCAATACGGTTTGTATGTAAATGACAATATGTCATTTGTACCAAAAGTCCCTTTAGTCCTTTTTGTGCTTGATTTTTTTTTCTTGTTTAATATTTTTTTGTTTGTTTGTTTCTATTTCGATTTTAACCATTTATTATCGAATTTAGAGCATTGCTGTGTGTGCTAATCCTTATGTCTGTGTCTCTGATACGTATATCCTTGAAGCATTATTTGTAGCGTATATATGTTAATTTGTTTTATTTAATACGTTTGTCCTGGCTAATTTTGCGATCTGCAATTTTATGTAAACATTTTTTTTTTGGGTTTGATAAATGAGTTGCGCTGTGGAATTTAGTAGTGAAGATATTGAGAAATAGTAATTGTAACCATTGCATATTGAATGGTAGTTTTTCCTTCAAATATTGGCGTAAATATTTTGGCTTTTAGTTACATTTTTACTGCAGTATTAGTTGCAATTAATAGCATATGTCGTAACCTATCTAGAACCCACTTTTATTTGAATTTAATTATAAGTCATTAATTTTTTCATTTTGTCAATTTATCCTTAAAGTAATTAGAATATTATCTTGTCTAGCCATCTGCACTCAGCATAAAGCGTTAACATGTTGCATTGCCTTATTAACATTTGCAACTTGACCGTTCAATTCTCTTCACTTTTATAATTGAACAACATTATTCACCGATTTAAAGTCTAAACAGTTTACAAAAAAAAAATTATTTGACAAAGCAAGGAAAAATTTTAGGTAAAGAAATGGAAGGTTGAAGACACTTGAGCCTCTTTTTGGAGGAATTTATGGATAGAGCAGGTGCTACCTTATACCAGCTTGTGTGAACCTTAAACTTCCAGTTATAATATGGCCAAGCAAGTAAAACCCAAACACGAGATACTGGGCGGCTGGAAAAAGGGACTATAGTTTGAAGAGCAAGCCTTCAAGTCAGACTCGATCGAACGCTGGCTGGACATGTAGAAAGATTCTAGAGATTTATGGTTTATTTCCAAAGGCATGCTATACAATTGATTAACTTGTTCTGGTGCACCATTAGGAGGGCGAAAGCCAAATTTGGGGCCAGATAAGAAGAGGAGATCGTCGAGCTTTCGGAAATATAGTAGTCACACCTCATTTCCTTTGCGAGGGAAAAAGTGGTCAATGTTCCATAGTGCTAAAAAGCAACAGCAAGAAAATAATTGCCTCTTTTAAGAGGTTCTTAGGAACTTCGCCATTAATTCGAATAGGGACTTTAGAGAGCTTCCATATGAACATTTGGAGACGTAATTCATCAGGTGTAATATGTGAGTAAGGCTCAAAAAAACCTCCGCGGTTCAAAAGGCGTTAACCAACAGATTTACACCACGTGTTATCCTTTCTTTTCATAGGCTTTTCATAGGTTAAACATATAATTTTTATAAAGATCAGCATTAAGAAAAAGTACAACAAAAACTTTCGCTCTTGGTGGCATACAGAAGTTTGGTTAGCTCGTCACACCGGTAGTCTGCCTGATCTAGTATCAATGACATAATACACACTTGAGGCACTACACGGTTTTAGAAGTTGCCGGGGTAGTTTGGGAGAGCAAAAAGGTTGTTAGCCAAGCATGGAATATTCAGCTGTAGCGTCATTCATATCAATCGGTGTCCACAGCACCATGTTCAGGCCTATCAGCTGCTGGAATTGTGGGTTATTAGACTTTCGGTAGCAACTCGAAACTGAACAATCAACGGAATGTGTTCTATATTAAACTTAATCTTCTTTGAGTTCACTATTCTGTCCAACCGGCAAAGTTGATGCTATAAATGTATTTTGCAGGACTACCTGTAGCAATGATCTGCAGGTTGGAAGTAGCTACACAAACCACATCAAAGAGATATGTAAAGTCATCCACCTACCACCCATACTTTGATGACAGTAGACATTGGCAACCACGACTTCACACTGGTTGCCGGCAAGCTTAACTGCAGCACACTGCACGCAGGCCACACTGATCGCTCTGAGTGAGTTGTATACAACTAAAAGTATGCAACATATTTTTAATATTAAGTGAGCACACTCATTATTAGATGTGCCAACCAAACGGCCAGCATAGGACTGTGACCGCAACATGATTTTATTTCACACCGAAATATTAGCTGAAAGCTCCCGAAGATTCTTTCCACATACATTGTTGGTGGCAAAAACATAAGGCTCAAGATTATTAAATCCGAAAGGCGGGAAAGTCTATAAAAGAGTATGTTTAGAAAAAATAGCCACGAAATTTCCTCAAAGTCCCATCAATTTCTTTACCACAATTCATATAAATTAGTAAATGTTCATTTAAAAATCTTTAACTGTGCTCTTGAGGCTTTCATTTTTCCATGGCGAATAAAATTTTTTAATAACCTCAAGTTTCATTTTAAAAAAATATGAGAGACAAACCTTTTAAAATTATTATATGTGTATATAGCCTATAGTTCACTCATGCCATCACATCTACACATGCTTATAAGCAGCTTAAAAAATATGAGTTTTTCAATAAGCTTGTAAAAAGTTTGTTAAATTCCGAAAAAAATGCTAAATTATACACCTAAAAGTATGTGACAATCTGTCGCTAATCGCAAACATACATAAATTCAAAGCACTCAACTTCAACATGAACGCCAAGGACACGCAGAACATCAACTCAACTCATTGCTATAATATCTGCATAAAGCAAGGCGCGAGCGTTTACTGCAAACGCGTTAAAAAGTACGACTTGAATTTTTTTATACCAAAAAAGAGAAAAAATTAGGCGAAAACTTTTTACACTAATGCCAGGCAGCAGTTTCCACTTTACGTGAACATGAGTATGTGTGCGCTTAAGCGAGTTTTTAAAGCGAGTTTTTAAACTGCAGTCGGCCAGAGGCAACAGCTAACACTTTCACCGGGACTATGTGTGGCCATTTCCGGCGTTTCGCGTTGCGACACATTTTACACATAATTTTTAGCACCTAAATCCGCAAGTTACTGTCGAGTGCAAGCATCAGATTTGCAGCACATTTTTCAAATTTTTTTTTACGCGCTACGCTCATCCTTAATGCCACTACGCTCAACGCGTTGTAACATAAAACGCAGGATTTGCATGCGGTTGCTGCTGCGTATTAGCGCAAGGAAACAAGCCAAGCGCAGCATGCTGCAGAAATTTAAAGTAGCATTGAATAAAAACACAAAAAATATAAAATAAAAATCTGTATACAAGTTGGGGAAAATATTTTTACAAGCATTTTGCAATCTCAGCATTTGGCCTTGCAACAGACAACTGCATTTATGAAAAAAAAAAGGATTTTGCGGCTGATAGTCGTTCGTTATATGAGCAGCACATATAGGTAAATGCAAACAAGTGGGTAGACTGAGTAATAGGCGAACTGAGAGTTGTTGAGTAGTATAAAGTTTGAACACTACAACAACTTTTTGGACTAACCTCCTGCTGTATATATGCATTCAGTTGCATGCTACTGGCAACTGACAGCGGTAAGAGCAACTCTCGAAGTTCCTGATTTCATATTTCAACAATACGCTACGTATTGAATGCCAATCAAAAAGCTGGTTGAACTGGATGTTGGCTTTGTTGTTCTTCTTATTAAAGTTGCTTCTATAATATTTGCGGCTTTTCACACTGACAATGCAGCATTTGGTTGCATGCAACCAGTCATGACTGGGTACTTACTCATAATATATAGAGTATACAAATATGAATGCATAAATATCACGAGTGAATAAATGCATGTCCTTGTCAGCATATATAAATATGTATGTACAGAAAAAGAACAAACAGACAGACAGCCAGCCAGACGGCCGTGAGTGGTAGAGAATGACTGTCAGACATTGTCTAAAATGCATGATATGTTTCCTGTTTAATATGTAGAAATTTAAATTTATGTACAAGTGAATATAATAATGAAACATATGTTGCACTGTTGCACAGAGTATACAAATTACGAACAGTTTGTCATATATCCTGCATAATTTAAAAAAAAACAAATATTTTATAGTTATGCCATATTTACACTAAAGCCGCATATAACGTTTTTCTTTGCTTTGAATCGGAAGAGCAATAGGCAAAATCAAATAAGAACAGGGGGACCTTGCGATTCTCCTTTCTCTCCCAGCTGGTAATAAGAACAAAGCCATCAGTTACTTGCACAAAACCAAACGGCAGCAACAACAACAACAACAGCATTTCGCTGTTATGCATGCAAAAACACTTATTCTCTACGCAACAGACGCACAAGCCAATGCTTTTTCCCTCTTTGTGTTTCACTTCAAAACAAAAAATGTGACGAAATTTGGGACGTTTTTAGTGTGGCTTTGTATAAAGATACAAAACAGTGCATACTTTTACTTTGCATACTTTGCTTCTTTAGAAGCTCAGCCTTTGATTGATTTTCTGAAAGTAAACTCTTTTCGAAATTGAATACGAATCCAGCAATACTAACAACTAAAGTGGGAACCAGTATTGATGCTGCATTTTCCATTTATTTAGATCAATTAAGGTCAAAATAAAGTATTATATTTCAGCTTTTACAAACCAAAAAACTCATTTTTAAATCTCGAGGGAACTGAAATGATTGAATACACCACAAGCTATCTATTAATATACATCAGCGCCTTAAAAATACGTCTCCTCCAATTTGAATTTCAAAAATATTTAAGACAATCTTTTACACCTCAAGAAGTTTCATTTTAAGTGAGTATATAGAATATATATTCCTTCAGTTTAGGCTTCTAGGAAGAATACTTTGTAGACGTTTTTTTATTCAAAAACCAGCTGTTCTTCTACGTTCCATGAGGCGTCTGGGTAGTTGAAGAGTGACTATTACTTCAGGTGTGTTTTATGCAACAATGCCGTACACTTCAATACCACAACGCCAGCCAAGTGCGATGATGGCCTTGTAGATGTGCACCTTATTCCTGGCGCAGAGAACACAGCCCAATTTGTTAGTCCTGGCGTAAAGAGATTTTAAGACCATTTTAATTTGGGTTCCATAGTTGAGGCGCTCCTAAATATTTATAATCAGTAACGACGCATGGTTTGTTAGGATTCTAGGAGGTCATGACGAACGCATCTTTGGCAAGCATGGTTGTGTGGTCAACAAATGTGGCAGTGAGGTAGTCATAAGAAGTCCGGGGATCATATTCTATCCAGAATTACCAAGAAGGTCCTGTCGGCCTGGAAACTTACTTAGAAGGCATTCAACTATTATTCGGTTATGCCCGCATTTAGGAAGGCGTACTAACTGCTACTGTCTTGTGCGCGCTGGTCAATACCTGTTAGTTTCAACGCATGTCCGGTCCTCCTCTATTAGGTCGTCTACCAATCAAGTTTAGGCACACCCATGTAAGCCATGCATGCTGGAGCTCTTTCTTCCATTCCAATAAAGTGGCCTGCCCTTACGGGGTCAAACTTTCGTCGCTGACTCTTTTAGAACCAAAAATTTTGCGGATAATCTTGCTCTCAAAGACTTCCAACGCCGTTTCATTTGGCTCAGTCACTGTCCATGCCTCTGCGCCAAATAGAAGGACCGAGAGTATCAACATCTTGTAGATCAACGTCTTGTAGACATCTTTCGAGAGAGATTTTTACTTCTAATTTGCTTACTCATCCGAAAATAGCATCCATTTGCTAGCTTGATTCTTCGCCTGATCTCCAGGCTGACGTTGTTGTTACTACAACACAGAAGTTGAAATTGTCCATCGTCACACATCGTCCAAGACGCGATGACTGCATGCGAGACGACACCAAGTATTTCATCTTGTCCTCGTTCACCGTTAGATCCATGAGCCGAGACTGTTTTTCAATTTCACAGAACGCCTTGCTGACTCGCTGGGTATCCGCCTTGCCGACCTTGCGTACCGATGAAATCAGTATCATCCGCGTATGCGAGCAGCATCACTTCCATTTGGAAGACCGAACCCGACTTATACTGTATGTACGGGCACTGGCGGAGGATTCCATCAGCAGATTGAATAGTCGCACTTCAGCGATTCACCCTGTCTGAAATTTTTCTTTATATCAAACTAACCTGCGTAGAATAATTTGCAGAGTCGGCCGTTGCTCCACAACCTGTCAAAACATTTTCTCATGTTCAGCTAAGCTGGTACTCTGTATTCCTGCGTCAACAATCCATATAGAATAAAGATATCCACCCTATGCAGCTGCTCAGAGGTTATGTGTACCTTTCGGTAGTCTTTGATTAACCTTGTCGATCGCTAGTATTCTTGTCAACAGGCATTTATCAAATAGTTTCGCGATGGACAACAGCGGAATGAATGGTCGGTAGAAGCCAACGACCTACGGACTCGTCTCGGCCTTATGATGCATACCGACTTAAGCATTTTCCATAGTTTTGGAAAGTACCAGAAAGATGTAGCATTTTGAACGATAATGCTTTCAGTGTCTATTGTAAAGAAAATCTTCATCTGAAGCTTTTGAATTCTTCAGCACTTATATGTTGGACTGATAGAGTGATAGGATTGCTTGGAGGGCTTTATATTCGTCTCCTACGACTATTGGAGGTACAGCCAAAAGATTGTAACTTGGCCTCTAAGTCTTTGACAAAAGTTTCCGCATGCTACTGGGAGGATATGACCAAGCTTCAATCTGTTTTATGAATAAGAATCTATGGTGGTGATTGCCTCATATAGGGCTTCGTAATAGATCAGAGGGAGTAGTTCATACTCGTGTCCGGCGTGACTTCTCTAGGAACTGGTCAGGTGTTTTTGTCTGATTAACTGTTTTTTGATGCTCTTCAGTATGGTGTTTCTTCTGAGTATCTTTAGTTAATAAGTCTGAAAGAATATTAGTTTACATGAAAATTGGAGCCCAAGTCTCTGTTAGTAGGTCATCTGGATGGAACCATGAAGCGCCTGTTGATAGCAACAGCTAAGGTCAATGGATTAGTGTGTTCTCGAAGGCGGTTATTGTGCTTAGAGCTGTGCAGAATAATCTCATTAAAATCAGAGAATTGTTGTTGTTGATAGGTGAGCCCAGATTTTGTGTATTAGCCACAAGCCGAACACGATCTAAGATGGAGTAGGTTTGCATGGAAAAAGCTAACTCAACCGAGGAGGCAAACTACTTGAATAAAGAATACGAGCGTCTAATTATTCAAACTTGAAGGGTCTATCTTTTAAAGTTTCTAAGTGCATGATGCTCGTAAGGATAGCCAGACAGACGGACATGTACATATGGTATCAACGAATGAGCCTAATACACCTGCTTATTTAATGCTTAATATTCGCTTTTACCTAACTGCTGCTTATTTTAAGGTGTATTTTCTCTAATTTTAAGCACAAACAAGCATAAAATTTCAAACTTTTCCTATAAAATCAACAAATCAGCTGTGAGAAACGTGAACTCGGTCCACTGTAACGGAAATGGCAAGCGGCTGGCAAACATTTTTGATGCCACAGTCAAAACTTCGTCCAATGCAATTTTCTCAACGACAATTTTTGTTCCGATTTATATTTTGTTGTTGTTTTATTTTTTTTTAAGCAAACTTTACATATGCAGACAAGTTTATGCAAACGGAAAAAGCATTGTACGTGTATCTGAAAATTTTATAATATATATATTTTGTGCTACAGAAATTACAAGAAGTGGAGGATGCCTGGTTGGCTGCCTGTGTGTGTGTGTGCACACGAAGCACTGGACATGCACATTATAATTCCTTTTATTTTCATTATTTTTTTTTTTTTAGCAACCCAAAAGTTTGTTTTACATTTTCGAAACAAAAACGAATATTGTTGAGAATATGGGCGTGGCAAGTAGGCGTATGCTAGGTGCAAAAATGTTATAAAACTTTTACATTTATGCCTTGTAAACGGAAATTAATGAAAAATAAAAATACCTACTGCATGAGGGACAACTGACGGATGTTGCCGACATGTTTCCGTGCAACTGTCAACCGATTTTATACGTCTGTCTCTCTGTCTGTCTGTCTGTCTGTCAGTTTAAAGTAAACGTTTTGTTGTCTTTCTTTAGGTAGCTATCTAAGTGGACACTGGGCGAGTGTTGACATTTCGCACTTGTGCACATTTGACAAACATTAAAAATAAAAGAGCCAACAAGAACATTTTTGTGCGAGTATTGTAAGCAAATAGTAGAAAAAGTTGTTAGCCAAAGTTGTGCATAATTAAATTTTGTAGCTGTTTGCTTAAAGCATTTATAACAATTTCAAGTTTAATTTATATGTTTTGTTTGCTTAACTTGTTTGTCTTGGCCTGTTACTTCCGCACTGCTGACGACAGTCTCACAAATCGAAGCGAAGCGTAGCGAAGAGGGGCCGGAACTAGATGGAGTGCGCTTGCCAGGCTATATGGTAAATTGTGTGTAATCAATTACATTTATCTTTGAGCAAATCAAGTGGAACACAGCATTTGTATAAATTAAATTCTCAAGCGTTGGACGCATTTACTCAGACTGACTATCAACACATTGTGGCTGCTACAGCAGGAGAAGATGAAAAAAAAAAAAAAACAGAAAATGCATATACACAGAAGATAGCCTAAGCTAAGCTATATATAATATATATATATACATATGTGTGTTTAGTAGTATCTACTCTAGCTGTTTGCATATTTATCATTTGCTGTCAATGACAACACAAGTCGACTGCTACGCTCTCTAAGTCACCTTAGCCAGTATTGCCTTCCGGGAACTGCGAAGGACTGCCAAGGCAACAACACTATTTTGCCAATCGAATTGACAAGCGGCGAAGCCAGTACAACTGACAAACATTTGCACAGTTGTCTCTTTACGGCAAATAAACAACTCGACAAACAAATGCTGTCTCTATATGCGGCGGCTTCATTGCGGTAATACATGCTGTAAACAAATAAAAGACAAACGCTGCCGTAGGGCAACAGCAGCAGTGGCAGCAAAAACAAGCTCGGAAACAAAAGCCTTTCGACAATATCAACGACTCATGTGTGTGTGTGTTTTTTTTTTATTTTTTCATAGAGCATGAAAAGTAGCAGCTTGTAAGTAAAATGCCCAAAAGGTTTGCAGCTTATATTAGTTTTCAATAAGCTTGTTGAGTTCTGCCAGACAAAAATAAACTATTTAACTTTGAGATATGCCACTGAAGCGGAAATATATAAGTCATTCAATCAATGCTTCAAATGGCAGCAGTTATGGGTATTTTCGTAGTTTAAATGGGTTTAATTTTAGGCAAATTTGTTTTAAAGTTCAGTCAAAATTTTGGTAAAAATTTAGAAGCAGTGCATATTAAGCTTCTGAGTAAAATTGTTGCATACTTTTAGGTAACTGTAATGCAGTGATATATGCAATGATGGAACTTATTAATGTTTATTGCATTATAAGGACTTAAATCCTTTGAAAATTAAAAGATAAAATAGCATCGAAAGCGGTTAAATTGAAAACTGGAATTAGAATGCGCTTATCACATGAGACTCCAACTAAAATATCAATGAATGAAATTTGTATAAAGTCATTTCACTCGCATTTGTAGCACATTATCTAAACCATCCTTCGTATTTCGATTTCGTAGGAGTTAAACGATAAGATAATGACGCTGTGAAGACATTACTAGCCAGTAGAGCTGTCCCATTCTGAGGCAAGAACGGGTGACCAAGTTTTGAGTGTATCAGCCCAAGTTATCTGATCTCATAAGCCTGATTGAGAACGGTGTTGTTCAGCCAGATATTGGGAGGACTTCTTCTGCGTAGTGTGATGCACACGTTAATGTACTTGGGTGGATTTTGTTTGATGTTCCACTTCCGGGCCCATTGCTTAAGCGTGTGTATGTACTCCTGCACCCCGACAGCCGCATCGTATTCGCACTCTGAATTATACAGAATCACAATAACATCTACATTCGATGCCAGCAGCAATTTTTCTGGTGCCATTATGTCTACGCAAGGGTCAGGGAGATCGGCTGTAAACAATGAGTACAGAAGGGGACCCAGCACGCTTCGTTGGGGAATGCCAGATTTTACAACATGCTTGTTGGACAGTTTATCTCGCAATTCACCTGGAAGCGACGTTCCTCCAGATAAGATCGGACTATCAGAAGAAAAGGGTCCTGGGAGTAGTGCCTTGATTTTAGCCAGGCGTTCGACATACCACTCTCTAACGAAGGCTCCTGCACATCGACAAATATCCCAATTGTCGTCGAACGCCTTCAAGACCAAGTTAACCACTCTGTGAACTTTATTGTGCCATAAGCTCTAAAGCCGAATTGGTGCTCAGGCAGGGCTGTTTCATAGCCTATCGGCTCGGTTACTCGCGACGCAAAAAGTCGTTCCCATACCTTCGACAATAATACTTCCACAGGTCGAACAGGCTTAATTGGAATGTCCATTTGAAGAGGAGCCTATCATCTGCTAAAGAATGGATGTGAAATGCGTTGCGAAGATGTTAACCTGCTCCAAATCTGTCTTTGTAATCATGCAATTGGAGTCCTTGGCTGGAAAGTGTCGAAAGTCTGCCTTTTGGGTGTCCTTGTTGCTCTCCACAGCGAGAAGTTGGCGTAAGCTGTATAGTCCATCTGCTCCAGTTTTTCCTCGAAGAAGTCAGCCCTTTCGCGTCGCAGAGTTTCTTTCACATTTAATAAAGGAACGTACCTACGTGACTCATTTTATACAATTTTTTAGCTCCCCCCTTCGGTGTCCACTCGTAGTAAATGTCAAGACCCCACTGTGACTAAGCGTGGTATGCTGAATATTTTGGCTATATTCCATTTTTCCAAAAGATCTCCACTGTACTTCTTACTTATTTTATTTATTTTGTGCAACTTAAATTCTCAAGACCCCCAACAACAAATCCATTGCATTTCGCTAAACCAAGGCTAGCATCGTTGCATTGCAAATTCACTTGCAAAACTGATTTTCAGTAACATTCGCGCGCACAAATTTGGGTATTTTGAACCAAAAAACAGCGAAACTTTACAACTTTGAAGTTGACAATGACGGCGACTAACTACTGCGCTGCAGTTTGGCTTTCCGGCTGCTATTTTGGCGCTTGTCAGTCTACCCAAAACAGGCTGCCAGCAAACCAGTCATTCAAAAAGGCTGTTTGCAGCTATCTGCCTTACCGCATAAATGCATATTTTAGACTTTGTGACTGAGTCAGTGCTTTTTCCCCCTTTACGCAATGCAATGCAATACAATTTGCTTCTTTTTTTTTGTCGCAACATGCAATCTCCTAACCAGCAGCAGCAGCAACAGCAGGCGACACAACTAGCGCCGCATCCTGTTTGTCATTGTAGTTGTGTACTGTGCCGCTGCAGCTGCTGCACATTGCATGTTGTCGCGGCTGTTGCCGTTTAACGGTGTACCAAAGGCAGCAAAAGAAGTTACTTGCTGTGAAAAAATGAAGTTTTTTTTACGCCATTTTGTATTTCTTTTTTTCCTTACTTATTAATTTACAACGTGTGGCAAAACTTCTTAATATTTTAATTATTTTACGAGCTGCACGCGAAAAAGATAATATTGACATTTTAACTTTTGGCTGACATGTCAACGGGCTTATCCTGACGAACTTTTGCCACTGATATGCTTGCTTGTTTACTTTGCTGTCAATTAATTTTAATAGTTTTTGTTCGTTATCGTTGGAGAAGTTTCACTTTTTTTACGAGTATTTAAAGAAAAAAAACTTTAGGTTGAAGTACTTTTTCTATATATGGGAGTATGTCTCATAGCAGCTTAGCATTAAACTCATCTGTTCGAAGTCGTGTTGCATGGCTTGTCGCCTTAATTGGACATCATGGGCTTGCAGCTTTTGACAGATTGCAGCGACAGCTGTGTCGTAATAGACGGATAGATGGACAGACAGACAGACAGACAGACAGACAGACAGAATGCACTCGACAGCTATAGTCAGCTACACTGAGCCGATGTGTAGGCAAATGTAGGTATATCTAGTTGAAGTAGAGTCAATGTACGTAGTAGTGAAAGGAATAAACGAACCACTAACTGTCTGTCTGTCTGACTGACTGACTGATTGGTTAAAAGACTCATCAATGTGCTAAGCAATCATTCAGTCAGTCATTAATTCATTGAGTTGTAGGTAGCTGCTGTACGAGTATATCAAGCAAATAAAGATCTTTAACCTTTAGCTTTGAAAAATCAATGGAAGAAATGGGAAAAGTAGTCTGTCTATGTGCACCTGTAGCTGGGCAGTTTAGAAAGAGATCTGCCTCTAAATGCTTACATCTTTATCAGTTCCTTTCCCTAAAACTTTATCCATTTTAAACAATAAAAAAGATTTTGTTGAATTACAATTTAACGAATTATTTATTTATGCGGTTTAAAATAAAATGAATCATAAAGAAAAAAAAAAATATAATCTATTCGTATTTGATTTAAAATATCGCTGGTATATATGTGCAGATAACAAATCCGCATAGAAGGACATCCATAATCCAAATTGATTCAAAATTGCTTCGCAAATCTCGAAAGTGCTTCCGTTGTGCCACTCGCATCAGCGCTGTAAATATGAAAGAAAAAAAATTATATTATTTCACTGCCTAATTTTTTTAGTTTAGTTTTAAATGCGACACTTACCTCAGTACAACACGAACAAATTCGTCAAATTGCTTTATTGGCCCAGCGATCTTCTTTCCTGGTAGTATACCCTGCGCTTGCAACAAATACAACCTCATCTGTGCAGGTTCTATCACTTGCTTAAGACTATGGAAAACTTCTCCCACGTCGGGTAACACGTACAAGGACATCGGCGAGACAGAGGCAATCAACAAGTTAAAAACGAGCTCTTTGCCTTGCTTTGCAACCAAATGTTTCACTAATTGTTTGTTAACCCCTTCACAAAAATCGATGTTGGTTTTACGTCCCCAAGACAGTAAAATCTTAAAGAACTTCATTATAGAACGGTTGGCCGATCGATGATTAAGCGTGCAGGCGTTTAAAGCTAAATAAAAAATGGCCTGGATGTGCTCACTATCGATCAGCAGCTCAGGACAACAAATGAGAATTTTTGTAATCAAATTGAAGAAGTTAGCAACCATGAACGGATTGTCCAACAGATCCTTGTTTGTTTTCAGCATTTTTAATGTGGGTTTCAGCAAGGCGCCCAGCATAAACATAAATCCTAAAAACAAAATAAAAATTGATTAGTTAAATTTTACAAAAATACTTGAAAAAACTTAATACTTACGTCCTGAGTGTTTTTCGTTTTTGCCAAAAGTCACGACGAGACGAGCAGCCAAGTGTAAAAAGGAGCTGTGTTGTTGTTGTTTATAGTGATTATCTGTGTTGTTGTTGCATATAGAGATTAGCTTGTTCATCAATGGCACAAGCTGCTTGCCTACAAAACGTATAGCATAGCCTATAAGACAGCATGTACGTTGCATGATGCATGCGTCTGCTTGGTACTTTTCCAGAACACTCATCAGCAATGGCCAGGCATCTGTTAGGATTTCTGTAATCGCTTGTTTGGTATATAAGGGAGTTTTTGGCATACAGGGAAACGTTTCTCTTATAAGCGCATTTGCGTGATCTATCCAGTAAACCGGATCTGTGTGTGTGTCCATTTGAATTGGTGCATCAATCTTTACCAGTTGTGCCAGTGGTTGCAGCAGAAAGCTCATAATTTCACGAAGTGCTGGTGCTAATTGATCATGTGGCAGTTGCTTTAGTATGACATAAATGATTTTAAACAGGTGTGTGTATACATCGCTGTCTATTTTGAAGTAATACAGACAACGTACGACTTCTACAAGAACGCTAATATGTTCCTTCATCTTATTGCGACAAGCAGTAAATATGGATGTCAATGCTGTGGCAGTAATAGTAGCCAAACCATTATTCTGTTTTAGAGCGTAGAGCAAAAAGTTGAGCACAGTCGGCAGTAAGACGGCATTTTTCTTTAACCATTCGCCTAGTTCACACAGCAGCGATAACGCGGTGTAGCGCAATGCTATGTGCGTATCTTCCGGCAGCCATAGTGCGGTCTGTACCATGCTGTGTTTAACACTTTCTGGTAGATGCTCTACATAATATTGCATAACGAAGAGCTGTGCCTCTGTTGACGCCCATGTGGAATTGCTGTGTGTCTCTAACGATTGATAAAATTGCCTAAAACAAGTGTCTGGGCCAACAATTTCAACCACTTCTTTGATGAGTTCGAGCGCATTAGAGCGAAAGATCTATAAATATAAAAAAAAATAAATATATTTAGTTAAAAAATATTTGCTTGCCATATTATTATAGAATACTTACATAAAAGTGACTCTGCTCATCGATCAGTCCCTCCTGGTCAACATCAATTTGCATGCGCCGACAAATGGAGCTAATCAAACGCTCAAAAAGCGAATGAAAGTCCTTTATTATATTAGAAAAGTTTATATCACGCAACTGTTCGATGAGGCGATACCAGAAATCAAAGGTGGTCTCGCACACTTCATCAGCGTCGTCCATGCACAGAAATAGCAGTTCTACGCCCTTGAGCGAATAGTGCGGCGTTATTTCACCGGCTAACATTTCATCGATGAAAGCTTCACAAAGCTCGGTAAATATTTTGCAGTAATTGATTGACTTCTGGGTTTGGCCATGCTTTGCGTTATAACGGTAAACCTCCTTCAGGAAGCAGACCGCATTAAAAACACCAACCTCCAGCTGTGGATTGCTGCTGTAATAAGTTTTTTTATCGCGTATAATCCTAATCAACGAGCGGACTAATTCAGTTGCACTGTTGTGCATTTCAATGTCCGTTTTAGGCAAATTGAGTAACAGAAAAGCATGCTGTACCATGGCATTTTCGAAGATGTTTTGCATGGGAATCATTGCGTTTAGTATCCAAGTACTGAAACAACTTAGCGTGGCATGCAGCAACTTCACGTCGTTGCGTTGCAGACACATGCTAAGAAACTTCAGCACATCTTCAGCGCACCCATCCAATTTTTCGTAAATTTCCGTACATTGGTCTGCATCGAGCGACAAATAAACGGATTGTATCTCTTCCGGCAGCACTTCTAATATTTCAAGTAGTGGCAAGAAAGCAGATGGCTGTGGCGCTGCCAGTAAGCGCTTTATTGGATTTGTCCATGACACCATGGCAATCACAAGATCAGCCACAGCCAAACACAATTCAGATATAACTGAAGCATCATCGATTTGGCCGAGATGCATTATTAATGAGTCGAGTAAGGTTTCTTGTGCGTTTTGAGTTAGTTCGTTGAATGAACTTTCTATCTTATTGCGCATAGTCTGTGCCGCAAAAAAGGACACATGCCGTTCATGTTTTCCACGCAACAATTCGTCGGCAATAGTGCATGCGTTTGACTGAAAATATTATTAATAATTAGTCAAATTGTTAATAAAAATTGTTTATATTTGATTTACTTACAGATTTCTCAAAATCCAGCAACCATTCGTCAGCCTCTTGCCGTTCCTTGGGATTGTTGCCATTGTAGGAGGCATTTAATGCTTCACGCACTTGCTCAGCGGAGTAAGTATTCATTTTTAATAAATTTTTAATAGCAAATCGAATAGTTTAAACAAAATATCACAATTTAATGCAGTAAAATGCTTCAAGATCGAGGTCTTACTTGTTACAGTGATAGGCAACGAGTGTTGTTGATCTCAGCGTCGCGCGGCCTATTTATACGCAAATTTGGCGAATTAAGCAAACGCATTAACGCATAAAGGATCAGCGCGAGATATACAAACTGCTAAGCTAAGCCTTTTACAGGGCTTTATAGGCTATCTCATTCACACACACATTCGCACGCGGCTTAGACGTGACAACTGTTGCACATAATTCAAGCGAAAACCTTATTTTATTGCTCAGCAGTTACGCCTACTGCAGCGGAATAAGTCTTCTGTTTCTTTTTCAATCCAGCAGAGTCAAAACTCCGTAACACCATACGAGAGAGAGAAAGAGAGGTCAGTAAACCGGCTTATATGGATTAAAAGCATATTTAAAAATAATTTAATTTTCTTAGAAATAATCTTTTTGCATTTAAAAGATTTCGGTTTTTCAGAACCTATTTGCGTAAATTTGCAATTAAATAATCTATTCTATTTCCAAGAGACAAGATACAATAACAATGAGTTATATGTGATGCTATGTCGTTGGTAGATGTCCATAATTAAGTTTTTGGAAACGGCCAGGGGGACGGCAAGACAGTTGTAGTGTGCCCACAGTCGGTCGTTGTGTCGACTACCATGAAACGAGATCTTCTATTCAACTTCTACCTGCTGCAAATCTCTATGAAGTACTGAGTTTTGGACTTCACAGATGTAGCCTATCATTCTTCGCAATGCGTAATTTTGTAGAACTTGTATTTGTCTCCGATTTGTGTTTGCGGCCATATTCTATATCTTCTGTATGGCGTACCTCCACATGTTGGCTAAGGGGCAGGGGGGAGCTTGCTGCGCCTATTCAATATCCAGCCAAGTCGTCTAATCTTCACTTTAAGGCGAGAACTTCCTTTTGGATATGGATGGCGAGATTTAGTTGTTTGTCCAGAGTGACTCCGAGATATGAAGTTTCATCTTTCTTATTAAGTTATTTCAGAGCCATTTAACCTTGTATGTGGGGGTGTTCTTCTTTTAGTGTAAAACCTAGATTTATAGATTTTGATGGGTTGAGCCTAACATTCCAGCTTCTGGCCCACTCTGAAAGTTGGTCAAGATAGGCCTTACGCATAAGTCATCTGCATAGGCACCATAAATGGTTGCATGAGGTAGAAAGAGTAAGCAGAAAGGTGGCAAGTACCCTACCCTGAGTTACTCCAGCACAAACTAGTGGTGGAACGTGCAGCAAGCGCATGGTTTGCCAGTTTTGCCTTCTTCATCAGCGAAACCAAGAAATTGATTTATAAGTTAATACTCAGACAGACTTCTTGCTTCATGTTGACAAATAGCAACGAATAGACACAAGACTTTCTTCATCTGGAACTAAATGTATGACTTGACTTCTTCCAGTTTGCCCATCATTCCTAATGTAACAACAGATCAGCGCACTTCCGGACTCAACACACGTGGAGCCTGTTTGATGAGCGATTCGGAAGCCAATGAATCATCTTTAGACTTCGAGAGTTTTTTTTTATCAGTTTTTTGTGTTTAAAGAGTTCTTTGAATGGCTCAGCATCCTCTGCAAATCTTTAGAGCCCATGAATAAAAAAAATCGGCACATCACAGAATAAAATTCCTCTTACTACTGGCCATGCATATAAAACAGGAAAGAAACAAGTTTTTATGTATGTATTCAATAACTGAATGTTAAAAAAAAAAAATTGGTATTAATCCTAATATAAATAATTAAATCAATGCAAACTGCAATGAAGAGTTTTTTTTTAATTGCTGAATTGTAGCGATTGAATAACTGTTATTAATATTCTTTATACATAATTTATATATATTTAAAAAAAACTTCATTGCTTATTAAAAATATTTTAAATACTTTCACTAATTGAACTTTGTAATAAAAAAATCCAATATTTATATTTTTGTATAATTATTATGTATAATTGTTTTTATTTTTTCTTTCAGTTCATTATTATTAAAAAAAAAAATATAGAATAAAAAAAATCCTGCACTATTTAAGAGATACCTAAGCCGAACTCTGCCAACAAATTAGTTTGTTCGCCAAAAAAAAAAAACCTACTCATAAAAATAATTAAGCTTAATTTCCGAGCAAATAGATACAATAAATTTTTGTGCGTGTTGAGTGCTTTTAATTAAAATTCATTGTTTTATAAACTACAAAAAAAAAAAAATTTGATAAAAAATTCCGTAAAAACGAATTAATATTGCAAAGTTAAACAACAACAATTAAATGCGAAAAATTTAAATAAACAATGAAACAGAAAATTAATCGACCAGGTATTAATAGTATCAATATATGTTGCATATAGTTAGTAAATCTAGCAAAAAAAAACACAAATAATTGTTTAATAATAAAAGAAAAAAAATAGTCACAGTATTATAAGCACTTAAGCACGAATCTCAACAAATTGCAACTGATTCACTTCACAGTTAATTTAAATATAAAATTAATTGCTTTAAATAATGAAAATTATGCAAAGTTTAGCTTGGAAAGTATTTTAGTTTTTTAAAGTTATTTGTAACACATAGCAATTATATATCTGAAAGATTTTACAACAATTTAACTGTTTGAGGTTTCAATTTATGATGCTTATGGAGGAACATAGTGCGAATGCATAAAATAAAGAGACACAAATTGTGTGTTTTCTACTTCTTAGCATTTGTTTTCATAAACTGTAGCCATTGACTAAAGGGTATACTTGATGCAGATACCATAAAGTAAATACAGTCTATTCTAGATCAGCATTAATAGTCAAGTCGAGCCATTAGGTTTGTGTGTATAGACTCTCCATAAAAAAATTCCAAAAAAGGTCGAACTAAATAAAGCAATCTCCATACAAGTCGAGACAATAAACGCTTGACCGTCTGTCTGGCATTCCATATGTAGTACGAGATCTTGGGGATATATGCTATAAAAGATAAATGCTTCAAGTTTGCATTTGCCAATACGGATTCAGTTCGGAATATATCTCCCATTCAAAGTAAAGATGAAGTGTAAGTATAGGGTAACTTCAAGTCTTGCATAATCGACTGCAGCTTAGGTTTTTGCTTTCTACTTTCAAATGAATCAGTTTATAATATATTGAATGAGTTTCTATTGATCCCATAGTTGCTTTCATAGAGTATTATATATGATAAAGTATTATATATGATCAGCTCAACGAGAAGAATCCAACCAGTTATGTCTATGTCTGTCAGTAGGTTGCTAAATATTTTTTATAAATTCTTGAGATATTTTACTGAGTTCTCGTGAATCTAACATACATTAGAGTAGCTCTCATAAAAACTTGCTGCCCTCTTATAGTTTTTGTATGAAAAACTTTTTTAAATTAAGTCAATATCAGCTTAAACATTAATTATGGACACTCTCATGTACGCCCCTCATCCAACTGTTAGGTGTCCCAAACCCGACGCCGCATGGATTTTTGTATGAAAAACTACGTTTATCAAATCATTATCAAATTTATAGCCGATTTAGTGGTATCTTATGGCGTATTTCCCCACATTTTGGGACCCTCCATAGGAACTCATTGTGAAACTTATGGGTTCTTTTATGTAATCTTCTTTATATCAGCTTCAAAGTCGATATGGATGGTTCTATTGATCCATATTTTGGACTGAATTGCACTGGATAAAATTTAAAAAAAAAAAAAAAAATAAATATGGGGTCCTTGAATTAATTATAATCGTTTTATAAAAGAGGCCGCCATTAGTATATGAACCGTTATTGTGAATGATTCTATAGTGAATGAGACTATTGTGAATAAAACTATTTTGGATGCGGCTATTTTGAATGAGTCTATTATGCTTTAAACTCATGTAATGCACCTATTGTGAATAAACATTTTTTGAGAGAGCATATTGTGAATGAGCATGTTTGGCAGCTTGTGTCCTTTGGTCGAAACAACAATACCAAACATTGCCTCGAATATGTCAAGTTTGGTACCAGATAAAGCGTTTCTGTGGAGAGTTCTTCTTCATTTCTTTAATATGTAGAAATAGCGGCCGAGGGTCGTCGAATCTTAGTAGAAGTTTATGGCGAGCATGCTCTACCTAAACAATGTTTTGGTCCCTTTAAAAAGTGTGATTTTGGAGTTCAAAGACAAGGAGCGGTCGGCACAACCCAAAAAATTTTAAGACGTAGAATTGGAATTACTGCTCTAGGTGGTCCAAAGCCAAATGCTTCAAAAGATTTCAGAATCATCGGTAGTGGATGAGTCGTTAGTCAGCAAACGCCTAATCTGGGCAACTGGATGCCTTAGGAGTTGAATCCACCCGGCGTCAAATGGTGTCAGAATACGAAAAAAGGCACGGCAAAGTGATTTCGGAGCATGATAACGCTCGAATAGGAAGTCCTACCTCACCTGCCTTATTATTCAGACAACGCTCCTTCCGTCTACTTGTTACGGTCGATGATACATAGCCTGTTCCAGCAGAAGTTCATTTCATATGAACAATGCAAAAAAAAAAAAAGGGTGGATGATTGGGTAACCTCAAAAGACGAGTTGCTCGTCCGAACTGATATACGAAAATTTAGTGGAAGATGTGAAAAAATTGTGGCCAGCGATGGACATTGCTTTGAATAATATTTTATGTATTTTTGCTCATTATTAATGCAAGGTCCTAATAGTTTTCCCTTCTATAGGCTGAAGTATCGTGTGAAGAGCATATTAAAACTTCGGTGCAACCAAAACTAACATTTTCTTGTGTGAAAACTATTTCAAATACATTTTTTGTTGTTGTATGGCTGATAAATTTATGTTTAATTCTCAAATGATACTTCGACCGATACTCGATACTTTGTTAATATTCGATATTATTGATATTATAGAAAATAGAACAATTTTTTGCAAAAATTATTTTGAATTAAATTGTTTTTGTTAAATTGTCAAATTTATGAATTGTGTTAGTAATATTCCGAAATGATACTTTGACCGATACTCGATATTTTATACAATAGAAATTTTGTGTTGTGCGAAAATTATTTTAAATCTTTTGTTGAATTGTCCAATTTACGAATTGTATTGTATAATTCTCAAATGATACTATGATCGATACCCGATATTTTATACAATAGAAATTTTGTTTTTCTGCGAAAATTGTTTAAATTAAATTTTTTTTGTTAGATTGTCAAATTTATGAATTGTGTTGTAAATTCTCAAATGATACTTTGACCGATACTCGATATTTTATACAATAGAAATTTTGTGTTGTGCGAAAATTATTTTAAATAAATTTTTTTTTGTTGAATTGACCAATTTACCAATTGTTTTGTATAATTCTCAAATGATACTTTGATCGATATTCGATATTTTATACAATAGAAATTTTGATTTTCTGCAAAAATTATTTTAAGTTTAATTATTTTTAGGGCTGTAAAATTTATGAATTGTGTTGTATAAAACTCAAACGATACTTTTACCGATACTGGTATCGATTTATTATAAAGTATAAAGTTTTTTGTGCGACAATTTTTAAAAAATTAAGATTTTGTTGTTTGGATGTTAAATTTATAATTTGTGTTGTATAAAACTTAAACGATACTTTTACCGATATTACTTACGATTCGATACATAACGATTCAATACTTTATGTACGAAAATTATTTTAAATAAAATTTTTTTTTGTAGCGCTATCAAATTTATGAATTGTGTTGTATAATTTTCAAATGATACTTTTTCCGATACCAGTAACGATATATTTGATATTTTATAAAATAGAAAGTTTCTTGTGCAAAAATTATTTTATATTAAAGTTTTTTGTATTATTTTCAAACGATACTTTGATCGATATTGGTATCGAAATTCTGAGTTTAACATATTTCAGTCTTAAGTATCTCCATTAAATATAAACTTTTCGACAAAAACATACAAACCAGGTCCTAAAATGCCAATAAAAAGTACTTCATTCTGTTGAATTTCTTTTCTTTTCACATTTCCTTTTTTTTTTTTTGGATCAGTTATACACAATCAAAATTAAAAAAAAAAAAATAAAAAAGATGGCAGAAGAAAATTTAGAAAATTTAAGTCAGAAAATAGAACTACCAGCAAATTTCGAGAACATGGACCTCAATGAGCGCTTAGATATTTTGGATGAAATGATGTTGGAATCAAGCAGAGTCATTAGGTTATGCATTTCCGAGTTAAATAAATTTCGCCAGGATATCGGACCAAATAGTCTAATGCCAAAAGTCGAGGAGAAAAATGCTGATGGTGACAAAACCGATTGAGCTGAAGTGAAATGGCAAGGAAACGAAATGCTGTGTGAAGAGTAAAAAAATCGAACATAATTCATTGAATTTGTTTAAGCTAAATTAAAAATTTTGGAACACTCTGGCCATCTAAATTTGGAACTTTTTACATAGATGTATTATAGATATTTCAGGACATTCTTTACGCTATGGTTGAAGGGACGGTAAGTACAAAATAGCTTGTTGCCACAAAGCTGCCGTAACTCTGCACTCCTCTGTTATAACTCATCATACATCAAGTGGTTGCTTCTATGTCAATAGAAGATGTTCAAACTCTGATATACCTATAAGGATTCTTCAATCCGAAACTGCAATTATGCGTACTGTGTGCATAGCAGTTCAATCTTCGTTGCATAGCAATTACATAACAAGATTACCTAAAATATCCAGGACGAAGGATGCCGTAGGATGCATAGCTAACCAAATTGTGAGTAGCTGTCAGAACAATAACCGAGCGTCAAATGCAAAATTTTGCTAAGCTCTTCGGTTATGCAGTATACAAGATTAAAGGTGATATTTGTTTTTAGTTTGCATGTATCTGTGTATCTGTACTTGAGTGCCGTTGTTGTTGTTGCTGTACGTCACAACCATCAAGTGTCACAGTAGATGCCTGCACATAAAAGCACGTAGTATATCCGCTTTTTGCAAGAAGCTTAGAGTTACAATACGGCGTTAATGATACTACGGCAGCTGATGCTTGCAAAATGCAGTGCACTGCTTACTATAAACTAAATACACACACGCGCGCGCTTTGTAATCCTTGCGTATGAGTAATGCTATTTTGAAGGATTTGTCTAGTCTTTGATGGACGTCGTTTGGCAACGTTGACAGTGCGTGGTGGTAAGCAGTAGCCGTGTGATGTATTTTAAAGTGTTTCTATTTAATGTTGTGATATACTCAAGTATCAAAATTTATATTAAAAATTACAGCAATAAAAATTATTAGAAATTTCAGATTATTACAAAGTCTGTAGCTACTTTAATGCAAGGTGGAAACCGTAGATGGACCGTCTAACTGAAGCGATCTCTCCTACGAAAGGCATCGAAAAAATTAAAGCGCTAAAGGTCAAGGAATTTTAAGGCTACCCAGAAGAAGACTGTTAAATTAGAAGGAAACTGTATTCCGTATTCACACACAGATAGAGCTAGATTGACTCTTCTTGTTGTGCTGATCGAGTATATATCTACTTTATACAGTCTCTAACATCTCCTTTTGAGTACATCAAACTTTGTGTCATAATCTTCCTGACAAACTTTTGATTTTTGTAGTAAGTTGTAGTTCACCTATCAAAAGTTATAATTTAAAATTTTAAGTCAAATATAAAAAAATTAATATATAAAAATTATCCACCGAAATGCCATTAAACAATGTCTTCATCACTGGCCGCGACAACGGTCTCGGATACTGTGTGATCAAGTCAATGCTGGCGCTAACTGTGCCACCACTGCATCTCTTTGCGACCTGTCACTGTAAGACTTCAAAAGACGAAGTCTGTCAATGTGAACTCTGCCAACTGATTGAGTCCAACGAAAATCTGCATGTGATACCAATCGAGGAGGAGGACCACAACTACGACTTTGGGCGCACAGCAGAGTACATTTCCAATATAGTCGGTAGCGAGGGCCTAAATCTGCTGATTAATACTGCTGATGTAAAACCATCTAATGACGACATTGATGATCTCTGTCTTAATGACTTGCACGATGCTTTCGAAGTAAATTCCATAAAACCGATTATGTTGGTCAACGCTTGTCTCGTAATGCTAAAACACGCTGCTCTGAGTCTATCCAACTCGGCCATGGGCGTGGAACGCAGTGCAATTGTTTTCATTGGCAGCGGCTTGGGTTCAATCGATTTGTGTGCGCATGAGGGTGACTATGCGTATTGTGCGTCGAAGGCTACCCTGAATACTTATACCAAAACATTGGCACATGATTTGTGCATTAATGATATTTTATGTGTAAACGTAGCAGTCGACGAGAATGATATGAAACCGGAAGAGTGCGCGGAAAAATTAATAGCATTACTTTTGCGTATGGATGAGAGACACAATGGTGGTTGCTTTGATCTAAACGGAGAACAGCTGCCTTGGTAATCTGGAAAATTTTGTAAATTCAGAGATTGTGATATCTGAAAACTTAAATATAAATATTAACAAATTTTCCTTAATTAAATTTAAATAAAAAAAAAATATGCGGAATGCTAAAATGCTTTTAACTCCTCTTAGTAGCATAAGCTGTTTCTCTCTTTGTATGAACACTTTGGTGGGTCGCCTTGCTTGGATTGAAAAAGACAAAACGAAATCTACGAACAATTCTATAAAAATTTCGCCAAGATACCATAGAACTAAAATCCATACAGATAAACATAAGCTACTATTGGGTTGCTTGTCTTATTCCAGACAGGAGAAGGCAGAGGTCTTTGATAATTATCAATTTTAATATTTTAATAGTTTGGAGAGCTGATTTGTACCATTTGATATGACAACAGAAATCTCGATAGGATTGGTTCAAGCATGTCTGGAGTCTTCTTATTGAATGTCTGCCTACTCTACAACTTCATCTGCACAGACGGCTCATATTTCTTTTAAATCAATGTCTCAAAACTCAACACTATTCTCAGCAGAAATCATGGAAATCCATGAAACCGGAGCAGTCGAGAGGGCTCGACTTCGATATACCATGCTTCCAACGGTTTGTATGAGGACTTCTGTGATCCAACTTTGGCTTATATGGAATATTTTATCCGTGGAATCATGCAATACCCACCAAATCTGGCGTTTCTAGCGCAATATACTACAACAATAAAAAATTGTCATACAAAAACTGTCTTGTAGTGGACCGTAGTGGACCTACATGGAATTTGGAGTAGGTTTGCATGGTAAGTGCCAAAACCCCATAGGGAGTGGGATTAGTGTATTCAGTGATTACAAGTTATCTGAAGAATATGCAAATGTGAATGCTCTATCTACCATAGTCTCCAAGATCTTGATTTTTTGCCACGTATCCTTCGTACATTTGCACTTATTCTTATTTTTAGCTAACGAATGATGAAATATGTCTGAAGAAAGACCATCTATGTCTACTGAACTAGAGGAAAGACGACTAAAAATATGGACGAGTGTTCTACCTTTGGAAGAAAATTTAAGCTTGTGGTCGTATCAGAAGAAATCTCTATGACACATATGTCTAAAGCCTGATGACCGCAAGAACTGTGCAACTGCAAAAGATAAAAATTAGTATTCGCACCCTGCCGAATGCACCAAACACACCTGAAGATGCTTAAGTCTTGTTTATGGAATTAAGTTTTTCAAAGGGAGACTATACCCAGTTACGAGATTTCTTACTGCATCATAAAGTCATTGTTTTTCACAGATAAAAAAAGAAAATATGTACCATCATCAAATACAATTGTTACGAAGAGTTTTAAGGAATTAGAATTACTTCCTGCAAGCCTTACATTGATTAGTAAGTGGGAATGTAAAAATTTGGACGATTCAAGACAAGAAGAGCAGAACTACGAATATGGAATTCCTTCACTGCATGCCTGAAGTAGATGTATGGAGTTCATCTTGAAGTTAGCGTAGACACTATCGTGAGACGGAGACACTTCTGATAAAGATGAATTTTTCAAGAAGTTGAGACTCAGTGTAGATTACCCGAATTAAGTACGTTCCGGTAATTTTTCAAGAATGATGCGATAACAGCCAGAATTACTGGAGTAAATAGTGAAATTGTGAAAAGTTTGGATGTTATCTTTAATTTTAAATTGCAATGGTCCAACATTTGGTTAATATGCCTCAAAAGTTGCTCAACGGTTGGCTCAAATGTTTACTGAGGAGAAGTAAATTGCCAAATTACATAAAATTTTGATTCATGGTAAAAATTTAATTGAGTACCAATGCTTACTAATGCTCAGTAGAAGCAAAAGGATGCAGGAACAAATATTGATTAAGCAAAATGTGCACCTTTGCAATATGTGGGCAGTCTCTTCATATACACTGAATTCATCTCCAAGACACGTGAGATTACGAACGAAATTGAAATAAAATATTTATAATTTAGAAATGTTAGCTTTTTTAGAAATTCCTAAATAATGAAGACCACATGGACCTGACGTCGGACCATCTACCTCTTACCATTACAATTGATGCAGTAGCCATAACTTATAATTCATCGATGAGGCTTATATATCCCAGTTTCAACGTAAATGCCTTTCGGAGGTATCTAAACAACGAAATTTACCCGGATATAAGGCTAAACACTTCTGATGATATAGACTTCGCACATGACCTATTACCCAAGTATATGAAGCAGCATCCAAATTTGGTTGAAATAGAACCAAACCTTAAAAACATGATCGTGGTATATACTCGCTAAACTCTGAACTACTCGATGTCTTAAGTTGGATCCAGATAAACGTACGCACGTACCATCCTATGGATAAGAATCAATGGCTAAGGGCTGCCTCTGTACTTAAAGATGCTCTTTATAAACAATGTTCAAATTTCTTCGACAATGTGCTAGAAAATATGGAACAGATAAAGACTTTCCTTAGCCAAGCATCAACTGTTGCGTCAGGCCCCATTCTGAAATTGTAGTAGAAGATGTTTTCGCTCTGACATGTAACAAGCTGGTATATTCGCAAAACACCTCGAAGCCATTGAAGCTTGCGTTAGACAATAAAATCTCAACTACTGAGGAATTTATAAAAACTCCACTGCGGATGGATAATTCTTATTGCTATCGACATAATTGATTCCATAGACCTATTTCTAGATCACCAGTTCAGATTTCATCCAGTACATGGTACAGCCGAAGAACTCAGAGTCGTAAATAAAATTCTAGACACATTTCATAATATTCAGCAAACATTAGATAGAATATGACTCAAAAGTCTGAACTCAACATATAAAGTACAACCTCCCTGCTCCATTGTTTCCTAATGCGGTGTTCCTACCTAAAGGGGCGTCAGTTCTATTGAATAATACGCCGAAGTGCTTTCCCACAATATGCAGTTACCACTGCGGTCCCTCACGTATGCATCCTAGGATCGTTTCTTTCAACCTCATCACTTTTACCCAACTTCTGACGAAATAATTTTCAACCATGCGTCCAAAACGATGATTACTACATTCGCTGATGATGCATTTTGAGCGGGTCTAGTTGCCAGCGAAACTCTGGCCATAGCCTTCAGAAATATCTATCAGACGATGAAAACAAGGCTCTACGCCAGTTTACTGGTTTTCCTTGGTATGTATGTATTTTCTTAAGTAAATGTAAACCATTGAGAAAGCCTTGCCAGACAGCTGGTGGATGTAAATCATATTAATGGACTAAAACGGCGATACTTCGGCCACCTCATACTATAGTGGGCATCGCTTACTACGAAGATGATTCAACAAAATTTTTCTGAAAACTCTTGAATTTATATTAGATGATCCTTCTTTTTTTTAATTTTAAGATATAAAATATAATAAAAAGTTTAGTTCTTTGAAAGAAGAACTCATAAACTGCTCGTGCAGGGTGCTAAAATTCTTAAGAAACCCTTAGAAATGTTAGTCATCTATTAACAATTAATATAAGTAGTCGAACACTCTATACAAAAGAAATAATGATGCGCCTTGTGCTTGACGTAATTAACTTCTTTGCTTTGTCTCTAAATTAGGGGTTTTTCACTTTCAAAGAGGTTTGCTGTACTTTTCTACAAGTTGAAGACGCATCGGATATGTGCAAAATATTTGGGAATTTCCATCGATTAGCGTTCTGCCGAATTCCTTGTGCATTGCTGTTGCAGCTAGATTGATTTTATGACAGCGGCTTAGCAATAAAAAAGGGTTTTCGCTTTAATTAGGTGCAAAAGCGGTCACGTCTAAGCCGCGCGCGCAGTTTTGTGTGTGTGTGTGTGTGTGAATGAGATGGCCTATATGACAGGTAATAAATGGCTTAGTTTCGCGCTGATCCCTTATGCGTTAAAGCGTTAGCTTAATTAGCCAAATTTGCATATAAAAGGCCGCGCGAGGCTCAGATCTACAACAATCGCTGCCTGTCACCGAGACTAGTAAGATATCAATCTTGAAGCATTTCACTGCATTAAAATCTGCTAATTTGTTTAAACTCTGCGATTTGGATTTATTAAATTTAAAAAGAAATATGGCTCATAAAGTATTATATTCCGGAGCGCTAGTTCGTCAAGCATTAAATGCGTTACATAACAGCAACAATCCCAAGGAACGGGATGATGCCAACAAATGGTTGATGGAGTTTCGGGAATCGGTAAGTAAATCAAATATAAAAAAGTTTTATTAACAATTTGACTAGTTATTTATAATAATTTCAGCCCAGCGCATGGACTATTGCCGATGAACTGTTGCGTGATAGACGCGATAAACATGTCGGCTTCATTGCCGCGCAAACTATGCGCAACAAGATACGAAGTTCATTGAACGAACTACCAGCAACCGCACAAAAATCCTTACGTGACTCATTAATATCCCACGTTGGCCTAACGAATAAGCATACAGATGCTTCAGTTATGACTCAAATGAGTTTGGCTGTGGCCGATCTTGTCATAATGATGGACTCGTGGCAAGATCCAATCAGGCACTTGCTGAAAGCGCTTATGCGAAAACCGTCTGCACTTGTGGAAATATTACATGTGCTGCCGGAAGAGGTAGAATCGCGTTATCTGAAGCTCGATGTATGCCAACGTGTGAAAGCATTCAAAAAATTGGACATCTGCTCTGTAGATGTGCTAAAATTTCTCTCCAACTGTCTGGAAAGCCAAGATAAGAAGCTACGGAATCGTACGATGCGTTGTTTTAGTGCGTGGCTTGTTAACAATGTATTTCCGATAAAAGCGGTCTATATAAATTCTGTCACACAGCTAGCTTTTGACTTACTCAGAGAGCCTGAAACGGATGTCCTGCTGCACAACACTGCAACCGATGTAGTTTGCTCGCTACTCAAGGCTGTCAGTGGCACAAAACACTTGAAAGACGCTCCAAGAGTGCCGTGTCGAGTCTTTGCTGCTGTCTCCTATCTACAGGAGGCCTATGATTTGAGCGTGGAGCGTGGTGATACCGAGAAGTCAATGAATTACTGCAGCATATTTACCGCAGTATGTGAATCCTTTTTTGATAATTTGGTATCACCTGAAAATGAGCCGCACTATTCGGTCAAGGGCATAGATATGGTATTGAAGTGTTTGCAGAACCCTAATTATGAAGTGGGTGAGATCAGCTTTAGTTTCTGGTTTCACTTCACCGAGCAACTTCTGCAAATCAACAGTTTCGAGCTTATGACGCGGAACCATGGGTATTTTCAGCGTCTAATTGACGCCATTCGGCAGTTATCGCAAATTGATGTTGAACATGAGGGACTGATCGATGAGCAGAGTCACTTTTATGTAAGTATTTTATAATAATATGGCAAGCAAATATTTTTAAACTAAATATTATTATTTTATTTTTCGATATTATAGGAGTTTCGACGTAAAGCCGTTGATCTGATCAAACAAGTTGCTGTTGTGGTCGGCGCAGGCAGCTGTTTTACGCGAATGAATCACGTATTGGAAACAATAAGCGATCCCACATGGCCAGTCTTTGAATCAACGCTCTTCGTTATGCAGCATTTTATACGTTCTATAGACGACTACGATATTATGAACAACCTGATACAATACGTAATGAATCAGCCGGAAGACACGCACATAGCATTGCGCTACACATCGATAACGCTGCTGGGTGAACTAGGCGAGTGGTTTGCGAAAAATGCCAACTCATTGCCGGTTGTGCTCACGTTTCTGCTATACTTTTTGAAACAGAACAATGGCTTGGCTACTATTGCTGCCGTATCAATGACATCGATTTTGACTGAGTGTTACAAACAGATGAACGAACATATTAGCGGTCTTGTAGAAGTCGCACGTAGACTGAATAACGTCGAAATTAAGAATATTGCTGCCACACGCTTGCTTAAAAGCATTTCATTGGTAATAATGCATGTGCCACAAGATCAAATAGCGCCGGCGTATCGCGAAATGATGAGCTTTCAGCTGCAACCACTGGCACAACTGGTGCGGACGAATGCTCTAATTCAAAGGGGTACACCGACAGATCCAGTTTACTGGATAGATCGTGCATCTGCGCTTTTAAGACATACAGATATTAATGAGCAGAACGGCAATCCACAAATCGCACTTGCACAAATCGTAACAGATGCCTGGCCACTGCTGATTAGTGTAATGAACAAGTACCAGGCAGACTCACGCATCATGGAACGTACATGCCGGCTCCTAAGCAGTGCTTTACATTTGCTACCCAAGCAGGTTGTGCCATTGATGAACAAGATAAAAGTTCTATATAAACGCAATCAGCACAGCTGTTTTCTACACTTGACGTCTGTTCTCGTGATGGATTATGGCAAAAATATTAAGTACACAAATGGTAAGTCTTAAGTTTTATCAAATATGTTTGTAAATTTTAATTAATTTTAATTTTTTTTGTAGGACTTATTGCGATGTTGCGCGCGTTGATTAAACCCACATTCAAAAGGCTCAATGTGGAGAATGGTCTGCGTGACAATCCGGCCATTGTTGATGAATTTTTTACTTTAGTAACACAATATCTCATCGATTGCCCTCAGCAGCTGCTTGAAAGTGTGGCCATAACGCCCATATTTCAGTGTGCCCTATACGCCTGTTCGCTTAATCAACGAGAGGCCAACGCTTCGGTCATGAAGTTCTTTAAGGTTTTACTATCTTGGGGACGTAGCATCAACAACTATTCTGAGTACATCTTTTGTAAACAGTTTGTGAAAGAGTTTGCTGCAAAGCACGGCAAAGTACTGGTCACAAACCTAATATCTGCGTCTGTCTCGACGCTGTTCTTATACATGTTACCCGACGTGGCTTTTGTTTTGCATATCCTCAAAGATGTGGTGGATGTTATACAGATGAGGTTGTATTTGGTGCAAGCGCTGGGTGCTCTACCGAAAAGAAAGCTCGGAGGTTCTGTAACAGCCAGCATAAAGCAATTGGATGACTTTGTGCGTGTTGTAATGAGGTAAGTGTCGAATTTTTACATCAACTAAAAAATGTGGCAGTGAATTAATAAAATTTTTTTTTCTTTTATGTTTACAGTGCTGACGAAGACGGCATAACGGATGCCCTTACGACGTTAGTAGGTCTCTACCGTTAATTTGGATTTTGGATTTTGAAGATGATAACATTTTATGCGGATTTATTAAAATTGAACAAGCCATAAAACTTGATAAAGCAGAAGTCTTTCTGCGCTCATATACCAGCGATATTTTAAATCAAATACGAATATAATCTACTATTTTTTTCTTTTACATGATTCATTTTATTTTAAACTACATAAATAAATAATTCTTTAAATCGTAATTCAACAA
This sequence comes from Leucophenga maculata, assembly GCA_035044805.1. Taxonomy (NCBI): domain Eukaryota; kingdom Metazoa; phylum Arthropoda; class Insecta; order Diptera; family Drosophilidae; genus Leucophenga; species Leucophenga maculata. The sequence continues at coordinate 131,979 of JAWNNP010000005.1, read as the reverse complement.
AATCTTTTTTATTGTTTCGCTGCATATATTGAAATGATGCAATTACAAAAGGAAGCAAGAATATTGAGACTTTAATTGTTAGAAAATTAGGAAGATTGGATGTCAGAACTAAGGTGTATCACTAATGATAGTTCACTTGCACAGCAACATATTTTAAAGTAAGCAGAATAAAATACCAGCAACACTGCCTTGGGGCACACCAACACTCTTTAGATAGAACATATTCTGACGAAGTTCGAATGTGCTACTATTGAGGTAGGACAGCATTGAATATGGCCCGATTTTATCGACATATATTTCGAATCTTTATTAGATTAAATTAACTTTTTTTCTGTGCCTCGAATAAATATTTTCTTTTAATAGCTTCTGCAAAATTGATATATAAAAGGGCCAAACTGCCACCCATTAGCTTTAATATTAGTTTAGTTCACACTTTCAGAAATATCACCAATTCTTAGATACCTTTTGAATTATTGGTCCTATAACTACAATTCTCTCATAGGTACCTCTTGCATAGCTGGCATCATTTTCACGCACGCCACGTTTGCAAAGGAGTATGCCAAACGGCTGCAACTTATGACTGCCATGAAACAATATATTTTTTGTATAAATTTATTAAAATATTATGAAATAAATACAAGCATTTATTGATCATGAAAAAAACTTCAGTAATGTAGGTCCAACAAGGACTCCAATATATTCATAGTCTGCACAGCGACAGCTTTTCATCGCCGACAATTTTTTCATTGCTGCTGGGCTCGAGAATTTTCATTATTTTAATTTCGTTTGTATGAACGCAACCAGTTGTTGCAAGTAAAAAAATAAAGTTTGCAAAAAACTTTTCAGTTACTCTCGTATAGAGTAGCTAGTGGGTGGCCTTTTGACTGCGTCCTAGCAAATGCGAATGCGAAAAATTTTAAAATTACTTAACTGAATATTTCTGTTAGCTATTTTTCATGAAGCTTTTTTTTTTTTTTGTTTCAGTGTGTGTCGAAGTCTTGCTTCAAATTAATCCGTCTTAAATTATAGAAATTTTGTGTGGTGAATAAATGTTTATTTTTTTTTTTCTACTCTAAGATGTTCCTATTCATGATGATTTTCAATGTCTTAGGGTTGAATGAAATTAGTATTAACTGGAGCATGTCGGACAAACAAATGGGTTAAGTTTATGTACTTTGGATTATAATCCATTTTCTTTTGTATAAATGTCTGAAAAGTGCGATTTGGAGAATAAATTCTGTCATATATTTATATGGCCCAAGCACTGTCACCTCTTTCAAAATAGTATCTTTATCTATGGTGTTTTCATATATGGAAGCTGGGTAGAAGCGACTGAGAAGAGTCTGTCAACTCAGTAATAATCCTAGAAACAAGATAGCTTTTAAGCGGATAGCCACGGAACTCACAGAATTCACGGGTATTAACCGTCTTGCCAATGCCGCGAGTCGCTCTGTGTATTTTACAGCAACTAGCTGTAATACATGGCCTAATTTAGGGACTCTTAAGTCTCTTTCGATGTCCCTCGCTCGCATATACCAGGGGGCTTTGCACATTTTCCTAAGAACTTTGCTCTGTGTCACACGAATCTTGTCCATGTGGCTTTTTGCATTGATTTCGTATACCTGCAGGGCATATATTTCCAAATTGGGCTGAGGAAGCATTTTTAGATAGCTAACTTATTAGACAGCGACAGCTTGTTGTTGGCAGATAGGAGTCACGACATTTTGCTACGCACCGTAAATGTTAGCTTTTGTTGTGGAGGTGAGCCTAGCATTGATATGCCTTGACAAGTGCGCCTTCAGTTGGTGAAAGTTACGCTTGCACATTTGCTGCTGCTGATACCCATGTTCCACTTGGAAGCCCACCTGTAACGCAGTTGCCGCAGTGCCGTTCAGTGGGCTCCTAGTTAGCACGGCCGTTTCCTCTCCGTATGTGGCTAAGAGGACGTCATACATCTCTACTGTAGTTATACTTGCTCCTGTTGACATACCTGCAGTGTATATCCTGTAGAGCGTAGAACATAGGACACTGTCTTGTGCTACTCCAGCGCATATTGGTCTTCTTATCGATTTGATGCCGTCTACAACAACACAAAAGGATCGACCGTCCAGAAAGCTGTAAACTATCTGTGATAGCTGCGGTGATAGTAAATTCTTTAACTTACAACGGAGGCCGAACGCCTGCTTCATGCCCATGATCACCGCCACAGCATGCTCTTTTTGTTCCATGGCTTCCACACAGTGGAAAGCCAAACTTCCATTTGGTGATCGCCTGTGCCTCATCCTCTATCTGCATGATCCGGTGCTGAATAATCCTCACATCAATTAGCTGCTGTTCCTGCTTGGGGATCATAGGGATCAGCGCAGATCTCCAGATTTTTGGAAAGTGGCCCAATCTTAAGCTGATGTTAAGGATCAACACTATATACAGCATGGCTTTTAGTGGCAACAGCTTAGTAGTGCGGTTGTCCAAACAGTCATCACCCGGCGACTTCTTGCTGTTCTTGCTAGACTGCTGACTGGTACAAAACCAACCTCTTTTTGGATCCTGTAATGGGATTTTCGCAGAAGCTTGTCTATTGAAGCGGCTTGTTAATTTCCAGAGCTTTCTTCAGCATACCATCTTTTTGGTGTTGTCTGCTTCTCGAGAGAACCTTTTGGAGTCGATTTGCCAGTCTCGTATAAATTCACAACCCGTGAATGTCTCCTGTTCTGGTGTACTCTATTCTTACGCTTCTTTTCAGGTAAATGGGAGCGACAGCAAATTCTTGATGTCCTTTGGCCACTCTATTTAGGAGGTAAACTCCCAGAAGATATAGGAGAAGATTCAAGCGCTTATAACAACAAACTCACCGTTCTAGGATGGTATAGATGGGAAATCAATTAAAGCGCTGCCACTCAGCTGCAATGAGCTTCATAAATATATTTTAAATATATGCCTACAGCTTGGTCACTTCTCTACTCAGTGGAAATTTGAAGCACGTGTTTTAAGCAAATATAGATACTCATTTCTGAATGGTACACCTATGGCACATAATCTATGTAATGACTAAGCGCTTCGTATGCACCCAACTCATTTTTATTCTTTCTGTCGAACTTTTTTTCCTCGTATTGGGCTATATACAATACGAAATATAGATGTACATGCAACTGTATCTATTTATGATTTTGAGGGTTTTTATGTGAGCTGCAAACAAATTAAAACCCAAAATTATGCAAATGCCGTTCTTAATATTTGGCGAAAGTTCTTACTGTAGCCGCCCACATGAATTTCTTATGCTGTAGCCTACTTTGCTAAAAGTTTTCTATGCAAATATGAAATTTATTTTTATGTTTGTTTATTGCGCTAGGAGCACAGCGGAAAGAGTGAAAAAAAAAAAAGGAAAAACGGAAACTAAAAGAAAAGTGAATTTGTTTTATTATGCAGTTGAATCTGTAAAATTGTGGCAGGGATATATGCCACAGAGGTATTGTTTACAAACACGCTACAATACCGCCTCACACCGCCAAACAGCAATAGTAGTCAATTTTTATCAATGTAGCTTAAGCTTTTAGCGTTGCTATTGTTTGAAGTCTTAAGCAAAAAAAAAAAAACCTACTCCCTTTTTCTATGCATTTCAAAACAATTGAAGCGCACACACAACTGCCGACAATTTCATTTAATGTGTTTTGCTCCGCCCTACAGATACACTAACTCATCACGCAATAATTTACACACACAGGCACACACATGCCATTACACAGCAGCAACGCAGCTGATTACGTGCAAAGTAAGGCAAAGCAGCACATAAAATTTTGTTGCCTACTTTTCGGCGCAAAAATTTACAGGAAATCAATATTTTGACAATCAAAGCGCCAATTGGCACTTCATCACTTAACACCTGAAGCGCATTTTTCACTTTCAATTTGAAATGGAAATCGACAAAAAAAGGAGAAAACCCAAACGCAGACAGGCACGCATCAACATGTACGCAAAACTGTCAATGCAAGGCAACGCATGAATGAATGAATGTGAATAAATGAATGCTAGAATGTCTGCGAATGTTAATCTGGCGAACATATGGCGTGCAATTTACACGCACAGAAACCAATGACGAAACTGACAGCGAAAACAAGTTGAATGTGACAAGATACGAGTATAAGAAGAAGAAGAAGATTTAGCTAGAAGTAGGCAGCAAATGACAGCGCAAGTTTTATGTGAGCATAGCAAAGCAAGTAAGCAGCGCTGCAAACATAAAAAAAACGGCAATTGAAATGTTAAACATTTCTAGGTGTAGCAGCTTTTTTGTGCGTAGAAGACTTTTAGCTATTTATATGCCCTACATAGTAGTGATGGGTGATAATCAAATTACAGTAGTTAAAAAAAAAACCGAAATTCGTGAGCACTTGTTATATTTGCTTTAAAATAATTAGATCTGATGCTTCAAGTAGGGAATGTTGACGTCTCTGCACATGCTGCGAACGTTCCAGGAACAACTTATTAGCTTGACTGCATTGTCTTTGGATTTAAGATTAGTCCTAGAAACTTAGCCTTGCATTATTACTGGCAGGTTAAAAGTTAGTAGTTAAATAGTTCAAGTTCCCAGATGATGAGGTCCAAGAAATATAACTATTTATTGCTTATGCCGACAACGTTCATAATAAAGTCGTGATACCAATTAAAGATGTGAGAGGCTTTTACTCAAACCAGGCTGAAAGCCTGAAACGCTCGGCGAAGTCTTGTAATAACTCATCGATGTTGATGGCATTGAAGTGACACCATCTTCCACTAGTATGTTGCATTGAAACGTGACATATTGCATGATGTGACAAAAATTGGAATATTTACCACTGAAACCCTATGATGTGTTGCATTTTAAGCCCACGTATTTTAATTTATATAATTTATAAGAAATTTTGTTTTTGCTGTAGTTCTTGCAATGTACTTCAAGGAATAATGAGTATTTCTTACGTATGTTCCTTGAAAATTGTATGGTACTGTCCACTGCTCTTTGATGTGGTTCGCTTCTGTACATAATAATTCGATACTCTATGATCTGTTGAGTTTACTGTCTATGATCCTGACGATGGGTTTTCTTAGCGATGAACAAATCATTTCTTCTTATTGTCTTCTTATTGAGTGGAACTGTCTTCGGTGGTTATGAGGCAAGTTACTGTGAGCTGATAGCCAACTGATTCTCTGTATATATTTCAGAGTTGGTTGGATCTGTTTGGGTAGGTGACTCTAGTCTGCTGTCTTCTGAGTCATCGGTACGCAGAGCCTCAATTGTGGTCTAATCTGTAGCTAAGCGATTGCAGAGTTGATCTAATGACGTCTGATCACTCTAGAGGCACTCAACTCAACTTCATAAGAAGAAGGTCTAGTCTGGTTGGAACCTCAACCCATTTGAGCACACAAATTGGAATACTTGAAATAAAATTAATAGTAATGATGGCGTCGGTCATATTTTCTTTCTTATTTTGTGGGTTGGGTTTTGTCGAAATACGTCTTGAGGTCACGATTGAGTAGCAGTTCGACTGTAAAATGCTTTGTAGATGCATATGGCTTGATGTGTCGATTGAAGAAATATCTTGCCAGCTTTAGATCCACATCCGTATACAATCCGCTTGACCGTTTATAGCTGATCGGATTTAGTTATTCTCTGTGCATACCTTTAAGTCGTCAGACATAAATGCTGTTCCATTCCATCTGATAAGAGCTTATCTGGAACCGCATGTGTATCGAAAAAACGGCGTAATATTTTGATGATGTAGTTTATTTTGAAACAGCCCGGCAAAGTCGATGTACAAACGAGACTACATACGTTTCGCTAACACTCAATGATGTGTAGTAGCTTTTGTTTGATTTTTGCGAAGTGCACTTCTTTAATATTAGGCCACTATACATAGATCTGCGCTAGTGCCTTCTTCAGAACTGTTTTTCGTGCGTTTAGTATAGTCACACCACACCAAACTAGACATCGTCTTGTAACTAATAGTTCGGAGTGATGACAGTAATACGGATAGTGCTTACTAAATCGTTCAACATTTGTGGAAATCTCTGATTCTTTTGCACATGGTATTGCTCTCAGCTGTGGTTCAACTGACAATTCAATCATCAGAACCTTTTTATTGGACGTTGACTCGTATTATTCTTTAACATTGGCATCTTGTCGCGTTTATTTGTGCGTATTATCCAACTAGTTTTATTTGAAGATTAAATAATGGACTTCTCTTTGGAACCTAATGTTAAGACCGCGTCATGGAAAGAACTGGACGATGAAAAATCTGTTAATGAGGATCGCCAATTACTGACGGCTTATATGTCAGTCCTTTTACGAGGACAAACCCGTATTTTTTTATTGAAAAATGGTCAATTAAATCTTCTTAAGATTGAAGCCAAATTCTGTGAAGAAATAACAACTTCTTTACCAGCGGTTTTTTACAAAAAAGGAAAGACATTGTCAATGTCATTTTAGATGATCCTAATGAGAAACCTTCTTGGAAGGAAGATGAAGACTCAAAGAACTCGGAAATCTTATCCGAAATGGTACAGTTTTAGGATGAGGCGGTACTTAGAAATCTTACGGAGAATATGATTAAATATGATGAAGATCACTCATACAGACTTCAGTTTCATTTTGATAAAAGCCCAATTTTAACTAAGAAGTACTTTCTCAAATCAACTTTAGATGGGGAATATCCATTTGCAATTAAAGATCCGCAAAAAAAATTGCTAAGAAAGATCTTTAATTTCATAGAACCAACGGAAGTTCCATCCGACAAAGCTAAGATTGATGAAGAATCTCAGAGAATATTAATATTATTCCGAAATCCATACTTTACTATATAGGCGTCATAGTCGATGACAATTTTGAGGATGGTAAGAGAGAAGAAGAATCTGTCTGGTATTCCGTGACTACAAAATATTCCGAGCCCATATGGTAACGCATCATTATTGGCAGCTTTCCATTGTAATTGATATACATAGTGTCTGACTTAATAAGCTTTTTAGTGTTGTTGTATCCATTCTTGTCCATTAATTTGTGCAATGGTACCACCACAGATGTCTTCTGCGGTAAGAACACTTAATGAAACTTAGTAGGATCATGAATAGCTCTTGCTGCTATTCGTCCTTAGGTGATGGAGCATTATGTATTTCCAATAAGTTTCGGCTGATGGGCGCATACCAAGGGTGTCCAGCTTGAAACCTAATAATTAAAACGAAGGAACCACAAATTGGAACTTGTTTTATCGCAGACATCGTTCAGCTTTGGTAAGCTGTAGCAGTTTGTTTAGTTCAGTTTTTCTAGTAAAAATATGGAAGGAACCCAATGCAGCTTTGAAAAATCACAGATGCTAATGCTATGTCGCACTGCAGATTGATTTTGTTACCAATTTGAAGTATGACAAATAATTTTCTGAAAAGCCAGTTTATTTGTATAATATTCATCTTTGTTTGACCAGGGTAAATCTTCTTTTTTTCAACCAATGCTCCAAAGTCCATTACATCGCATTTGTAGCTTATTAAAACTTCGACTCTGCCGAAGTTAAAATTTTTCTATATTTTTTACTATTTTTTTTTTTCAACACTGATTGCATATGTGCTATATCTCTGCAAAGGTATTGTCTACCTACAATTTTTTTCGGGGAAAAAAATAACAATTTCGGCAGATTGTGCATATTATTCTTGTTTTTTTTTTTCACCGTGCAGAAACTTTCAATATGCTTTAAAATATGCGCACATCAAAAGGATCTGCGAGCATCATATTTTCTAAGCGTTGCTGTCAATTTTGCGCTTGTCTTGTCATTGAAAAATACTTCTTCTTCTTTTTGTTTTTTTTTTTGGGATCCTCGTTTAAATGTTGTCAATAAATTGACAGCAATTGAAGGTTTATAAAACACTTTGTGAGCAAGGCATGCAAGGCTGTCTGCGCTATAAAAGCAAGTAGCTGCATGCATGTGGCATATAAAAAATGATTGCCTTTTTGTACATGTGTTTCTGCATATATATATGTGTGTGTGAGTAAGTGTGTGCATGTCGACTGTCTGTGTTTGTCAAACGTCTGCAAAACCTAAAAGCAATAAATTTTATGGCCAAACATGATTTCTTTTCTTGCTTGGTTTCGTTTGTTCGCCACTTCAATTTGACGCATTTTCGGCTCCTCTCAAGACTCAAGTAGTTCCAGGAAGTTGTGTGATAATTTAAAATTGATTGGAACTTCTTTGATTCAATGGGTGTGTGTGTGTGTGTGTGTGTGTGTAAAGAGCGCGCAATTTTGTGTTTTACCCTGATTGAACAAACAGCAAAGGACTTGTTATAAGGAAATTTTATGTTGACTATGAGTTATTTTAGTTTATTGGCAATGATATGATTTGATTTTGATGGCTGTATGGCACTTAATGTAACGAGCTGAAGAAAGAAATATTGTAGCAAACGATATATTATGAATAAGGAAATGGTCTTCTTATCAAATGATCAAATTATGCATCATGTTCCACAATATTGGATAAAGCATTGATTTTCCACCTGATGCAACTTACAGCTCTAAGCTATACCATTCCATATGCATTCATTCTTCATAAGAATCAAATAAAACCGACTAAAAAAATGAGTGAAGTGTACAAAAATCAAAATATTAAGCACAAAAGTATGCAATAACAAAATTCCAAAAAAAAAAGCAAAACAAATTCCTAGAGAAAAAGAATAATAAATAAAAAATAAACCAAAAAACAACAACAGTAATAAAAAAAATAAAAAGAAAAACAGAATGGCTAGCAAAGCCAAACAATAAATGAAGCACCAAAATATGAAAAAAAAAAACCAAACAAAGAAGAAGAAAAAGTTCACACAAAATTTTGACATAAATACCGTTAAAAGTGCTCGCTGCGCCATGTTTGGCTGTGCTTTTGAGTTTTATTTTTGTTTTCCTTTTGTGTTGTTTTTTGTGTGCATATAGCCGCCAGAGCCGGATGAGCACAAACGGAATTAACACGCCAGTTCGTTGCACTAAAATGCGGCGAAGCGTACAGACGTAGGTGACTTCAGCAGGCGATTGCTACTGCGACTGCGACTATTCCCAGCTGTGCACTTTCGGTTTAGACTTTCTTTTGTTGTGCTGCACAGTTTTTGGCGCTTTTTCGTTGCTTGCGCGCCAAATTTAGATACAAATTTTTAGATGGGCGTTTTGATTTTATTTTACCGACTATTTTTATGCATAAATAGCCGAACTGAGCAACCGACACGGCGCGGCGATTCAATGCCTAAATTGTGTTTTAGTATTTTTATTGTTATTGTTTGGTGTTGGAATGCGGTGGAATGCGGCCTACACTAATAAAAACAACAAACTGTAGAACAACAGCAACAATTTATTATGATTATTTTTATTGCTCGACATGTAAATGTATAATATTTCTGTTTATTTTTGTTGTTTTTCTTGGTAACAACACGGAATGGTCATAAATATTTCAGCTACTCCGGCGCAAAAAGGAATGATATATGCCAACAGCATCGCTTCAATGTGAATTTACGCCAGATACGAGTCAATAAAAGTCAATTTGTAGAATGGCTATTTAATAAGTTATTTATTTATGAGCAGTCGCACACAGAGTGAGCACCGGCAACGGATTTGATGCGAGATGAAGCGTTAAATGTTTTTGGAATTTTATTAAAGTGATTTGAAGCGAGTAGTAAACGAAGCGTTGAAGTAGCTCGTAGCGCATTAAATATGCAAGCGCATGTAGTACAGCGCAGACGTTTTACATTTTGGCTTAGCTGCAGACATGAAATCTGGAGGGATATAAGCGCAAATAGTGTAGATACGCTTACTTAACTGCAAAATGCTTGAAAAAAAGGAAGACATTTTATCTGACTTAAGCACACACACACACATTCGCACACATACTTGGAACTATATAAACCGCAGCATTTGCAAATCTCAAAAACAAGTTTGTCAACAACGTTTGTATGAGGCAGCTTAACTTTTGTGCATATTTTATGCAGACTAAGTATACTGAGTAGCGCAGAAAAAGGTGGCAGCACTGTGCCGAAACTAGTTCATATTTATTTGCAACTTTAGGGTTGACACACAATGCTGACGGCTAAAAATCGTCAAAAGATTTGTGTATCCTTTTTGTCGACAAACTTTTATCAGCGCCTTTTGCTCTAATTTTGCCTATTGTTAAGCTTCAGCCACTGTGTAACATGATAAGTTAAGAAGTGTGTTTGTCTAGGATTTGATATGTTCAACACATGTCCTTGATACGTTGTGGCCTAGTAGCCGCAATATGAAATTTAAACTGTGGCAGCACACTTTGCAACGCTTAATCAAATCGGTTGTATTAAGTTTCACATTAATCAAATTATGATATTTAGAAGCGTAAATGTTTGCAATTAGTTAACATATATCTTTGAAATATTTTAAAATATATTTATTTGTATTTGTGAGTCAACTTAACTTTTATTATACACGGATACAGCTAGCTTCGCTCAGCTTAAAATGATTTGCAAATAGTCGCATGCAACAGCAGCACCTGCAAACGACGAAGACTTTTACAGCTAGCGATTTCACACGACACCGGTAGTGAGTAATAACTTTCTTCGGTCATAGAAATTTATATTCCAATCAAATCAACAGAGTTGAATGCCAAGTCCATGCTACGGCCGAAGAATATTGCATCATATATATGGAACTGAGCGAAGGACTATTTGTCATTGAATTTGAGTGTTATATGGAAAATAAATGCGATAAAATTACTGAATAATTGCTACCAGACAAGGCAGTAAGCTATTACCACGGCGATGATCGGGTGCGTGGATTTTTCGGTGAAACACGAACCGAAGCATGGCCATAGCCTTTTGCTTCATTTTTGTTTAGCTTTTGATGACACGATATTGTTGCACGATAATCCATAATTTGAAATGGAGAAACCAAGATCCTAAAAATATACTAAAACTCATGAGCGATGTCATGAATGTCCAAGTTGATTAGAAACACACATTATTGCTCGATGACGTGGCATGTTAGGAGATTGGGACTCGTTTGCTCAAGTTCACATTGTGAGAAAGCGAACTCTGCAGTCAGGAGCAACGCGAGCTGTTAGTGAGCGATATCCAGAGAAACGGAAAGAGGAGAAACGCGGGAGACGTATGCGACAGAAATGAAGCTAGAAGATTCTATCAAAAGGTGAAGGGTCTAAGTGAAGGTTTTATGCCCGGAGTAACTTTCTGTAAGGACGAATATGGAAATCAGGTTTTAGATGCTCAAGAATCACTCAGATTATGGAGGAGTCAATTTTTTTAACCCACTCGGAGGCGATGAAGCGCAACACCGGAACCACCAGTTAATGATGGCACTATTGTAGAGCCACCGGACTATAACGAGGTCGATTCAGTTATTAAAAAGCTGAAAAATAACAAAGCGGCAGGTGTTGATGGGCTGCCAGCTGAGCTATATAAGACCGGCGGCGAAGAGTTGGTTAGGAGTATGCAAGATGTGTCCCGATGAACGCAAATAAGGAAAGAAGAAGGGAGACCAACTACCGTGGAATGTTTTCTTTCCATCGGATATAGGATATGGAATACATCCTACGCCAATTCCCGTACATACAGAGTATGTCGGGCTAGATCTTCCAAAAGGAAGTGATGCTGCTCGCTTACGTCGATGACATCGATATCATCAGCACACAGGAACGGCGAGTCAGCAAGGCGTTCTCAGAGATTGAAAGACAGTTTCGGCTCATGGGTCTAGTGGTGAGTGAGGACAAGACGAAGTACTTGGTGTCCTCTCGCACTCCGTCATCGCATCTTGGACGGTCAGTGACGATGGGGAATTTCAACTTCAGTGTTGTAGAAAACTTCGTCTATCTTTGATCCGAGTTAACCAGCAACAACAACGTCAGCCTGGAGATCAGGCGAATAATCACGCTTGCAAACCGATGCTTTTTTGGGCTGACCAAGCAAATGAGAAGTAAAGCCTACTCTCGACAGACGAAAATAAAGATCTATAAGACACTGATACTCCCAGTCCTATTGTATGCCGTAGAGGCATGGACCGTGATTGAGTCGGATGAAACAGCGTTGGAAGATTCTTCGCTGGATCTTTGGTCCTATTAGAGGCGACGACGAGTTTAGGTCCCGTATGAACTGCGAGCTGTACGAGCTAATCGATGAGGTGGACATAGTCCAGCGCAGCGTCTGCACTGGACTGGGCACCTCATTTGAATGGATGAAAGAGCTCCAGCACGCATGGTTTAAATGGGGAGCCCAAACTTGATAGAGGACGACCGGGCACGCGTTGGAATGACCAGGTATGGAGAGATCTCTCCGTAGTTGACATTCAAAATGTTTGGCACCAGCGCACACTAGACTATGAAGGCTGGCGCGCCTTCCTAAATGCGGTCATGACCGGAGGACGGTTGACGGCCATTTAAGTAAGTAAGTAAGTATTCTTGGGTCTACCAGTTATACTTACAATCAAGTATGAGAAGAATTAATAATTGTTGTGTTGAGTGCAGTTGTTCATCTATCAAACATTTTGTCCTGTTGAGGTTCTCCACCATTTGTCAGTACTTATCATGAATGAGTTGAGTTTTATTGGCCTGAATGATTTACGATGGAAAGAGGTCCATCTTACCTGCCTAAGGCTGAAAAGTTATCATTGCTGTCCTCGAGCACATCGGTATATGGCCGAGTGCCCGAATACTTTTAAACATTTTCAGTATTGAGCTTATTAAAAGGTTTAGGGTTTTCTGTAGTAAATCAGGAATTATTTCAACGACCTCGGAGTATTTATAAGGTTGAAATGAACCAATGAATCAATGACTGCTGCATGGTAACCATCAACCATTAGTTCAGGGATTATTGGTAAGTTGGCTTTCTTATAAGTCTTTAAGTCCTCTAAGTTTCTTGAAGTTCGAATGTATGATCATTTGATCCGACATAAATGGTTCAACTGTTGTACTCCAACTATTGACAAAATCAGACAAAGGATCGTTGCTGAAGGTAAGTGTATTGTCTACGTTCAATAAATTAGGTGCTTGTTTTTTTGTAGGAAAAACTTCTTTCAACTCTTTTCCACACAAGGTTAGGAGCGTTGGCACCGCATCCAATCAGTAGTGGTAGGTTACGTATTTTGCAGTGCTGAACCAGTACCTCTATCTCTCTGGCTGGAGGTTTGGTTTGCTTGCATGGGAGGTAGTCACTTAAGATCACCACTTCGCGCAGGACTCCGCTAATATCGTGCTTTAACTACTCATATGTTCTGGCATTGGACATGTTACCAGCGATAAGATTCCTAACGAGTCAAATGTTATGTACCTTTGCAGTCTAAAGGCCTACAGCCTCAGTCATCTCATTCTTCTATCGGCCTATATTATTCCATGGATTTTATTGATGATTTCTAAGGTTAGCTTCTCCAAGTGCCATTTGAAGTTGTTCCGTTGTTGATATCCAGGAAGTCATTGTTAGTGGAATAGAATATTTAAACATTCGAAATATAAACAAGAAATAATTTAAACAATAATAAAAATCATATTATCTGACTATCAACTCCATTGAATACCAACAAAATATGCAACCGCAAGTACATAAAAATCAACTGAAATCAACATCGAAGCATTAATGCGCACAGGCGCGCGCTTGTCAATATTAGTTTAAACCTAAATATTTACTTACTTACTACCGTGTGCATATTTGACTACGCGTAAATACAACGCTGCACTGTAATCAAATGCAACTCTGATAATAAAAGGAATGCAGCAGCAACTGAATAAAAGGGCGCAGATATATTTGCATACAATTCGAACGAGCAGCTTTTCATTTCTTTTTATTTTCGCTGGCTGGCACAATAATTTGACTAGCAATGGAAAGCATTTGTTTTGCTCTTTTTTGTTGCCTCTCGTTAAAAACTTCAAAATCTGCATTTTCAAAACAAGCACAAAAGCTTAAATCGTGCCCGGCAAAAAAAAAAAAGGAAAAAAAAAGTTGGACCAGCAACTACAGCGAAATGTTTGCTGCTGCTGCATGTCAATTTGTAAGCAAATCAAATTGAAAAAAGTAGCAAAAAACTCCTCTTTTTTTTTTTTGGTTACAAACTTGCAACATGGAAATACCTGAGCAGCAATTGAGCAGCAACAAGCACAGGCGCAGCGCAGCAGATGAATTGCAGTCAAATTGTGTCAGTTGAAGTCGCAGGATTTAAGTTCAAAAGTAGACAGGAAACAGCAGTTTTTGATGATACAAAATTTTAAGCATCATTGTTGCTTTGTGGAAGAGATTTTGGTTGCTAAGACTGGAATTGAGGAAGTTTTTTGCTTTTTATTTAATAAATTTTTTTATAACATTTTGTCATATTTTTTGTCAAATTCAATGTAGACAAGGATGCAGCGCGTTAACAACGGTTGTCATAAGCTGAAGAATTTTTTTTTTTTACAAGATAGATTAGTATAAAAAATATTTGTTTGAAGGAAGTATCGGTGTTCCCATTTGTTGACATTTTTTATTTCGCACTTTAATACTTTTCTCTCGAACTCATTTCAGCAATTGTTAATTTTGTTCAAAATTCAATTTCAGCTAAACGAGACTCATGCTTAAAATAGAAATGTTCAAACTGTGATGAGCCAGAAAATACTTTTGCATCTTTTGTAATTTTCGAAATTAGCAACATTAACAGCAAGTCCTTTGGGTGCCACTTACAGTGAGATTGCTTGAGTGCAGTGTGCTGCCCCTTAACTATTGTCGGTTCATACGGTTCAAGGTTCTAGACAAATCTTTAAAAGATCTCTCCTTGTTTCGAAATTCGAAATATTTCTCCAAATTGTGCAAGCACTAACAGCATTTTCCCCTGCTGTTAGCTAAGCTGTTAAGTTAACAGCGCTGTTAATCATGATGTTAAATACTTTCATTCTAAGCAAAACTACGACACTGAATTTTATTTAGGCTTAAATTTAACACTTTAGGTTGTTAAACAAATTTTAAGCGTATTTATTTAATAGATTTATTGAAGTAGCATTAAATTTTTTTATGGTAGCTCAATAAAGCTGGATAGCATATAATCAAATTGGTTTTAATGTAGTTTTTTAAAAGAAAGTGCAAGCTAATTTCTGTAGTGGATAATTTGGGGGAAGATATTGTCCCAGTATACAATATGAAGTTGCATTGCAACCAACGCTGTCTTATTTTCACAACCTGTTGTCTATTGCAATTTCATAGACAACAGTAGCTTAAGATAGTCACGGTGAGAAGTTGATTGGCCAAACAAACAATACTTCAAAGTTGGTACCTATAGAATTTATTATTACATATTATTTTTAACTATTTACTAATTATTCTGTGGAGATCGTTATGTGGTGATGCATCATGTCGTACTCGGTACCGTGTTATTAAGCCAATATGGCATGTCTGCACATTAAACAACAGTGGAGTCTTGTATCAAAACCTTGCTGTATATCAAGGAATACTGCACAACAGTAGAGATTTTGCTCTATTAAGGAATTTATTTCTTCCATTAACGGTTCTAGTGTCCCATGTTTGCAACGAAATCCAAACTGATGATCTGGCAAGATTTGAAACAAGTTCAGAACTGATAGCCCTCTTTATATTGTTTTCTGGTTTGCCTGGCTTGGAAATCAATAATATTTCAGCGTATTTCCAGCATTTTGTATGACAGGCACAACCAAGAAAACTTACAATATTAATCAAAGAAAATGGTTGAAATATATCTCTAAGCTGCTTAGCAAACGCTTTTACTGTATTTGTGTCTTTTTTACATCACATTCCCTGTTCAATTTTAATTGGATGACAGGTGCACTTTTTGCTGTGATTTTGCTTATTGAGGCTCTTAAATATTCGCATAGTCGCATTATTTTTATCCTTTCTTTCAATTCTTTTGTTGCCCGGTTTAAAAGAGTTTTATCAAAGGGATGATGGCAAAAGCATCCGACTTTCACTATAGACTTTTAATGAGTTTCATGTGTCATATTTGTGAAGCACTAAACATCATCATTCAACTCTATTTGAGTCAAGTTAATACTGGTTTCAACACATTCTTAAAATAGCAATCTTTGAAAAAATGCTGTGTCCTTTCGAAAGTCTTGAATTGCGCAATTGAAGACGAGAAAATCTGTGTCAATGATGTCAGGCATGCTGCTACCTTTGTGTAGCACAAAATCCATCATATCAGGTATTCTATGCAGATCAATTAGCCAATACGTTGGTCTGGCAGTATAGCAACTGTCTGATATGCTCTTGTGAATTGCTAAGTCTCCATCGCCACCAAGAATATTTTTTGTCCTATATTCCCCAGCAACAATAAATTTATATATGTCAACTCTATTTGTTTGCTCATCATAATCTATAGACTTTTAAATATTTCGCTTTCCATTTCTGTAGATGGTTGTTCTTTAACTGTGCTGGCATACGATTGCGAGTTCCCAATATACAGAACTGGTGCTAATTGGTTTTCCTCTGTGTCTCAATTTTGACTACTGCAATCCTTAAATATGGCAAGAAAACTCGCTTTGTCACGCTGATCAGTAGTGTATAAGGGAGCTGTCTGCCGGTTGGGCCCTTCTGTACGTTTGGTTCTTAACAATAACTCAGAAAAGCGAGTACATATATTTAAACAGCGCTGGTGCCGTTTTTTAAAGTAGCACTTAGATATAAATTTGTGCTGACTAATGACGAAAGTTCGGAGGATAAAGACGACGATGTCAAAGAGGAATTTTATAAGTGCTTGCATGTCTCTACGAGTGCTGCTTCAAGAAAAAAGAGAAAGAAACTTGTAAATTCTATCAAAATGTAAATCGTCTGACCGAAGGTTTTAAGCACGGAGTTAGTTGCTGCTTCTGCTTCTGGTCAGTAGTCATAAATGTCTACAACTGTGTCATTGAACTAGAATCGGACCAACGTCCAAAGGCAACAATAGTGCATTTTTTTTTAATATAGTCAAACATTCCTTTGAACTAATCACACATTGCGCTTACAGTCAAGCATTTGTAGTTGAAAAGCCAACAGCCTCATCCAGTTCAACCACTTTCATGTTTACAAGGAAATTTATTATCAATATCATCTGATGCTCGTTTGAGTGAAAAATAAGTACCACGTCGACTCAATATTCCAATTTTTTTCTCCTTTCCAACTTATCAAACGAACCATACGAATAAATCAAAAAAACTATGAACAAATTCACATGAATTTAATTTTGATAAAAAAAAAATAAGAAAAAGGAAATAAAATATTTTTCAAACGTCTGTCGCTCTATATATTCATTCATTCATTCATTCATTCATTCGCATATCTATCTGTCTAACCTAACCAAACTGTGCCATGCTTTGCGTTTGCTAACTTTTATTTATGCAAATTTAATTTCCATGTTAAGTGTTCCCTAGAAATGAAATGGTTTCCTACATAAATACTACAAGTATTCTAATAGAATACATATATACTTTTTTATATATGTAGCTGCAGTTTGCCTTGAAGTATGCTATACATTTTCTTATTTATTTTAGTTACTTTTCTACGCTATTTGCTTTCATCAGTGATAAGTGTTTGTGACTGCATGTGTGTTTGCGACAGCCGCTATGGCGCGCTATTTGCCTTTGTATTAAAGTGTGATTGTGTGTGTGTGTCTGTGTGTGTGTTAAATGTTATTATGCTGTGGCTAGAAAATTGTTTTTCTTGAAATAGCAAATGATTTTTCTCGTTTTTCTATAAGAGACAAAAAAAAATGTGGCAAAATAAAACAAGAAAATTGTTTTTACTCTCGCACACTCCACACGCGCACAACTTCATTTGAATGCGCGAACATGAGCTGCTCATTAATTAAGTTGCAATGCTGCGAAGTATTGAAATTTATGTAAAAAACCAAAGCAGTTCTTAAAGGGTGCAAAAATATCTGCCTTAGCTAGCAATTATAATGCTTGAATTAACTTTAAACTACAACTCGCGTGTGTAAAATAGATTTGGGTAATGTGTGCGTGCGTGCGTGTGTGTGCGTCTTAAAATGTTTCAAAAGATTTCCGCTCAAAGCACTTCTGCAGCAAATGTGTTGCATACTTCTTGGCGCTGCGCTTACATTTTAAGTAAATTTGCGGTTTGCCAGCACTTAATTGCTTTCGACTTCATTTGGCAGCGCATGCCACTTTTCTGAACGTTTCGATTATGCTAATCCCTACTCGACTTCTGCATAGATTTTCAATAAACAAACTGCTACACACATACACATGAAAAACCGCAGCGTATATATGTGTGGGAGAAAAACAAAACTGTACCAAAGGAATAGCGACACGCGGCAAACAGTTGCTAATCCTTGAGGCAGTCATGGACATTTTAGCGGGGAGTTTAATTTATTTTTTTGCCCAATGTATGAATGTTTTTATTGTATTTAGTTATTATATGGGATATTCCACAGAATCTGCATAAAATGAGCTATTTAAGCCTTTCATTGTATAACTCGTCTGTAGTGGATAGCATTGTATTATTCTAAGCCAGCAACTTGTTACCATCAAATCATGACCTCAAAGCATGTTTTCATAAACAGAATATATTAATTTTGAACTATATTTGCAATGGTTTGATAGAGGTAAAGGAAAATTTTGGTTTTCAAGCGAAGAAAGTCCTCTTCCTTTTCACATTCGACTTATAAACGTCTTTTATTTCTTTTGACGGAATATTTAGGAACTTTGTAGGTACTCAATTGACAGAATGGGACTTAAAGAAATAAGAAAATGTATTGCATACTTCAAGGCATAGCAGCGCAAACTGCAGTTACCTATATAGAAAAGTGTATATAGAAAGCATATAGCTAGATCAAGGTCATAATAAGGCTATTTCCAATGAAATAACTAAACTACACATTCGCTTAGTTACATCCTGCAAGCATTTCTGAGTATAGAAGGTGCTTTTAATAATATTCTTCCTGAGAGAATCATTAGGATTTAACAAAATTCCTTGTAAAGTTTATTTGCGACTGCAGTAAATCTTTCTTCAAGAAAGTCTGTCATTTGAAGTTTTCTCAGATGCGGCATAGTATTATAGAATGTAATCTCATCACTCCTATAGATCCTATAGATTATGTAAGTTGCATGTTTTAAAGTAATTGCCTTCGAATTGGACGTAGCTGTTATTTTAAATAGAATCTTTCGACAATTCAACTGTGATCCGATGCTCAAGTGAAACTCTTCTTGAAAAAAAAAAAAAATTATTAAGCCCTCCAGAATCTATCTCATCTGGACTTTTGGCCATATAGCTAGTCAAATTCTATTTTATTCTATTCGTGAACTATAGCAAGTATAACTATACAACCTGTGAAGAAGAAAAGCTAAATGAAAGTTCAACCATACCTTTACCAACTTCTGTGAACTAAAATTTAAAGTAATCGGTGAAGTAAATAAGATCAAGCTCTGTGCTATAAAAATAGAGTAAGTGTTGAGCTATATAAAGCCTGTGAACTATATCTTCTTAAACTGTAATTGATGTCAAGTAGAGGAGCTAAATGACAGCGAAACTGCGAACAATAGCTGCTGCATTAGCACTTCTTTGAACTAAGAGATGTGAAATAGAAGAAAGAAATAGCTCCTAAAACTGCGAACTATATTGAACAAGAAGATTTATATGTACCATAAAAACTATAAGTGAACTAGAAGAACTAAATGAACTAGAATAATAAAATAAATGATATAATAAAATAAATGACATAGTTATATGTTCCTTAACTGCATTATTATACTAGTCTAATGGAGAAGTGAATTGTGTTAGACTTGTGAACTCTTAATTCTGTGAACTAAAAGAACTAAATGATGGGTTAACCATATCCAGCAGACCTGTGAGCTATATCTGCTATAAAAAAATGCCAGCTTTCATAGTTGAGCAAGCGGTCATTATAACTGCTAGAGAATGAGCAGATATGATCGTCCACAAGAACAATATTAATATGTCTGTGCAGGATAGTGTTTCAGTTGTAAAAACAGCAGCCAATATTATACGCTGTTACGGTTAAATTTAGCTACAACATTCTAGATCTTGATGCCGTATCTCCAAATGGGAGCGATCATTTGTTCATAAATCTGTTACTCAAAAGCCATTAAAGTCGAAACTTTTTGGCTCTGCATGTTCACACAGCAGCCAAGATATGAACCTTCAACTGGAGTCATTGAAGGTTAAGTCTTCATTATATAATCTACCGTTATGTATGATTTAGAAAGGAACTTTCCTTTTTTAGTGTACAGTAGAAGTTGCTATTTCTGGCATTATTTACTTGGTGTTGCCTCCTGTAGGCCTTTAGCAGCGTCTGGAACACATGTACGTCCTCCAATTAAGTGGCAATCATCAAATTTGAGGGAGAAGTGCGATTATCTTCATTAGGCGTCGGCCAATCAGCAGCAAAAATATTAGAAAGCAATGGTGCGAAGACACTAAGACACACTTGGACGAACTTAAATGAAGCACTGAAGCCTTTCAAGGTATGAAGGTTGCCTCAAATAAAATTAGCTGCGTAATTTCTTCTTAATATTTCACAGCCGACTGGTATGACACATTTGTCCAAGGCTTATTATATATCATTACAATAATTCCTCTTGTCAAAGGTTTTAAGTATATTATTTAGGACTCGGTGGGCTGTTCAGCTGTGCCTTGATGCCTTTAGAATATGCAAAATGAGCTAAAGTGAAGATAAGCAGCCTAGCCTCTTCCATACCTTCGACTATAACGAATGTAGAGCGATGTTGGGCGATACGACTCAGCATTGCTTTCTGGTTTTCCAGGTTTATGAATCATTGTTACCACTTCTGTTTTCCAAACCGTTTGAAAGATAAACCAGGAAAAGAAAAGTGAACTCAATCATCGAAATGTCTGACTGTAGCACAGCTTAAAATTCAATTTTAGAACTTGATCGCTAGCGTCTAGGTCACCAATGTGCCGTTCCATTTCTATTCGAGTTTGTTGCTGAGTCTAAACATTTCTAGAAAGTATCACACAACTCAATCATTGCTGAGTCTAAGGTTCTTTCTTATGATATTTTTTTCATATAATTAAGTTAGTTATAGTTGTAAGGAAATAAATTATATTTGGAACCTTTAAAAACCATATATAAATCTATCAACTGCATACGCCACACAATTAGCTCCTACCTATAATCAAAAGGCCCAACAAAATGAATATGCCATTACATCCAGCCACAATAAGATAATCAAGTAAGCATACCTACTCGTGCGTAAGTGTTCTATAAACTGGAATCAACCATATATTGTTTGTCTTTGTACATTCTGTAATATTTGCTAAGCGATTACAGGCATAAACAAACGCTGTGTGGCGTTTATTGTCTTCGCCAGAAGCTGCTTACTCCTTCAACTCTATCAGATATAGATTCCATGCTTTACGCTGCTACACTAACTCTTTGCAGCCAAGTTTGTAGCTCATGTTGTGTGGCAGTCTGTGTGTGTATGTCTATGCTAACCCGCATTTATATATTCATATAGGTATATATGTATGTATCTAACAAAACACAGAGATACAACGCTTCCACACACACACACACACACAATTGGGGTCACGCCCAAAAGCGATTTGCATGAATATCACTTTGTCGTTATGTGGTCGGTGTTGTAGCGCAGTGCGCGCGCCATTGAAACCAATGAAGGCAATGTTGAACCGCTTTCGTCTAATAGCGCGCGTTACTAACTCAAAGGTAGTCTGTGTAAACATACTCTTATGTGTAGATGCATATATATAAGGTGAAAGAGTGCTACAAAATTGGCGAAATCTGCGGCGTAAGTCAGCCAGAATTTTAGAATTATTGCCTTTTGATTTTTGTTGTTTTTAATATACCCTGTATGAAGCGTTGGCTAGAAGAGTATATTAAATTTGTGCATATGTATGTGTGTCCACTCAACTAAGAGCTTGTCAAAAATAATATAATACGAGGACCTTTAAATTTTATTTTTAAATTTACTACTGGCTGCCACTTTCGTGCTGGCTGCTACTCTTTTAAGTGACATAGTACTGGCAGCTAGCTAACCACTAACGAGCAGTAGTTAGCTAAATAGTTAAGCCTAACGAACAGTTGTTAGCTTATCGTTAGTGTAATATTCTTTCGAGTCTATGCTCCAACTATAGACAGTTTAAAGGTTATATTATAGTCGTGTAGACACATCTAAAAAGTTCCTTTTCTTGTCTGTTTTTTTAGGCCCTGTACCGAAGGTACAAGAGCCTATTGGGTTTGTGCAAATGTATGTAACAGGTAGAAATAATGGTCGGAGACCCCCAAAGTTACCCCCATTATGGTCAGGAGTGATAGAGGAGTCGATATAGCCATGTCCGTCTGTCCGGCTGTCCGTCTGTCCGTCTGTCCGTCTGGCCGTCCGTATGAACGAAAGGATCTCGGAAACGGTAATAGATAGAGACTTCGTGTTTTTTGCATTCGACTAGGACTGCTCCGGAATTTTACAAGTTTATTTTGAAATCTTGCCTCTCCCCCCCCTTCCCCATAAAATCACCCCCAAGGCTAAAAATTTCCTCGGAACAAAAAAAGTAAGTATGCCAGTATAAAGATATCGTCTTTCTAAGCCAAAATCCAAAAAGTTCATCAAAATCGGATAATAAATGACGATTTTATAAGCAATTGAATTTGAACGACCCCCTTTTCTTTTCATTCATATTCACGCAGTGAGAAGTGGTCATGTGTTTGGTCATAAGCTAGGGGAACATTTAGTGTGTTTGTTAGGCGACCTGTGCTGGTACAGGGCCTCTTACAGTCGGTTACGCCCGACTGTGATTTTCTTACTTGTTTTTTTTTTTGTTTGTTTAGCTTTTATTTGCACACACAGATTTTTAGTACATTCTGTGGCATCCTTTTGTTGTTATTGTTGTTGTTGTATTTATGTTGTTGCTGCATATTTCCTGTGTATACTTTATACAACATTTATTTATTGTTACAAAAATATGTCAAGGTATACCCAGACAAACAAATAAACACCGAAGCCTGCTCTGCTGCTGCTGCTGCTGGAACGCTTTTGGGAAAACGCTTACACATACTCTTACACAAACTCTCAGAAAAGGCAACCCAAAAATATTTGAGGCTTAAAACTTGAATAATGTTTGTTGAAATATGCTACTATGACCAACCAAAAAGTAGCACAGCAGCAGCGCACAGCAACGCATAAACTCATGTAAAATAATGAAGACTTTAAGTTGCGGCAATTAGTTGGGCAGCAGCAGTTCCGGTCCTACACTGAAAGTAGTTACTTTCTGGGTGTATTAGCTAATGAACTTTGTATGTTTTGTTGTTGTGCTGTTTAATGTTAAATTTTGTGCATCATAATGGCAGCATTTTTTTATGTAATTTATTTTAATTTTATTTTGTTTTTTTCTTTGTACTGAAATTAAATTAAATCACAATTTATTTTATATACAAAACGTTTTAAGCTGTCTTGCTTTACAAATTGTTAAAATGGCGAATAATAACACACAAAAAAAAAAATAATTTACATAAATTACAAAACAATTTTGGGTATTACAATATATGTCCAAAGCACCAAATAATACAAAACATTTGAATTTAAATAATTGAATGGTCTACCAAAAAAATGTTTCTTTTATGTTGGCAGGACAATACAATGCAAATGTTTTATAGCAAAGCCACAGAAAATGCAAATAATCAGCGTAAAGCATTATAAATTATGTATTAAATAAGCGCAAATTAAATTGAGTTACAAACTTTTAAACGAACGCACTTTAAATCATTTGAAAATTAATATTATTACATAATCGGCTTCTATTTAATGGGCGTGACATACCATGAGATTAAGGTATCCCTGGGCATTAGTATGACTAGCAGACATACAATATTACATGAAAATTTGGTCGTCAGAAACGTTGGTTCACATTGGATACCGCATAATTTGACAATCGCTCAAAAGAAAGCTCGTGTCGATTGGTGCAAGCAAATGCTGAAGAAGTTCATGCACGATGCGTCAAAAGCTGTCTACTCAATCGTGACAGGTGAGATAACGTGGATGGATATATGCGTATGAGCACGAAACAAAACAGCAGTCGACTGTCTGGGTCTTACAAGCCGAACAAAATCCAACAGAACTTACTCGCTCGATATGTTTCTTCTCGGAATCCGGACATGTTGCGACCGTGCCGCTTGTAAAAATAACGACGGTCAATTCTGAATGGTATACAACCATTTGTTTGCCTGAAGTATTCGATGAACTGAGGAAAACCAACCGACGAAGACGACTCATAATTCATCACGATAATGCGAGCTCTCACATTTCGGCCATAACAAAAGAGTTTTTGAACGCTCTAACATCGAATTAATGGATCATCCGACGTACAGCTCTGACTTGGCACCAAATGACTTCTTTTCGTTCTCTCACATCAAAAAATAAACTGCGCGGACAGCGGCTTTCAACTCCCAAAGTCGCTGTTGATGCCTTCAAAACGCATGTTTTTGAGGAATCTCTTTTTGAGTGGCAAAACTTCTTCACAAAATAGTTCGGGCGAATGCAGAAGTGTATCAATTTGCTGTGCAGACTATGAATATATTGGAGTCCTTGTTGGACCTATATTACCGAAGTTTTTTTCATGATCAATAAATACTTGTGTTTATTTCATAATATTTTAATAAATTTATACAAAAAATATATTGTTTCATGGCATTCATAAGTTGCAGCCGTTTGGCATACTCCTTTGCAAACGTGGCGTGCGTGAAAATGATGCAAACCATGCAAGAGGTACCTATGAGGGAATTGTAGTTATGGGACCAATAATTCAAAAGGTATCTAAGAATTGGTGATATTTCTGAAAGTGTGAACTAAACTAATATTAAAGCTAAGGGGTGGCAGTTTTGCAGAAGCTATTAAAAGAAAATATTTATTCGAGGCACAGAAAAGAGTTAATGTAATCAAATAAAGATTCGAAATATATGTCGATAAAATCGGGCCATATTCAATGCTGTCCTACCTCAATAATAGCACATTCGAACTTCGTCAGAATATGTTCTATCTAAAGAGTGTTGGTGTGCCCCAAGGCAGTGTTGCTGGTATTTTATTCTGCTTACTTTAAAATATGTTGCTGTGCAAGTGAACTATCATTAGTGATACTCCTCCCAATTTTCTAACAATTAAAGTCTCAATATTCTTGCTTCCTTTTGTAATTGCATCATTTCAATATATGCAGCGAAACAATAAAAAAGATTTTGTTGAATTACGATTTAAAGAATTATTTATTTATGTAGTTTAAAATAAAATGAATCATGTAAAAGAAAAAAATAGTAGATTATATTCGTATTTGATTTAAAATATCGCTGGTATATAAGCGCAGAAAGACTTCTGCTTTATCAAGTTTTATGGCTTGTTCAATTTTAATAAATCCGCATAAAATGTTATCATCTTCAAAATCCAAAATCCAAATTAACGGTAGAGACCTACTAACGTCGTAAGGGCATCCGTTATGCCGTCTTCGTCAGCGCTGTAAACATGAAAGAAAAAAAATGTTGATTAATTCACTGCCACATTTTTTAGTTGTTGTAAAAATTCGACACTTACCTCATTACAACACGCACAAAGTCATCCAATTGCTCTATGCTGGCTGTTTCAGAACCTCCGAGCTTACATTTCGGTAGTGCACCCAGCGCTTGCACCAAATACGACCTCATTTGTATAGCACCCACCACATCTTTGAGGATATGCAATACAAAAGCCACGTCGGGTAACATGTAAAAGAACAGCGTCGAGACAGACGCAGATATTAGGTTTGTGACCAGTACTTTGCCGTGCTTTGCAGCAAACTCTTTCACGAACTCTTGACGAAAGATATATTCAGAATAGTTGTTGCTGCTACGCCCCCAAGATAGTAAAGCCTTAAAGAACTTCATGACCGTAGCGTTGACCTCTCGTTGATTAAGCGAGCAGGCGCGTAGGGCACACTGAATTATGGGCGTTATGGCCACACTTTCAAGCAGCTGCTGAGGGCAAGCGATGAGATATTGTGTTACTAAATGATAAAAGTCATCAACAAGGTCCATATTATCACGCAGACCATTCTCCACATTAAGCCTTTTGAATGTGGGTTTAAAGAATGCGCGCAGCATTGCTAAAAATCCTACACAAAAAAAAAAAAAATTAAATTAATTAAAATTTGCTAACATTTTTGATAAAACTTGAGACTTACCATTTGTGTATTTGTTGTTCTGTGCGTACACTTCCACGAAACCAGACGTCAAGACTAGAAAACAGCTGTGCTGACTGCGCTTATACAATTCGACAATCTTGTTCATCAATGGCACAACCTGCTTGCGTAGCAAATGTATAGCATTGCTTAGGAGCCGGCATGTACCTTGTATGATGCGTGGGTCTCCCTGGTACTTGTTCATTACACTAATCAGCAGTGGCCAGGCATCTGTTACGATTTGTGCAAGTGCGATTTGTGGATTGCTGTTTTGCTCGAAAATATTTGTATGTAACATGAGCGCAGATGCACGATCCATCCAGTAAACTGGATCTGTCGGTGTACCCCTTCCAATAAGTGTATTGTTCTGCACCAGTTGTGCCAGTGGTTGCGTCTGAAAGCTCATCATTTCGCGAAACGCCGGCGCTATTTGATCTTGTGGCACATGCATTATTACCAATGAAATGCTTTCAAGCAAGCGTGTGGCAGCAATATTCTCAATTTCGACGTTATTCAGTCTACGTGCGACTTCTACAAGACCGCTAATATGTTCGTTCATCTGATTGTAACACTCAGTCAAAATCGATGTCAATGATACGGCAGCAACAGTAGCCAAGCCATTGTTCTGTTTCAAAAAGTATAGCAGAAACGTGAGCACAACCGGCAATGAGTGGGCATTTTTCGCAAACCACTCGCCTACTTCACCCAGCAGCGTTATCGATGTGTAGCGCAATGCTATGTGCGTGTCTTCCGGTTGATTCATTACGTATTGCAACAAGTTGTACTTAATATTTTGCTCGTCTACAGAACGCATAAGATGTTGCATAATGAAGAGCGATGATTCAAAGACCGGCCATGTGGGATTGCATATTGTTTCCAAATCCTCATTCACTCGCATAAAACAGCTGCGTGCGCCAACCAGAACAGCAACTTGTTTGATCAGATCAACGGCTTTACGTCGAAACTCCTATAATATCGAAAAATAAAATAATAATATTTAGTTTAAAAATATTTGCTTGCCATATTATTATAGAATACTTACATAAAAGTGACTCTGCTCATCGATCAGTCCCTCATGTTCAACATCAATTTGCGATAACCGCCAAATGGTGTCAATTAGACGTTGAAAATACGAATGGTACCGCGTCACAAGCTCGAAATTGTTCATTTGCAGCAGTTGCTCGGTGAAGTGAAACCAGAAACTAAAGCTGATCTCACCCACTTGATAATCAGGGTTATCCATGCACTTCAATACCATTTCTATGCCCTTGGCCGAATAGTGCAGCCCAAGTTCAACCAAATTATCAAAAAATGATTCACAGAAAGCTGTAAATATCTTGCAGTAATTCATTGACTTCTCGGTGTCACCACGCTCCACGCTCAAATCATAGGCCTCCTGTAGATAGGAGACAGCACCAAAGACATCCAACGGCAGTTTTCGAGCGACTTCCACGTATTTTGTGCCACTAGTAACCTTGAGTAGCGAGCAAACTACATCGGTTGCAGTGTTGTGCAGCACGACATCCGTTTCAGGCTGTCTGAGTAACTCAAAAGCTAGTTGTGTGATAGGATTTATAAAGACCACTCTTATCGGAAATACATTGTTCCCCAGCCAACCATTGAAACAACGCATCGCACAATTCCGTATATTATTATTTTTCCGTTGCAGACAGTTGCAGAGAAATTTTAGCACATCTACAGAGCAGACAACTAATTTTTTGAGTGCTTCCACACGTTGGTACACATCGAGCGGCAGATAACGCGATTCTACCTCTTCCGGCAGCACATGTAATATTTCCAGAAGTGCAGCCGGTTTTTGCTTAAGCGCTCGCAGCAAGTGCTCAATCGGATGTTCCCACGAGTCCATCATTATGACAAGATCGGCCACAGCCAAACTCAATTGAGTCATAACTGAAGCATCTGTATGGTTGCTCGTTAGGCCAACGTGGGTTATTAATGAGTCACGTAAGGATTTCTGTGTGGTTGCTGGTAGTTCGTTCAATGAACTTCGTATCTTGTTGCGCATAGTTTGCGCGGCAATGAAGCCGACATGTTTATCGCGTCTATCACGCAACAGTTCATCGGCAATAGTCCATGCGCATGACTGAAATTATTAAAAATAATTAGTCAAATTGTTAATAAAAATTTTTTATATTTGATTTACTTACCGATTCCTGAAACTCCATCAACCATTTGTTGGCATCATCCCGTTCCTTGGGATTGTTGCTGTTATGTAACGCATTTAATGCTTGACGAACTAGCGCTCCGGAATATAATACTTTATGAGCCATATTTCTTTTTAAATTTAATAAATCCAAATCGTAGAGTTTAAACAAATTAGCAGAATTTAATGCAGTGAAATGCTTCAAGATTGATATCTTACTAGTCTCGGTGACAGGCAGCGATTGTTGTAGATCTGAGCCTCGCGCGGCCTTTTATAGGCAAATTTGGCTAATTAAGCAAACGCTTTAACGCATAAGGGATCAGCGCAAAACTAAGCCATTTATTACCTGTCATATAGGCCATCTCATTCACACACACACACACACACACACAAACTGCGCGCGCGGCTTAGACGTGACCGCTTTTGCACCTAATTAAAGCGAAAACCTTATTTTATTGCTAAGCCGCTGTCATAAAATCAATCTAGCTGCAACAGCAATGCACAAGGAATTCGGCAGAACGCTAATCGATGGAAATTCCCAAATATTTTGCACAAATCCGATGCGTCTTCAACTTGTAGAAAAGTACAGCAAACCTCTTTGAAAGTGAAAAACCCCTAATTTAGAGACAAAGCAAAGAAGTTAATTACGTCAAGCACAAGGCGCATCATTATTTCTTTTGTATAGAGTGTTCGACTACTAATTTTAATTGTTATTAAATGACTAACATTTCTAAGGGTTTCTTAAGAATTTTAGCACCCTGCACGAGCAGTTTATGATGTCTTCATTCAAAGAATTATCTTTTAGAAAAGTTCTTTAGTTAAGCAATTATTTTTTTTCTTTTTTGATTGCATGCATCATAACTTCTAAACTTTTTATTATATTTTATATCTTAAAATTGAAAAAAAGAAGGATCATCTTATATAAATTCAAGAGTTTTCAGAAAAATTTTGTTGAATCATCTTCGTAGTAAGCGCTGCCCACTTTAGTATGAGGTGGCCCAAGTATCGCCGTTTTAGTCGATTTCTAGATTACTGGAATACTAGTTTTTATCTTTTGCAGTTGCACCGGGCTTGCGCTCATCGGACTTCTGATGTATGTGTCATAGAGATTTCTTCTGTTGCGTCCACAAGCTTCCTTTTTCTTCCAAAGGTAGAACACTCGTCCATATTTTTAGGCGGCTTTTCTCTAGTTCAGTAGACATAGAGGGGCTTTCTTCAGACATATTTCATCATTCGTTCTCTGATGCAGACGTGAGGAACCGCAGTGGTAACTGCATTTTTTGGGGAAGCACTTTGGCGTATTGTTTAATAGCACTGACGCCCCTTTAGGTAGGAACACCGCATTAGGAAACAATGGAGCAGGGAGGTTGTACTTTATATGTTGAGTTCAGACTTTTGAGTCATATTCTATCTAATGCTTGCTGAATATTATGAAATGTGTCTAGAATTTTATTTACGACTCTGAGTTCTTCGGCTGTACCATGTACTGGATGAAATCTGAACTGGTGATCTAGAAATAGGTCTATGGAATCAATTATGTCGATAGCAATAAGAATTATCCATCCGCAGTGGAGTTTTTATAAATTCCTCAGTAGTTGAGATTTTATTGTCTAACGCAAGCTTGAATGGCTTCGTGGTGTTGTGCGAATATACCAGCTTGCTACATGTCAGAGCGAAAACATCTTCTACTAAAATTTCAGAATGTGGCCTGACGCAAACGTTGACGCTTGGTAAAGAAAAGTTGCATCTTTATCTGTTCCATATTTTTTAGCATATTGTCGAAGAAATTTGAACATTGTTTGTGAAGAGCATCTTTCAGTACAGAGGCAGCCCTTAGCCATTCTGTCTTATCCATAGGATGGTACGTGCGTACGTTTATCTGGATCCAACTTAAGACATCGAATAGTTCAGAGTTTAGCGAGTACATACCACGATCATGTTTTGAAGGTTTGGTTCTATTCCAACCAAATTTGGATGCTGCTTCATATACTTGGGTAATAGGTCATGTGCGAAGTCTATATCATCAGAAGTGTTTAGCCTTATATCCGGGTATATTTCATTGTTTAGATACCTCCGAAAGGCATTTACGTTGAAACTGGGATATATAAGCCTCATCGATTGCTAAGTTATGGCTACTGCATCAATTGTAATGGTAAGCGGTAGATGGTCCGACGTCAGGTCCATGCGGTCTTTAGTATTTAGGAATATCTAAAAAAGCTAACATTTCTAAATTATAAATATTTTATTTCAATTTCGTTCGTAATCTCACGTGTCTTGGAGATGAATTCATTTTATATGAAGAGACTGCCCACATATTGCAAAGGTGCACATTTTGCTTAATCAATATTTGTTCCTGCATCCTTTTGCTTCTACTGACAACCCTTCTATTAGTAAGCATTGGTACTCAATTAAATTTTTACCATGAATCAAAATTTTATGTAATTTGGCAATTTACTTCTCCTCAGTAAACATTTGAGCCAACCGTTGAGCAACTTTTGAGGCATATTAACCAAATGTTGGACCATTGCAATTTAAAATTAAAATTAATTAATTTAAAATTAAAGATAACATCCAAACTTTTCACAATTTCACTATTTACTCCAGTAATTCTGGCTGTTATCGCATCATTCTTGAAAAATTACCGGAACGTACTTAATTCGGGTAATCTACACTGAGGCTCAACTTCTTGAAAAATTCATCTTTATCAGAAGTGTCTCTGTCTCAAGATAGTATCTTCGCTAACTTCAAGATTAACTCCATACATCTACTTCAGGCATGCAGTGAAGGAATTCCATATTCGTAGTTCTGCTCTCGAAATTTTTACATTCCCGCTGACTGATCAGGAAGTAATTCTAATTTCTTTAAACTCTTCATAATTTTGTCCTTTTTTTTATCCGGGAAGAACAAACACTTTATGATGCACTTACCATGCAAATTTATCACAAATTCCATGTAGGTCCACCACGGTCCACTACAAGCCATATTCCCCATACAAATCTGTCCAAACTTTCTTTTATTTAGCTAGAAACGCAAAAATTTGTATATTTTATATGAGTTCTAAGCAAATATAAATTTTTGCCAAAATTGGACCAGAAGTAGTCCTTATACAAAGCGTTAGGATCAGAGTATCTTCTAGTCCAGCACACTCGACTGCAAATTTTACGGCTTTATAGATTTCTATGAGAAAATTGTTGAGAAGTGGATTATCAGACCAATTTTCAGTGTTTCTGTTTCATTTTAGATTCCTTATCCTGTGATTTGAGAGAATTTGCAGACGTCTGTGCAGAGGAAGTTGTAGTTGTTGTGGGAGTTTTGACCCCACAAAAAGTATTATTGGTAAATTGTTCAAAGACTTTTTTTTTTAATCCACCTATTAAATAATTTTCTTCGATTGTGCTTAGGTATCTTAATATTATTTTTGATGCCTGAATTAGTTTTTGGAGCAGTGACTCGAAAAATTCTAAAAGTGTTTTAGATATTTTGCCAGTAAAAAAAATGGTTGTTGAAGGAAGTTGTACGGAATACACCTAAAGCAAAGCGGATTGCTGCATTGTATGAAGTCTTAAATTTATTTTGAAGGCATTTTACTCTAAGATTGGGGGGCAGTAGTCTATTTTTGAAATTAGAATTGCGGTCTACGTAGAAGTGGTCAACGAATTGCTGCGTTGTTATAAAGAAAATGGGATGCCGTCATTTATATGAAGTGGTTGGCATTTATATGTATTTAAAATTGCTCCAGAGTAGTAGCAGCAGACTTGATTTTTTTTTGAATAGTTTGATTAGGTCTGGTTGTGGGTTTTTGAGATATATTTCTTTATGTCGTTGTAAATGGATGAACGAGTTTGATAATCTACTTTAATTTTGCAGCAAATGTGAACTCTTTCCTATCATTTTTGGATCTATTTACCCAACTTTTATCGAATCTTATGCAGTAAAGGAAAGTTCCGGTTCTATTTGCTGGATGATCTACAGAAGAACTGATATGTCACTATTCCTTATTCAAATATTCCTTATGTTCCATAGCTTGAAGTATTCTGTTGTTCTGGATGGCTGTGACTTTTGCGCAAAGTACTCTTTCCAGCATCTTACCTAGCGCGAGAAGGTAGCTGATTCTTAGACTTAGAGGTCTTTGTAAAGAGCGCGGATTTACATATCCTTGAAAAATATTCTAGCCTTAGGATGCTGGTGATATCTTACGCAACAATATCATAATCAGCTGCCATACCTTCTGCAGGGTGACAGTATTTTTCGGCTGGCAGATATTTAATAAGGAGACTCCAGACGTGCTTGAACCAATCCTCTCGTGATATCTGTTGTCATATCAAATGGTAAAAAATCTGCTCTCCAAACTATCAGCCTTCTTCTGTCTGGTATGCGATAAGCTATCCAATAGTAGATTATGTTCAACAGTACGAATTTTAATTCCCTGAATTATCCGTAGATTTCGTTTCGTCTTTTTTTCAATACAAACCAATTGACCCACCATAGCGTACATACAAAGAGAGAAACAATTTGGGAACAGCTTCAGATACTAAAAGGAGCTATAAACATTTTATTTTATTTTTTTAACGAGGCATTTTATGTTGATATTTATTAACCATAATATCTGAATTTACAAAATTTTCCAGATTACCAAAGCAGCTGCTCCCAGTTTAGATCAAAGCAACCACCATTGTGTCTCTCATCCATACGCAAAAGTAATGCTATTAATTTTTCCGCGCACTCTTCCGGTTTCATATCATTCTCGTCGACTGCTACGTTTACACATAAAATATCATTAATGCACAAATCATGTGCCAATGTTTTGGTATAAGTATTCAGGGTAGCCTTGGACGCACAATAGGCATAGTCGCCCTCATGCGCACACAAATCGATGGAACCCAAGCCGCTGCCAATGAAAACAATTGCACTGCGTTCCACGCCCATGGCCGAGTTGGATAGACTCAGAGCAGCGTGTTTTAGCATTACGAGACAAGCGTTGACCAACATAATCGGTTTTATGGAATTTACTTCGAAAGCATCGTGCAAGTCATTAAGACAGAGATCATCAATGTCGTCATTAGATGGTTTTACATCAGCAGTATTAATCAGCAGATTTAGGCCCTCGCTACCGACTATATTGGAAATGTACTCTGCTGTGCGCCCAAAGTTGCAGTTGTGATGGTCCTCAACAGTTAGCCCCAGCATTGATTTGATTACACAGTATCCGAGAAAGTTCTCGCGTCCAGTGTTGAAGACATTATTTAGTTGCATTTCGGTGGATATTTTTTTTTTTTTTGTTTCTTTTTTTATAATTTTTATTTAACTTAAAACTTTGAATTATCCCTTTTGAAATGTAAGTAAATGAAAATCATCATGAGTAGGAACATCTTAGAGTAGAAAAAAAATAAACATTTATTCACCACACAAAATTTCTATAATTTAAGACGGATTAATTTGAAGTAAGACTTCGACACACACTGAAACAAAAAAAAAAATAAATAAGCTGCATGAAAAATAGCTAACAGAAATATTCAGTTACGTAATTTTAAAATGTTTCGCATTCGGATTTGCTGGGACGCAGTCAAAAGGCCACCCACTAGCTACTGCGCGTTTGTATGAACGCATCCAGTAACAACTGGATGCGTTCATACAAACGAAATTAAAATAATGAAAATTCTCGAGCCCAGCAGCAATGAAAAAATTGTCGGCGATGAAAAGCTGTCGCTGTGCAGACTTTGAATATATTGGAGTCC
Source organism: Leucophenga maculata (assembly GCA_035044805.1). Classification (NCBI taxonomy): domain Eukaryota; kingdom Metazoa; phylum Arthropoda; class Insecta; order Diptera; family Drosophilidae; genus Leucophenga; species Leucophenga maculata. The sequence continues at coordinate 97,932 of JAWNNP010000005.1, read as the reverse complement.
TTGTTGGACCTACATTATTGCAGTTTTTTCTCATGATCAACAAATGCTTGTGTTTATTTCATAATATTTTAATAATTTTATACAAAAAATATATTGTTTCATGGCATTCATAAGTTGCAGCCGTTTGGCATACTCCTTTGCTAACGTGGCGTGCGTGAAAATGATGCAAGCTATGCAAGAGGTACCTATGAGAGAATTGTAGTTATAGGACCAATAATTCAAAAGGTATCTAAGAATTGGTGATATTTCTGAAAGTGTGAACTAAACTAATATTAAAGCTAATGGGTGGCAGTTTTGCAGAAGCTATTAAAATAAAATATTTATTCGAGGCACAGAAAAAAAGTTAATTTAATCTAATAAAGATTCGAAATATATGTCGATAAAATCGGGCCATATTCAATGCTGTCCTACCTCAATAGTAGCACATTCGAACTTCGTCAGAATATGTTCTATCTAAAGAGTGTTGGTGTGCCCCAAGGCAGTGTTGCTGGTATTTTATTCTGCTTACTTTAAAATATGTTGCTGTGCAAGTGAACTATCATTAGTGATACTCCTCCCAATTTTCTAACAATTAAAGTCTCAATATTCTTGCTTCCTTTTGTAATTGCATCATTTCAATATATGCAGCGAAACAATAAAAAAGATTTTGTTGAATTACGATTTAAAGAATTATTTATTTATGTAGTTTAAAATAAAATGAATCATGTAAAAGAAAAAAATAGTAGATTATATTCGTATTTGATTTAAAATATCGCTGGTATATAAGCGCAGAAAGACTTCTGCTTTATCAAGTTTTATGGCTTGTTCAATTTTAATAAATCCGCATAAAATGTTATCATCTTCAAAATCCAAAATCCAAATTAACGGTAGAGACCTACTAACGTCGTAAGGGCATCCGTTATGCCGTCTTCGTCAGCGCTGTAAACATGAAAGAAAAAAAATGTTGATTAATTCACTGCCACATTTTTTAGTTGTTGTAAAAATTCGACACTTACCTCATTACAACACGCACAAAGTCATCCAATTGCTCTATGCTGGCTGTTTCAGAACCTCCGAGCTTACATTTCGGTAGTGCACCCAGCGCTTGCACCAAATACGACCTCATTTGTATAGCACCCACCACATCTTTGAGGATATGCAATACAAAAGCCACGTCGGGTAACATGTAAAAGAACAGCGTCGAGACAGACGCAGATATTAGGTTTGTGACCAGTACTTTGCCGTGCTTTGCAGCAAACTCTTTCACGAACTCTTGACGAAAGATATATTCAGAATAGTTGTTGCTGCTACGCCCCCAAGATAGTAAAGCCTTAAAGAACTTCATGACCGTAGCGTTGACCTCTCGTTGATTAAGCGAGCAGGCGCGTAGGGCACACTGAATTATGGGCGTTATGGCCACACTTTCAAGCAGCTGCTGAGGGCAAGCGATGAGATATTGTGTTACTAAATGATAAAAGTCATCAACAAGGTCCATATTATCACGCAGACCATTCTCCACATTAAGCCTTTTGAATGTGGGTTTAAAGAATGCGCGCAGCATTGCTAAAAATCCTACACAAAAAAAAAAAAAATTAAATTAATTAAAATTTGCTAACATTTTTGATAAAACTTGAGACTTACCATTTGTGTATTTGTTGTTCTGTGCGTACACTTCCACGAAACCAGACGTCAAGACTAGAAAACAGCTGTGCTGACTGCGCTTATACAATTCGACAATCTTGTTCATCAATGGCACAACCTGCTTGCGTAGCAAATGTATAGCATTGCTTAGGAGCCGGCATGTACCTTGTATGATGCGTGGGTCTCCCTGGTACTTGTTCATTACACTAATCAGCAGTGGCCAGGCATCTGTTACGATTTGTGCAAGTGCGATTTGTGGATTGCTGTTTTGCTCGAAAATATTTGTATGTAACATGAGCGCAGATGCACGATCCATCCAGTAAACTGGATCTGTCGGTGTACCCCTTCCAATAAGTGTATTGTTCTGCACCAGTTGTGCCAGTGGTTGCGTCTGAAAGCTCATCATTTCGCGAAACGCCGGCGCTATTTGATCTTGTGGCACATGCATTATTACCAATGAAATGCTTTCAAGCAAGCGTGTGGCAGCAATATTCTCAATTTCGACGTTATTCAGTCTACGTGCGACTTCTACAAGACCGCTAATATGTTCGTTCATCTGATTGTAACACTCAGTCAAAATCGATGTCAATGATACGGCAGCAACAGTAGCCAAGCCATTGTTCTGTTTCAAAAAGTATAGCAGAAACGTGAGCACAACCGGCAATGAGTTGGCATTTTTCGCAAACCACTCGCCTACTTCACCCAGCAGCGTTATCGATGTGTAGCGCAATGCTATGTGCGTGTCTTCCGGTTGATTCATTACGTATTGCAACAAGTTGTACTTAATATTTTGCTCGTCTACAGAACGCATAAGATGTTGCATAATGAAGAGCGATGATTCAAAGACCGGCCATGTGGGATTGCATATTGTTTCCAAATCCTCATTCACTCGCATAAAACAGCTGCGTGCGCCAACCAGAACAGCAACTTGTTTGATCAGATCAACGGCTTTACGTCGAAACTCCTATAATATCGAAAAATAAAATAATAATATTTAGTTTAAAAATATTTGCTTGCCATATTATTATAGAATACTTACATAAAAGTGACTCTGCTCATCGATCAGTCCCTCATGTTCAACATCAATTTGCGATAACCGCCGAATGGTGTCAATTAGACGTTGAAAATACGAATGGTACCGCGTCACAAGCTCGAAATTGTTCATTTGCAGCAGTTGCTCGGTGAAGTGAAACCAGAAACTAAAGCTGATCTCACCCACTTGATAATCAGGGTTATCCATGCACTTCAATACCATTTCTATGCCCTTGGCCGAATAGTGCGGCCCAAGTTCAACCAAATTATCAAAAAATGATTCACAGAAAGCTGTAAATATCTTGCAGTAATTCATTGACTTCTCGGTGTCACCACGCTCCACGCTCAAATCATAGGCCTCCTGTAGATAGGAGACAGCACCAAAGACATCCAACGGCAGTTTTCGAGCGACTTCCACGTATTTTGTGCCACTAGTAACCTTGAGTAGCGAGCAAACTACATCGGTTGCAGTGTTGTGCAGCACGACATCCGTTTCAGGCTGTCTGAGTAACTCAAAAGCTAGTTGTGTGATAGGATTTATAAAGACCACTCTTATCGGAAATACATTGTTCCCCAGCCAACCATTGAAACAACGCATCGCACAATTCCGTATATTATTATTTTTCCGTTGCAGACAGTTGCAGAGAAATTTTAGCACATCTACAGAGCAGACAACTAATTTTTTGAGTGCTTCCACACGTTGGTACACATCGAGCGGCAGATAACGCGATTCTACCTCTTCCGGCAGCACATGTAATATTTCCAGAAGTGCAGCCGGTTTTTGCTTAAGCGCTCGCAGCAAGTGCTCAATCGGATGTTCCCACGAGTCCATCATTATGACAAGATCGGCCACAGCCAAACTCAATTGAGTCATAACTGAAGCATCTGTATGGTTGCTCGTTAGGCCAACGTGGGTTATTAATGAGTCACGTAAGGATTTCTGTGTGGTTGCTGGTAGTTCGTTCAATGAACTTCGTATCTTGTTGCGCATAGTTTGCGCGGCAATGAAGCCGACATGTTTATCGCGTCTATCACGCAACAGTTCATCGGCAATAGTCCATGCGCATGACTGAAATTATTAAAAATAATTAGTCAAATTGTTAATAAAAATTTTTTATATTTGATTTACTTACCGATTCCTGAAACTCCATCAACCATTTGTTGGCATCATCCCGTTCCTTGGGATTGTTGCTGTTATGTAACGCATTTAATGCTTGACGAACTAGCGCTCCGGAATATAATACTTTATGAGCCATATTTCTTTTTAAATTAATAAATCCAAATCGTGGAGTTTAAACAAATTAGCAGAATTTAATGCAGTGAAATGCTTCAAGATTGATATCTTACTAGTCTCGGTGACAGGCAGCGATTGTTGTAGATCTGAGCCTCGCGCGGCCTTTTATAGGCAAATTTGGCTAATAAAGCAAACGCTTTAACGCATAAGGGATCAGCGCGAAACTAAGCCATTTATTACCTGTCATATAGGCCATCTCATTCACACACACACACACACACAAAACTGCGCGCGCGGCTTAGACGTGACCGCTGTTGCACCTAATTAAAGCGAAAAACCTTTTTTATTGCTAAGCCGCTGTCATAAAATCAATCTAGCTGCAACAGCAATGCACAAGGAATTCGGCAGAACGCTAATCGATAGAAATTCCCAAATATTTTGCACAAATCCGATGCGTCTTCAACTTGTAGGAAAGTGAAAAACGCCTAATTTAGAGACAAAGCAAAGAAGTTAATTACGTCAAGCACAAAGCGCATCATTATTTCTTTTGTATAGAGTGTTCGACTACTAATTTTAATTGTTAATAGATGACTAACATTTCTAAGGGTTTCTTAAGAATTTTAGCACCCTGCACGAGCAGTTTATGAGTTCTTCATTCAAAGAATTATCTTTTAGAAAAGTGCTTTAGTTTAGCAATTATTTTTTTTCTTTTTTGATTGCATGCATAATAATTTCTAAACTTTTTAATATATTTTATATCTTAAAATTAAAAAAAAAAAGGATCATCTAATATAAATTCAAGAGTTTTCTGAAAAAAATTGTTGAATCATCTTCGTAGTAAGCGCAGCCCACTATAGGTGATATATGAGGTGGCCAAAGTATCACCGTTTTTATCGATTAATAGGATTTACATCCACCAGGTGTCTGGCAAGGCTTTCTCATTGGTTTACATTTACTTAAGAAAAGGCAAACCGGATATTTTTTAACTGGCGTAGAGCCTTGTCATAGAGATTTCTTCTGTTACGTCCACAAGCTTCCTTTTTCTTCCAAAGGTAGAACACTCGGTCATATTTTTAGTCGTCTTTCCTCTAGTTCAGTAGACATAGATGGGCTTTCTTCAGACATATTTCATCATTCGTTAGCTAAAAATAAGAATAAGTGCAAATGTACGAAGGATGCGTGGCAAAAAATCAAGATCTTGGAGACTATGGTAGATAGAGCATTCACATTTGCATATTCTTCAGATAACTTGTAATCACTGAATACACTAATCCCACTCCCTATGGGGTGTTGGCACTTACCATACAATCCTACCCCAAATTCCATGTCCACCACGGTCCACTACAAGGCAGTTTTTGTATGACAATTTTTTATTGTTGTAGTTTATTTCGCTAGAAACGCCAGATTTGGTGTGTATTGCATGATTCCTCGGATAAAATATTCCATATAAGCCAAAGTTGGATCACAGAAGTCCTCATACAAACCGTTGGAAGCATGGTATATCGAAGTCGAGCCCTCTCGACTGCTGCGGTTTCATGGATTTCCATGATTTCTGCTAAGAATACTGTTGAGTAGTGAGGCATTGGTTTAAAAGAATTATGAGCCGTCTGTGCAGATGAAGTTGTAGTTGATGTGGGAGATTTTAGAGAGAGGTATTGTTGGTTGGACGATGGATGGTGTTGGGCGAAATTGGCAAATCTAGAAGTTTGGACGGTACTGCCGAATGTGCTGAGGTATCTTAATACTGTTTTGCACCTACAGCTGCGCGGATTGCTGCATGTTGTAAAGCCTTAAGTTTATCTAGAAAGCCTATCCTTGTGCCATAACTTTATTGGGAGCATATCAAATCCCAACATCTTACCTAGCGCGAGGTAGTTAATCGTAAGCTGTTTGCATCAACTTTGGTATACTGCTCTCATACCCTGATTTCCATACCGTGAAAAATATTCTATTTTTCGACAGGCAGACATTCTATAAGGAGACTCCAGACATGCTTGAACCAATCCTCTCGAGATTTCTGTTGTCATATCAAATGGTACAAATCAGCTCTCCAAACTATTAAAATATTAAAATTGATAATTATCAAAGACCTCTGCCTTCTCCTGTCTGGAGAAGTAGTAGCTTATGTTTATCTGTATGGATTTTAGTTCTATGGTATCTTGGCGAAATTTTTATAGAATTTTTCGCAGATTTCGTTTTGTCTTTTTCAATCCAAGCAAGGCGACCCACCAAAGTGTTCATACAAAGAGAGAAACAGCTTATGCTACTAAGAGGAGTTAAAAGCATTTTAGCATTCCGCATTTTTTTTTTTTTATTTAAACTTAAGGAAAATTTGTTAATATTTATATTTAAGTTTCCAGATATCACAATCTCTGAATTTACAAAATTTTCCAGATTACCAAGGCAGCTGTTCCCCGTTTAGATCAAAGCAACCACCATTGTGTCTCTCATCCATACGCAAAAGCAATGCTATTAATTTTTCCGCGCACTCTTCCGGTTTCATATCATTCTCGTCGACTGCGACGTTTACACATAAAATATCATTAATGCACAAATCATGTGCCAATGTTTTGGTATAAGTATTCAGGGTAGCCTTGGACGCACAATAGGCATAGTCGCCCTCATGCGCACACAAATTTATGGAACCCAAGCCGCTGCCAATGAAAACAATTGCACTGCGTTCCACGCCCATGGCCGAATTGGATAGACTCAGAGCAGCGTGTTTTAGCATTACGAGACAAGCGTTGACCAACATAATCGGTTTTATGGAATTTACTTCGAAAGCATCGTGCAAGTCATTAAGACAGAGATCATCAATGTCGTCATTAGATGGTTTTACATCAGCAGTATTAATCAGCAGATTTAGGCCCTCGCTACCGACTATATTGGAAATGTACTCTGCTGTGCGCTCAAAGTCGTAGTTGTGGTCCTCCTCCTCGATTGGTATCACATGCAGATTTTCGTTGGACTCAATCAGTTGGCAGAGTTCACATTGACAGACTTCGTCTTTTGAAGTCTTACAGTGACATGTCGCAAAGAGATGCAGTGGTGGCACAGTTAGCGCCAGCATTGACTTGATCACACAGTATCCGAGACCGTTGTCGCGGCCAGTGATGAAGACATTGTTTAATGGCATTTCGGTGGATAATTTTTATATATTAATTTTTTTATATTTGACTTAAAATTTTGAATTATCACTTTTGATAGGTGAGCTATAACTTACTACAAAATTTATATTGGCATCCAAAAGTGTGACGGAAGAATAAGACTCAAAGTTTGATATACTCAAAAGGAGTTGTCAAAGACTTTATTTAGTATATATATTCTCGATCAGCACAAAAAGCAGAGGCAAGCTAGCTCTATCTGTGTGTTCATATACTTCTCGTAATAAGGGGTTGCTACTTAATGAAGTGCTTTGTTCAGAGCATGCTTTGTAAGCATCAACCAGCTTTATCGTTGAAGGTTGAGTCATGCCTACAGCATCAATCGTGATGATGAGATTTAAGTGATTCGAGATCAGTTGCATATGGATTTATTATATATATTTAGTTTACAAGACATCCTGGAAGGTTGTTTGCCATCATTGACTATTAGTTAAATTGTTTTTTCTGATGTTAATACACTTTATTTATATTTCTTTGTTTACCCAAGTTGTTATATAATAAAATCTCTTTGTTGTTAATTTTTTCACCAATTTATATTCTCATCAGACACATTTTATATGCAATCGCTTTTAGTTTGCATAATTATTATAATTGCAAACGCCAAACACGCTTCCAAGTCTCCAGAGTTTAAATGACTTTTTTATCTGCACATAATAATCAGCTATCTGCAAAGAAATAAAATATAAAAAAACGATGTACCCTTTCTTCTAATATTTAATCTAAGCCATCTTTTATTTAAAAAAAAAAACACAAAATTACATATTCTATGAATTAACTCATGCTTCTTCTTTCAATTTTAAGGACATTTTGCATATATATACACGAGGAAAGCACTTCTGCGCTTATGCTTACACATACAGAAGCTGTCTGTCAGTGTTGCCACCCGCTGTTAAAAATAAAAAACGAACAAAACGAACTAATAGCGAAAATTTAGTGTAGTGCGCCAAAAATTGAGTCTGGCTGGCAGTGCGGACTGCCATGCAAGCTGTATAAACTGTTGCCTGCTGTTAGGCGCAAGTTGTGTGCTCATTTTCACTGGGGTTATATGCATATATTTCTATATATATAAGTAGTACGACTCAAAGCAATTGGCTATGTAACACTTAATACGCTACATGGAATTTTGTATACCCTACAAAATTAATTGAGTATTTTAATTTATATTAGGCTACTTGCTGCATAGTGTATTTAATTGCATATATATGCCACCAATATAACTTTTTATTAGGCATTTAATTTTTTGGCTTTTGCTACATGATTTTCGCCATTTTGTATTTTTTTTTCCTCCGCGCTGCCATAGCCAAAATTCATTTTATGTAAATGGCGCAAGTGGAGATAAAAATTGCTTTGAATTATTGGCACAGACACAAAAAGAGATACTTGGCTGTGAGTCCTCTACACAGGATGTACTGCTACAAAAATTGTGGTTGGCTGGTCTTCTTTCTTGCGTTTTGCTATTTCTTTCTTGTAAATTAATATCAGAATTTAGTGTACGCTACATATTTTGAGTTATGTATGTTTCGCTAAATTGAATTCTGTTGTCGTAATTCAAAATGGCAAATGAAAACTTCTTCTACTGGCAGACATAACAATTATATTTTTATTTTATTTGCAGTTTTTCTTGCTAAGTACTTTAAGGCAGCAGACAATGAACTTAAACAGCAGCCAAGCAGTTCAACTTCTTACCCGCTGGCAAACGATTTACAAGCTGACCCAACAATTGTGCTAAGCATTTCCCATTTGGCCTGCTTAGCAAGAAACACTTGTCAACCAAAAAGCATGCCAGGGAAGGTCGGGAAGTCATATGTAATATTGTCTGTAGTTGGTTTAAGCATTTGTCTATTGCGTATGATTGCTGCTGCTGTTGCCATCGACAGTCAGTTTGTGCACAGCGTGCGTTGTTGAACATTATCCTTTTGCCTTGCTTGTCCTTTATAAAATAACCAAAATTATATTCACAAGTCTGAAATATTTTTTTTGTATTTTTTTTTTTTTTGTAGGCATTGTTATGTTAAGCAGTAGTTTGCAAATACTTTACAGCATTTAGTATGTGTGAAGTCCTTTTTTTTCTAATTTTTTTTGAACAGCAGCCTTCTGCTGCCTTTCAGCTTTTGTAGTATATGCAGCTTCTTTTTCATGTTATCAAGCGCACAATTTTTGCTGCTTGAATTAATTTTGAGTGGTTGGCTAAAGCGCGTTGCTGCGCCATCATCAAAGCACTGCGCGGAAGCGGACAAGGAAGTGCGCAAGGATTTTGCGGAAGTGTGCGACGGAAGTATAAAATATAAAAGCTGTGACTGCTGCTATTCGCACTTGGAGACAAAATTGTCTTGGATATGAAAGGATTTTTGAGCCAAATTTGTCGTTTGATGTTCGCTACGTGTGAATGCTTGGCGTATTTTTGATGTCCTGCTGTCGGCTTAACCATTCTTCCGTCTGTCTTTCTTGGTTGAAATCTTTCTTGCGACAATTTTGAATTGTTGCTTTGGACATTTTAATTTTGTTAAATTTGCTCTGTCTGGCTTTTGTGAATAGACTTTGTCGGGGTTCAGAGCGCTGACTTAAGCACTTTTGACTGACGACATTTTGATTTAAGCTTTTTGTGAAATTAAGTGGATATTACATAAAATTTAATATTTAAACGAAATACTCGGCTTTGCACAGAAAGTTTAGAGTTTGAAAAATTATTTTGTAAAAAATTGTTGAAAGAATTAGTTTGTTGTTGTAGAAGCCTTAATATTATTATGAGGTGGCATTGCGAGGAATCCATAGTAGAGCCATGTGTGTTGAGTTTTTTTCGTAGAATTGGAACCTTGCGCATGTAATAAGGAAGTTTATGAGATTAATGTCATTTACCAGCCCAGATGTCAGGACACACTAAAAATTATTACACGAAGCTGCACAGAGGCAAGAAGTCTGGTAAAAACCATTCTACTAACAAATATGATTAGTTCTCATTTAGTTCTCCGGCGCAGTGTGTGCCGGTTGTGTTGACCAAACATAAAAGTTGTCAACACATGACGGCTAATCGTACCTCAAAGACTCGTCAGAATCAAAAAAGCAGTCTAATCGTTTCTAGAGCAGCAGAAAGTTCACAAAAACCTACTCAGTTAAGTACAAGCACAAGTTTATCATATGCTGATGTTACCAAAATCAAAAAAACCATCACCGTCTAGCGATTTCTTCTTTGCCGAAGAAATTTTTACCCTTGAGGGGGAATTTATGTGGAAGGGGGGAGGGGCATAATTTTAAAATAAGCTTGTACTATTTCAGCAAAGTCCTAGTCGAATGCCAAAGGAATGAAGTCTCTATCTAATACCGTTTCCGAGATTCTTTCATTCATACGTACACGGACAGACGGACGTGGCTATATCGACTTCTCTATCACTTCTGACCATTATGGGGGTAACTTTGAGGGGTCTTAGAACATTATTTCTACTTGTTACTTACATTTGCATAAAACCAAAAGGCTCTTCGGTAAAGGGGTTGATTCATGCACTGCTAATCACCCAGAGGATAGGAGTACTGGTGGAGCTGATCACCTTATTAAGTCAAATAAAAGCCATTTCCGGTTCACAGCATGCGATATCCTAGCTTTCAATGTGTTAGCGTCAAAGTATTCAGTAATCTTGAAAAATTTATATTGGTATCTATCGAAATTTCCATGGAATTCTGCTATTTCTAAGATATATTTGAAGTCTGAAACCTGCTGGAGATTGCAATGTATCGCCTCAGGCGAGCTACTCGTGCATGTCATAGAGGCAAGACCATATTCGATGTTGTGACAAATTCTGTCATGCAGATTTTGGCCACAGTTTTACCTACATATTATCCTTATAATAATCCAACCCCCAGTGTATTTGACTTTGCAGTTTATACTTTGAATTTAGCTCTGACCACATTCCGCTGATAGTTGATTTCATAGCCGGAGCTCAATTTATAGGCGCCAATCTAAAAATGTTACCTTCAAATGCAAACATGGGTCGCATCCAACTTAAGCTATATAAACTGGTAAACCCTAATATGGAATTAAGAACCGGTGATGGAAATATTGATATTATATTTAAATTGCAGATATTTCTAGTATGAGAAACTAAACATTTTGCCAGATTCAAACTGACGTCTCCATCGTAAAGTCTGACATTTTTTAGGCCTAAATTACTCTGAACACTTTGACATTCGAGCGCAATTTGGTTTCTTTACAGGCATCTGAAAAATTCATCTCGGCCAAAAAATGGAATTAAACAGTCAACATTTTCGTGAGATGATTTAATACGATTTTCGGCGTGGATTATCAAGACAAGAATGCATCAATCAACTTAAATCAACATTTGGCTCCATCCTTGGCCACTGTGAAAAACTGGTAGAACGAATTCAATCGTGGCCGCAGTTCGCTCACCGACGAATTTCGTGAAGGTCGTCCAAAATCAGTCGTTGTGCCTGAAAACATCGATGCTGTGTGTGAACTGATAAAGCAGGATCGTCATGTGACATACCATGAGATTAAGGTATCCCTGGGCATTAGTATGACTCGCAGACATACAATATTACATGAACATTTGGTTGTCAGAAAGGACAGCGGTTTTCAACTTTTGAAGAAGTTGTTGATGCCTTCAAAATGCATGTTTTGGAGGTATCTCTTTTGGAGTGCTAAAACTTCTTCACTAAATGGTTCGGGGAATGCAAAGGTGTATCGACCTTAATAGTATAATAAATAGTACAATAAAACGATTTTTTCTTGTAAATTACCGTTTTTTCATGGTTAGAAATATATGTGTAGCAACCCTCGTAAGGCTGAGGCGTTAACTCAGACGACGGTTTATGCGAACTCGTATATAATTTACATTGTTGAACATTTTTGATCCCTTTTCCTCCAACTGAGAGTATAAGACATATTACGTATGAAGAACTACGACATCAAGGCTATAAGACCCCAAAAAACTTCTAGTTAAAGGGATACAATTCTTTATTTACACTATATGCTGCAGACATGTCTATACAAATTACCGATATATGTGGCTTCATACGTGACTACGGCCAATTCCAGTTGTCCTTTAACGGCTTCTTATTACCTTAAAGTATATTTGTATCTGTTTCAACACTAGGCGAATCGTTGGAACATTAAAATTAACTGCATTAAGTATACATTTGGGCAGATGTCCTTCTATCACCTTAAATAATACACATATTCCACAGGTTTATTTTGTTAAATACCTGGGAATGATATTAGATATTAGTTTGGAGCAGTCACATAACTATGATTGTTGGTAAATGCCACGCTTATTTAAAGAAACTGTGTTGTTACTTCGTTCAGCAAGTAAATAACGTCTAAGCAATAATGTTTTGAATATTGTTATTGCGCCATCAGGAAGCTATTGGATTCCCCTTTGATGCACTTCTTCCAAAACTAACATTCAATGTGTACAAAAGTTGCAGAATAGTTCCTTTGTCTCATTTAATACTTCGTGGTTCTATAATACGATCAAAATTCGTGATTTAGCTGCAGCAATTTTTTTTTACGAAATCAATCGTCATAGTTCAAGTCACATAAATCCGCTGGCTTCAGCTCTCGCTACATAAGTATAGCAGAAGGCGCCCCAAAGGGGCTACAACCAGAAGATCTTTTAGCACGGCATTAGACTCGAGTATTAATACGCATAAATCTGCATAAATAAATCATAAATCGCAAAAGTTTTCACACATTACTAATTAAAACATTAACGTATTGAAGTTTGATTCAGATGATCTATATAGTATGCCTAGATTTGTCTCAAAAATTAATTGTTTTTTTTTCTTAAGCATTCTTTCTAAGCAAAAAGAAGGCCAACTATAAACAAACTTTTCTGTTGGTAGGGTGTAAATTAGTCGAATAACTCAACTAAAGCTCTTACTTGCATATTCTTGATTTATTTTATCGCTTTACTGTTAGTTTTTTTTTTTTATTTTTTTTACTCTATTTCATCAAAATATTTGATGCGGAGGGGCGCATCAGTCAGTTAGTTGTGCGTCGATCGCGTTGAGTACAGTACGTTCGGTAAATAAATATCAATGTTTCTTAAATTAATTTAACTAAAAACGTGTTTATTTATAAATAGTTGTATACAACTGTATGTGCGCGTAAAAATTATGAAATAATTACTTAATTAAATTTGCATTTCTTCAAAGAAATTATAACAAAACCAATTCCGCAACGGCTCATGTTAACTCGTAACAAATCTAAAAGAGTGCAATGCAAAAGCAATTTTGCTCTCATATCATAAGAAGATAATAATGCAATTTGTTTTTGCTTTTTGTGAGTTTTTTTTTTTTTGGTTTGTGTCAATACGTTTAAATTTTTTTTCGTAAAACAAAAACAAGCAAAACAAATATTGAAGACTGCAATGTTAAAGCAGTTTGATCTTGCATTGTAAGGTGGTGTGTTATAGAAATTAAAGCAGTTTTGTTTTGCTTATGTTTTTTTTTTGTAAAACCAAATCAAACAAAGAATGCAAAGTAAATGGCAAAAGCAATTTTGCTCTCTTTTCGTAAGAAGAATAGTTGATATATTTTACTAAGATGTTTGAAAAGAACTGATAGAAGGTAAGTTTTTTTTTATTTATTATTAAATTCGAAATTTTATAAAATTTTTGTACATATATCAAAATTAAGCTAAAACTATTATATTAAGCTTTCAAAAACATAAATAAATTAAATTCATTATTAGTGATAAAAAAAAGAAATTTTAGAAATATTGGAGGAAAAATGTAGACAAATTTTAGTGATAATAAGAGCAAAAGTAAAAAAAAAAAAAATACATCCTGCCTTGACGTCAATTGTGTGCAATTGACCGGAGTTGATTCTACAAAAGTTTGAATTATTTCAATGAAATATGCTGCCAAAGATGCTTCAACCTCAGCAAATGTAAACTTGCTTCTCATTCTGAGTTTTTGTATGAAAAAATTTTAAACGATTTAGTTTCGTTTTGCTATAAATTTGTATTACTTTGCGTTAATCCTTTTCAAATTTTCCTTTAAAGTTAATTGACCACAGACAGACAGAGAGGCGGACAAAGGTAAAATTTTTTTAAAAACCTTTACGAATTAAATAAATTAAAGCTATTTTAGCAAACATACATATAATCTATATCAACGTGCAAACGTATATCCTTTCGTATAAATTTAAACTCTTTTTATTTACACTTTAAAGCTTAAATAAACAGAAAAGGCGCTTAAGTAAATACTCGAAGGATACGAAAAATTTCTTTGAAATATTGCTTTTTAATTAAAGCCAGACACATTTCCAAAGCAGCAAACAAAATTTCAATAGCTACGCAAAATGTCTTTTTTTTATATATTCTTGTAGACTGTCTGGCGCAAGTCTATAAAAAAAAAAATTTATATTTACAAAATATTTCTACTTGATTGCAGCTAAAAATATTTACAAGTTAAAGGATTAATTTTAACAAAAGGCACTGCTGGAAATAAAAAAAAATAAAAATTTTGTGCTGTCATGTATTGAATTCATTCATTCACTCTGGACTCTTTGACTGTTGACTACACACTGTGCTACAAAATTTATTACCATATCGATATGCATAATAACTTGGCAATAAAATAAATCTCAGCATAAAGTTATAAATAACAACACGAAAAAAAGGAAAAATAAAAGGAAACAAAATTATTTCAATTGCAAAAAGCGCAAAAAGCACTCAACCAAAAGGACATAGAACAATCATAAGCATTGAGTTATGGCAAAAGCAGTTTGTATCAAATAAATGAAATCGCATTCTGTAACAAATAAATGACTCACAGAATGTAGCAGAAAAATGCAGGATATTCGCAAAATTCAGAAATCTCAGCAGCAATGAGAAACAAAAGCACTTGGCTCGAATTGAAATTCATTTTTGTGTTCGACAAAGAAAAACATCAAAGTTGTTTTTTTTTTTTTTTTTTGGCTAAAAGAAGAAGAAGAAAGTTTCGCATTTTCTTGTCTTACTCAGAGCTGCTGCTAGTACTTGTGGTTAAACATTTTTTTTTTTTTTTTTTCTATTGCAAAATTTTATTTTTTTCTCTTGCACAGAAAACTTAATTTGGCGAAATATTTTTTTATTTCTTTCTATTCGCGAGCAAAGAGAGGGCAGTCCTTGAAGAAAATATGGAAAAACAGCAACAGCAGAAATCTTCATTCGATAAAAGCGAAAATTTGCCGCTAATATGAATATTGTCAAGCGGAAATGAAAATATTTTTGCTACTTCCTCAGCTATTGCTTCGGCGCTTCATTTTGAATCTATTTTGGTAGATTTTTTCGTTTGTATACACTACACATATTAACTGAAAAGTGTAGTTTAAATTTTTCGTTACGTTTGTTGTGCATTAAAATTGGCAACAAAGATACTAAAAGTCTGTTGAGGATCAATTTCATATTTCATATTCATATCTGTCCGTCTGTCTGATTTCAATAAAAAACTCTTTTCTACTTTAGACCCGGTAGGGTAAGTCAGCAGTTTAAAAGCGCTGACCAAGACGAAAACGGGGACGGCTTTGTGGCTGGAAGTATGGTAGTGTGAGACGGCTAACAATACCTTTTGAATATACATAGTCCGTGCGTCAATTTGTCCGTCCATTAGTAGGTATATAAATAGAGCAACTTACCCTTGAATTCTTATACTAAAACTTATTTATTCTTGTTGTAAATTTTTTGTAGTGTATAAAAGTTTCGTTAGCACCAAAGAAAAACTTTTCCTTTTTTTATTTAATATTTTTTTTTCTTCTTAGATTTATGAAATGAAGCACACAAAATTTCATAAAAATCATGAAGCGTATGCATCGAAGCATCAACAACTGCTGTCTTGTCTTGTCGTTGTTCCTTTTGCTCCGCCTTAAATTCGACATCTGTTGTTGAGCAATTGCTGATTGCTATATACATATATATCTGCGAATATTATATAGCTTGAACGCGTCTCTACGATTTTTGTTGCTGCTATTCTTTTTTTTTTTTTCATTTTTCGTTATTGATATCCTGTTATTGGTATTCAAGTTTGGTATAGCGCAGTAGCAGCAATCGTTGTCCTAGTCTTCATTCTACTTGCCAGAACTTCAATTTCATTTGATGCAGAAAAATTGCTACCAATAAGTGTTTTATGGTAAACGAAATAAATAAATGACTAGCTATCGCGTACACTTTAGACGCTGCTGAGTCTCTATGGCTTTCTGTCTATCTGTCTGTCTGTCTATATGTCTGTCTGTCTGTCTGTGTTGTTTTCAATTTCAATGCTCGAGCCTCTGCTTGTTCGCGCTCTATCGGTTACAGATTTCTTTTTCCAGCTTATTAGTTTAAGCGCGTTTGGACATTTGGCATTTATACGGCTTAGCAGCGCGACTGATTCGCAGTAAAGTGATTTGAAAGTAATTTAATAAGCGAGCTGCTGAAAAGCGTGAAATATAGTCACAGATAGGCGAAATATGTTGCTAATTTTATTCCAATGAATTGAATTACTTTTGCGTATTAATTTCATAATTAGTTTGTAGTCGTTTTTATTTTTCGCAGCATTTATGTAATTGGTTTAGCGCTTATTTTCAAAAGTTGTTCTGCGAACTAATAGCCCTCTCACGCATTATACCAGAAGGTCTGTACTTCATTCTTGACTTTTGATTTGGATGCTTTGAAGTAGATTCACTAGTAGCTACATATATCAGTACTATGCTTCATGATATCACCAGGATTTCTAGATGAACTTTCGATTTGTGGCGTCGGGTTACCTCCTGTTCAGCTATTTCTGATACCTCATGTAACTTGATCATTGAGACTGGACACTATCACAACCGGTGTACTACCATCTTCTTTCTGCGGATTGGATTTCGGGATGAAAGCTCGTTTGTAGATACTCTCTACCTTCTCGGAAGTGTGCATCCTCGAATTCGTCGCCCTTGCGCGGTGTATACATGAGTTCGTAGTCACTTTGATGTGTGTCTTAAGCACGGTGTGGTTCACAGATTCTTACCACTCTTTCATGTAACCTATTGAGATTGAGATCTCCCTTTTTCAGACCCACTTGGAGTGTTGAGACAACCTTGTTGTTCCCAAATCGGAATTCTACATGCATGAATGAGGATGAATCTACCTTTCAGAGAATTTGAGATAAATCAGAGAGTGGAATTCGGCTGCCTGATTTGGGACATGCAACTGTTTCCTTTTGACGGAAACTAGCGGAAGCACTGCGCTCATGCAAGCGACTTTTCAGCACCTTATATAAAGGACATTTTCTGTAGATAACCGTGTGACAGATGGTACGCAGTATGTAGTACTTCTTGACAGTTAGCGCTTGTCAGACTCTGATAATAATGCAAATATTTTTTCGTTATTTACCAGTGAAACTCCACACTGTCTTACACATTCATGCTTTCATTTACATTCAAATCTCCGATAAAAAATAATAACAATGTATTCGGCACGTGTCGACTTATAATAAAACCGTGGCTCGTTACATCAACTTAAACATGAAGTCAAATGAAATGAATCAAGCAATGCTTAAAGGTGCTTCTTGAGTAGTTTGAAACGCTATAATCTACAAAGATTAATTAAACCGTCTTAGCTCAATATCTAGCGATTTATATTCATACAATATAACAATCAGCAGACTTGGTCATTTTTCAAGCTAATCACAGCATGTTGCCACACAACTGGCGGCATATTTTCTTATTTCTTTTCTGCTGCTGCTACTCGTGGTACATAGTACTTATTGAAGTCAAAAGTGAGTGCCCCAAAAGCCAGACACAATTTGTCAAACCGTACTACGACACAAGGCAAAGGCAAAGGCATAAACTCAAATAAACAATAATTTTGGCTTAATTTAATGTTTGAAGTTTACTCGTTTTGGGGGGCGGCATGATCAGCTGTTTTATGCATTTTTCGTGGGCGTTTCATAGTTGTCAGTCAAGGTGTTTATTAGCACCACGGGAATAATGTGGCGTATAAGTAATATTACGGGGGGCGCTTACTTGATTTTCTACTCGGCGGAACATTACTCATACGCAATGTGAAGACAAAGCAAATTCACTTTGTATGGCTCTTAAGAAGCTACTAAAAGCCAAAAGTCGTAAAACGGAAGAAAAAAAAATTGTAAGGTCGAAATAAAAACGCGGCAGTTCACAAAAATAAACTACTATATCAAGCAGCATTGGCGGCGTTCTAAGCTGTCAGTGAAAGCAAACGTAGACGGACTATATATAGTACATAGAAGTGTGTGCGTGTGTTTGCCAACTAAAGCAACAATTATGCTCGGCTTTAAGTCAAACAGCTCCTTGTGCCTTGAGTGCTCGCTTCGTTCATTTGTTTCCTTCGCTTTTCATCATACTTAAAGCGTAAAGTGACGAATTGGGGCTAATTTATTTTTGCGTATTTTGTGGTTGGCTTTTTTTTTTCATTCGTCTGCTTGTTTTTATTCCTTTTTCGTTTTCTTTCGTACTGCATTGACACATAAACAAACTTGCGCTTTAATGCCAACTCAAACGCCTACACAGCTCGCATACAAAAAAAAAACGTTGCCTACTTTTAGGCTGTACATGCTTTCACTTACGCCTGTTTTTGTTGTTAATAATCACAAACACGCACACAGACCGCAATGCTAGTTGGTGTTGAAAGTTGCTAATGTTACGCCTAACATGTTCTGCGCTCTCCCCCCATCTTACTAATACCTCTTCCCATAGTCTTTGTAATTTTTTTTTTATCATACTATCTCCCTCACGCATAACTTTGCCTTTGGGGAAATTAGTTTTACTGCAGTCGTTTTTCTCTTCGTTTTTATATGCTTTTTGCCACTTTGTCGACGAGTTTTTCTTCTTTTCATTTTTATGGAAATTGTACAATTTATTTCACCGAAAAAATTATAATAAAAACGAAGAAGAAGACGAAAAAAGCGCACAGTTCGGTGTGGTTCCCGCAGCGAAAGTTTTCGTGTTTAGTTTTAATTTTTGAGTCGTCGCTTGATTGTTAGACATTTGCATAGACAAATTGCATAAGAAAAGTTCAAGTGGAAAACTTGTTGCCACTTCATGGCACCGCAAATTACGCGCCACAAATACTCGTAAATGCAACGCATTTGAAAGTAGTAAAAAATAACTTTTTTGTGTTTTTCATAGCATTAGTAGAGTAGTATGTATGTGTAAAGTGGATTTTTGTATAATTTTTCTTCTTTGCTCAGATAGTAAATTACCATTTCAAAGCATAAATAATATTGACGTGCATAATAGCCTTAAAACAGCAAAGATAAATATATTCGAGCAAATAATAGTAGAACTATTTGTGATATAAATTGTCTAGAAATAAGAGCCAGCGTACCAAAATGTTTTAATTATATTCTGGTTCAGCCGGTTTTTAATCGTAGAGGTACATTTGTTATAAATTGGTTCTTCTCCAACTAAGGCCATTTATCATAGAAAATAGAAGACCAAAGAAAATAGAAGAAAATTTTTGCAACTTAGTCCACTAAATTTTGAAGTTGCTCTGACATTAACTCGTCCTTTTTTGGTTTTATTACGCTTCATAAGAGCGCACACATTTTCGATAAAATTGAAGGCTGGATATTGAATTAATTAGTCCAGAGAAGTAACACAAATATTCTAAAAAAAATTGATAATCATTTTGCTTTTCAGTCAAGGGGCATTATCCTATTACAGAATAAATTATTCTCCATTTAGCCTGCTTCTGGTAAGGAATGCAGGTACTCAAGTATTGACCTTAGTTTATCGAGTCGGCTGTGGGGAACATGGCTCACATTTCGACAAACGAGGATATTTTTTGTTTTCGTACCTGCCCTGAAGAGCCTATCCAATGTCCTGTGCGAAGTAACAATGAGGTATACTTCGTGTAGCCCTGATCCGCGTGGTACGGGAATAAGGTTCTTACCAATTCTTCTAAGCTAGGACAAATACTAATTACACTTGAAATTTTAAACTCCAAATAGTTTCAGACTGCTGACCCATTAAAAATTTGCAGTAAAGATGTTTGAATAGCAATGCATAGCAAATCATTTGGCAGAAAGAACCACAACAATCCATCAAAAAACTTGACACTTAAGGCCAAGTCTTGAGACCAACTCAAAGCCTAAACGTTCTTGGTCACAAATCAAGCCACTACTTCACTTTGTACCTTAAATACTACCAGTTAGTTCCATGCAGCTTGGAGACTGTTTGCCTCTGGAACGTAGGTGAACAACAACAAAGGGAGAAACACGATGGAAAAATCCATAGAGTAGCAAAAGAGGTAAACTAAGTCTGCCGCCATTCGACGCTTCCAAAAAACAGCAGGCCAGCGCAGTAAAAGCTTGCACTTAAGGAGCATAGTCAGAGACTTGAACATAGCGACACTGACACCGACGACTTTACCCCAAACTGCAAGCTCAATATCCAGTCGCGACTGGCCCTCAACAATGATGAGCAGATCTTCCGCACCACTTGATAACTAGTTCGAGTTGCATTAAAAAGGAATCCTTCATAAAGTTTGCCAAATTAATGGACTGCAGATAGAGCCTTGGCAGCAGCCTCGAACCATATTCATATTGACCGAGTCATTCTACCAGACTGCACACGCACGACTGTTACTGAAATAGCATTTCCAGAGAGCTAATTCAACACAAACCAGTACACATAGTTTCCGAAGAGTGATCTACCCCACAATAAAAAATCAAAAGCCGATTTAAAATAAGACTAAAATGCCATGTATATACTTGTCACATAGCTCGAAGCATCCTCAACAGATTAAATGAAATCGAATTGTCTAACAGAAATTCGTTCTGCAACCAAGACATTTAGCCGCTCAACTAGAACTCACTCAAGAACCTTGTCGAGAACTAGGGGCAGACTTATTCCCCGATAAAAGCGCTTCAAGAGTACAACTACGCTGGCACACTTGCACACATCGGGAAAGTAGCCCTCACTGACACACTTACTCCCTCACACCACGTTTAAGGTTTTACATAAGCAGGATCACATTAGTGGCCGCATTGTATCAGGCGCTTTTGAGCTGCTGCTTCAATTATTAAAAAAGATATTAAAGAATTTCACTCGGTTTAACTGCTCCTAAAGACCACAACTAGGTATCCATTGCTGCCGCTCACACACAAGCACAACATATGAAGACCAATTTATAACTGCGCCACCTAATACTCCTCCATTTCTTACGCAGAGATCGAGAATAAATCATCTCACTATAGATCATCTTGTGTTCACAATATCCCTGTCCTCTTCTAACAATAAATCTAAAACTAACTTTCCTTGCTGCCGATATCGCTAGCTTCACATGGTCCTTAGTACATGTACGACTTACTGTGTTCGTTCACCTGTAAGTCCTCGGCAGTAACCCAATTCGACAGCATAACTTCATGATTATGATTCAAATATCTATTCGCTTTTCCAGCTACGATACTTAACCATACTGGGGATGATTCATTCGCATCTATTACCAATGATAACAGAATGCCTACTCACCTGCTATATACAGTTCAATACGGCTTCCCCAATTTTCCCAGTTCCTAGACTTCTGACAGTTAAGTTGTAGAAGTCGTACAGTCATTAATATCTAGAATTTGTTTTAGCAACAATACAGGCATAGATGGGGTAAGTTTCTGACTTCATAAGATATCTAGATGGCCTTGCCTTTAACTGTGCAATCATGGCAGTCCTACGAATTAGTGTACTGTATCTGCCAGAAGTGACAATAAACAATTTCGCTAGCTCTATACTTGGCAGCTGTGTGGAATTTTAGACACCTACACGAACCCAAGACATCTGGATCGAACATCACTTTACACGGCAACGACCAACATCCAAGATATGTTGATGGCCAGGTCATTACCCTCCAGAATGGCAATCGTCGATCCCTCAGCAGTTGTTTCTTATTAACCCTCTCATCCAGGTCACATTCTTTGAACTTCATGTTTCCTGCGATCTTCGCCATCTTCAATATTTCGTCCTTGGGGGTAAAATTTTCAAAAATTAATAAAATAATAATTATTTAAGGAAAGTATGAAAGGAAACTTTAGCCTTTGCCGCTGTTTCATTTTGTGGGCAAACTTTTTTAAAATTGTGGAATGTTTACTTAATTTCTCTTCTTTGAAGGAAAACGAATTTTTGCTGCATATAACCTTTGAGTTTGTTGATGGAGCTGCAGACGTGTACAGACGTCGTCTTATTGCGCAAAAAGAAACAAATTATTTTAAGGACTATATGGCATACAGCATAGAAAACGCAAATGTCACTCAAATACTTTTGTATGCCTCACTTTTAATACATCAAAAGCAGCAGCAGACATAAATAAAGTTGCCAACAAAACAATTCTTATCTCTTTCTAACTAACTTACACCCACACACTTCAACTTATGCGCAAAATATTTGCAAGTCTAAATTCTTGCACTTCAAATAGATTTTAGACAGAGTCCCATCAGCACAGAATGCCGAAAATAATTTATAAGCTGCACTTTTGGGGCTTCGCTACTTAAATCTTTTAAATGAAATTTTTGGCGCGCAAATTCATTATGCAAAAAATTTACAAAACAGCCGTCGAGAGCATCAGAAACTCCTCTTCTGTTGTTGTGACATATGTCGCTTGCACTGATTTCAACAGCTTTTATCTCATAACTCACACAAAATATTATATATATACATTATTTATATGCAAAATATTGTAAAATAGATGCGAATATATATATAGACGAAGTATGTGTGTATACACGAACTAATATTATACATAAAATTGGTATATGTAAGCCACATGTGTGCACTACAACGCTGAGCTCTTGAGAAATTAATTTCAAGTGGTAATATTATACAAGCGCTAGACAAACAAATAAACAAATTTAGACAGACAGAGAGACAGGCAGACAGACAGAAAGGACTAGCCTTGATGCTAAGTAAGGATGGCAAAGATTTGTTAGATAGACGGACGGACGGTTGGACGGATAAGGCAGCTGTAAACATTGTTAAGTACATATGCCACATAATTCCAAACAAATTTGAGTGATATGTGCTTGAACGCTTTGAGCATGCAAACTGCTGGACGTGCGATTAATTAAGCTTTCAAATTTTGAATTATATTTGTTTTAATGGAGTAGGTGTGCAGTAGTTGGGTAGTAATAATAAAAAATAAAGCATAGCGAAAATATTTGCTTAAGATCATTGGCTAAAATTGAGGGCCAAGCGATATGCTAATTCCTAAAATTTTGACACTAATAAATACTTTTATTGGTTGTCATAATCAACAGAAATTTGCATTTTGATTTGAATTGACTTTGTGTAATGAGTTCAATTTTGATTTCAATGCACATGGCGTTCCTATTCCAAACAGGCAAACTTATTCGCTGCAAATCTTGCTGACCATTTCCAGACACATGAAATGGCCTAACCAGAAAATGGGAAAGCCTCTATAGCTAAATTGTGCGTGCAGCTGCAGTTGCACTTTTCCATCATCCATGACCGAAGTTGCCACAAACATACGAAGTCCAAAGAACAAATCTGGAACAGGACACTGAATGTAATATTTTTTCTGAAATAGTATTCAACATTGTTGTGTTGATGATACATTAGCCTGGTAAGGTAGAGAGTAAGCCTCATATCGTCATATCCGCCAATTAGTCTCCTGCAAACGATGGTAGAGACTGCTTGTCTTCAGAATGTTGGATTTCGTGGAATCATGTAGACTGATTTCAAAGCAACAATTAATTTTCCGAACGGGTCGCAGCACAATCTAACAACTACGCCGAAGTACTAACCATATCCGCCCAGCGTTGATGGTTTTTATAATCAACAGCAACAAAGCAGTTTTGCAACGCTGTTTGCAATGATTTCGAGCAGGCTTTCGATCGAATGTACCATATTGGACTCTTGGCCAAGGTGAAGTCTGTCCATTTCGAACTCGAACTCACACAATCATACCTGGATTGACTTCTTTTTAGTGTCAAGTTGTGAACTATACACTCACACCATCTTGGCTGGGGTTCCACAAAGCAGCGTTCTTGGTCCAATTCTCTTCACTCTACTTTTAGCAGAAATGCAGATATATGCCCTTCCGCTTATGAGAACTGTGTTGTTGGCGACCAACGCTGACGACTTTTTTTTACAGCTCCAAATGCAAGTACGAAGCTGCAGATGGGATTGAAGAAAATCTCCACCTTTTAGGTATATGGGAAATAGTAGAACGTAAGAATCAACTGTACCAACCTCTGCTTAACTCAGAGAAGTAATGCTGTACATCTTTGCGGGTTCATCATCTAAGTCATATCTTTAATGAAAGATTGATTTCCAAACAGTAGAACAGATCTGTGTTAGTAAATGAGCAGCAGAAAAAGCTAAGGCGTCCAATAAAAGGATGCTTATGGTATGTGAGTAGCTCAATCCTGCACAGAGGCTTGAACCTGGTTGAAATTACACTATTCGATTTATTGACCATCCCTTGGCACCTAACAATCACTGACTGATACAACTCCAATACGGAGTCTCAAAATGCTACACTTTGGCTATCTACTGTAATGTAGCAGACATCATAAGACGGCTGGGACAACAAGGAGGTCTTCGTGAAGTGTAAAAGGCATAAATTTAGGACATTAATTACATCAGACTAAAGACTAAAGAACTCCGCTAAGGCGATCCCACTCATCATGCTATACTGCCCACTGTATGAGAGCAGCCTTCGTCTGTTTGCAAATATCAGCCCGAACTCGCCCGACGCATGTGCAGTAACGCAGATTCTGGTCTGCTAACGCAACGTACAGCGCTGTAGTGAATGAAAGTTCGGTAGCAAACCCGCACGCTTCCTTTGGAATTTACGTCATTGGTCGCTAATAGCAATGCCCTCCAAAAAAAGTTGATGCAAACATTACTATAGCTAGCTTCCACATGCACAGAACGGTTGTCCCATTTAAAGATTTGTCTTCGGTTTGGAGGATTGCTGGTAGCTTTTCGTTTCTTCGATTCTACTCATTTCAAAGCCGTACCCGTTTTCGTCTCGGTCCGTGCTATCATTCAGCTGGCTTACACTATTACTACTACTTTATTACACAATTCTTTTTAAATGTTATCCTTCTGTCAGCATAGAACACAAAGCAATTTTCTTCTCGCGATTTTTGTGACGAGAATAGGTCTACACCCACGCCTAAAGCTGTTTCACATCAAAAGGAGCTCTAGCCTTGGATTTTGCCAAAAGTATGCACTAAAAGTATGCACTCTATTTTTATACAAAGCAGCACTAAATATATGTAGATTCTTTTACAGAGTAGCCTCTAAAAGTACGACACATCGTTCCCATTTTCGACTCGTTTTTTTTATTTAGCCTTATTTGAGTACTTCAAGTAATCGGTTTTGTGAAACAGTTTCACAAAAAAAAAAAGACAAAGTCGTCCCCATTTTCGTCTCGTTTCTCGTCAAACAAAGAAGAAAGAGGGTAGGCAGATCTCAACAGCATCGTGATCAGCAGCAAAATTCCGATACGATTCTATATGTCCATCTGTCTGACTGTCGTATGAGCAACTTGGAGACTTTAAGCGATAGAAGCTTCAAAGGTAATCAGACGATCCTTCTTCAGATAACTTGTATTCAATGTAAGTACCAACTACCATCCTTAAGAGCAAGTTGGCACTTACCATCCGAACTAAACATTTAGGCTGAGTTTTTGTATGAAAAACATTTTCTTGTTGTTGTTAATTTAGTTATAATCGCCAAATTTAGTCTATCTTACCTGAGTGCGTATAGAATATTTCATATTAGTTCAGATTGGATCACTAGAAAGGGTAGTCTCCATATAAATCTGAATCTCCTTACTAGGTTTTTGTATGAAAAATTTAATCGTGTTGTTGTTCATGCATATTTGGTATATTTTACGGCAATCGTTAGATAAAATCTCATATAGGTCCAAATTGGTCCACTAGTAGAGCCAGCTTTCATACCAAAAGTTGAGTCAATATAGACATGTCCGTCTGTCTGGTTGTCCATATGAACAACGAAATGTTGAATATTATAAAAGATAGGACCTTCAAATGTAGATATTTGATTTTTTATATACCCTCTTCAGATTAGTTGAATTCAACGCACGTGCCAGTCCTTCTCTAAGGAGCCGTACCCTTAATGTGTAGATGTGTAGAATCTGTCCCTACTTTCTGAGTTTTTAAATAAAAAAATTTATTGTTTTACTTTTTCTATTCTTTAGAAATGTTGGAGTTGGTGCACCCTACTTTAATTCTACTATATTAAAATGTTTTATGAAGATCCATGTCTATAACGGGTATCCTTTCCTCAAAGCTGTTCCTCTTTCTATATTTTTGTATGAAAAATATTTTGTTGCGGCTTAGTTTAGCTTGAAACTACAAATAAAATTACTAATTCTAATCGAAAATAACACACGTTTCTGTATAGTATGTTCCTCTAAAAAATTTATGATTCAATGGGAGTAAAGGGTAGCTCATAGTCGCGTACACTCGTCTACAGCGATTTTACTTATTTATTTTTTTTCTATTTATTTGTATCTTAATTTGTTTTGGTGTTGACAGCCTACTTATCACAGCTGCTTAACTTTGTAATGTGTGACTTAAAGGTTTAAAGGCTTATTGACACTTTGTCGACTAATTCGATTTGCCTTGTAGATGAACTTAAAATAAATTTAAACTATTTATGCACACTATTAAAGCTTAACTCAAACTGCAGTATTATAGCTTATTAAATTTTCAACACATAATACTTGAGCATAAGTAAATATATAAGCAAATAGATAGACCCAAACAAATCAATCTTAATACCTTTTGCTATATAGAGATTGATATGCGTCTCGTTGCGCAAAGATGGTCGGGTTCTTTGCCAACATATTGCAATAAACAAGTAACTAAATTTCAATTAATTGAAATATGTATGCCAAAGAAATGCACAAATTTCGAATGAACAATATAATCAACTTGCCTGTACGTACGATGTGTAGCCTAACAAGTTTTCTGGATGGCTGGTTGATAACGATGCATGCTCAGATACTGCCATGAATATTGCATAATGAGAATTTACGATATTAATATGTAATTATGCCAACAGCAATAACAACTTACTGGAGTATCAACACCCCCAAAGTTGAATAGCAACGCACACAGCAACACACCGACCTAGATACTCGTATGGCTGGTATGGCTGGATTTTCAAATTTGTGTTCAATTGTGCAGCTTAAGTGTTAAAGAGCTGCTGCAAAAGCACATCAAACCACAGCAAACCACTTAGCAAACAAGAAATTCATTCCAAATAGAGCAATAATACGGCGTACATATGTACATGTAGCATGAAGAATCTGTTTAATTATAAAAGATTAACACAGCTCAGAGACAGAGGAGGTTAACAATGAAGAAGTATTTATATAGTAGGTGTGTATGCTGTGTAAATATAAATTTTGAGCAACAGGATATTGAATGACAAGAACAACAGCAGGAGCGGAAGTACTAACTACATCGGCAGCAACATTAATTGAAATTCCACACAAAAGTCGATGCGAATCCAATAATACACAATAGCATATTAGTAGTAATCCTGCATGATTAATCCTGTAAATAGAACGTATGCAAGTGTTGCGCATAGTATAATGCCGCTCTGCAACGCATGTATATTCGTTGTATGTCTGCTTCCATAGGTGAAGGCAAATACTATAGATACATACATAGGGTGAATGGGATAGAATTAGAGCTCTGGCTTGGGAATAAAGACAATCATTTAACACTTCTTAGGGCATACGCAAAGCTGATTGAAATATTGTGATTGAAGTATATTATGAGTAATATAGGAAGCATTTCTATGATGGCGAGAATGAGAGCGAATGCGAGTGTTGTATGATTAGTTATAAGATACATCGATGCAGAATATACAACAAGATTTGATGAATATAAAAAAAAATAAAAAATAGATACGCTGTGCTCCCATTGAATATAAATTTTTTCTTTATTGATATGTGTGGAATGTTTTATTGGGACCAAGCTCAGCTGCTATAAAATAATTTTCTTATAAAACCCCAAAATGAGTGACAGAGTACTAAAAATCTTGAAGGCTCTATGTCTTATAGTCTCCAAGTTCTCGTTGTTCTCAGCCAAATAGACGGATATGTCTAAATTGAATTGAATTTTTCTTTGGAGCGCCCCGTTTTCTAGTGGTCCTATTTGCACCCTAATGTAATGTTTTATTATGATTAACAAAAAATACATCAAACTCGGCTGAATTAACAACAACAACATACTTTTTTCATACAAACCTCTGAATGGTGTGACAGATTTGTATTGAAGCCACCCCTTCTAGTAGACCAATTAACTTAATGTTTACCAAATTTGTCCTTTCTAGCAAACTAATAATATTTTTTTTTTACAAAAACTCAGAATGAAGAGTAGGCTTTCGTGGAAAGTGCTAATCCGCCTTAGGGATGGGGTTAATCTTTGAAAACAAGTGATTTGAAGAATGATAAAGAGAAGCTAAGTGTTTAAATTTGAAGCCTAATGTCTAGATATAGTGCATTGCAATACTCCTTAATTTCAAATCCTTGCAATATTTGGTCTACTATATAATGCAGTTGCTCAATAGTGCTATGTCCAGCTCAAAACCCAAACTGATGTTCAGGAATTATACACTTCGTCTCCAAAATTATAAAATATTTTATAAAGTTCTTCAAATCGAACCACTATAAGGGATGGTTTTATAGAAAAAGTCGAGTCGATATAGACATGTCCGTCTGTCTGGCATTCTGTATGAACAATGAAAACTTGAAGACTATAAATGTTTGTCTCCTATATTCCTTCTGTAGATAAATAGGACCATTCTTTCTCTGTGGGGTATTACTCATAAAACCTGGAAAATATTTGTTGTTGTTATTTTAGCTAAAACGAAAAATTTGGTGTATCTTAATTCAATTCAAATAAAATATTCTATAGAGGTCCATATTGGACTATTAGCAGAGCTAGATCCTTTTAAAATCTGTACTCCTTGCTGCGTTTTTGTCTGATTTAGTTTAACTTAAAATGAAAAATTTCGAATATATTAGAATAATCTGAATAAAATATTCCTCACGTTTCGAAATAGGAAGCCATACAAATTGTGTATAGGATATCTTGAAGTTCAGCATACTCGATTGAAACATTCTTTCATGTTTACATTTGTTTTGCGCATCATTTTTAAATTTGTAAAACATTTTCTATCTGAGAATTGTAAACTTTAAATTTTTAAGGACGAAATTTGTATTACTATATTTATTTTTAGCTTAATCATACCACCCTCGCAGCTTAGCAGCCGCCACATTTCTATTTCTAAATATTAAATAAGTGCGTAGATGTTTATTCGAGTGAAGGTGTATAAGTAGGCAACAGCTTTTGCCACCGAGCGAACATCTGTGGCACTCTAAGGGCTCAGCTGTCAGTTTGCCTACGCTACAAGTCGTACATACATACATATATAATGTATATGATTATGTATACTTCAGTTCGCTCACTGAATGAATGTGGAATTCAATAAAAATTCTAATGGGATTCTGATGATAATCTTATTGCGAAAAATCAAACAAAAAATCATGCAGCCAAGAAAATTCCAATACAAAAAAAAAAAAAAAACACAAACACAAACGAAATAAAAAATAGAAGATAAAGAAAAAAAGGATATCATAAGAATCAAATCGTAGCCTAGTATTGCAAGCAGTTGTATATCCTTTTTCGCATATTTTCACTAACTGCAATATTTCCGTTGTCCTTCTTGTATTTTATTGTTTAGTAGTATGCTTCATGCTGGAATGTTTTGCGCCGCTTCAAAGCCTAAAGGCACTAATGTGCTCTGACTAGATCCCGAACAACAGAAAACAACTGGCAACTTTATGCTTCGTTACACCAGAGCAGGCAAAGGATTCGTTTAACAACTTGCTTTCATATCAATACCTTTGCTGAGTTTTAGTTTGTTTGATTTTTAAAGTTACTTTTGTTTGCTTCTTGAACGCTTGCTCGTTGCATTAGTTTGGCTTTAATCCTATTTGCTGTATTTATTGCGCCTTGCCTTGCTTGTGCTGTTCTAAGCATGTTAACTGCATTAGCTCCTTTTTGACATTTTGATTGACATTAACAGCGCTCGTTTATTTGCTTTCACTTTTAAAGGACATTGGATGACTACTTGGATTTAAGCTTCGATTTCAAAAATAAGCATTGCAAATGAATTTATATTTTTTTTCGTCGTTGAGTTGAGTGTGTCTGTGTGTATTTAATTTTCGCACACATTGCGTATGATTGATGTGCAAACACATTTGCTCCTTTCACTCTTACTCACATTCTTGCAATCAGTTGATTTTTTGTATTAATGAGCTTGTGGTGCCATGATTGCTGTTTGTGTTTGGTTTTTCTGTATTTTTCTTTTTTCAATATCCTGCGAGCTTAAATCAGTATCCAAGTTTAATGTGTGTGTGTGAATGATTTGTATTTTTAGACTGTGTGAATTTTTGATTTTTACAGAAATTTTGTTTGAATATTATTTTGGTTTTTATTAGACTTGTTTAAGCGCATCCTTTGGATGATATTTAAAAGAGACCATCAAGGACTGTA
Organism: Leucophenga maculata; assembly: GCA_035044805.1. Lineage (NCBI taxonomy): Eukaryota > Metazoa > Arthropoda > Insecta > Diptera > Drosophilidae > Leucophenga > Leucophenga maculata. Next base: position 67,333 of record JAWNNP010000005.1, on the reverse strand, counting down.
GCTATTCTCTAACTAAATCTAACTAAACTCCTCTAAGTATCCTTACACAAAATATTATAAAAGAATTTATATGCACCAACATATGCTACAGAAAGGTGCTTAACAGCTTCAAGTGCTAAACTCTTGCAACAACGATCATGTCCTCCAAACTGAATCTGATTCACAGCCATTAATGAGACTTTGATGTAAGTTTAAACGCACTTGCCATAACAAAGTGTATAAAAAGAAATCTAAATCATTTCAATCAATCCATAAAAAAACGAACTCACAACTTATAAAGACCTAAGCTGAAGGCAAAAAGATACATTAACAAAAAATGCTGCATGAATGTCACGCAGCCACGTTTATGTCTCACAGCGACAACATTTAACAACATTTTGAAGTAAGCAAAAGCAAAAGCACACTAAAGTGCGTGACATTTGATAGCAGCAACAGTTCGAAGAAAAAACGAAACAAATTTGCAACAATGGAAAACCTTAAAAGGAAAGCTGACACGCTTTGCAGAATGTGTATGTTTGGTGGCGCATTTTGACATTTGCCGCACGCTAAAAGTGTCAGATAACGATGACTCAGAAGAATGCCAAGCAACAGCGGCTGTGGTTGAGACTGACGTACGACGAGTAGCTGAACCTGATGATGGCAATTGAAGCAGCCGATGATGTTTTAAACATATTTAACAGCGCATCAATCGATATATCTGTACGAAAGTGCCATTGAAGCATGTGTGTAAAATTGGATTTAAGCAGCAATTGACACAAGTTTCGAGTTTTCAAGTAGAGTTGCCGACAGTGCATGTCAATCAAACCAGGACATCATCATCATCATCATTGAAAATAGCAGCAATGGCAAGTGCAATTTTATACATCGTTTGGCGATGAGAGCAACATTGAATATGTTGTTGCTGCTGCTGTCACTGCTGCTGCTGCCATTGATAATGATGTCAAGCACATCGCCTAACAAATGCTGCTTATATGCTGACTATAAGCAGTTTTGTCCCTGCTGCACATCAACATTGTTAATGTCTGCCTGGCTATAGTTTAATCCTGTCATGATTCGCTTCATGGTGCAGCATGTTAGTCAAGTGCAACATTAAATTGTCGATAATATGCTCGCTCCAGGATGATATTAATAATTATGTGCATTTGTTGCTTAAGGTCATATCACTGATGTAGTTTAATAATACGTTTATGTCACAGTGACATAGAAAATTGTGTTTCATTTTACTAGAAAAGTTGCAGGGATGTTACTTTTAGCTATGTGTGTGTCAGTCTCAATTAATTCAGGTAGCAACTGTAGAAGTAAGTTTATGAAAATGAATAGAAATTCCAACTCGAAACTTCGAAATAAAATCAAACTTGAAAAACTGGAACAGAAATTCCATCTCGACAAACTCGAACCAAAAATCCAACTCGAAAAGCTCGAACAAAATATCAAACTCCAACTTGAAAACTCGAACCAAAAATCCAACTCGATATTTTGTTCGAGTTTTTCCAGTTGGATTTTTGGTTCGAGTTTTTCAAGTTGGATATTTTTTTCGAGTTTGATATTTTGTTCGAGTTTTTCCAAGTTGGATTTTCTGTTCGAGTTTTTTCGAGTTTGATATTTTGTTCGGGTTTTCGAGTTTGATATTTTTGGTTCCAGTTTTTCAAGTTGGATTTTCTGTTCGAGTTTTTCGAGTTTGATTATTTGTTCGGGTTTTCAGTTTGATATTTTGTTCGGGTTTTCGAGTTTGATATTTTGTTCGAGTTTTTCAAGTTTGATATTTTGTTCGAGTTTTTCAGAGTTGGATTTTCTGTTCGAGTTTTTCAAGTTGGATTTTTGGTTCCAGTTTTTGAAGTTGGATTTTCTGTTTGAGTTTTTCGAGTTTGATATTTTGTTCGAGTTTTTCAAGTTTGATTTTCTGTTCGAGTTTTTCAAGTTGGATTTTCTGTTCGACTTTTTCAAGTTCGATTTTGTGTTCGACTTTTTCAAGTTTGATATTTTTTTCGAGTTTTTCAAGTTGGATTTTCTGTTCGAGTTTTTCAAGTTTGATATTTTGTTCGAGTTTTTCAAGTTTGATATTTTGTTCGAGTTTTTCCAGTTGGATTCTTGTTTCGAGTTTTTCAAGTTGGATATTTTTTTCGAGTTTGATATTTTGTTCGAGTTTTTCAAATTGGATTTTCTGTTCGAGTTTTTCAAGTTGGATTTTTGGTTCGAGTTTTTCAAGTTGGATTTTCTGTTCGACTTTTTCGAGTTTGATATTTTGTTCGAGTTTTTCAAGTTGGATTTTCTGTTCGAGTTTTTCAAGTTGGATTTTTGGTTCCAGTTTTTCAAGTTGGATTTTCTGTTCGAGCTTTTTCGAGTTTGATATTTTGTTCGAGTTTTTCAAGTTGGATTTTCTGTTCGAGTTTTTCAAGTTGGATTTTCTGTTCGAGTTTTTCGAGTTTGATATTTTGTTCGAGTTTTTCCAGTTGGATTTTTGGTTCGAGTTTTTCAAGTTTGATTTTCTGTTCGAGTTTTTCAAGTTGGATTTTTGGTTCGAGTTTTTCAAGTGGGATTTTCTGTTCGAGTTTTTCGAGTTTGATATTTTGTTCGAGTTATTCAAATTGGATTTCAAAGTGGTAATGGGGTGATGGGGTGAGGGCGTAATGGGGTAATGGAGTAATGGGGTAATGGGATAATGGGGTAATGGGGTAATGGGATAATGGTGTAATGGGGTAATGGGGTAATGGGTTAATGGGCTATTGGGGTAATGTGGTAAGGGGTACTGGGGTAATGGAATGATTGGTATTTGTTGGCTTCTCTCTATCTTTTGCTCATTTTTCCTTTCGCAAAGTTTTGGTTTCCGAGAGAGTGATTAAGTATACCCTGCTCTATTTACATAAGTATACCCTGCTTACAAGGTTAGGCCCAGGGTAGGATGTACTAACAAGGTAGGAGGGCTTTATTCTCCCGCTTTACTGCATAAATTTCAAGAAAACGATATAAAATAACAATTTTGTATATTCGATCCTTGTAAAACTTCATGCTCTCCCAATGTTTTACTTCTTCTTCTTTTACATCTTTCACCGGATTCTTCTTCTTAAAACTGTTAGTACAGCTCTCGCTATTAAACGTGGCATAATATCTCCCAAATTTTAAACACAAATAAATTAAATTCCCCAACATTAAGTATAATTTTTCGCTCATTAGCTTTGCGCATACTTCACACCTTCGCAGATATCACATATTGAAAGTACACAAGGACTTCGCCATACAAATCGCAGTTGGCATAAAACACATCAAAGTCGCAAAACATGTTCACAATCAGCACTTCATAATATTTGTATAGCAAGGAGCAACATCTAAAAACATATGATGGAAATATTTCGTGCTTATTTTGCAAATATTATGCCGGAGGGTAGGGACACTACAAGTGAGAGAGAGAGAGAGAGAGATGTTGTGAACCGTACCGAAGTTGACTCAATTCAATTAAAATGAAGCACTTAATTTTGTGCCAACTGATGTTCTTTCATAAAGGATAAAGTAAAGGACGCTGCTGCTATTGCAGTTGACGTCAATTTCACATGTCGCGTGTTGAGACGCTGCTGTGCTTTGTGAGTGTTGCAAGCGGTAAAAACTGGCAAATCAAAGACAACATCCTGTGACAGGATCCATGAGTGAATGAGATGACGAGCATTCCTATAAAGAAAACAGCTGCTGCTGCTGCTACTACTGCTTTGCTGCGTGCATAGCATATGAGTCAATATAGACATTTGTAGAGCTCTGAACTGTTCTATGTGCATGTGTGAGTGTGTGTGTGTATGTGTGTGTGTGTGTACTTTTATGTCAGTTGCCAATTTTAAATGGAAATTTAAATGTATTTGTATGCCAAAGGTGAATTGTTGATGTTGCTGGCGGCAGCTTTTGACGACGTTCTTCTGTCATCCAACGTTTCTCCTCTCTTCTCAAGGGCCACGCAGTCGGAGTACGTGCTTTTTTATGCATGAAAATAAATGGCTGATTATAAAAAATAAAAAGGAGAAAATTTAAAAAAAAAGGTTACATTTGACAGTTTGCTTGAATGTTCATTCCTGACACGACTCCTCGATACTTTTCGCTTTGGCAATCTGAATGCCTTTCGTAATCAAATCAATATGCAAAGAGTTCCTTTGTGGCAATTCTTGTTGTTAGGTTTCTTTTTTTTTTTTTATTCTTAGAATGTTCCTGTTTTTTTTCCTTAAGATTAGATAAAGCGATACAAAAGTATATTCTATCTGAGAAGTGTAAATGTTATTTTTTTGGTGAAAGATATTTTAAATCGATTCTAAGTATAAATGCTTAATTATGCAAGTTTTAAGTATGCACGTCGACACATAATAATATTCTCCTTGAATAATGCAAACAAAAACCCACACGTTAAGCTTAGAAAACATGAGGATACAAGCAAAGCAGAGAGGCAGCTACCTGCAAATGAATGGTTCAGTGATAGCAGGTGCTGTGTGGTAATAGAAAGTAGAATGTAGAATAATTCAATGAAGGCCTAAAAGTGCCAGCTTCCAACTTTTATTGAATTTTAGGAAATCTTCACTGAAGGACTATTTTAGTTTGAAGCCAACTGTTTTGTTTTTAATTCTATTAACTTGTCCACATTTGACCTGCTAAGAAAAGTTTTCAAAGAAGGATGTTTTGAATTGAAGTCTTCCTTTACTATTTTTATTTGTATTCATTTTTTTCCACGAGCTGAGTAGAAAGCATATCTAACCAAGCAGAGGCTCGTCATACACTTGAAGGGCTTCTAAATGCAAAGGGTCGCCAGTTACACCAAATTTTGATCGTTTAAAATAAAAGATATATTTGCGAAGTTCGAAACACTCAAAATTTAATAACGCAAAGCCAAAATGTATATTAAAATCCAAATTTATTTTCCTTTTTTATAAAACATCTCATAAAAATGGAACTGCCCACTTGCTCTCAAAAAGTGCAGCAGAAATGATTTAATTGCTTTTGAAATGTTGACTTGATTTCTGCCAAACAAAAGGCAAAGAAAAGAAAACTTCGACTTCACTTGAGGCGAATGACTTTTTAAGCGACTCAGCTTAATTACTTCGACATCTATGGAAAAGTAAAAATACACACACACACACATACACACACACACACACACACACAAACACACACACACACACACAAATACACACAATACAAATACTGTGCGAAATAAAATGATGAGTAAAACCGAAAGACGACTTTCAATGTGAAGCGTCAATAAACAAGCAAAACAAACTTTTCATTTTGCCGACAAACGAGAGACAGAGAGAAAGAAAGAAAGAAAGAGACTTAATAAAAGAAAACCATTTAACTTTGTGCATTTACACAAACAGACAAATAGCAAAGATGGCTGCCACAGAGGCACACACACGCACACATGTGCACACATAAGTGTTGCCCTCAAGCGCTGCTCATGTGAAATTGCTGTTGCTGCTGTTTGTGCTGACGCGCCAAAATGGCGGAAAAAAATTTGAGCAGAAAATAAAAGAAAGAAAGAATCGAATTAAAAATAAAAATTAAACGAAATGCATGTTGATTGAGAGACAGCTGACAGTGGCGTGGCAAGATAGTGCGGAGCAGTGGCACGCTTTCGAATGGCGCCTCATGCAATGAAATGCGGAAATAGCAAAGACACAAAACGGAAATCGGCAAGCGGAAGTAACATCAGAAAACTAAGAAGATGTGGCGGAAACTAGTCGACGAAACAGTAAGAACAGAAATGAAATTACTTAAATATAAATAAGAGTACTGCAAGCGGGCATAGATGACTTTGAAATGCGCTGCCAATTTTTTAGTAAAACAGTCTTTTATATAAGCTCAGCCTGGATTGTGGGAAACTCAGAATTACATGGACTGACCTATAAATTTTAATTTATGAAATTTTTGACAACTTGTACCTCGTGTGACAAACTTTCTCTCAAAATTAATATACTCTTGAAAAACTTATCTAAATGATGAGCATAAAAATAGACGCATTTATTTCGATGGTTGGCGCTGCTTGCGGTTCGGTTTACGTTTGCGCAGCAATTAGAACTTGTTTCTTATTGCAAAGGCAATTAAAGAAAGCATAAAAGGAAGTGTGTGCTTTGACTGTACATGTGTGTGTGGGGGGGAGGGGGTTTTAAGCGGTCTGTCTGTCTGTCTGTTTTGTGTGGCGGTATATACTTTTCACTTATTGCTTTTAATTGGCTATAATTAAAATTAAAAGCTACGCTAAATTGAATATGACTTAAGTTGTTGTTGTTGTTGCTGTTGCTGCCGTCACTGTGTTGGCATTTCAGCCATTGTGGTTTTCACACAATCGTCCTTGTACCTTATTACAAGACTGCTGCTCTCCTGCTGCTGCTGCTGCTCCTTTTCGATACTCATTACTGTTGCTGACAGCGCGCTATTTTGTGGTTTTTGGCTGCTGACATTCAACTGCTCTACCCGATACCCGATACCCTATACCCTATACACTGTAGCCCAACTTATTACTTTGCTAAACTACTTCACTTGAATTCGCGCCACTTGAATGCGCCTAATGCTGTGCTTTACTTTTGAGTACAAGCTTACAGTTGAGTTGCTAGCTGTCTGTCCGTCTGTCTGTTGCTTTTCGTATCTGTTTCTCTATTTGTATCTGTATCTGTAGTTGTTTTTTAATTGCTGTTTGTGGCGGCGGGACTAAAGTTTTTGTCGCTAATTTGTTGCACAGTCACAAACACAGACAGACAGTCAGTCAGTTAGATAAAGATGCTAAGCACTTTGTGTAGCGTATCATATAAGCACGCACAGACAGTCAGTCAGTCAGTTGGAAAGTCTGTCATATGCAATTCGTTTGCTTGTTGCTTCTTTTTTACGCTCGACATTGAATCGAATATGTTGCTTGGCAAAGTTTTTCAAGCGTTTACTGCTCATAGAATTTATATTTAGTTTAATAGTTCTTCAGAGTTTCTTTTTTTTTTTGCGGTTTTCAAGTGGAAAATTGTTGCATGCAACATTGTGCATAGTTTGGCACTGCAGAAAATGCTTTTTGCCGATTTTCCATTAGAGTAGCGCTTCTATCTATGTATTTCCTTATTTATGTTCAGATTGATGATGTTTTAAACTCCTTGTTTGATTTGCAGTAGTCTAGAGGGAGTTCTGTGGTCCAACAATCGATTATTGCATCTGTTGGAGAATTCGGAAATTGGCTTCCCATGGTACCCAATTTGTGGTCTTTAAGCAAGATAAAAGTTGCGAATATATCAATCAAAACCAGTTATTAGGTACAGATAGAAGGGTTGGTGCACTAATTTGCTGGTAGATAGCCTATTCCGATTTTGCTGAGGTCATCATGCATACATCATCTGCATATGAGGCCAAGAACAGAGACGTTTCTACACCTCCAAACAAAGCTGCATTAAACTGAAGAGAAAAAGACAGTGGACGCTTCCTTGCGACACTCTTGTTATTGCTGGGTGACCGGAGGACGTATTCCTTCCAATATATGGAACGTCCTTGCAATTAGGACCATATCAGCGTAATGTAGGGCGATGGTAGTCTCTCTTTGACCTTATAAACTTGATTAAATGTCTACCCAATATTCAAAAAGATGGCATTGCAATACAGCACCTGTCAAAAGCTCGTCTTATGTGGTCGGTGAATCTGTGGAATTGCTTAACCGTATCAAGGCCAGAGCGGTTGCAGTTTTGATGGTCTGGAATAAGGTTTCGGGTATCCGCAATAATCGCAGGCCTAGCAATGATCAGTATTGATTATGGCTTCAAGATACTAGAGGCTATATGGGTCCTTAAGCATTCGAGCTGGAACGGAACCGATGGCAAGAGTCTCGTAATGTCTATCTCTTTGTCTGTTGGTAGCTCGAAGGGCAGGAGGTAAGCTTCAAAAGCATCGGCTTGTCCTTGGTCAGTTCGTCCCCAGTTGTCGAGAGCTGCTTTTATGGGAGCAAGTTGAATAGATTGTCGTTTGTCATTTCTAATCAGTGCTCATATTCTTCAGTAACTTGTTGAGCACCTGCGTGCATTGCCGGTTTAGCTTATACTTCAATCGGTTGGTACCACGGTGCTAGCATGCCCTGTCCTCTGGGTGTTACATAAATGTCCTTGGTAGTTGAGACTTCGTTCTTTTTGCATTCGACTATGACTTCAACGGATTTTTACGAGTTTACGAGGTTTTTGAATTGCTATCTTCGCACGATTGTTTTGCCTGGTTAGGATCAAAGCTGGAGAATCTCCTTAGGTATGCTCCCAATCTTCGTCATCTTCTAGACAGAATCAGCGAGTGTCTCCAATCTCGATTCCAATTTTGCAATGTCCAGTCAGGAAATTTAAAACATTTCGTAGATCGTTTGTCTTGAGTCCCTTGCATAAATCTGATATTTTCTTATTGTAAGGGACTAGCAATATTTTACATTGTCTTAAGCCTTGATATTTCCCAGGAAATGTTTTTTATCCTTTTTTTCCAGGACTCTCATTGCTTGCTCGTATTATGGTATTCCCGAATGATCGGGTACTCAGTATAGAGTAATCTTGTTAAACCATCCTAAGTTGTTTAATTTAACTTTGCATTCCAGGACCAGCTTAGACTTGATCACATGTGAACTTACTGATCTAATAGCCGCCTGGTTATCTGAGAATAAGCCAATGTTTTGGCTCTTCTACCCCTTATTAAGGATCAATTAGGCACATCTTTCTATCGCATTGATTTCTGCCTGAGAGGTACTGGTGAGTTTCTGGAGCGATGCAAAGTGTCCAAAGGTCAAAAAATCACTGCGGTAGATCTTTCATCTGTTTGAAAGCCTTGCCATTTGAACCAATTTTTTGATAGTGAGTCTAATAATTTATCATATCACAGCTCCACAAGAGAGCGGATATTAGCAGTTCTAGGTCCATGAAAGTTCAAATGTCTGTCTATTTGGATCTTATGGAGCTTTGTGTTGAGAAGTTTAGTTGGTATAGAGTAGTTTCAGTGGATCTGTCAAATATATAAGTGGTTCATCAAGTATTTAGTCTTGATGTGGTTATACACCATTTTCTGTAAAGTCTTTACCTTTAATGAACGTCCCGGTACGAGCCGAATTGGTTGTCTTTTAACTTTCCTAGCCTTCTTCACTGTGGAAAAGTATGCTGATGTCCATGCTTTTCCACAGTGCTTCTTGCCACTCAGATTTATCCCATGGGCATTGTATTCGCATTTAGATCATACGCCACTGCTTTTACGTTCTTAAATCTAAATAGTGAAAGCACCGCCTAGAGGACAATCTTTCACTTGGTGGAAGTTCGGACCTCTGAATTCAAATGAAATTGAATAGAATGGGGCAATGCCGCTGCATTCGATCGCTTCCGAAGCTTAATCATTACAGGTTTTCATTAGAGTAGCGCTTCTAGCTGCATACTTCCTTAAATACGCACAATTTTCTATGGTTTGCTGTGGCTTTACGCGCTTTAATAGACAATTTCAAGCATATTTTCGTTGTACTGCCTGCTGAGAACTTGAGTCATTTGCTACTTTCTGCAGCACATATCGCAATCAGTTGCAGTTGCAGTACATAACATTGCAGCACATGCCATTGCCGCCTATAAGGCTCGACAGTAGCAGAATGTTACGTTGAGCAAAACGAGATACAAAACTTTTCAACAAACGCTGAAAATTCACTTCTGTAAGTCAGTTTCCGAATGAAACAGAATGAAATTTTGACTTGCTGCTGCATGTCAATTCCAATCTAATCGAACTGCGAAATTTTGGTGCTGCCATTGGCGCTGCTATTGAACACTCACGCTTGATTACCGGCTTGTAGCGCAAATGAGATACATTGGGCATGAGCTGCTTTTGGCAATGTTAGATTGCGGCTTTTTTGGATGCGTTGCATAGCAAGACTGAATTATACAAATCCGCAGCACAAAGCAAACACGATTGCAGGTTAAGTCAGTTAATATGCTTGAACGAGTCACACAAACGTTGTCAAGTTACAAAACTAACCAAACCAACTCGCTTTAAAGGTATCGGAATTATGCTTGGTTGCTTGGCAACTTTGTTTGTTTTAAATGTTTTGTGTGTCTAATTTTGTATGTTGGCGCAGTATTGTTGCACACTGAACTGTGTAGAAGGCCAAACAGTTGTCTCTAATACTAAAATCGCTAAATTTCGTCGTCCTGCCGTATTGATGATGAATATTTATTTAGCTTTTATATTCATTTTAAGTATAACAGCCTATTGCGGACTGCAATGTCTTAAGACTCTTAAAGGAATTCAAGCTTAAATCCTTTATTAGCTACATTATTCAGCAACTTAAGGCATTTAAATGAGTAAAAGAAAAAAAGAACAAAGTTTCCTTGCAGCACTCACGCAGCAAATATAAATTCATTTTATGAATCAACAGAAATACATGCATATAAATGTTGAAAGACTCAAAGGAAAAGTTGTGCCTTTTATTAGTTTCTTACTTTGGATGCTCGTTTAACATCCTGTTTCTGTTTTGCTGTTGTTATTGGTTGCTGCTGCAGCAACTGCTATGTCGTTTGGTGTTGAAGTTGTGCACAAGTAATGGACGCACGTGTCCGCTTACTTAGTTGACTCTAGACGGCTGCTATCGCTCTGCTCAACCTATTTGTACTGGGTAACCACTTGAGTACAACGGAGCAAAAATTTTGCTATGCAGAGAAATTAACTTAATTACAAACAAGAGAAATATGAGAAAAGTTTCACATTTAAATGTTGAAAGCGTTTTACACTCGTCCTCGTCGGACAAAGTTGCTGCGTGCGTGCATTGAGTCTGCCGCAATGATGGAGTGCCTTGCCACTACTAGCCGCGGCGTCTGTTAAGCTTTAAAGCCTTGAAATATTGTACTTGTACATATATAGAGCCAAGTATTAAGTATATTTCTCTACGAGTAAAAACCAGGCCGTTACCGAACAGTAGCAGCCGCAGAGTACCAACCACTCAGACAGCCGCAGTGCGTGCGTCGTGCCGAGTCGAGTAGAGTCGACATTTCTGTGAATATTGTTGCTACTGGCAAATTTTAAATGTTGCAATTTAATGTGTAATATTTATTAGTGGCGCTACAACCGGACGGAAATGAAAACCGACCGCGTAGTAGGCATTCACGTCATCATGTGTCAGTGGTGCTCCAAAAGCATTTGATTTATTTTTTGGCGTTGAGTTATTTTCTGGTTAGATGGCTGGTCGGTAGCTGAAAATTGTGAAAATTGTACGAAATTTATTTTATGCTAATGTTTGATTATGCTGCTGCATAGGCTTTGATGTGTTTTAATTTTAATTTTATGTAATTTATTGGTGATGTAGTTGGTCAATGTAAATAATTTAAAAAAGCAGCGAGTAATTGCTGTGTATGATATTTTAATGCTGCACCAAAGCTAGGACTATGAAATTTTATGTTTAACTTGTAAAAGTTTGGCACATAGAAAATAAATTAATTACATTTTAGTTAACTTTAAAAAAGATAGACAGACGGACAAGGCTTGAGTGACTCATCTCGTCGTATTGATCTCAAACTAAAGCCATATCATTATAAAATATCATCGCTTCGTAATACCTACTCAGTTTCAGGAGCCTAGCTTTTTAGGCCCGGTACCGAAGGTACAAGAGCCTATTGGTTTTGTGCAAATGTATGTAACAGATAGAAATAATGGTCGGATACCCCCCCAAAGTTACCCCCATTATGTGAGTGCAACACTTAAGCTTCCTTCTAAAAATTTATAAACAAACTATTTCCTGCTCTTTCTCGTAATAAATCATTCACACAAATAATATTAAAAAACTAAAAACCACTTTTATAAAATATTGCTACAACAACATATTACTGTGGTTAATAAAAATATTTTAGCCGGAAGTATGCAATTTAATATAAACAAATAAACCAACAACAAAAAATAATAATATTTTTTATTATATAAAAAAAAAGATAATAGAAAAAGACATAACAAAAACTAAAAACAAGCATCGAAATACACAAAACGCGCCACAAATTGCCAACATAAAAATAGAGAAGAAAAAGGAAAATAAAACAAAAGAAGGAGCTATATGTTCGACTATTGTGTACCCTGGACATATTAAATTTTGTAGTAAAGCCTTGTTGAGACAGTCGAATTTATGCGAGACTCTCCACACATTCCATTGAAAATATGTTAAAATTTTTACTAAAAGTAACAGTAAAAAGAAAAAAAAAAAAAAATAATAGCTATGGCCAGATATCTGACACTGTGTGAACTTGCCTTCAGAAATATATGAAACAAATTTCAATACATGTTCGATGAGTAGGGTCCTTTTTTTACCCTTGCTGTGAAATGTAGGATTATTAAAAAATTTTAAGATCAACTTGTAACAGTGCGGCACATGAGGATATTTAAGATACTGTCAGCCTTTTCTACTCAGAGAAATTTTAAGTCAGCTAGTTAAACAGACGAACGGACAGACGGACATAACAAACTCGGCTCGTCTCGTTGTGCTGATCACCAATGTATATACTCTGCACACAAAAATTGTGCAGGGTATAGAAACAAAGAAGAAAAACAAAAAATAATGTTAAAAACTTTTTCCTGTTTTGCAGTTTCAGTAAAAAAAAAATTTTTAACAAAACTCTGTTAGAGAATAATTTGTGTTGAGAAATATTTCAACGTCATGTTTATATGCAACAAAACAAGGCAACACTGATTCCATCACACTGTATCTGTGTGTATGTGTGTGTGTTTGTGTATCTATGTAAATTTTTGTAGTTGATAGTGTGTGCATGTAAATCTGTCATATATAAACTAACACCTGTCGTCAGCTTTTTGCATTTTGTCCTCGTCATGTTTTGTATGTGAATTGCTCAAAAAATTTTGAACAAATTTTATTTGTACAATTTCAGGAGCCATCTAAGGAAGCAAAACAACAAAAATAACAACATTTTATATATGTATATTGTTTTTCTGTGGTTGTACAGATATTTAATATATGTACATATATATGCATAAAAGACTATGTACGAGTGTTCTTGTTTGTTGTAGTATTTGACTTATAAGGTCGTCGGTAGCTGTTGTGTCATGCATTGAAGCCACATGCTGGCTGCTTTGTTTCAAATATTTTTTTGAAAATCATCATTATTACACATATTATTATTGTCATCATCGTCGTCAACAACATGCAAGCAGGCTGTCAGCTGTGCATCATTTCTATAAAGTATAATTAACATGTACGACAGACAGACAGGACGTGTGATGAGTGTCGTCCTGTCGACTTGTGTACGAGTAGCAGCTGCAAATTGTATGCCTGATGATGCTTCATTCAATATTTGTTGCATGTTGTCATTTAGTGCTTTTGATAAAGTCAATCTTTGCTGCAAGTATACTTGTGCAATTATTTAAAATTCAAATTGACATCAGCAGAAGAAAGGGTTGTTCAAAAAAAAAAAAAAAAATAAATGCAAACAATGTAAAATGAAGTAAAAATGAATTTCCAACAATTTTAATAAAATTTTATTTTATATAAAATTTGTCTACATTTTTTCAGCTGCATATTTGAATTTAAATTATTGAATTGATGGAATATTTTCGACATCAGCAGCGCCAATGCTCTAAAGGAATGAGTTTGGCATTCTTGCACATATTTCTACTGGCAACATCAAAGGACACAAAATTATTTTTAAGTTGATTCGAAATTTATTTTCTTGCAAAATGATTATTTTTTTTAGATATAAGCGTAGCAAGTAGGTATGCTGCAGTCGAGAGTTTACTACTTGAATATACCCTGCCAATTTTTTTTATATGTATATATCTGCATATCTGATATATACAGAGTGCGCAGAGTTGATCGTATATCACTATCCTGTGGAACTCCAGTGTTGATACAAATAATTATAAATATAATTAACTTATCTCAAAACACAACTTGCATAAGCTCAGTTGCTCAGATGCTCCGATAACATTTCAAGAACAAGTGAATGAGGGAGGAATTGTTTCTTAGTCTGAATTATCAATCCTCAATGCCACACCCTATCAATCGTTTGATTCACAAAACTAAGAAGACAATAGAGCATTGTTGTCGGTGTTCTTGGGCTTCAATATTTGTATTAACTACTCGGTGGCATGGGTGTCCAGTATGGCAACCTATCTCCAAATTAGTTTTCTAGAATAACTCAACATCTTTCAAACAAAGGTTTCATCCGGTACTATATCAAGAAGTATTCTTTCGAAAGCTTTGGAGAATAGTAGCAGCATGCATATTGGTATAAAGATAGTGATTTATTCTACTGGCTTACCAGATTTTTTATCGTTATAATTCTTATATACAGCATTCCTTTTTGGAACTGCTTTGGCTAATTTGTCGTCAATTTTGTCAAAGCCAAGCGATTTGATGGAATTAAAAATTTCGATAAGTTTGAATACCTCTATAGAACTGACCTGTAGTACAATGTTTCTAAAAAGTCCTTTAAAAATTTCAGCAATTCTTGCAGTAACGAAAAGCTGAAATTGTGGCCTCAAATGAGTGGTGCGAGCTTGTCTTTGTGTAGGTTGTCTTATGCCCTTTGTAGCTCTCCATAAGTTAAAAAGATTTTTCTCGCACAGGTCTAAGTTTCTCAGTCGAACCTAAATTGCTGCGTTTCCTACTTTTTTCGAACAAATCTTTAAGAACTCTGCGTGCCTTATTGAAACCTCATTTGTCTTGACGATTTATACTAGCCTTATATCTTCGATTAAGCCTTCTCTTATGCAGCACAAGGCAGACGCTGCTCCTCGATCATTCGTCAGGTCAGCTACTGTAGTCTATAACAGTCGCCCTAAGTGACGTAGGGGATTGGGTTAGCGTGTTCATTGAGTACAGATTATCTAAAGAATGAATAGAAGAATCTAAATATCAAATTTTTAAGGCTTTATCTCTTCAAGAATATATATACTTTGTATATATATACCACGTCTCCTTTTGCCTATTCCATAAACTTGCACAAATTTATAAACATTTTTCGTAAATTTAGAGAAGCTACGGGATAATAATTGATAATATTTTTGCTCTATCGGAACGGAGTATAAAAATCCGAGCATATAGCTAAATTAACGAAGCATGCAGACGAAAGATATGACATGTATCTACTATATAACTTAGAAGGAATAAATACAGAAAACAACTGATTGTCCTTGGAATTGTTTAAAGAAATGCATTTTCAAAGATGCCTAAAAGCTAATCCTGAATGCGAGCATGCGACATTCACTCTAACAAATACTCTGATGCAGACGTCAATATTTAACTACCTAGTCACATGTCAATTATATTCTTGGCTATCAGGTCATTCTAACCCTACAAATTACAAGGATCGAAGGACAATCGATCATTTATAATACCAGCAGTGTCCCAGAATTTATTGTAGGGGCAAATCAAGATGTTTATGTGATGTCTGAGAGTCGTCTTCGTTTCCAATGCTAAAAAATTTAATCACTGCCCATCAAACGGAGCTGAACATACCTATTCAAAGTATATTTCAGTTGAGATCGCACTACAAGAAGCGGTAAGCAGTATCGAGTAGTCCTTGTTATAGAAGAAGTCTGCACCAGAAACCTATCTTGATATCGAAGAAGCATTTAAAATGTCAATAGTGACTTCGTTTATCAAATTAGCTCATACTCGACAATCACTGGATGGCCAATCCTTATGCTTATCTCCAAATTCTTTTCAGAGGATTTAAGGAGAAGATGACGAGAGGCACTTCACGCATAGGAGTATTATCTCTTTTACTATAGATACTGGTTTAAAATGGTCCATGAAACTCAAATTATTATGCAGACGACCTATTTATACTGAAAGAGGTCCAATTTTGGTAACAACTGAAACTAGTTGATATAAAAGCTGTGGATATTAAGACAATTATCCATGAGAAGACCCAGCAGCGCAACTTGCGCCAAATTCATATTACTTAATGCCTCATGGCAGCGTTTGATCATTTTTATTGCGGGCTAGCCTTCATTAGGAGCATGAGGAGCAGCATGGTTTGACATTTTAACGGAATATTTTATTGACGGCTGGCTTCTATTTGAAATAGATATTTTCAAGCCTCCTGATCTAACCATAACTAGTAGAACCCTGTTCCTCCATAACAGACTACAGAGACATTAATCACTTTCAAGAGAGGAAACTAAAAATGCACGAATTTTTCAATAAAGGGAAAGAGTGCTGGTCCATTCTTAACAGTTTATCCAAAGTCAACTTTATACAAATTTACGAATAAGGGTTTGATAAGTCAGTGACTTTTTGAAAAATAAAAATATTTTTACAATAAATAATCGTTTTGTTTCTCAAATTAATCTTCTTTTAGCTCGATACGTTTAGTCCAGTTTTCTATTTATTATTCCTTCGAAATATTAGACATTCTCAAGGCCTATAAAACATGCATTTGCTTCAGTGATGACCGCATCATTCGAAGCAAATCTCTTATAGCCTAGCCATTTCTACAGATTTCGAAAAAGTAAATAGTTTCAAGCAGCTAAAGTTGGATTGATTCGTAGCACAATTTATTGATTTTGCCGTATATTGTTTTAATGGAACAGCACTTCACTTCACTTCTCCAATCGCGGTCGTTTCTGATTTAAACCCATATCGAATATGTTCAAAAGCTATAAGTATTATTCACGCTGATCAATTTGCTCGACAAATGTGCTTGTTAATCCTTAGAAATCCACTGTCTGGATATTTTCTTGGTCTCTGTTGTAATGTGTTGGATACACGTTTGTTACACAGTAACAAATCGGCGCAATAACTCGTTCGGATTGGGGCTGAACATTGCCGAACACTCTTTGCGTTTATGGTCGTCCAATATAATGAAATCTGTCTGCTTTCATTGGAGTGACCTCCAGTTGTTGCGGGGTAAATTCAATTCAATAAACCACGCTCGTAGTATTATATTATATTTTTTTTTTTTTTAATATTTCTGTGTGTTTATAATTTTCGCACTTTTCAGTAATTGCAGAATAAATTCTATTCGAATGCCGCGACCATATAGCAAGCTCATTTACTCTTACTACAATATTTTAACTAAATAATAAATTAAATACTATCAGCATGACGCCATTTTATAATATAGTATACGATTTTATTGAAGAGACGCAGCCAGAGAAATATGCATAAACAAAAACGAGACACCAACTGCGCTGACTTTGCTGACAACATAATTCCACAAAATAGTAAAAAAAAAAAAGAAATTATTATATTTCTGTGTGCGCCATATACCATATTATAAGTACATATTGTATATTACAACAATTAGCACAATATAAGCTTACAAACGACGCCAAAAACAACGATTTTTGTCTCGATAATGAAATACAGCCGTATTACATATAATTACAGCAGAAATTCGTATCGTAAATCGAACAATCGATGAATCTAAATACGCTTACACAATTGCCCACACTGCACATAAAAATAATCAAATGTCCGACAACATTTTAGCCAATTACTATGTGAAATATATTGAACGAACACACGCACATATATATACACAAATATATATGAAATCCAAACTCAGTCTATTTCGATTTTGTATATTGGCCTCATGAAATTATTCGTTCGTAATATTTAGTTATAGTAGTACTCCCACAGTTCGCTCGTTACTGACATTATATATGGCACATAAAATCTATAGTAAACTACCACAATCGACAGACAGTTGGGTAAACCGATCCTTCGCACTCCTCTCTCATTGGAATATAGTTTTTTGCTCATATACGAGTACACATATTAACAAATTGCAATGTACGTGCTTCGCATGAGTTTTTGCGATTTCAGTTTGTGTATTGAAATTTGTTTTGAATAAAATTACGTATATGTATTTGTATAATACTCGTACGGATACGGATATGTTTGCATTCAAATTGTATACAGTATTACGGAAAACATTTGTATTTGACCGTAGTATGTAGCGCATAATAACCAGCGTAACAAAATCTGTTAGGGGTTTTACTTTTAACATGTTCAAGTTTACTTTTTAGTACGAGTACGAGGCGAAAAATTTGCAAATGTTTTTTGTCTATATTTGTACGCAGCCGTTGGTCAATGATGCATGGTCAAATGTTGCAAATAGAACTTAAGTTATGACAACAGACAACAGCGAGTTGTATTAGAAAAAGGCGTGGTTTGTATTGGATTTCTATCGATGATAGTTGGTGTAGTAGATTAAGTTATGCGGTATAAGTATTTATGATGAAACTATTGGTTAGTATTATAGCGAAGTCCACTTATGTGTGAAGAGTTACTAAAAATTAATTAGAAAGCATAATTTTGCGTATAACTCGAGTAGTGCACAGGCTTTTGGCTTTAAGCCAAGAATTCACAGGCTTACTTCCTACAAAGACGAGCTAACGACCCGTATGCGAAGCCAGAGGAACGAGCTCTCAATATTCACTGATGGAATCTGTTGGAATTTCAAAGGAACAATCAAATGATCAGGTTGCTGTTGGGAGTTCAAATAGAGTACTGTACAATTGGTCATAATGACCAACGTACGCATGTCCTTATAAAGACTTCTTCCGTAGATAAAGAGTGATAAAGAGAGCTAAAGATTATCCAAAACGGATAACTCAAGCACCTGCGAGACTACCAGCTTTAAGCGAACTATTTACTATTTTTATGAACAATGTGTTTGGCATGAACGACTTATATTCCCAAAATAGAATATCAGAAATCTTCTTCCTTCTAACACTTTAAAAAATATGCAATTTTGTCGAGAAATGTAATCTAGGGTATTATAAGCATCCGGAGAGAAGCCGATATTGTTAACGATATCTCAATTTTTATTGACAGGGGTCTGCTTGCTACATCCTGCAATAAAACTCCTCCAAACAATTAGCAAAACAATTAGCTTAATAAAACCTGGCACCCTTAAGAAAATTCGAGATGCTCCTTAAAAAAGGGGGAGCGGGGCTTGTTTGAAGAAGTATCACCATATGGGTGGATGGCATTTGCAAAGTGCATTGGCATTTGCAATCATAATTTAATTTAATCATTCTATGTTGGAAACGTCAAGGACGAAAACCGTTTACGAAATCCAGTTATAGTCAACTGTTCTGGATCTACTTACTTCACAGTAATATCTGGAAATATTTTTGCTTCGCCAGCGCTGTCTCATGCTATAGAATTTGAAAAAAACTTTAAGCCTACAAGAAAAGAAATGCGAAAGAAATTTACAAAGATTCCTTTGGTAATCTTTAAGCGATGCTCATCTTCACTGTCGGTGGGTGGTGCTTGATGAACACAGCTTATATGTATAAGCAGGTCGTTTAAACAAAAATTGATCACTTCCAAATATAATATTTTGCTGCCATAATTAAAAAAAGTATTTTGATTTCGTGCAAATGTATCTAACAGGCAGATTGAGGACTATTTATTTTCTTCATCAGCATTAAGAGTCGACTCGATATAGACATGCCGTTTGTCCGTCCGTCTCTCTGGCTGTTCGTATGAAAGTTGAGATCTTGGAGACTAGAAGCGATCAGACCTTAAAATTTTTATATTTAAATTTCTTTATTAATTTTTCAGCTAACTTGTATTTAATAAACATGCTCCAATACAATA
The DNA here is from genome assembly GCA_035044805.1 of Leucophenga maculata. Taxonomy (NCBI): domain Eukaryota; kingdom Metazoa; phylum Arthropoda; class Insecta; order Diptera; family Drosophilidae; genus Leucophenga; species Leucophenga maculata. The sequence continues at coordinate 47,787 of JAWNNP010000005.1, read as the reverse complement.
TATAACGTAGCACCTTCCTTAGGACTTTACACCTCACCATTACATTCACCTTCCAAGCACACTTTGCCACTTGTCGCATCATAATCACAAAATATAAATGCTTTTAATTAAAAATAATAGTTGGATCACACTCATCTACTCATAAGCTCTCTCTACCAGTGCGCTCCATGAACCTCCTGTGACTTATACTTTAGACTACCTGTAGACTAACTTAAATACCAACCATCATACATTTTAAAACCCATTGCATTAATATTGTTCAGGAAACTATTATGTTATTGTCATGAATATTTTTAAACTTCTGAGAATTAAAAAAGTTTTGGGATCGTCGTCGTGTCAGCATTTATATTTAATGTCTGCATGCATGTCGGCAAGTAGTGCAGAACGAGCGCAGCGAGTGTAGCCTGAGGTTGACAAGTGAGCGAAGCGAATGAATAGTAAAAATTTAAAAAACTTCTGAATCCCGATCAGCGCTACATACCGGTCGGAACATATATTGATATAACGGGGATTGTAAGGGTTGGTAAAAATGTCTTTTCGTATATTCGCCCTTATTTCAAATCTTCGGATTTCGTTTTGATGAATATCTTATTGCCAACAAGATTCCATTTCATTCATTTTGCCCCGCTGATAGAAGCTTGCTTCCTTGTTGGTAAAAAAGTGGGACAGTCGATTTTCGCAAGCCTTTTTTGAGGTGAAAATCTCGCCAGCCAGGTCCGGACTATAAAGTGGATGCATAAGGACCTCCCATCCGAACTTTCGGAGCTTCTGGCGCGTCACAATCGATGAGTCTGGTCTGGTGTTGTCCTGATGTAAAATTATTCGTCTGCTATTGGCCAAAGATGGCCGCTTCTGGGTGATTGCTGCCTTCAAGCGATCCAGTTGTTCATAGTAGAGGACCGAAAGCGTTTGGCCATAGGGAAGCAGCTCATAGTAGATGACACCCTGCCAATCCCACCAAAAACTTAGCAAAACCTTCCTGACCGTCAATCCAGGCTTGGCAACCGTTTGAGCCGCTTCGCCAACCTTCAACCACAACTGCTTGCGCTTCACGTTATCATAAGTAACCCACTTTTCATTGCCAGTCTCCATTCGTTTCAGAAATGGGTCGATTTTGTTGCGAGTCGGCAGCGACTCGCAGATGGAAATTCGGTCCATGAAGGTTTTTGGTGTCAACTCGTGTGGCACCCAAATATCGAGTTTTCTTCAAATGCCTTTGAACGGTCATATGACTAATATTCAGCTCTCGGGCGATGGTACGGCTGCTACTATGACGATCTATCTCCATCACTTCCTTGATTTTAACGACTTCTTCGACGACAGGTCTTTCGGAGCGTGGTGCATCTTCCACTTCCTCAATACCAGAACTGAATCGAGTGAACCACTATTGTGCTACGCAAATTGAACAAGTGTCGGGCCCGTGAAAATTTTATTTTACCGCTTGTGATGGCGAATATCTTCCTCCAAGACCTCCATGTTCGACGACCTGTAGCTCACAACTGAATTGTCCAAACGCAGTGCTGTACTAGACGTAGTACTAGGCACCTTCCAAAGGCCGTAAAGTATGTACCGAATTAAAAAAAGAGCGCGAAATACGAAAAGACTTTTTTCCCAACCCTATATTATGTCAAACAACGTCAAGAAGGTGCGATTACTATTTTATTTCGAAGAAAATTAACGTCGCTAGATTTGTCGACCCATCTTCTTCATGGTCAAAGTGTTGCGTCTCAGTGCCATGAAGAATTCTATTCACATCGGAGCTTCTCGATAGACTTTCCTATAAAAAATTATTCTCCAAATTAGGTGAACTGAAAAATTTTCTTTATATTCCTTCCCAAATTTGACAATATTAATCGAAACAAATAATTCAAGCTAAACAAGAAAATGTTATTCTTATAAAAAACCTGGAAAGTGGAGTGGAGTTTGTATGGGCGCTTACTCTTATAGTGGTTCCTTATGATCCTTTGGTATTTAAAGCTAAATTAAAAAAAAATTAGTATTAAACTAGTTGTAGACTGGCGTGCTCGACTTCGAGGTACCCTGTACCCCTACCTGGTTCCGTGTAGAATGTTATATTGGAAATAGCATAAGATACTCCTAGTTTGTCGTTTCAAGCTAATCTCAACCACAACAATATAATGTTCTTATAAAACCACAAAAGGATGTAAAGATTTATATGGGGCTACCTCTTTTTACTGATGCAATATAGACGCATATGAATTATTTTATTGGAATTCAATGGCGGGTTTTATGTCAGTAAATAGATCTAGTTGGATATCACAGTTTAAACTACTTTTCTCTGAGATAATTTCTCAGAATTGTGAAGTTTATCAAAATAAAGATCTAACTAATATCCAAGAAGGCATCGATGCCTTTATGTCATGTACTTTGATTATAAGGTCATTGATAAAACCCGCCATTGAGTGATTCTTTTTATATGTTTATATGTGATATGTGTCACTTTACTAAACTTTTCCAAGCAATTTACTGCGTGACACTAGCTTTAAAATCTGACATTTTCAAACCTAACATACAACAATTTTTATATACCCTCCAAAAACTGAAATACATGCCCACACTTTATTTAATTGCCATGCATTCTATTCCACAAACAACAACAAAAAAAAAAAGGCAGCTACTCACGCTGCTGCTCAACACTGGCATTGAACATTTGCCAACTGGTAAATTAGAAAATTATAAGTTTTGGCAGCAAACGATAAAATTTTAACATAATTAAATTATGTTTCAGCTCTGTGTATATTAATGGAGATGCTTTTAAATAGCGATGGCGATTTTCATACGCATTTTGTGTATATATCTGCATTACATATGTACGCAGAAGAGTGTGCAGAAGTTTTCTTGGCACGTATTAAGTGCTTTAAGCAAAGATTTATTTGATAACTCACTTAAGAAGGCTGGCAAAAGTTTTACAACTGCTGTAGAAAAATATTTTACTCGTACAATTAAAACGATTTTATGCCATTTATGTACAAAATTTTGAAAAAAGTTTTTGCTTTAATTAAATTTTGTTGTTCAATAGCTCGGAGTTGAAGTTTTCATATGTTTATTTCAAAGATTAATTAAGAAGCTTATTTATATTTAGAATTTGTTGCTAAGGCGTTTAATAAATGCTTTTAAAAATGCAAATCTTTTAGCTTGAAATAAAATTCAAGCATTTGAAAGCTTATAAAAAAAGCTAAAATATTTTATTAGACCGAGAAAAAAAAAGAAGAAAATCAATGAATTTATTTATTTAGTTTTTAGACTAACTATTTGGAAATAGATAACGCTCGGACTTTGTATACCGCAAACAAGCCGCCGATGCTTGAAACCTCGAAATTCTATCAGCAACTGCTATGAAATTCGAAATAAACCAATATTGATAGCATTCATTTGGGCGCAGTGCAACGGAAAAGCTAAAACTTTTTGGCCATTTCATAGCTACACAGATACAGATACACTCGAACATGGCTTCAATTACGTTGCTGGCTTGCCAGATTAACACCCCGAAAAAAATTGGTAACACTCGCATAGGCGGCAAATGCGGCCATAGCAGCAGTCACTGATATGCCATAAAATGAAAACATTTTGCTGGAAATTCCCCAAACTGTTCTAATTTCTATTTGTATTTGATTTTTTTTTTTCTAATTATTTTTGGAAAATAGTCAAATGTGGTAGCACTCGATTTGGTGGGTGTATCTGTGAGTTATATTTTGTATTTGGTTGCGAATTGTGTCGGCTTTGTGCTTTGCGGTCTTAGTATCTTGTGTCTATTTTGTTGTTGTTTTTTTTCGCTTAATAGAATTCTCAACAGCTATAGGAGCAAGCGTTTCGCTTTTAATTGGAACTTAACAAATTTTTTTTCGAGATAGTTTCTTAATGAATTTAATTTTTTTTGTTTTGCTTTAATTGTTAGATGAGATAATTGCTTCGATGAGATATTTCGATTTATAAAGAACATAACATATATAGACATAGAGAAGTACATATTTTGGAGAAGAGAATAAGTTGGAGGCAGTTCAAAACGATAGGTGAACAAAAAAAAAAAAAATTAATAAATAAATAAAAACACACAATAATGGCACTGCGACAGAAATTGCACCTCCTCTTGGTCTTTCATTTTCTTTCTCTTCCGTCTCTTTATCCCTCTCTCTGTTTCTCTTTCTATTTCTATAATTATGTGCAGCTTAAGCGAATCACTGTCCTTTGTGGTTGTTGTTGATAATACAAACCATTACCAACAACTCTTAAAGCTGATAGTGAGATAACCTCACACAAACCCACCTCCCACTTATGATGTTTTTGTATAAAATTCCTCTTTATCTAAATCAATATCAGCTTAAAAGTCTACTAAAAGGTTTTTCCCCCCAATTTTCGGAATAAGCTCCATTTAAATCGTACAGTTTCATATGGATGCACCGTTACAGAACATCAGGAACTTTTGTATTAGTCCTTTTGCTGAAGGATATGCAAAACTCGAATGTATACCAAAAGTGATATCACTCATCCTTTTCGTTTCTTCCAAATGCAATAGAACACCTGCTACTGGATTATCTTCTGAATTAATATAATCTGCATATAATGAGTTCCACAATATTGTTGGATTGTTTGCTGCTCTGTCGAACGCACGTTCTGAATCGACGAATAAAAGAAAAAGTGTAAATTATTGGAATAGGATGCATAGCAAGTTAATGGTCCTATGCAGGATATTTTTGACCTGCAACTATTTGCCCGCCGAAGGAGCTCTGCATGCACAACAGTGTCTATTCTATCGAGTAAGATAAAGATACGCAATTAGTGGATAATACTTAGATGTGTCAAACTAAACAAATTTCTGCACTGACTCAGGTATCCTTTTTTTTGCATGATTCCTTCTTTCATGATAACATATTGCATTGGTGGGAGGACCGCAGTTTGTGGGTGCATCAACGCCATGTTTGATTAGTTCGGGTGTTCTGATGGTGTATTATCCAGTTGTAAGGTTCTGTGTTGATGGTTCCATTGAGATTCAACTTTTCGGATTGCATCTAAGTTCCTTTGAAGCATTTACTGGCTCTGTTTGTTATAATAGGTTTTCTCGGAACTCTTTTTCCAGGCGGGATGTTGTTCGTCTTCTGACATTAGAGTCGTAGCATCTCTTGCGGAATATTTGGCTTTGTGAGATATGTTGAAGCTGCGGATACGGCTTCCGATGCGAAGGTGATGGCATTTCAGAAGGTTTTTTTTAAACATTTTAACGCTTCGCTTTATGTGTCGGTTGATGGTGCTTCTTTGGTCTGATAGACGCTACACAAACTTCTGGTTGCTTATTAATATTCAATTGTCGAATAGGGCTTTTTTGTAAAGTTTGATTTCTTCAGGCAATGCTTAAGCTTACCCTGGCTACGGGGTCGATAGGATAAATTTTTTGGAGCCGTTTCGTCATGATGAAGGAGCCTAGCTAACCGGTTGGTGTGGTTACTCAGACGTTCCAAACGATTGATTACATACCCAATCTTGAGAGTTTTTAGATCCTTTTCTATATTTTAAGTTCGTATGTACCATGAGGCATTGGAAATCCGGTGGATGAACTATGCCTGGAGTACTCTTATTTTTGTTTAGGTGACTTTTTGCTCCAATGCATTTTGTCATTGAGGAGCCAGCTTAATTGGGCAATTTTAGCTCTGAAGATTTTACCAGGGTGCTTAAATGATTACTAAACATGAGTCTTCTGCCTAGGTAGACGACAAGATATTTGGGTTTGGAACAATAGCTCAGGAGTTGATCTTGAATGAAGACGGCAAGACATTCATCCTATCGTAGGGCTAATGTGCTCACGTTGATACATATATGCCACTCCTTGTCATGGCCCACTTGCCCACTGCCAGAAATCATGCAAATATAATTACAGTGCATCAGTGGCATTGTAGATACATACGTCTCTGGACCGGACAGATGTGGCTAATATTAAGCCTTGTGGGGTATCCAAAAGTATTGATGAGCCAGTAGACATATCGTATGTGAAGAACGAGTACATCATGGGACTCCAGCACACGTTTTTAAGGTTCACAAGCCCTGATGATTTTAACACTCGACTCTACTCCATATAGGACAACAGAAAAAGTTCTGTTCCACTGATAGCTCCGCAGTACTAAGTATAATTAGGGCGGCTACAGACTTTTGAGTTTGTACTGGATAGCATCGAGCCACACTCTTTCAAAAGCCGGTGTTATATCTAAGTATGACGCCACTACGTACTCCTTGGCCTCAAAACCTTCGAGTATGTAGTTGATCACTCTATTTAACTGCCCATGAGTTTCATGGGCTTTTCGGAATCTTAACTAGAAATGTGATATCCATTCTTTGACAGTTTAAAACGTCAGCATCTTTGCCAACAGGCAGTTTTCGAACAGCTTAGCTACCGCAGGAAGTAAGCTGATTTGTCTGTCTCTAAACAGGCTCTTTCCTAAATTATGGATCATACAGATTTGAACCTATTTCCGCTGCCTTGGTATGAGATCTAAACTCAGAACTGCATTAAATATTAGAACTTGCAAGAGTATTGCTTTATCTGGCAAAAAGTTATCCAGTCAATCTTCGCCTGGGGCCTTCCTGGTCTGAAAACTTTATATATGCGACTGGATTTCTTCGGCTGCAATGGAAGCAACTAAAAGGTCATTTGGAGGGTTGGAATCGTGCCTCCAAAATTTCAGCACGTTTTTGCGGAGATGTGGCCCAGGTACCGTCAGTCCTTTTGATTAAGTGCTTTGGTACTGTTTGTCGTTTATAGCGACCAGAGAGAGTAGTTTGTGCTCGCATTAGTCATGACTTTTTGTAAAAATTGATCAGTACTGACTAAATTGAAGTCCATACAATTCAATGATCCAAAAAATATATATATATATATATATATATATATATCTACTGCATGTAACAACGCCCACAATATAATAAATATACTCTGCGCATTCTTCCCAATGAATATGCAAAACAAAAAATAAAAAAGGCATTCATATCCAATTTCCTTAATAAGCTTTTCAACTTAAAAACAATTGTATTCAATTTGTCAGCAATATATCCGATGAAGCCAATGTCCAACATAAACAAAAATAAAAGGAAACAATGACCAACAGAAATCCACATGTTGGCCTACGCAGCGTTGGAGTTGGCTCAGACTGAAATGTATCAAAAACTGACCTACATTCGGAGCGCATACTGGATAAAGTGGATCGTAACTATATATATTCGAGTATATATTCTTGTAAATGTATTTTTTTTTACAAAAGCATAAATTCTCGAAAACAAGCACAATAAACGCTACGGCATGGCTTGATATCTGTCAAAGAATGTTAACAAATGCAGAAAAATAAAAAAAAAAGTAAAAAAATAGAATGAAAGATGAGTCTGCTCGAATTGAAGTAACGCTATAGCATGGTGAAATAATAGGAAGAGGGTATAGAAGAAATATTTTCAGGCAACAAACAAATACAAAAGCAGGGCATATAAAGAGAAATTCGTTCAGAATGGAAACAAAAATTAGGAAAATAAAGTCCTCTGCACCGAACTGTTTACTATTACACCCTAACGATATGAGAATTGTTCATAAGTAAGACCTATTTAATACATAAGTGGCGAAGTTCAAATAACCTCATTTTGTAGAGAGAAAAAGTCTGCAATTTTCTTCAGATGACTTCTCCAATGGCTTCTCTAATGCATTACAAACTCTTCATAAAATCTCTAAGTACTCTTTTCATGCTATTTGTGTAGGGTATAATACAAAAAAAAAAAAAAAGGGTTAAAGTGTTAAACTTACCTGCAACACATCGAAGTTACAGCGAATCGATGCAAAAGCATGACACACAGCATGCAAATACAAGAACAACAGCAACAAAAACGGAAGCATTCAGGATCTGTTTACTTCAGCTGAAACCAGTTAATTTTCTTTAATAGCGAAAAAATTGAGTACACTGAAATATTTACAAAAGAGGTTCAGCTAGTAAGTAAAGGAAGCCAGCAACCAATGATCCAACGGCCATGCATGCGTGCGTGCTGCTATTTTGTTGCATACACTCAGGCGTTCGCCTCGCCAACTGTCTATCTGTACATCATATACGCATTGTGCACATTTTTCAAGTGTGGTCAACTGTGTGCAAAAATGCTTTTGTACAACGTGGACAGCACAGTTGCTCTAGGAGTATGGCATACGCATACTAAAAAAGGAGTTGCAGCACACAGGACAGGACAGGACAGGGCAGGACTCATTGGCAAATATGCATGCATTAAAATAATAGCTGCGGGCACTATTTGCAAATATGTTGGTTTAAAAAGCGGGTTACGCATATTTTCCGCATACTCCTCCTTGCTGCCTGCTCGTCTTGAGCCTTGGCACTATTTCGAATTCCGTTCAATATTGTTCAGTTGGAAATTTATGCAGTCGAGAAAAACGAAAATGACAGCTGCACAGTTCTGCATTCGAAAAGTTTTCCTTTCTTTGGCACTTCCATTAAGTGTCCTTTTTTATCTTTTGCTGCTGCTGCTGTATTCGGAAATTTTACTCCATTTGTGTTAATGACAAAAATTTTTATATGTGCATCAAAATATTTGGAAGTGGCTTCGAATTGAACTCAATATAAATAAATGGAGTTCCAGCTCGGTCATTCTATTTATTAACTGAAATGTTTCGCTTAAGTTTTGTGTGCCAAAAAGAATTATAATCAATTGACCGCATTAATTGTCTTGAATAAGCTGTTAGTCCAATTATTGCATCAGCTATTACCACGCTGTCAATATTATATTTGAGCGGCTTATGAGCAATCAAGCGCGCTGAAAAAAACGCACAACCATGATGCAGCGAAGCAAACACCCGCGCAGCGCAGTGCAGCCATTGAACATTTAATAAGATTATAGAATTATGCATTCATAGAGCAAAAATGATGTCAGACGACAGCGTGCAGCAAAAGGAAACAAAATGAAAACAAGAAAATGGCGAACTGGCAAAAAAAAAGAAAAATTGTGTAAATTGCGCACACAGCAAGGCAGCAAGGACAGCAGTACCAGCTTCTTGCTGCTGCACTTTAACAGTCATTTTAATGCATTTTGCGCTTTGTTCGTTGTCCTTTTGCTTGCCTGCTGCCATAGACTGCTGTCAGTGTCCTAAGTCTTTAAAAGCCTCTAACGCCCATGCTGCACATTTTATTTTGCAAATATTTCAACATGACGACTGCTTTGTATGGCGTTTTGTTGTCCTTTTATAGTATTTCGATATTTTTTCCTCCCCACTGTTTTCTGTATTTTGTCAACACTGGCAAATGCCATAAAATACAATGCAGTCCTTTGCAAGTGTAGCAGGAAGTCGTTACAACTAGTCTAGTATGAAATGTTGGTCTCAGCCAATGCAAAGGACAACAAACAGTCAGTCGTCTGTGTTATATGTTTAACGTGTTGTTGTTGTTGTTGTATTAGCGCCAGTTCGCTTAGTGCTCTTGAGTGGTTTCAAGATAAATAAGCTTAAATGCCGCCGCCACCGCTGCACTACTACTTCTTGCTACAAATATGAACCGTCTTGAATGTTTAAGAAAAATTTTTATACGAGTTTAGTTTGCACTCAGAATTTTTACAAACAATTACATTAGCACAGATTAAAGTGCTGCTGCTGCTGCTGGTGCTGGTGCTGTAAGGAATTTAGCTCAAGCACAAAAGCCTGTCAAGTTTATGAGTGTCCTTTAGCGTAGGCAAAAGTTTGGCGCATAAATAATGGCCATAATTTTAGTGCGAAAAATATTTTAAAAAGTTGCCAAGTACTTGGCTGGCAGTCGTCATGCACTTTCGGTGCTCACTCATTCAATGGCTCATTCATTTGTGCACTCATTTGCGCATTCATTGCCTTTGACATCAATTTGCATTGTCTGCAGTATGCAGTTTTTGGCGCATTGCCTGACAGAAGGACACACACGCACTGCGTTTGCTTTGATGCTTTTCATTTGCATGCAGCATAATTGTTTCGGTTTGACAGCATGGAAGTATTAAGCAATGCTGCAAAATATGAGCAAATGCTGAAGAGTCTTTGATTCGAACTAATTTAAATTTTTAGCATGCTTGGCGCATTTATTTGTTTTCATAAATTTGTATTAAACTAAAATGTCTTAAGTGTCTACACAGTTGCGTAGACCACATAAGCACTCTACGCATAATTGCTGAGCAAGCTGTTGAATGGTCAAGCTGTAAAGGTCAGCTCTGTACTTTCTGATTGTAGACTTTGAAATTGGTCTTAGAAAAAAATAGCTCATCACCGATAAGATCATCGAGCATATGACAGTCAAGTACGTGTGCACTTCAAAGGCAAAAATACGAGGGGCATTATTTATATTTCGGGAATAGCAAATACTAATAAACATTTAAAAAAAATGGCTTTATTGTTTTCAAAATATTCTACATTAAAAATTATGTCCTTTTGCATTCGATCAAACCAATTTTCGAAGCAATTTTGCCACTCCGATTGAGGAACCTCCAAAACATGGGTTGTGAACGCATCAACTGCTTCTTCGGGCGTAGAAAAACTTTCACCAGAAATCATTGGGTGATAAATAAGGGCTGCACGGCGGAAACGCATCAATCTAATAAATTGAGTTTTCAAAAACTCTTTTGTATTAGTCGATGTGTGAGAGCTTGCATTGTCATGTTGGATGGTAATTCGACTTCGGCGAATGGTTTTGTAAACTTCTCTGAAAACTTTAGGGAAAAAACAAATGGTCGTGTATTAATCAGAATTAATCGTCCTACATTGCTCAAGCGGAACAGTGGCCACAGGACCCATTCGGCCGAAGAAACAGATGATCATATGCTTCGCTCGTCTTGGAACATCCACACGGTCATCCTTTTTTGAAGCACCGCGGTCGTATTTTTCAGCATTTCTTTGCATCAATCTTCACGAGCCTCTTTCTTTGAGCGATTGGTTTTTTGATGGTGCTTGTTGAGATAATCTACGTCGAAAGTTTTTAAAACAAGTAAGGAAATTTCAGTCGGGCGTAACCGACTGTAAGAGGCCCTGTACCAATTCAGGTCGCCTAACAAACACATTAAATCTTTCCCGAGCTTATGACCAAACACATGACCACTTCTCACTGCGCGAATATGAATGAAAAGAAAAGGGGGGTCGTTCAAATTCCATAGCTCTCTATGGAAAACCTCTTGCATATTATTGTGGCGACTATATTTCCTTGCGTGTATTTTTCTGTCCAGTTTATAATGTTCCACGGATATTTTTCTAAATACAAGAAGGCTGTGTTTTAATTATATACTTGAAACTTTTCCGCTTTGATGGTAAGCTCGCAAGAAATATGTAATAAAATTTTATGAAGATTATGCAAAACGTGCTCATCTAAATTTAATATTGAGGACAGTTTGTCAGTATGTGCAGAGGCTCTTCTCGCAGAGTTACCGCCGTTCGAACTTTCACATTTTCTTGGTTTGTCGACGTGTAGTCCAAGTTCAGACCAAAGTCTGCTTTCAATTTTCCGTTTACGTACCAGCACAAAATTTTTTTTTTTCATGGAGATCTCACACCATAAGCAATCATTCGTGTTAACAGATTTTGTTTTTTCGAAATTTTGATTATAAATACTTTGTCCTTTCAGTGAACTTATGAAGCTGACTAATATTTTTATTTTTCATTATTATTATGCATTTCACGGTATGGTCCAAAATGCTTTTTAATGGTACAACGGCTACAGTTTCAGAAATAGATATATTGTCATCTCTGCATTTTAGTTTTTCCTCCATCACATGCTAATAGCTTGGATATACAAGTATTTCGCATTTATGACTTTTATTCTGTAGCCTAAAGATGTACTCTTAGTTAAATAATTTTCTAATAGCAACGCTAATACTTCATCAGGCGTTAGTTAGTTAAAGTTAGGTTCCCGCATAAGAAGCTTCTTTCTTATTTAGTTTGCATTGTCGTTCGTTGCTTACTTTAGCACAAATGATGGATCGCTACATTTGACTTTCTTTGTGGAGCAAGAATAAATTAAGGCGTATTGTGTTTTGAATTAATGAAATCTTAGCCGCAGATTTTCACTTGAATCGCTCCCCGCCTTCACTATTAGAATAGATATTACATAGATTCATAGATTTGTCCTCAGTGATATCTATAATCATGTCATGTTATGATGAAGTTGGGACAGAAATTAAATGCTTGCACAACAAAAAATCACCAGGCTCGAACAAAATCGATGGCTTAACCTTGAAAAATCGAACACCAAACGGTATATGGTATAAGATAAAGAAATGACTACATGCTCCATATTATCTATTGTTGAAGCTCTACTTGAATAAAAGATACTTTTACGTGCCACAAAGAAATGATTATAATAAATATTAAGATACTTCAGCATTATCAGTCAAAAACTTTTAACGTTTCTAATGCAAACTACATAATGATTTGAATTCCTTATGTAACAGAAGAAATAAATATATTTGTTCAAAAATTTTGTGATTGACTACATAATCATGAACGTAATCTAATCTTAAGTCTAGTAGATAACAGCTTAACAGTAAGAAGACTGAGAAGGATACACATGCTCGATCTACCCGCAGTATACATTAAACAAACACAAAAGATGTTAAAAATAATAGTAGGCTTCCCTGGAAAACTTAGATTCTGAAAAAAAAATATTATTTCCGAATTTTTATTGCATATTCATATAGCTGCCATCCATTCATTGTATGTGGTAAGTATATATAAAGTCATAGGTTAATTAGGTTAACCAAATTATCTGAAATATTTTATTTTCCTGATGATAAAAAAATCAATTTTGAATTTATTAAATTTGATGGAAACATATTTCCAATATTTCCACTTGATTATGCTAATTATTAAGCTTGTCATTGATAATTTATGTAAGCGATATAAAAATATTAGTTCTAGGAAGAGGTTTTTTATGCACGATGTACAAAATATGCTTTCGAGTAACAGCGCTGTAAAATTTTTCATCAATTTTTCCACTGGTTAAGATAATAAAAAAATATAAAAGCTAAAAAAACCATGCAGCAAAAAATGTAACAATTAAATAGACGCGATAAAAAATTGCAGAATAATGAACAGGCATAGAAACAAGAGCAAAGGCATTTACAACACCGAAAAAAAGTGATGTAAGAATTTAAGTCGAGCATATGGAATGCAAAAGTTTGTAATAGGTGAAAAGTATCTTAGAGAAACTGGATTTGTTTAAATATAAAAAAAAATATTGAAAAAATGTTTGAGAAAATAAGCAAATGTTAAAAATTGTGAAGAATATTAAAGAGTTAAAATTTGGCATTTTCTTTTTTAAATACGGTGACACTTTAAATCAGAGCAGCTAAAAGAAAAGTCAGCTGAAGTGTCTCGCAAATATTGGAAGCACTGCAGAGTATAGAATATTTAGACTTCTTTCTTTCAGTGTTGACTTCGTGGTTGGTTATAAATTTTTGAAGTATTATAAATTTAAATTTTTTCAAGGTTTGTAAAGCTCAATTGTAACAATATGCAGACGTAATAAAATTAATTTAATGTCAACGTAAAACGTAAAACGTCAAAAGAAAAATGTTTGCGCGCTGTCAGTCGTGATATGTGAAAGTGTATCTCCGGGTGTGATTGCGTGTTCATTCAGTTATGTCGTAAAAGAAAAAGTGTGCAAATAAAAATAAAAATGAAAAAAAAAAAAAAAAAAAAATGGTTTGATTTACTAGACTCGCTGTCAAAGTCATTAAATTTAGAACAAAGGCAGGCGGCAACATACACAAAGCTAAAATGGGAGGAGAAAGCAGAAGAAAAACTGCTAAAATGAAAAGCGAAAACCGCTTTTGTAGGACTTTTCCATTTGGCATAGAAGCTGTGTCTGCCTAAGCAAATAATGCATGAAAAAGCGAACAGAGAGTAGGAAAAGCGCGAAATTTATGAGCAATCTTGGCGCAACAACACGCACAACATACAAAGAATACAATGCAGACTTTTGTAGTAGTTTATTTTTTTTTTTTTTGTAGTTTCACAATGGACACTCACAGTCAATAAAACGCATGCCCAAACACATAAAACCCAAACTAAGCCAGCAGTGACTAGCATGTAGACTGTTGGGCGTTTTTACTGTCACAGCAGCAGCAGCAAAATATTTATTTAATCATTTTACTAATGAAAAAGGATTTAACACGCTAACGCCCCACTTACACACACGCAGTGGTTAGCTTAGCTAGTTGTGGCTGGCTGGCTCGCTTAATCTAATCGGCTTTAAGCTGCAATAAATTTGTCATCATTTTAGTTTGCTGCGAACCAGTTTATTACTTTTGATATACCTTAAGCCAGTTCAAAAAAATAATATATAAAATAATTTAACCTTTTCTTGACATTTTTCGACTAGTTGATGCTTTCGTATATGTACTCGAATAGCATATATTTTTGTTCTTTTGCTGCTTGAAAGACAATAATACGCTTGGCGTCTTGCAATTTTATATATTTTTGTGCAATATTTTTGGCGTCAACCAATGAAGCTTATAGTTGAAGTGGACGTCCGCTACATACGAATGGCTACATTTGTGCTTTGTATTGTGAACAGACCCAGTGGAAAATGTGCAATCAAAAGATTTATTAAATTCAAAAAAAAAAAAAAAAACTCGTGTCACTGCTTAGAAATTTATTCGTCTTACCTCCAAAAGTTCCTCATAATTCAAATTCTTACAACAACATTTTTCATTTATGTTCTTTAGGAACTGCTTGATCTTCACCATGAAAGTTTTTTGATTGATAGTCATCTGAAAAAATCTACAATCGTTCATCCACCATTAATTGCGCTTCGGACAAGAATGGAAGGAATATAAGATTGATACAGTATTTGATCGAGAATTGTTGCTTCTATGGCTTTAACCTGTTCTCCATCAGTATGCTCTAAAATGCATTCCAGTCTGACCTTTATTTAGTTAAATGTTAAAATTATGCCTTGATCTAACGGTTGCATCAAATTGTTCTGTAGGATAACTTAATTGAATGTCTGGGTGCATTGGTTAGAATCAAATTCTAAAAATTATTTTGTTTAAAAAGACGTATTATCTTTGGATTCAGACTTGTTAGTTTTTCTTCGATATTGAAATAGCTGGCATACACTCGAAGTCTGCTGCTAGCTTCTACTTGAAATTTTCGTTGAGGTGTAGAGTTTTCTCATCCTTACTGTCATTTGTTTATAACAAATACAAACGAGTGCTTCTTAAAACAACATTGACCTGTTAGTTGGCAAAATTCCCCTACTGTGAATATTGTATATTATGCCAGTTTGAACTTGACAAGTGTGAGTAGAGTGCCTTGAAGGTGATGCCGTACTGTCGGTTAGAATAGGAATACCACAATTGTGACAGCCTTTACCGATGTGCAACTGGGTACATCTAACAATGGGGCACAATTCTGCTATTTGCCAATAGAACCTCAGGTCTAGGCCACTTATAGCTACCCTCAGCCGTTTATGCATACCACACGATTCTATGTGGCTTCAGTATTTAGAAGCCCTCTGTCATACATGTTTTTATCGGACCTCTTAGTAGTGAAGTGTCAATGAAAGATGTTTCTCTCTAGACATTATTCTGTTAATTTAAACAAAGGTTGTGACATACGTTCGAGGTGGCTATATTTCTATTGAGCGATAGTCTGAGCATAAATTTTTGGGTTTGGAGTTCATGAAGTTTTATCAGATTATGAACTGAGGCGAACGCACGAAATCGAAAGTAATTCGATCAATATGAAGCGCATAAAAGTGTTTGTAACAAAAGATGATCCTCTTTCAACAACCACCCAAGGAGATTATGAACCATACGCCATTGATCAAGGCGACGGGCATTATACGTCGCGCACTGTTCATATCTCCACTGGTACTTGCCAAACAGAGGGCGTACGATGGAGTAAGTGATGTACTGAATAGTGGAATGAACGATGAGCTGGCTTGTTTTTCTGCTTGGAGAGAAAGTGGCAACGTATGATGGCACGCAAATATGTTTCACATGGCTTATGGAAAAACTGCGACACCAATTCTTGAAAAGGGTTTCGCCGTTATGATCTTTGGTGCTGCCATGTTCAGTCTATTTATTTATATTAATTACAACTACAAAAATTTAAACGAAAGAGGAAAGTTACGACTACACAGACCCGTTGAAGGTCACATAATTATGAATCAGTTTTTAATGTGCATCAAGAAAGTGTATGTACTTTATAAGGTCTGCCTCTCTGCTTCTGGATTTTACTGGGTTAATGAATTATACTAATTTTGAACTGGAGCACGAAATCAAATCTTTATAGACAAGCTTATCCCTTGAGGACTGTAACTTGTTTCGCATTTTCAGCACTTAACGTAACTATATCATATGGTAGCATTGATTTTTTTACCGTATTATACAAGTAGAACATGATTCTTGGGTTGCATCATCATAAATGATAAAAACTTTCTTCTTATTGTAAATTTCACAGTAGTTTAGTATACAGCATTACTCCCTATTACCCCCTCCAATTTAATTATTTTAGTCTAGCTAGATGATGCTTAAATAATATTTCCTATTTGGTGCTTTTTCAAATACTCATGCTTTACGACTGTCTATCTGCTTGTCTACAGTTGAAGCGACAAACATATATCGCACAATCTCCGTTTATAGTATATATATATATATATATATATATATATATATATATATATATATATATATATATGTTTCGATGTTTCGATGTTTGGTAACAAAACTATTTATTTAGTTGGTCATTTGGTGTTTATTTGTATTTGTAATGGTTGCGCACAAACAGCAACAAACGAACAAACGAACCTAAATATTCATTTAACTCTGTTACAGTTGCACATCTGCTACAGACAAACATACATACATACATACATGCTTCCTATATAGAATAATCGTAGATATTCTTACTCTATTCAACTCTATTGTCTATATTATATGGCATAGTATCGTATATTGTATATACATAAATATTTCGCAGGCATTAGTATCTGTACATGTCACCAGAGAGCAAGCCATATTTATTTATATCTAGTATAACGTTGGCAATCGCGTATAACGGAATAAAGCAAAAATAAAAACAACATTGACTGCGCCACAGATAGTCGTACTATATAGTCGATATGTCGACACATGTATATCACATATATATATATATATTTTGTATCTATGAGCATGACTATGGAGAGTACAATAGATGAAACGTTGCGTATACGCGCTGTGTTGCAATGTCTTTCACCCACACACACACACACACACACACAAATATCCGTAATAAAGCACGCCATTTTATTGAAAAATAATAAAAACGCGCGCTGAGCACGGATATCAAAGTGCGATTTATTTTTATTAGTTTCGGATGTCAATGTGCGGGAAATTGAGAAATTAGAAAATATTATATGGATACATATATACAGATTCATTGTTCTACTACGAGTCTAGTCGCACGATTTATGATATTTCTTTACACATGCATAGATTTATTTATGCGTTTTGTCGCTGGTCAACATATTTTTTGTTATATTATTTGATTTTTACTTGTTTACTTTTTTCCACGCTTTTCAACGTGGGTGCTTGTTGTTTTGACCTTTTTTCCGGTTTTTTGTTTTTAAAATACGCCTAATTACAATTGAATATGGTAATTTGTTTGTTTGCTCTTAAATATTTGTATATATATTCGCGTGCAATTGCATGGGAGTGCTTTGCTTTTGTGTTCAGCGTATTAAAATGTTATTTATTTGGCATTAAATAACGTTTATTTGACAAACATGCTGGCGTTTATTTTAATAGATTCTAGTTATAGAACATAATATTGTAAAATAGCAGTTTGCCATACGAAAATAGTAGGGTGGTACATTAGGCGACAAGTTAGTTTAATTGATTGGTTGCAAAAATATGCTGTGGCTGTATAAAAAATATATTTGTTGCGGGGTATATTGCCACTGTTAAAATGTTGAATTAAATATTATATAACGAAGCAAATATTGGAGAAATAATTTGTGTTTAGCATGACAAGAGTTGAGTTGGTTTAGACAAGTGGGTACATTCACCCAGTAGAGCGTGAGAAATTTTATATGATTAAAAAGTCAAATTAGCACTAATCAAAGCCTAATAGAAATAATTATTGGTCTGTTCAAATCATTTATACGTCGAGCAGCTTGACTATAGCGCTTAATTATTTTATTTTATTTTATTTTATTTTCGTTGTATTTTATTTACTAAATTAAAAATTGCTTAAAAAATTTGTATCCAGGTGTCAGCTTAAATAATAAAATCACAAATGTTAGCGCCTTCGGCTATATGATATTGTAATAACATAAATTAATTAAAATTATTAGCTCAAATTACTGACTAATTGTTAGAGTTGTTTGCTAATTAAAAATTACTTTTTATCAATTATGAGTTAAGTATTTACATTGCATTTATTTATTATATTTAAATTTTGTTTACAGAATTTTTTTTTAATTAGGGCTTCTATTACAAGTCATGTGCATTAATTTATTAAATTGTACATTTGGTTGGCTTTTTCAAAATTTTTATATATTAATTAATTTCGATATATATTTTATATATTTTTTATATTAAGTTTGTGCAAACATATGCATGCAGTAAATGGCAAAGCAAAAGTGTTTTTATGCTGCATTAGTAACAATAGTTGATCTAATATAAACATGTCCGTCTGTCTTGTGTACATATAACGAACTAGAATTTAGAGAATATCAGAGTTAGAGCCTTCAAGTTAAGATATTTAGTTTCTGCTATTCAACCTTCAGCTAACTTGTATTCAATATAGAGTGCCAACATATCTTTCTAAGTAGGGACGGCACTAACCATACTGCCTCGCTGAAGAAATATTTCATATATGAGCATTTCGATTCATTAGAAGGGGTAGCCCCTAATACAAATCAGTCCTCACTTGTTGTGGTTCAGTTTAGTTTTAAACGACAGATTAAATGTATTTTTTATTAATCCTAATAAAATATATAATATGGATCTAGATAGATATAGGATTGGAACAAAAAGTCGTTCGTATTTTCACCTTTATTTGAAATCTTTATAAAATTGCGTACAATCATCGAATTTAGTCTCAAAAATGGCCACTTCTGGGCGATTGCTGCCAGTTGTTGACAGTAGAAGAACCAATTAAGCGTTTGTCCATACGGGAGCAGCTCATAGCAGATGATTCTCTGCCAAACCTACCAAACACACCGCAAAACCTGCCTGACCGTCAATCCAGGCTTCGCAACCGTATGAGCCGCCTCGCCACCCTTCACTTACGACCATTTTCGCTTCAAGTAGTCGTAAGTGACCCATTTTTCATCGTCAGTCACCATTCGCTTCAGAAACGGGTCGATTGTGTTGTGATGCAGCAGCGATTCGCAGATGAAAATTCGGTCCATGAAATATCGAATTTTTTTATGTAGCCAAGCTTCTTCAAATGCCTTTGAACGGTCATATGACTGATATTCAGCACCCGGGCGATGGTAAGGCTGCTACTATGGCGTTGTATCTCAATCACTTGCTTGATTTTATCGACTTCTTCGACGACAGGTCTTTCTGAGCGTGATGCATTTTCCACTTACTCAACACCAGAACGAAATCGAGCGAAGAACTGTTGTGCTACGCGAATTAAACAAGTATCGACCCCGAAAACATCACCAATTTTTTTGGCTTGAGATGCGTTTTTCCTTTCAGGTAGTAAAACTGTAAAGTATGCCGAATTTCTTCCTTCGAGACCTCCATGTTCGACGCACTGTAGCTCACAATGTAATCATCCAATGCTGAATTATCCAATGCAAGAGAGTAGAACTAGACTCTCACACCTTTCAAATGCCGCAAATTCCTAACGACATATACCTAAAAAAGAGCGCGAAATATGAAAAGACTTTTGTTCCCACCCAATATAAATATTTCGCTCAAATTTAAAGTTGAATGGGCTACAAAGTACCTGAAAGTCCAGCACTCTCCACTGCAGCCTTCTTTCACTATTAGAGAAGTGGCTGAGAATGTTGGTATTATATATATGTTATGTGAATTACGTCAAGGACGAACCAGTTATGCTCAAAGAGGTTATAACTGTTGACGAAACATGAGGTTATAATGCCAAAATCAAAGCTTAATCCTTGCAATGCAGCCAAGAAAACCAAGATTAGAAAACAAGCCAAATCCGGTCTGGCTTTGCTTGCTATTTTCTTTAATTACAAAGGCGTAGTTTATCGGGAACTCTTGCTTGAAGTTCGAACGGTCAATAAGAAAGATAACCTTAAAGCTATCCGCTATTTGTTTGTTACTAAAAGAATTAAAAAATGCCCGGAATAGTGGCAAGCCAAACATAGTTCGTAGTCTAATAGCTTTGTTGGTCTTTTTTCAGAAGCCTTCATTTTTAAATTCATTCATTCCAGCATTCAATGACGTTGCCGTTCTTGGCTCTGTTCGGGAAGGCCTTTAACTTCTACGATTTGGAATAGTTGTACATCAGCAGCATTCATCTGAATCGGAGGACTTATTCTGTTAGCACCATATCCAATTGCTTCAAAATATAGTTTTATGGAAGAAACAGTTGGCTCAAACGTATTTTGCAAAGTCGAATGATCGCGTGATAAAACAAATTCTATGTGAGAGGTTGGCATTCAGACTATGAAATCCTGATGGCATGTCAACGCCAGAGAATCTTCATATGGAATTTGCGATTAGATATTAATTGAGCGAGTAGTTTCTGTGTTTAGATGCACAGACGGACATGATGCAATCAACTAGTTTTGTCGAGTCCAACAAGGTATGTGACACCTCCTTTCAAGTGTTATAAACTGTTTGAAAAAATGAATACGCTATGCACACTCTGCATGAATACATTGAATTATTCTATATAGAGTTCTTTTTTTGAAAATTTAATTTCCAATACTCTTTCACATAGTTACTTTCTTATGCTCCATTTTTTCATGTCATTTCATGCATTCGCCTGACATTTATTGTTTTAAGTTATTTCTCTTTCTTTCGAAAAACTGTCTGCCTAACTCAAACTAGAAGCATTCCAAGCAACGCAACTGACACCCTACACTTTGGCACTATTACGAGTATTTCTCAGACTGCTGTGATTTTTTTACCCTTTCCTCTAATATGTCGCATTGATAATGTAGCACTTTAAGATTTTATTTTATTTTTATTTATGCTGACATATTAAACCGAAAAAAAAACTATTATTTATCACACTTCAATACGCATCGATTTGCAAGTTGGAGTATAAATTTAAATGCGCTTTCAACATTTTACCTCCAGCTTAACATAATGCAACACTTTTATGTGCGTGACATAAATTATGCAGGCATTAAATTGATTTAAAAGTAGCCATTAACTGCCAACGAACGAATGCCAAGTGAGTACAAAACAAAAATTCAATGTGAATAATTGCTTCGGAACGGTGGCGAAATGTGAGGGGAGGGAAGTAGAAGTAAAAAAGCCAGTGGCAGTCTAATAAAATGCATTCAAATTTAGCCACGAAACAATCACAAAAGTCGCTGACTGTCCTTCGAGCGGCATAATAAAACACCTTGAATGGCCAAAGCGAACAATGAAGAGCAGCAAACGAAACCAAATTAAAAAAGAACAATTTCGGAGGCAACTAACGCCTGTGAAAATGTCAGATGGTCCAACTGCCAGGCAGATTTCACCTGGCACGTTCGTCTGTCTGTCTGTCCGTCCGTCCGTCCGTCTGACTGTCTGCCTACAAGCATTTTGGTAATTTTATGAGGCAACTTTAAAATCACGTTAATGATATTTACAGCGAGTCAAAGTGGCAGCAGCAGTCGCAGCAGCAGTAGCAGCAGCAGCAGTTAGTGGAGTGTTGTAGTTTGAGGCCGCATAAATAAGTTGCAATGGCGTGCGTCTGAGTGTTAACTGTGTGCGAACTTCCGTTTCCGTTGCCGGTGCTGTCAAGGCGAGCAGAGATAGGACAAACGCGTGTAGTGGTGTGAGAATATGCAGCACTGAATGCTCATTTGCATAACAAAGTCAAAGCGTTTGCCAGTTATTTTTTGGTCGCTTAGTTTTGTGCCTTTTCGTATTTTCTTTCTCGTTGTCTCTTGTGGTAGCATATTTTTTTTTTATTTAGCTTGTTTGGTCTATTTATTTTAACGCAGATTTTGTAACAGTCAGCATACATCATTTATTCTTTGATACTTTAGATCTTATGTTACAAAGTGATTTTAAGTATCGCTCTTAGTTGGAGCGTAGTGCGAAAATAAATGCCTTTCAACGACTTTTATTGGTCTGGGCTCTAGACCCAATTTCAGAGCGAACAATGCGAATACATGTTTGCATTGTACGGCCTTTATATGGCCTGCCTTGTAGATTTCACTGTGGCCTTGTAGATTGCAATGTTATCATCTCTCTACAAGGTGTGACCTATCCCATTCAACTTCGGCCTTTTTATATTTTGAAGTTTGGTTTTTATGCTGGTTGCCGTAGGTCACAGTTTGAGATCGTTTTTTGGCCAGAAGATACGCCAGATAATCCACAAACATTTGTTGACAAAGATGGAGAGTATACATCCCTGTTGGACACCTCTCTTTATGGAAAAGTTGTTGCTGTTATTGCCTAAGTTAATTGCAGATTCATCAAATTTTAAGACCTATTGCAGAAGTATTTACCTACAGAGTGCACAACTTCACTGCAGAACCACTATGCGTATGCGTGATATATCAAATATTATCAGATTAGTCTAAGTCGCTAAGCTTCTGATTTTACGACCCCGTCGAGGACTACTATTAAAAGGAGTGGTGAACATTTACAACCCTATTGGACACCTCTTTCTATAGTGAAAATGGTGCAGTAGGAGCTGCGTCCTTCTAAATAATTTTTCTCAGTGACCCCATAGCTCCTCTGTTGATGGTATCAAACGCGCATTCGAAACTCACAAAAATTAGGTATTACAGGGACCTTTATTCGACCGATTTATACACAAGACCGATTTGGTCCAAAACCATTCTGTTCTTGCCATTGTTGGGTGTTTCATAACGACGAGATTCAGGCTAAGATGTTGAAAGTTACTTTAAGAGCATTTTACCGCGTCAGTTTTTTACTTTGCCTCAGGTTCGCGTTCTTGGAAAAGTATCTATCACCCCCTCATTTCCGTGATCGGAAATAGTCACAGATATTCATGGTCGTGTTAGATGGTGTTTGTGCTGTATATAAGCAGTTCAGTTCTGTCCCTGCACCTTTGTTTCTTTTCGCTTACTTAAGGTCAGAGTTATTTCGTCCTCAATAGGCGGAAAGTTGGAAATTCTTCTGCAATTGTTTCATGACTGGAGTTTCTGACTCATTGTCATCGACTGACGATATTGTGCACTCGACACTAGCCTTGATAGGCGGAATATTGGTTGGAACAAAAAGTTGTTCATATTTTCGCTTTTATTTTAAATCTTTAAATTAAATTGCGGTGCCAGGTTCGGTATATAATGTTCTATCCGAACTCCCGAAGCGTCACAATCGAAGTCTGGCGTTGTCCTGATTTAACACAATTCCTCTTCTATTGACCAAAGATGGCCGCTTTTGGGCTATTGCTACCTTCAAGCGGTCCAGTTGTTCACAGTAGAGGAACGAACTAAGCGTTTGTCCATACGGGAGCAGCTCATAGTAGATGATTCCCTGCTAATCCCACCAAACACACCGCAAAACCTTCCTGACCGTCAATCCGGGCTTCGCAACCCTTTGAACCGCTTCGCAACCCTTCACCCACGACCGTTTGTTTTCATAGCCAGTCACCATTCGCTTCAGAATCGGGTCGTTTTTGTTGCGATTCAGCAATGATTCGCAGATGGAAATTCGGTCCATGAGGGTTTTTTGTGTCAATATAAAGTTTCTTTTGTGTAGCCAAACTTCTTGAAATACCTTTAAACGGTCATATGACTGATGTTCAACTCCCGGGCGATGGCACGGCTGCTACTATGGCGGGCTATCTCGATCACTTCGTTGATTTTATTGACTTCTTCGACGACATGTCTGCCGAAGCGTGGTGAAAGTTACGTGTTTGCTTTTTTGAACATTGACTTTTATACGTCAGTTGGCAAGCTACTTCTCGAGGAGAGTGATCTGCTAGTCGTCTAATTGATTTTATTGGGCATCGAGATCTGCTTAAGGTGGCTGTGTCTTCAGCAAATGTGGATGCTGTAAGTCTGTGATCAGTTGATACTGAGAAAGTAGTGTTGGGGTACACTAGCATTAATCACACTCCTGTGTTATATAGTCATTCTGCAGTACTATGAATCCTCTTTTGCTGAGATATGAGATATGTGTTGTGGGGAAGCAATATATTAATTTTGTACTTGAGTCCATCGAGCCAAACGCAATATAGAAGGATTGCGGAACAATATTCGCGGAGTTTAAACGCTCTACGAATGTCTGAGCTTACTCGGTTTATCTGTTCGCTAGTGCCATGGTTTTCACGAAACCAAAATTGATGAGTGGGAATGACGTTCTGAATATGACGTTTTGAATAGGCAGGATAGATTGCTTATGGGCTTATGGGACGCTGTCTGTGTTCTATCCTTTCCGTGTTTCTGGATCATGACTATGACCAATTTCTTCCACTGTGTTGGAAAATATCCGCATTTAAGAATCGCGTTAAGCTAGATTGTAATATATAAATAGCTGGGCTACGACGGTCCATATTCATCTTTGAAGAAATTAAGTCAACACCTGCAAGTTATCACTTTATGCTGCTTAGATTGTTCACCTCGCAGTGTTAACTATAGTTGCAGCTCGATTTAATGCATATTCCAACTATTTTGGAAATGTCGAACTTAAATTTTCAATATTTTTTTTTAACTGTTATAACTGTTATATGGTAATATATTTTTCAAAAAGAACAGTTACAGTATAAAGTTTTTTATATGCATAAATTATGAAATATTTTATTTCTTTTATTACTAAATCAAAATTTAGATGAAGCGTATGCAGTATTCGGTTCGACCATAGAATTTTTTATTAATATTTTTTTTTTTTCGTACATTCATGCTCCGTTTTGTTGCTTCAAAATTTACAACATTCAAATTAGACATTAAAAGCGAACGATGAGCTGTGAAACAAGAATAAACATATTTCAGACAGTGCGCGCCATTATGGGCAGGTGGCAACGTGACCCAGTAGTAGGCGGTGGCCTTTTGTTGGATTTATTAAGCTGTGGCATGTAATTTTTAAAAGTTTTTTTTGTTGTTTTTATTACAATAGCTTTTAAGTGGTAAACTGCTATCGAGGGATGCGATAAGAATAAGTAATAATTTAGGTATTTTAAATCAAGTATTAATGGGCTTGGCTAGCATGGAACATCAATTTCCACTTATCGCAGGAAGCATACAAAAAAACAAAAAAAAAAAAAAAGAACAAAATAGGCATTGAAATTTAATTTCATAATACAAACAGCTGTCAATTCATTTCATTTAAACTCATACTTCAGATCGTTCTAAATTTCAGTAAATTTTTTTGGAAAATATAAAAATTTAATTTTCAAATTTAGAAAAAAAAAATGGAAGTTGTACAAGTATTCGGACCCAAATCCACAATGGAGATGCAGTCGCGTAGTCAGTTGCTCAGCTGGCTCAACGATTTGCTAAAAACCGAAATTACGCAAATCAATGAGCTATGTACGGGTGCCGCCTACTGTCAGATAACAGATATGCTCTTCGCGCATCGCCTGCCCATGAACCGCGTAAAATGGTACACGAACGTGAATGGGGAGTGCGTCAGTAATTTTAAGCTACTCGAATCACTGTTTGATGAACTGGGCGTGCAAAAGTATATACCGGTTGCAAAGCTGGTGAAAGGTTCGATCAAGGATAATCTGGAGTTTCTGCAATGGATGAAAAAATTCTACGATGCCAACTACAAAGGCGTGGAGTACGATCCAGTTAAAAAGCGTCGCGGACTTGAGCTGGGTTATGGTCCGCCAAAAAACTGTACCGATTTACTGGAGTGCTATGCTAGGCATGAGACAGCTGCAACTTCGCCAATGCAGCCAGGTGAAGCCGTTGGTTTGCAACAACCGAATAGTGTTCAATATGATTGGAACAAGCGGAATGAGAGCCCGCGTGAGAAGTTGGAACATACGCAGGCACTTTTGAACAGCATCGGGCAACAGCGCGTTGATTGTGTGAAGTGTCTGACAGAGATTGAGTTGCTGTGTCATATGCCCGACAAGACTGCTGCAGTTAAGCGCATTGAGAAGTTGGCCAGTTTGAGATTGAGAAAGCGCAGCTAGATGGTGTACAGAAGCAAAGAAAGCGAAGATCAAGTGAAGAGTAGTTGGAAAATTTTGGTAAATCTTTTATAAATTTTTGCTTTGATTATTTATTATAAATCTGACTGAAACTTAAAGGCAGACTTAATTGCTGCTCATTGATTTTCATTCGCTGCATATTTATAATTCCCAAACAGTTTATACTTCAGGTGGATATGAAAAGCAGCTGCGGTGTTTGATGATGGCAATTTTTCGAAGTATGTTGAATTTGAAATAGAAAAAAGCAAATTCCTGAGACTGTAGTTCGGCAAGAAATTGGAAGATGTTATTGTTCCTTAGTTTGTTCGATTATCTTCTAGCTGGACAAGACACGAAACTTATAAACCACCATACTTGACTTACTTGTGTGTTGTAAATTTTTCGGAATCAAACGAGCAAGAATCGAATATCTTAAGAAATATTTCTAACTGTATGCCTTGATACGCAAGTAAATGAGTTACTTCCCTCATTTTTAAATATCACAAAGTCCTAAGTGGAAGTCCTTCTGTTTTATCTGTTTCAAATCGTTTAGCTTCAAAGTGAGCTTCATTCTATAGAATACATGTTCGGAGACTGAAACTTTAAATTTTTACCTACGAAAAAAATTTAATTGTTTGCACAAAAAATCCTCTACAAATCCTTGACTTATGACCATTAACGTTGATGCATAGCTAAAAAAACTAAATATCATGCAGACCCGTAGTGAACAAGGAATACAGGATATACATATTAACGCATGTACTGGCAGCAAAAAAGGTACAGCCTACAGCCTACAACCAACAATACAACACACAAAAAAAAAAATCATGCTTTAATATAACAAAAAAAAAAAAAAATAGGAAAAACAACAACCTTATGAAACTGTGGAAATACGCATTTGGTTTTAACGACTTTTCTGTTTTTACGTCAGAAACAAACCAAACAACAACAACAAAAACAAATTATGGAGATATAGAAACACGATTTCAAAACGAATATTTAATACGCTTCACGTTTTATTTCGCAGTTTATATCAAACATAAAAATAAAATAAAATAGGAAATATATCTATGAAGTAATGGAAATGGGGAGAAAAACAGATTTCTCGTAAGCTAATATATAAAATGTTCGACTCTCTGCCTGAGTGCCTGTTTTTTGTCTGCGACCGTATGTGAAACGACTGAACCGATTTTGTTGGGATTAACAGTTAAATAATATTTTATTATTTATAAAGCGAATAAGCAAGGCGAAAGCTAGCAAATAGTATTGGAAACCAAATTCTCTTAACCCGTTTTATTGAATTAAAATCGTTTTCTTTTTTGGTAAAACGGCTATGGAAACGTTGGACATAATTCGAAAGGTGTTTGGAGGATAAACCTACTACAAAGCGCTTTAAAAAGTGTCACAGTTATCAAAATACAGTGTGGCATATAGAGGACAGAAGACTTAGCGTCAAGAGTGTGAATCGCCAAGAGTACTAAGGAACTGAAAAGATTGAAAAGAAAAATCATCAATATAAGACTTCAGAATATTGCTATAAGCTTCTTGGTGACCTGACTACCAAGAACGATCGAAATGAAAATATTTTATAAAAACAGGAATTTCAGAGACACGAGTTAAGTTATGCACTAAGCTGATCATTGCTTATTGTCTACCATATTGTTCAATGTTTCGTGAAATAACCCATGCTTCATTAGTAGCACAGCAGATTGTTCACAATTTACTTATGATGTCCTTAGCCCAAAATAGTCGTCTATAATATACGAAATATTTAGAGGGGAAAATGTTTTCAGAAACTATATAGCAAGAAACTTATCGATCCTTTAAAATATTCCAGCTTAGGTTGAACCTTGTCACAAGCGAGGTTCTTTTTCGTGCTCATCGGATCGAAGATGTTTCAAATTACAGCAGCTTTATAACAAATTCTTATTGCTCCTTCATGAAACTTTTCTCAAAAGTTGCTGAGCCGACCAAATTGAGAGAATAATCCTTATTAATATATGCAAGTTATGAACTAGGTATTAAAGAGTTTTACACACTGTGGTCGTCAAGGACACTATCCGCGAAGTACTGGAAATCCGGAATGTTCTTGATAATTCTTAAAAGCTCTAAGCTATGACAAAATCTATCCAGCCAATGAGAGTAAAATTCAAAAATACTGGAAAAGTGTAACCGAATTCTATATAACTATAAATCGGACCGATGTCGATATTTCGATATTATGATGCACCTACCGCTGGGTGATCAAATTAATATTGAACAGCCAGAAAACAATGAATTATTTCGGAGAGTTTCTAATAAGACAAAGGATATCGGAACAACTCCTCTTATCGCTTATTACGGAACTCTGAAAGAATTTAAGAGATTTTTGAAGAGTGATGCAACAGAATTGAAGGATAAGTGGAATACATTTCAGAGATATTTTTATCTCAAGATATTTAATAAACTTTTTCTTATAAAATTTGGCAGCTGTCAACAATAATCAGAACACATCGTCTGCTTGTGAAAGACTATGGCGATAGTATCTTTCCGGAAAAATAATGCCGAGCTTAGTTTCAACATTTAACTCATTTTATTCGATTTACTCCTTTTACGCATCCAACTCATTCAACTCATTTAATTCAGTCAATTTCGTTAGTGTTCAAAGTTGAAAAATCCACTGGTTTCGATTAAATTTGTGAATGAAATTATATTTTGGAATCACAAATTATATTCTTTAAAATTCATTCAAATTTATTTTAGTTTAAGCGTTTGATTGGTCGTTTTGACTACATTTATGGAAGGACGTTAACAGAAACACACGGACATAGAATCAAACAGACAGAAGGACGTACCTAGAAAGTCGAACCAAGGCGAATAGTTTCGAAGTATACTCGTAGGTATATTCTTTTGGGCACCTTTTCCACTGCTTACTTCAAAGCGTTGCAAATAGGGTGACTAAATTAAAATGCTATTAACGCACTATGTGAAGAGTATAAAAATGGTGAAATATAAACCAAAATCTGCACATTGTATGCTGCTGTTTTTTTTTTCTTTTGTTTCCTTTTTTTTTTTTTTTTTTTATTTCCGCTGATGCGTTGGTAAATGTATCCGTATGCGTGTATCCGTGAGCAACATCCGCTTGTATATTTGAACATTTCATTATAGTCCATGCGCTCGGTGAATTCGAGCAGCTGATTTGCTGTCATAATGTCCGACGTCGCGTCGCGTTGGCGGAGCGAGCGCCTCTGTTATTATGCAAACAAATTACACAGTTCTGCCTTGTTTCATGGCGAAGCTTAATGGCGGCTTGAGTTTATTTGTACTTTAATTTGCTACAATTGTTGTAAAGCAAAAATTAGACCAAAGGAGAAATGCCTATCGGTCGGCATTCGAAAAACGAGATTGTTTTTTGAATAAGCTTTTATCTTTGTGCGAGTAGTTATGCCAGCGTATTGTGTAATTAAACTATGGCGATGGCGATGGCGAAGGCTCCGTCGACAACATGCCATGCCAACAAGCCATAAATAATTTTTTGTAAAATTAATAAAAATGATTGCAAGGCAAGGCAGCTGTTCGTTCGTTCGTTGTGTAAAAATATGTTGAAATATATATGGCTTTCAGCTGGAATGCAGCATTCACTCAGTCACTCAGGCTGGCAGTCAGTCAGTCAGTCAGTCAGCGAGTTATATAGCATCAGTTAAATATATATCGTACATATATATGTATAGAGTCACTCATATGTCCATGTTAGCTCGTTCACTGGCTTGTTGCAACAATGACAAACGGGTATATCCGCCGCTGGTGCATTCTTGCTTTGGTCAACTGCTCAGTGCCGTGCGCATAGCGCTTAAACCGACAAACAGTTGGGCAAAAACGGCCATGAATATGCGACAGGCAAGTGGGACTCATACAAACCATTGCAGACAGACATTTAGATTGCAGATATCCTACGCCTGACAGGCATGAGTGTCAGTAGTTAAAATGGCTGCTGCTGCTGCTGCTGTATAGCTGAGGAGAAAAACAAACTGAGACAGGCAGACGAGCAGACACTGAGATAGAAAGAATTCTAGAGCAGCGGAAGGTTGACCATACAAAAAATAGAAAAAAAGAAATGGGAATTCTAGCATTTGCTTTTTGGATTGCGCGCGCGAACGTCTGTCCGTCTGTCTGCTCGTTTGTGCACAAAAATTAAATGGAGAGAAAGCACAGCAGCTTAAAAAAAAAAAAAAAAAAAACAACGAAAAACAAAATGGCTTGTTTTGTAACGAAGAAGAAGAGAAAAAAAAAAGATGAAATAAAAAATAGACAAAACGAATTTGTAGCCAAATATGAATGTGCTACAAATAAGCGGACAGCGAAAAAAAAAGACATAAAAATAGCAAAATTGCAAAAAAAAAAAACAGAAAGAAATCCTGCCATATTTGAAAAAGATAGCAGCACAAACAAGCCAAAAGTAAAGAGTAGAGCCACATCGCGTTTTACGGAACAACAGCAGCAGTAGCCAGCCAGCCAGCTGCGCGTCCTTTACCTTTTTTGTATTTATTTTTTTTTTTTTTTTTTTTTGCTGTTACTCTTATCCTTTACTTTGCTCAGCGCGCTGGTGTGCTAATTCCGTTAGCAATTTCACTTCCGTTTGGCAAAGGGAAAGCGAATCACACAAACACACAGACGTGCAGACGGACGTTCAGACGGACAAACAAACGAATCATCATACAAACACAAACAAACAAAGCGCTTCCACAAAAAAAAAAATATACAACCAAAAAAATTTGTTTCATATAGGAAAAGGCGCAAAAAAAAAAGCAAAAAAAATTCAAGAAGAAATGTGTGGCAGCCAAATGAAAAACGGGAAAAACCTGCTTAATGCTGTTGCTAAACGAAATAAAAAGGAAATACAGATACACCACATATACTCATACAAATATATACGCAAACGAATATGAATAGTTAACATGTGCGACTTTATAATGCCCTGCAAGAGGATATGTGGAGTGGCTTGTTGAAGCAAATAATGATAAAGTTTACTCGTAATCTTTGAATTTTCATAAACTGTGACTACAGACAAAAAAATAATATAAAAAGATTTGTCTCAGGGAGTGAAAGGTCAGATATAAGAATTGAGTATAGGGTTGGCCGCAATACACTATCGTGCGAAACTCCAGCTGAGACAGAATGGGTGACTGACGTGCGAACTTTGACGGTGAATGAAGGAGCGCAACAATAGATAGAATGGAGCCAGGAGAACGTCTTTAATCTTAGCCAGAAGACCGATATGCTACAAACGTCCGAGAGCTTGTTGGACGTCAATGAAGACGCTTTTGCAGTATTCATGGAATCGTAGGCACTGAGTCTGTGGTTTGTGACTCGTAGTAGTATGACCAAATTGATGGTCCGGAATATAGTCCGAGTATCCAAAAAAAAAAACACAGTCCGAGCGACAATTAGTCTTTGCCAAGCCTTCGATATAGAAGGCAGGAGACTGCTCGTTCGATATGGATCGGAGTACGGCTTTTAGATCATGGCTATGAGTGGAACTGCTGTATCCTTATTATAGTGTTAAGGTTGAACACCATAAATAGTTGTGCCTGTTCGGGTTAAACCTTTAGGGTGGCGTTGCAAATACCATCGCGGCCAGGAGCTTTATACCTTATTAAGCTGAATAGTTTGATGTGCTGGTCCATTATTAGAGGGGAGTCCAGAGACAAACTTATTTAGATGTCGCTAGAGAAAATGGCTTAAGGCGGTCGACTAGTTGACGAATGAAATTGTTTGCTTCTGCTTCGTCAGATCAACACTATCTACACTCTATTATGGGGACGTGACAGATTGGTGAGTGAGAAGCGTGCATTGCATTTGCTATCCATGCTTTCGAGCAAAGCAAAGTCAATGTCTTGACTAGATTTAATCTCCATATCCAAATGGATGCAATTCGTAAGGCTTCTTTGGAAGACGTCCAAATTTTTATTAGCGGTAGGTGATAAGAGTTAAGCTCCAGTCGTTCCTGAATGCTGATTTTAACGTTGGTGTAACACGATAAATGGCAAATTTGTTTCTTTAAATAGATTTCCTTCCATTCGTTTAGGCAGAGGAGCAAAAGCATTGCCACATGTCCGTCTGTCTGACCTGACAAAGAACAATATATTAATGGTTCTTCAGCTCCCAAATAGTTCCGAAGTAACCTTGGCAGACTTTTCGCTGTTATTCAATGAGAAACCCGTCTTCAAAAGTTGACACCATTGGATCGTAAATGCCATGAAAGAGGCTTTAATCTATGTTTTGGAGGACATTTGGTAGCCCTCCTATAAGAGCAGTCAATGTTGTTTGTTTTGAAAGATCATACTTTGAAGTATTTGATGGGTTCTATGTCCGATACTTTTACTGATACTTTTGCCGATACGTTTACCGATACTTTTACCGATACTATTACCGATACTTTTAATACACAACCTGCCTAAATTAGTGCTGACTGGTATTTATTCTGTCTCAATGGCATCGAACCTATTATTGGAACTTTCACTCTTCAAATGATGAGAGTCAAATTATAAGCCAGAATGATAACTTCAAAACCGTTTTAAAGGAAGATTATAGGGATTCCTTGAATATAAAAAGGGCCATGCGATTTATTTATTTAGTTTTTGACATCAAGAGAAGTGCCATATCCCAAAATAATCGATGTATTCGAGAAGGAAAATACTCCGGAAAGTTACTTTCTTACTTTTCTTGTTGTAAAAAGTGAAGACGTGGACTCATTTTATCTATTTCTATTAATAAAGTTTTCAACAGATTATAACTTTCTGGGTTTCAAATGAAAAAACATCTTAAACTGTATCCGAAGTGGAAAATGAGTTTTGACAACTATGTCCTTTTTTCTTAGATTAGATTACATCTATTACTTCTAATAGTCATCTTATCACTCACACGATATATGCTATATTAAATAAATCACTCAATCTTTCTAATACAAAACCCCAACAAAACACATTATGCACTTCAATATCTACATGTGTGTAGGGTATCAAAAAAAAATTTGTGCAAGCGCGCGTCAAACAGAAGATAAGCGCAACACCAACAACAAAAACAAGAACAAAAACAAAAAACAACATCAACAACGACAAGTGTAAGGACATGGACAAATGAACGATGTGCACGCGAAAGAACTTGAATAGGCGAAAGTGTATGAGTACAGAGCAAGAGTACAAGCAAAGCTGACCCCAACTCGAGCATCAGATTAACTTGTATTGCAATAGTAAAACAGAAAATGCCATTTAAGTACAGAGACGCCATCAGCATAAAAGTGGCGTTAATTGCATTTCAGATAAAATACGCAGAAATCCAAACCAAATATGAATGTTTTGGGCAAAGATAGATCTTAACTGCGTTGAACTTAGAGGTGAAGTAAGACAAAGAGTTGTAGTTCAACATATTAAATATGGAATGGAAATTAATGGGTTTAGGTGGGTGTGACTGCTTATATTATAAAATAATTAAGCTTGTTAAATTCTTTTAAATTTTTTTATTTTATTTTTATAAATGACTGCTTCAAAAGAAAGTGGGATTTTAGACTATGTGTACTTCGCCTGCTTTGCATAGTTTTGCATAAATTTAAGTTTATTTTGAAGTGAAAATGTCTTAGCCCGCTTAAATATATTAAGTAGGTCAGTAGACAGTGTAAGTTATTGCGACTTACCGCTGCTCCTGAGGCTACAGCTTTGTTGGTTTGGTTTAGTCTTCGAATTTCGTACTGCATCTGTCAGAGAGTCTGATAATTCTTCAATTACAAGCCTCCATAGAGGAACATCATTATGTAATTTTGATTGCAAGCGCATTCTCGGATAAATTCCTTACAATTAATCTTGAGTGTCTTAGTTGTACTAGCCAACTTGCGAAAGAAGTAAATATTCTTATCCTACGAAGTGCTCTAGTAACTTCTGTATGTGTTGTGTGTCAAAAGTATCTTCTTTATCCATAAAAGCGGAATTGTTTATCTTTTTGGATTTCAAGGCATATTGGTTTGTTATAGAAAATTTATTGGTGAAGCTGTCAGATTTTTAAGCATGTTGATTTTTGTGAAGTGATTCATTCTGCATTCTGCATTTAACACTGAAACAATTATCCAACATTTTCTGAAAAGTATAAAAAAAGCTTATTGTTCTGAAGGACTTAAGGAGCAAGTGAAATTTTTTTACTTGCCTTGCGCATATATATATATATGCCCACATATTAATATTTATATTTCATTAATTCTCTCTTGGGCATTATTCTGACATAAAATTGTTAATTTTTAATGATGCAAAGAATCACAGAATAAATCATGGTTTCAATCAGCTTCAATTTACAGTTCGTGTAGCGCATGAGTTGCTGCTGCATTCTTTTCTTTTACTACAAAATATCTTTTATAAATATTCAATTTCTCTCTTGAATGCTTTTAGCCATTTTTTTCGTTGAACAATTCTGCTGCAATACAACTCTCGGCGCGGAGTTTCGAGTTGTGAATTTCATTTCCGTTGCACTTCAATTAAATTGTGCGAGTCAAATTAATTTCGAAATGAAACGATCATGCATTTGTATGGCGCATATTATGTACATTTCATTAAATCGACGAATTAAATGCCATAGCAAGGAGCAACAACAGCCTAAAGAAGGCAGGCAGGCAGGCAGGCAGCTGTATGAACAAATTGACTGATTGATAGTTCAATGGATGGTTGGATGGATGGAAGGATCAAAATGCTGCGCTGGATAATACAAAGCATAATCGGACACTTACAAGTAGTACAACAAGTACAACAACAGCAAGCACTTCACAAGTGGCAGCAACAATGGCTGCCATAAGACTGGAAGGCCTTAAGCCCCAAAAGCATTAAACACTCACTGCAGAAGGACGAGCGAACGTAAAATGTGACGAAAAACTTGTAAATAAAATGCCGGTAAGTAGCAAAGAAAATAAATTTTCTTTTTCATTTTTCTTTATTTTTCTTTATTTTTTTAATAATGTAAATAAAACAGCAGCAGCTCCCTTGCTTACTTGCAGGTGATGATAGTATAATTGATGCTTAAATTATAGTAACTGGACATGCGGGACGAATGGTGGCAAAGTGGCAAGAAAAACCGTGAAAAATAAATCCCGCTGATAAAGTAGAAGAAAAGGACGAACAAAAAAAAAAGGAAAACAAAACAATTCAAACAGATTACAAGCGGCAAACAACCGAAGAAAAAAATAAAGCAAAAATTAAGAATAAATAAAATCAGCAAAGATTTTTCGAGCAAACAAAATGGAAAAATGGCAAGAAACCCCGCATGCGGTGGCTACCTTTTTTATGCTTGCAACTTTGCCGGAAACCAGTAACAACAAAAAGGACACGAAGGTAAGTGCAAAAGCAATACTAAAAGTAGCAGCCATAATGAGACAAAAGAACGTTTGGATAAAGCGTTGCGCGAGGTTAAGCGGCAACGGCACTGCCGCAGCGCCATAGCGTACAGATAATGGCTTTAATAATATTCAATTAGTTTATGGCCACGTTTACTTTTCGACTTTAGTCGTTTGCTGTTCGCTTAATGTGCGAAGCCGTTAAAAAACTGCAGCAGCCAAATATACACAAAATACAAAACATTAAAATATTTTTATTGCGCGTTAAAGTTAGCAGTTGAAGTGGACAAAAAACATTCATTTAAAGAGACTAATAGCAAGGACTAAGGACTAAGGAAAAAATAAAGGGACGCAGCTGTGTAAAATTAAAGAAGGCGCATGTTTGTATTGTGCCATAAAATACGCTGCTAGCAAAAAAAAAAAAAAAAATAAAAAGAAAAGAAATATTCGTGAAAGAAAAATCGGGCGGAATTGCTTCATTTTAAGAGTTATTTAGTTAAGTGAGTGCGCTTTTGGTTAACTTTTCCTGTTGGCTGTTTTATGGCCGCTTTTTAGGCGCACTAAAGCATTCTTTTGTGAGATTTCTTTCGTAGTGTGCGCCTTAAAGTATGCAACAAAAGTATACAAACTACGTTTTGTGTTTGTTGGTATTGGTAGATCAACAAACGTACGAACAAAATAACTTATTCTCTGCACTGAACGAACAGGAACAATTAAAATGTTTGTTCGTTTATAAAGAAGGTGCTAAAGGGTGTCCCAAATCGATGTAAGATTTTAGTTAAATGAAAATTATATAAAATAAAACTAAAAAATTCAATTAAAATAAAATAAATTAAAATAAAATATTAAATAATAAAATTTAATAAAACAGTTCATTTGTATGTTCCTCAGTCGATTTCATTTTTCCCGATTTCATGATCATGTACATATACCAAATTTACTTCTTTTAGGTCAAATAGATGCAAACATAAGACGACACTTTGTTTATCGTCTAAATGTGAGCTGGGCTTTGCCCCTTATGTGATCTTAATTTCTCGGATACATTAAAATGTGTACCAAATATTATTCTTATACCTCAAATGAATGAAGATATATGACGAATTTTGTGTCAATTATTTTATGCTGGCGGAGTATCGCCCCTCCGTAACTCACCAAAGTTATTTTGTGATCCTACTTCAACCAATCTCATTAATATTAACACCAAAATGCATGTCTGTATCTCAGAGGGATGAAAAAATATGACGAAGTTTGTTTATGTGCAGCAACCCCCAATGGTACAATATGTATTATATTTTTCCCTTATATTGTGGACAGGACATGCAACAAAATAAACAGAATTACTTCTTCCGATGGAGGGATGCAAAAATATGACGGTTTCCTTTTTTGTGGATGATAAAGTGGCCAAACTTAACCAACCAAACTTAACCGGATTCTATTCCTGGCCTTACTAAAGTTCCTCTGTTGATTTCAACTCAATTAATTAAATGATTTGGATTCCTTTAAGGAACATAAACAGAGAGTTATATAGATATATTCATACAGCATCAATTTGTATACTTTATTGATTATAAATAAAATTAATATAATTATTTTTACACAAAGATCTCTCTATACCTGATCATTTCAACGCGTGTCCGGTAGTCGCCTATTCAAGTCTTCCACCAATTAAGTTTAGGGCCCTTCATATAAATCATGTGTGTT
The DNA here is from genome assembly GCA_035044805.1 of Leucophenga maculata. Classification (NCBI taxonomy): domain Eukaryota; kingdom Metazoa; phylum Arthropoda; class Insecta; order Diptera; family Drosophilidae; genus Leucophenga; species Leucophenga maculata. The sequence goes on along the minus strand of JAWNNP010000005.1, from coordinate 10,498 downwards.
GAAGATCTGCTGATCATCCGAATAAGATGTATATGATGTCCAGCTCAGTGCACCTCACCGAATAGCTCGTATACATCGTAGGTGACTGTTAGTTAACAGGTTCAAAATTCTTATAACGATTTTTTTTCTGGAATACTCGCAAAGCGTTTTCATCTGTTGTAAACAGGTTCCACAGGCTTCACCCCTTCACCCCATACATATTAAAATAGTCTTCTAGCTCATTCAAGAGCAGATTCTAGTTGGTGAGGCCAAAGTAGCATCAATTAGTCGCCTAATCTCCAAGCAAACATTGTTATTGTTGGTTATTTATGTTCCCAGCTATAGTAACTTTTTTATAAGACTGAAATTGTAGTTCTTCAGCGACCTCACAGACTGTTCATTATGTGTCGATGATGTCTATGATAGCCGCGTACGCGTGCGTGTTCAGTCCCTTCTGCAATATCGAGTCCGATATGTTCTATATGCATAGGCTCTGGCGTAAGAATTACTGCATCTTCATATTCCATACTCTATCAACAAAAAATGTACACATTACCCACTCTGAACCATTATTGGTATCAATGAGCTCAGAGAGGTTCTTTCCTACCTTAAAAACACTTTTCATAAGCAGAACATAATAAAATGAACGAGATATACGTCTAATTAAGTCTAATTAAGTCTAATCGGTTAAGCCGTTTTGGAGATAATCTCGGACAAACAAACAGGTTGACTGGCGAAAAAAGAGACAGATAAAAATTTTTATAATGGGATTCTTAGTTTGCGTATCGACCGCATAACCATATGAGCTTAAAGGCATGTTCACACAATGCAAAATATCTGGCAAGAAACAAATTAATTAGCAATTTTTGTTGAGTTTTCTGTCATTTCTTGTTGAAATTTTTACATACTTGAAACTATTGACAATGCAAAGTGAAAAGAGTCTAAATAGGGCTTAAGATAGTAATATTTCAAAATCACGAAAAACTCTTCAATTTTATTTATTTAAACGATTAAAACTACGTATAACAGTTATAATTATTATTAAACTCTATTCTTACAATCTTAATTTTTTTTTAAAGTCAAAGCTGGAACGCATTGTGACATGTCTGCCAAAAGCCAGAGAGCGAAAGCTTAAAAAGAACAAATCGATCTAAAGACTCACAGCCCAACATGAAATCGATCGGCCGTAGAGTGACAAAAAGCAAAGTCCAGTCAGCAGCCACTCACAATTAAAACTGATCACCTACAGCCCCGGCGCAAAGTGGGCTTAGGTGATTTAATGATATCAACTTAGTAAAATAAATGGAAAAGCGCACACAACAGCAATCAAAGTGCGAGCGTCTGCTGCATTGCAAATAGAAGAGTACAGCGAAGACAATGCAGAGACTGTTAAGCTGCGCTCATTGCAACAACAACTGTTAGAATCGATACCAATACTCCTGTCGCAACTAAGCTAACAAGAGTAGGCAAATACATACATGCACTCAGAGAGCAGTTGGCAGGTGAGGGAGTTACGCACAAACAAAAGCTCATGCATGCAATGATACTCGATCTGCAATAAAAGAATTTAAAGCAGCCGTAATCAGTCGCAATGGGATCGCATACACGAAAGCAACAGGCACGCCTCGTTTCTGTTGTTCAACGATAACAGTAAAACGGTTAATAGTGAACGTTAATAAAAAAAAAAAGTTTAATAAATAATGATGCAAACGGTACTTGCCGCACGAATTTATTTTTATGCAGTTCTGTCAGCAGAACAAATAGAAGCACTGTCGATCAGTGAAAATTCGCGATCAGATCTTTAATACGAAACCAACAGACGCGAGCCGATTCTGTTGACCATCGAAAGACTAAAACGGGGGTATGTGAACAAAGAGGCAACCGGTAGTTGCCGCTCGAAATTTTTTTTATGAAGTTTTGACGGCAGAACAAGTAGAAGCAGTGTTCAATAAAATGTAAAAACACTGAACAGCGCCATGTATAGCGACGGCCGCATAGACTGCAAGGCTAATAGCGCAGTCATAAAGAAGCATGCATAAATCAGCGCCGGAGATAGAGACGACGGCGTTGCCAGCGCTGCGTGCAGCACAGCAACGTCCCACAAGAAAAGAAGACAAATGCGGTGAGTGCGAAAAGAAATTAACTGTTATTCATTTACTCTCAATAACTTGCAATTAACCATTAAGACAGTTTTATGGGCGGAGGCAGAACATCAGACGGGGTTTGGGAAAGACAAATATTTCTTTTAAATATTTAAAAAACAGAGTTTTGCTATTCAATTGAGAACTTTTGTTGTTGGTTACATAAGGCAGTATTATTAGCTTAGAATTATAGTCGACTATTTTACACCCTGCACACACCATATCACCAACAGATGAGCTCAACTTGGTTGCTGTTGTTTCCGCTTTCTCTTAGCCAACATTCATTGTGCTTCCGTGACATACATTTGTCGAACGCCTATGCCCAGTAGGTGCCGAAACGAGGTAGGTGATCAGTTTTGCTTCTGAGTGGCTGCTGTTGCTCTTTTTGCTTGCGGTTTCTTTGTATTTGTAAGCAAATATGTGTGCATAAGTTGGGCTGTGCGTGTTTGAGCGTGTTTTGATCGTTTTGTTCTTGTTCTTGTTCAGTTTTCACTGTCTGACTTTTAATTGCCGCAGTGGCGTAGTATAATGGGATATGAACGATGCTTAGCTATTTAAATAATTAAAATTACGTGAAATTAAATAAAATGTTCAGTTTAATTGAATAATTTTTAATCGATTTTTTTTGTTTATGTACGCGAAGGATAATGCCGTATACTAGTCAAATATTTCTTATAGGTCAATTTTTTAAGTTTGATTAAAATAAGCGAAATAATCGATGCCCCAATGCACCTACCCTAACCTCTTCTGAAACAACAGGACCGATTTTGACAGGATTTTCACTCCCTGACAGCTGAAATTATAAGAAGTAGCTTAGGTTAATTTTCTTTTAAAAGATAGGGTTCCACGCAAAAAGTTATATAAAACTAAAGTCCACAAATGCACAGTCTCTGACGCCGTCTCCGCTAAAATGATCAGCAGTTGGTCGATCCACAACTCAAGCATGAAAGAGTTGGCATGATGAGCTTCAAAAGCAGACTTGAAAAACGAAGCAAGAACCCGATATAGTATGTAGTGCTCCAGCTCGTTTGCCCGAAGGCTTTGACAAATGGGTAGTTTTTATTTTGGCGGTGCCACGTAGCCCATACACTATGCACTTCATTTGTCGGCAACTATATGAAGTAGTTTAAATATTCCTTTGTAGTGCCTTCAAGACTCACCTATTTCTACTTTGGATAGTATTCAATATAAGTCCGCTTCCCTAAATTGGGTTTGCACTTGACAGCTAAACCTTCTTCTGAGTTCCTCTTTCTGAACTGTAAATTTGTTGGATTTTTTTAAGAAAAACAATTTTGTGTACTTTTGCTTATATCGGCATGACGAATACCCATTAAATATCTCGGATAAATATCCGAATGTCACGGATCGAGATAGGCATATATCCTTCATACCAATTTAAGATATACAAGGAGTATTGAATATCTCGAAGTTGAACACTCACGATTGCAACGGGTTTAAAGAAGTCATCGGAGACCTCTTTTAGTACATATAATCGTGATCAATCTTACGAGTAGAGTCATATTACCTGAGTCATCTTGTCCGACAGCCTATCAATCTATCTGTTTTGGATGGATGTATGTGACTTGTTAGCAGCGGTTTTCAGCGATATTCGTTTGAAAATTAGTGTATAAACTTATTATCAACAGAATCAATGCTCTCCAGAATTTCAAATGTATTCTCAATGAAATATTCCTTTGACTGATTTAAATCTACCAAAATGAAAAGTATAAAAATTTAAAGTGCAAACATTTGTTACTACATAGTAGCAGTCGCTCAAGGTGTTGCTACGCCTTGAGGCGGCTCATGGCGCCAAACTGCCACACTCTCTTTTTTTTTTTTGTCACTAACGCCCTCCTCACTGCCTCGTATACACCAACGAGCTCTGCAAATGCGCAACAATTCGCTCAAGTGTAAATAAAGCAAAAAAGCGCACTTCATTTTGTATTTTTCGCCATTATGAGTTTTTTTTCCTCTTCTATTTTTTCGTCTAGTATCTCTGTTATACTCCGCCACTCATGTCGGGCGCTTTCATTATTGTGCAGCTTATGCGCCTTGGTGGCTGGTTTGGTAACTGTCGCAGCGTTAAAATGACAAAACACCTGCGTACACATTCATTTTTTAACAGTCAGCCATGCGACGACAACTGTGCCACGTCGCAGAGCAGAACAGCGCGGCGCGTTGTTGCCACTTCGTAGCCAGTCAGGAGGACATTTAGGAGTAGTAACGACATGGCGCATGCATTATTCTTGTGCAGCACGCGGTGCTCAGTAGCTGTCGGCTTTGTATTGGTGTTAATGTATTATTATACCTATACATAGAGTCTAGTATAGCAGTCGACGTTGCTATCTATCTGTGACTGTTTGGTAGTCTATCTACTTGGCTTGCGTTGGCATGTGTTGTCTTTCACGTATAACTATGTATGTATGGCTGTATGTATAAATGCTGCTTGTAGTCTTTGTCGCCATTTTCCTTGTTGCATGTTTTGTCTGGCATTTTTTTTTTTGCTCCGCGTATATTACAACGGTGGGGCGACGTCTCGACAAAATGGTGCCACTGGAGAGATAATAATAAGTCTGGCACAAATTAGTTTGCCATTTTGAGTTATGAATGCGCATTGCTTTTGCTGTTGCTGCTTCTTGCTTTATATGTGCATCCTTAAAGGATTGTATTAAGTATCAAATATCTTATGGCATGTCTTTTAGTTGTGTCTGTATTTGAATACAAGCTAAGAAAATCTATTAGAATTTATATATCTTAAGCAGATCAGATGTCACAGGATGCGTATTTGAGCACTCCTGCCGTATACATCGTAGTTCAGGGATTGAAGTGTTGGCAGTTTGTATCTTTCGAGGACATCAACCATATTTGCACCATCCCTATTAAGAATGCGAACAGTTCAGGTAAATCGAGATCCTAAAACAAATTATATTCTATAAAAAAACATGCAACACGATTTGTATTATTTGGAAGCGTGTCTGAAAAGTATTAAATTTTTTGTTGCACCAACTTCTCGTTTTTCACCAATAAATTGCATGGAGACAATCCTGTAGCTTTATCAAAAAATGTTGCGGGACAAAAACCATTTAAAAAACCATTCGAGATATACAGAAATGCACCAACTTAAAGCAAACAATGGGAAATGCAACAAATGACAGCAAATAAATGGAATAAAAATATTTTCTTGGTATAAAGGCTTGTGCAGCTGAAAGAATGCAAACAGGCTTGTGAACTTAACACAAATGCGAGATAAACTGAGGTTCTTGAAAATTGAAAAAGACAGAAAAAATACGAAAATGTCTGCTTTTTTTTATTGTTTGTTGACAAATGACAGAATAAATAGTTCGTATATGAGCGAATTTTCAAGCAAAATGAAAAATAAATTCGAGTTTAATAAGCAGACAAAAAGCAAATAGAAATTATTTTAAAGAAACCAAAATTGCTTGAGATAGCATTTCAAAAGTCAATTTATAATGCGGAATAATATAAACAGTACTTAAGCCTCAAGTGGCACTGAAGGAGCGGCTGATGAAGGCGTTTAGTACAACTGCAGTTCGAAGACATTTGTATCAATAAGACATGCCACAGGCAGACGTCTACCAAAGTAGGCCAGAGTCATGCCGCAAACTATAAGTCTAAGGTCTAAAAGTATATAAAGGAGAAAAGCCATAAAGGATACGGAAACTGAAAACAGTGCAAGAAAAAAATTTATTTAAGAAACCATTTTGCGTTGTATTGCGAAGCAAAGAAAGGCCAAAGCGAAAGAAAGTGGCAAAGCAAAGCTGACCAAAAACAATTTCAGGCAGGACATTTAGCAAAAAATCAAAAACGATACGAAAAAAAAGGGCTAACACCAAAAAGCAGACGACGACTTACATTAAAAAAAATGTCTTGACATGAAGCAGTGCACACAAAAGCTTAAGAGAGCCATCGAAAGGAAAGAAAAGGAAAGGAAAAAAATGAAGCCTTAAACTTAAGAACTTAAGTTGCACAGTGTGAATGAACGCTGCTGCGTGTAATCAAAAGAGCTGCTACAGCATTGACTGGCAGCAAAGCAAAAAGTTGAAAGTTGTAAAGAGTAGCTGGAAATTGACAAGTTTTTGAGTGTTGCATTAAGCTGCATGTAAACCGAGCGACTCAACAACATCATAAACAGTGCTCGCTGCTCGTATATACAACTACTTGTCCAAAGAGCTGCTTAAATGCTGTCATTGCTGAAATAGTGATTTCTTTCTTGTGCACTTTATACGTAGCTTAAGGCAGAGTTGGTTGAATTTGTGAAGAAGCATGTAACACAGTGTTTGTAGGGTGATATTTCCTTAAATTTATCAGAGTCTAGTATTACTTAAAGTCTCTAGATATATTTTAAGCTCTATATAACAAAAATTAGGGGCATAGTTTGCACATATAGAGACAGAGATCGAACGGATGGACATAAAGATGTACACATGAGATGCCACTTCGAAGTCCAGTTCACAAAAAACGAAGCCCTTTCCATCTTTAGATAATCTTGACTAAATATAATGAATATGTACCAATAAATGTGACAACCCCTCGCTTAGGGCGTAGTACACATACAAATCTACAGCTTTGTTTTATATTTTTGTATAATATAACAACATTATTTCTTGTTTTTATAATTTACATAATTCTATTAAATAACTTTTAAAATAAAATAAGTCCTTTCTAAGCTTTAGCTCGTCGTAAAATGCATTTAAAGCGTATCAAAGTCACAGTCATACCAGAGTATTATTTTCAATTTGGTTTTTCTCAAAGCGGCTTTGTTTTTTGTGCGCTTTTGCTTTGCTAAGATTTTCCACTTTAAGAAAAACAAGCAGCTTTCAACAGTTCTCCAGTAACCTAACTCATCACGATTTGCTTTGACTTGTCTGTGCTTGACTTGATCTGCACTTAATATTTGCAAAGATTTCAGCATGATATATGAACAGAGTGACTGTTCTTCAAGTAAGCATCTCGATACACAGAAATACATAGTTGTACTGTGTTATGCTGTGCGCTATCTGGCTGTGTAGTACCTTTAAATATTTTGGTTTTATGCTCAATATGCTGCTTGTCCTTGTCGTGCAAGTTTAAGTCCTTAACTGACAGAGTTCATTTATTATTGTCGCTGCATTTCGAAGCTGCTGCTGCTGCTGCTTGCTTTGCTTGCTTTGCTATCGAAGGCAGCTTGTGGCTGGCTGCTTCAGTCGCACAACTATCTATCTAACTCTCTACGTACTCTGCAGCACTAAGCTGTGGCACTATCATTTGTTTAAAGCTTAGTCTAGCAGTTGACATGTTTCCTGAGTTTATATTTTGGCATAATTATTTTAGATCATTATTTTCAATATGTTTGGTGTCTGATTGATTGCTGACATTGGTTGTGAATTTTTGTAGCATACTTCAAGGCTTCACTTTTTTAATACGTACAACGGTCAAAAGTGTTTAAAAATGCATTAGCCTTATTATATGCCTTAGACGCACATAAAACATAAAACGCATTAAAATGTATTAAGTTTAGTGGGCGGACAGACAGTAAAACTAATTTACATAATAAAACTAATAAACCAAAAAAGCAACAAAAAGAAAAAAACAGCACATTAAACTAACAACAGCAGCAACAGCAGACACAAAATGATGCGCAACATTAGCTTTTGTCATCAAATGAAGGCTGAAATTAGTTTGAAATATGTCTGGAATAAGGAATATAGCTTGTTATATGGCAAGCAGGCACAGCCAAAGACTGATATGCTGTGGCTAGAGCTAAGTTCTCTAACAGCTAAGCATATGAATTAACATAAATGAATTTGCAGCTGTCACTCGACAAGTTATTATACAGATACACCCTAACCTGGTTTGAACAAACACACACACACACACACACACTCACACATATAAAAATATTTCTACATATATTTACAGCAAGTCCTGCTCAGACAAAACAAATCACACTGACCCATAATTTAATGTGCATGGCCACAAAAAGGCGGCAGAAAGTTGGCAAGATGTGAAAAAAAAAAAAATGGAGACTGAAATGAAGTAAAAGTCCTTTTCATGCTCGTTGATATCTGGCATTAAAGATGCATGCCGTCTGTTTGTGGTTGAGGTTGTGGGTGTTGCTCTGTGTGTCTGTGTCTGCGGTGCACAATGGGACAGAATTAAAATTAAGCATAAAAAAATCTTATTTTTTTGTATAACAAAATGTTGCTAAATCTAAATCTAAAATGGCTGTCACAAAAGTTTTTGCCAAACTGATGCAAATGTTATATAATTTGATTTATTTTTGTAAAATGGAACTGTGTTAGCGTTGGAAGTCACATATGCTGGCGCTAAATGAGAAGTGGGGCACAGATTGTTGATTTTTTAAGCTAAAAATGGCAAACAAATGTTGCAAAACCTAATTCGTGATTTGTGTTAAGGCTAGACACTGTTTTCTGAGTCTCTTAATGCCTAGTGTAGCACAAAAAAACCAGGCTGGGGTCATTAGAGCGCATTATAGCCATTGGTTTCTTATATAAATCTTAAATTCTTTTAGTATTCAGTAAAAACAAAACCCTAATAATACTTAAATCATATCCATAGTACAAAAAGCTCTATGAAATTCATGTAAATATATGCAACATTCAAAGGGAGAGAACTATAATCTTGATCAACATCGAGCCAAACTAATATAGACATGTCCATCAGTCCGCCTATCTGTCTGGCCCGCCTGTTCATATGTACAACGAGAACTTGTAGACTATAAGAGAGCGCTTTTGAATATTTAGACGCATTAATTTCTTCTTCAAATATTTTTCAATAAAATTTAGGTGCTAACCTTAGTAGAGCTTTGGCACTTAGAAAACAAATTATTTTCTTCTTCCATTTTACTTTCATCCTTACAAAATATTTCATATAGCTCCAGATTGGACCACTAGAACGGGTAGCCCTTATATAAATATGCTCTTCTTTTCTGGGTTTTAGTATGAAAAATAATTTTGTTTATTCTGTTGACTCAGCTAGAACTACATAATTTTGAGTATTTTGTATCAATAAAATAAAAAATTTTATAATAATCCAAATATTACTAATAAAAGGGGTTTTCCACGTACAAAAAGTCGAGTCGATATAGACTTTTCCGTCAGATACTAGCCACAAAAAAAAAAATAAATTACAAATAATACTTCTTGAAGGCACTTAACGGAATATTAGAATATCCCTTCTTATAAATACCATTCCCCCTCTGTGCGTTTTGAATGAAAACCATTTGGTTATTGTGGATCTTATACTAATCAAAATAAAGTGGCCCATGCTGATTCAGATAAGAATAAATCAGCCATGCACATTCAAAGTGGAATGGAGTATCCCGCAGTCGTGACTCAACTCTACTGCAACATTTTTTTGTTTTTTGATTTTGTTGGTTATTAAACTAGAAATGCAGATCTTGATATATTTCTTTTGATCTAATAAAAAAACCGAGATGGGTCCAGTTTTTTTTTGTCGCACTCTCACAAATCTATGGTTCAAGGCGGTATAGTATTTGGACAGCTGTCCATTGCTCATAAAGTTACGCATAGTATCGATACATTATGCCGATATATAGAAAAAATAAATCGATACTTTAAAATATTTTGTTATGAGTAAAATTATAAATGCAAAGTATCAACACATCTCTCTTAGCGTCAGATCTACTAATGAGTTGATAGGTCAATAAATTTGTCAGCTTAATGCGCAAAAATATTTACGCTATAAAAAGTCAACTTTTAACTTGATATGGCTTTATAATAAATAACTTGTCTAAATTTAAAAAAAAAAATTGATCATAATCTTTGATTGCACTTTGATGTATTCCCAGTAAAATGACGCAAAGCCCTTTTCGTTGGCCCAGTGTGCATTGGTTTTACACAAGTAGGAGTGTGTAAGCATTTGGCTTTAACAACGCATCATGAATCATTTATGCTTATGTTAAAAAGCATAGCATGCTTACAGGCGCAGTGCGAATGAAGTGTAGTGAACCTTGTCGTAGAAGCGGCAGTAAAAACGATAACAAACTTAGACAAACACAAGTGGAAATCAAGCAAAAACATTGAACAGCATTGAAGAGCAACCAACAAACAAACAAACAAACAAATAAATAAAAGGTGCCAAGCATATTAAGCGAGCAGAGTGCTAAACAAGCAAGTGGGTGTGCCGCTGTGCCAGCAGCGTAGGCTGGTAATATTTTTTTTTTTTTTTCAAAACGTTTCAGTACGACTTTCAACTGACGAGTATATTGGCAAATAGTCAGTGTTGGACAGACACACACACGCACACAGAGTCGTACACACGAAGCGGCGCACTAACCTACAGCAATATGCTACTTCTGCAACGACGACGAATGTGTGTCAGCCAAATAAATGAGT